>JAROYE020000001.1:39098659-40546550 GCA_029619315.2 Dynastes maya
CGGCTTCTTGTCTATTGCAAGATAACTCAAAACAATTCCAAAATTAACGTTTCATTCATTGTTTATTTGATCTGCTTCAAAAACATAACTAAATAGCAGGTAGTTACAAGTCATATTGCCCTTACATTTAAATATATTTATATGAACCTGATGAACACAACTGGGCGCCTTTGACTAATTACAACCTCAAACCTGTTCGTACAGTAAATTTTAATTTTAACATTAGTATTTTTACCATAGAATGCAGTTTATAAGAAAAAAAGGTCATACCTTGCACGTAACATTATGTGACACAATACAACATTAATTGTATGTAGCTTGAAATGTCGAATGTTGGCTGTTTAGTGTTATTTTGTAAATTTTTTTATAAAATTTTAGCTATCCGCTTATACATTTACCAATTCCTGGAAGTTTGCCTGTTGTACAATGGGTTAGCACGCCCAACTATACATCAACTAGTCAATTCAAAGAGGAACCATGGTGTTATGTGCAACAAGTGGTGCTACGGACAGCAGTAATTCCTTGGTCTCAAGATCTTAATTTAAGAGATGCATTTAGAGCGCCCATATATGAATCATTCAAGCTTCTGGATATCGTACGCAACTATGAAGAAGAGCAAAGGTAATAAGAACAACTTTGTAAGTAAATTATAAAAAATTATTTATGTTTCAGTCAGAAAAATTTGGGGCATTTGTGTCTGCATGTGGAAGGTATAAGGAAAATTAAAGGTGCGACATTTAACATTCTTCCGGAATATGCTTGTTTGGTATTATCACCAGCTAACTTTTGGCAACAAGATGTGCAAGTTTTTGTACAGGATACAAATATTATCGGCACAGTTTTTAATCATCAGGTAAAATAAAATACAAGGATGTAATATGTAAGCATTAGATAAATTGTTTGATAATATTAGAACCTACAAAAAGGGAAGACTTCCATTGCAGACATGTTGTTTGGAATGCATCTAGCAGATACAGGAGTTAAGCGATATCCTTTAAGAAATCGCATGAGAATTTTACAATATGCCATAACATTATTTTTCAAGGAATATGATGAACAGTGAGTATTCATGTTGTTCTACAATTAATTAGAAAATTAATCTGTGGCTTTTTTACAGATTTATTGTTGGCTTAAGGAACAAACTTCAGACTTTGTATCCACTACATCAAAGTATAAATAGTACTACTAGTGCCCCCTCTAAATTTAATGATACTTTTATTATACAGTATCCTAGTGATATAAATTTTTACAAATTTATTCCCTTAACACTTGCATTCTGCATACTCTTTTTTTATTATTACTTTTCTGTACGTAAAATAGAAATTATAAAATCTAAAATTGGAATGGCATTTACAGTGGTTGTTACAGTGTTTACAAGTTTAATTATGACACTAGGCTATTGTTTTTTCTTTGGATTAACACTAACAATACAAGGAAAAGAAATATTTCCTTTTTTCGTTATGTTGGTTGGTTTGGAAAATGTGTTGGTATTAACTAAAAGTGTAGTGACTACATCCTCTCATTTGGATATCAAAATCAGGGTTGCGCAAGGTTTGAGTAGGGAAGGTTGGTCCATAACAAAGAATTTAATGCTTGAGATTACAATACTCACAATTGGTATCATCACTTGCGTACCAGTTATTCAAGAGTTCTGCATATTTGCTGTGGTGGCCTTAGTAGCAGACTTCTTCCTGCAAATATTTTTCTTTTCTACAATATTAGGTATAGATACAAGGCGGTGTGAAACAACTGAGAATGTTAATTTTCGAAGCAGCTTATATCAACAAGGTTTTGATAAAAGCCTGAACGTCCCTGTAGCCGGTATGGTTAGATCAAAGTCTCATCCACGATTAAATGTCGTCCATACAACAGTCGTTGCTGGGCAAACACAACAAGCACATGAAAAGAGAATTCCTAAGAGACTTCGCGTTTTAAATATATGGGCGCGCACGAGGTTTTTTCAACGTTCTTTTATGATTTTAATGATAGCATGGATCAGTATGATTTTGTATAAAAGTGGTTTTATAAATCAGTACTTTTTGAGTGTGACCGAACAGAGTTTTGAAGAGTCCCCTCAAAATAGAAGTTCACGTTTTGGAATACTACCAATTATAAAAACAAACGATTCTCTAAAAATACAAATATCACAGCAAGTTCTTTCTTACACTTTCCTACAAAACCATACAGAAGAGCTGGATAAACTACTTCACCCAGACTATCCACCATGGTTGAAGTTATCAACATACCATTGGCCTTCCATATTTAAAAAGTACAATATGTCCCTTGCTGGGAAACATGTGGCAATATTACCAACTATAAAAATATCACATGCCGTTTCTCCTGAAGAGGCAATCCTTCTACGAAATCCAGAGGAAAAATATTCACAAAAATTCCCCTGGAACTCTTTAGCCGCTGCTTTGGATCCGATTGATTTTAGCGGTAATACTGATTTGTAATTGTTAACATGCAGAAGACGCAATTATTTATTTTAGATTTGGATAGCGGTTCAAATTTGAACAACTTACCACAATCAGAAAGACCTCTTTATCCAACATCACCAATGGAAATCCTTCTTGTTGCAATACTTTGTTTTATAAGTGTGATAGTCTTAACATACATGATTGTTGTACTTTATAAGTGCATATGCTCTCGGAATTATGCTGAATGGAGAGCTTCGTGGGCAAAAGAAAAAACCGAAGTAACAGAAATACCCATTCTTCTTGAAGCAGTTCCTATAGTGTTAAGCGGCCACTTACAAGAAGTAGAATGTTTAGCAACAGATGGGGCAAGTATAGTTAGCAGTTGTTTAGGTGGTCAACTAAAAGTATGGGATTCAGTTACTGGTGAATTGCAGTCGAGCATTGATAGAAATAGGTAATTACATAATTCTTATATTGGTTTTTTAAAAATTAACAATATTCATTTATAGTATATTTAATAAACACGAAGTTTTTAATGAAGATTACGACGATAACATCTTATCAGACTATGAATCAGGATCACCGCCTTCTAGAGAAGGTAGTTTCCTTCAACTCCCTAGCTTTAGAGATAAAATTTCCATCAATTTTTCTAATGTACCGTCGCGTAATAACGATTCAAAAAGATCTGAAGTATTTGATTTTGGCGTACAATATAAACGAGCTTTCAGCGAATTTGAAAGAAAACCTACTGTACGACAACGAAATATTGGATGGGCACGTCATAATAGTGATAAATCTGAATATGAGAGAATACACTGGAAAAGAGATGAAACAAGTGGGAGTGCAGAAAATTTAGACAGTAATAGTATATTTATTGGAAGCGAAAAAGAATTACCAAAGTTGTCACCAATTTGGTGCATGGATTATTTAGATAATCTAATTGTGTTGGGCTGCGCCGATGGTAGATTGGAATTCTGGGAAGGCACAACTGGAAAATTTAAGGTATTTATTTTTGACCTAAATCGATTAACAAGCTACATATACCTAATAAACCATTAGAACTGTGAGTCCATTATAGGACAAAATAATTTTCCTATTAAGAATGTATTTGATTAAAAAAATGTCATAAAATTAGAATAAATGAACGCAACAATACCATACTCCTCAATATCTTTATACAGGAATGTTCGATTATAACTAAGCGAAATTAGCAATTATAACAAAGAAAATTTGCATAAAATCAAAGATATTAAACTTCCTACAAGAATTCTTAGAATCTGCAAACTTGACATTAGCAACAACATATTTTCTGTACAAAAAATAAAATTCATCTAAATTGACGACTGCCTCTCACCATAATACCACATAATAAAGTGGCTATATTCTTCAAGAATTTAAAATCCATCCATAAATATTTTGTAAATTTGGTAGATTTAATAGATTTACCGGGTGCGCCATTAGTGTCGGCGAGGAGAAGTGAGTTTTCTGTACGTATATAGTATACCACAGCGTATTTTGTTAAATTATTTACAAATATACAGGGTGTTCTAAATGTTGGTAACCGCCTCAACTTTTTTATTTTAAATGGATTGCTATGTTTATTATTAATCATTTTGATAGCCACTTAAATCACCTATGTAATAATATATGGTTACGTACACTTCCGATAATTACTCTACGCTATATTGCAAATTTTGTTAAAATTTTGATAGTTGCAGACTCTGACGTTTTAAGACCTAGCCTGAAAACAGTTGCAGTGTCGCGAGTTACTCTTTTGCTATCAATTTAGGAACTAACACTTTATATGTTTCAAGGTGGTGTATTGTAAAAATATATACAGGGTGTTAAAAATGTCGTGCAGTGTTTATCGAATTTCAAACGCTTTTTTTCCGATTTTTCAAATAAAACCTACATATTTTTTATATTGCTACCAATTTCCTTATAAAATTACCTTCAAAATGGTACCAATAACGTAATACTTATTTCCGGGATTTTCGAAATACGTTTATAATATTCAATATGCGGGATATCTGATACAGCTAGATGGCCATGATTTTCAAACAAACACTACTATCTAACGAAATGTCAAGTCTCTGCTTAAAAGTCCCACATAATGTTATCTTTTGTAGTTTCTCTTTGCTAGCATTGCGTTTTAGTATTTTTCACAGTTTTATTAGGGCTCATTTATTGTAATTTGAATCATTTATATGTTCATTATTAGTTATTACGTACTGCTTTAACCTTGCCAATTATAACGTTTCACTGACTAAAAATGAATCTCTCGAAAGAGGAGTTCGTAGACAAATATTTGTTCCTGGTTTTAACAACAGCAATCGACTCTTAGCATCACGAATGTCAGTTGAATACCCCTTCTGATGTTTCTCTATGGTCTGCTGTAAAAGACATTGTTTACACGACACCCTCCACAATGGCAGAAAGCATGCAGTAGGGAATAAGAAACGTCTTTCTTCAATTAAACGAGGACAACTTGGCTCAAAATGAAAGCCAGGCCATATAGAGACGGTTGAGAATATGCACAGAGCAAAATAGAGACATTTTTGAACACCTGAATTAAGATTATTTTATTATGAAAAAATCTAATAGTGTAAATTGCATGTTAATAACTGAAAATAATAATAGTTTTGTATTACGTACGGTTTCTTATTACTTTATACAATTTGCATAAAAAAGAGCAATTGAGTAGAGATAAATTATTAAATGGTTCTGTTTTTATTATCTCACGATTTTAAAACCAAGTAGTACTTAATTATTGCGTTCTGCGTTATTTGATGATTCATATTAGAATTGTCATACCTAGGAACGTGCTGGTAATATAACTGTAACTTTTTTTTTGTTGTAAGATGATAAATATGCCCCTAATATCAAAGACACCATTTGATATTTGATTGTTGTTTGGAAATCATGGCCATCTAGTTGTTAGATGCGCCGCATATCGAATATTACAAACATATTTCCCATAAAAGTGTAATATCTTCTAAAATACTGGAAATATGTACTACGTACTATTTTGAAGCTAATTTTACAAGGAAATTGCCAGCAATATAAAAAGATATAGGTTTTATTTTAAAAAATCGAAAAAAAGCGTTTGAATTTCGTTAGAAACTGTATATATTTTTACATTATACCACCTTGAAACATTTTTTGAAAAATTTTAACAAAATTTGTAATATAGCCGAAAGTAATTATCTAAAGTACACAACCCGTATATCATTGCAAAGATAATTTAAGTGACTATCAAAATGATTAATAAAAAATATAGCAATCCGTTTAAAATAAAAAAGTTGAAGGCGGTTGCGGAAATTTGGAACACCCCGTACATTTGTAAATAATATTACAAAATACGCTATGGTATACTATATTCATACAGAAAATCTCATTTCTTCATCTTTGGTAGTCTTCAGGCTAAACTCCGCCGACACAGTAATGGCGCACCCGGTATAGTTTTTAGTAATAAAATCAATGAAATAACTTTAGGAAAAATTAACCTAAAATTTCACCGCACTCTCTCTATTTACTACTATTGGAAAAACAACACTGATTGCATACCGTGTTAGAAACTTCCGTAATAAAGTGAGCCGCTAAAATACACGGACCCTGTTGCAAAATTTGCTCGCTATAAAAGTATAAGAGGGGAGTTACGCGACGAGCATGCATCAGTATCGGTAATAATCTAGCCGCTGCCATGAGAGGATTTCTTTAATTGATTATCGTTGCCTATCTCGATCCCATTCTCCTTTGTTACTTTTGATTTGCTTTGTTTGTGTCTCACAGTTATATTGTGGAATAGTTATACTGCAAGCGATTGCTTATTTGAATATCTATCCATTATCTACCGTAATAATAGGCTCAATTGAATTTTTACACATACAAATACGATTCATTTTGATATAAAGTTCCATTGATGAGATTTAGAAAACATGTTTTTGTTTTGGAATTCAATTTACACAACAATTTATGTGCACTTTCTATTATTTGAACGTTTGTTATATAAAATATTTGGAAACGAAAAAATATAATCTAGTTATTTTATAATGAGAGGTTCTATTTATTTTTGGAATTTGTCTTTTTTTTATTGAAAACAATTTCCTTGCTTCATATATAGCAATATCACAATAAAGTATTTATTTGAAAATAATCAGCGATTAAATTTCATTAATATCATTACAATCAAAAAAGATGTATTGCGTATTTCCTGAAATAGTAAAGCCGAGCTCATAACTCAAGCACGTACGATAAGTGACTGACTCACTGCCTAGCATCTGGTGTGTGTGTGGGGAAACTGAAAAGTGAGGAGGGCGTGCTTACACACAGACGGCAGCGTTATATCTAGTATAAGCCCTCGACAGTGATTTATAAAGTTTGTTCCAGCGGAAATAACAAACTAGTCAAACGCGACGGCTAAAAAATTGTTTTCTGACTAATTTCATAGCATATGACTAGCCCTGACTAGTTTATAATTTCTGCTAAAACGAAGCTATGATCAAGTTTGTTTGGCAGTTGATTAATCAAATATCACTGAATCATTTTAACCTGAGTAACTTACATCAAAGTAGCGTTCACATTAGGTACATTAGTGCAAGAATTAAAGTGGAGTGCGAAAGTTTACGCAGTGCAAATTAATACGACCGTTCACATAGCGGTGTAGTGCGGAATTAAGAATAAGAGTAATGTGAAACTATACACACGTCAAACTTTGACACTACCATGGGGCTGCATCTATACTTTCTACGTTTGTTTATAAATTTGCTTGTCAGGATTACTGTAAAAACTGCCAATAAACATATATTCTTCTGTGCTTCTGTATAATTTCATGCATTACGAAAGAAATTAGCATCAGCAGATAAATTTGGGTTACGTTATGACAAAACCAATCCACCAGTGAAGACTTTTTTCAATGGACGTCCTACATGGCACTTTTTAAATTTCACGGATGATTTAAATTAATAGTTCCGGCAATAAGGGACATATTCCATCATTTTTTCGATATAACACTGTTCAAAAGTAATCAATTGTAAACTCACAATCAGTGGGATGGTAAATCTACACCTTCATGTTATTTACAACCAGTGGCGGTTCGTGACTTTTTGTCGAGGGTGGCGCGATTGTAAAAAAATATGATAAAGTATTACCTTTATACTCTTCCACCAGTCATGAGATTTCTCATTTTTCCATTGTTTAGTAGTTGCTTAAATATATAAGCTATGCCCACCGAATGTTTTGGGTTACTGTCAGCATTTGACGAGCCTCCTCGGGCTAATTCGTCTGCCTTAACATTCCCTCGATGACCTTCGTGTCCTGGTACCCAGACCAGGGTCACCTTAAATCGGCTGCCCAGCCTATTGAAGACATTCATGCATTCCCACACTAGTTTAGATTTTACCTGTGCGGAGTCCAGTGATTTTATCACTGCTTGACTGTCTGAATAGATAGCAATAGATCGATAGTTACTTTCTTGTTTATCTAGTTCTTCGATACACCCCAGCACTGCTGCTATTTCAGCTTGAAATACTGTGGCGCTTTGAATTAGACTTAGCGACTTAGTTATTTTTGGTATCATCCCGAAAATTTCGGCTCCGACTCCAGTTTCCGTCTTTGCGCCGTCTATATACCAGATAGATTCGGCTTTGATAAGCGGGCCTTTTTTCTATTCTTCTCTATCTGGTATTACCGTTTTACAATTCTTGTCGAAGCTGTATTTGGAACTAATCGCGTCACTGGGCCCACTTGTTATCGGCCCCGCCTTAAGTTCCTTTAACAGTTTCTGATGATCTGCACCATGCGATCCACCCACCCTTAATTCGTCTAAATTCCCAAAAGTGCTAATAAATTTTGCCATTAAAGATATATCTTAATATAATTGCAATATGACACTAATTTGTTACATCTAGTTTTGTCGCACAATAATTTAAAATGTTATTTTGGATTGTATTTGAAGTTGTAAACATTTATTATTATTTATTTAAACAATTATTTAAATGTTCTCGAAGCGTCAGATCCAAATTAGCAGAAAAATCGATTAATTCCCTAAATATACTACGATATTCTGATTTTTCGCCGCCACTATGATCTCTAAGAGCCAGTTCAAAAACACAACATTTGATAGAATAACATATTAAACATTTTAATATACCGGTTGGTCGGAAACAACCCGAACGCTATAGTTGAATGCTATACTGCGAGACTGCCACATGAAGCAATTTTTTTTAGATGTGAAAGTTAGCAAAAAAAGAATTATTCGAACTAATGATTGATTGAATTGGTGTTTTTACTAATTTCTAAAAGACATTGTTAATTTTTTGTGTTATTTATTTCGAATGAAGAAAGTTACTTTTGTATCGAACCTGAGAATAATATTACTGCTAATGTTGTTTTTTGGTCATTTGGGTGCGACTAAGTAACTACAAAACAAATGCCAATATAAATATTGTACGTACCGGATCGAGTCGTCTATCTCCACATGGTATAACAAATTTTCCTAACTCTCTAGTTAAAATCAACAATATGTTGTCGATAAGCAGAATTGAGCTCTATTAGAATATGTTATACCAAGTAAGGCAAATGCCATACAGGCATTAATGTGACCACGAGATTATTAATATTTCTTTATTTTAGTGACTCAATGATACGGATTTTTCGCACCATTTGTAACCCAACTGAAATCTGATGATCCAAATGCAGTATATAAAAACACACACGGGAAACAATATAATAAATTCAAAACTTCACATCTAAATATCCATTTATTTTTGTTATAAATCTCCATGGAAAATCGCCGTGTGACGTTCTATTTTCAACTCTTCTTTCCGTTATTTTAGTTGAAGTTATGGCCTAACTAACCTTTTTATTTTAATTTTTTCTTCCACAGAAAGTCAAAGTCACTTTTTAAAATCACACTATAATTCTGTTCATTTTAAAGGTTATAAACACAGGCATTTGGTAGTACATAAAAATCGCAGGAAGATCTATACTAACACCACATCACTCTGTCTATGCGTCCCAAACGTACACATACCGGCTAGACTGTGATTGACTGTTTGGTCGGACGTCGTACTGTTGCTGTAGCATCCAGGGCCGCGATATAGCGTCCAAAATATTTCATTGCAACTTGTTGCACGTTGTATGTACATATGAAGTATAATTCATTTTACAATATTGACCACGAAATAAGTTGGAAGCCACAGAATATTAAAACTGTATTTTCGCCACATAAATTTTTATATACACATATTTTCGTAATATAAATTTGAATAATTTTGTTTATGAATTGATTTATTTTTTAAATGATATATCAGAGAAAACGCCCGGTCTTGCGGCCTTATGGACACACCGTCCCTGCTTACAACTCAATTCAATCTAAAGAAAATGTAGTTAAGTTAAACCAAATATACAAAATATTTACAACAACTTTGCTAGGGGAAATAATTTCGGAGCGCTAAACGCTATTAGAAAGAATTAGTAAAATAAGCCGTCTATGCAATATTACATTATCCTACAAACATAAAGTAATCTTAGGAATTTATTTACAAATTTAAAATTAGAAATTCCACTGCAAAGTATACATAGTATGTAATATCATTGATTAAAGGAATACATTCAATATAATAAATAATGATAGCAAGGACTGTGGGGTAGTATGACAAACAACAATATTCTCGGCACACTCCGCACCACACAAATTATTTAACTTGGAAAGGCCGTTTCGAAGACACACGGGTCTTCATCTTTAACCGCGTACCGATTGATGTAAGAGCACATATATTAAATCTAACGAACCCGATCTATCCCTACTCTTCAAGACAAATGTATAGAAGTACCTACTTTTATCCCTTAGACTAAGAAGCAAGTTAAAATAAGGAGAAAAGGCGGAAAAAGGTCTGTCACCACCAAAAATCCACAAACCGGGAAAATTTACGAGACCAATAGTTTCAGGTATAAACTCACCTACGTTTAATCTCCTCAAATGGCTAGTAAATGAATACAAAAATTTACCCATCAAAGTAGATAGCCTAGAAGTAGAAAATTCATTAGATTTTGTAAATAAGGTAAATAACATTGGATTAGAAGATGGGGAAATTTTAGTATCATTTGATGTCTGTTCACTCTTCCCCAGCGTGCCAATTTCAGAAACTATATTTAGTTGAGTTCTTAAAACTTAATAAAATTGATGAGGTCATTGCGGAGTAGAAAAGACTAACTTCGCTCTGCATGAACCACACCCGTTTTCAAATTGAGGGCAAGTATTATGAACAATGAGAGGGTACGGCGATGGGCAATCCGCTGTCCCCTTTCATAGCCAACTTGATTATGAGTAAATTTGAAACTTGTTTGAAAAAGGACAACGTGTATTTTCCCAGAATTTGGTACGTAGACGATATTTTCGCGGTTTTTAACACGAAGAAAAGTACCATTCCGGATTTCCTCGCGACACTAAATTCAAAATTCGAAACTATTAAATTCGCAGTAGAAGAAGTGAACAGTCAACTTCCGTTCCTAGATAGTTTAGTAATTAAAAATAATAAAAAACTGGAAATTGACATCTATAGAAAGGAAACAAACACTGATAGATACATTATGTCCGACTCCAACCATTGTGGACAACACAAAATGGCCGCGATTAGCTTCTTAATTAATAGATTGGTGAAGTTCCCCTTGTGTAAAAGTAGATACAATAAAGAGTTAAAATTCATAAAAAATGTAGGTTACTCTTCTATAGAGGTCGATCGCATGCTCAGGAAAGTCCAACATAGGCTTTACGTCAGAAATTCCACGACCTTATTCCCAACAGTAGCCCGCGATAAGAAATTTGTGAAACTTCCCTTCCATAGAATATCGAAAAGTATTAATAATGTTTTTAAGGGACAAGAGATGAACGTATGTTTCAGTTCGCGAAATACACTCAAAAACCTTCTTGGCAATCCAAAAGATAAACCGAACATGAAAGAAAAGTCGGGAATTTACAAAATTGCATGTGGTGATTGTGACAAAGTCTATACAAATCAAACGAAACGAGCGATGGGTACTAGATTCAATGAACACGTCAGGTGTTACAGGTACGGGAAAATAGAAGCGTCAAGTGTAGCACAACACATAAACGATACAGAGCATAATACATCTAAAATTGATTAAAAACGTAATCTCGCCGCATGAATTGGACGCCAACGAGACTATGTACATAAATAAGAACACAAACCTAATCAATAGAGAGAAGGGACCTTTACACTTCTCTTGTCTTTTCGATTTATGACTGTAAGGAGGCATTTGATTTATGGTTGTGCTATAACGCATGTTGTCCAGTATCTAGTTGAGGGGTATAGGCGGCAAGAACACAAATTTGAAGGATAGAAAGGGACATAACCGCTGTCTCACGCGATTTTTATTTTTATTAGGGTGAGACGGCGGGTCTTGCATTTCGTGGTGACAGACCTTCTCCTTATTTTAACTTGCTTCTTAGTCTAAGGGGAAAAAGTAGGTACTCATACTATATTTTTCTTGAAGAGTAGCGATAGATGGGGTTTGTTAGATTTAATATGTGTTCTCTCACATCAGTCGGTACGCGGCTGAAGATGAAGACCCATGTGTCTTCGAAACGGCCTTTCCGAGTTAATTAATAATTTGTGTGGTGCGGAGTGTGCCGAGAATATTGTCGTTTTCAATATAATATGTGAGTATACCAAAGAAAACGTGACCGTTGCGGAGTCTGAAAACTAAATAATACCTAGGGTTTGGGATATGAGACAGATCGTGAAAAAACGATTGGGATCTGAGATTCAAAATGTTTTGTGGTGTCGCTTTCTTGAGATTCATCTTCAGCAAAACTGTTTTTTCATCTGTTTGGATATTAAAAATGTTAATTATGTTGCTTTATGAAAAAAGGATTATAACTGATTAGAAGTAATAGTAAAGCGATAACTATAAATCTCATCATTAACAATAAATGTTTTCATTATGTTTTGTAAGTTTAACCAATTGTTACAGTACATATACGATGATGTTAGTGGAGTAGGAGTCACATCAGTGAAAATAGTTGGATCTAGGGTTATTGCAGCGAGACTCTATGGTTCAATTGATATTCTACAACTGCAATCGTTTACACATGGTCGACCTATAGACTGGAATTTTTCCATTGCATATAGACGAACCCATGTTAGAACTGGATCAGCAGGTTCTATTGATTGCAAGCACCTAATGCAGGTAATAATGTACAAATAATTGCTTATTATATGCCTCCACTATTTAATTAATTTTGTACAGAATGATTCCAAAGAGGACATGCGATGTTTTAAAGTACTAACAGCAAAAGCGCACCAACAACCAATAAATTGTTTAGATTGTGAAGGTGGAAAAATATTGAGTGGTAGCCAGGATCATACTTTAAAAGTTTTTCGGTTAGAAGATGGAACTCCCTTATACACTTTACATGGCCACTGTGGCCCAATTACATGTTTATTTATTGATAGAGGATGTCCGGGAACATCCGGTAGTGGCTCACAAGATGGAATGCTTTGCATTTGGGATCTCCTAACAGGTATTTATGTTTCTATTAGCTTGTTTCAGCAAAAAATAATTGTGATAGTACAGTATATTGATATGCTATTAAAAAACGTCAAAATGAACTCTCAAGAGTTGTCCCAGATTTTTATGAAAGTGATGGTATATGCACAGAAAGGAAACGCTGGCTGGAAACGTGTTTATTTTGTTTTCAGAGCCCGTCATTTTGACACATTTCGAATTTTATAAGATAAATTACGCAAACCCTTTACATTTTCCTTCTGGCAATTGAGATGAATATACATCGAAGTTAATTTTCTTCAAAAAACCGTGTAATTTTGAAATTCTACGTGTAGTAAACCCACGTCTACCGATACGCATCAATTTGATGCAATAGTAAAATAAGCATTGGTGCTACTAAATTGGCTTCACTCACTAAAGCATTACTGCAATAATAAATCTAAATGTTATAAGAGTCAATTCTTCAAGAAGGTAATTATCAAAAGTAAAATAAACCATGTGGCGAGCGGCGATACTTTGAGAACCCTGACGTCTGATAGGAGAGACACAGCAGCACTGGACGTGAGCGACTGATGGAAAAGTGGCATAAACATCAGAAGAAAGAACGTTTGCATCTGAATCGCAGTCAGAGTCTGAAGACGTTCATTTATTATAGTCTGCGTATTCAAGAAGGTGCTAGAGCATTTTGGGTATCAGTAATATTATTACGAAGTTCAGTATTATATTGTATTGACAAATAGCCTCCATTATTCATCCGAACATACCTAGAAAAAGTGATAAAGTTTGCTTGTGTTTAATATCAAGGCCGTAGAGTAAGCATTTTGTTTAAATTTTTGGTTAAAGGGTGATCGACTTCACCCCAAGCTCGGGGTGAAGACGATCACTCATATTAAAATACAAAATTCGCGCCTTAGAACGATTTAGATGACGTCAATCAATTAGAAATAAAACATATGTATATATAAATTATAGCAACATTTGTGACAAAATTTTGCAATGAAACGCATATTAATTGGAAAGAAACATTTATTCTTTTAGCGCACTTTAAACTCATTAATTTTTCTTTTCAGAAAGGTTTCCAGATTGAAACCGCGTCAAGTGTCAAAAATTGCAATTGAAACCACGCAAAAAGTAAATTTCCAAATTTTATTGTAGACGATCTTTATTGAATATACTCCTTATCATCTAAAATACTTTTTAATTTTTAATAATTTATGGAAAACTTACTATTCACATTTAACTCGCACCTCCGGGATCAGGATTGTTCGTCAGTCCGCTATACTGTTGTAAATAGAAAACGGCTGGTTGTTTATGCGCTGCTGCCATGTGCATTAAAAAATGGGGAAAACCCGGTTTGATCGACTTCACTCCGATTGACGATACCCTTGACATTTTGCCAATCATGCTGTTGGCTTCTTCAGAAGGCTTCTAAAGAGTAATGTTGTCGAATTATATACCTTATTTCCGTTCTGCTCTGTTAATCCGTATCCGTTTCGGTGTAGTGGGCCGTTTGATACATTTGCTTCGTCAATGTTCTCGTTCCATATGCTGCTGATCTTGTATCCATCCTCGAGGTTGAAATTGTACGGATTCTTCATAATTTCCAAAGATTCGCGTACCATTCTCTGGTGGTACTGGGTGGCTCTGGTTAGTATATTTACATTGTCATAGTCGATACTATGGTCTCCATTTTGGTAAAGGCATTCAGCTACTGCAGATTTATCTGTATGTCTAAGCTGCGGGTCCCGTTGATCTTTCTTTACTCTGCATTGCCAGTTTCTTATTTGACCAATGTAGTTTTTCCTGCTTTTGAGTTACAGTTCGTATACGCCCTTCATATGTAGTTTCGGAAATAGATCTCTGTTTGGTGGGATCAGTTGGTATACTCTCACAGTGCTATGACGTACGGTGATATATGTTGGTAACTCGGGCAGTGTACGGCAGATAAGCGTATATTTTTGGTTATTGTTGTTGTGGATCTGTCATTTCCCCCCTGTTTCGTCTGCGGGGTCCTAGCATGTCATTTGGTTATGTCCATTCTTCTGAGGCTATCCTTTACGTGTTAGATTTCATCTGGTCTATATTCTTTATCGCTAATCTTTTCTGCTCTCCTTAACAAGAGATCTTTTCTATTGTGGATGATAAGATGATTCTTGTAGTATCCGGTATAACTTGTTAGCGCGCTTTATGAGCACGTCTATAGAAAAGGTAGTGCACAGTCATCTTCAATCTCCATAGTGAAGATGATGCTACTGTGATGTCTGCTAATGTGTTGAAGAAATTCATCTAGTGCTTCTCGTCCGTGTGGCCATACAGCGAAGGGATCGTCCACGTATCTATACCAGTATTTGGATTTGTTGTTACTGGAGTATAATTACGGTGTTTTTTGAAGAAAATTTACGGTTTTATAGATGCGTCAAACTGACGCATATCCGTAGAGATGGGTACATAAGAAACGTACGAAACGGAGTGTTAATATACCAGCAAAAAAATTGTTCCAAATATAAAAATTTGCTGTTAAAGAAACTACTCCAATACTCTTTATATTTTGACTTTCAGTAATCGGCGGTGTGGGATAATTGGAAATTTTAATTTCCCCACTCACGATGTCCAAAAATCGCATTTACCTATTTGATGAAGCAAGCAAATTCCAAATTTTGTTACAATATGACATAGTAAATACTTTACATTATAATCACATATCAAGTAAAAGTATATAAATAGGAATTTTTATACTATATAAATGTCTTTTATTTCTGCTGCATATTTATTTATATTACGTATACAGTGAAATCTCTCATAAGCGGACGCCCATGGTGCCACAATTTTTGTCCGCTTAAAAGAAATAATACAATCATTTTTTATTCGGTACTTAACGTTTATTCGTCTAAGAAGTCTGACAATACAAAAATAAATATGTCTTACATTAAATGCAATAACTACTAATGAGTACAATTAATAAAAAATAGTTTGTTATTCCTGGCTGCAATTATGACGTCTTGTGATGCTTCTACTGGACATTCAGGTTGCACATCGTTGAGCATTTGATCAATCTCTTGTTCACCATCATCGACTTTCCATTCAGCTGAGGCTTCTAAGTTATCATTAGAGTAAGATAATCGTTCGTCGCGGTCGTCGTGCGGTTTCTTCAATATTTATAATACCAAAAAAGAAGTAATAAAGCGAATAATAATAAAAAAACGAATCAAGAATTATAATATCTGTAAGGCTGTGAAACACTCACCCTATTAGGCACCATCATCAATATTATAACCCAGTGGATAAGAATCGTAAAAAATTGATAGCATTAGATATGTTTCAATAGTTGTCTCGTGGAACCGTGTTCGCAGTGGTGAAAAAATGTGTTTATATTTGGAGAAAGATCGTTCGACATCTACCGATGTAATACGTGTATGATTAAAATAATCTTTGAACTCAACTAATGGATTAGTCGAAGTCCCATTACAAATTTGTTGTAATGTGATAAAATTGGAATCTTTTAGGTTTATCCACAAGACTATTTACGCCGCCGTACATATGCCAATAGGATGTTACAGCTCGCCCATGACAACCCTGATTTTCATGAAAAACTAATAATGAGTGACGTGGCGCATTTTCATTTGAACGGATATGTGAATAAACAGAATAGTCGGTTCTGGGCAATGGAAAACCCACACATTATTCATGAGTCACCTTTGCATCCATTAAAAGTGACAGCCTGGTGTGCAATTTGGTCAGAGAAAATGAAAACGGTTTAACGGTAACTGTTACTGGAGAACGATATCGCGACATGATTGAAAACTTTTTGACGCCAGAACTGCATGCTTTGAGCTGGATTAACGTGGTTCCAACAAAACAGTGCCACATCGCATACAGCCAGGATTACAATGGAATTACTGCGAGACGTCTTTACACAGCAAGTTATCTCAAGAAATGGTGATGTTGATTGACCTCCACGGTCGCCGGATTTGACTGCCCCGGACTTTTTTTTGTGAGGATATCTGAAGGGCAAGGTTTATACAAACAAACCAGAAACGCTTGAGCAACTCAAACAAAATATTCGTGGTGAAATTAATGAAATACCGGTTGAAATGTGTGAAAATGTAATGAAAATGTGCTCAAAAGAGCTCGCATTTGTGAGGCTAACAGAGGCGGACATTTATCTGATATTGTATTCCATACATAATTGCCAACATTAAATATACCATTTATCAACATTAAATCCATTTTCTTTCATTTAACCAAAATTTATAATCAAACAAAGTAGTATACCTTCCAGGCGGACACCCGGTATTTGGGCTTGGGTCGCTATTAAATATATTATAGAGATTTGTTTCAACTGATCTTCAATTGCCCTTTGCAATTTATTTACAATAAATATGTATGACCAGCAATTGAACGCTCTATAAATTAATACTTCAAAACAAAAAATATATATACAGGTGTCCCATTAGGAACTGCATCTATCGATATATGAAAGAGTATACCTTGGAAAATTCTGAAAATTTGGTAATGTACTAAAGCCTACATGTACTATTGAACTAAAAGATCGAAGAACACATTATCGCGATTATCTAAGACCGCTTTACCGGAAGTAGCCGTCAACTTGTTATTTTAAATAGAATAATCTGTTTTATTGTTAGATGTTTAAATTCCTAGTTCAATTTTAAGCTTATTTGATTAAACTACTATGTTGCTATTTCTGATTTTGCAGAATCGTAAACCGTATAGGGCTGGATTAGAAATCGAATGAAGTTTTCAAAAATATTATACGGCATGTCCGGCAATTGCAATTAAACTTTTAAATTGAAAAATTATCAACATTTAATTTTTTAAAATACAACTACCTATTTCTCTCTTTCTTATCAAATTGCTCTTAGAAAAAAACAAAACAAAATGTCATATTCATTACACATCTAAAATTGATACGTTTCATGATATTTAGGAAAATATGTATTGTAACAATTTTCTTCCAAAAAAAAGGATGCCTGCCAATGAGAGTTTAGTTTATGTGGTTTTTTAGAATGTCATCCAACTCAAGATATCCCAGTTAGTTACGACTATTAGGAAACAGTCCAGCATTGATAAAACGCTGAATTGCCAACACTGGAAATTTTGGGCTTTAAATACGTGGGGATTCGAATTGCTCCAGTAATGAGAATTGAGCCGGTTAAGCAGACAATTTCTTATAAATTTGGCTTCATTCGACCAGATAACGTTGTCCAAAAACAAATCGTGCTTTTTGGGCCATATAATATAATTTCGCAAAAACTACGTTTTTGACTTTTTGCCTTGACCGATCCCAAGTTTTTCAAATTCTATATTATTCGTTTAACTGCGTTTGGTGGCGGTTTCTGTTTGTGTGAATACCGAACGGCAAAGGTATCGTATGTTCTTAATACAACTTTATTTTTTCTCCATAAATAATAAATTAAATAATCCTCCTTCGTATAATTTAAAGGCGCTATCACTAGGTTCGTTCCAACACGCTTATAAAACCGTAAATTTACCGTCCGGTACCTGCGCAGTGCAAATGAAGTGTTCCAACTACATTATGTACCGTGCCTTGAACGATAATAATAGTGTTCCAACTTAACTTTGTATCGTACCAGTTACTGTACGGTCATATCGGTGCATCGTATCAAGCAAGAACCGTTTGTACTGACATGCGGGATGTGGATCTGTGCCAGTAGAAAACATTCATATTGCATGTTACATCCTTATCTATCATTTTCTCAATAGCGATACACGATCGATTCCAAAAAGCGTTCCAACATCTACAACACCATGTACTAATTCACAAACGATGTATATCTAACGCACGCGCAATAATCGATGTGTGAACTGGTACGCGTACCGTACAGAAATCGGTAGTTGGAACGAACCTATTGTTTATAGTTGAAAACTAAGTTACATATACTTTTCATCGAAGTTAGATTGTTCCGTAATGGTCGTAACTAACTTGGATATTCCCAAACTTGGATGAGCATAAAATTTAAAAAAACGCATAAACGGTAAATAAAAAAAGATACTCAACAAGATTTTGAAAAATATTGGAAAACAGTTTCTGGAATAGTAGTACAGAATAAAAATATGTAACATGAAATTAAACATCGAATGATGCGCTATGCATGTGCACGTGGCTATGCAACATACAACTGATAACTAAACTGGGCAAATATGCGGTAACAGCCAGAGGCGTGGCGAGCGCATAAAAGTTTACACATAAAATAGAAGGTAAGAAATAAATTATAAAACGTGCTGAAACACTTACCGTTTTAAAAGTCTTCCGTTAAATCACAAACTGGGTAACATCTGTTAAATATTTGAATCATTAGATATGTTTCCACAGCTGTTTCAATCAAGTGAATACGCGGAATAAATGTTTTTTAATGCCGAAAATGACCGTTCGACATCTAGCGATGTTATATTTGCATATTTAAAATAATCTTTGAAACAACTTAATGCATCTTCACACGCACCTTCACAAATTTGTCTTAATATAAGGAAACCCGAGTCTTTCTCTAAAACACTTTCAAATGTTCGTATACACACCAATTTGTTTCTCCTTCTACAGCGCATAACTGTGCGTAAACATCATTTACAATTTGAACAGAATCCACTAGCGACATCGAAACATTTTGTAATTTCTCTATTCTCTCCGCTAGTCCGAAGTAATTGTTGTGAATAGTTTATAAATCTCTTTTAACCTGACTATCTTGAAATATTTCCTGGCTTTTCTTGATTGCTGCAGCTTCTGTCGGATTGAATTTTAAAACTACCTTCTTTACTTGATAAATATTTGTTGTAGTAAAACGCAGCCTGCAACCATGTTCCCCAACGTGTAACAATCGGCTGTGGTGGTTCAGGTAAATCAGGACACAGTTTGTGAAATAGTCGGGTACGTTTCGGGGTCTTTAGAAACACTGTACTAGCAATCAATGTATTTACTAGTGGAAAACATGTAGGAAATCGTTTGTGCCGCAAGATTTATAGTATGGATTTTACACATTACATGTAAGAAGTTACCACTGTGTTCTTTAAGAGATCGGCCCAAAGAACGCATGTTTGCGGCACCATCACTCATAAACATTAAAAGTTGCTTAGTTGAAACTTCAAATTTGTTCAACGAGTTCAACACCACCTTTAAAATCTCATCGGCAGTACAATTTATAACTCTTTTGGAAGCAAGTAAGAAGGAGGATGACGGTCGATGTGGTTCCATTGTACGTACCATTACATTAACCACAAAATGTTTTTGACGATCTGTTGTTTCGTCCACACACAACCGCAGTTTTTTATCTTTCAATTCCGTTTTCATTCGTTTTTCTATACGTTCACGAGCAAATGGCACATTTCGTATCGATGTCCGACTAAGTAATTTACAGTCCGCATATTTTCTCCAGAAGGAGACAAATGCTTCTTTGTCTAGTAAACGAAACGATAGATTATATAAAATAAGAGTAACACATAAATCAAATGTAAATTTTTCTTGGTCTCGTATGCCACTTTTGCAGAAGAATGCTGATTGCTTTCGATGTGACGTTGACAATGGCTTCTGGACCAACACATTAAAAGGATTTTGCAAACTAGACATTGAATTTCAGCGCCATCAAAAATGAAGTCCGGCATGTCCACTATAAAGTTTTAAACTGTGTCTGCCATTGGTCGTTTTCGCGATGTACCTAACTGCGACATTTTTAAAACAAACATAAGCGTACAATTACGAAATAAGTTACGACAGCCTACATATACACAGAACTACTCGCATACAGCATCGATTTAGTACTGACGCTGTGAACCCTTGAAATAAATAATCGCCGACTCCGCACCACATATCTACTACACTGACTGTTACCACTGTTTGCCCAGACTGCTGATAACTTCTAATTTATGCCCAATGCGGCCCTGTTAAAAATTACATGACCCCTACCGCTACGTCGAACAATACGTAGTTATAAACAACATAATAAATGATAAATCGTTTTTTCCTTGGTTTCTCTAAATTTATTTTTAATGAATTCTTTTTTTACATAAATGATTGTCCCAAATGTTCAAATTATGTAAGTTGATGAAAATATTGAAATAAGTTTATTTGAAGAAACCAATGAATAAAAATCATATATGTATACCGATTAGGAAAATGAGAAATTAACCATATCGCTACCCCCTCCTCGCTCTCAAGCGGGCAATCGATGACTCAAGGTTA
Source organism: Dynastes maya (assembly GCA_029619315.2). Lineage (NCBI taxonomy): Eukaryota > Metazoa > Arthropoda > Insecta > Coleoptera > Scarabaeidae > Dynastes > Dynastes maya. The sequence continues at coordinate 39,119,819 of JAROYE020000001.1, forward strand.
CCGATGTGGTTAGTTACGAGGTAGACTGCTTTATGTGCGGATTTATTTTTCTTTTCTTTCATTTCATCAGAATCTGTTTTTATTTTCGTCTTTAGAACTCCTTATTAATTTCGTCTAAACTTCGTAGCAACAACAAAATAAATATGCGAAACTCTCATTTCCCCAATCTGTATATGCACATCATGAAGATATCGACACACTTAGCGCAATGTAAAATATTTATTAAACTCGAGATATATGTTCCGGAAATTCATTCAATTTTCATTGTCAATCGTATGACCGAATGATGTAAGCATTTTTTTTTGTTCTATCGTGTCTCTATCCATACTCTAAAAGATAGTTACAAATACCTATTTTTTAACGTTTACTTTAAACTAAAACTTGCAAAATACTACAAATTAGGTGTGAAGCGTGTCTCATGTTAGCTCTTGTGTCCGTTCATGTTGTTAGGTATTGTTTTTTCTTTTTGTTTTTATATATTGGTTTAAGTTATGTGAGTGACTAATGGCAGAACACCAACATTAATAATAAAGGAAAAATGCTGACCTGTGACGCAAATCAAACTGTATGTACGTATTACTGTAATAAATCCATCAATGCAGAATGGCTTAGAGAGCCTTCTCGGTTAACAGATTTTTATTCTGTTTTCATACAAATGGTTTCATAAACGTGTAATACAAGAGTGCACAAATAAACTACACTGAGAAAGCCAGTTCTTGATTTAATAAAATTTTTGTAATGATAAAAGTGAATTATCAATCAATAACAAAATATTGTTGTGATACTTATTCACTCTGTTAGAAAGTGTTTTGTTTTGACAGTTTAATAGTATTTAGTTCCATTTTATTACGAGGCGAAGCAGTATTGATGAGCTCGCGTTTTTAGAAAAAATAGGTCGATTTCTATTTTTTGTGAACAAACTTTGCCGTTGTCGGCATTTCAATTGTATTTCCGGTTTTACTGGAAGTGACGTCAACTTTCTTTTTTAAAATAGAACAGTCTGTATATTTTTACGTTTTTGAAAAAGTACTCGAAAGGCGAATCCAACGATACCATACATTACATATGTTACATTTAATAAAGGTTTTGGTAATTTGTTTTTGTTGTTCCGCAAAGTTGGCTAGGAAAGAGCGTCAAATTGTTTCTTGTGACGCCAGACTGATCTAAAGAGCTCGTTGCTAAGCAAAGTAATCATAACAATTGCCAAACTGTCAAATCTCAGTTGAAAAAGCACAAATTATTCTTGTTATTTATCGTTATTGTAACCTACATTTGTCATACTTTCGTTCTTTGTGCTCGTTATTATATGTCATTTTAACTTGTTTTGATAATTGCTGTTTCCCCTTTTCTTTATCGAACTTTATTGTAATTAATTAATTGCAGTAAAAGCGGCGAAATTACGTTCGTAATCAATTTGAAGTTTTCTAATTGAATACTATGCCCAGTTTTATGTGCTGTGCTACAGTTTACAACTCAAATCTCCCATTGCGATAATGTGTTCTTCGATACGGTAATGTTTGACATATTACCTCACTGTCCTTGATGTCATTATTGTACATACATCTAAGAAAAAATGAATGTATGAGAATATAAAGAATTCTTTTCTTAACGCTTGCAAAATTTCTTACATCTTTTTTTTTTTTATTTTAACCAATTAAATTGTCGATAAATTCTTATCGTTGTTCCGTGTGTTTAACCATTTTTAATTTTAACGTAATATAACGTATCATACCTTAAAATTCTACTCTAGGGCCCACAGGCATTTTACTTATTTCTTATCTACGTCTGCAGAAACATTTAGTATAGACACAGTATAAAGACACTCGGTCATTTTTAGTCAGTCAATTTTTTAAGACGTAATAAGATGCTCGTGGTAGCAGAAACCGGTCCTCCATTGGTTTAGAATGAGCGTGGCGGCAGCAACACAGTTTCAAGGTCCTCAAAATTGGCTGACAGATTTCAGTCATAGATAGGACAAGTGTCATCATTACTGCATTCTCCCTATACTTCGTATAGATATGTAAATACGGCATTTCGTTTAGACTACAAATCGTTCCAATGTAAACAATTTAATTAGACTTCATTTTATTCCTTTTAGTCGCGGAAAAGATAATTATTTTCTCAAGGAATTAGTTTAGAATTTGTTAACACATTCTATTTAGATGTCCTGTTAACTCTCTCAGTTAGTCAGCTCGATAATAAGTGGTATCCATAACAAAGGTGTATGTAATATAATGACTAAAATAAATTACGGAACTCAATAATAAATTGCAATAGATTCGCAAAGAAATCCTTATAAAATTAAGCTGTAAACATACACACTGTGTTCATGGGCTTACTGTAAAAAGCAACAACTTTTTATCGACATTCAATTTAAATTGTGATTTATATAGTCGCACAAACTTAGAAGGTACAGGTAACCCGTCTTTTCACGGTAACTTCTGGTACAGCGCGGTAGTTTCACAACACGGTTTCGTTCGAACTAGAGGTGACGCATTTTGAGATTTTTGTAGGTTCGGCCCGACACGCTTGTCAGCTCAGTCGACCCGGTACATCACGTTTGCCAGCCCAGCCCGTTAGCTTCGCCGGTTGTCGGTCCATCAAGTCCGTTCGGCCCGACAAGCCTGTTTTGTCCGAAAAGTACTATATTCAGTATTAAAAAATGAACAATAATTTAAATTGCCAAGTACTTATTTAATTCGATATACATAAGTATTTACAAGTAAAGAAAAAATGTTTCCCCTTCACAGCCTATTTTTCTGGAGGAACACAAATCGTACTAACCAATATAGTATGTCTAGCAAGTGTCCCTGAGTAGATTCAAGGACACTCCAGCGATAATTCTTCAAGTACGGGTATATTCAACCTTATGTAAAGCGGCGTCCCTCCTCAGATACATATGCAGTGAAAGGGTTAACACAGTAAAATAAATATTTGTTTCCTTTTGTCAACTTCATCCAGGCACAGTGTGAAGGCAATAATCTGCTGCTTCTGTTCTGGATTTTAGTGATAAACATCAAGTTGAACATTATATTTTGTGTTTTAGGAACGTGCATGTACAGCATTCAAGCACATGACGGCAGTGTAGTGTCCTTAACATACTCTGTGAGTTATGTGATATCGCTTGGTTGTGATGAGAGAATATGCGTGTGGGAGCGATTTCAGGGCCATCTACTAACTACAATTCACGTGCAACAAACATTTACAAGTCAAATACAAATGCTAAGTTCTCACTTAGTTATAACCGCCAGATCAGGCAGTTTAGTTATCTATGACGTAAGAACAGGAGAAAGTGTACAAAATATAGTTTTAGGACGTTCACCTTTTGTTTTCGTAAAACATTTATTAATGCTTCGCGACTCAGCTCTTTGCGACTTCGGTAATCAACTTAGGATCATCCGTTTTCCTATTATAACACGTAAGTATGATTGAGCCTTTGTTTTATTAAAAAATAAATAAAATAATAATTGTATCCGTGCCTTACATTGATAAATTTTATATATACATACCTAATTTTATTATTAAGTTAAAATTCGTCAATTGAAATTGTAGCTAAAACAAAAGAATCAAAATGTATATACAAACTTTTAGTAGTACTTCTCTTAATTTATTTTGTATTTATAATAAGCACTTTTTTTAATAGAAAAAATATACAAAATGAAATTGTCGTTAAATTCACCTCTTTGTAAGCTATTTTTGTATTTATATTGTTAATAAACTTTTATCAAAATATTTAAGAACTCTTTTTAACATGTGTATTTAATCTTAATCAACCTTTAATTATAACATATACTTTATTCACTTTCCTCGCTAGATTCAGAATCTTTCAGTGCCTTGGCTTTATCCAATTTCTTGGCTCTTCTATCTTCTATGTCAGAGCCTTCTTCATCAGATGAGTAAATAGCACCTCCTAAAATTGTTTAAAAATATTTTTCAACTTCCGAACTCCATAAAAAAGTATTACCTTTGTTAGGAGCTTGGCCTCCTTTGTACTTATTCTTAATTGCATTAAGTGATATAGCTCCTTCTTCATCACTTCCTTCTTCTTCTCTATATGTTGTGGTATTAGTATGACTTCTTCCGCTTCCACCTTCACTACGTTTCTTCGGTTTGGCTCTAACCGGTTTAAGCTTTTCTTCTTCTTTCTAAATTACAAAAATGCAAAATCATTACAAGCGGTATGCATATTCATCACTCATATATAGAGATAGTGGAAACATATTTTGTCCGACACACTTGCTGAGTAGAGCGGTATCGAGTTATACAACTAAGATCGTCCTATTTTAAACGCGATACGGCTACGTAAATGAGGCTACGGAGTGGAGGGGCGCTCAGGACGGGCCCAGTTGCATCTCTACTCCTTACGCAGCCGCATCGAATATTTTATGTAAAATACGATGATCTTAACAATAGCTGAGATAAAGCAATATTTCATCCAATAACTATCTCCATTAATACTGGTTCATTAAATTAACAACGTTTAAAATTATTTTTAAGCCTTATGAATTTTGCATCAAAACAATTCAAGATTAGTTTTGCAAGTTGATATATGTTAAAATCATTTTCTGGTTGCAAAATGTATAACCATTGACCGTAAGTTTGCTTAAGCTTTTCTGTAGAACAAATATTCGCTGTTTATAAGTGTTGTAAACCGCTGGTACAGTACGATTAAAATCAGAAGACACTTGTGCAGAAACCAGTTTATGCATTATTTAATTAGACAAAATAAACTACATAGTGCATATACAGTGAATAGTATCCCTGCCAAGAAATAGCATTCAGTATTGTGACTACCCCCACATCATCCGAAATTAAATCCAATGGAAAAAATATAGGGGATAGTAAAGAACCATGAAAAACGCGACATTTAAATTGGATGACGTAGAGCAGCTTGCAAGAAGAGGATTTTCAAATGTACCATCACTTGCACAAAAATCTGGGACAACTCTTATGACATTTTGACGCTTTTTCAATCATGTGACAATCACGTTCATTTACGATTGACAATTTGACATATTTTTTCATAGTTTACAAAAGACATGTTTAAAATGGGTAATGTCGCTTGTCCCAGATTTTTATGCAAGTGATAATACATCCTAGAAATTGAGTGAATGTATTTCACATGTTATGAATATCGAAAAAAAATATATTGAGCATATAATGAATGAGTATTTCGATTTTGTTGCTAATTTAGAAGAGAACGCTGATGATGATGAAATCTTCCTATTTTCATCTGATTTTCATTTGATGAGGCAGATAACTAACTCAGCCACAAAGAAAATCTACCATTAAATGAAGCTGATACTTTTCTGCATTTGCAAATTACAAATGTTACTTGCTTCATACTTAGTTTGTACTATTGTACGCAAATAAAACTGTTGAATATACAATTTGTATTATTTTATTAAAATAGATTTGATTTTACTGGATACTAACAAAATGTCAATCTTATTGTAGAAGTCATTTTATTCCTACAAACACTGATAGCAAAAGACATAATAGAATACAAAATGTATTTTCTACTTTCAAAATATGTTGTCAATATAAAATAACCCATGCCACTGAATGTCCCATATAAAGAATTAAGCAAATTCATATCTTAACTATAAGTTCACTCTTGTTTGAAGAGCGCGTATTTGTTAGTAAGTGCACATGTGCTAGTTTCCGAACATTATTCCTTGTTTCTAATTGTTTGACGATGGAAATGTATAATAGTTTTAATGATAATACACATAAAAACATTGCACATTGCTATTTTTCTGTGCAGCAATAGATATGAACACATAAATTATAAAATAACAGTAATGCACGTAATATAATTTTTACTAAGATTATGTATGTACATTTGACATTTAAAATGTTTCTTTACCGAATATTTTCAAAATGGTCTATACATATGTCATGTGGTTGGCGCAGTTAGGGTGTATTCCGATTTTGATAATTAATGGCTTTCGTTTTGATAATTAAGCGATGTGGAAATGCACGTTTGTGAAGCGCTACAGTTTAAAATAAATTACTAGATGGACGCCTCGTTTGTTTTGAAGCGCTTCACTTAAAGGCTGATTCCCATCTAAGCGGCGCGTCGCATCCCGTCAAAATGCTGCCTACTATTGTCTGCATTTAATTAAAAGATATCGTGTCCATCTAGGCAACGCGTCGCTGCGCGGCGCATCAAAGTTTTATTTTCTTCGAGACCGTTGGCAACCGGCACTGCTGTCATGCGCGCACCGTTCTGTTCGTTGATAGACAAATATAAATCACGAAGTGTCAAATGTAAGCAGCGACTTGCAAAAATACTTGCCTCATTTTATAATTTGTATTTATACTGAATTTGGGAAATGAATTTTATTTGTGAGTGAATATACTGAACTACATGATGTAACTAACAAAAATTAACCAAAAGAGAAGGGATATCATTCGGGCGGAAATAGGTGGGAATAGTTACCTAAAAATACTGCTACGCACCGCTTAGACAGGAGTCTGCTTTAAAAATGATGCCATGCGCCACGCCGCTTAGATGGAAATTAACCTCAAGATGCATTTTCCTAATATTTTAGTAGTCACAAATGAAATGCGTGTAAAACGGAAGCCACAATTGTAAGAAACAAATTACATTAGTTTAGGAATTACTACGATTCACTACACAACAAATTAGATTTACACATGGGCCCTATAAAAGATGCATTCTTCGAGTGGGATTAGTACGCATAATTTCAAATCATCGTACGTGTGAATTTAAATACCAAAGTATTGAGCGCGTAACTTCAAATCTATGTTATAAGATGGCACGTTATAACAGAACAGCCTTCTAGGAGGAAGATGCGTCCTTTCATTTAAATGTGAATTAAAAATCAAATTTCCAAATCTGAGACATAGTCTGTTGTTTGTAGCAAAGCACTATTCATTAACTTTAGCAAGTGGTTAATTTGATTTCACATACAAAAGGGTAGAATATAGGAAGTTATGGGATGAAAACCAGTAACTTCAGAGAACTGCTAACTTATTTAAAATATTGGAAGATATATAATTTCTAAAAATCTATGGACAAAATTAACGCATCAGCAAAACTTTTCATTATGTAATTAAATTATTTCAGCTGTCTGACAAATTCAAATTGTATTATTTATAAATAAAAGAAAGAAACAATAATGTCAAATGTAATGAAAGCGGTATCAATGATAAAATTGAAAAAATGAATTTAAAATTAAATCATAAAACTTTGCTGCTTTCATTCATCTGGGCATACTATGGATTAAGTTGTGAATGGTTTCCTGTAGAATGTTATCCCATTCAAAAAGAACGACATGTTCAAGTTTCCTAAGATTCATAGAAGCAGGTATGTGGTGCCTAACTGATCGTTTTAATGCATCCCATAGATGCTTTATTGGCTTCTTGGTGGCCAGTCGATAGTTGGAATATTCATCAATAAATGGGGCAAATAGCATCACATGTTCTGGGATGTTTTCTACATATAAATATGCATTCATAGATCTCCTTCATATAAGAACCAAAACTGTGTGACGATCGAAACAAATTCTTCCTCAGAACATTATTGATCCACCAAAAAATGGGATCCTCAGAGAGATATTACAGACAGCAAACCTCTCTCCTGGTCTCACTCGTTCACGTCCATCTGGTGAATTAACACTTATTCTTGTTTCGTCTAAAAATAAGACTCGCTTCTAGTCGTTAATGGCCCAATTTAGGTGCTTTTTTTTACAAAACGCAGTCTAATAACTCTGTTCTCTGCTGAGCAGTGGTGTAATAGCGGGCCTTCCACTCTTCAATCCTTCTTCATTAAGCCTTCTCCTAACCGATCGTCCAAAAATTGCTACATTTTGAGGGCTCTGCTTAGCTCTAAACTGGTAGAACGCCTGTTTCCTAATGTGTACAATGCTTTGTCCTTCCAGGAGATCATTCCACAAGGACCATCGCACATACGGGTTGATGCTACTGGAAGGACTCACCTTCTTATGGTACGGTCCTTCTAGCAGGAGCCTTTTTGATAATACTCCCTCTGTCCGAAAATGCGATCCGCGAGTTAAGATCCGTCAATTAAATACAACCTCCCGTTTCTTTCGGCTGCCCTAATAGACATAAGTGTGTTCCCTCGTTTTATGTATAATTGGGCCTATTAGATGGACTATAATTGCTTTGAAATTGAGCGTAAAAGTAGCGAGTACATTCTCTTTCCAGCAAGACTATGTATCACTAAGACGACTTGCACCTGTAGACTTCTTGCAACCTTGACCTGAGGTTCTATTACTGTAGAACCTCAGGTCAGGAAGTTACTACTTCCATGTTCATTGAAACGTTTGACTAATTGTTGATTGTGTAATTACGAACAAATTAGCCACATATCGCTGGCTATGTTCATTAACAAGAGTTACCGCTTTCACTGCTTCATCTTCTCTTAAGTTGCGTCGACGATTCATTTCTTCTACTCTAAGTGCACTGGACAGAGTGTTTCTTTAAAAAAAACCACTAGCAAAACTGAATTTATTGCCTCTTACAAATCACTTCAAACAGCGTTAAATGTCTTATTGACAAGCAATTGCAAAACGATATCTGATATCTGTCAAACAATTGCAATCGTTTATCATTAGTGACAGAGGATATCGTAGGCCATCTACACAAAATGTCTAATGATTTCTTCGAAAAATTAGTGATAATGAGAAGTTTTGCTGACGCATTAATTTTGTCCAGGAGTTTATTTGGTTGAAATAATAATGCTACAAATAACATTAGTATCCATGTTTAAGTAATTATATACAATTACCTTCAACAAGGTTTTTCTATCCTGATCTGGATCTAAACCAACTTGAGAAAGGATTTTAATTCCTGTTGTCTTTTGAGATCTATCTGCCAGCGAAAGCGTCATCTTCCTATGAGTAAAACTTTCTGTAGAATGAGGTCGGAAACTCAACTTGGTACGGAATACAGCTTGTCCTTGTAAACCAGTTCCTTGTCGAATAAACAAGTGATTGTGATCACCCTGGCTCAAGCAAAGCAAAACATTACTCTATGCATATTACATATTTCAGTATAGTACCTGTAATGGTTGTCTGTATACGTCAAAAATTTCTGATCCTAAATGAAGGCTTAGGGAACCATCGGACCAACGTACAAACCTAGCATTTGCTTCTTTGATTAAATTGCCTTCTTTATCAAATGCTTCTCGCCATCTAATAGTATTTTCTACCTTTAGTTTTAATCTATAAATTGTGTAAATATTAGAAATAGTACCAGTACCAATAAGAAACTTCTTTATCGTCCAATCTTTCTGTGATGGTTAAAACCAGTAGTGGCTGGTGGTGCCATAAACGGGTCAATTACAACACTTTGATTTCCTCATGTATTTTATTTGCATAGTACAATGTATACAATATGCAACAGGAACGCACAAGCGAATCGAAGCATTGTGATAGAGCTCCGCAGCCATTCTGCGCCAACTGCCGCTGGTTAAAATAATATTGCAAAACTAACAGCCAATTACCTTGCCCGGCCTTCTTCATCTAATGTTTCTTCCTCATCTATTTCATCTTCATATGTTTCAGGATCAAATGGTCTAGTTTCAACTGATAAAAAATTAGGTAGCTTAACAAAATGAATATCTCTGCCTAGATCACAACTAATTTTAGGTATTTCCACATCAATTCTTGTTTCTGGTATTGGTTCCTCAATTTCTTTTTCTTGATCCTAAAATCAAATCAATTAAAACATTTTTTTTTAAATACTTCAAATACCAACATCATCTATTATAGGCATTTGCAGTTCAGTGTCGTCTAATCTCCCATCTCTTTCTTCTCGTTCATCGTCACTTCTCCTTTCATCTTGAGTATCTTCTCGATCATTCTGTTTCTCTTCTTCACTACTTATGTCATCAGCATCACCAAATAAAGCAGCAGCGCTTGCTTCAGCTATAAATTATAAAATTCTTGGAAGTCGAGAAGCTGCAATACAATTAAAAAAAAGAAAATATTACCTTTTTCATTATCTGCATCATCACTGTCTGAGTCAATAATGTTGCTCTTCTTCTGTTCTTTCCTTTTTTCTTCAATATTTTCATCTCCACTAGTATGATCAGATTCTCCACCACTTTTATGTATTTTTATAGATGGTGTTCGTGACCTGTATTTGAAAAAAATTTAATGTAATTGCAATAGTAATATCAAAAAAAGAATGTTACCTTGATCTACTTTTAGACTTGCTTCTGGATTTGGATCTACTTCTTGATTTGGATCTACTTCTTGATTTAGATCGACTTTTTGATTTGGTTTTTGATCTGCTTTTGGATTTCGATTTTGATCTACTTCTAGACCTAGATTTGGATCTACTATGAGATCTAGACCTTGATCTGCTCTTAGATCTAGATTTTGATCTACTCCCTGATCTAGATTTTGAAGGACTTCTTGAAGCAGACTTGGACCTACTTCTTGATCTTGATTTTGATCTACTTCTTGACCGTGATTTATTGGATACAATACTTGACCGATGGGAACCAACAGATCGTGATCTCGATTTTAATTGAGACTTATTGGATTGAGCAGATTGTGATCGATTTGAATCACCACTTGTAGATCTGCCAGATCTCACTGAACCGCTTTTAGAGCGTGATCGTGAGCGATTTGATGTAACTGACTTAGATCTTGATCTATAAGAACCACTTCGTGATCTATGTGATCCCGACTTGGCAGAATGATTAGAGCCAACACTTTTTGAACGTGATCTTCTAGATCCTTCTGATGGTGATTTAGATTTAACTGAACGGTGTGATTCTCCTGAACGTGATCTTTGTGACTGCCATGATTTGTTTGAAGCCGAACTATTCGACCGTGACCTACTGTTATGAGACCTGCTAGATCCTTGAGATCTAGAATGACTCCGTGATCGATCTGATACATTATCATTTGTAGTTGGTTGTAGCTTTTCTGCATTTGGTGAGTTAGAACGTGAACCTTCTAAATTATAACCTGGTGTTCGAGCTGAAAGTTGCTGCTCTGGCGAGACACTACGTTCTGACTCACTATTTGAGCCAGAATCCGAAGACATTTCATTGATTATTTGAAGCACACTGTTCTAAGTATACCACCGCTATTCAATAATTTGTCTAACTTACAACAATAAACAATAACCTATATACTTTCAACTATTATAATCCTTTAAACTTCTGAGGATTTATTAAATAGAATATTGATCAATTCTAAGTAAATGAAAAGTAACTATAGAGTTTCTTTAAAATGGAAAGATAAAGGAGAATATACACATGTAAAGCACAAGAATTAAAAGAAGCATATCTTCTATCTTGTTTGCGCGCAATCACAGAACGCAGTCAAATGAGGATCACCGATCACAAACAATCACATGTACGGACACATACAATCACATGGTATACTGGTATCAAAAGAAAAATAGCATCTCCCTGGGCTAGAGATGGGTCTAAGGGTGGATCAGTATTTTAGCAACGGTATTTTATTGTATCGCCGCGTTGCATTTCACCAGTGAGCATGATAGGGGAATGGCAGCGACTAAATACACTCGTGTTTATTCATCTTTTGAAAACAGGTTTATATTGCCTATCGGTTTCTCCGAGAACTTTTTCACGAGGGATCGGCGTTTTAGTAACGGTATTTTGGAGCGGTATTTTTTTATCGCGGCGTGTCGCCAGGGATGGGTCAATATTTTAGTAACGGTATTTTGTTGTCGCGACGTGTCGCGCTCCGGAATACCGAAATAACTCGTTACTTTGGAACGATGGGCTGTCGCGCGACACGGGAACGGTAGTGGTCTACATTCGCGACGTTCCTATGGAACGGTAGTGTCGCTGAAACGATAAACATTTCCATCGTTACTTTGGAACGATGCGCTGCAGGAGTGAAGCAAAATCGACTATCCTCGGGAACGTCGCGACGTTCCTGGTAGCGGTCTCGTGTAACCGATTGATAAAGATAGTATGCGTGCATATGTAAACTATATTTATTTACTAAATATTTATTCAAAATACATTGAATTCTAATAAAATAATAAAAAAATTAAATCTAAAAGTAGCTATTGTCGTAAATTCTTTGTTCAGGTCCGAATAAAACACTAGCATAAACAATTGAATGAATACACTATTATGTTCGTTTTTTGTACAATGTAAATGTGATTAAAATTTGTGAAAAATGTTTATATTTGTGCCTTTTCTCGTAGCCACCTTAATATGTATGTATTGTTATGTACTGAAAAAAATTATTTAATATCGTTTTAAACAGAAAATAAAAAAGTGATGGAAAAAGATAAATTAAATGCATTATTAATTTGGCGTAATAGAATCCTAGAAAATAGGCGGTTAATTGGTTATTTCAAGAGGTTTTTTAACATCGCAACCTGTTAGTGGAGCAAATTTCAAATAGGGTATAAAAGTAGGGTATTTTGTGAATACATCCGTATTTAGATTTGCATCAATACGCAGTTCATTAGTATATGCATAAATCTGTGTTTCTGTTGAACTTGAAATTTTCTGATTTAACTTGTGTCCAAATTCTCTGGGAATAACTTTGAATTGATTTATTATATCATTTAAGATATTTGTAACTTCCACTAATGTTATGTTGCTTTCCTCAAAATATTTTATTGTTATTATGTTTGTAAAAAGGCTATTTATAAATTGTAATTCGTTTAGTAAGTTGTTATTTTCTAAAATTAATTTACATTCAACAATACTGCTGGCGTCGTCGGGAGAATAAAAAGTAAACTTTAAGACGAAATACTAAATGTAGGTATGTTTGAAATCATGTATGTATCTACTATGTACCATATATGAAAAATATCTAAACCTAAGAATTATTTGAAAGACAAGCAAAAATATATGTGTTACATCTTCTACTGTCTGTGCAATACTGAATATTATTGTATACTTTCATTTCCCACCGATAAGCGCGAACGAACGGCAATGACATATTCCCGTATGGATTACCGGGCCTTGGTAATTTATTACATATAGATGTTGAAACAGTTTTGCAGATGTTTAAATTTGGTCATAAAGAATGATTCCAAGATATAACGTGGAACATGTAACAATTTTTTATGTTTCCATTTAAGAATCGCTTAATTTTTTACTATAGTAAAAAAGCATTTGATGTTCCGAAGATAACAGAATAAATTTATTAGAATTATTTCCATTTATTTCCACTATTAACTAATTAACATATTTTTAAATATCTGGAATACGACTTCCTTACGAATTTATCATTAGGCAACACATCATGAATGGGATATTTAAACAAATTAGATCAAATAAATTAATGGAATCGTTGATGAAAGCAATTTGTGTCTATTTATTAATGTATGTGAATTTAATAAAACATATCAAACTTTTATGGCCGCACCTGTTCCTCTACGTTTAGTATTTCGTAATTGTACATCTTATTCGCGCTTGTTTTAAATTTTATCCTAATGCTGAATATTGAATGTTATACTTTTCCATAGATAACGCTGAAAGTTTATGAAATGAATTAAATTATGGAAACGCTTGAGAATAAGTCCGATCTATACAGCGTTTTTAATTGAGTTATTTTAGATTCTAAAATGAAATGGATTATTTCGAGGAATTGTAGGATGTGTAGTGGATAAAATTTAGTACTGATTTGATTGATTTTTTGAGTTTTTCACTTATCCTTAAGTCTCTAAATGTATTTAATACACAGGGAGCGTAATTTAAGAAAGGTTATTTTCTATTGTCGTCCAGTGATTCTATATAATTACCTTATTTTAATTAATTTTAATTGCTTATTAAATAAGAAATAAGAGATAATAAATAAAACCATTTCATTAACATGTCTTTTTAACATTAGCGATATCCTCTAACTAAGAAGCTGAAATGAAAAGAATTAAAGGTCTTCAGTTTCTTTTTCATCTTCGTATTCCTATGAAAATTACGTTTTAAAGATGATTATTAAAGGTAAATTTGTGTTTGTATTATTATTATGACCGGGACAGCGCGCACGCAGTCCCGACTACCAAAAATTACGCGCCCGAGTTACCCGCATTAGGGGTAATCGCAGGGGTCAGCCCAACCGTAGTGCAATGGAAAGGCCTCGTCCTGGGGGAACCGCCTTAGTGATCATGGTAACCCCTACGCCAGGTAAGTATGGTTTCCGCTCCTCAACCTCCAATTAATATCCTAATATTGACTCCTCGTAGCAATAACAAGCAATACAGCGCCATCTACTAAGCTTGTACTTAACCACTACATCGATTCTCGTCAGCGAAGTTCATGAAAGGGAGGTGTTGTTCCCCCTCAACGGTACTATTTCCTACAATGCCTTCTTTTGTTGCCGGACTAGTGCTGCACATAGTCTGTTCCCGAATTCAATGCTAGATGGCGGGCTGTACTGCTCATTTGTAGCGTGCTTAGGATGATAGTAGATTTGGAATCGAAGCGGTTGATTGGGTATCGCTTCTCGGCCTATGGCTAAGATCAAAGTGTAGTATCTGTTCTTATCAGCTTAATATCTGATACGCTCCGCATGCGGAGCCAGTATATTAAACTGATTTTTGGAAGTTGACGGGAGTCAGGAGCTTGCTCCGTTCCTGTCACGGGTTGCCCTTGTATTGCAGTACAGCAAGGATCGGCCCAAATTATATCTAATAAAAGTACAAAACATTTTTTCTGGTTCCTACCTACATATTCTAACTCCAACATGAAAAAGTTTGAATTAAGAATAGAAACCATGTATTGAGTTCTTTAAATTTAGCAAAAAAATGTTGAAGAAATACTTATATTTGAGGTGAAATTTATTATACAACTGACTTTGAAATTAGATTGTTTAAAAAAAAAAAATCACAAAATAGAGGCTATTATGAAATTGTTTTACCTTTGGTAAAATCGTTTGTAAAATGAAGACGCTTGCAGTATTGCCAACTCAGTATAAATCTTGAAGTGAATGTCACAAATTTTATGTACAATATTGTGAATTTTATAATTCTAATATTAAATGGAGTAAATAAACGTTTTGAAGCAGAAAACAGTTTTATTTGAAGAAAATTAAAAATATGCACGCAATTTAGTTACGACAAATAAATCAAACAAAAGGTTTTGTTTATTTGTAAAGCCTTACTGATTGTGAGTTACATCAGAAAAAGAAAAAAATAGAGGTTACGGTTTAGCTATACAATTCACTAGGATTTGATAATCGTTGAGATTTATTTCATTATTTGTCAAAATTAAATTTAACAATTTCGTCAATTCATGCTCTAGTGTAAATTTATCTGTAGCAGCCATGATATTTCATAAATATTTCATCATTTACCAGGCAAGCTGTTGCTAATACTAGAAAAAAAGCTTAAGTTAGTTTATTCGAAATACAAAATGAAGCATTAGTTTATTTTAAAGACAAAATGCATTTATTTCAACCAAGATATTCCGTCGTTGAAGAACATTTATTTGAGATTGCACTTGAATTCCAAATAAATAAAAAACAAAATTGTTGGTGAATTTATAATTATAGTTGTTAAGGCGTTATGTTAGTTATTTTAAAATTAAAATTTCCCGCCTGTCAAAAAACCACCAAAGAGTGGTAATGCTGTTTAGTTATGTTATATTTTAATATTCAAATGTTCCGCTCTCTTCCTTTTTTTACCTACTGTGAGTTGTTTGTAATCCAGCAATGTACCAGTAAAACAAGCTGTACAAGAATAAATAGGTATCACGTGTAGCAAGTGTCGTTTTCTTTCAATTACAAGTTCAGAGTATCAATTCAATCCATTTCATACAGTCCACAAAACATTTTGTTCCTTCGAGCCGGATTGCAGTGATATGTTAAGATAAAATAAGCTCTGCAAACAAGTAAAACGACGCACGTGGTATCGAAGAGAACCGGAGTTCCAGAAGTTGCGAACTCCTGACGAGTAACAAGTGAAATCAAGTGAAAGTAAGTCCATTCAATTATTCCTATAACTATAACCTAATTCACATTGACAGTACCTATTTTATTCCTAGTTGTATTTGACTCGATTTGCACAAAATGTTTAGTTCAATTAAAACGGCAACGAGGCCAAATCAAAGCAAGTCTTACGTGATGTAAAAGCATCTAATGAAGTAAGATTTGCGAAATTCAAATACTCCTGTATCTCTTTTGTGCAGTCCTGAATTCCAGGTATAGATCGAACCTTTTCTAAATCCAGATTTTTATTTAAAACTGCACGAAATTTTTGCGCGACATGTATATAGTCCTATAAGATCCGTCAAGCTTTCTAGAGCGGCTGCTAAATTGTTGATGTTATTTAACGAGTCTTGTATAGAGAAGTGAGTATTTTCTAACTGCGAAATAGTTTGTGTCACTACAGAATAGTTTATGGAAATGTCATCTATTCCTTTTTGAACGTCCGAATCGGAAAAAAGGTGCTGACTCTTGCGTTTGGGAGATTTCTACGAGATGACATGCGTGTATGAGGCATGTTGTGTGTGAAGAAGAGTCGGAAAGCATACTTTTAACATCCTACTAGCTTTCAGCATTGTTGCGGCTCCGTCAGAAACTAATATGGTGATTTGGGCTCCTACGATACAAAATTCTCTTAACATATTTTTTATTATGTTTACAACGGTTTCGGCATCAGTTCTTTCAATCCTTTTACTAGCTAACAACAAGGAAGCTGCTGGACCATTACGTTTTAAAGGACGCGCCACAATGTGAATCACGCTGTGTTTCTGAGCATCAGTAGTTTCGTCTACAGCGAGCCAGATTTTTTGATTTCTCAACTCGTCTTTTATACAGTCTTTTACTGTACTTTGCACATGTTGTAAATTGTACCGCAATTGTCTTTTTGTTGGTAGTTTCCATGATGGAACGTATTTATCCCCCAAAAAACGAAAGTTTTCATTATCTACTAGGTGTTGTGGGATGTTGCACGTGCTCAACATGAAAATAAAGTCATACAAAAATTGCCAGTACAGAATATTGTTTCTTAAATTCAATACATGATGTTTACTTTTAATATGACTCCTACATTCAAATGTCGTGCGACCTAACAAACCTATACCGCAAAATTTGCAACGAATGTGCGAACTTGTAAATTCCAAACCAAGGAAACGCCAAATATATTTCTTCACATGCGATGCAAGAGGTACACCAGGCTTACGTCCCATATTTTTAAAAACACACAATGAGAATCCGATAAATAACCGAACTACCCAACTCCTCAATGTCTACCACATTACTGAACTCTGCATCCACATACGTACATACGTCTCTACAGGTGCAACCGTTTGTCACGCTTTAGTAATAAGTGATAAGTAATAAGTAATAAGCCATACCATTTCATATCGATTGTATTATGTCGTTCCAAAGTAACGGTATTTTGTTGCGGTATTTTTGCGTCGCGATCACGAAAGGAACGTTCCGTAAGTGGAGTGGTATTTTCCATCACTAGAGTCTATCTATCTAGTTGCTTTGAAAATTTAGTCATTTTCCCTCTCTTGCCTATCACTGTGCGGGAGGTCATTAGTACTCGAATCGCAAGGTTGGTAAAATGTTTGTATTCTAAAGGTTATCTCAGTTCGTATCTTGCCACAGATGCCTGTTCAGAGAAAATAATCCGGCAAAAAGGTAACAAAACAGCGTGGTGGAACGACAGCCTTGCTAAACAAAGGGCCGAAGTAAGAAGGCTGTTTAACAAGGCAAAAAGCAACCATGATTGGGATACCTATAGGCTAAAACTTACACAGTACAACAAAGAAATCCGTAAAGCTAAGAGGATATCGTGGAGGAGATTTTGTGAGGAGGTCGATAATACTCCCGCATGCTCTAGAATCCACAAAATTCTAGCAAAAGATCGTTACCTACACCTGCACCGAAACTAAGGAGGAAAGTTTGCAGGAACTCATAAAGTCCATTTTCCAGCCTCAACAATTCTAATGGAGTCGCAAGAGCCAAAGCCCTTCGAGCGAAGGCCAAACAGGCCAGTCCGAGAAGACTGGAGATTGGCCACAAAAGTGACTAGACCAAATAGAATTAGATGGGCTATAAGCAGGTTCCAGCCATTCAAATCTCCCGGAGTAGATGGAATCTACCCGGTGTTACTACAAATGGGAGTCGAGGTGCTAATACCGCATCTATGTAATGTGTTCAAAAGCTGTTTAGGACGGGAATACATGCCAACACAGTGGCGTATGACTAAGGTAATATTTTTACACAAAGTGGGAAGGGTCTCTGACCTAACACCAAAATCATACAGACCCACCAGCCTGTCCTCTTTTCTATTAAATACACTGGAGCGGCTGGTGGACATGTATGTTAGAGATGAAACGCTGACAAAGCAACCACTCAGCGCTTGTCAATACGCATACCAACCAGGAAGGTCAACGGACTCAGCGCTGGGTGACCTAAATAGGCTAATCTCTAAGTCAATAGAGGATAACGAGATGGCAATTACTGCCTTTCTGAATATCGAAGGGGCGTTTAACAACGCCACCACGGATTCCCTAACAGAGGCAATCAAGGAAAAGGGAATCCCCTCATGACTCTGTCAATGGATAAGGGCCGCCCTGGAGGAACGCATAATAGTAGCGTCTCTGGGGGAGGCTAATATCGAAGTAAGAGCAGGGGGGATGCGCTCAAGGAGGTGTATTGTCACCCTTTTATAACAACGAAGCTGTCCAAAGAAGGCCTCTATTGCCTAGGATATGTTGACGATCTAGCAATAGTAACACGAGGCAAACTTGCCGAGGTAATATCAGAAAGAATGCAAAATGCCCTAAATACAGTAAATAACTGATGTAAACAGGAAAGACTTACAGTCAATGGCAAAAAAACACAAATCGTTGTATTCACAAAGAAACGCATAATTCGAGGCTTAAAGCCAATTATGCTAGGAGGAGTGGAGATTCCATTGGTCAAAGAAACGAAATACCTTGGTATATGGTTCGATGAAAGACTTACATGGAATCCTGATATCAATAAAACCATCAACAAATCTACTATTGCCTGTCAGAACAATAGTAGACCTGCTAACAGGACACTGTATGCTCAAGAAGCATATGAGCAACTTAGGCCTGACAGAGGAAATAGCGTGTAGATTCTGCCAGGCGGAAGAAGAAACTGTGGTCCACATGCTGTGCGATTGTACAGCATTAGCAGGAATATGACTCTTAGAAGTGGGATCGGAATATCCAAAAGCCGAAATCTATGCAGAGGGATCACTCACAAGGCTGCTTGGTCTGGTGAAAAAGGCAAAGCTAACGTAATTGATCTAATGATAGAGGAACCATCTACACTAGAAAATCTTATTTTGGCAAAAGTTTTCACTAAATCGCTAGATTTGTTCAAAAATCGGTAGAACTAGTGAAAAATCACTGCACCTGGCAACCACGTCGTATATTCACTTGTCATTCTTTGGTTTAGTAAGTTTAGTTTAGTTTTTGTATGATTGTATAATCAATTCTTAAAAAGAGCTAAAATGGCAAATGTATGTTAAAGAAATTGCTCATTGGTTTGCTATTTAAATTTTGCAAAATCAGGAAGCAGAAGGACGAGAAAATATGTTTTATTAATTTAATTTTATTTGCTACATTTTAATTTAACAGCCCTTTATTATGTCTAAGGCTGCGTTTACATAAGGTCTGTTCCATCTATCGAAAGAATTAGTTCAGAACTAATTCAGAATTTTCGTTTGCGCAGTACAAGTTCTTCGTTCCATCAGAAGTTCGTAATTTAACGAACTAGAAATTCGTTGTTCCATCTGCATCGTACTAGTAATTCAGAACGGTTCTCAGAATCCTGACTATCAAGCAAGAATTTAGCGAATTCGGACGTGCCTAACTACCAGCGACATCTGGAACTACTGAATTTGTTACATCATTCCATCCGAAATAATGCACAATTCTGAACCAGTTCAGAATTATATTTGAACTGTCATGCGCACTGGAGAATTCGGAATTAGTTCTGAATTAATTCCGAATTGACAGACGTTATGGACCTATAGGCTAGCGCGAAGTTAGTGTAAGAATTTGAAACTGGGACCAATGACTTGCTTTGTCATAACCTAACCTAAATTTATCTGTTGTTATTAACAATTGCTTTTGTAATGCACGAAATTGCACAGAAACGATACGTCATCGGGCTTTTTTGATAATTGGAGTGGTAGATCCACTTGATATATGTCCCGATACATTCCTTCATACATTTCAATACAGATACATATATCGCACGCATGTTGATCCATAACGGTGTGAACCACTCTAATTATCGAAAATGTCTATTGATACATGGTATATTTATTAGCAGTTTCTGCAGTAATCATGACATACTAATTCAAAAACGAATGTAGAAAATAATGCTAAAGTTTGACGTGTGCATAGTTTCGTGTTGCACCTATTTCGCGCTACCCTATATGAACGCTACTTTAAAATACCATCAACTACCATTACAAAAAGTAATTCAATAAAGTGTTCACCTTTCTATAAAGACGACAACCTTTCTTTGCTCCATGAATGCTATTTAATGATTAAGTTATATTTGTTCGCTATTGTTGCGCAGTTTTATATCTAAATTCAATTACAAGTCTGCAGCTTAATAATTCAGGATGGTTGTTTAAAAAATTAATCAATGTAGATTTCTGTTCTTACGTTCCATCTTAGAAACAAATAATAAAGTCATGCACAATTGCTTACAACTGGATAAAGTAATGAACTACACTGCCTTTCTAAAACATTCAAAATTTCGTATGTACATGTGCAAGCCACGTTTTCCTTATACTCCTATTTTTAAATAACCCTCGCTGTCAATTTATTGGATTACGAACTGTTGGTTTCAAGAATAGCACCCGGAAATAAGAAATAATAATATGTCATGTCTGTTGCATTACATTACATCGTTCCAAAGTAATGGTACTTTAATGTTACTAATACCTACTATGCTATAGCTGTTTATATGAGAAGTATTTTAGACTGGAAATACGAGTGAATATAAAATTCTAATGAACGCACCTGCATATTAAAAAATAAATCCTGTCAATTTCTTTAAAACAAAAAATATAATTTATAGATCTTACATACAAACGTGAACATACAATAACATTTGTTTTACAAACTCTATTACCATTTCTAAGATATTTTACATGTGGTATGCGATTCATTTTCAATGTCATCTATTAATCTAGCACCTTTCAGAACAGTATTGACAACAGCTCTTGCTAAGTATCCTATTGATGTCATAGTGGATACTTTGAACAATACACAAACACCTTCGTCTTTCAAGTTTTGGTCCTAGAAGAAAATTAATCCTTAAATTTGCCACTTCGAATGAACAATTTAAAAACCTCCCTTTACCTTAACGTACATAAACGCCGCATCTTCAACAAGTTGTTTTAAATCTAGTGGTTGTTTAAACATTAGCTCTGGATTACGGGCAAGTATAGTTGAAACTATCGATAATAATTCTACCACTAGTTGGCGATATTCTGGTTCTTGTATGTAATTCAACATCTGCAAAAAATGGTCAATATAGAATGCTTCATATTGAAGATTTTATTTCAATAAAGTATTAAAAATTTTTCTAACAAGGATATTATCGCTAAAGCTAGGGAATTTTAGGTAGATAACTTCCAAAGTCCTTCCATCAAATCCCTTCCTATAGTATGACTAATTTATTCAGGCGCAGCAATTGAATATCAACATTGATTCGAGCACATGTGGTGATGTGGTGAGAGTCAAAAACTTAAAACAGCCTAGCTCTATTTATCACTCAAATCATGAGCAACTATTCGGTCTCACACACCTGCTCAACAAGTAATGCAAAAGTAATTTCCGATCTCGTCATATTGGACATTGTAGACTGCTGTGGAATAACATTTCCCATAACTATAATTCCTTCTGGTGTCCTTAACATCACATCCCATACATTATTATAAAAGTAACTGGGGACCCTGCAGAGACAACCTTCAATCTGTCTTTTTTCTAAAGGAGTGAGTCTAAAATATTATATTTCAGTTTTGTTACTCAATATTAACTACTACATGCATACTGCTCTCTGTTTGCCCATTCGTTTATAGACAATACTTTGTATAATAACTGCCTTACTTCATATGGACTATGCTCTTCCAACGATTTTGAACTACATTTGACTTTTAGATATGATTTCATTGCTTCCAACACCCAACCAATCCTTATTTTTAAAATACCTCGAAACAAATCTGGATTAGTAGATATAAGCCTACCGCAATAAAGAATCACTTCTTGTTGTAACACAGCTTGTATAACATCATATAGCTGTATAGTTGAATACATAACCGATTGTATTTCGGCCGGTGTTAATGGTTTATCAAATACAGTTTCTTTTTGTCCAATAACCCCAACAGTCAACTAGGATAAAATCATTTTATATTTCATTAGTTCTCTAAGGCACTTTCTCTAGATCATTATATACCTGTTTACCGTGCACTAACACAGCTGTAATAAATGGACTGATGGAATCTACATTGTGATGTAAAAGACTACTTGCATATCTAACCGTAGCCCAATGTCTTCTGGATCCTGCTAAATGATATAATTTGTGTATATGTTCTTCAACTGAGATATCATTAATTTGATAAGATGCACCCTCCCTATTAAGTATAAACCCGTACAACTGGCAGCTCATATAAATATTTTCTGTTTGTTTTAGAATGTTTATAATATCTGCAGTTGATTTATGTCTATGTTGCTAAAACAATATTATATACTTCATAGACTATGATAGTAACTATATATTGAAACTACTTACCTCGCAATTTTGTAAAATTTCTTCACAGTCGATGGTTTTTGGCACGTCCGTTAAACTCTGATAGCCTATATAATCATGTTCAACCTGCTTGAATTGTTTAAAAGTATGTTGCGGCAAATCTAAAGTATTCATAAAATCTAAATGCTCTGTAAGAACAAGAAATAATTATAATGCAATACATAATTATTTTTATTGGCTAACCAACACATGAGCTAGAAATGAGATTCTGTAATCTTCCTATTCTCACTTTAATACCATCACAATAACCTTTCTTTAACATTGCCAAGAGATCTAGCATCTTTTTAAACTGAGGATCCCGCATGTGTTCTTCGCGAATGAGCAAACATACAGTTGGTCTACCAGATAAACGCCAATACTTTCCAACAAATTGTAATTCAGTTTTAATATCGTCTATTAAGAGAGCCATGTCTCGGTACAGGTAAAAGTCTGATACTTCAAATATTAAAGGATAGCAGAGAACAGTCATACCACAAACTCTGTAAATCTATACAAAACTTTCAGAAACAAAAAAAAACATCTGATGTTTAATAGTGGCGAAGCGTCAATGGAGACTTTGAGACTAAGTCTATCCAAAAATAATAGAGCGGTATTCTATATTAATTACAGAATGAGTTACTTAATGTTTTACAATTATATAAACTCACGTGTAAAGGTAAAAATACTTTTAGACGTATGAAATGCAATAGACCAACACACGCCGTAGTTACAAGCATTAATAACAGCATTTGGTAGGCCAATCCGCAAACGCACAGACACCGATGTTTCGAGCTTTTTTGGCTCTCCTCAGTGTATTGCACTGCGAGTCAAACTACGAAACACTACCCAGGTGGATCCACATTGCTCCCGTTACCCCAAGAGATGCCGTGGCAAATATCAAGAGACATCTACTGGTACACCAAAAAAGGGCGTTATTCAGGTTTGGTATGTTAAGCCAAAAATGCTCGAAACACAGGTGACTGTGCATCTGTGAAAAATACTATTTTTAATGCTTGTGGGCTTCAGCGTGTGGTAGCCTATTGCATTTCCTACTTGTAAAAGTATTTTTACCTTTAGAAGTGGGTTTGTACGAGGGAAAGTCAGTAAGTAGGTCACACAAAGCTATTATAAAAGTAATAAGAGAAATAGTTAGCCAAAAACAAGGTTTATTTTTCAACATAGTCTCCATCTACATTGATACACTTATCCCATCGCTTTATTAATGCCCCAATGCCTGCTGCATAAAAGTGTTTGGGCTGCCGTCTGAACCACGTGCGTACCTCTTGTTGAACATCACTATCACTCTCGAAATGTGTTCCGCCGAGATGCTTTTTTAGTGGACCAAACAGATGATAGTCGCTTGGGGCTAGGTCGGGACTGTAAGCCGGATGTTGAAAAAGTTCCCACCCTAATTCTTCAATTCTCGCCTCGGTCAACTGGGCTGAATGCGGCCTGGCGTTATCGTGATGCAGCAATATTCCTCTCGTCAGTAGGCCTGGACGTTTTCGTCGAATTGCATCCAGAAGCAACAACAAAACTCCTGTCAGTTCGAATCATCTCTTCCACCCTTCGAAGTGTTGCATCTGTCGCAATCTGAACGGGGCGGCCACTTCGCTGACTGTCAACAACTTTTGAGCGCCCTTGTTGTCTCCTGTTTTCACCGTAAACAGGAGACATTTCCTTATGGATATCTCTTGCAGGGAGTCCTTTTGCCCAGAAAAAAACGCACAAGAGCACGCTGCTCTTCCACAGTACACTCTTCGAACACAGTCGCCATTTTAACACTGCTTGCGTACGCGCACGTCAACTGTCACTTGATTATCATTAAGCTGGATAGTGCTGCCCCCCAATGACAGATACGGAAAATAGCTCTCTGCTATTTTCAGCTTTCCCACAACAGTTTGTGACTTATTTAATGACTTTCCCTCGTATAATTTGCTTACGTTGGTTATGGGCGTACAAATAATTTATTATTTAATTTATTTCAATTACTATTCATTTTGCGAAGTTAAATTAATCTATAATATGCATTTATTACAGTTAATTCAATCTTCATAATCTACTAGTGCAAAATAATCAAATCGGTATTGTGAGCCTGCGACATCAAGGTTTATTTACAGTAACGTTGTTATGGTATAGAGCGGCATGTAATGTTAGTAACGGAAGAATCAATGCATCTGTTCATTGTATACATAGCGTTGAGACTAGTCTCATTCACAGAGCACAAGCGTATACATTCCTTGCGTAAAAAAAAATTCCACCATACGCTAAACAACGTACGCAGAAAAATTATAATTACTTCGAGTTGAAGATGGAATTGCACCACAAAAGGTAACGTTTACATATTTGCTTCAATGAATGTACAGTGCGTTCATTTAATGCTAAAGATAAGGGGTTAGACAACCCAATTGACACGATTGATATTGGTATAAGTAGCGCCTTGTAATACCACTAGGGTCAATTGGGTTGTCTAACCCCTTATTCTCTTATCCTCCTTAAATTAATGCACTGTATTTAGCGTCACATCACTCGATGATTTTAAACAAAAAGCTTATCCGAATAGCTTCATATGTAATTTACTAAAGAAGAACGCACTTTAGGTATAGCGAAATGTTTATAAAAAAGATTCTAGAAAAGCTTCTCTATTAGATTTTGTCAAAATATTATAAGGTGTTTCATTTAAAAATATGGAAATAACACGAATCAAAATTGGGAACGATATCGATGACTTGTAGAATCTGGTTGATATAAAAAATCTTCCATATATTGGCGAAAACTGCAATAAATACTCAATCGACTAAAATTTGACCGCTGTAGCGTGTAATGCGTTTAAGATATTTTGCAAAAATTTCAAATTATGTCAATTATCTTAAAAACTAAGATAGATGGGTATAGAAAATATTAAAGGAAGTTGAGATGAATTGAAGAGAAGCATTCAAAAACGTAATAATATACAGGGTATTCCCTTAAAAAAAACAAATTCGTACCGTGAGCGACAGAAACTGAATACCCTGTGTACTCGAGTATAATTTTGTGCTATAGACCACTCGTGTTCGAATATTGTTTATTTGAAAACTTGTCTACATCGCGCAGGAAACGAATCTTCAGTCCGTGCATTAGGTAGATACTCTGTATATCATCTTATCTTGTTTATTTTCGATAAATTAGAAAAATTAGCTTTGCGGAACCGAAAAAACACTTATTTACCTCATTGCTTTTTAGAATATCTTGTACAGAACGAATTAAATGTTGTCTACAAGAAAATCACAAAACTTCTATAATTAGTGTGCACAATACCTACTGCTACTGCAAGTAGTAAACGGAGTTGACCACATTTAAGCATATTAAAAGCTAGATGGAAAATTCTATGATAAATGACCGATTATTGAATTTAAGAATATCGTTCATAGAAAATGAATAAATTACGTAAGCGAAATGTCTACTGATTAAACATTAAACATTTAAAGAAATAGATGTCTTGTATTGGTATTTTTAGTCTCCTCAACATAAATTAACGCTTCGCCCCGGGTGTTAGGAATACCTTGCTTGTTCCTAAACTTCCAACAGGCCTCCCTGGGCGACCCTTTAGTTTAAGCTTTTCGTTGACACCCAGATTTTCGTAAACTTTAACCAATTGTGTAGAGGACCAAATTTGTACGGGTTCTACTTCATGAGGTGTCTGAGTTTGTATACCATATGTTGCCATCATTGCTTGTAACCGCATTGATTCCGCAATTAAAACAATTTGAACAACCAAGTCGGTGGCAGTACCCTGAAAAGTAATTGAATATTATTATGTGACTGCTAAAGTACGCATATATATATATACAGTGCGGTCCTAAAGTGTCCCCTCCATGCTAGCTTTTGAACGACAGAAGTTAGCGTTTTTAGAAAAAATAGGTCGATTTCTATTTTTTGTGAACAAACTTTTATCGTTATAGACATTTCAATTGAATTTATATATTTATATAGTTACGTCAACTTTCTTATTTTAAATAGATCATCCTGTATATTTCTACGTTTTTGGAAAGGTAATCGAAAGGCGAATCCAACGATACAACCTATATTCTACTTTAACTTAAGAAATATGACAATACGCAGTCATAAAGGTTTTGGTAATCTGCTTTTGTTGTTAATCAAAGTTGGCTAGGAAAGGGTGCCAAATTGTTTCTTGTGACGCCAGATTGATCCAAAGAGCTCGTTGCTAAGCAAAGTAATCACAACAATTGTCAAACTGTCAAATCTCAATTCCAAAAGCGTAAATTATTCTTATTTATTGTTACTATAACCTGTATTTGTCACACCTTCGTTCTTTGTTCTCGTTATTATTTTATGTAATTTTAACTTGTTTTGTTCATTGCTGCTTCTCCTTTATTTTATCGAACTTTATTGTAATCAATTAATTGTGGTAGGTTTGTTTACATTTGTTAGTTTTCAATAGGCAATGTGCTTAAGTTTCAGTTTTTTATGTTGTTGATTTTACAATGGCCTCCGCATGGACCACGTAAGACAAACATCAAATACCTAATTTTAATATTCGGTGAATTTGGCAACAATTACCACGAAGTGGAACATAATCAACACAGCCATTGTATAGCCGGAAATATTTGAACTTTGCGCTAAGTAAGGATAGTATAAAATTTACAGAGTGAACCGCTTTAACAGAAGATAATATGATTTAAATTATTGTACAATTTGTTGCGCAACCATGGCAAATAAGGTGATAATTGTTACATAATATTAAAATTGAACCAGCAATTTTGCATGGTTCTTGCCGAAACCATCATAAAAGTAACAACAGAAAATATTTAAACAAACTTACCATAATTAATTAATTGCAATAAAGTTCGATAGAGTAAAGAAATAACAATTAACAAAACTTAAAATGAAAGAAAATAATAACGAGAACAAAGAAGGAACGTATGACAAATGCAGGATATAATAACAACAACAAGACTAACTTTAGGATCGCAGTGTATATATACGCATATATAATAGCTATAAAAGTAAAAAAGCTAATACTTTAAATGAAAATACTATAAAGATAAAGTCATATGCATTAAGAAATATTTATATACAAGAGCTATGAAAGAAATAAAGTGAGTGGTGATGTCAAATTACTGTTGTTGTAATGATTCTATCAGTATGTATGTATGTGTATTATGTATGTACTATAATTGACTCTGTTGTGTACCTTGAAAATTATATTCAATTATTAATTAGTATATGTTTGAGTAAGATTAATAACTTCACAAACAATATATGTTCATGGCAAACTTAAACAAAGAATTGTGGTCTTGCTTCTCTGTGGCTTAAACATATTTACGTAGCTCTACTTTCGCATATTAGCTAAATAATTTTAGCTACAGCAATACTTTAAGACATTTTTTAATTAAAACGATTAGTAAATATTAGTATTGCAAAATTATATAGTATTGTTTAAATAAACATATTTGTGAAAAATTATTAAAGTAAATGATTTAGAAAGAATCTTTAAATTGAGTGCTTCTTGAAGGCTTATTGTTTTGAGATACACTTCCAATAATTTTTAGAAATCCCATTTTTATAGAATCCCATAGTACTACTAACAGTATCTGTATGATTTTCTTCCTTTTTTAATAGGCAAGCATTGCGATTTACATACCATCGTATTGGGAGTAAAAAGAGCTAAGCCACACACTTACTACTCCAAGATAATGGGTAATAAAGTTCTTAATTGTGATGTCAAAACAATGTTTTATTAACATCTACTACTGCTAATTTATTAAATATAATGAAAGTTGGTACAGTTGCAATAAGGCCCTTTATTTAGAGATTGATGTTCAAAAAGTTGAAAACATGTATCATTAGCAGAGAACGGCAAAATTGTATGGGATGACGTCAGACGCAGCAGAGCCGTATGCAGATTATTTCAAGATCGATGAATCGGTGAATGGTATGCAGTCATAGTATTCGCATGGAGCTCTCTCAATATTTCGTTATTAGTTTTTTAAGGTATTTAATTTCCATATTAAACGCTTAACAGCGACGATACAATACTTGAATGAAAGTCGAAATATAAAATTGGGAGATGCGTTCAATACATTAAAGAACAGTATCGATAAATTAAAAAGTATTTCGGGTGATATTGGCAATAAACTAATTAAATTGATGAAGTGTTCAGCAAAAACCCCGATTTAAATGCACTAAACCTATTGTCAGGAGAAATACAAAAATTAAATACAGTGGTACCTCGTATACATGTACGCACGAGGAAATCTATTTAAGATATCCTCATTTGCACATTTTTGTTGAGTTGATTGCTGAAAACGCCTCTACAGAACTGAACAAATCATATTGTTTCAAATTCTGACGCGACATCAGTCCTCGACTACTGGCTTAAACCGCCATGGTATGGTGGATGGGTGATGGCTTTTACGATTCAATTAATTAACCATGGCGGTTTAAGCCAGTAGTCGAGGACTGCTGTCGCGTTAGAATTTGGAATAATATGATTTGTTTAGTTCTGTATAGGCGTTTGCAGAAATCAACTCGACAAAAATGTGCAAATGAGAATATCTTAATTAGATTTCTTCATGCGTACATGTATACATTCACTTCGTATATATATATACGATTTGAACGATTGAAATGCCATTACCTTCCACAGAGACACACTGAAGAGCTGTGAATAGCGAAATGCGTGTGTATGGTGGATGGGTGATGGCTTTTACGATTCAATTAATTAACCATGACGGTTCAAGCCAGTAGTCGAGGACTGCTGTCGCGTCAGAATTTGGTACAATATGATTTGTTCACTTCTGTAGAGGTGGTTGCAGCAATCAACTCGACAAAAATGTGCAAAGGAGGATATCTTAATTATATTTCCTCATGCTTATAGAAATACATCTACTTCGTATATATACGATTTAAAATGTTGAAATGCCATTACCTTCCACAGAGACGCACTGAAGAGCTGTAAACATCGAAACACGTCTGTGTATGGTGGATGGGTGACGGTTTTACGACTCAAGTGGTATCTCGGTTTAGGGAATTAATTGGTTCCAAAAACATTTCGTATTCCGAAATTTCGCAATTGAAATCAAATATTCCTATAAGAAATAAAGGAAATAGAGATAATCCGTTCCCATAACCAAAAAAATAATCACAAATTCATTTTATGTACCCATTTCAAATACAATTGAACAAAAATCAATAAAAACTCTTAAGATTGAAATTAAAAAGAAATAACTTCACTTACATCCACTACTTTTAATAAGGACTCTTTCTGGCGTATGGAAGATAGTGAGGATGAGGTGGCTTTTTCATGCTTATTACAAAATTAGCGACGCCACAGATAAGAAATTAGTTGACCATAGAACTTTTGGCTTTGTTCTTTGAAACACAGAGATAAAAGAATTTTCGGATAAAGTAAGAATGATATTAACTATGAATTCAAGTCAACTGCGAGGCGGTGGACTAGTGGGAAGTTAACCACACAAAGCATCGTATTACATTGTACATAACTATCTCTTTCTAGCGTGTACACGAGTCGCGCGGAAATTCTGCCGAATCTGTAAAAGTTCTAAGCCGCATTTCGTATCAGAGAGTACCTTTCGGTTTTGGAAACAAAAATTCATCCAAACTTTTATCCGTAACCCAAAAATTCCGTAATAAGATACTATCGTAAACCGAGGTACCACCGTAAATGTATAAAATATCTCTCTTATATTACATTTTACTTTTGCTCCGATTACAAGTTGTGAAGTTGAAAGAACGTTTTCGATGCTGGAAAACATACTAACTTCAAAAAGAAGCCGTTTTACTACAGAAAATATAGAAAAGTATCTTATGGTAGTGGCTAATTCATTTCTCTTATTTCCCACTTGTCACAAATTTATTGCATATATACATATTTTCTATTTTCAATTTATAATTAATATATGAATTTCGTTTAAATACATTTATAAAAACTTAGCGTCTAAAATATACCAACATACACTTAGTGCGTCTCTGTATCTTGTTTACGATTCACGGCTCTGAGTCATACCCCTTACGATTTTGCTGTTCACTGATCATTAGTGATAATTAGAACTTCGCTCCTTTTACCACCTTAATATAATTACAACCACATATCATGTAATTTTAAAGGTGAAAAGAGTTAATTGATTGATAGCAATTCATTGATATTATTACATCGGTAAAATAAAAATCTTACTAAAAGTGGCTTAGCTCTTTTCACCACCAAGACGACGATTTATAGTACTGGAAAACCACAGTGAAAATCGGAAATTGCGTGTTCAAGTTTAAGAACATAAAACAATATTAAGAATAACAAATGCAAGTAGCTGGTAATCTGAACACAGTGTTTATAGGGTCACATTAAAAATGATTGATAAAAGAGAAAATAAGAACATGTTCTGACAACTATCTTTTTACCAGTTGTTTAAAGCAATTACAACGAACTCTCCGCTTTTGATACTTACCGACCCGGTTATGCATTTATAATTAATAATTATACAGCGTGTCCACCTAATGCGTGGTTTTCCTGAGTAATTTAGAGAAAATGTTTTCAAATAAAATATTTTCGGAGGCAAGTGTGGTATAACATAAAATTGTATTGGTAGTTGAAATGGCACATCCTGTATATTATCACGTTTTGGATGCACCTCTTCAATTCATGTCAACCTTCTTCAATGTTCCCCATCATAGTTTATGAGATAATTGATATAATTTGAGATTTTTACAAAATGTCGTTTCTTTAACAGTTGATACCTTAAACGCCTTACATGCTAGAGTGGTAATTCAATACATTGATAACCGTCGAAATCGTTGCCAAGTTTGATTCATGCTGTATAATTTTTTTTAATGGAACATATTTTTTCAGAATCTAATAGAGAGACTATTCTAGAATTTCTTTTTGTGAATATTTTCCTATACCTACAATGCATGTTTTTTTAGTAAATTAAATATGAAGCTATGCAGGTAAGTTTTTTTGCTAAAATGCATAGAGTGCTGCGATGAAATACTATTAACTTTTGTTTTTCTAAAAATATTCACTGAAAATAATCCATAAAACTTCATCTATGCATACAATTTCAACATCTGTTCTAAGAAAGCGAAATTTTTTAAGAAATCCACCCAGAAGATTTTGTCATAAACATATCTATTTAACGAAACTGCGAATTCCTTTAAACAACTCTCGGTGTGTTATTATATTTTTTACTGCTGAAAAACAGTGTGCGATGCTTTAAATAAATCCATTTGTGTTATACTAACCTTTAATCAACATTCATTATTTATACGTATTTGTTAACTTGCTGGACGTAGGACATGCTACGTAGGAAAATGGTTACTTCGAATAAATGCTGGAATTGTACAGGAAAAGACAATGTTTGCACGTTCGTTTTAATGAATATCTTTAGCGAAACAACAATTTATAGTATTCCATCGCAACACCCTATGATTTTAAACAAAAAACTTCATACTTAATTTACAGAACTACAAATTTTTGGTGTAGGGAAATTCCAGAACAGTTTCTTTATCAGATTCTGGGGAAATATACAGGGTATTCCATTAACAAATTGAAGTAGCATGAATCAAACATAGAACTATTTCCATTGTCATCTTGTAGGCGTTAGTTGTTATAAAAAAATTTCGATGTATTGCTGAAAACTCCAAGAAATACTGAATCGAATAAAATTTGAATCATCGTTCTAGCTTGTAAAGCACTTAAGATATCAGCCGTTAAAGAAAGAGGGACATTTCGCAAAAATCTCAAATGATTATCGTGAAAACTAAGATACATAGGTATAGGGAATATTTGGCACATGGGTGGGAAAAGGGATATATCGCGTTAGAAAGTTCCGTAATAAAGTGAACCGCTAAAATACATGGGCACTGTTGCAAAATTTGCTAGCTATAAAAGTATAAAGGCGGGAAATTGCGCGACGGGAATGAATCGGTATCAGTAATAATCTAACCGCTGTCGCAAGCGATGCGTTATACCCCTAGTTTATAACCCTTTAATCGATTATCGTTGCCTTTCTCGATATTTTGATTCTTTGTCATTTCTGATTTGCTTTGTTTATATCTCGTACTGATACCGTGGAATAGTTTTTTTAATTATGTTTTTACTAGGAAGTCGTTAAATGGTACTACGTTTCTAGCAGTACTGCAAATGACTGCTTATTTGAATATCTATCCCAACAATAGATTCGATTGAACTTTTACATACACAAATACGATTCCTTTTGATATAAAGTTGCATTAATTAGATATAGAAAACGTGTTTTTGTTTTGGAATTCTATTTACATTTAAAAATTTATGTTTTTGTTATGCACTTATTATTATTTGAACATTTAATATATTGGATATTTGGAAATGAAAAAATGTAATCTAGTTAGCGACTGACTGGCATGTGTGTGGGGAAACTGAAGACCGGGGAGGGCGTGCCTATAGACGGCAATGTTATTCGCTATATGTAGAGGACTGGCTCTTATAAATGAATCCTTTCCAACACTAGTATGTCCAAAAGTAGACGTGTTGGGAAATAGCAGTTAGGAATAACAACACCCGCTTGTCAAGTTCTTTCCTTTTGCGCAAGATATCTGACGTTTACAAGGCGCTTTGATTTATATCCTTTTTTGTCAAAGGTGCAGGATTACTTTATAAGTGTCATGGAAGACTTAACCCCATTTTGCTTTTTTTCAACTTATATCGCCTTTCCCGTCCAAGTGCCATTTACAAAAGGTGACGTGAATTGAAGAGGCGCATCCAAAAACGTAATAATATACAGGTGTTCCATTAAAAAACCAAATTTGTATTGTGCGCTGGGGAAACTGATCAGCCTTGAATATAATTTTATGTTGTGGAACACTTGTTTCCGCATATTTATTTGGAAACTTTTTTCTGTAAATTGCTCAGAAAAGGAATTATCTTCCGCTAACGCATCAGATGGACACGCTTATATTTGACTAGCTTTAATTTTTAGGAAGCGGTACTTATTTTAGAGAAGAAAACGTAAAATTACGAATCCTAGTAAATAAAAGAAACCTAAACTGTAGTTCAAAAAAGGCAAACTCTCTATTTAAAAACTGTACTACAAAAATCCAAGTTTTTATATGTAATCGAAGTTAGAATTTTTGCAATGCAACTAAAAAAACTAAATAGCAATTGAGAGGTATACAATATGTTCTGCTATTTCCAAAAGAGTAGAGAAGTGGAAAAACTACGACGATGATTTCAGAAGAACATGCAGATTATGCGAATATTTATATGGAATATAGAGATCCATGCAGATATTGAAATCTACATAAAACGATTACCTGAATTAGTTGTCTTCCTAAACAATTCAAAAATTGTAATTTTAAAAGTAGACTCGCCCATTAAATTTTACATCTAATATTTTATAATTTTTTGTAAGAGTATGTTTGGAAAGAGTCTTACAATTGAATTAACGTGTATGCAAAGTGGAATACAACATAAGTTATTTAAAAGGTTTATGGTGGGTTTTTATTTCCTTGAGAATTAATAATTAAGCATTTGTAAGTTGAACAAGTAAGTGAATTTAGTAAGATCTACAGTTATTAAATTATCAAGTAGATAAATTTGTCGTCACCAGTCAACAAACAACTACTGCATAAATGTTTTAGAATTATGCCACAACATCAAATTTACTTACAACAGATGGTTTCGCCTGCAGAATAAAGAAATATAATTAATGAAACAAAAACGATACACGTTTTTTTCTTTGAACTGCTTTGTTTGTTACCTGGAATGCCGAATAGCGTCCTCCTTTTCGTGGTCTATTGTAGGACGGCAAATATCGTCTTATAGGATCCAATTCATTAATGTGTAGCAAACCGCCAGTAAGTAGTTGAGCTAATATAAACAATGCTTGATTCCACAAATACAGAGCATCGCCTGCAGGGGTGCATTTTGCTGTAGAACCGGGATCTGACCGTTCCTGCTCGATGCAATTTTGTGATACATAGTAATACATCGGAATTTTTGGATCTACATTTTAAAATATGATTAGAAACTATATTTTGAACGGTTTCATGTACAGGATCTCTCACGACGATCGCCTGTTAGTCTAATCTCCGAATGTAATGAAAATATTGTTTTGATAGGCGATATTATCGATAATTTATTTCTCTTAATTAAATTGGAAACCGATATAAATTCTCTTACTTCAGGATTTTTTGCATAACCTTGAATACAAGTTAAATGATATAGCGTATCATGGGCCGAGGACGTACCAACTTAACGTCATAAACTACTATTTATAATTAAAATATGTAAATATCGACAATGTTATACAGGATGTTCTGAAAATTCAGTTCAATCGCAGACATATTAAACCCAAAAAAGCAATCTTTCTAAACAACAATTCCTATTTTTGCCTATTTTTGTATATGTTTACTAAGGAAACAATTAGACAATGGGAATCTATGAATTTCCGAAACAATTGTACCGAATTAATTAAAGAAAATCTTATGTACTTATCTCATTAGGCTTAGAGAGTATTAATTCGTATATTCAATGCCATACGAATCAATGTATGTGAAACTTTCCCTTGTCCCTTGCCCCTTGTTATTGCTTAAAAAATGATGTCAAATAACATGCAGACGAACAATGACATGACTTATTTAACCGCCAAATTTGACATTTTTTTGTGAAAATTACAAAATATGGCTTTATTTTAAAAAATATAAGTGTCAAAGGAAAGAGTTGATTGTCTTCTTTTTTTTTCCAATTTATCAATTTTCAACACCCTAGTACAGCATTATTTTTTTTAAATAGGTTCTTTTTTCGTAAACCAAATTTGTATACATTTCTTTATACAAAAGCCACAATTCGAATGTATTTTTGTTACTAAATGTTACTTAATAGAATTTTAGTGCACTCTTAAACAATATTGTCTTTTGGCTTCCATCGGCGAATAGTGAGAAATGGATATTCATTAATGAAATAAAAATCTCAAGACGCCGGCAGGATTCGAACCTACGATTTCCATTTGCCGGACGGGCGCGCTACCAACTACACCACACAGTTTCTATAGGAGCCAATCCTTTTTAATACCTTGATGTTCAATGCCTGCAGATGTGCTGCAACATCTCGACAGACATACACCGCGTTAGTAAGTTCCGCAGTAAAGTGAACCACTAAAATAATGGACAGCGTTGCAACGTTTTCCTGCTATGAAAGTATAAGATGGGGAATCGGGCGAAGCGAATCTATCAGTAAAAATCCAATCGCCGTCAGGAGAAGATCGCGCTGGACTCTAGTCATGCATTATACCCGTAGTTTATTTCTTTGATTGATCATCCTTGCCTCTCATGTCTTCTCCTGGATTATTTTTGATTTGCTTTGTTTGTGTCTCGAAATTATACTGTAGAGTAGTTTTCTTTTTAATTATGTTCTTATAACTAAGAAGTCGTTAAATAAATACTACGGTAGAGGCAGCACTGCAAATGACTGCTTATTTGAACATTTATTACAATAATATGTTCAATTGAATTTCTACACATACAAATACGATTCATTTTACCATAAAACTCCATTAATTGCTTGATATACGACAATAGTATTTATTTTGAAATAATCAACGATTAAAGTTTATCAATAGGACAAAAATCAGATAAGATGTATTACTAATTTCCTAAAATTTGTGCCCAGTTATTACCGCGACTACGTATGCTAGACGACTGATTGTGAGTTGTGAGTGTGTGAGCTTGTCTAGGGGCACTGAGGAGCGGAGGGGACGTTCCTAGCACAAGCGACAACATTATTCGCTATATGTATGGGACTCGCGCCTATAAATGAATTCTTACCTACCCTAATATACACGATGGTCCACATTTTACGGGGGTGCGAGAGATATTGTACGTAGCGCGATCTGGCATACTTGCATTTATCACCGCCGGCTACCTTCGCCGCGCACAACTGCTGTAACCTACAAAGTTCAAGATTGCCAGGAGATTTTTCCCTTTAATAAAGTAACATTGTTAGAATTTCAATTTATTTTGTATAATTATCGAATTTATTTTTCTTTAGTTTAATTTTATAAAAATCGTTGTTTATTTTCCTACTTAGAATTACTTTTTCGTTCTCCTACATCATATAGCAGCAATACAGAAAAAATACGCAGTAATTCTGTATTAACACATTTTGTCAGAAGGCGTTGAATTATAATATTACGTGTTTGAGCGGACAAGCGTGCATACCGCTGTTCGCTTTATGATATACTGCGATTGGATGCGATCTATCAGCGAGACTCGAATGCTCTGTTGCCATTCACAAAGGCAATATCCCGTTCGTATCTGGACCGACTAGTATACTTATGTGACTAGTATGCACTAATCAATGAATATATCGGGTTTCACCAGTGAACACTGAAAAAATATCGATTGAAAACCGTGTCGTCAATAAAGAAGGAAAACTCTTTCGTGTTTTAATGTCTATGTTACTTGTTCGAATTAAATAAGTTATAAGTAAATTGTCACTGAAATTATTATTAATTGTTTAATACTATGCACTATAATTGCATTTTTTGTTTTTGAGAATGCCTTCTTTGAAGCAGGATCGCACGGATTGGACAATCTTCTTGTCGAATAAAACAAGCTTGTCGGGCCGAACGGCCTTGATGGGCCAATAGCTAGTGAAGTTGTCAAGCGGACGGGCGGGCCGGGTTGGCAAACGGGGTGAGCCGGGCTAGGTTGGCAAACGTGACGAGTCGAGTTAACAAACGTGTCAGGTCGGGCCGGGCTAATAAACGTATCGGGTTGGCCCTACATAAATCTCAAAATGCCCACCCTAGTACTTACTACTACTACTTACTAATTTAATAGAACAAATCAAGTTCTGTAAATTGGTAAATACAGAATGACTGAAATAACTGATACTTTTGCTGCCAACCTTGGACACTAAATGATTACTGCATATATCATTTAACTTTTATTTAAGAGGGCTATACGAAGAATTCGTAACGTATAGGGTATTCTATTTAAAATACGAGAGCGGTTCCCAATTCTGATTGAAATTGAAAATATTTTTAGACAATAAATCTTTATCGATATTATTACTTTCTGAGATACGTAACAGACGATTATTGCAAGTAAGCCTGTATAAGAACATATTACCTCCATGATGATCCAAAACGATTAATGCTTTGAGAAGTTCTTGATACTCAGTAATTTGATCAGGTAAATTCTTAAACACTCCATCGATGATCATAAAAATGTAAAATAATGGCCATTCACATTCTATAGCGTCAAATTCCTTTATTTCTCCCTTTTCATAATATCTGCAGCAGAAAGGAAGAATAATTAAAAAAAAAATGAACAATTCAATACTACGTAATAGTAAACCGTTTTTGAGAGTCTTCCAACACAGTTTTGTAACCATCACGCTCGAATCTTTTGAAACCATATTTGCCTTTTAACTTGTGTACTATATTACGTTTAGTTTCATTGTAAAGGACATTCTCATGACTGGCAAATGCAGGAAATGATATTGTTGGCAATAACGCAGAATCGACTGCCTAGAAAATGTTTTAAAATAAAAGAAAGATGTTATTCATAATGTGGTTCTCCCTCTCAGAATTGTTTGACAAATCCTACTGTGTAAGAATAATAATAGATTGAAATCAGTTCATATTATCGAATTTTATCTAGTCGATATAGTTTTGGGGTAAGAATAATTTTTAAACCTACCTTAGAGGAAGATTCTCTAGGTAACATTGTTTCAAAAATACTTCTATTTCTATTATGCGCATCTATGTCAACATATACAACACTCCAAGAAGCACCCATTTCACCGAATAAATTGCAGCCGTTTATTGCTTCTAAAGCAGATTTTGCTAGTCCTATAGAACTCGCATGAATTTCAGGTACCCCATCATTGTATTTGCTTCCTCGTTCCCACATGCCATAATCTGGTGTTCGATATGCCCTTTCTACATAGTAAACTAGATTTTGAACAAATGCTACCTCATCCTATAAGGAATAATTTAAAAATTAGTGCAAAGATAGGTCCTTAATTTCACACAATCATTTTTTAAGTACAAGACAGTTTTATTAAAAATAAGTTTATTTGCGCTGTTGGACGTTCTAGATTACAAGAATAATGTTAGTATCGGTACCACTTATAGTTAAAAAAAAGATTATTCTAATCAGGATTAACATTATGTAATTGAGCATTTTATTCTGTATATATAGGCATAAACTTTTAATTCTTGCCATATTACAATATGAGATATGCATAAACCAGTAACTGTTAGTTGCTACTTGCTAATGAGCTACAGAGATTAAGAACACTGTAACATCATATCTTGCTTTATAATAAAGTGTAGCAAGTACAACTTTAAGTGAATTTTTGCTGCAATTCAACCGAGAAAATGACTATAAATAATGGTTATTTATGTCACAAGGGACGTAAGTGGAGTTTGGAGGCCGAGGATTTTGTTTGCAAACCGAGGCGGAGCCGAAAAAAATAAGTGACGCTGGCAACTTTTTGCTGTCAAATAGCTGTGACATTTTTATACAAGCTGGCTAAGTTTCGTTCATATTCAAAAGGTTGTGTTGTTTTTATAAAGATATATAAAAAATAGTGAAATTCAGTTAAAACACAGAAGTGTTATCAAGTTCTTAACAAAGGAGGGAAGTGAACCCGTGAATATTTATGAAAGGATGATTTATGTCTATGGGAAAGATGCGCCGTCATACTTTGGTAAAGTTTTGATGTAAACAATTTCGATGGGACAGGGAATCAATTCAAGATAACCCAAGATGCAGAAGGCCTGTTGAAGCAAGAACCAACGAACACATCAAAAAAGTTGAGGAACTGGTTTTAGCAGATCAAAGAATAAGGGCTTTAATGATACTGCTGAAGTAGGAGCTGTAGCAGAATCTACAGTTTTAAAAATCTTTCATGAAAATTTAGGAATAAATAAGGTGTCAGCACGTTGGATCCCGAAACTGCTTACTACTGAACAAAAAGTGTCGGCAACAAATTTGATTTCTTCAAAAATTGTAACGGGAGACGTGAGTGTATCACTCGGACCCATCGACAAAACAAGAATCCATGCGATGGGTTCATAAAAGATCACCGTCACCAAAATAAGCAAGAACTCAGTCTTCATCACTGATGGCTATGGTCTTTTGGGATGCAGAAGGGATATTGTTAAATGAATATATGGAGAAAGACACTACAATAACAGGGAAAGTCTATAAGGAAACAATTAAAAAATTAAAAGCTGCCATTCAACAAAAAAGTCTACAAAATTGTTAGCGAAAGATTATGCTGCTTCATGAAATGCCAGAGTCCACAAAGCTTATCAAGTCCAAAAGGAAATCAACGACTGCGGTTTTATAGAGATGGGACATCCATCTTACAGTCTCGACTTGGCACCGAGTGACTATTATCTCTTCCCTAAGTTAAAAAAAAACACACTTGAAAGTACGGCGTTTTTTGAAGACACACCAAAAGGTTGTTTTTTTTGAGGATATAGGTTTATTAGAAAAACGACCTTTACTGGAACATATATTGAAAAATATTTTTTTTTGCTTTCTAAATCTTTTTCTTCATGGCTAAGTAGACAATGTAAAAATCTTCCCTCGTAAAAATTACAAGAAGATCGATTTGGTGGAACAAGGTTAAAAAAACAATAATTGATGTAATTTATATAAAGATAAGTAATTTAGTGAAGCGATATAATGTACATAAAGTTGAATACCAAATTTAAATTATCATCATTACTTTCAGTAATAGTAGCAGTTCGTAAGTAAGACAAATGGGAGTGGGAACTCCTAACGTGAAAGTCATTTCTCTGTGGAACTGAGAGATATTAAAGCGAAATCCCTACATTACATATTTCGTTTATAATTTTTTCCCAACTATTAGGAGTATAAAAAAGTGAATTCATTGCTTGGGGGTAATTCTGGAGATCAACTGCTAACAAAAAAAAACACCAACCAAACAAATCCCGAATAATTATATATGTAGTAGTTGGCTATTTATTATACCCGGTGTCCCATTTTAATCTTAACAGAGGAGAAATATGAATGCTACGAAAAAGTTCGTCATACTATTGTTTGCTCGTTTCATCGGGGGCCACAAAATGACGATTTTAGTTTCAACGTAGATACCGCTGTAATCGGTAGCTTCATTATATGTAAATGGAAACCCGTATCTTTTTTTACATATTACAACTCTACGTTAAAAAGTAACTTTTGTCTGAAAATTTTTTTTGTACAAATTATTCGTAGATTCTTTTTTTGTTGATGTCATTTTAGCAGTCTCCAAGAGAACCCCCAGGTAATGCATTAATTTTTTGCTGCTTTAATAATTGGGCAAAAATTATGAAAAAATTAAATAACCTAATAATTAGAGCGGGCCAAATCGGTCCCCGCAACAGAATCTGAGTCAGA
Organism: Dynastes maya; assembly: GCA_029619315.2. Taxonomy (NCBI): domain Eukaryota; kingdom Metazoa; phylum Arthropoda; class Insecta; order Coleoptera; family Scarabaeidae; genus Dynastes; species Dynastes maya. The sequence continues at coordinate 39,160,969 of JAROYE020000001.1, forward strand.
TGCATGGGCCGCTTATTATAAATAGCGTATATGTGACTCACAGCAGACACGTAATATTTTGAAATCAATACAGCAGAGTAAAAAATTGAAGCCGACGCAATAATAATATTTGGTAAATAGAGCCCATACATGCACACGCTGAGGTGTTTTTATTATTATTATTATTATTTTAAACGGTATGTGTTGTAAATGTGATGTAATAAGGTAATAACTGTAAAAAGTAACCAAAGTAGTTATTCAAACATCTGTTGTACTTAATAACGTAACTATAAAAAATAATATAAAAAATAAACGGAGCTTCTTAATAAAGCGGATAGGCTTGTTGAAAAAGTTGCACCATCAGGTATGTTTGATGAAAGAATGTACTTATATTTCGAGAAAGACCGTTCCGCATCTACCGAAGTAAGACAGGCATAATTAAAATAATCTTTAGAATTAGTTAAGGAATCTGCAGATGCCCCACCACACATTTGTCTTAATCTCGTGTAATCGGAATTCTTTTTTAAAACACTGTCGAACTTAGCTAAAACACGACCACTTATTGCGTCGTTTATACCGTGTAGCAATGTATTAACTTCGTCCACGATTTGCACTGACTCTACCAACGATAATCTAGTATTTTGCAATTTTTCTATTGCGTCTGCTAACCCTTTATAATTGTTGCTAATACTTTTTAAATCTGTTTCAACAGAAGGATCTACAAATCCTTTCTGGCTCTCCTTAATAGCTGTAGCTTCGGCAGGGTCGAATTGCAAAATCAGAGATCGCATAAGAATAGGCTGTGGTGGTTCGCGAATACCAGGACAAAACCTGTGGAATGCTCCAATCCGTTTAGGACTTTGGAGAAACACTTTTTTTGTATTTGCTATTAATGCATCCACCTCCGGGTAACATTCTCGAATAGTTTGTACCACAAGATGTGAAGCATGGACTTTACACGTAACACGTAAAAGTCGCTCACACTTTTCTTTAAGAGAACGGCTTACAGTACACATTGTCGCTGCACCATCGCTCATGAACATCAACAGTTGACCAGTCGACACTTGGAATTGTTGTAACGTATCGGGCACTACGGCCGTAATTGCTTCACCAGTACACTCTTTTAGTCTTTTGCTAGCTAATAAAATTGCAAATTTCGGTTTAACAGGATCTAGTACTCGTACTATAATATTCAAAATAGATTTTTTTTTGCAATCTGTCGTCTCAACAAGACATAGCCACAGCTGTTTATCTTTTAATTCTTTGATCTTATTTTCGATATCCTTACGTATATGTGGTAGATCTCTCCGTAACGCTGTCCGTGATGGTAAGTTCCACTCGGGATTGTATGTACGCCAAAACTATCGAAACGCTTCTTTATCGAGTACGCGAAGCGGTAGACCACATACAATAAACATTAAAAGTAAATCCAACTGAAATTGGGTTTGAGGTGGCACGCCATTTTTCTTATTTGTGTGCTGTACACTATTAATATGTCGTTTACAGTCGCGTTTGTACCAGCACATTAACGGTATTTTACAAACTCTACACAATATATTGGTTCCATTGTAGTTTAAATCCGGAAATTCACTGATAAATTTAGTCACTTTACTAGCTAACGGCCGATTATTTTCCTTGCATACGTTAGACATAGTTACATATATAAATTATATTCATCTATAATAAGTACGACTAACGCTGCGAAGGGTTGACGAGATAATGTTGCAATAAATCAATAAATTGAAGGCCGTGCCGACTCATCTGTATACATACATATGTGGCGTCATGGACCCGGCAAACTCATTTCTAACCTGGCACGGGGCTTTCTTGGCCCGCTTTACTAATAATAGAAATTACTACCCCAATATACCAGCGAACTGCTACCATTGGAGGAAGTAGTGATGATAAGTTAGCTTTAGTACACCACTATAAATCATATCAAAACAATAAATGATCAACTTTATGTATATCGTTCGCTTTACTAAAATACATATATTTATATGAATTACATCAATTATTACTTTTTTAATCCTATTCCACCAAATCGATCATCTTGTAATTTCTATATGTAACAGGTAACTAATAAATGCTTATTCGTGAATCTTTTGGCAGTCGTCACTATAAGGGTTTGTCTCGAAAACGATTCCCAAAAAAATGTTGTCTCTCTTAGAACTGAGGGAAAATTATGAAACAAAAAAATATATACAGCGTGTCCACCTAGTGCGTGAACAGAAAATAATTCCTTTCCTGGGCAATTTAGAGAAAAAGTTTTCAAATAAAAAATATTCGGAGACAAATGTTGCACAACATAAAATTCTATTCAAGTATACAGGATGTTTGGTTTCCGCTGCGCAAGATACAGGTTTGGTTTTTTTAACGAAATAGCGTATATATTATTACGATTTTGGATACCTTTCCTCAATTCAAGGCAACATTCATCAATATTCACTATACACATTTATTTTAGTTTTTGTAATAATTGACATAATTTTAATGTCACCGTTTCTTTAACGGCCGATATCTTAAAAGCCTTACACGCTAGAGTAGTGATTCTAATTTTATTTGATTGAGTATTTCTTGGAGTTTTTGGCATCGAAGATTGTTTTTATCAACCAAACTTCACAAGGAGGTCATCGATATTGTTGCCAAGTCTGATTCACGTTATTTCATTTTTCTTAATGGAACACCCAGTATATTTTTACAAAATATAATATAGAGGCTGTTCTAGAATCTTTTTTGTAAACATTTTCCTATATCTGAAATGGGTTATTCTTTAGTAAATTAAATATAAAGCTATTGTGCAGGTCAGTTTGTTGTTTAAAAACGTTGGACGCTGTGACGAAATACTAAAAACACTTTGTTTCGCTAAAAATATTTAATAAAGCAAATGTGTAAACGTTACCTTTTTTGATACAATTTTACCATCTATCCGTAGTAACCATCATTTTCCTACATACATTGTCAAGTAAATTAACCAGCGCAGCATGTATACTAGGGTGCGTAAGGATTTATTTATAGTCGCGAGTACTATACATATATCGAATAGTGTTGGCGCTTGTGCTGGAGCGTCCTTGATTCGCTTCGCGCGCTCCCCACCTTATACTTTCATAGTGGGCAAACGTTGTAACACTGTCCATATATTTTAGCAGTTCACTTTACTACGGAACTTACGAACGCGGTATACAGCGTGTCCCAGGATTCATGTTACTAGAGGTGTGCGGAATTAAAAATCTTTGAATCGCAATTGACCTTTTGGAACTAAGCCCTGCTTGGTTTGAAACTTATTTTTAGTTTACTTTCGATGTTTTTAAATCAAGTAAGCCTTAACAGTTGAGCAAAAACTATTTTCGTTTCAGGTAAAGTACGTTTTTCGTCCACAGTATGCTAAAATGTTACCAATAACATTTGTTCAAAATGAAAAGTTATGACGTTATGCAAATTTTCTAAATGATAGGCCTACTTTGATAAAAACCATTATTTGTCGACTTTGTTTCAGGTGAAGTGCCATTTTCGTTCACAATACGTTTTACTAAGAAAAGTTGTTCAGAAAGATCTACCTATTTTGATTAAACCGTCATTTTTTAGATTAACAATTAATTAAATTGTATTTACTCACAAATTAAATTTAAAATACGTAATAGTAACTTTATTCTACAATCAATCATTTATTCAACATAGCTGCCACCAGTTTCTACGCACCGTTCTATGCGATGTCTGAATTCTTTGAAATTGTTCCGAATTTCCTCGATCTATATTTGGTGTACGGCGGCTTTGAGGCGACCCCATAAAAAAAATTAATATAGTGAGATCGGACGACTTTGGAGGCCACGCAATAGGATCATTTCTACCTATCCACTTTTCTCGAAACACTAATTTAATCCATTCAGTTGCGCATGCTGTCGAATGTGCATTATTTTGTTTAATCCAAAAAGTTACGGTTTAATCAAAGTATTTGATTTTCTTTAAATTTGTTGGAATTTTGTATAGAGCCACAATTTGTCATTCTGCACAACTTTTCTTAATACAACTTTGGCGTATTGTGAACGGAAAAGCCATTTTACCTGAAACGAAATTGACAAACAATGGATTTTATTAAAGTAGGCCAATCATTCAGAAAATTTGCATAAACAGGTGCTTTACCCGAAACGAAAATAGTTTTTGCTAAACTGTCAAGGCCTATGTGATTTTAAAAAATCGAAAGTAAACCAAAGATAAGATTCAAACCAAGCAAGGCTTAGTTCCAAAGGGTCAAACTAGGATTCAAAGATTTTTAGTTCCGCACACCTCTAGTAACATCAATCTTAAAACGAATACATTTACCTCAGCATTGCACAAGTTCTTTCAACAGTAAGAAATATATTAGGAACATACTGAAAGTTGTTTAAAATATTTCGCAAGCTAGCTAAATAGAAATGTTTATGAAAAAACTTCCTGAATAAATCTCTTAAGGCAATGCATGACTTGGATATTACACAAAATAATATTCCCGAGATGTTAGTAAATATTCAATAAAATACAAGGAATCACATTACAGTTTGTTGTTTTGTATGAAGCAAAATGGTAATCACTTGGAATAGATGTGAAATTGTATGCATAAATTAAATTTTGCAATTTATTTTGAATGAATATCTTAGTTTATAGTATTTTGTCACAGCACTTTATGGATTTTAGCAAAGAACGACACATTTTAGATATTTTTTCTAAATTGCTCAGGAAGGGAATTATCGTCCGTCCACGCGCTAGATAGACACGCTGTATAATGCAAAACTAGTATGTTGGTTATATTTATTAGGGGTCTGAAATTGCGTGTGTGGATATTTTGAATAAGAACCAATAAATGGGAACTAACAGTTAGTAAATACAGGCTTAGGCACTTTTCACTTGCCTAATTGGCAAGACCCTTTTAAAATTTGATGCCAAATTTCCCAAGATTATCATAATACTTCTTTTCTGATTAGTGACCAATGATTTAAATTAGTCATAGATAAATTACCTTTTTTTCAGTACTGAACACAAATTTATCAATACAAAAAACTGTTGCTTGAAATTTAAAAGGTTCAGTTATGACAAGAACTCATTATTGTGCTATAAATGGCAGAATATAATTCAAACTAACAGGTTTAAGTAAGAGAAAAAGCTGCTAATTTAATCTACCTCATCGTTTTAATAACAATTACACCTAGCTATGGTGAACAAATAACTTTGGACATAGTAGATATATTATATCTTCATATCTATAATGTTCTACATAACAAATGCATACTAACCTGTGTATAAATTATTTGTAGACCTGAACTTATCATCTGAACTAAAAAAATTAAATAAATCGATACAACATCAATTTGCAAATGATTGTATTGGGTATCTGAATAAATTTGATCTCCTTTAGTAAGATGAAACTTGACATGTAATGCGTGTATGTTGCATTGATTTTTTTTGAAGAATTCTATTCGAGGCGATTGTCTAATCCAACACTCCAAAATTCCCCTCATGCATTTTACAGCAGACTGACCTAGTTCATATGATTTGCCACGATCATCATCAATACGCCTAAAATAGTTTGCATAGTATAAATATCATAACGCAAATGTTAATAACAACCGATATGCTTGGTACAATCCCCAAACAGCTGCAGCACAATATACACTTTCTCTAACACTCCCAACTTCAGTGTCAGTAGACAAAACTGGAAACAATCCAGTTATGGGACTTTGGTAACGTAAGAGTTGTCTTTTAACTAGAAGAGGAATTTAAGTTATTTATGTTACAAAAAGCAATTCAGAACATATACCCATGCCATAATAAATATCCAATTGTCTAACAGTATCTTCATAGTCAGAAATTTTTAAAAATTGTTCCAAATTTATATCTTCAATTACACTATTTTGCCTAGTTATCCTGTAAATGCTATAGAATATTGTATGCTCTATAAATACCCTGGCATGTTTACCTATTCGACGCCAACATTTCAATTTTTCTATAAGAAAATGTTTAGTGCATCATAAAAAATCTATTTATATACATATTTCTTAGGTGAATGTCAAAATGTCAACGGATAATATTTGTAGGTTATCTCAATTAACCACTGACATTTAAAAGTCAAATATAGATTTCTTCAATTATAGCTGAGTTCGGGTATTCGTTCGGAGCGGATCAAGAGTACAGAGCACGTGAAGGGATTAGGAGTAGAGCATGAGTTGATCACGGAACGGACGCAACCCATACTCTTAAACGAATGGATGGAGTAACTCTACGACATTTCCGAACGCGAAAGAACGCAAGTAGGGTATTTGGAGTAAATAGAGTTACTCCGAACTCGCCTTATGGTATTTTCTCTGCATCCATCTCCAACCTTCCTTGAGATGGCAGAAGCTGTCCATTCATTATGCTTTCTTATTGTGCTCGATTTCGCCCCCGAATTATGAATCCATATAAAAAGCAAAAAGCGGTCAAAAGGGAAAGTTTAATTGCAGGCTTACTCTAAGCAAGCTGATGTAAAGAAAGTGGGCTATATGTAGGCAATCAGTTCTTAGTAAAAAAGGCAACTACAATCTAACGAATACCCTTTGATAAATTCTTGATTATGCAATTCTTCCAAAGCATGATGAGCTGAAGGTCAATTTTTGAATGTGTACGAGTAAAATCGATAACATTTGATCTCGCTCAGATTGTATAGTATACATCCGAAATGTCACATTCTTGAATCGTCTTGAATATCAAAAAGAAAAAAAAAACAGTGGTGCAAAAAATGGTTACTGCAATGATTTTTCTAAAAGAGCTTCATAGCTTGCGTTACGTTTGTTGGAATACTCACTTTTCAGGTTCCATAAACAAGAATGTTCGCGATACATTTCTATAAATTCTATCTAAAATTTTCTATTGCCTTCCATTGTTTAATAAAAGACCGGAAAACTCACCAGCGTGCACTTATAAAATCTTGTTTTGAACAAGTTAAAAAATTGTATCAAGTCTAAAAACAGCTACACACGTGCATATCCAACCGAGTTGTACTACAGATTTTTAAGCATGCTATATTTCCGTACGATTCAATCGCGTCGAACGATCGATTGAACAACCCTACACACGTTGCAATTATTGTTCCAACGGTTGCACCAACCAAAATTGTACAACTTGTTGGACTACAAATTGTACCGTCTGTAGGCCGTTTAACGCTTTCATAAAAATCTGGAACAACTCTTGACGTTTTTTGAGTGTTGTCACAATAGCTGCTTTCGATTTGTTTTATTAACTGTACCGTATCGTTCTTCAAAGTACTGTACTGAACGGTACTGACAGTGAGCTAAATGGAACATGCATTTTTTTGCACTGGACATAAATATCATTATTTTAACCTAACTTTATATGTTGAGAAATGTAATAAAAAGAAATTCGCGGAAATAAGTCCAGTATGTAATGTAAATCAAATTTCGAATTATAAACACAGATGTAACCTTAAACTTATCCTTAGTGAGTGTAATAATGTGGAGAATATCAATAAACCTATGTTTTGTGCATGCGTCAACAGAACAATACGGAACCTACCAAATATTCGGTAGGGACACGAAGGGAAAGGGAATTTCAAAAAAAAAGTACGGGTAGGAACTATCCGTTCTTTTCAAATGGAACATATTTGAAATTTGTACCGTACAAACAAAAAAATGACAATATTTTGGATTTAACCTAAAAGTTATACGTTATATTCGTTTAATTTAAAAACTTGCTTTTAGCAAAAAATATATCAAAGATTATTTCTAAATATAAACATTTTTATTAAAAACCATAGGTTTATTCGTTTGTCAATTAGTGCAATACGGAGTAGCTCGAATTTCTAAATTGCGCGTTCGTTTGTAAAAAGAACTGGCAATCCTATGTTTGTTTGTATATGTTGGGCAGCTTCCGACACTGACATGAAATTATTTGTCATATTTTATGACGTTTAAAATGGATAATGTCATAATAGTGTCGCTTGACCCAGATTTTTATGACATTCACTTTAAGCATGTCTTGTAAAATACAATGTAAACCTTTTTTATTGTTAGGATTTGAGAAAATTGTTACTAAGGTGCGTGTTCTTTGAAATTAATTTTAGCTAACCACGTATAAAATTATACTTTGGGCTCAGCAGTAGGGGAAATTTTAAATGTTCACGAGTCCCATTTAACATTTTTTAAATTTCGCCGATGATTTAGCTTGATAGTTCCGGCAATGTTCTTTATTGCCGGAACTACTTAAATCGTCCGTGAAATAAAAAAAAATTCCAAGTGACCTAAGTGGCCTCATTTGTTGAAATATGAACTATAACTAAGTTATTTGAAAACTTATTTTGTGTACAAATATCACTTTCCTATCAAAAAAAGATTTTTTTCCAAAATATAATTAGCGCTTGAGTAGTTTTCCAAATTTCGTCAGAAATTGAAATATTGTAAAACGTGCGCTTTCTTTGCTGTGAAATCCTTTTTTCGAAGTTACTTTGTAAATTTCGAACAAAAGATGCGGTGACAATCAAATACAGTTTTTCATTTTATTTTATTTAAAAGACAGTAACTTTTTGTAATTTATCATATTTTAGCTACTGAAAACTTACTTTATGCGTAGGATGTATTTAATAACTCGAGGGTTTCCCCGTTATGCGTTTAAACTCGGTTTAATGGCGGGACCAGTGTCTTTTTTACTGATTATTTCATTTTATGTTTAAATAGTACGTAGTACATATAATGCAATTTCGTCCAATAACGACATAACAATGGAATGTATAAATTTTAGAGTTTAGTAAAAAAAAATCTTTTACACTATAATAAACAAGCACATCAAGTGTTGTACAAGTCCATCAGTGTACGCAGTTTCGAATTTTAGGAAAATTTAGGAGATTCAAGACAATATTTCACTAGTCATACCCATTTACCCGGAGCGAATTTGTTGCATTTTTATATAAAAAATCAATTCTCACAGATTGTTTTTTATTACAAATTATTACAAATGTACTTTTTTACACATTTATAGACAGGTCTTTGAATTAATCATACTCATAACAGCAACATTCTTGAAAAATTCATTCATATTGTAAAAGTCATTCTGAACAAAAAATGAAATGCACGTTTGAAAACAACACAAACGAATCAGTGGACTAATGTTTCTGTTGTCTAGCAATTTTATTCAATAGCCTATTTCCTGAAAGGAAAGTAAAACCCCCTAAAGGAATTAACCAGCCACACGTTGTGAACATATCTAGGCGCAGCCAAAATAGCGTGAACAGAGCGAGAATTGATGCAAGTCCAGTGTGAAAAGGCACAGCAGTAAAACTGAAATTACCAAAGTTAATTCCAATTTTAAGCCAGAGGATGAGCAAAAGTAGTAAAGGTGAAACAGCAAGAGCTGTAAAAAGCATTGACACAAACTGTGGTGGTCGCTTTTCTGGCTTTCGGAAAAGATGTTTAAGTTCTGGCTTTGGTCCAAGTTTGACGCTTTTTGTTGGTTCTGGTGTCGGTAAATTTACTTCAACTGATCCTAAATTCCAGCGTATTGGATTACTCATGATGGCGTCACCAAGTATAAGCTCCATTTTGAAGTTACCTGAATGACCTAATTCAGATGCCAAGTTCACGTTTATTTTGTAGAGTAGATTGGAATCCTTTTCGGCAATAAATATGATTTCCCGTTTTTGAGAATATAATCGAAGAAAAGTTTGATGAACTGGTCTAGGCAAAGAAAATTTAACTATTAAATTATGTGTTGCATCAGCTTGTAATGGTGTCTGTAATTCAGATTTATACTCTAGTTTCGTCATTCGAGGTGCAGATGTTCCATCAGCATCTCCTAAACCAATATCTAACGATTGCAATTTTATAGGACCTGATACACGAACAGTTAAAATTGCTGAATATTTACCAGCATTAAGAGCTAAGGAATATTGACCTGGTTCTAGTCTTAACGGCAATATGTATTCTGTTGGCTCTTTCCCTTGAGTTAAAGGCTGTTTAGATAATACAACAACATCATCAGTAACTCTTGTAGCAGACAATGCAAGCACAGGTGTTGGGGCCGCCTTTAATTCTTGCCCAAGTATATTTGAAATCTTAACATGTAAGTCAGGTTTGTCTTGTGTAACCTGTGGAGGTCCAATTATTGTTACACTAACCGGAGATACATTACTTGCTGCTAGAGCCTGTGCTGCTTGTATGAGAGCTAAAGCCCCTTTTGGCGTTTGTACACTTCTTCGACTTAACAAGTATGTTGCAAATTTATCTGCCTGAGTTTCAGTTAATGGTTTAGCATCTCGCAATTTAAAGAGTCCTGTTAAAAGAAGGCCTGTTGTTGTCAAACCACCTTCCCATTGCATCATTCGCCCATCAACTTCATCAGCTTGAATTATAACATCTTCAACGCGATCAAGAATAAATTTACCGGCGTTTCCCAACAAAGAAGCAGCATGTAGCGCATGGCCCAAACTTTGAAGACTATCATCTTCTTTTAAACGTGCCTGGAGTAATTGTGCAACTTTGGTTGGGTTGGTAATAGTTTGACTCAATAGTAGAAGAGTTTCAGCAGCATATCTTATATCAGTTGTAGATGATTTCTCACTTTCTAATGCTGTTTTAAGGCCCTGTAAAGTGTAAAGAATTTTTAAATTATGTTATTCAATTAAAACAAACAATGTGCATATTGATAAACAATTCCATTTACACCAACTGAGATATCTCGTTCGCAATTCAAGAATAGATAATATTAGTACGTATTAACTTCCTAAATATGTCAAAGGACTTGAAATACTTTTTGAACCATTCAAATCTTCTGCCACCTTTCTTATTGACCAAGTACACGAATATATTATGAAAAATATTATTTTATTAAACATTATTTAAACACATGAATTCTGCAAATAAACTGAACATATTTTTCGTCCTAATTTAAGCGGCTAATCGTGCAAGTAATTTCTTAACCCTGTTTTACACGCAGCGATTTATTGGCCAATTAATTAAACAAGTTCTTGACCAAGGAGTTGGTGGAAATATGCTGTTTTACATTCTACAATAAACACTCGTTTGGTTTCGTTAATAGTTGAACAGGGGAACTATGAAATAGGAAATTTTCATCTACTTATAACAGATTGGTAATCTGCTTTTGTCCAATGTTTTGGTTTAGGTACAGATACATAATTTAGGTTACTTCGGTTTTGGTTAGTTAATTCAAATTATCCATTACATCATAATCGTTATAAATTTTTGAAATTGATCCTTACTTTAAAAACACTAAACTAAATTCGTAGGTACTTTTCTGTTACTGGGTTGGTGCTAAAACAGCAAAGCTAGTGAAAGGACGTGGGAAGATAGCAAGGTTGATAAAATGTATGTATTCTAAAGGTTGTCTCAGTTCCTATCTTGCAATACTTGACCGAAAGTTTGTGGACGGAGGAGTGAAGGACGCATATTTTGACGTCATTGGTAGAATGTATGGATACTTGTTCGTAACAACATTTAAATTAATGGATCTCATCTGTTCTATATTCCACTGCCACTGACGTCATTGCGTACGCTATTTTTAAACTGAGACCATCTTTAGAGTAAATATGTTCCACTAACCTTGGCAAAATAGAGCATGTTTTATTCAATTCAATTAATCGTAGGATACATTTTTAAGAAATCATCATTTTTTTTAGGTGTCGAAAATCGAAGATCAACTTGTTCAATTAATTGGCAAATAGATTGCGGTGTGTGAAACAGGCTTTAAAGAAGCAATTAAATTTACAAAAAAATACACATTTGATAAACAATTTATGGCTTATACTTATTAGTCTTTTATTGAAAATCCATTTTCAGGTGATAATATGAAATAATTACAATAACTAAACAATTAAGTATACAGAACAATAATTTGTGCTACAGTTATCTACAGTTATGAAACGTGAATCCTTAACAAAAATAATGAAATGAATACATATACGTTTACCTTCCATACGTTGAGGCGTTATTTTTATAATTGAAAATAGGGGCGCTTAGCATGACAAGTAGCTACTAGGATTATTACAAATAAAACAGAAATATGTCAAATGTGACATTTAATTTATACAAATTTTAATCTTAATTTTTGATCTAATGCTGTCTATGTCATATAAAGGTGTTGATTGACTGTGTATTAACGGAGAAAATATTGCGAAGGAAATTGTAATGGAGGTACAAAATAGAATAAGTAGAGTTTAGTATCTCAACAAGTGTTTGAAGTGTCCACCTTCACAGTCCATACAGTTTGCAAGCCAATTGTGAAATTCCCGAAGGGAAAAAATTAAATGTCAAATTTGACGTACTTGTGTTTTATTTTCTGTAATAATCCCAGTAGCTACTCGCCATGCTAAATGCCCCTATGTTCAATTATAAAAAAAAAACGCGTCAACGCATAGAAGGTAAATGTATATGTTCAGTGATAAAAAAATGCACGGTATATATAACAATTAACCTGCTAACAGACCAATAGACATTCATAACTCTAATAATAATACTTGTATACTCACATTTATGGTAGCATCTGTATGCAATTTTCCTGGACATTTTAAAAGTGACCAGGCAGATAGGGCGTGGAATGAGGGTTCTGGCGGGCTGTTCTTCTGAAATTGACTTTCAAGGTGTGTACAAGAATCCCTAACCAAAACTGCTACTATTGGCTGATTTAATAAATTAAAACCTTTAGCACCATAATATATACTAATCACATCTCCCTCTTGTACTTTTATAAATGCTTTTACCAATGCTTCCAACAATCGCCTTTCGTCCGAAGGCCCTATAATTCCATTTATGCTTGCATGTGCTGATAGTATGAACGTCAACAATAATAAGGAAACTATGAATCAGAATATAATAAATTATATTTTAATTTTATTAAAAATTCTAAGTAGTATTTTACTTACAACGTATCATCTTGATTGTGTTTTAATGTTTGCAAGTAAAATTAAATTTTACAACAAATGCCGGCATATCAATACTTGACACGTAAAATTTTAGAGAAGTGCGCATGTTCAACAGAAAATGTACGGTGGATTGATCACAGATGGATAAGATTTTCCTTCGAACTAGTTGAACTAGACGAACTGTTATAATTCACTGTTCCACTTTGAAAATCGAAAGGTAATAAATACGATTTATTTTGCCGAATCCATTCTTTATCGATTACCTAATGTTTAGTGGACTACATTACAATGATGTGAAATAAACACAATCTTAAAACTATTTGTAACATATGATTTTAGGTTTGATTCATAATAATTTAACAATAATGCTGCAATGGAATTAAAGATAGGTAGTAAAAAAAAAAACATTGAAAATCTAATAACTAAAGCGTGACAAACGGTTGCACCCGCTGTGTTTACTATCTACATACAAAGAATCCAGTGGACGTTCGGTTATTATCGTTGATCGTTGATCGGTGTGCGTGTACCGATCAACCGATAATAACCGAACGTCCACTCGATTCTTTGAATGTACAGCGGGTGCAATCGTTTGTCACGCATTACTAATAAGCTAATAACATGCGTGTAGGTATAAGTGTACGTGTAAGTATATTTCTACACCTAAAAGTAATTTTTAGAATAAGGCTTTTGTTAATTTTTGTTTCAATAATCTACATTGTTGCTTCATTTAAACTAAGTAAAGTACTTTTCGTAGTTTATTTTTTTATATTCCAAATTAAACTCTATGGAAATCCGTATGAGCGATGTCCAGATTTGTAAGGCTTTCTGATATTCATTTAATTTATAGGAAATACAATGAGAGACAGTATCAAAAAACGTTTTTTATGTATCTGTAGAATTCATATTATTAATGTTTAGTACCTATACTACAGAAGACTTTTGTTCGTTTATGCAGAGTCGAAATGTCCTATTTAAATTCTTTGATATCATTTATCAGGCAAATCGTCTTTAGCTATTGTTTACGTGCCAAGTATCACGTTACATGGGAAGAAACGCTGTTATATATGGAAATGTAGGTATGTACCTAGATCGTATGGATCAAAAGCCCATTCATGTCACATTAACCTATTATGTCAACTATTAACTATCCATTAACTGTTCAGGGATTTCTGGAGGTATACAGTATACTACACTAATTTCATATCCTTTTGTTGTGTAACTTTAGGTAATGGAATTGACTTATGGATATCGACATATGCAGCATGTTCACCTAGCGCGTAGGCGGATGATAACTCCTTCCCTAAGCAATTTATAGAAAGAATTTTCAAATAAAGAATATTCGAAGACAAGTTCTGTCCAACATAAAATTATGTCCAAGTATACAGGGTGTTCAATTTCCGCTGCGAACGATACAGGTTTGGTTTTTTAAACGGAACACTATATACTATCACGATTTTGCATGCCTTTCTTCAATTCATAATCAACATTAATATTCCCTATACCTATTTATCTTAGTTTTTGAGATAATTGACATAGTTTGAAATGCCGCTGTTTATTCGACGACTGATGTAGAGTTGCTCAATTTGCGCCAACAGCCAGTGGCGGGCGCATAAAAGTTTACACGAAATAAATGGTCAGAAATAAAATATAATACGTGCTCAAACACTTACCGTCTTAAGAGTCTTCCGTGAAATCACAAAGTGAATAATGTCTGTTAAATATCTACAACATTAGATATGTTTCCACAGTTGTTTCCGCAAACCGAGTGCAGCGTGAGGAAAAAGTGTGTTTATATGCAGAAAACGAACGTTCTACATCTGGTGGCGTTATATTTGCGTAATTAAAATAATCTTTGGAACAACTTAACGGTTCTGTTGACGCACCTTCACAAATTTGTCTTAATGTGCCAAAATCAGAATCTTTCTCTAAAACACTTTCAAACCTTTCTAGAACACAAACATTTTTTGCGCCTTTTACCGCGCATAGCCGTGCGTGAACATGTTGCACTATTTGCAGAGATTCCACTAACGACACCGAAGGATTTTGTAATTTTTCTATTGCCTCCACTAGTTCGAAGTAATTGTTCTGAATACTTTTTAAATCCGTTTTAACCTGACTATCTTGAAATTTCGACTGGCTTTTTGTAAAACCACGTTCTTAATATTCTCAAAATATTTATGATAATAAAACGCGGCCTGTAACCATGTTCCCCAACGTATAAGAATAGGTTCTGGTGGCTCAGGCATACAAGGGCACAGTGTGTGAAATTTGCGAATACGTTTTGGGGATTTGACAAACACTGCTTTTCTATGCGCTATTAAAGTGTCTCCCTCAGGATAACATTTTCTAATACTATCTGCCACATGATTGAAAGCATGAATTTTACACGTAATATGTAACAAGTTAACACAATGTTTTTTAAAAGAACGGCCTTCAGAAAGCATGTTTGCGGTACCATCACTCATAAACATCAACAGTTGGTTTGTTGAAAGTTCAAACTTTTCCAATGTATTTAACACTATCTATGAAATTATTTCGGCAGTACATTGTTGTACTCGTCTGGAAGCTAATAGAATTGAAGGTGACGATTGATGTGGTTCCATTGTACGTACCATTACATTAACCACAGAATGTTTTTTTACGGTCTGTTGTTTCGTCCACACACAACCACAATTTTTTATCATTCAACTCCGATTTAATTCTTCTTTCAACATGTTCACGAGCAGATGGCACAATTCTCTGTAACGATGCCCGACTTGGTAATTTGCAGTCCGAATATTTATTCCAAAAGAAGACATATGCTTCCTTGTCTAGTAAATTGAACGGTAGATTACATGTAATAAAGGTAACAGATAAATTAAATTTAAATTTGTCATAGTGTCGCGCGCAATTTTTTTTTTTAAGAATGCTGTTTACTATTTACGTAAAGTAACGTAGACAATCCCTTTTGGACCAACACATTAAAGGGATATTACAAACTACACATTGAATTTTAACGCCATCATAATTTAGGTCGGGCATTTCTGCTATAAATTCTGCAACTTTGTCCAACATTGGTCGTTTTCGCGACGTAGGCAACATTTTTAAAACAAACGTAGAACTACGAAAATAGTATTTACGACAGCGTACAGGTATACACAACAGATTTGGTTGAGACTCGCAGCTATACTGAGGGTTGTATCGAACCTCCGCCACTGCCCGTTGGCGCTAGTGAGCAACTCTTGATAGCTTAAAGGCCTTACACATTAGAGCGGTGATTTAAATGATATTCAGGTAAGTATTTCTTGGAGTTTTCGGCAATATATAGAAAGCTCTTTTGTATCCACTAGCGTCTATATGATGGCCATTGAAATCGTTGCCATGTGATTTGATTAACGCCATTTCAATTTTTTTTAATGGAACACCCGTACATTGTTTCAGAATCTAATGGAGAAATTGTCTTAGATCATTTTCCTAGACTTAAAATGTGTCTTATTTTAATAAATTAAATATGAAGCTATGTAGATACGGTTTTCGTTTAAAAGCATGTGCTGCCACGAAACACTATAAGCTTTTGTTTCACTAAAGATATTAATTAAAATTAATGTGTAAACGTTGTCTTTTCTGGTAAAATGCCAATATCTACTCGAAGTAACTATAATTTTCTTACATATTATCAATAATTATCAGTGCATAATCTAAGAATATTTGTAAATCCACAAGATGATTATTTACTGTGTGGCCCAACTAAGCCAACTATTTTGCATTCTACACTACATTCTTAATATTCTGTATTAAAGGTACAATGGCACAAAAGTAAATCTGGACGGTACGCAGCAAACCTGTACGAAAAAAAATGCCAGTCGTCCAAGTTTAGTTTTGTCCTATCATACATTGTGTCTCAGTTTAATAGTTTTGGAGAATGCTGATCTGTATTACTTCGCTACGGGGAGTTGGAAGTTTCAGGTTGTCCAATTTTCTTGAAAGTAGTAGCGGTGGTTGATGGCGTAAACGGGAGGGCGTGGACAGAGATTTGATTTCCTCATGTATTTTCCTTGTATATTGTGTACATTGGGCTATGAAACGGAAATACACGAGGAAATCGAATCGTTGTCCGCGTCCTTCGGTTCATGTCATTACCCACCGCTACTGCTTGAAAGGAACATGAAGCCAATGTGCATTGCATCCATGTTGAAAATGAAGAATTACAACCATTTTCTTCTATCAAGTCAATTACTGAGTAAATGTTTTGTCAGCAATCTGTACCTTGAATACCCAAAGTCATCCTCAAGTAGCTTTGGAATGAAATTCTCTTTGAAATTTTGCAGCGATACTTTTGGAAAATATGCCTTGAGAATGGACCGAGAAACCAAAAAAACAGCTAAGTTAAAAATGAAGGCTTTAATATTTTTGGAACGTTTCTTTAAGTATTATATACATATACCGTTAGAGCGAGTGTACTATAATCAGTCAGCATAATCGGCATTTTTCGGAAATGCGAGAGCAAAGTCGTGTCTTACATGTGTACGTGAACGAATATGCCGTTTATAACGTGAGCAATGTGTTTTCGGAAATGCAAGAGCGTAGTCGTGGCTCTTGCACATGTACGTGAACGAATACGCCGTTTATAACGTGAGTAAGGTGCACAAATGCAATTTCGTTTACGCAATTTTGTTAAGCAAATGACATTCCACAGTGACATTTAACGCAGCACACGTTTAGATGCGCTGAGTTCGTGTAAAATCGGGTGATCATGTACGCTCACTCGTACGGTATACATATGTATGTAGATGGAAATAAAAACAACTACTACACACAGGGGTAAAATTAGCCTGTTATGAGAAGTAAAAAAGTTGCCTCCTATTTTAGGGGTAATTTCCACCCACAGGGCTAAATTTCACCCATGGGGGTAAAGTTCACCCGTAGGAGTAAAATTACTCCTATTGTAGGAGGTAGAAAAGTTGCCCCCTATTTTCGGGGCAATTTTCACCCATCTTCTTTAGGGTGTAGTAAATATCATGTCATCAGCATATACCTGGATATTGTAGCCAACATTTTTGTTCGTCACTACAAACATCTAATAGCTAGCAAGGATCAATACTTATTTACTATTGGTTAAAATATATTGTACTTTATTGTCCATTATTCTACATGTACTATCATTTAATTTCTAAGAAATATAGCTAACTAGTGTGCACGATTAAGTTACCTACGCTATTTCAGCATCAATTATCATATTTCACAACGTAAGCTTTAGTTTAGCTGCTAAGTGATTAAATCTTTACATATGTAAATACAACATTCAACATCTTCTTCCCTTAAGTTGTAATTCTCTTAGATTTACGAAACCCTGTCGAATTTTACATACAACGTAAAATATTTAAACACAATTTCAGTGTAATCCCACAGAATTGCCCATATTTATTTTTATGGATAAAACACTCTTTAACTTTAAATAATTTCCGTCTGATCTCAGCGTGTATATTTCCTTTTTTTACTTAAAGGGGAAAAGAAAAGAGAAGATAGTAGCATCTTTGTTTGATCATGCATTCTGTATGTCTTTGTATACTATCAACGCCGTAAGAACACCATCATCATCATCATCATCATTTCCTTCCACAACAACGTTGCTAGTCCGGTTCTAGGTTGTTGTATATCGGTGCAACAGTCTACGACCAACCTCGTATGCGGTAGGAAACTTGATATAAAAATCGAATAAATATTACCTACGAACTAAATTGGCGCCATAATAAATCTCATGTGCTTTTTTTCTGTGGGGTGCTGAGTTTTTCTCTGTATAAAAAAAGTTTGTTAGTTGCACTTATAAGTTTTCGTATTGCACATCATATTTGCCGCGAATGTGTGGTGCATAGAAGTGATCGATGTGATTAGTATTCTAAATCTGAGTTCACGTACTCAAGAAGCTGATACCCGATGTTCAGTGGCCAATTCGGAGCAAGTAGTATGCTATCAGCTACCACTAAACTGTGATTACGGAGATTACTCATTCGCCTTACTAAATTTATGTGGTGTTACGACAAGGTTCGACAAAATTGCGGATGCTATTAAATTTCTTATTTACAGATATTTAAAAGTCAGAATTTTTGTTGAGAAGTTTTAAGGTCGTTAATTACGTATTATTGAAATTCTTTCGTCCGGTTAATACAGTTTAAATGTAAGATACAATTGCACATATTAAAAGTAAATAAACCAGATTGCAACTTTGGCTTGTTAACATAGAAAGACTATAACTCAAACGGTGAGGAGTATTATTTTCTATTTGCAATTTAAATAAATTCTTTCATTTTGTAACACTCTTAGTCATTTAGTATTACATTAAAAGATTTTAATTTAATATTCAATTTGCAGTACTATTACTAGTTTAATAAGATATTGTAATACCTTACAAAGTTAATTACATGGTAATTTTAATGGCATTAATTTATATGTAATGAATATTTCAGTAATAAATATTTCATATAAAGAATAGATAATACCAGGCATGAGAAATATAATATCTTTTAATGTAATTTATTACACCTTTCATTATCTATGGATAGCCAGATTTTTCAGTAACAAGTAAACAATACACAGTGCCTTCTGGAACTGTAAAATTGCGCCTTTTGTGAAAACAGTAGGGAACTAAAATTTTCTGACATAATAGACATCATAGAGTATCTTTCAAAAATATTTCCGTATATATAGGCTGGTCGGTAAGTAGCGAACCAGGGACTATTTTAAATAAAAAAATAATATTGCATATTTGGTTACTCCATCTAGAAGTAAACCAATATAATACAGGTTTCATGTGTTTACCTCTAATAGATTTCGAGATATTAATAAGTTTGCCTTCAATTGCTTAATTTTAGATATGTTTATTTCCTTTCAAAAATCCGAATTGTTATTATACTTTTACGTAAATTTTTGCAAGATTACTTGGCTCTATCTAGATATTGCATTAAAATGCCGTCGAAATGTACAGTCGAAGTGTTCAGTATTGAACACCAAAGTTCACCAAATTCGAACACGAGAAAGTTATTTTTTTAAACAGCATATGCAGCTACTTACGAAATGAATTACATAAAAAAAGTGTTAATACATATGACTTATGTATGTATAAAGTTAAGGATTCCGTAGAGCAACACTTGCCCCTGGTTTACAGAACACGCTTTAATACCGAATTAAGTTAATTTCCGATCAAAATTTAATTAATCAAATTACTATTCATATATATATATATAGTGAACGCTCGAAATTCACACCTTCCACCTCGATACATTTGCGCAGTCGCTTGTAGAAGCTATTCTGCATTTTTTTAGCATTTAACACGGATTAACACGTTATATATGAGCTAATTACTAACTACTTAGAATTAAAAAGACATTTGGGGCGACTAGGAGCAGAATAGAACATATTTTTATGTTTTATTTTAAATAAATTCTTAAATTTATCCAAAGTTCCTTGGTATTTTACTTTTTTTGGGCGTTATATTGACATATGTTAAACTGACATTTGGTATTAATCACAAATTATTTAATTGAGGATTAAAGTTATTTAGTCATCATTAGTGACGTCACAAAATTCAGTTAATTGGAGATTAACGTGCTAATCAGCGATGAAATATTTAATTTTGTGATTATATATTCAAATGCTGAAAAAGTACAGAATAGCTTTTACAAGCGACTGCGCAAATGTATCGAGCTGGAAGCTATGAATTTCGAGCGTTCACTATAGATAGATACAAGTAGATAGGTATTCATGCAAAAAAAATACAATAAAAGTTATTAAGTTTGTTGATAGTGTACTTTAAATGTGTTACATGTTATTGTTTTTTTTTCTCTTTTTCTGATTTTAAATTTATGTTGACATATTTATGTTTAAATTACTTATCGTTAGCCTGTATAAACTTTTATTAAAATATTGTTCCCCTTGTCCTTTTTCGCTAAAAAGATACATCAGCATAATAGTTCATTTTTTTATTTCTAAATAAGTAGAATGAATGTTTCCAGTAGGATCAAATCTTAGCTTTAATTTGATAAATGTTTGCGGTTCTTGATACCCTGCTTCGGTCAAGGTGCTAGCTTATCCTGCTTGCTAAATTACAACATTTCTTTTTCTTTTTCCTAATACATACATTTTACCTATTACTTAACTTTTCCTTACTTGGGCTCAAAATTTTGAATCACAGTCTAAGTTTGTCAATGTTAGTATGTTTTGTTCGTTATTGTCATGGTAATCAAACTATATTAACACCAGGAATCATTTACATGTGACTTCCAAATGTAAGGCTCGCCTTTGACTGCAAATAGCTACTTGGGTCCAAAATTTTGAATCAATAGTTTGAAAACGTCAATGTTAGTATCTTTAGTTTCCTGTTGTCATGGTAACTAAAGAATACTAACACCAGAAACCGCCCAAATGCAGGACTCATGCTTATCTGTAAACATCTCGTTTACTTTCAATGTTAGATATATACATCCTTATACAAAAGCGTGAGAGATATAAATTTACTATACAATGGATACAGAAGAAAGATTAGCTGCCATTTAAATAAATTGCGTTTTTGGTGTTTGAATTTGGCAAAGCTTGGTGCTCAATACTGATCACTCTGTACATTTGGATTTGCATACTAATGCAATGTCTAAATAGAAGCAAGTATGGGATTTAATCTTCTAAAAATTCATGCCAGAATGCATTCGCATTAGGATTTTTTGGAGGAAAGAGATATGTCCAAATGTGGGCGATTGAGGACGAATTTATAAATATCTAGAAATCTGTTAGAAATAGACATATATAACATATATTGTTGTCATATACAAGGCATTCCATTTAAAATAACAAGGTAGATGCCTGGTTCGCTACTTATATATCACCCTATGTATATATGGAAATATTTTTAGAAGGTACTCTATGTGGTCTATTATGTCATCAGAAATTTTACAGTCCCAGAAGGTTGGGACGGCCTGTACATATGTATTGTTATAAAGCACGTACCAGATATTAAAAGGTAACATAGCTTATTAATTCACTTTTATTACCTATTTTATATTATCTATTTTTTGAGTGTACTATTAAGATTTAAAAGAATTATTTTCAGGTGGAAAATACCAAAATATCAATTCGTGTTTTTTAAATTCTTATGTCAATATGGAGTTTATTAAATGTTAAAAAATTTACATATAAATGATTTTACCTGTTTTAAAGTACTATTGTCTAAAGAACTTCAAGAAGTCAATATAAAACTCTTTGCAGTTGTAAAACAGAAAAAAATAGAAATCAAGAAATCCTCTTTACTCTTTACAAATTTGTACTCTAGGACTAGTTTCGGCTTTAGGCCATCATAAGCTAGAATCTACGGTATACGTTAAATAAAATTGTGTATTACAGAGTTGCGTACACAACATTTTTTGCATCAATCATACGTTAAAAACTTTTTTCTCTGTTGAAAACTTGTTGAAATATTGTTTAGGAATGTTTATCTGTTCCTGTTCTTCCTCAACTAACAATAAGTGTACATGCTGCAACGTTTGATAGTGCTTTAAATTTTGTTTTTGCCCGATTCCCTACCCCCTTTTACACTTTTAATTAAAGCACCAAATTTAAACTCTCTTTTTCCGTATTTTATTTTCATTATTTGCAGCTACTTTTAATCTTTTACCAATGATCAACTTTACCATTTAAAAAAGATTTTTCAATTTCAACTTTCAATTGTTTTTCTTCTATCAACTTCAATTCTCAAACATTTCGTTTTAAATTTAAATTCAACTCACGATTTTAACAATATGATTTCATCTACTAACTTTAAGTCGATTGTAAGTAGGAATACTTGCAAACTTTATCCGATAGTAATAGTAGCAAGGGATAGTACGAGGGATACCTTTTAAGTTTTTACAAAAACATTAAAAAAAAAATTGGGTACAAATCGTTTCATTGTACTTCAAAGTATTCGCCATTATGATTTATACACTTTTGCATGCATTCGAACCAATTCTCGAAACATTTTTTCCTTGAAGGTACCTTGAAGGTAGTATCTTCAAAACATGGTTTTTGAGAGTTTGTGATAAAAATCGCTGTCCACGCATTTTTTGTTTGACATTCGGGAACAAAAGGAAGTTGTTAGCGCTTAAATCAAGTGAATACGTAGGGCCGTCACCACACGGAAGAAAATTCTTAAAAATCAAAAAAAAAGTTAAAAAGTAAAAAAATAATACACATAAATTAAAAAAGAATTACGATTTATTTACCTTAACATATGACAATATTTGTATCCATTTACTCTGTATAAACTTATAAAATGACCAAGATTCATTTAAATACTGTTTCTATGGTAGCAATTTACATTATACGCGTACCCTAAGCTACCTACAAAATCCGAATCTTACAGCTTAAATAATTGAATATTCATAGTAATCATAGTTTAACAAGCAGTGGTATATGTTTTCATAAGTTTGAATTCATTGGAGGAAATTTGTACGTCACTATTTTCTATTTTTTTTCCAAACATTTACTTCCGAACAAGTTTTCTATCCTCAAAAGGTCATAAGCACCCATTACCCCAACAAACACACCAAGGAATTTTACGAGTAATATTACTCATTTTCCTTAATTTAATGGTCCCACAGCTGCTTAAACTATTGGTTCTTTCTCTATCTGAAATGGGACAATCATCATACATGCTAAAAGCTGAATTGAAGCCCAGACCTAGCATATTAGGTGTCTCGGTACAAACTGAAAAGCTTTTTTCCCTCAAGAAACGATCATTATATGTAGAATTTTTCCGCACTCACGGTACTTCTTCTGTTCTTCTTATCACCTTTCCTATACTTTTTTAGTTTTTTTTTGCCATCCTTTTTAACATGGACGTGTTTCCTTTCTGGACTAGCGGAGGCACTCTTAGCCCCACCTTTTTTCTCTTGAGCTTTTGAGTTATTAGATCCTGGGATGTTTTCAGCAGGCGTTCAACACCAGGCGTTTTAGGTTCATTGGAGTTCCTTTTCGAGTCAGGTGTTGTCGATATCTTCATCTCCAAACCATTTTCTATGGAATTCTTCTTCGAATCAACACTTGGGGTCTTTTGCAAGCTTTCTTTTTGCTTGCTTTCAGTTGTAGTAAACTTAATATCAAATAAACTAGGTTTCTTTTCAGGCGGTGCAGCTGCTTTCACGTCTAATTGATCAAAACTTTTATTTTTATTATCTTTTTTGCCTTTGAAGTGTATCGAAACCTTCCTCCTAATGCTTAATTTTGGGATTTTACTCTCGGGTTTCTTAATTTCGAGTTTCTTCTCACTTTTAACACATTTCTTATCTTCCTTCTCATTCTTAGATGTCTTGAACTTTAAATTCTCTTCATTTTCACTTGATACCTGTTCAGAATTCAACTCTAAAAGATTGGTCTTCGAATTACATACGTCGGACTTCTTATTTTTGTCAATACCAGTTGATAATGTGGTATTAATGTAATTGTCAGGATTGTATCTGTTGTCGAATGAGACATTAATTCGTTGTTTTTCTCCTTCGAATAATCAATTGTTTGGCATGTGTGAGAGCTGGCATTGTCGTGATGAGGGATGATACGACGTTGTTGATTATTTTTCCTGATTTCATCGGCGACTTCTGGCAAACAAATTGTATACCATTCAGCATTAATTGTTCTTCAATCCTCCAAAGCAATGCTTGCAACATGTCCAGTACAACGAAAGAAATAACCAATCATTTTCTTGGAAGTGTTTCGTGAGCAAACAGCTTTTATTGGATTCGGTTTATCTGGGAACACCCAAACAGTTGATTGTTGTTTAGTTTCCGACTTGTTCGAATATGTCCAAGTTTCGTCGCTTTTGTTACGATGTTGTATACGGATTTTGAAGTTTCTCTATCAAATTTGTTGAGGATTTCCTTACACCAATTGACACAACCTCTTTTTCTATGTGGAATGCACCGGGAACAGATCTTTTTCACATCTAAATGTTCATGCAAAATCATCTGCAATCATCGATATGCCCAAGGATGCCTTTATCTCACGGTAAGTCACCTGCCGATCCTTTTTAATCATGTTGCGCACAGCATCGATGTTGGTCGACCTTCACGAAATTCATCACTGATGGAAGCACGATGACGGCGAAATTCTGCAAAAAGAAGCGATTCGAGGGATTGTTGTGTTAGCCCCTTACTAAAATCGTAAAAAATCATACAACGAAAACCACGTGAAATTGTGAAACTGTAAACACACTATTCGGTCTGTGCTGTCACTGCTTCAATAATAAGAAATATCAAATTTTACGAAAGTAGTAATATCAAATCTCAATAGCGCCATCTAGTGGTTGTTTGTAAAAACTTAAGGCTATCCTTGTATAATATCGTATAAACCGTATGCCTACCCGGTGTTCACCAAATACGGTTCCATTTAACCGCGGTTACAATGTACTGGGCAATATTGTTACACACAGCACTCTGAAAATACAAATAACTTTTGTCTCTTTACCTTCTTCAAATTATTGAAGCTGCGTATTGGTTTAATTAATATAATTAAATTTTACAACATTTGATAATAAGCAGAATATTGCTGTAAAAAACAAGAGCAATTTTCCATTTGGAAATTGCTTGTGTATATCGACCAAAATATGTGATTAATATCACTAGTTGCTTATTGATGTTGACACTTCACAAATTTTAGAATAGGTACTACACTATTAAAAGGCGGAGTATACAAAAGTATAAATTGCAGCATGCATTTTGACAACAGGGTATGGAAGCAATAATGTATAATGAATACACAAAAATGCTCTAGAAGAAGCTATTCATGTGCAGCCATTGTTTTATTAATATAAGTAAGTATTTTCTGAATGAAAAATTGTCAACATTAAAATGTAAGTACTTATGGAGAATACATCAAATTTTAATATTCTTCGCCAGCAAGTAGCAAGTTTATTTTAAATTAGGTCGTTTGCATTAAATACATAAACAATATATATTAATTAATCTCAGAATCTATGTAATAAGTGATCGCTTTAGTCCTTGATCCGTTTTTAAATGAATTACAACACGTATACCTATTTTTGCACGGCTTATGCGAAACTATTTAGAACACAAAACTGCTTAAGGGTTACGACAAAAGAATGCGCATTGAAAAGTACAGTAGCTTTAATAAGAAAACATTTTCTTCATACTTTAACATAAAAGCGTAATTCATTTCACATACGACTATAGTAATTTTTTGCCTTTCTAAAAATATATGCAAATGCAAATACATATTTTTAGCCAATATACTGATCAGATATTAATATTGTTGGTACCCAAATATATATGTAATTAACTCGGTATTGTGTGCAGTATTCCATTTACGTATACTTTACTTAATAGCAGCGTTTTTCCAACAACATACTTTGTTTGCAGTTAATTGCTACATGACTAATGTGGAGCTGTCAGTAATAGGAAGTGATTGTGATTAAATTGGTGTGTAAATGTACATAAGTGCTGGGAAACGAAAACAATTTGTTGTAGAAACTGTTTTATATACGGAGGATTAACACTACTTTATCTACTGGATTTACAAGGTGAAAGTGGGATAGCGATATCCACGGTGTGTCAAGAATATGTGCTGTGGTACAGGTGAGCGTTTAAGATTATATTTATTATTTTAATCTTTGTTAATCTATGTTATATGGTGTATAAAATCAACAGACCCATCATAAAAATGTGCTAAGGGAGGTGGTAAACATTTACAATTTATGCGTTATCTATGTAACAATCCAACAATTTGTATAATCACGGTAAATTTTTAACACTCGTAATTAACTAAAACTGATGTTTACGCTTCACGCTATGATACTGTGCGTTATCAGAATCTCAACGTTAAGAAGAGAATCAACAAAGTAACGCACACATACTTTTCTATAGCTAAGCTATCATTTTCAGCAGTAACACTGAACTACCAAACTGAGCGAGAGCAAACTTAATTATGCAATTTTAAAAGTTACAAATTAATAAAGAGTAAAGGCTGATATTTAGGGATCCTAACTTTGAATTCGTTAAAATATGTTTGTTTTTGTAAATTTCTATGCCTTCCTACCAACTTAATTGCACATTACTGTTTACGTACTTAACTAACTTTATATTATCAAATTTATCAAGATTATGACTCTTTTTAAGCGTATGTAAGGCAGCCTTAGATTTGTCAAGCCTTCTGAATTTGAGATGAGCTAGCTCTTTGTACCTAACTCTGATTGATCTCTTTGTTTGCCCAATATTCATTTGATCACAATTTTTGCATGAAATTTTATAAATTTCTGATTTATCAATAGAGCGGGCCAAGAGCGCCACGCGCCAGGTTCGCAATCAGGCTGCCGGGCGCATATATGTATGTAAACATAGGTAATTTAAATATGTAATTATTAGGACGAGGACCAAAACCACTGTCTATTACGTCGTGAAGACGCGCAAATATACACCTGCAGTTTGGGTGTTCATTGATAAATAGGGCGTTGTTCACAGTGGGCCACTACAAAAAAAAAGTTCATTCATCGACGGCTACGAACTAACAGCGCGCTTATTCATTTACGGATGACGCGCTCTATTCATCAACAAATGACGAGTCTGCAGATGTTACGTTTGCACCACTTCGTGGCATACTAGAAACAAGCGTCGTGTGGCTCGCTTTAGTGATTATGTCTAACGTAACTATTAAAAATAAACGGCCATTACCTACGAAAGTTAATAAATTTCTTAGTGAATTTGTGGATTTACACTACAATGGGAGTACAATTTTCTGTAAAGTTTGTAAAAAGAAACTACTGTGCTGGAGCAAACGTGATTGTGAAAGACATATAAATAGCGCACACCACAGAAGTAAAAGAAATGGTGTGTCACAACAACGTCAATTTCAATTAGAATTGCTTTTAACGTTTATGGTATGTGGTCTACCACTTCGTATACTTGATAAAAAAGCATTTCGAAAATTCTGGGGTATATACAATACCGAGTGGATACTACCATCTCGGACAGCGTTACGGAGAGATATTCCACGAATACGTGAGGACATTGAAAATCGAATTAAAGCCGAATTAAAAGATAAACAGCTGTGGCTATGTCTTGATGAGACGACAGATTGCAAAAAAAATTCTATTTTGAATATAATAGTGCGCGTATTAGATCATATTAAACCAAATTTTGCAATTCTATTAGCCAGCAGAAGATTAAAACAGTGTACTAGTAAAGCAATTACGGCCGTAGTTCTCGAAACGTTACAAAAATTTCAAGTGTCAACCAGTCAACTGTTGTTGTTCATGAGCGATGGTGCAACAACAATGTGTAGTGTAGGCCGTTCCCTTAAAGAAAAGTGTGAAGGACTTTTACATGTTACGTGTAAAGTCCATGCTTCACATCTTGTGGTACAAACTATTCGAGAATGTTACCCGGAGGTGGATGCATTAATAGCAAACACAAAAAAAGTGTTTCTCAAAAGTCCTAAGAGGACTAGGGTATTCCACAGGTTATGCCCTGGTATTCGAGAACCACCACAGCCCATTCTTATGCGTTGGGGAACGTGGTTAAAAGCCGCTTTTTATTATAATGAACATTTTCAAGAAGTCAAATCCGTTATTTTGCAATTCGTCCCTGCCGAAGCTAGAGCTATTAGGATGAGCCAGAAGGGATTTCTCGATATTTCTGTTGAAACACATCTAAAGAATATTAGCAACAATTACAAAGGGTTAGTAGACGCGATAGAAAATTTGCAAAATTCTGGATTGTCGTTGGTAGAATCAGTGCAAGTCGTGGACGAAGTTAGTACATTGTTACACAGTATAAACGATGCAACAAGTGGACGAGTTTTAGCTAAGTTCGATAGTGTTTTAAAAAAGAATCCGGACTACACGAGATTAAGACAAATGTGCGATGGGGCATCTGCAGATTCCTTGACTAAGTCTAAAGATTATTTTAATTACGCCTGTCTTACTTCGGTAGACGTGGAACAGTCGTTTTCGAAATATAAGAACATTTTTTCGTCTCGGCGAACATCCTTCACCGAGGCAAATGTGGAAACTTATCTGATGGTGCAACTTTTTAAACAAGCCTATCCGCATTATTAAGAAGGATAGAATTTATTTATTATATCTTTATTTACAGTTACATTATTAAGTACAACAGAATAAAAAAAGCGTTCAGTTTCTCAGTTATTTCCTTATTACATCCCATTTACAACGCATACCGTTTTCAATCAAATAAAAAATCATAATGAAAATAAAAACACCTCAGCGTGTATATATATATATATATATATATATATATATATATATATCCGCTCTAATTACTAAACATTATTATTGCGTCAGCTTTTATTTTTTTACTCTTGTGTATTAATTTCGAAATATCACATATCTGCTGTGACTCACATATACGCTATTTACAATAAGCGGCCGTTGCACCTGATTCCGATTCTGTTGGATGGCGCAATTTGGCCCGCTCTATTTATCAATCTTATTTACTTGGTTTTAAGATTTCCCTAAAGTTTTTGAGCTTATTATTTGATGAATAAACAAACTTGCGATCAAGTTTAGAAAAGATTTTTCGATGGCTTTTCGTGTATCTCGGATAAAAGGGTAATTTAACATATTTCTTATTATGATTGTCAATACATTCTGTGTTTTTGTCTTCCTAATTCTTATTCTATTCTTATGTTACCAGTTTGCTAATAGTGTTACGAGGCTTGCCTTAACAGTTTCAAGCCTCAATATAAGGATGGCATTACTCGTCAAAAATTGTTCTGGTAATATAATTGCGAATGCGTCGAAAGATACTTTTGAAAATTTCATACTTGTTCGACGCTCAATTGTTATTTAACAGTCGTTTGCGTCGATCGATGTTAGTGCTTATGTAAAAATGGAAGAAATTAAATATCCTGTCGCTATTAAATACGCCTACGCAAATTAAAGCCAATATGGACGCGGTTCACGAGGACTCTATCATTTGCCGCAGTGAAATTTTGACCAGCTGAATTTAAACGTAGTACCAGCTTGGTTGACTCTGAACGTTTGGGACGGCCAAAAACTGCAACCACTATCGATAACATCGGAAAAGTTCACCAAGTGGTGTTAGATGACCGTCGAATTAAAGTTAGAGAGATAGCAGAGGCCATGGGGATCTCGAAGGAAGGTGTTTTTTTTGTCATATATTGACTGAAGACTTAGGCTAACCACGCGTTGGACCAAAAATATATTGGAATGAACATTTTGAAAGCCCTGTTGAAGCAGTAGCGAAATACATACATAAGTCGTAAGTTTGGCATCGATTAATAACTGTAGATGAAACTTAGATACACAAATACACTCCTGAAGCCAAGGCACAGTCGAAACACTGGACTGCCAAGGCCGAAAAAAGCGAAGATTGTTCCATCGGCCGGGAAAGTGATGGCGGCTGTTTCTTTGGAGTTGCGTTAATCGACTACCTTGAAAAAGGAAAAACAACAACGAGGACATACTACGCATCATTACTTCACAAGCTGAACGTAGAAATTGCGGAAAGACACCTGCATTTGAAGAAAAGGAAATCTTTATTCCACCAAGACAAGATACTGCCTCACACTTCAGTGGTCGCCATGGTAAAAATTAACGAATAGGAAACTTGACAAAAATTTTAAATAGAAAAAAGTTACTACAAATCATAAGTATATATTGTATTTAAACATGTATCAGCAAAGAAACAAGTTTTTTTTTGTTCCAAACGGCCACTATAAAGAATTGAAAATACTGCAAAATTCAAATTATTCCAAGCGGCTCTAAACGCGCTACTACTGGTTGTGGCGTAAAATAGTCTATGAGACAAACATGTGGTGTCCCATTTACAACTTTGTTTACTCATGTTTTCGTATGCATTTCTTTGATTCTAAGATTAATAACTCGTACTTTTACAAAGTGGCACCAAGCAGTACTTAAAATATTTTTGACTATTTTCTTCCGTAATAAAAGCTTAAAATTTACAATTTGTCGCAAAACAACTGTTAACAATAACCTCAGAAAAACAACACGGCAATCCAAATATAAACAATGAGAATATCGTGGAATTTAGGCACCACATCGGCATAGTCAGGCACATCAGAAAGTTAGCAAGGTAAAATCATACGCTATGACGTCAGCCGGCTTGGCGCGCTTTGGAGGTTGTTTGAAGTGCTTTCGGAACACGCGAAACTTTAACATTTTTTTACCAAGTTATTATTAGTTTTTTAAGGGACATTACTTGGGGAATACTCTTTTTAGACATATCAAAATGATATTATTGATACAAAAAAAAATTGACAAGTTCCCTATCGGGGTTCGAACTGATAGACCTTCCACCCTATTCACCACACCTGGCCCCAGCGACTTTTTTCTGAAGTTTCATTCGGAGGACAAAGAATTTCATCGCCATCATATTCATACTAGAACGCTTATTTTGCAGAACAAGATCCCAACTACTATTTGGACGGATTAAAGAGATGAGACTATCGCTGGGAAAAGTGTATAGACTTGCAAGGAGACCATGTTGAGAAATAAAAAATGAATTTGACATGTTTCTGTGGAAATGTATCAAACTACCCTCGTATAGACTACATCTTCTGAGAATCCGTGAAAGTTAACAATTTTGATGATGGCACAGAGCGCTTCGCGCTAAGTTAGAAGTAAGGCGGCACGGCCCACGACGCGACGTATGTATACAGACGAATCGGCATGAGCTACTTCAGCGAATGAAATCACTGATTTATTGCAGCAGTTTCTCCTCAACCTTTATATATTATATGTCTAACGCATCCAAGGAAAATAAACGACCGCTGGCTGATAAAGTCACTTAGTTTATCGGTGAATCTCCGGATTTGAATTGTTACTTAATATATTTTGGCTTCCGTCGGTGAATTATGAAAATTTGTAATTTTCCTTGGAATTTCCGATGTAGCTAAATACTTGAAAAAATTTCGTCCCAGTAAGGAATCGACCTGACACCCCCCGCTTGCCGGACGGGCGTGTCATTATGAAAATTATGAAAATCTGTAATTTCTTTGTAATTCTCGACATAATTAAATACTCGTCCCGGTAAATTCCATGGAAATTACAGATTTTCACAATTCACCCACAGATACAGACTTTCATCATGCACCGATGGAAGCCAAAACATATTAATTAGTGTACTTGGTGGCATGTAAGAATTAAAAATTGTGTATCAAGATATTACGATATATTTGTAGATAAAAATAAGAAAACGAAACAAATATAAACGGGGCTTGTTTTTAAAAAAAATTTAACTTTATTTAACTAAACTTACAAATATATATTCTTTTTCTCTCAAAATATTTAGCAGATTCAATTTCAAAAATCACAAGTAATAATGAGCACTATATAAAAAATTCATTTGAATTCAAACTATTTAATTTATTGACAATGTAAAAATTAAAAATTCAGAAAAACTAATTTCATTAGATGTCGTTTCTATGTATACACAATTGCACAATTAGTCCTTAAAGATTTAGAAGAACAAGTTATAGCTGGATTAGATTTCAAACCAAATTTTTTTAAAAGATATGTGGATGACTGCATAGCTTGTATACCAGGTGATAAAGTAAATTACTTCCTACAAAAGTTCAACATGTTCCACCGAAAATTACAATTTACTTTAGAGAACGAACAAAACAATATAATTAATTCCTTATACCTTATATTAATTCGTGAAAACACAAAAATATTAACAAAGTTATATTGTAAACCTACATCTTCCGGTCGCTATTTGAATTTCCATTCCGCCCAACCATTTGCTTATAAAAAGAATGCAGCATTAGTTAATAGAGCCATCACATTGACAAGCCCAAAATTTAGATATGAAATTTTAAATAAAATCACAGCCAACTTGAAAAACAATAACTACCATCCAGCGTTAACAGAAAAAATCGTAAAAAATAAAATCCATGCATTTTACAATTCCAAGAAGATAACCAAAAACTCAAACAACAACGATAGACCTATAGCAAAATACGTTAGTATACCATATGTTCCACAATTATCAGAAAGAATCAATAACATTTTAATACCACATAACATTAGAGTAGCACACAAAAATTACAATAATTTAAAGTTTGCATTTTCAAAACTAAAAGATAAGATACATAAAAATAAACAAACCCATGTAGTGTACAAAATCCCATCTAACAACTGTAATGGCGTCTATATTGGACAAACACAACAACATAAATAATGGACACATCTTCAATTTCGACAATGTCTCTATACTCAATAAAGAAGTCAATTACAAAGCAAGATACATACTACAAATAATACAAATTAATAAACATAAAAATTCAATTAAGGATAAAACTGAAATCGAAGAACTATCCAAAATTTATTATCCTATTTTATAATGATTAGTTACTCAAATCATTAATTTTATTACATTCAAATTTTGACCTTGAGAATAGTTTATGATAGCAGAATATTTTATAACAAAAAATTTTTTACACTTTTACAAATATTGCGCCTAGCTGGAATCGGAGTATCCGCATTCGCCTTTCCATCCATTTAACATAAAAACAAACTAAGAATCTTAGTATTTAAGAAAAATTGTTGACTTGTTACAGTTGTGGAAATATAGCTTTCTGAAGAAGACAATTAAAATTGTCGAAACGTTAAATTATGAGTTTTATTTAACTTAAACTACAGTATGTTAGAGCCACTAAAATCAAGAAATTAAAAAAAAAATTATATTATTTTTCTACATACTCTCCCGCCCTAGAAATAAATTTTTCCTATCGGATTGGGAGCTTTTTTATTCGTGTAGCCATAGGAGCACAAACGCTTCCACCGCTTCGTTGTCGTCGAAACGCTGGCCACCAAGCGCTTCTTTGAGGGGGCCAAAAAGATGGAAGTCACAAGGTGACAAGTCTGGTCTATAGGGTGGATGTTCCAGCGTTTCCCATCCTAATGCATCCACTTTTTGCATCGTGGCGTTGTCATGCAGAAGAATGATACTTCTGGCCGATTGCTTCTTCCTTTTACTTCGAAATGACAATTTCGCGGCATTCAGTACTTCACAATAATATTGCGCATTAATTGTACGTCGATCGTGGAGAAAATCAACGTGAAAAGCACCTTGCTAATAAAAAAACCGTTGTTATTACCTTTCCGACTGACAACCGCGTCTTTGCCTTCACCGGTGCCCTCTGGCCGCTCTTTCTCCACTCCACACTCGACTTGGGCGTGTAGTGGTGCACCCAAGTTTCATCACAGATGACAATGCGATTCAAAGAGGCCTCACCCTCTTGCTGGTATCGATTGAAGAGTCGCTGCGAAACTTCTAATCGATATCGCTTGTGATCCTCCGATAACAGACGTGGAACCTACCTAGCGGCCACTTTGCGAAATCCCAAGTCATCTGTCACGATCCGTTGGATACTTCCGTAACTGATGTTTACTTTTGTAACGATTTAGAAGAGAGTTATGCACCGATTTCCCTCTATGAGATTTCGGACCGCCTCGATGTTGGCCTCGGTCACACTTGTCCTTGGGCGGCGATCATGGCTCTCGTTCTCGACCTTTTCACGCCTTCCAGAAATTTTTTTATCCCATGCAAACACACGGGTTCTTGACAGGGTGTTGTCCCCGAACTGTGTCTATAATCGCCGCAAAATTTAGGTTGGGTTCACCCCCTCTTTGGCCAAAAACTTGATGATAATCCGCTGCTCCACGGATACATGCACTTCTTTCTCGCTCATGGTTTCTTTTGATACTAATGGGACCTGAGAGAGTTGTGGTCGGTTCTCCCCTCTCCCTAACGGTACAAGTTACCTGCGCATCAACCCCTTCCAGGTCTAGAAACCCTCCGGAATTTTAAAGAAAATCAGTCCCGTTTATATTTGATACACCCTCGTAATAACCATATATTAAAAAGTGAACGTTCCTGGCATCAAAGTTCCCGTGGTGTAGTGGTTAGCATGCCCGTCCGGCAAGCGAGAGGTATCAGGTTCGATTCCTTACTGAAACGACGTTTTTTCAAGTATTTAATTGCAATTTACTTTGTTTACTTCTTACGACATACATAACAAATGCCGTTTTCAAACAACAGATGGCAATAAAAACACTTCAACGCGTGCATATATCCCCTATATTTACCATATTTTTATTGCGTTAGTTTTTATTTTTTACCATAGGGTATTGATTTCTAAATTTCACTTCTGTCGGGTATGTCACACATACACTCTTTATTTATAATAAGCGGCCCATGGGACTGATCCGATTCTCTCCTGAAGGCCGATTATGCCAGGCCTATTATAGTATTAGTCAAACCTCTTCCTTATAGAAAAACATAATTATTCAAAGAATTAATTTGTAATCAACATTTTACATACATAAAACGTAATTAATAATGTGCAGTTAACTATATTACAATAAGTATACAAAGGAAGTTTTACTCTTACTGCTACAAAGAGCTTTATTGTGTTTCAGTGCCTTTGTGTCGGCTTTCGGGAAGTAACGTATAACTTTTCTCTAGTCTTAATGCAAGGATGTATATTTTGATTTTGCGGGCGGAAATTAAGCTGAAGCTGTAGTAACGTTAGTATCACCTGCAAATTAAATTATAAGGTTTTGTTAGTAGATTACGTGATTACATAAGCGCACACACACATACGCCAAAGAGGTTGTGTAAATTAATAAAAAATGTATGCACCTATAAGATTTGTTAGACGTATATTACACAGTTACAGAAACAATCATAGGCTCATTCAATAGATAACTTGCATATAAGAAAATTATGATTTGCAGTTGCTTTCCAGTGGAAAGTGAGGAATATTACACATATACATCTATACTAAAGGATCAATTATTTAATAAATATGCGATAGGTGGACAATGAAATAAAACAATGTGGGTTTCATAACACAGAAATACGTACCTAAGTGTTTGTAAATTTTTATAATATATCTAATATAGTCAATCAAAGCCTCAGTTTTCAACAAAACAATTGAGTTAAGAGTGCTTTTTCGTAGTAGCGCTTTATTAAATTATTGACTATACAATTATTGACTATACAATATATGTCGCACAATATACCGGGTGACTGACAAAAAACGCTCCAAGCCATAGCTCCGGTATTTACTATACAATTTTTAAAAGCAAAATATCAAATAAAATGGTTAAAGAAACACTATTCGCTTAATTAAAATATTCCTAGAAACAAAAAGTTTTGATATGTCTCATTTTTTTTGTAATGGCAGCGTATACATATATTTTTTTAATGTTTCGGATAAAGATTTTTTTCTGAATTTAATGTATAACAAGTTGATTTTTCAAAATAAGTTTCAAGTGTGCCGTGGATAACAATCACATGCATCGATTAATAAATAATGAATGTAATTGTCACATTTGTTGATCAGTGTAAAATGCGTGTAGGACAAGTGCGCCACAAAATTTATTTTACCTGAAAACGAGGGCATAGCTGCGCCAATTAGTTTTTGCAGGTAGTTGAGGATAGGGCAGAGATGACCCCAGGGGCTATCAGCTTAATACCTGATTAAATGTTTAACATAATATCATACAAATCACAAAAAATGTAGAACGTAGAAATGTGTATATGTAGATACAACATTTGTATAGTTGCTTGTAAAAAAATAAAACTAAACTGAAAAACTAAAATATTAGATAGTAAAATATGTACAATATAATAATAATAATAATAATAATGTGTTTTTATTTGTTTCATCGTTTCTTCGCTTACATATAGCAGGTTCCATGAATTAATATTGGAAACAAATAACTCAAGGTGATGTTCAGATTAACCCGAATGGGCATCTGCTCTTACACATCACTCCGAAAAACAAAAGATTTTATTCTGCACTACAATAGAAGAAATATAAGGACAGACTTATAACATAACATAGCCACTATATTAAATGTTATAAGTTATTCTGCTGCTGCTGTAGTTCTCTACGGATATTTCGTTTAAAACTGAAATCAGAAAGTTGTTTAAACCTAACATCGATATTATTATAGTATTTTACAACATTGTAACGGAAACCTCTCTCGAAAAACGCAGTTTTATGAATGATATATACACAGAATGTACAAAACATATCAGACTTATACTTATGTGTTATAATATATATCACAGCAAATGAGAAAAATGGTAGGATACGGCTTTTACATAATCGAATGTTGCTTCAAAATCACCATTGTGAAATTTTGTAACCATTTTTTGTAAATGGTTAAGGCGATCTCTATAATTTTTATTTGCTATTTTAACTGGTAAATGTACACTGTTAATTTTTAAATAAGTTTTTATTTCAAATTGTTTTAAAAGATCTATAGATTTAAAAATATTGGGATGCGTACTATAAAAAGATTTATTATAATCGGAATGAAACGACTCAACAATTTGTGGTTCTTTCATTCGACGCTGAAGTGCAAGCCCATAAACTTGGCGGAAATCTTGGATTTTCATCAATATAATTTTCGACTAAGTAATCTAAAAATGATAATAGCTTGCCATCATCTACTTGAATTGCCTCAAAGTCAAAAACAAAACAATCGCCTACTATTTCAGGTTTTAAAAACATTAGACCAAAAATACAGTGCAAAAATATGCCAATTTGGGATCTATCTGCTGAATTTTACGTATCTATGATTGAGCCAAATGAAATCTACATCCGACAATTTCAATGTGATTCCATACCATCCTAACAGCTTTATGAATTGAATCTTCAAAATCAGCAATAACCTTCATAGGTTTAAACTGAATCCCCAATTTAAGACATTTCTTAATTATTAATTGAAAACATTTAACATGTTACGTGCAATTTATTAGGTGGCGC
Source organism: Dynastes maya (assembly GCA_029619315.2). Taxonomy (NCBI): domain Eukaryota; kingdom Metazoa; phylum Arthropoda; class Insecta; order Coleoptera; family Scarabaeidae; genus Dynastes; species Dynastes maya. The sequence continues at coordinate 39,198,638 of JAROYE020000001.1, forward strand.
ACAAAATACCAGTGGAATATAATGGCCATTTTTAACTACATGTACCGTAAACAACTAAGTGAAAAACTTGGGTGCGTAATCAAATGTACCATCTACATACATACATATTTTCACATGTGGACAAAAACATCAAATTTGTGTTATAAGAAAATATTAAAATGTTATCACCTGAATTGTTAACTAACAAAAATGGCTCATTTTTATTGAATGTGGTGATTTAATCCTTACTCAGTGCAATATGTATTTCCGCAATAGTTTTTGACAACGCTGGTAGGGATTGCCGTTGCTTTCGATACTTTCGGATGTTGTATACGTCTTGGGTGGTAAATTTGTCCAAATTGGTAGATGAGCGGTCTTTCAATTCTTGATAAATTTTCTTAGCTGGTTTTTCATACAGATCAGTGGATGCTTTTCTTTTTAAACAGCTTGTCTGTGCAGAGTGGCATCAGCTTCATGATTATGGTCAATGTTTTCATCCAAGATTGTAGTGTTTGCTTCATCCGGAACAATTTTTATTAGCACCTCCACTCAACACCTGATTCGGTAACACTACCGCACTTTCGAAATTTAAAATTATTTTTCACAATTAAAACCTTTTCTTTTGGCTAAGGATGGTCTCCATTGTGAAATTTTTAGCGACTAAAAGTGTGACGATTTGCTAACAAATTTATAGGAAACAATTCTGAATAAACTCAACCCCCATTGGTCAATTACAATTACATTTGGAAAGCCCAAATGTAATCGTAATTACATTATTACGTGCATTTACTTTTATGGGAAGAAGATAGGAGGTAGCGTCCCCGTCGCGCTAATTGAATTTGACCGACGGCGCACCTTTGCCTACGGATTAACCATCCCTTATAATTGTGGGGATTACAGCAGGTACTAGTGGCGCATCTATGCCCTGTCCTGTAAAATACCTCCTAATTTTATATTAAGTGCGACTAATGGAGTAATTAGAAGGTGTCAACTATGCCTTGAACAAAGCGGTGCCGGCGGAAAAGTTTTGTATTTCCTTTAACTACTTTCTCTTATTTCTATAAAATATTATCCACGGCACACTTGAAACTTATTTTGAAAATTCAACTTGTTATACATCATTAAATTCAAAAAAAAGATCTTTATCCGAAACGTTTCAAAAAAATATTCGTTGCCATTACAAAAAAATCACATGTCGAAACTTTTTGTTCCTAGTAATATTTTGATTACGCCAATCGATAGTGTTTATTTAACTATTTCATTTGATATTTCGTTTTCCAAAATCGGATAATAAATAATGGAGCTATGGCTTGGGGCGACAACCATATACCTACCTCCACTGACCACTCCAGTGACGTCATTTCACACTACACCGAGTAATAAATGCAGCCCGAGCGAACAAACCTATTGTCAATCAAAAAGTTCTTAGCGGTCATTTGGAACTCATTCCTATCGTTATTTTCTTTTAGAAGGAACAGTGTGTAAAGCGATGGGGTATACAAGAGGGAAAATTTTTTTAATATTGATTTTTGAAGAAAATTATTCTTTGTGATATTTTTTGCTTGCTTTGAAAGTACCAGTAATGTTTCGAAAATCTAAAATTTATTTCTAGTAATCTGTAAAAATAAGAAACTAAATTTTTTTATTGTAAGTTATCATTCTACATTATAATGAAGATAGCGATGATAAATAAATAAATAAATAAATAAAACTGAAAAATAAAAAACTATTTTATTTATTATAAACTGTCATTCTACATAATCTCTTCCGTTTTCTACACATCTTTCTGCTCTATTCCTGAATTCCTTATAAACAATCCCCAAAGTTTCCAGGTTAACTTCTCTAACCGCTGAAATTATTCATTGTTTTAATATTTCTACATTGTTTCCTACAGGTTCTTGGTATACTTTTTGTTTAAGATATCCCCAGAGAAAGAAGTCCATGGGAGATAAATTTCGTAGCATACTTAAATAACTATGTTGATTCAAATTTTCGTCAAAAAAGTAGGGCCCAATAATTTTATTAATTAACATTCCGCACCAAACAATAACTTTTCCATAACGCTGATTTCTCGTGTTGATTTTAAAATTGGGATTGTGTCGTGACCAAAACCTGCAATTTTGTCAAGACACAACACCGTTTGTGGAAAAGGTACATTCATCGGAAAACAATACGTGTTTATGAAAGTTTCTGTTTTCCATAAGCTTCTCATCAATCCATAAGCAGAAATCCAGTCTAAAAGCATGATCGTGAATTTCAAAGGTATGTCTAAATTTTGGCTTAAATGGAAAAATTTTATTTCTCTTTAAAATTGTTTGTGATAAGGTGTGACTGACATTAAGCTCCGCTGCCCTCCGTCTTAATGATAAACGTGGATTGTCTTTAACGGACTGCAATACCATAATAGTTACCGCATCATCTTCATTGTACACCTTTCTTACCTTCTTTTTGTCGACCACCGATCCTGTTTCGTCAAATTTTGCAATTAATTTCTTAAGAGCCATTTTTGTGGATACTTTTGGCGAAACAAATTAATTGCGTACTGATATGATACATCGCCAATAACGTAACATTTAACTAAATAAATTCTTTGCTGTAACGTTAGCATTTTTGCAACGTCAGTTTGACAGCAATAAACAAACATGAGTTTGAGGAAAACAATTTATCATCGCTATCTTCATTATAATGTAGAATGATAACTTACAATTACAACATTTAGTTTTTTATTTTTACAGATTACTAGAAATAAATTTTAGATTTTCGAAACATTACTGGTACTTTCAAAGCAAGCAAAAAATATCACGAAGAATATTTTTTTTTCAAAAATCAATATTAAAAAAATTTTCCCTCTTGTGTACCCCATCATTTTACACACTGTATATTCAAATCGGCATGGAAACGTATGAATGTTGATGTGGTGTAGATCTGGATAGCACGCTTGCTACAACTGCCAAATTATTACAGATAATGTTCTTACAGCACTGTAAACGCTTATGGCGAACAAATCTTGCCCTATAGTTCTGTGAAATTAACAGCCTGTATACATTACCTATAGACTACCAATTAATACATTCAATTACTTTGCAGAAGTGCATATTGAATTTTGACAGAAACAAGCATAGAGAAGGTTACAAAAACCTTATGACTGAAATAGATTTTTCAACATTCTTAATGTGATTTCATGTTAATAGTTTAATTAGTACAGAAGTATTGTAGTGTTATTCTATGTAAAATCAATTAAATTGAAACTGCAAATTTGAAAAATACATTTTTTCGAAGAATTTGGAACGTTTCACTTCTGAGCAGGTTACGCAGAATCCTCAGGACAAGAGATCAAAAAGGTTTTCTTTTTATATTTTTCAAGTCACTATTGTGAGTAGAGGACATTGGTTTGGCCAATCACTTAATATTTGAAAATTATTAACAATATCAATAAAAAATTAGATATCACTAGCGAGTATTTCAGGCAAATGTTTAAGATTTTAAAAATTGAAGAAGCGGTATAATTATTTTTGGCTTCAATAAATTTTGTACTCTGTTGATGTTTAAATTTTGTTTCTTTTGATTTTAATTGTACTATTTACATTCGCAAAATTTTAAGATCTCTATATAATTTAATTTATTTAATCATTATAATATCGATGAATTGCCATTACGAGTGAGGGTTGCTTTCTCAAAGTGGAAGGTATGAAAGAAAGCAGATTAGAGTGGCTGATATGTGTTTGGTAAACAGGATATCGCTAATCGGCAATAGATATACAGACACTTCAGACGAATGTGATTTTTTCTTGTATGTGTGTCTAAAAGGTGTTTTGTGCGTCAAACCGTAATCATTCCCACTCAACATCTGATGAGCTTAGTAAAGACACCTACAGGACATTAAGTGAGTAACTGGAAACGTTGGATTTAAAACATTTTGTACGATCATATATGTATAAAATAGAGTTAAGATTTCTGTATTACGCATATTCTTGGAATTGCCTGGTGCTTCTTGATGGAACCTTGTTCATATTTATCACATCCTGTAAAAAACATCAAAGTACTTAATTTATTCTTGAATATTAAAGAAAATATGTACATGAATACCATAACAGAGAAAGAAATAACATAATCCTGTGCACAATGATATTCGCCTTCTGTATTTACAAAAACTGATATTTCGTTATATCGTCTTTTGTTTTAATAGCAGCGTTAGGGTGCCACACACGTAAGAAACATCTCAATCTCGAAATACATGTTTAAAATATATGTAAATGTAAGTTTAATTTTGTTGAATTTGAATCAACAGTGAATCCATTATCTCCTTTTGTTTATAAATATTGTCGAGCTAATCTGTAGCAATCAAGATGCAACGGTATAATATTACAGATGCGGACGCCCTTACGGAATTAATAAGTGTCAGGTTGTCCTATACTGCTTATTTACATACGAAAGAACTACGGAAACTAACATGTAGCAATTGCTAGATGTTTCAGATCTACTGTCCGCTACAGGTACTAACATGGCCTTCGCGATTTATGAAACACCAGAAAGTTGGAACTTAATAGAAAATGCACTTTGTTTTGATACAATTGCTGCGAATATTGGAAAAATTAAAGGAGCTTGTGCGCTATTAGAACAAAAAGCAAACTGGCTATTTCAGAACCAGGTATTCCACTGCTTAAGATTTCAAACTAGTTGATTTAAAATCGATGTTCAAAATTGAATTCCTGGTATAGAAGACCGTGCAACCAAATAAATGCTTGCCTCTGATTAAGGGAGTAACTTTAAAAGCATAAATGGCACTATCAACTATCACATGAAATCTCCTCGGGAAGACTATCTCGTACTATTGAATCTCGCAATAATCTTTCTAGGAATAAGGTTTAAGAAACTAGATACATACTTTATAGCCAAATAGATGGTAAAAGCCATATATTCGTTAAAAATAATTTTATTTTGAAGAGTATAAAATTTAATGAAAACGCGTTTGCATCGTTGCAAAATATTGTGTAATGTACTGGATTTTTGCGTGAGAAGTTATATTTGCTCCACCAATGAATATGAAATTCTGTCAAGAATCCGATTATTACATGAAAAAAGTGACGACTGTATCGCCGATGAAGCTACAGGGAAATTTGTAGACCATCTTTTTCCCAAGCAATGTTTCACATTTCATCTATTTGACGATACGATTACGGAAAATACAAAACTAAACATGTCACAAAAATTTTAATGACGATAGAAGTGAACATAGAAGGTGAAGTAAGTAATTTTAAGGAAGCTTCTGAATTTCTTCATGGTTGTGATGAAGAAGTATTGGTAAAATTAATTAGCGTCAAATCTATAAATGAGCTTCAAAGGTTTAAAGTAACACCGCTTCGAGCGAATATACGCAAGGAAAGGCTGTAACTGAAAAGACATAAATCTTTTAGTGTATTCTAATTCATTTCAAATTTTGATATTCTGATGTACAAGGTATGTATAAATTGGCCCAAAAGCTACAGGCAGTGACATTGAATCTTTAGTCCACAAATAAGCAATAATGTTCGATATTTGTTGATAGAGGTAGCTGCAATTCAGAATAAAGAAGAATTTTTAATAGTATTTTTTCATAAATGTTTGCTTTTTGACTTTAAAGTTTGTTTCTAACATTTGTTCATTAGCATACTTTCACGAGAAATACATTTGGCAACGTTGTACATTAAGTTTGTATTCTGTGATTTCTATCAAGAACATTACTGTCAAATTTTGACATTTATATATTTATTTCAATTTCCGTGTTTAATTTTGGGTTACCTCTGCCTTTTTCATGATTATTTTTGTAGTCTTTATTATTTCTTGTGTTTTTCTGTTTTCTGTGTTTTTCGTTCTTTCGTTATTTTTTTAGGCTTAGAAACAGACGGATTTCAATTGAAACAGTTACGTACATAGTAATAGTAGTAGTAATAGTCTCACTGATTTACTATCAGATAAATATCCAGAGATAAAAGAAACCTGTTATAAAATACACAATTTAACATTTTTCAATATGTATTGTTTTGACAACAGATAATTTTAAGAGCAAATCATATCTCGCGTAATATGTAGAATTTAAAACGCGAAATTCACCTCTGATAGTACTAATGATGAGTAAAACATTTTGGAAGATTGAAATTCAGAAAAAATTACGGTATCTACTATTACAGTAGTATACGAGTACAGTGTTGCCAAATGTATGTTTCTTTCAAGTGGTTTCTGAAAACACGAAACATGACATATTTTAACATCAAGATTTTCAATTCAGAACTGAACGAAGAATATCGCTGCGTGTAGTTTTTTCACCAATTAATACACACCTTGGATCCTTTTTTTAATGAGATATTGGATTATTTAGTGGTTACTTCGTTTAATACTTTTTCAACTTGTTATGAACGTATTTGTTGATGTGCTAATTAAATTAGAAAATAAACATTGATACACAGTGTTGAAGTTATTGAAATTTATAGTTTTGTTTTCTTTACATAATTCGGGTTATGTGTGTAGGCGCAATGAATATTGCACTGATTTCGTGAAATTATGTAATAACCTCAATATTAATGGTCAGATAAATATAAGAGAAGACAAACAGCTCGTTTTAAAATACGTAACGGTTCACGTAGAAGATTGAACGCTTGTCCGGTTCACGTAATTCCAGCTACTACTTGTCTTATTGCGGCGGCGATACAACAATATTGTCGAATGTACAGTTAAAAGCAATCGCAACCGAGATGACCTCGTTTTTTCTTTAACTCCTTTCAGTAATCTTAGCAAAATAGAGGAGAGTATTTGACATCATAATAATATTTTCGCAGATATTTCACTTTGATAAAGAACTGCTCTACAGATCTGATTGAAGTACACCACTTAGATTTCTAATAACGCTCGTAAGATGTAATTATCACGTCGGTTGAAAATTCTCTTTCTGGGAAAATAGAAATCAAACGAGACGTTTCTACTTTTCACTGTCGAAATAGAAATGAATAGACACAACCTAATAAAATTATTATTTAGTTCGTCTGTCTACATCTATACAACAGTTCAATACGTTCGTGTATGAATTTAAAATGCAAAGAAAGTTAATTAGAATTTAAAAATCAAAGTAAACATGAGGAAACATTAGCATAGTAAACAAAATATGTTCACCAGTTAGTTTATATTCCTATAATACTTGGTGTTCCTAGAATATGCTTCGTAGATTAGGGTGTAACAATATGCAGATATGCAAATTTAACAAACTGCCGTTGTGCATAAACTTACCTTTATAGATTAACGAGTTCCAAGAGAATTATGACGCACCATTTCGAAACATTTACCTGGAGTAGATGTTGCGTTCTAAATCAACGTTAAACTTAATATGGAACTCAAAACTTTCTGATCTTCACTTAGTATCCAAGTAACAAACGCATTCAAGGAGGAACATTAATTATTTGCCTAATACGCATACCAGAACACATTTTATTTTACGAATAATCAGAAATTCTTTTGATTGGGGGTGGTTGAGCGCTAACTGTGCCTGACTTCATTTTTTGATTAAGACCTTTCAAAAACATGTCACCAACAGCCGTGCCAGTCTTTCTATAAAAATACAAAAATGGTTGGATGGATGTACAATAGCTTTTAAAACATGGTTATTTGTTAGTACGAGGGATACCGTTTTTGCAAAAGCAATGAAAGAAGTTCGCCCTGTAAATTTTATACTATCTATGCTTTTTTAGCGCAAAGTTCAAATATTTCCGGCTGTACAAGAACATACTTCTTAACTTAAAGTGTAACGTATGTGGTATCGTTGGATTCGCCTTTCGATTACCTTCCCAAAAATGTCAAAATATACAGGGTATTCTATTAAAAAAAGAAAATTGACGTCACTTCCGGTGAAACTGGAAATACAATTGAAATGGCGATAACGGCGAAAGTTAGTTTACAAAAAAATAGAAATCGGGGGGCACTTTACGACCGTACTGTATATGGATTAGAAATAAAACATACTATAACAGAAATGATGAAACTATTGAAACATATACCAATATTGTTACGCCTCACAAATGCTTGTTAATAGATACCGTGCATTTTTTTAATCACTAAACATACAGTAAGAGCGAGCGTACTATGCTCACTCGATTTTACCCGAACTCAGCGCATCTAAACGTGTACTGTCATTTTGCTTGTCAAAATTACGTGAAGGCAAATTCAGCACCTTCTCCACAAGAATGCCGATTACGCAAGGTAATTGTTGCATGCTCGCTAGTAAGGTATATTATTCATCTACATCCCTTTCTTACTAATCAAACCAACTGCATTTGAAAATAATCATTCAATAAAAGATAGCAAATAGCCCTATTGAAATCTAATTTATTCAGAAATAGTTTTTTGTAGCATAATTCCTTCATCCACTTGCCTCTTCAATTTTGATCATTTTTTATGACATTAAATATAATGTAGTTGTATAAAAAGTTTGTAGCTGCGTAGTTGGGTTTTAGAATAAAATAGAAACGACCTTCAGAAACTTAAGGATAATAAAATGACATTTATGTATGTGTGTACTGTGTTGAATGTCATTTGCTTGTCAAAATTAGGTGTACGCAAATTTAATTCTGCACCTTAATTGTTAGATACATCGGCTACTAATGTAGCAAGCCTCGACTCGCTGCCGCATTTCCGAAAAATGCCGATTACGCTAGGTGAGCATAGCACGCTCGCTCGTACGGTATACCTTTACCTTTCATGCGTTGATGCGCTTTTTTTTAAATTGAACATAGGGGCGTTTAGCAAGGCGAGTAGCTACTGGGATTATTACAGAAAATAAAACACATTTAATTCATACGTCAAATTTGACACTTAATTTTTGATCTAATCATGTCTAATTAACGGGTCACAAAAAGGCGGCAATTGATTGTGTATTAACGCAAAGGGATTTGTAAATGGAAGTACAAAATAGAATAAGTAGAATTTAATGTCTCAACAAGTGTTCGAAGTGCCCATTCCATACAGTTTGCAAGCCGATTGTAAAATTCCTAAGGAGAAAAAACTAAATGTCAAATTTGACGTGTTTTATTTTCTGTAATAATTTCAGCAACTACTCGCCTTGCTAAACGCCCCTATATTCAATTATAAAAAGAAACGTATCAACGCATGGAAGGCAAATGCATATGTTCAGTGCTAATAAAAATGCACATACTTGTGAAATATAAAAATTTATTACTTTATAAGGTATTGAGACGATCTTATACCTCATGGTATTATAATAGTTTTTATATTTGCTTTAATTTTGAGATCATCTTTGAAATTTATGTTAATAAAGTAATTTCAATTATTCTTCAGGCTCAAGTGGGCAAAATAATTCTAAAGTATGTATTATGAATGACATCTTATGTTTGTAAGCGTGTCTACGTTTATATACCTGTATTATTAACCCACATAATATTAGAAAGTATTTCTTACTATGTTGTGTAAACATATTTTAAGAAGTTTCCAACAGATGTGTATAATTTAATGTAGCATATGTTGCTAATAGAAGGTATAGTAGCAAAATAGCAGTGATTATGTCTTCTAGTAGATACTTTCATCCGAAAGTAGAAACTATCCAAGGAGAACATAATATTAAAGAATAGTTAAATTTAGAGATATTGAAAAAGGAACGCGTCATGAAGAATATTCCTGAACTTCTATATTTCTAAGTATTGAACAATATTCCTCTGCCAATGTTGTAGATTGTTGAGCAATATACAAATAATAATACTGGTTGGATATAGATTTCATTGTACTTATTAATAACCTGGGCAAATATGCGGTAACAGCCAGAGGCGAGCGCCTAAAAGTTTACACATAAAATAGAAGGTAACAAATAAATTATAAAACGTGCTGAAACACTTACCGTTTTAAAAGTCTTCCGTGAAATCACAAACTGGGTAACATCTGTTAAATATTTGAATCATTAGATATGTTTCCACAGCTGTTTCAGTCAAGTGAGTACGACGTGCGGAATAAATATTTTTTAATGCCGAAAACGACCGGTCGACATCTAGCGATGTTATATTGGCATATTTAAAATAATCTTTGAAACAACTTAATGCATCTTCACACGCACCTTCGCAAATTTGTCTTAATATAAGAAAACGGAGTCTTTCTCTAAAACACTTTCAAATTTTCGTATTACACACCAATTTGTTTCGCCTTCCACAGCACATAGCTATGCGTGAACATCATTCACAATTTGAACAGAATCCACTAGCGACATCGAAACATTTTGTAATTTTTCTATTTCCTCCGCTAGTCCGAAGTAATTGTTGTGAATAGTTTGTAAATCTCTTTTAACCTGACTATCTTGAAATATTTCCTGGCTTTTCTTGATTGCTGCAGCTTCTGTCGGATTGAATTTTAAAACTACCTTCTTTACTTGATCAAAATATTTGTTGTAGTAAAACGCAGCCTGTAACCATGTTCCCCAACGTGTAACAATCGGCTGTGGTGGTTCAGGTAAATCAGGACATAGTTTGTGAAATAGTCGGGTACGTTTCGGGGACTTTAGAAACACTGTTTTTGTACTAGCAATCAATGCATTTACTAGTGGAAAACATGTAGGAATCGTTTGTGCCGCAAGATTTAGAGTATGGATTTTACACGTTACATGTAAGAAGTTACCACTGTGTCCTTTAAGAGATCGGCCCAAAGAACGCATGTTTGCGGCACCATCACCCATAAACATTAAAAGTTGCTTCAAATTTGTTCAGTTAGTTCAACACCACCTTTAAAATCTCATCGGCAGTACAATTTATAACTCTTTTGGAAGCAAGTAAGAAGGAGGATGACGGTCGATGTGGTTCCATTATACGTACCATTACATTAACCACAGAATGTTTTTGACGATCTGTTGTTTCGTCCACACACAAGCAGAGTTTTTTATCTTTCAATTCCGTTTTTATTCTTGGCACTACATTTCGTATCGATGTCCGACTAGGTAATTTACAGTCCGCATATTTATTCCAGAAGGAGACAAATGCTTCTTTGTCTAGTAAACGAAACGATAGATTACATAAAATAAGAGTAACACAAATCAAATGTAAATTTTTCTTGGTCTCGTATGCCACTTTTTGCAGAAGAATGCTGTTTGCTTTCGATGTGACATTGACAATGGCTTCTAGACCAACACGTTAAAAGGATTTTACAAACTAGACATTGAATTTTAGCGCCATCAAAAATTAAGTCCGGCATGTCCACTATAAAGTTTTTAACTGTGTCTGCCATTGGTCGTTTTCGCGACGTACCTAACTGCGACATTTTTAAAGCAAACATAAGCGTACAATTACGAAATAAGTTACTACAGCCTACATAGACACAGAACTACTCGCATACAGCATCGATTTAGTACTGACGCTGTGAACGCGTGAAATAAATAATCGCCGACTCCGCACCACATATCTACTACACTGACTGTTACCCCTGTTTGCCCAGACTACTTATTAATATAATGAATCAGTGGCGGCTGGTGGCGTCGTAATACAACCAATATATTTCTAGTATAGTACCAGTATTGGTCCAAAATTTATGTTTTACTTCTGTAATGCAATCGGCGTGCTAAGAACAATTTTAAAAGCGCTTACAGAAAGTTAGCACTTATTAGTAAAAAATGTATGTAGGATTATTCCATGTCAAGTGGACCTAATCTAAATATGGGCCCCATTTGACTCTCGACCAATTTTGATGAAATTTTTACCGGATGTACATATGGGTCTAACATGGAATTATGCCAAATTACAGGTTCATAAGTAGTATGGTTGGACCATGAGCTAAGTTTATGCAAAAGCCAGTTTTTCCATGTCGCGACAGTAACGAGTAAATCATCAAGTTTGTTTCCTTACTGCTTTTGACCTGAGATAACTACCAGGCTAAAATTTGGTGATCCGGCTCGACTTTTGGGCACAATAGTTTAGTTGAAGAGTAAAAGCTCAACATACGGCAGATTTACCACAATTTGCTGTCAAAGTGGCTCATAAATCGTGTCGAGGTAAATTTGCGTAATAATTTAGCGGTTTGTATCTGCTAACAGAATGACTTTGTGAAGCTAACTCTATCTTTATTTGTAGTCTGTCAGCATGTTATGAAGCTGTGCAAGTGGCGTCTTGACTGCTCAAACAATTACTGAGTTATCCATGTTCAAATGCCATTCAAAAATTGCATTCGTCCATTTTGGCTCATTTTGAAGAAGCCGTATCTCGAAAGGGACACCTGAATTTTCTTGATACCAGTCAAAGGAGCCCATCCTGTTTGACCAGGAAAAGCTTGTTTCATTGTTGGGAGCAAAGAAACTTTACTCATGTAAAAAATATAGATGCTTTCCATGTCAAGTATTGGTCCATGGTGGCTTTGTCACTACCACTCTCAAAGACTGGTATCCCTATTGCCAAGGGGCCACTCTGGGTGTCCAGGCAAGTCCAACCACGGGTTACCATAGACTCGTAAGCCTGAATGTGGGCGTCTAACAGGTTCCGAAGCCTGATTGTGGGCGTTTAACAGGTTCCCAAGCCTAAATGTAGGTATCTAATAGGTTCTCAAGCCTAGGTTGGGTCTCTTTGTGGTTCGCCAGCCATAATGTTCAATTTCTCATTGGTTCAGTTGTTGGAATGTGGTGCTAATAGCGACCACAATTGCTTCTGACAAGTTATATTGTCGGACCATCTTTGTTGCTGATAGAATTGGAATAACAGAAATTATGTGTTGCTCTGGAATTCAAGGAACGTCCTGTCCATATGGCCAGTGGAATGAACGTGCAGGTCCACTGGGTTGCATGAAATTGACTAAGACATCATTTTTCCTCAATTGAGATTTTAGAGACATTTCCAATCCACTATTTTCCATTAAAAATAGAGGCAATGTATTTTCCTAGTTGCAAGTGTGCAGTATATACGTGATGAACGGTAGTTCTTGCACTTTGGTCAACATTTGCTACAAAACAATTGATGTTATTCGATACATTGCCTGTATTTATGATGGAAAATGGTGGATTGGAAGTGTATCTGATCCTAGTGGACATGTATGCTCATTCTACTGGCCAGATAGACAGGATGTTTGTTGGATTCCAGAACAACACATAATTTCTGCTATTCCAGTTCTGCCACTTGCACAGCTTCATGACATGCTGATAGACTACAAATGAGGATAGAGTCTGCTTCACAGTCATTTTGTCAGCAGATACAAGCCACTAAAGTATGGGGCAAATTTGTCACTACAAAGTTTATGAGCCACTTTGACAGCAAATTGTGGTCAATCCACGATATATTGAACTTTTACTCTACAACTAAGCTGTTGCACCCAAAAAGTCGAGCGAGGTCACCAAATTTCAGCATGGTGGTCATCTCACATCACGAGCAGTAAGCAAACAAACTTGATTTATATACACCCGGTAGAAATTTCATCAAAATCGGAAAGAGTCGAGTAGGGGCCCTTAGTTCACTTGACATGGAATGACTCTGTAGTTAAAACGGTAATAATTTTAATTAATAATAAATCAATAAATAAAGATTTGGTTTCAATCATACGAGGTATGGTATACAGCAATTTTTATTTTTCAATATAATTTCCTCTAACTTCAATACATTTATTACAACGATCAGTTAATAATTCTATACCCCTAAAATGTTTCCCTCAAATGTATTACTGCTGCTTGCAACTCACTATCGTCCTTAAAACGGCGTCCCCTAAGGTCTTTCTTTAAATGAGAAAATAAATGATAATCACTTGGAGTCATGTCCGGACTATACGATGGATGTTCCAATTCTTGAAAGCCACATTCGCGGATGGCAGCTTGTGAAATGGCGGCAGTATGGACGGGTGCATTGTCGTGCAATAATTGAATACCTTTTGTCAATTTTCCTCGACGTTTTGCGCAAATATTGCCCCTCAATTTATGCAGTAAAGATGCATAATATGTGCTGTTGACAGATAACACCAATTCTTCAATAATTAAAATGTTTTGAGGCGTTAGTTCAATTGACCGACCGGTGCGCTCATCTTCTAGGGATTCTTGCCACAAACGGAAACATTTTGCCTCCTTCTTACAGTGGAATATGAAGAAGATAAATTATCATAAACGCCGTCTAAACGCTATTTAATGTGATTAGGCGTATGCCCTTTTGTTTAAAAATTTAATGACAGCGCGGTATTCAATTTTTACCTAAGACATTTTCATGCACTAGACACGTTGTCTGGCTGGCTATTAAAATCTACTACTCTCCGAGGCGTAATATATATAGTGTAGGTCTGGCACATGTGCAACAATGACGCAACATGCAAGAACCTATATAAGCCTGTCAGGCCGAGAATTTATGGCGCTTACCTCGTATATCCCGTAAATTAATAGTGCGTAAGGTAAGGAGATTAAAACTATTTTATTTCAAAAGGATCTTCAGACAATGTCGTGTTCTTTTTGTAACGTCAGGTGTTTCGCCATCTGCTACTTCGCACCTGTTATATATGCCCTCTTCCTTTGAATCACTTAACAAACAGCATATGTTTTGGAGCTGTATATTCTATATATAAGATTGTAATAATATGCAATATTTAGAGTTGGACGCATTACAAAAGAAGGACAACTCTAAAAATGTTCTGCCTGTACTTTTCTGAAAACCCAATCTATATTGCTTGCATCTACTTTGTTAAAATGCATTTTAGTTCACTAGAGTTTTTTTTGAGATCGGTAAAAGCTAGGGTGATTAGATGTCAGTTTATTCGGATATCCTGCCTTCACTACAGTCAGGTGGTGGTTTGGGCGTGTTTCTGAAATCTGTTCGGCTTTATTATAATGATATCTAGATTGTAGATAACATACTATAAACATTTTACACATATGTGGTGATCTGTTGCATATATTACAGTTATGTCTATATGTAAAAGACTTTAGAGAACATTTATGTACAGAAAAACATAGAGAAAGTTTGTAGAAGATAATAAAATATACGTCTTGAGTGAAACAGTGCTGCTGTAGTTTAGTCCTAGTTTTTGTAACGGCTATTCTTTAATAAAATATAGGATTTTTTGGTAATTCTAATACAAGCAACACTTTATTTGCAATATGTATGTATTTTTACTGTATCTTGATTGTAATATCTGTAATTGCCACTGTATTAAGAACATTTTAAATGTTTCTGTAAATACCAACAGTATGTGTGGGTATGTGACCTACTTAACAGTATTCGAGATTGAAATGACAAATACAACACAGTCCTCACGCAGGTATATGATAGACATGCACATAGTAATACTTTTTAGTTAAAGTTGTAAGATATTACAGTATAATAGTTAAGGTTCGACAAACGAACGATGATTTTGGAATAAATATGTTCCCTCGTGGAAACTACCAAGCAATAGACAATTGCGATATAATTTACCACATTTGCAGGGTATAGTAAAAAAAACTGTGTAGTAGACGAGTTGAAAAATAAGAAAATTTGCGTAAGTGTGGATGAAACAACTGATGCACAGAAACACAGCGTGATTCATGTTGTACCCGTAGCACGCGTTTGTCGAACCTTAATAATAGTAGAAAAGTAAAAGAAATTTGAAAATATAATTTCGTTATCAAGAAATGCTATTAAAACCTATATTAGAAATATAGGTACAGGTTTTGTTTAGCGTTGGGTACTATCTTTGTCTAGTATGAAAAATAGAGACTATTTTTGTTTTGTTTCTTTTTCTTTTTCTAAAATATCCTAGAAGTTCTAAATAATTTGTTAAAATGGAAACTTGGACAACGTTTTATCTTTAATTATCAGTAACAGTTATTGGAGAAAATATATTTAACAATATTAGGGAAACGAAGGTAATATACGCTCTAGATACATTTTGTTTCTTTTCTTTAAAGTGAAAATACATTCTTTTAACCCAGTTAATTTTGTTAAAAGATGTAATAATAAGCACATTGAATGTGCTGTAAATATGCAATTATAGGTACTGTGATTTAAGAATTAAACCGTTCATATACAACAATGTTCAATTCTTAAATGTGAACTACATGCATACTGTGTATAATAGCATTAAAAAAACATACGCAGAGAATCATAAGATGGTTGTAGGCTCACTAATATTTGTTAGTGAGATAATAAAGTACCGTTATTCATTTTTTAAGAATACTATCAATTCCATACCGTTATGTTTTATTTGTTGAGAAAAATCTTAGCAGGCTATGCATCTGGATGTAAAATAATCTTACTCTATAGTAAGAGAAAACTGGCACTTTGAGAAAATGTTCCTACTAATTTGCGCTAAAACAGGTAAAATAAGGTCAGACAAAATTATAAAACGTATGTTTCTGGCAATTATTTAACTTCCATGAAGCTGTTCTCTTTAAATCACATGACTCAAACAGGTTTACTCGTTGCACAGTCGTCTTCTCATAGGCATCATAATCAGTGTTATACCTGAAATATTACCTAATAGCATGTTTCTCGCATACATATTATTTTTAAAGATATGCAACTCAAAATTTTAATAATATTGTTGCATACAATTAGATACATACGTACAGTGAGCTCCTAAAGTGCCCTCACCATGCTAATTTTTGAACGACAGAAACTAGCGTTTTTAGAACAAATATTTCGATTTTTTTTTGTGAGCTAACTTTTGCCGTTTTCGACATTTCAATTGTATTTCTGGTTTCTTATTTTAAATAGAATACTCTGTATGTTTTCACGTTTTTGGAAAGGCAATCGAAAGGCAAATCCAACGATATCACATATGTTATACTTTAACTTAAGATATATACGCAGCAATTAAGGTTTTGTTGTTACGCAAAATTAGCTATGAGAGAGCGTCAAATTGTTTCTTATGATGCCAGGCTGATCTAAAGAGCTTGTTGCTACGCAAGGTAATCACAACAATTGCCAAGCTGGCAAATCTCAATTCCAAAAGCGGAAATTATTCTTGTTGTTTATTGTTATTATACCATACGTTCCTTCTTTGTTCTCGTTACTATTTTCCCTCATTTTAACTTGTTTTGTTAATTGTTGTTATTTCTTTGCTTTGTCAAACTTTATTGCAATTAATAAATTATGGTAAGTTTAAATATGTTAGTTTTTGATAGACAATATGTCTATATGTTTTTTAGGCTTTTTGTGTTGTTACATGGATAATGTCTTGGACACAAACCATGCAAAATTGCTGAGTCAATTTTAATATTACGTAAATCTGGCAACAATTATCACCTTATTTGGCATGGTTGTGCAATAAATTGTACAATAATTTAAATCATATTATCTTGCGCTGTAAATTTTATCCTATCTATCCTTACTCAGCGGAAAGTTCAAATATTTCCGGCTGTACAAGGGCAGTGTTCATTATGTTCGACTTTGTGGTAATTGTTGCCAAATTTACTGAATATTATAACTTGATGGTTATCTTAGGTGGTCCATGCGGAGACCATTGTAAAATCAACAGCATTAAAAACTGAAATTTAAGCACATTGCCTATCAAAAACTAATAAATTTAAACAAACCTACCACAATTAATTAATTAAAATAAAGTTCGGTGAAGTAAAGGAGAAACAACAATCAACAAAGCAAGTTAAAATGACGTAAAATAATAACGAGCACAAAGCATGAAAGTATGACAAATGCAGGTTATAATAACAATAAATAACAAGAATAATTTATGCATTTGGAATTGAGATTTGACAGTTTGGAAATTGTTACGATTACTTTGCTTAGCAACGAGCTCTTTGGATCAACCTGGCGTCACAAGAAACAATTTGGCACTCTTTCCTAGCCAACTTTGCGTAAGAACAAAAACAGATTACCAAAACCTTTATTGCTGCATATCGTCATATTTCTTAAATTAAAGTATAACATATGAGGTATCGTTGGATTTGCCTCTCGATTACATTTACAAAAATTTAAAAATATACAGGGTGTTCTATTTGGAAAAAGAAAGTTGACGTAACGTCCGGGAAAACCGGAAATACAATTTAAATCCCGATAACGGCAAAAGTTAGTTCATACGAAATAGAAATCGACCTGTTTTTATTTAAAAACGCTAGCATCTGTCGTTCATATATATACGAAACTGGTGCTGGGTGCTATAAAAACCGAATTAATTTTTAGGTGACTAAGAGATTAAAGAAAAGGTGTACATATAAATTAAAAAGAAAGCTTAGTAACAACAAATACCTTTAAATTCAAGTATCCGTGATATTACGTAACTCTTCAGAATGTTAACAACTAACAACACAATAAAAGTGAGTTAATACGTTGTATCATCATCTCTATTACAACTATGTTACCTTTTAATATATGGTACGTGCTTTTTAATATAATCCCAATCTTTTGGAATTATAAAATTGCAAAGTTGAAATTTTCTGATAACTTAATAGTCATCATAAGGTATCTTCTAAAAATTTTTTCGCATATACAGGGCGATAAATAGCGAACCAGGCGCCTATTTTTTATTTTGAAATGGTAAATCCTGTATATTAGTATGTTTTTAGTTTCCCCTTCTACAAATAAACCAATCTAATGTGAGTTTCATATGTCTATTTTTAACAGATTAAGAGGCATTTATAATTCTGTTCTCAATTGCCTGAAAGTAGATATATCTATTTCCCTCAAAAAGTTCGGAATGCAAATACATTCTAGTGTAAATTTTTATGAGATTAAATTGCATACCTGCCTCTATCTAGACGTGGTGTTAGGACGCCTTCGAAATATACAGGATGTTCAGTATTGAACACCAAATTCAAACACCAGAAACGTATTTTTTTAAATAACACGGTGACCGTGTTATTTATATACCGTATAGGAAATTTATGTCATTAAAATTTTTGTATAATGACGCACATGTCTCACATTGAAAGCAAAAGAGCTATTTATAGTGAAGGGCAAGTCCTGCATTTAGGTATTGCATCCAGGTGGTTTCTGCTGTTAGTATTCTTTGGTTACTATGATAACAGTAAACAAAAGAAACTAACACTGACGTTCTTAAACTATTGGTTCAAAATGTTAAGTTCAAGAAGTTATTCGCAGTCTAAGACGAGCCTTGCACTTAAAAATCGCATCCAAGTGGTTTCAGTTGTTAATGTAGTTTGGTTACCTAAACAACAATAAACAAAACATACTGACATTGACGATCTTAGACTATTGATTCAAAATTTCGAGCTTCGGTATAGAAGAGTTTGGTAATAAGTATAATTTATGTGTTAGGAAGAAGTGAAAGAAATTGTGTATTTTCGCTTGTAGGATGTATAAGCTGCTCTATCCTGTTACTGGAAACATTCATTCTATTAATGTAGAAACAAAAAAAGCAATTACAATACTAATGCATCTTCTTAGCGAAAAAGGACAAGGGAAACAATATTTTAATAAAAGTTCATATGGGCTAACAATAAGTGATGTGAATATACATAAATTCAAAATCAAAACAAAAAATAAAAAAACTGTAACACAATTGAAATACACTGTGAACAAACTTAATAATCTTCATTGTAATTCTTATTGGAATAACTACTAGCTATCCACTCCTTTATCTATCTACAGTGAACGCTCGAAATTCCTTCCTCCCGCTTCGATACATTTTCGCAATTGTATATAAAAGCTGTTTTGCACTTTTCTCAGCTCACTAAGTGCTGCACTTCAGAATGCCTGCGTTATCCTTAACTTCATACATAAACCGTATGCATCAACTCTTTTTGAAGTAGCTACTTAGGCCTAAAATTTTAAATCAACAATTGGGAACAACATATGACAGTATGTTTTGTTTATTGTTGTAATGGTAACCAAACAATACTAACTTAACTAACAATCAAAACCACTCGGATGCAATATCTAACTGCAAGACTCGCGTTTAACTATGAATATCTCTTTTACTTTCAGTGTTAGACATACATGCATCATGTTACAGATATAAATTTAGTATACGGTGGACACAGAAATGTGTGCAATTTAAAAAATGACGTGAATTTGGTAAAGTTTGATGTTCACTGTGTATATTTTGAAGGCGTTCTAATGCAATGACTAAATAAATCCAGGTATGTGATTTGTTTTAGTAAAAATGTATTTGTATTTCGGATTTTTTGAAGAAGATAAATGTATCTAAATTTAGGCGATTGACGACAAATGTCTTGAAATTTGTTCGAAACACACACGGGAAAACGCGTAGATTTCCTCATGCGTACATGTAAACAGATACTCTATGATGATTATTATATCAGAAAATGTTAGCGTACTACGTACAATTCCATCTATTTTCTTGAGTGTATGACTAAAAAAGGTTTGATATAGTACATTGAACATTCTAAAGAAATCTCCATTAACCGCTACGAAGTTATGAGACATCCTGCAGGTTTCAATATAATTTTAAACCATGCCCACAATCAGACCTCATGTCAAGGCAAAAATTGTTTTGGAAGATCTCCATTCACAAAGCTACAATCTTCTGAGCCAGCAGAGGTGACTCAGCCTGTATATGCATATTGTGGAAAATTCTATTTTACAGCTTATGTTCTTGTGTTGCCAACACAAATTCTTTTGCACTCGGTATTCCTACAGTACAGCATCTAGAGCTTCCCTTACAAAAACATGTATAAAATGTTCTCAGATTCGGTTAATAATAATTTAATTCAATTAATCTTGCATATTTTGTACACGCTTTATCGCAAACTGTGCTTTTTCCAAGTCTGTATATATGTAGGAATATAGTCACTGGATGTTTCGTGTTACAAGGCATGAGGTAATGTCATGCTTCCAATGTTATGATATACGGCGTTAATCATTTTTCGATAATAAATTTATAATCATTTATCACGCGATGCGCGTTGCAAGTGGAATGGTTTTTTAAATAATTCCGAAATTCTGATTAATTGTTGTTATCATCAAACTCGCGTTTGTAGTGAAGGTAATTGAAAACAATGCATCTTTCACCTAAGTAACTGCTATTGCACGATTTATGATTTATTATTTTCCGCGGTTACTATATAATCAACTCGGCCTACGTAGGACCTAACGGAACGAAATATGCCAAAAGGAACGCACCGAAGGCCAAAGTGTCGCATCGCGGCGGTGCCGTAATCGTAGAATGAACGCCCCATTAGGAGTTCGCCCCGCAAGCTCCGCATCCGGTATCCGACGATAACAGAAGATCCACCATTACAAATAGTTAGGTGTCCGCAAGAGAAAAAAGATCCGCTGTTATTAGTATATAAAGTTTCATTTTTAATATCATTTTCGTTAAATACTATACATGCCGTGATACAACAAAATAATCACATTGTTAGTACTTTCACTTAATTTTAATTAATTAATAGTTAAATCGCTAAACTATTTTATGTTCCTACAAAATGTGCAGAATGCAGTATTATATCTATAAGATCAAAGCTAAACATTAAAATGCAAACTATTAGTATTATTCTGACAATTTTATTTAAAAACTACACGTCTAAGAATTTATAGTTTCTAATTTTAAACGAATATTAATCTAAAATTTATGTAAGATTTATTAAATACGTGCCTGTATTACTGGACTGGATGATATACGAGATTATACAGTCCGGTCCTGAAGTGCTCCCCCCCCCCCCCTCCATGCTAACTTTTGAACGACAGAAGCTAGCGTTTTCGGAGGAAATAGGTCGCTTTCTATTTTTTGTTAACTAACTTTTGCCGTTATCAGCATTTCAATTGTATTTCTTTAATTTTTAAGTGACGTCAACTTTCTTATTTTAAATAGAACACCCTATACATTTTACGTTTTTGGAAAGGTAATCGAAAGGCGAATCCAACGATACCCATATGTTATACTTTAACTTAAGAAACATGACGATATCCAGCAATAAAGGTTTTGGTAATCTGTTTTAGTTGTTACGCAAAGTTGGCTAGGAAAGAGCGCCAAATTGTTTCTTGTGACGCCAGGCTGATTTAAAGGGGTCGTTGCTAAGCAAAGAAACTTTAACAACTGCCAAACTGTCAAATCTCAATTTCAAAAGCGTAAATTATTCTTGTTGTTTATTATTATTATATCCTGCATTTGTCATACGTTCCATCTTTGTTCTCGTTATTATTTTCTCTAATTTTAACCTGTTTTATTAATTGTTGTTATTTTTTTACTTTATCGATTGCATTTAATTAATCATGGTAAGTTTGTTTAAAGTTTTTGATAGACGATATGTCTGTTTTTTAGGGTTTTTGTGTTACTTTTATGATGGCTTCGGCACGAACCATGCAAAATTGCCGGGTCAATTTTAATTCTATGTAAATCTGGCAACAATTATCATATCTTATTTGCCATGGTTGTGCAACAAATTGTACATTGATTTAAATCATTGTCTTCTATTAAAACAGTTCGGCTGTACAAGGGCAGTGTTCATTATGTTCCACTTCGTGGTAACTGTTGACAAATTCACCGAATATTAAAATTAGGTACTTGATGTTCATCTTACGTGGTCCATGCGGAGGCCGTTGTAAAGTCAACAACATAAAAGACTTAAGCACATTTCTTCTCAAAAACTAACAAATTTAAAGAATCCTACCGCAACTAATTAATTACAACAAAGTTCGATAAAGTAAAGCAGAAACAACAATTAACAAAATAAGTTACAATGCCATAAAATAATAACACGCACAAAGAAAGAAAGTATGATAAATTCAACAAGAATAATTTACGCTTTTGGAATTGGTTTGGTAGTTTGGCAGTTGTTATAATAATAATAATAATAATAATAATAATAATAATAATAATAATAATAATAATAATTTATTTCAGTCTTGACCTGTAGATGCATTAACATATTATGGTTAGTTATGGTTACTTTGCTTTAGCAACGAACTCTTTAGATCAGTCTGGCGTCATAAGAAGCAATTTGGTGCTCTTTCGTAGCCAACTTTTATTCATTGTTGCATATCGTCATATTTCTTAAGTTAAAATATAACATATGTGGTATCGTTGGATTTGCCTTTCTAAAAACGTAAAAATATACAGGATGTTCTATTTAAAATAAGAAAGTTGACGTCATTTCCGGTGACACCGGATATACAACTGCAGTTAAAATTTCAGATTTAACGCACGGTAACTCTGACGTGATGATCACATCCAGCAACATACAGCAACAGTCTCTGCAGAAGATTTGAAATGGTAAATTCAGCTTCTTGAATCTCTCTCAGGGAAAAATCTAACTAAGAAACTAAATAAGTGGGATCTTAGAAATTTACAATTAATATTACAATTAAACGCGAAAGTTGCCAATACACAAAAATAATAATTATATCGCTTTTATAAATTTCAATTTTTTACATAAGCCTACAATAAACCCAAGCTAGCTACAATATTAATTTGATATATTAAATGATTTTTAAATTTTTAATAATTGACCAAAACGAATAATGTTTTCTATTCACCGTAAATCTCTTCAAAAAATATATACAGCAAAGGAAATCCTTCTCGACCTCCTGTCCTCAGGATACTACGTAATCAGTTCCAAGCTATTACGTTGCCGTTAAAATTTGTTTAGACCAAATTTTGAAGTTTCAGATCAGTTAAATTTATATAGTGACATGCGTTGATGTATGCGGGTAGAGTTAAATTGGATTTGATGGCCAGTTTCCATTCTATGCTTAGCCAGCGTGGACACGGCCAAATACCCAATTTCAAGCTGTCACACTACTTTCCCATCAAGGACCGCAATCATCTGGAAGCCCCTGGTGTCTACCAGATTCCATGTTCGTGCGGTAATGTGTACACCGGTGTAGTTGGGTCCGCGCTGGCTGAGCATAGACTGGACTCGCCGCCAAATCCAATTTAACTCTACCCGCATCTTATTTCGCAACCCTCACTATTGTAGTAGAAAAATTCACGCTTCACTGATCATAATATTTTCGGTCCGTTGATTCGAAACAAGCCCTATATAAACCCCTCCGAAATGAATAGTCCCCAGTCAGTGTGCAGTAACAGCCCCGAAGACACTCCATAAGAGTGTGGACGAAACGTCAGGAAAAGCTACGACAACGATTTTCCTATTTAGTATTATAACGATTCAAACAATTATTAGAGAGTGTGAAATAGTAAGAAAAACCGGGAATAGAATTGCGTCATTCTATCACGTATCTGTATGATCGTATATTGGGAAAATCATTACCCCCAAAACAAAAGAGTTCTTGTATCACATTATCTTGATAACAATAAATAATAGAAAATTAGTGGGTTTGTAAGTAGGTCATAATTTATCTGTATAGATGATTTAATTATCGAAGCCTACCTAAAAACATGAACTAAATGTTCCCTGCTTTAGGACTAGACCCAGATAATATTGGTTAGTCACCAACAGATGTCGCAACGAAAGACCTCATTTTCTAATAAAAAGTCATACATACTCAAAGCACTTTCATTATTAGTGGCATAGGTAGCACATAATCTAGTTCGCCAAGCTATCGGTCTCTCATCGAGCCCCGAGCTCGCAACTCACTCATAGTAAGGTCTTCCGTAGTTTACCTTACTCCTCCAAATTTGCCGAATGCTTAGAGAGGTGAACACATACCTACGAGCGCAGGTGTAATCTTTTTATGACCGGCCAGTGCTTCCCTGTGGACGGAGAAAGCTGCGAAAACATGGAATAGTTATTTCGTTTACTTGTTCTTTCAACTATTATTATTATAGAAACACTGCATAATTTGTAGTAGTTTAATATAGAATGTTTTAATTATTTAAATAATTGTTGCAATTTGTGCAATGTATGTAGTAACTGCTTCGAACGCTGAAAGTTTTGCGCTACTCCTGTTTCCTACAATATTGTTTCAACGATTGCTACAAATTGTCTGCGTCACGGATACTATAACTATTTGTAGTGGTATTTGATACAATTGTAGAAGTTATTCTAATTTTTTTTCTGTGTAATGTTCCCTAATATGTGGCATTCTTCAAATTCTTTCAGGGACACGCTTCTTACATGAATTTTAGATATTTCCAATTGACGAGTCTGCAAAAAATAAAGATTGCATTGATGTCGTTACTATAATTTGTTTCTTTATTTTGTTTTCTTAGAAGTGATAATGAGAGTTTGTTTCCCATTTAATTTGGTTGAAGCAGTAGGTATATCCAAGGGTTCGAGAAGTTTTAATTCAGAGATGGTGTTAATAACCTTCTGTATATTCACTCTTCACCTAATAAGTGTTAAGTGAAGTATTTACTTGTACTTTTACCATTAGCTTTTTCGTTACTATTTATAAAATATTATTGGACTAGAACTTTGCCGTCAGTAATACTTTAGGTACCAAAAAGTCGTTTAAAATCTTTTATATAGCAAATAAGCATGGCGTTATACAAATTTTATTTACAATAAAAAAATCATCTCTATGTTTCTAAACGCATTTCAGTACATGGCATGAGATTCTATTTTAAAATCTTATTCGAATATTGTTTTTAGTCTATGATTCTAAAACTGTGGATGGAAGTGGTTGTTCATTTCGTGGAGGCTATGAAAGGGAATTGATTTACACTGTAGCGAAGATTTCAACGGTTTCGTTGCCGGAAATGTAACTTTATAGCATGGCACAAGCTGCGCTGTTCATTTACTCAGACATTAAAGTTTTATTAAAGCAATATTTATTACTTTTTTTATTGTACGTTTAATGTATATTCGTAATAACGACAGAAATCCAACACATGTATAAAAGAAAAATGTAACAGATTTTCTCTTAATTAAAATATCTTATATACGTATTTTCTTTTTCATACAAATTCATTCACAAGGCATATTGACAGCTATCAATTTAATCATGAGAGACCGCTGGAGATCCATAGGTGCTTAAAATAATTTTTACGTGAATAATTTAATACTATGATCTAACCTCACTAATTCGAACTAATTGGGGAAACGATATCACGATTCCTAAATTTGACGTACATTATGCAAGTTCTATAATATTTCTAAATGCCATCAAACGTGTCATTACACCAAACACTTCCTTTCTCCAGATTTACAATATTCTCAGATCTTCATTGACTGCTAATGTTAGTTCTTGATCTTTGTCTAAATTCTGGTCAGAAACAGAACAAAATACTAGAAACAAGTAATCTATTCTCGTGGGTAAAAGATAATTCGCAAAAAGGATGTTCAAGGGAGAATTATTTTATCAACACTATTTATCGGATAGTTTTCAGAGGAGTGAATACCAATGCTTTACCTTTGTACTCGTAATGTTTGTGCAAATGTGCATAATTTCTCTACTACGTGAAGTATAAACGTACTTTTTTATGGTGGTGTAATCTATTAATTTATCCATCCATTTCATTATATACCTTACCTTTGAAAATGTGCAATGTATAATCATATTTTATGTTAGTAGCACTGTGCGTTTTCATTGGCCCTAGGACGTCCTGCACCGCCATTTTCACAAACATGTTTGCTTTCTTCAAATTTCGCGAAAATATTGCTGACGCATGACTGCGTTATTGGATTGTCGTCTGGATATTTAACATTGAAAAGCGCCACAACTTCGCGCTGGGATATGATTTCGTCGCTGCATCCAATCATCATTAAAATTTCGAATCTTTGTTTCTCTGACAGATGGGCAACCATTTTGAGTAGAACATAAACTCACAAAACGGAAATATGGATCAATTGTTTTGATTATATTTTTGTATAGCTTTTTTGATGTAAGTAAAAACTTACTATTTGTTTTAAGGCGTTACAACGTTTCTATAGTTTTTGTGCGATTTTTGCCTGTGATGTTTTGAGCTTTATAGTGCAAAAACTATTCGCCTCAGACCCCCTTAATGGGGTATTGCTGCATGTATAAAACAAAGCTCTTTCTATTGATGTTCTCAAAATAAGTGTCCTGTTTAAGAAAATTGATCATGACGTCACCACTTCGGCAGTAAAAAAGAAAGAACAACAACTTTATGGCTAAAAGACACTAAATTAAAATTAAAAATTGACCTATTCGAGCATTTTTTTAAAATCAGCTTCTTAAAGAAAATATTTCACGTTATTCCGCCCGTTGTATAAGTTACTTTTGCAAATTGGAAGCAGAATAATGTTGGTGGAAATTAATCATTTTGAATCAACATAGGTCGATGGTACAAAAATCCTTGTAAAAACTTTTCTTGTAAGTTGATGAACAATGATTACTCTTAAATATTGCTACGGAAAACGACAATAAGACGATTTTCTATTTGAAAAAGCGCCATCAATCAGTCTACAGAATCCAACGAAACCACAAAATGGAACCCTCCGCCTGTATTAAGGGTGCATTTATATTTATTAACGTATACAAGGTTGTATTAAACGATTTAGAACTGTCAGTTTTCCTGAAAGTGATTAAGTGGAATACGCAATTCCAGCAGTTAGCTACGTTTGTCTCCATGCCACTGCGGTCGACTTACGTAAAAAGAGGCAGAATGAAATATAGGATCAAAAAATTAATTATCATTTTAATCCTACCACGTCAGGTAAAATAATTATTACCCATTGTACTTCACGCCGTTTCTTTGCGAAATTTTTTGTAACTGAATAATGAAATGTAATACAGAGAAAAATTGACGCGTAGATTAAAATAATAAAAATCTACAAGGAAAGAATAGAAGCTCTAAAATAACACACTTTCTTGTTCTAAAAATATGTATTTGTTGTAGATAATACTTTAAAGAAAAGAAAAAGGAATAGCAAAGGTATGTATGTTGTATGTTTGTCTAACTGTATTACAACTAAAAGCTTTTTTTGTTTCACAAACGCAGATTTTTTATCAAATTGATGCAGTATCACTCAAATTCTGTGAAGAATATGATTGCCTAGCGTATATAATTATTTATTAAAATTTTTTCGTTAAAACCTGGCGCATTCACCAAAATATTACACGCATATAACAGAGTATATGATCCAATAAGAATATTAATATTTTCATGACACTCTTCATATGGTAGACTCACTAGCGAAGATAGTGTAACTGAGGCATATACAGTTAACATGACAAACAGTTATAAGGTGTAATTGTTCTTTCTCAGCTATTAAAATCTAGGGAAGTATGAGTCGGAAGAAATCAACAACTTACTAGGTTGGCAGTGTCAATGACGCCAGCTAACATATATAGATATTCCCGTCGCATACAAAAAGTCATTGCCAGCTTGTTCACTTTAGACGAGAAAACATATCAGTTCAATTAGGTTCTTACAATTTTGAGTGACGTGATTTGAAAGAGTTTTAGTTCTACGACATCGTAACAGGAAAATCCTTCTATTCAATATGTTGGCCAATCTGTTGTTGTACTTTCACCATTCTTTCAATTTAACTGTTTGTAACCCATAAAGATTATGTCAAAACAAAATCCCACCTGGAGTATGGCGGTCGTTAGGAACTAGCACGTGATTTTAAACTGTCGGGATGACGACCTAGGTTTCAGAAAAATGTAACCCTTTTAAATTTTACCAATATTTCGCCTTTATTAAAGCTTCATCAGGGTCATACTACAAACTCAAATTAATCTGTTATGTTATTGTGTTAGTTGACCACTTGAGAAAGAATTTTGTTTTTCAAGTTTTGTGAGGCGAAAGAATGTGGGTGACTCTCTCGTTTTTTTTGTGCATATTTAGACGTTGTCTTATTCAAAAAAGATCCCTTCAACACCAGTAGTCGGAGAAATCGAAGTCTCACTGTCGTTTTCTAATTATATTGCTTGCTATATAAAAAAAATTGAATGTAGTGACTGCGTATCTAATACAACTTATATGCATTATTTCGAACACAAAATTATAAGGAAACCGTAGATGATATTCTTATATCAAAATTTACCTGTGTCACCGTGGATACGCAAGCATTTCGAATAGAAATTGAGCATATGTTAGGTAGTTGTCAAACAGGATAAGAGGACGAGAAGGTTATCCTTTTTCTATCTTTTTGTTTTTGAAGATAAGATTCGTTAGTATTTGAAAATAGCTATCGATAGGGATTATTTTAGACGTATGTTTGAAGTTTTAATATTGTATGGGCAATATAAGTAATTTTTGGCATTAATATATTCCTTTTTTGGCATTTAAATTTTGTGTTCTTTTGCAAAATCCCACTAATTTTTAAATGGTCTCTAATTTTTTTCTCTGAAATAGAATATAATTTATCTTTCCATTATAAATCATTGCATTTTTGAATTTTACTTTAAGCTGTCTCGGAATTGGGAAAAGTTAGAATTCGAAGAGGGCGCTACAATTTATAAAATTAATTCCAGTAACCAATGCTCTGTAAAGGAGTTCGAAGTTAAAATATGTTTGTTGCGGATGGAACACGACAAAAGATTTGGGAAAGACAAGATAAGAAGATCCGAAAACCTACGCCAGCAAGATGTTAGACACTAAACCCGAGAAAACAAAACGTCATGAATTTATGGAAAAACCTACGAGCTTTGTGCTAGTTCTTTCTGTTACTAACGTTCGTCAAGGGCACCTCCTTTATTATTTTTTTGCTCCCTGGCATTGCCACTGCAAAAACAATTAGTTCCAACTTGGGAGGAACTTCTTGAATGACAATTAGTGAATATTATAACGTTTTTAAGTTATTTAAATTCTTAGAAAAAACAATGTCGCCTGCAGCCTAGGTTGAAAGCATTGAACATT
The DNA here is from genome assembly GCA_029619315.2 of Dynastes maya. NCBI lineage: Eukaryota > Metazoa > Arthropoda > Insecta > Coleoptera > Scarabaeidae > Dynastes > Dynastes maya. The sequence goes on from JAROYE020000001.1 coordinate 39,228,179, forward strand.
GTTATAATGTTTGATGTGCCTTTGTAGTTTTGCAATTTTCGATGTACCACAGTGTAAACTGAAAGAAGCTTTAAAGATGTGTCAAAAGGCAGTAAACTGTTATTTAGAAGCTTCTCACTTTCTTGATATATTGATATATTCTGTAAATTAGCAGTGGATTTTCTCGTTTAAAGCTTGTTGGTAACAGTTTGGATCACAGAATCATCAACATACAACCTCCTAGTTAAGTCACTGTATTCGTTCTCGTATGCTGTTTGCCGAAAGAATATCATTTGATCGAAAGTCATCGAAAAGTTTCTATTTGCGTTAAATTATCAATGAATGTGAAATAAAACAATCGCCGGTCTTTCGCGATTTAAAATAAAAGAAAGATGAACGACGCTATAATTTTTCATCAATCTTTATTCGGCTTTGGTTGAATCAAAGTGTGTCTTAAATCCAATCCCAATATAAGTGTTCGTTTGTGTATTCAAAGTCTTTATTAGAAGAGAAAAGGGTTAAATATCCAGAGCAGGCAGTTTCCTGTAGTGGGTATATAAACAGAGGGTTTATATATATTGGCTTCGTTCAAAAATTTAAAGGTTAGTTACTTTTCAAATCTTAAAATTCGTTAATTTCATTTTACTGAGTTGGAAATTCATTCTAAAATTGCCGTAAGGGTATCCAGGGATACCCCCGAACCTACAAGAATTGTTTATTCAAATTCAAATTAGAAAATTTAACAAAATTTGAAAAAAAACCCCGAGAAAGATATTTCAGTATATACAAAATTTCATTATAGAGTTTATAATGAAATGGATGCACACATTAATAAATTACACGACCATAAAGAAGTACCTTTATGGTTTACGCTGTAGAAAAATTATGCACATTTGCTCAAACATTACAAGTCCAAAGATAAAGCAATGGTATTCACTCCTCTAAAAACTATCCGGTAAAAACTGTTAATAAAATACATTTTCTTTGAGCATTCTTTTTGCGAACGATCTTTTTCTCGTGAATAGATTGCTTGTAATAGTATTTTGCTGATCAAAGTTTAGACAATACCAAATACTAACATCAGCAGTCAATGATATTCTTTCCCCAATTAGTTCGGATTAGTGAGGTTCGACTGTACTATTCAATTATTCACGTTAAAATTATTTTAAGCACTTATCTCCAGCGGTCTCTCATAATAAGTTGGCACTAAATCAATATGTCTTGCGAATGAATTTGTATGAAAAAAAGAAAATACGAATATAAGACAAGAGTAACTCTGTTGCATTTTTCTATTATATGAGTGTTATGAAATAATCCACACATCTCGTCGAATTATAGAAAATTCCAATATTTGTCAGCGAACGGTGTTGAATGTTTTGGAGCGAAAAAAGTTTCATCCTTACAAAATTGTCCGTGCACAGGAACTCAATGAGGATGACTGCGATTGGGGACTTCTGCGGAAATATGCTAGAAGCATTAGCGAACCAAGCCGATTATTGAATAACATTCTCTTCAGCGACGAATCGACTTTTTTACTACATGGAAAAGTGCATAGGCACAATTGTAGATACTGAGCTGAAAGAAATCTTCATTGGATACACAACGTTCACAAACTTCGAATGTATGAGTGGGTTTTATCAAAGGGCATATTTTGGAACCACATTTCTTCAACGGTTCATTGAACGGTGTAATGTACCTACAGTTCTTTCATGCCGACCTTATATCTAGCCTTGCTGCCTTATTTCCAATTGAAGAAAACCCAGATGTTCCTAATGCGTCTCTTTGGTACCAGCAAGACGGTGCCACACCTCATTATGCTTGACCTGATAAGCAATATCTAAATGTAATATTTATTGGATAGCTGAATTCAGAAGACTATCCTTGATGCCAAAATACAAGGATCCCATTTAAACAAATTAATTACATCATTACTTCGACAGCGATCGGGGAAGGAGCTCATTTTTATGTAAGAAAGGTACTCGACAATACATATATAAAAATTGACCTGTCCGAGAATTTTTCGCAAATATAAATTATTAAGAAAATATGAATTTCATTCCATAATTTTTTCCCTTACTGTATATTGCAAAATAATTGCCCTAGTTTTAATTTTAAAATTGCTGGCAAATTATTTGTGTTATTTTCCTGTTTCTTTTGTAAACGTATCATCTTTGTTGGTATGGTACAAGTGTAATAAATTGAACAAGACGTACATGTACATACAACTTGAAGAATTCTATAAAAAGAGGCATTTAGTAGTAACTTTATGCAAGCAATAATTGTTTTTACAAAGCGCACCTGCATTACGGTGGATATGTATGAATGAGGATTCCTTTAAAGTTGAAGTTTATAAAGAAGCAGTAACAGATATAGATGATATACGAAATGTATGCAACCACTGGTAGGAATTCTATTTTAAGAGAAAAAGGCTTTTGAAAATCGTTAAAATTCAAATCTTAATCACGTGCTATTAAACGCATCGGCGATTGGATTTTGATACAAAACGAAATTATTCAGCTTTTACTTTCCTTTCAAATACTACTTCGGCACTAAATAATAGCGATTTCAGAATTATGATACCATTTGATTGTCCTCATTATAACGATACAATATATCGTACCACACTGGGAATTGAACTGTCATTTGAATGTCAAACTATTGTCATGTCAAAGATACAAAACATTATATAGGCACTTCGGGTTATATTAGTTTTTAATTTCAAAGATGACAATACAAATACCACGTCAAGTAATGAAGTGGTTGAGTATTTCGACCGGGTGACATCACAAAAAGTTTGCCAAAAGCGCGCGCATTTCATTCACGTTTGAAATGACAGATTTGTTTTCTAATATTTGTAATGGAAGTAGAAAGTTAATAACAGTTTATTATACACTAAAACTCCAAAATTTTTTATCTATTTTCTTATTATCGTGACCTTGCGAAAATTTTCAACCTCGCTCATTTCTAAAACTATTATACTTCTAATTCTTAAAAATCGTATCACTTTCTCGGACGTTTTGCGTTAAAACCACTCCTTTTTACACAATAAAATATAGGGCTATCCAAAAGTAAGTTCCTAGTTTAAAAGAGCTCTATCTTTTGTACATTTTGATAGTTTGGTTTCATATAGATATCACTTTGGATTGGGGTATTTTCTATATATAGAATGTCTCACGAGGAACTGCATCGATCGATATATGATCGGGTATACATTGGAACATCCAGAAAACCTGGCGGTGTACTAAAGTCTACATGTATTATTGAACTAAATATTTTCAATAATCCGTGGTTATACTGGAAGTGGCTATAAACTTTGTTATTTTAAATTAAACACCTATATATTATAAAATTTTTTAATTCCTAGTTCAAATTTAAGGTTAGTTTGATAAAACAACTACGTTGCTGTTTCTAGCCATATTTGAAATATTTGCATTTTTTGAAAGTTGTTGACAGATGGACGAGTGCATTTGAACTTTTATAACTGTGAAGGTGTTTAACTTGGAATGTTGAAATTTTACAGAACTATTGGCCGAATAGGGTAGAACCAGAAATCGAATTAATTTTCGGAAGACACTATACAGCGTGTCTGAAAATTACGGTTAAACTTTCAAATTTAAGAAGTGTCGAAACTTAATTTTTTAAGTACCGCAACCCATTTTTATCTTTCTTATTGCTCTTACAAAAAATGTCATTTTCATTACGCATCTGAAATGGATACTTTTTGAGATATTTAGGGAAATATGTATTGTAACACAATTTTCTTCAAAAAAAGAGCACGCACCAATCAGAATGTAGCTTATGTAGTTTTTTAAAATGACATCCAACTTTGGAGATATCTAAATAGTCATGACCATTAGGAAACAATGCAACATTGATGAAACGTTGATTTGCCAACTCTCCTGGAAGTTTTGCGTTTTAAGTGTACGTGAATTCGAATTGTTTCCCTAATGAGGATTGTGCCGGTTAAGCGACCATTTCTTGTAGATTTGGCTTCAGTCGTCCGGATAATGTTGTCCAAAAATAATTCGTGCGGTTGAGACCATACTAAATTCGCAAAAACTATTGGAACATTGGAAAATTAGTTTTTTTTAGTTGTGGAACCATGGCAAAGAGGTATGTTTGCGAAGTATTCTGCGTTTTTAACACATAGAAAATCCTGATTCCAGCGCAGCTTGTCTTAAAGACATTATTGGATATGTGGTATGAAATATCCCAAATGACGATTTTGACGTTTGGATCATCAACAATAGGTTTATGTTGAATTTTTGCCTTGACCGATCTGAAGTTTTTCAAATTCCGTATTATTCGCTTAACTGTGTTTGGTGACGACTTCTGTTTTTGTGGATACCAAGCGGCAAAGCTTTCGCATGTTCTTGCTATTTATTGCATTCTTCATAAATAGTAAACAAATTTAAATAATCTTCCTTGGTATAATTTAACCGCACTGGCATTGTTTGTAATTGAACACTAAGTGACATATTTTTCATCAATGCTGGTTTGTTTCCTAATGGTTATGAGTCATGACTAACTTAGATATACCAAAGTTGGATGACATTTTGGAAAACTACCCGAGCTACACTCTCATTGGCCGGCACTTTTTTTATAAGGAAATTGTGCTACAAACATTTTCCTAAATATCTTGAGAAGTATCCATTTTAGATGCGTAATGAATATGACTTTTTTTCTTGTAAGGGGAATTTGAGGAGATAGAGAAAAGTAGGTAGTTGTATTAAAAAAAAAAAAGTTTTTACACTTTTCCCATGTGAAAGTTTAATCGTAATTGTCGGATGCACTGTAATGTTTTCGAAACAATCATTCGGTTTCTAATCCTACCTTATACGGCCAAAATTTCAATTTCCCAAGTTAAACACTTTTACAGTTATAAAAGTTCACATGCACTCAATTTTCAAAAAATGCAAATACTTCAAACGTGGTTAGAAATGGCAACATAGTTGTCTGACCAAACAAACCTTAGAATTAGGTATTCAAACATGTAATAATATATAAGGTGTTCTATTTAAAATAATAATGTTAGCAGCTACTTCCGGTATAACTGGAAGTTTTAGATTATGGAAAATATTTTAGTTCAATACTACATGTAGGATTTAGTACATTGCCAAATTTTCAGAAGTTTCTAATGTATACTCTTTCATATATCGATCGATGCAGTTCTTGTGAGACACCTGTATAGTTGCATAATTTTTGTTGTCATGACGGTATAGTAGTTTTTCTAATTTCAAAATAAGTGTCACACTGCGGTTTTGAATGCTGACAGCAATTTTCAATTGATATTTGTTAAAATGGTTATGCAGCTACTGGTTCGTATTGGTTTCATTCAGTGTTACTTCGAGTCCAACGGACGATGTGCTAACGCATTAGGAAGATATACAATACATGGATTGAGAAATGGGTCTTGCTCGGTAAAATCATCCGTAAGCTCGTGCAAAAATTTAAGGAAACTGATATAGTTACCGATAAAAAGCGATCGGGTAGACCAAAGTTAGTAGAAGTCAGCGCAGCTCTAGTTCTACAAGAACTTCGTATCGTTCGTGAAAATTCTGCATATAATGTTTGCAAAACCACTGAAGGTGAGTTAGTCAATAATATGGCGAATTTTGAGAAGGCAGCTTCGTCTGTACCTATCCCTAAAAAATGAAAATGCGTTTTGAGCTTAAAGTACAAGATAAGTAAATTCACATCAACTTCGTTTTGCAAATGTTTGCGGAAATATAGAATAACATTGAACGGCTGGACAAACATTTTTTGGACAGATGAGGCATATTTTTAAATAAATGGGGGTGTTAACACTCACAACTGCAAGATACGGGTAGAAAATAATGCAAACACGATTGTTCAGCAAGGATTATATGATGTCAAGGTTACTGTTTGGTGCGGCTTTACGTCAAATTTTCTAATAGGACCTTATTTCTATGAAGAAATGGAACATGGACAAACGAACACAGTAACGATAAAAGGGCAACGATATTTTCGAATGTTGCAAGGTTTTGTACTACCAACACTGCAGAATCATTATATTTACAACATTTACAGCAACGCATACACAGTAATGTAAAGACACCACTACACAACGCGTTTGGATATCGTGTAATTGGGAGGCATGTTCCAAATATCTGATATGAATCCGGCTGACTATTGATTATGGGATTACCTCAAAGAAAGGGTGTTTCCTAGTAGACCTAGTATTAATGAGGAACTGAAGCAATCGATATCACATGTCATTGAGAATATTCTTGGGAATACTCTTAATGCCGTTTACAATTTAGAAGAACGATTATTTTTAATTGAATATCGCAGTGGTGGTCATATTTAAGCTATTCTTGTTTCTCCTTACAAAAATATAACCCGTTTCTTTACGAAAAATTTTTTGCAGAATCTAAAAATTTTATAAAGTTACGGCCATTTCAAACTGGGAACTTGTTCTTGAATAATCCTATATAATTAAAACGATCCAAGGCGGCTCTGTGTGAGTGATTCATAACTAGGAGAAGGTGGTAATGGTGGTCTTATTCTCACAATAACTCTTTAATAATACAATGCTACCGATTTCGAGCCAATTTCAGCTCATCCTCAGGCAGAAGTTAATATAATGCAGATAAAATTTTTGTCAAATGTAATAACATTTTAAAACCTAAACGTAAAATATACTTCATTAGGAATAAGAGGATTATTTATTGTAAAGATCATGTTAAATATGTAAAAATTTGGTGTAAAAAGGGACGAACACAACATACTAAAATGATGACCGGCTTTGCGAATGTTGCGAACTGTAAAGTAGCGATGTAGCTATAATTTGTAAACGCCAACTTATTGAACAGCTCTGTATGATTGGTTGCATATACACATATAAGATTTTACTTACTCTCATGGTGGTAGACATATGTTCGTTTGTCAATTAGTATAATGTTAAGTATCTCGAGTTTCTAAAGTACGCGTTCGTTTGTAAAAAAACTTGCAATCCGATTTTTGTTTGTATGTGCAGCTTCCGACAGTTTTGAACTGCACAAACTTACATCTCCTCAGGACGTGGAGTAAGTTTGTGCAGTTCAGTGTAGCTGTCGTTATCTATATATTATTTACCTGTGTAAATTATCTACCTAACTCAACTTTTTTACCTAACTCAACTTAGCTTCATATTCATACAAAATGATATCCATATCACTTGTAATTGAAATAATTGAAAGTGAAATACAATAATTAACAGAAGCAATAAAAAGCATACAAAACTAAAAGAAAGAAATTAAGAAAAGAAGTTAAAACAAAAGGAAGATATGTTTAATGAAATAAGAAGAAGGAACCAATTTCTTCAAAATTTACTGGAATCATTTACACAAAAGTGCGGTATTATTGTTATATAAACTAGACTGCTGTTTCATTTAGATTTTCATTTTGGTACAAATGTAGAAATAAGAATATTTTGATTATTTGTTATGTTTAAGTTTTCTACTCAAGTCTAACAATCAATTTGCTTTATTTTATTAGACAAATTTCTTCATAATAATTTTTCAGTTACTTTTTTTCTCTTATTGGAAAGAGGAACAACTTTCAATGCAAGTTGTATATCTTCATTGCTAGATGATGGGCTTGATATGAACAGGGTTTCATCATCCTTCTTAACTAATAAATAGTAAGGATTTTTTAATGTCATCTTGATTGTCAATTGCCATAACACTCGATCTTTTAGGTTATGTACTATACAAATGCCAATTACCGTACTTACTCATACAATGATATAACCTTTAACGTACAACGTATCATAAACATTTTCAAGATATCGGTTAATGTAATTTTTTTTCTTTTTATTACTATTTACCATTTATTAATAATAACAAAAAGAGATAAATAAACTTAAATATTAACTCATTAATTATTAAACTACATAACAATAATCCCTATTTAATTACATTATTAAAGAAATAATTTAATTATACTATAACCTATAAAAAACACTTTTTCATTAGTTCATTCACTTGCTCCTAATTGTAATTATTAACTTGAGGTTTCTTTTCTATTATTATAATTTTTCTTTTATTGGATATCCCTGTAGCTGGCCTGACGATGTACTTTTTGACCACGAAACCGGTCGCCTAATTTCTCAACAAAACTTTGTGAAATCTGGACCATTCTTCCATTCCTACTTTTAATACGAAACATTTTTCTGTCTTTGTCTTGGATTTCCTTGATTTTCTAACCTTAAGAAAATATTTATTTAATTTAAATAAAATTTAAAGAAAATTATTTTCTTACATTATACATTTTTAAAGTCTTGAAATAAAAATATTTTTTTGAATAGAGACTGATTTTTGCAAGAAAATCAATTTTTTTGATGCAAGAAACTATTTCTCTGCGCGTATCCTTATAGCTAGCCTGATGATGTGTTTTGTTCAATACGAAGCCGGTTCTCAATAGAATTTTTGTGAGACCTGGACCACCTTTTGTCACTATGTATTATTCCATCCAAATTTATTTGAAAGAATTTCAACAACTTATATTCCCGTATTGTATTCAAAATGCATTCTATACATTTGAATTGTACCGTCGCGTCGCACTATGTGGTCGATCAATTGACATTTATGTAATTCTTTGCTTCACTGCATAATAAAACTGAAATTTTCGTTTGTGACCTTGACATACTGTCTAAGAAACTCTAAACAAAGATGCAAAGGATATTCTTAACTTATTAAATTACTATTTACTTATGATTTATACACTGTTATTATTAGATTATTACAGTGTAAAAAGCCTATATTCACTTATTACTAGAGCAACGCAAACTGCGTTGAAAGCCAGTGGCGGACGCATAAAAGTTTACACAAAATAAACACGGCCGGGACAATTCGGTATAAGCGTCAGTATAACTGCGACTCGAAAGCCGATCTGTTGTGTATGCATCTACGCTTTGAAAACGTTTTCTACGTCGCGAAAACGACCAAAGTTGGATACAATAAGAGAATTTATTGCAGAAATGCCTGATTTAAAGTGTGATGGCGCTAAAATTCAATGTGTAGTGTGTAAAATAGATTTAATGTGTTGGTCGAAAAGTGATTGTCTACGGCACGTAAATAGTGCAGGGCATGTTTCAAAAAAAAATTCCGCACGAGATTATGACAAATTTAAATTTAATTTATGTGTTACCTTTATTGCATGTAATTTACCATTTCATTTAGTAAGGAAGAAAGCATACGTCTCGTTTTGGAATTTATATTCGGACTTTAAGTTACTAAGTGAGAGAACATTACAGAGAGTTGTGCTGTCTGCTCGTGAACATGTCGAGAAAAGCATTAAATCGGAGTTGCAAGATAAAAAACTGTGGTCATGTGTGGACGAAACAACAGATCGTAAAAAACATTCTGTGGTTAATGTAATGGTACGCACAACGGAACCACATCGATCGTCACCCTCAATTTTACTAGCTTCCAGACGAATACAACAATGCACTGCCGAAGTAATTTCAATGTTGGTGTTAAATACATTGGAAAAGTTTGAACTTTCAACAAATCAACTGTTGATGTCTATGAGTGATGGTGCCGCAAACATGCTTGCTGTAGGTCGATCTCTTAAAAAACATTGTGCTAACTTGTTGTATATTACATGTAAAATTCATACTCTCAGTCTCGTAGCAGATAGTATCAGAAAATGTTATCCCGAGGTAGACGCTCTAATAGCACATACAAGAGCTGTTTGTAAAATCCCCAAAACGTATTCGGGAATTTCATAGACTATGGCCCGGTATTCCTGAACCACCACAACCTATTCTTATTCGTTGGGGAACATGGTTAGAAGCTGCATTTTATTATCTTAAATATTTTGAGAATATAAAGAACGTGATTTTAGAATTCAACCCAAAGGCAGCTGCGGCTCTCAAGGTAAGCCACTTGAAATTTCGGGACACTCAAGTTAAAACAGATTTGGAAATTGTTCAGAACAATTACGTGGGACTAGCGGATGCGATAGAGAAACTACAAAATTCTTCGGTGTCGTTAGTGGAATCTTTGCAAATAGTTCAACATGTTCACGCACAGCTATGCGCGATAGAAGACGCAAGAAATGTTTGTGTTTTAGAAAGGTTTGAAAGTGTTTTAGATAAAGACTCTGATTTTGGCACATTAAGACAAATTTGTGAAGGTGCGTCAACAGAACCGTTAAGTTATTTGAAAGATTATTTTACTTAGGCAAATATAACGTCACTAGATGTAGAACGTTCGTTTTCGGCACACAAAAACACTTTTTCTTCACGCCGCACTCACTTTGCCGAAACAACCTTGGAAACATATCTAATGTTACAAATATTAAATAGACATTATCCACTTTGTGATTTCACGGAGGACTCTTAAAACGATAAGTGTTTGAGCACGTATCACATTTAATCTATTTTGTGTAAACTTTTATGCGTCCGCCACTGGCTTTCAGCGCAGTTGCGTTGCTCTACTTATTACACTTCTTACTACACAAAACTCTAGTCCAAAATAATTTACAAATTTAATAAAATGAATATTTTCAATAGACAACTCGAAGTCACGGAATCAAATATACTTCAAATTTAATAATTATTACAAACTACTTAAAAAAAGTAAATATGCCCACTAAATGTGAAACATAAAGGTCACAGTTCAATAAAATGAAATAATGTTTAGGGTTACCTATTAAACAATATTGAATTTTCCATCTCCAAACCTTTTTATTAGTACCTACCATTTGAAAGAATTATTATGATTGCAATTGCTTGGCTTCTTCATCAAGTTCTACTACCCTCCTCTCTTAAGGAATGCTAAAACTTGATATCTACGGGTCTGAAATGCAAAATAGAAAAATGTCTTCATTTGTTGCAGATGTTGGATATATTTTGGTATGATGCAATCTGTATTGCCGATAGATATTTTGAGCTTCCTTGGCATTCTGGAACAGTTGCTCAATATCTTCACCATGAATTAGTACCTTCGATACAGTTAAAGAATATAATTAAATTCATTTAAACACCCTTTCAAGTGATGTATTAATGTACATACCTTAAGAACATATTAGCAGAAACTTCGCCTATTAAAATTTCACTTTCGGAAAAAGTGTCTTTCAGTGTTACAGAACTTCCCACTGTGCAGGTCTGTAACTTTCCTTACGTAATTACAAATAAGAAATCTAAACCGGAGCATGCCGGTATAATATCAGGAAGAATGCAAAATGCCCTAAATACAGTAGATAACTGGTGTAAACGAGAAAGGACCACAGTCAATGACCAAAAAACAAATTATCGTATTTACAAAGAAACGCATAATTCGAGGCTTAAAGCGAAGGAGTGGAGATTCAGTTTGTCAAAGAAACGAAATACCTCGGTTTATGGTTCTATCAAAGACTTACGTGGAACTCTCATATCAATAAAACCATCAACAAATGTACTATTGCCTTAGGCAGATGTAGAAGGTCAAAAATGATGCTGTGGTTATACATGAGAGTCATCAGACCAATGATAGTATATGGTTCGGTGGTATGGTGGACAAAGACATTGCAAGTGGAGGCAATAAAGCGGTTAAGTGGCATACAAAGACTAACATGTGCCACGGAGGTCATGAAAACCACGTCAACAGCTGCTTTGGAGGTCACCCTTAACCTAGAACCACTACATGTACATATTCAAGGAGAAGCTAGATTAAGTTACACGTGGTTCTAAACTGTCGGGATGACTACCAAGGTTTCAAAAAATGTAACTCTTTTAAATTTTCACCAATATTTCGCTTTTATTTAAAGCTTCATCATGGTCAATAAATGAGTTGAGTAGATAGACCGAACTTGCGAACTAAAATTCTTTCTATTACGGTGTACATTTGAGAAGCGATGATTGATGAATATAACAAGTTACAGACTAATGAATGGCCAATCCCCCATAATTAGATCGCATGGCGCAGATCACCAGAAACTGTTAAGGGAACTCAAGGCGGGGCCGATAACAAGCGGGCTCAGTGACGCCATTAGTCCCATATACAGCTTCGACAATAACCATAAAACGATAGTACCAGATAGAGAAGAATGGAAAAAAAGACCGCCTATTAAAGCCGAGTCTATCTGGTACACAGACGGCTCAAAGTGGAAACTAGAGGCGGAGCCGGAATTTATGAGATTAGATTAAAAATAACTAAGTCACTAAGTCTAATTCAAAGCGCCATATTGTGACCCATTTGGATTGGAAGCACTCCTGTAGAACTTATATTTTACACTAAAATGAAACATTATTTTTAATACGTAGTGGGTCAAAATGTCTACTTCCACCCAAAATCTCAGAAGTTCTCCTAAATTTTCAAAGCACACTACGATTATTTTTCAAGAATAGCTAAATTTTATTAGGGATTTTTTTTTATTAAAGATCTGACCACACCACTGAATTCAGAAGGTCCTAAAATGATATTAACCAAAATTTCATTTAAATATATTCATTAGTTAGGAAGTTATGATCGAATCAATGATTTTTTTTTTAAATGGTTATTTGCTATTTTGTGGAATTTAATAATAGGTTTAGTTAATTTTTAGTTGCTTTTTTTTTATAAAATTCACCTTGGCCAATAGATGTTGAAAGAAGCGGATCTATGAAATAATGCACGGTAAAATTTGGAAAATGATTTTCCCATAATTTGTTTTATTAACAAACATATTTCAATTAAACTTTGGTTAAAACCATTTCAAGACCGTCTGAATTCAGTGGCGCAGTCAAATTTTTAATAACAAAACCGCTAATAAAATTGTCGACCTCGAAAAATAATCATTTTGTGCCTTGAAAATTTAGATGAACTTCTGAAATTTTATGTGAAAGTAGACTTTTTGATCCACTATGTACTCAAACAAATTTGGTTTGGAAACGGTATACAGATTTTAAAACATACCATTGTAATTGTATAGCAAAACACCTCAATGACCAAATAGGAATCAACGATATAGAAAACATCTCAACTCTTGTATGTAAAAAAAGGCGAAGCAGAATTGTTGAGTTTTGCATGAACTGACAACAGGAACTTTCTGAATTATTGATGCAAAAAAAACGCGGTGATCGATTTGACCCTTTCTCAAATTCTTCCTTAGAAATTAAAAGCGAAGTGAACATCTAAAGATTCTTTCATTGCAAGAGAAAATGAGAAAAAGAGATGCTTCAAGATAAAGTGTTTTCCAACCATCGTCGATCCTACGTAGATGTGCGCCAAAAGTAAACTAATTTAAGAAAATGTAAAATCTAAGCCAGAGATTAAAAATTAATCTGTCTTCTAGAGCTGTAGGAAGGCGAGCCAGGAATACCGACTGCTTCGGTAAAGGTAGTGAACGTCGTTGATATTTGAAGTTATGCAATTTCTCTTTATTGAAAAATATAATTACAAGTAGATTATTTTTTTAAGATTATGAACTTTCAATGAGTTTAACGTGAATTTTGTAAATATTGTTGTGGAAAAATTTATCTATGTTCCACATTTTATTTTGTAAAGTACGTTGTCAGGTAAATCTGCAGTAAAAAGTTAATTTTCATCTACAATTTCTGCTACTCTTTAACTCACTATGTGATTGTTATCTACATCACGTGATTTTAGATTATACACGCAAGCAAGGTATGAAAGTGTTCCGTTTACTGCGAACTGAAAACAGTGAAAATGTGAATGGTGTTAAGTACTCCCAGAGAACGTGTAAAAACGATTGTTGAAGCAAATGGCGACAGAAACTGCTGTTTCAAACGAATAGCGTGAATTTATGGTAACGACGAGGAATCCCGTCGGCAGACGGTGGCTTTTGCGAAAATGTACCATCTGTATTTAAGTTTCATGTATAAGTGGCGTTACTGCAGCTTTTATGATTCAAGCAGTTTTTAAAATATGAAAACAAATGCACTCTGCAGTTTTTAATAGGAACGCATACATTTTTGGACAGATGGTGTAAATCATTGAAGTGAATTTATGCAGTATGCATATTTCAAATATATTCTAGCTATATGTTCAAGAGAAAATATTACTTTTGCTGTATTTTATCGTTGCTTTATTTGTGTACCATCAGACTACACATTTATAACATTTGAATATTTCGGTGTCTCCATCGTTACATGCTTATTTTAAGTAGAACACCTTTTATGTTATTAAATTTTTTAAGTCTGTTTCGCCGTATCACGGCTCATCCGCGTACCTATGTGGAAGGTAGTACGTGTACTTGAAATTGTCGTATATATACGAAGTTAGCGAATACAAGTATGGGTGAGAGTATCTAATTAAAGATACTATAATCACTGAAATTGTCGAAATTAATAGTTGTATCGACCTCTACAGAAGTGAGCAAATCGTAATGCTCCACTTTGAGGGCAGCAGCTCGACTGATAGCTTAATCTGCCACAAGTAATTAAATAATAAAGAACCAATTTATTCATTTAATTACCTCTGGCAGGTTAAGCCATCAGTCGAGCTGCTACCCTCACAGAAAAAGTGGAGCATTATGATTTGCTCACTTCTGTCGATATAGCTATTAATTTCGACAATTTCAGTGATTGGAATATCTTTAATTAGATGTTCTCATCTATACTTTCTATGTAACTGTTTTTGTATTATCTAATGTTTATGAAAAAAAAGGACTCATGTAGCCTAAATGAAAGATATCTCATTCTCACAAGTGCTTTTTTAAAACACTTTCGGAATTTTGTAGTAGAGGTGTCGATGTGCCATTATTAGAGCGGGCCAAATCGGTCCTCGCAACAGAATCGGAGTCAGACGCATGGGCCGCTTATTATAAATAGCGTATATGTGACTCACAGCAGACATGTGATATTTTGAAATCAATACAGCATAGTAAAAAATTGAAGCCGACGCAATAATAATGTTTGGTAAATAGAGCGAATACATGCACACGCTAAGGTGTTTCTATTGTAATTATTTTTTTTTTGTTTGAAAACGGTATGTGTTGTAAATGTGATGTAATAAGGTAATAACTGTAAAAAGTAACCAAAGTAGTTATTCAAAAATCTGTTGTACTTAATAACGTAACAATAAATAATGATATAAAAAATAAACGGAGCTTCTTAATAAAGCGGATAGGCTTGTTGAAAAAGTTGCACCATCAGGTATGCTTGATGAAAGAATGTACTTATATTTCGAGAAAGACCGTTCCACATCTACCGAAGTAAGACAGGCATAATTAAAATAATCTTTAGAGTTAGTTAAGGAATCTGCAGATGCCCCACCACATATTTGTCTTAATCTCGTGTAATCGGAATTCTTTTTTAAAACACTGTCGAACTTAGCTAAAACGCGGCCACTTATTGCGTCGTTTATACCGTGTAGCAATGTATTAACTTCGTCCACGATTTGTACTGACTCTACCAACGACAATCCAGTATTTTGCAATTTTTCTATTGCGTCTGCTAACCCTTTATAATTGTTGCTAATACTTTTTAAATCTGTTTCAACAGACGGATCTAGAAATCCTTTCTGGCTCTCCTTAATAGCTGTAGCTTCAGCAGGGTCGAATTGCAAAATCACAGATTTGATTTTTTGGAAATGTTGAGAATAATAAAAAGCGGCTTGCAACCACGTTCCCCAACGCGTAAGAATAGGCTGTGGTGGTTCGCGAATACCAGGACAAAACCTGTGGAATGCTCCAATCCGTTTAGGACTTTTGAGAAACACTTTTTTTGTATTTACTATTAATGCATTCACCTCCGGGTAACAATCTCGAATAGTTTGTGCCACAAGCATGAACTTTACACGTAACATGTAAAAGGCGCTCACACTTTTCTTTAAGAGAACGGCCTACACTACACATTGTCGCTGCACCATTGCTCATGAACATCAACAGTTGACTAGTTGACACTTGGGATTGTTGTAACGTATCGAGCACTACGGCCGTAATTGCTTCACCAGTACACTCTTTTAGTCTTTTGCTAGCTAATAAAATTGCAAATTTCGGTTTAACAGGATCTAGTACTCGTACTATACTATTCAAAATAGATTTTTTTTGAAATCTGTCGTCTCATCAAGACATAGCCACAGCTGTTTATCTTTTAATTCTGCTTTTCGATATCCTTACGTCTACGTAGTAGATCTCTCCGTAACGCTGTCCGCGATGGTAAGTTCCACCCGGGATTGTATGTACGCCAAAACTGTCGAAACGCTTCTTTATCGAGTACGCGAAGCAGTAGACCACATACAATAAACATTAAAAGTAAATCCAACTGAAATTGGGTTTGAGGTGGCACGCCATTTTTCTTATTTTTGTGCTGTACACTATTAATGTCTTTTACAGTCGCGTTTGTTCCGGCACATTAACGGTATTTTACAAACTCTGCACAATATTTTAGTTCCATTGTAGTTTAAATCCAGAAAATCACTGATAAATTTAGTCATTTTACTAGCTAACGGCCGATTATTTTCCTTCAAATATAATAAGTACGACTAACGCTGCGAAGAGTTGACGAGAGACTGTTGCAATAAATCAATAATTTGAAGGCCGTATCGACTCATCTGTATACATACATATGTGGCGTCATGGGCCCGGCAAACTCATTTCTAACCTGGTGCGGGACTCTCTTGGCCCGCTCTAGCCATTATGCAAACCATCGAATTCTTATTGGAGGGGTTTAATCCTAAGGCAGGAAGCATTTAATTAATGAATTTAAGTACGCTTCGATATCTGTACAAATAAATGATTTACTTACAAACTCACTTATTTAATTACTATTTATCTTTAGATAGGAAAATAATCATACATCCACGAAACGACGTAATGTAATACTAACACCCCTAAGATTTGGAGATAATGTTTTGCCCAAAATGCGGTCGTAGAGGCACATGATACATACATTGACGCAATTCTATTTCTGGTGTTTTTCTTCTTATTTTCCACATTTTTATAAAACGTATTGTAGAAATACAGGGAAGGTACAATAATTCAGTGAACTTGTTTGGCTCTCCTACAATTGTTTGAATCGGTACAATACTGAATTATAAATTCCTAATTTGTGTTGGATAAATTTACTTAATGTCTATTAAATACTGAAGCAGTACATTCAAGCATACTCTTTTTTTCAAATATTAGGAATTAGACATTTTTTGAATTTTTACTATTTTTAAACCAAATCCTGTTGCAATGAGGAACAGTTTCTTCCAATTATGTTGCAATTATCTTTACACGATTTTTTTCTGTGTAGCTCATATGTAAAGCTGCCGACGCGACGTGAATGCTGCAATATTAGCGACACCGTCGATAAACCAGTATGTATAGGGTATAATATAATTTATATAATGTGTAGAACTTGCCCAGTTAGAATGAAAAATCTGTCACAACGAAGAAAACAACAACTTTAGTCACAAACGGCAGCAGAGCACTGAATCGCTTGCACATTTGTTAAGACTACACGACAGCATATGGGCTACGTTCGATTTCCCCGAATGTAATCCGCTGCTGTAACACTCACTGGTAGCAGCTTTACTCATATGATCTATAAATGCCTTAATTAATAAATAACTTAAATCATTAACAGACTTACGTACTTCATTAAAGCATTTCTTTTATAATCTGCAGTCTTGTCATGGCCGTACTTTTCAACCTATAAATTTGATAAAATTTACTTAACTATTATTAAATCTCACTGATTATAAATTAATAAACCTTGCGTTCGAAGATTATGGTTGGAGTAAACTTTAAAATTTAATGTAAACTTTGCTCCAACGGAATTTTTTATTCTTTATAACTTATTCAAACGACAACGTCTGCCTTTAATTTCATCTTTTAATTACTTGATCTCGAATTAATATTTGGATAGACACATTGTGCAAAGTCTGCCTTTGAATTTCCTTCTCAAACCTGTGGAAGATAATATTTGAGACTTGAAATTAATTTAGAAGAAAAAAAGGTATAGCGCAGTAAACGGCATTTAAATTTAAAAGTAAAATTCTTCTACGAGTTTACAGGCAAACTTCTTAGTTACACACAGTTGTTAAGTAAAATTTAAATGTATATAAATTGAACTTCTCAAGGATAACGTTTTAAAAAATGTTTAAAGTGTGGGATCTAACTTAGTTTTATTTTGCGAATAGAATTATTAGGAATGGTAAATCAGAATGATTACCATGCTTACCATTGTATTGTAATGACTGCGTGTGCGTAGCACTATGTTCATCGATATAAAGGGTGATTCGTTAAGGATTTCCACATAGTAGCCTCTGATATTTTTGACAATGACAATTACATCTGTCAAGTGATGTTTACAAATTAGAAACGTGTACAAAAGTAGTTATGGAGCGATACACAATCCAGCAACGTGCTAAGATAGTTAGGGCTTATTATGAAAATGGGTGCCCGCGAAAAAATGCATTTCGTGCATTAGGTACGTTGTACATAATCGACCTTCGGAACGCACAATTTGGAATGCGGTTCAGACATTTGAGCAAACTGGGACTGTAAGCACAGTTAAAGCATCTCATCGTGTTCCTCCAAAACGTTCGGAGGAAAACATGGCTCTCGTTTGTGAAAGTGTGACCGAAGAACCAGGCACATCGATTCGGCGTCGATCACAACAAGTGGGACTCTCCTACTCCACTACACAACGAATCTTGACCAAGGATTTGCATTTGCATCCTTACAAAATGCTATTGACACAAAATTTGAAGCCGAGAGATCACCAACAGCGTCGTGTCTTTGCAAAATGAATGCTTGAACAAGAAGATAATTTTTCAAGGAAATGGGGATCAGAAAACCCAAGAGCGATTATCGAAAAAGAAATGCATCCCCAAAAGTTGACTGTTTTGTGTGGTAGTTGGTATGGAGGCATTATTGGCCCGTATTTCTTCGAAAACGATGCTGAACATGCGATTACAGTTAACGCTGTTCGCTATCAGAGCATGTTAACCGACTTTTTAAAGGACAAATTGGAAAATTTGGACGCTGATGACCTCTGGTTTCAACAAGACGGTGCCACCAGCCACACATCCAGAGAAACACCTTACTTCAGACTCGTTTCCCAGGACGTGTAATCTCAAAAAACGGCGGTATCATTTGGCCTCCTCGTTCGTGTGATTTAACTCCTGCAGCCTTTTTCCTTTGGCGTTATCAGAAGAGTAGAGTTTACAGAGATACGATCGCAGAGCTAAAGGACGAGATACGTCGCGAAATCAACAGCATAAACCCTGACATGTGCCACAATGTTATTAGAAATTATGTGAACCTAATTCGAGTACGCTGAATCCAATGATGCTAACCGTTTTTAAAGTTAGCTCGCGTTTTCGAGCAATTTCAATTTAAAAATTTCAGGCCCAAAGTCCCCCAAAAAACGTAATTTTTATCATTTTTTGACCATTTATTGAATTTAAATCAATGGAAATCGATCGAATAAACATCGTATTGACGAATACACATCGAATAGAAACTGTTTCAAAAAAAAAAATGAATCGATTCAGTCGATTTTTTCAGACTTATCATATTATTCAAACGAAATTGCGTGATTTCAATGTGATTGCATGGTGCAGTGACATTTGACGGTTCGTACAGTGCCTCTTCGCCTGCCTCTTCGGTTTTCATGGTTTCCAATGCTGATGGCTCAGATGGCTGTATTCCAAAGAACCATTTTTTCTTCTGTTCATGCCGTCAGAATAATTCACGCACGCATAACATTCAGCTGGATCATGTTCTCTTGGATCTATCCAAATCATCAGAACACCAAATGGCATAGCGGCGCCGGATTTTGTCCATTTATTCAAATTCAAAACGCATGTTGTACAAACAATAGACGGCGTCCATCAGTAAAAACATTTTGTGAGAAATATTGTTGATATAAATCAGCGGTTTCAGCACTTATTTTACGGCAAGTAGTCTTAATTACAAATTTTTCACACACGTAATAAAAGGTATTCAATCTAGAACATTTATCCATATTTGATATTTCAAATTACATGATTTTACAAGCTAATACAATGAACAACCTCGAACTTTTCACTATTCACTTCGGTTTAGGTTATTTGCTTTAATATTTAGATGTTAACACTTTGACTTCTGAAAACAGACTGAGCTCTCAGCGGTTAACAGCTCCGCTTTTGACCTTGGAAGTTTTTAGAAGGTTTACGAATGGTCCATGAAGGTTCTCGAAGGTTCCAGAAAGCTCTTAGGCCATTGATCAGATTTTCCAGAAAATTCCAGAAGGTTCTTAGGACCAAAAATTTTTAAATTGAAATTGCTCGAAAATGCGAGCTAACTTTTAAAAACGGTTGGCACCATTGGCTTCAGCTTACTCGAATTAGGTTTACCCCCAGGGTGCCCAGCTTGTTGCATTTTGCAACTAGCACGGTGTAATTTACAGCAAGTTTGTGCAATAAAGATTGAATATACCAGGGATAAGACTGATTGATTGTGACCATAAGCAGGATAAGTCTTTTGCAGCTCTGTCCAGTTGCATGGTTCCAATGCAATGGGTGTTGTTTTATGATCCACTCATTAATTGCGCTACGTACCGCACTCTTGGTTATACTTAGACCCGATTCAGATCTCGTAAAATTAATGTTAGAACCTTCCAAGACAATCTTGTTGTCTTTAGGCAGAGCCATTAGGTTTTACAGGCACTCCCAAACGAGTTTAGAGGCTATATGATAAGATGCTGGTGCATTTAAAGCTGCCTATCAGAGAGAATGTAGGTCGTCTGCCCTCACGGTTGACGATTGCTACCTGCAGTTTTAGAAGGATCTTGGTACTCTGTTTATTTGCAAAAGTTTAACGGAGTTTAACCAGTTTCTCTGTTAGATTATTATTTATTGAAATAATCCAAACCAAATTTTATTGAAATAAGATTATTAAGGTGATAATATATTTTTTAAACTGCATATTTTCATAAAGTTCGTCATTTGGCCTCAGTAGATTTAATAATTCTAGGAACTTAACACAAAATAGTTGTAAAGCAATGCGTTAAAACTACTTATGCGTCCTGCTTTCGTCAACGGTTCGTATTTTATCGTTATTTTAACTTGACAAAGTGAACTAAATTTTATTTAAATTTCAATAAACGCTTTTATAATGCAGTAATTGTTCGGTGGGCCAGTGGGAAGTGACCCTGCTCCTGACTGTGGCAGAATGAGGCGCTGTACGTTCGAGTCCTTCCAGGGTCAAGTGTCGGATTTCTCTGGTAGATCTGATGCAATCTCGACTTACCATTCACATGTTGGAGAATAATTAAGTGCGCCTCACCTTTTCCGGTGAGGGGATGGTAGCAACAAAGCCGTGGACACTTTACGCACACCATTTACACACTAAAAGGCTCCATAGGTTACGACAAGCTTCAAAGCTGCTCCGTAGGGTTATCTCCATAGGTAAAAAAAGTTAAATGATGGTCAACATCTGCAGCGCTATTTGTAATACAGTTTTCGTTTATGTTAATGCTATAAAAAAGATTATGTTAACAAAGTTTTTAACTTTTCTAATTTGTTTTTGATATAAATTCTGTTTGTCTAATGCATTTTCTATAGAATTTTTGATTACTAAAATGATTCCTGATACATGCATAGTCTGTTTTCCAGATCTGCGACTTTGACTCTGGAATACCCTAACAATCTATAGTAAACAACTTGCAGTAAGGTCGTATGTTTCTAAATCATATGGATAAAAAGATGTTACATCAAACTGAAACGACATACATACATGGCGTTATAATTTATAATATAATTCAGACTTATTTGTAATACTATTAGTACCTACAGCGATTATTTCTTTTGCCTTTTTTAATGAAACTATAGTAGTGCAGATATACAAAAATATATTCTTAAGTTCATTGCGTGTCTATATTGTAACAAAACGTTTCCTTATCATTAAAGTGAAGCCTTATTCTTTTTTCAACTGACATTGTGAATAAGGTATTTTACGAAATTGTAGCGTAGAAAGATAAATTGAGAATAAGATAATGAAATTCTTGGAAAGCAATTTTTGTTTAATGTTGACAGCAATTTTCTTATCATTCATGGTTCAAGCGAATGTTCTCAACATTAGTGGCAAATTTAACAAAAGGGATATCAAGAACGAAGGTCAAAGCGCTTAGGTTATTATTACTTACGTCGTCGCCAGCAAAGCTTTCCGTTCACGTTTCTGGAAGAATGGTTAAAGCGAGTCGATATCCATCCTTAACGTACTCTTAAACTCGTACCGCATTTTTACGAGGTACTTCGATCTTAAGTTAGTACACATATAGTCTATTCAGAAAATCAAGACTTCGAACAAATAACAATATCTTGTGTTATATTGCACACCAATTTTTATGTAAAAGTTTTCAAAACAATAGCTTCCTCAAGGAAATGTAGATAAACAGTAAATGGTATTATTCTATAATGGATGCATTTTTTTATAGCTGTTAAGGTTGAAAGGGGTATACTATTTCAAACACGCGCACTGATGTCCATATCTGATGTCAGTATTTCCTAGACTTCTTACTCACTCAAAATACGTTGTGTAGACAGCATAACTTAACAAATCACACGCACATACATTGTACGGTGCTTTAAGGAAAGACGTATTGTGTAGAAATAGAGAATTAAAAATGTGAAACACGGAATGAATGATTGAAGACCAACAATTAGAAATATTCGTTCATTTTGTAATTTTACAAATGATTTGTGTAGGTAGGTATATTCATTTTTAGTATGCACTTCAATAGGAATATGAAATATAGCGATTTTTCAGGAAAACAAAACATATTCATATTTTCTTACATTTATACAGGGTTAGATGAGGAATATTTTTCATTGGCCAGTAATAATTATAAAAAAAATTTTATTGTTATATCCCTGAATTGTATTCTTAATTCTCGGATAGAATATACAGGTAAACAAATAATAAGCAAAATATATTATATATCTTTCGCTACATGGAGATACATGTCTACAGCAAAAATTTTAATTGGATAGAGAAAGGATAGATGCCACAAGCCGAACTGCGTTAAATAAAGAAAATGATGCTGTGATGGCACTTGTATAGTGGATCAAACAAGCAATCATACTTCGCTGACGGCTGCCTGATAAGTAGAGCCCGGTAACGTGGAAAAGAAAATGAAACGCATATTGAAAAAACAGTTTCTTTGGTTATGTGTTGACGCAGACTGTAAAAAAATTCAATTGTAAATATTATGGTACGCATACTAGACCCTAGTAAACCTACATTACCATTGTTACTAGCTAGCCGAAGACTACAAGAGTGTACTGCTGCAGCAATTACGAAGGTTGTACTTAGTACGTTGGAAAAATTTCAAATTTCAAAAGATAAAGTGTTGATGTTTATGAGCGATGGCGCAGCGATAATGCGTTCGGTAGGCCGTTCTCTCCTTCAACATGGTTGCAAGTGTTTACATGTTAGGTGTAAAGTGCATGCTTTACATCTTGCGGCAGAAACCATTCGACAATGCTCTCCCAAGGTAGATGCATTAATAGCAAGCACAAAAAAGGTATTTTTGAAGTCTTCCAAACGTCTACGATCATTTCACACAGAGTATCCTGGTATTCGTCAACCACCGGAGCCGATTCTTGCACGTTGGGGTACATGGTTGCAGGCAGCTTTTTATTATGCTGAACATTTCAAAATAGTAAAAGCTGTTGTTGCACAATTCAATCCCGCCGAAGCTGCAGCTATTAAGGAGACCCAGTCGAAATTTTAAGATATTTCCGTTGAAACAGATTTAAAAAATATTCGTAGCTACTATAAAGGATTAGCTGACGCAGTAGACCAATTACAAAATAGATCGTTATCATTATTGGAGTCTCTGCAAATTATGAACGGAGTGCATACACAGCTACTGACTATACATGACGCAAAATATAATCGCGTTTTAGAAAAGTTCGAGAGTGTGCTACAGAACGATCCCGATTTTAGCACACTAAAACAAACTTGTGATGGTGTATCGAATAATCAACTGACTAAGTACAATCAGTATTTTAATCATGCATGTATAACATCGGTAGATGTTGAACGCTCTTTTTCAAAATATAAACTAATTTTCTCACCACGACGAACATCGCTCACCGAGACAACTGTGGAAACACATCTAATGGTGTCAACTTTTTGCCACTCTTATCCATATGATATTAATACTGATAATGGTGCTTCTAGTTTTACTGTTCCGTAGCCAAGGCTGCTTAAAAGGGTGAGTGTTTCACTACTTTTCACATATTATATTTATGTATTAGTTCTGTTTTCTTTTTCTATTTTCTTACTATTCTTTTTGTATACTAGGCAGGTGCGGCTATGGCACGGCTTCCTGTTACCGGGCTTACTGATAAGTGAATAAACCACCTCTACTCGCACTCGTTTTACCACTAGCATTAGGCTCTCGGCTTAGTCATTGCAATTGTGCGTATTGCGATCGCTCACAGATCCTAAGTAAATTATTTCGATTGCTGTATATGATTCGGTACGAGCTTTCACGACTGTAGTCCTAAGTAGAAGAAATGATACTAAACAAAGTTGAACGGCACTGAAAGGGTCCGATCAAAATGGAACGAGACGAAAGAAGCCGAACCAGGCCAAACAGAGTTATACGGGACCATTTGGCGCTGAACATAATTTAAGAGGACCGAACGCAGTCGAATATAGTGGCCGAACCGAGCAGAACCGAATATAGCCGAACGGAACCAAACCAAATCGAATATATCCGAATGGAACCGAATAGAACTGAATATAGCCGAACGCAGCCAAACGGAACCGAACAGAACCGAATACAGTCGAACAAAGCCGCACAAAATCGAATGTAGCCGAATAGAAATAAACGAAACTGAATATAGTCGAACGCAGCCGAACAGCCTATATAAGCGAACAACCGAACGAAAGCGAGTGTAGCCAAACAAAACCGAACGGAATCAAACATAGCCAAATGCGACCGAACGGCACTAACAAGACTACAGAGGCAACTAGGTACAACAATTTTACTAAAAATTTTTCATCACGAATGGTGATTAAAACTGAAATTGAATCAATCATTTTGAAATTAATTAATTAGTTATATTTGGTTTTGATCGGTAATTAAATTAGTGAATAATTTTCAATCATTAATCAGACCAACACATCCTCATCATAAAATACATTTGCGTTTTGAAAGGCCGAACTTCTTATGTTTGCCCGTCGTAATGGAAAATTTGGTACCAATTGAATGCAAAAATATTCTGCACTTAGCTGTGTATTTGAAGAATTAAATAAATGTTACTTAATGTATTAAGAAGCGAGGCTAGAAGGATATTCGTTTGTGACCGAGTCCTATAAAAAGATCTTTATTTTTATCATTCATGGGTTCATGAATGATATTTTTCTTGTCCTGGTATTTATCGTTTATACGCTAAAGTTATATGTATATTTTTCTTATTATAATTATTCATTCACGAGTGAAAAATATCCTATCCCAGAACTGAAAATAAAATTCATGTATGATAAAAACTATTTTAATTCGTTTCACACAATTCGGTACTGAATAATATAAAATTTTATTCTTTTAGGAATGCAATTTAAAATAAATGTGATATTTTCACTTACGAGTGATACTTTTCGTCGTTGGCAATATTTCGGTTACAAACTATAAGAATCAATAGTTTTTCACTCGAGAGTGATATTTTCCGTATCCTGCTTTTGTATAATTATAATTGTATTAGTATTCACACGTTAGTCCGGTCAAATTTTCAAAAAGTGAAAGTGCGGGAGCAGCGTAGAATTGGTTCCCACTTTTCAATTTCGAAAGTGGAATGAGTATGAACTATTTGTTTACGGCATAAATTTGTATAAAACGTGGACATTTTCACAAAACAAAAATGCGGGGGCCAACTTCACGCACCCAGGTTCCTCCGAGTTGTCCGGTCCCTGGCATGAGAGATGTATCTGAGGTGTACCTTATTGTTCTTAACATTCATGCTCCTTTGTGAAGTCAAGCTAATTTTTCGGCATTTTATATTAGTTTTTGCTATTCTACAATTACATGCACGGTTATGTTTTAACGCTGCTGATGTACTTAGGCAATTGTTACCCCTCCGAGTAGGCATTCTAAAAATAAATTAAGCCATGTACTTCTTTGGATATTAAATAGGATGATTTGCGGCCCTCCTTTGCATAAAAATGTATTTTTATTATCACTCTCTTTTGAGCTGCTTTCGTGTAAAAGATAAAAGTGTACCGCTTCTGCTTAACGTAACAAGAATTATGCGGTATGCGCGAGGATATAAAATAACAACTTCCAAAATAAGGACAAAAGAGAAAGCGAAGAATGAAAGACGCCCCGGAATTTCTCCGTATAAATCGTTTACCGAAGCATGTAAACTAATTACCAAAAATATTTTCGTGGCACTTAACCCTTTATCAGTGAGCTCTTTTTCACCCTAAAACCCGCAGAGAAACAAATTACTCTAACTGAAAATATTTCTTTATGTTATTATTTTCAATATTTCTTTGTTTGGAAACTCTGAACTTTTCTGAAGAATATTGTATTAAGATTGCATCTACGTAGTACAGTGTTTTTCTTTAATGTAGACAGGTACTAAGTTTTGTATATTTATGTTACAATTGTCTTTTTATTTATTTGGTTTTGTTTTAAAGATTTATTGTAATTAAGTTCAAAGATTAAATTACCAACGATTTTTTCCGCTTATTATAATAGTGTACCCTTAGGGTGTTATGGTTTATATAATCGAGAATTCAGTTATAAATAAATTTTAGCCATTCCGTTTGACCATTTTTTCTGCTTCTCTCCTTGTCAAACCTCGTTTTTCAGAGACTCTGTGATTACTGCCTCCCATCTTTTCCCGGGTCTGCCTCTCTGTCGTTTTTGTTGTGATTTGGTCTGATTTGATCATATTCTTCTTGTTTGTCTCTCCTCTCCCATTCGTGCAACGTGCCCAAACCATCTCAGGTGCTGTATTTCAGTATCTTCTAAGATAGGTTCTACATTCAGCTCCTTTCTTACTAATTCATTTCTGATTCTATCTCTTCGTGTGATTCCCTTTACTGCTTCCAGATATCTCATCTCCAATGCTTGAATCTCACATTTTGGTTGTCTGTTAAGGACCCAACTTTCACTTCAATTTCACTTGTTTACTATTAGTTTGTGTTTGTTCTTCATTATATTTTCCTCGTCTTGCTTAATAGCCAATTCTAACAGGCAGGTCTTTTACCTATTTTGTGTGACAGTCTAATATCCACAAGTTTGTTCAGGCAAAAACCATTCACTCGGATAGAAAGGTGATGGCATTGATTTTTTGAGACGCAAAAGGAATTTTGCTAATTGATTATCTTGAAAAAGGAAAAACTGTTACTGACCAATATAACACAACACTTTTGTACAAACTGAAAGCAGCAATTCAAGAAAAACGCTTGGGAATGGTCAAGAAAAAAGTGTTGTTTCACCACGACAATGCGCCCGCTCATTCAAGTGCAATCGCTCAGCAAAAATTGACAGAATTGAAGTTCGAAATCCTTCCGCATCCACCGTATTCGCCTGATTTGGCTCCGTCGAACTTCCACCTGCTCCTGAAACTCAAAACATTTCTGGGTGGAAAGAGATTTTGGTCGAAAGAAGAACTGTTAGAGGCTATAACCGATTATTTTGAGAACCTCGATGAAAGTCACTTCCGGGAGGGAATCAAGAAGCTAGAGAAACGTTGGACCAAGT
This sequence comes from Dynastes maya, assembly GCA_029619315.2. NCBI lineage: Eukaryota > Metazoa > Arthropoda > Insecta > Coleoptera > Scarabaeidae > Dynastes > Dynastes maya. The sequence goes on from JAROYE020000001.1 coordinate 39,255,786, forward strand.
GTGTTGAGCTTCTAGGGGATTATATTGAATAATAAAATATAACTTGAATCCGATTTATTTTATTTTCATGGTCATTCCGGAAACTTTTCAATCTACCCTCGTTTTACTTCAATTTTACAACTGAATTTTAGGACCTATTGTGTTCTTGGTACGGTGCCGTCTGCTTATTTGTAAACACCGCGAAAAAAGCTAGACCCCAGCTATCCCGTCGAAGGTCGGATTCTTATCAATTCAATAATTAGTAATTAATTTATCCTATCCTGAATTTCTTTTTCTAACGATTCCAATATCTGTTTCCTATTTTTCCACATACTTTTTATAGATAATTATGCAAAATTTCCCACTTTTTTGGAATTTATTGAGAACAGATTATTCACCGTATTTATTCGATATTTGCCAGGATCGAATAAAAAAAGCATTGGCCGTAGCCTTTTTGTGCTAGCTTAGATTATTTATTTTTCATAAATGGAGCATTCTATATACATATATCAGTACCTAAAATTTTGCACGAAATGTTTTTATTGCAACGTACTCCTAAAATGAAAAACAAAAGAGCTGGGATGAATTTCGTTTAAGATCCGCGTAGTCGTAACGTTGTGAAACAAGCTAGGGCGTTGTTGGAAATATCAAACGTACGTAGTTTTTCTTTTCGCTGATTACAATGCTGTAAGCGGAAAAACAATTACAAGTTATTTTTTCGGATATACTTAAAAATGTTTTTTTTTTCTTGGAGACCTATACATCGTGCCAATTAGTGTGTGGCCGGAAGATAGCAATTTACAGAAAGTTTTTAAATGAAACACATTCAGAGAAAGGTACCGTATAACATTATTTTATTATGCTACTTCCTACTCAAGTATGCAGGGTGTTCAATTTCCGCTGCCCGTGTTACAATTTTGATGTTTTAAATTGAACACCCTGTATGTTATTGTGTCTTTGGATACTCCAATTTATGTCAACTTTCTTCAATATTCCCTATATCTACTTGGCTTAGTTTTTCAGATAATTGGTGTAATTTGAAATATTTGCGAAATGACGTTTCTTTAAGGACGATGTCTTAACGACAATGCATCGAAGATTATTTTATATTAACTAGATCCTACAAGATGGCCATCGAAATCGTTGCCATGTTGGATTTATGTTATTTCAATTTTCTTAAGCGAAACACCCTGTATATTTTCTAGAATGTCGTAGAGAAGCGCTTCTAGAATTTTTTTATAAACGCTTCCGTATACTCAAAATGCATCCTCTTTTAGCAAATTAAGTACGACATTATGCTACGCCGCACAGAGTGCTGCGACAAAATGGTATAAGCTTTGGTTCATTAAAAATAATGTTTGACAATTGAAGAGGCAAGTGGATGAAGGGGTTGAGTCACATTTTAAAAAAATCTATTTTTAGTTGTAATGAAACAAACTGCATCCGAAAATATTCATTCAATAAAAAATGTCAACTATCCCTATTAAAACCTAATTTATTCAAAAACAGTTTGTAACATAACTTCTTCATCCACTTGCCCCTTCAATTACTTTTTTGGCACAATTCCAACAATTATTTGAAGTGACCTTCATTTCCACACATGCATTGTCTAGCAAGTTAGCAAGCACGTATGTAAATAGCTATATAAAAATGTTTATTGCCGAAAACTCCAAGAAATACTCAGTCGAATAAAATTTGTATCACCGGTCTAACATCTAAGGCGCTTAAGATTTCGGCGGCTAAAGAAACAACGGCATTTCGCAAAAATCTCAAATTAGGTATGTCAATTTATCTCAAAAACTAAGGTAGATAATAGGTATACGAAATATTAATGAAAATAGATATGAATTGAAGAGTGGCATCCAATAATATTAAATAATATATAGGATGCTCCATTAAAAAAAAAACAAGCATGTATCGTGCGGTAGTAACGGTCGAAGTTATTGCCGTGATTCACCAGCAGAGATCTGTTTGTTATTGCATCAATCACTTTGTCCTCTGTCCTAAAGATTTCATATCTCTTTTCAATTTGTAGCAAGAAAGAATTGTCAATTAAAAGTAATCGATTTACTTTTCGTTATTAGCTTGAACAAAACGAGTAGCATTTTGCGGTCAAATTATCGCTAGAATTTGTTCCCTTATTGAAAATGGCAACGAATTGTTATTCTCGTTATCGCTTTTCGTATACTCTTTTTGTGAAAGAGAGAGTTTTTCTATAAATACGTTCAAGAAGAAATTCTCTGACGATCGAAAGCAATTAAGTAACTATTGTTATTCGGTATAGAGCAGTAAGTTGGTATAGAATCTACCATTTCGATTTTTCTAAAGATAAAGTATAAAATGGAACATAATTGACCGATTACTATAATTCGAAGATTAGAAGTTAGAAAGAAAAGAATAACTTCTACAATTGTACCAAACGCCACTAAGATCCGCGACGCGGACAATTTGTAGCAATTAGTGAAACAAGAGTGGCGCAAGTCTTGCAACGTTTGTTGCAATAAACTTACATATTTATAAATAATTGCGCAAATGTATGTGTCGTCGTACTTGTTGATATGCTAAGATAACGAATTTTAGCAGTTACTACATTAGATTATACAAATTGCAACAATTATTTGAATAACCAAAAATTTTTGGTTATTGTTACTAGGCATTCTTTCCACGTGAATTATTTGAATATTTAAAATTCTATTCCTATTTTTTTTCTTACTATTTCACACATTTTTATAAAATGTAATGCAGAAATACAGGAAAGACAATATAATTCACTTAAGTTGTGTGGCTCTCCTATCATTGTTTGAACTGCTATAATACTGAAGAGTAAAATTCTTAATTTTTGTCAGATAAATTAACTTAATGTTTATTAATTATCAAAACGGCATACTCTTTTACTCAAGTATTTGGAATTAGACTACACCCTTTGTGAATTTTCGCTGATTTTAAAGCATATTTTACTACAATAAAATTATTCCAAAGTTTTCTCTCTTTAATCCTTCGCGCACAGGCACGGCGTATAATGTACGCCACTGGGTATTTTTTGATAAGCTGAATAAAAACCTCGTCTGAGCGGGAAGCCCCACCTTTCTAACCTCTTATCAAAACCCCCCCTATATGCTCCGGCAGTTCTCATTGGCCTTCTAGCAGTTTGTTTGATCTAGTCACGCGTGAAAGTGTATAAGATGTCCTACGTCGCATTTTATACGGCAACCTGACCATCATAAATCGGCGCGAACTTATCCCTTCAGAGCGGTTTGCGGTTGTTTTTGAAGAACTCAGGAAGGAAGATGGACTCACTGAGGAAGAGATTGATGCATCACATATCGATGAAGCTGAGGTGACTCAACACAGTGACCACGAAACAGATTCTAAGGTTGAAGTGGAGGACAGTCTAATTCATGAAGGCGCTCCAGATTCGGACTTAAATGAAGAACTAGGCGAGGGAGAATTTTTTATAAAGAAAATATATAAATCAAGAAGAGTGAAGGGAAAAAACAGTGAATGGAAAAAACGCCGGTTAGGAGCTTAAAGCTTAAAGTTCGCTAAAACCCCTAAAAAACATATTGAGGAAAATTCTTCCGTGTAGCAAAAACTGTGAGGATGTCCAGAATAAAATTTCTGCATTCGAAAAAACTATAAATCAAGAAATGATCGACGCAATAGTGAAATATACCAACATGCACATTCCAAATAAAACAGCTTCACTTGATCTTAAAGAATGTCAAAAACAGCAAAAATTAAAACGTAAAAAGGGGAATTATTGGCTTTATCGGAATTATATCTTTATTGGAACAGAAAAGTGCCAAAAGTTAACCTCGCGGTAGCTTGGGCAAATGATGGTATTGGGGTAGAAATTTTGTGTGCCTCAATGAGTTTGACCAGATTCAAATTTTTATTGAGTTCAATTAGAGTTTACAATAAATCGACACGACCAACTCGAAAAGAGACTGATAGGTTAGCGCCTCTCAAAGAATTTCTCGAGTTATTCCGTGAAAATTCGGTTCCTCAATATTTGGATTTCAAAGAGGTATGACGATACCTTTCTTTTTCCCACGTGACCCACAAAAACAAGTGTATCATACTCTTGAGCACATCTCATGATGACAACAGAATCGACGCAGAGACTCAAAAATCTCTCCTCATTGTAGACTACAATAGAAATAAAGCAGGAGTGATGTTGTAGGCCAACTTGGTGCAGATTACACTGTGGCTAGAAAAACATGTAGGTGGCCGCTGGTGATATTCTATGCATTTTTGAATGTTGGGGGCATTAATGCCCAAGTTTTGCTCAATTTCAAGAAATCAGATTTCTCCCCCAATTACAGACGACTTTTTTGAAAAATCTAGCTATTGCACTCATAAAGTGTCAACTTCAACAACGCCTTCAGACGAAAAATATATCTCTTGGCAACAGTGCTTTCATCCGGAAATTTCGCTGCATTCTGACAAAACACTCCAAGAAACTGAATCCCGAAGCAATAAACGTGGATGGTGTGTGCTTTGTGATAGAGCTAAAAACAACTATACCACTATCACTTGTTCGAAGTGCAACAATTTGCTTGTAAGAAACATATTAAAATTGTAAAATATATTATGTTAGACATGCAGTGAAACACAAATGACCACTGATAAAGATTGAAACAAGAAAATGATGGCTAATTTGATCTCGTGCATCAATGAAAAATTCGTTTATTTATTCTCTGAGTTTTAAAGTTTTTAAGTCCCTGTATTTTTTGATCTCACGTTACCTATTTGATCCCATGCATGAACAAAAAAATTCGTTTATTTGATACTTATTTTTGTAGGTTTTTCAAGTTTGAAAACGTTGCAAGTTCCTGTATCTTGTAAGTGTTTGCACCTATAATTTATGAGTTTTTGCAAAGATTTTTTTAACTATTTTTTTATCTACAACTCATGGTTAGAATTAGATACAAAAAAATTCTTTAGGTTTAAGTGTTTTGTGCAATTTTAAGAATAAATGACAAAAAGTTCAATCTCATTATGATGTAAAAACTAAAGCAGTGTATGATTAAATAAACGTATAATTGGAAAAAATGGGATGGCGCATAAAGTGCGCCAATCTGATTCCAGTGTTCCACGAATGTAACCTGTGCGCTAAGGGTTAACGATGATGCAGCTTTCTGCAATTACGTAAATTTTCAATACTGAATCGTTCCTATAGTTATCTTCACAGTGTTCCTTTTTCTGTGTACGGTATCGTTAATAATAGTATTCTATTTTGATGTTCCAGTATCGCAAATTATAAGTTATAGTTTAAAGTACACAGTTTATGTTAACCTTTTAAAAGCACGATAAAGATGATTTGTATCTTTCAGAGTACCTAGTAGGTGAATTTCCAATTCGGAAATTTGGGCATTTCGAGATTATTTTGGTATGATTTTTTTCTGACGAAATCGAAAGCATTTTAGAAAACTTAATGAATGTATTTCCATAAAAAAATTAAACTTGAAATGAAAATATATTGTGTACAATAGAGAAAGAAGAGATGCTAAGCATCCATTGTACCAAACTAAAATACTGTGGTTATATTATTATTCTCAGAGTTAAACGTTTATCGAAATATGAAATAAGTGGCGTAAAATTAAAATTTTAAAATTTACTGAATAGATTTAAGCCAAATCAAACAATCTTTAAATGCCAAAAAAGTTTATAATTTTATTAAATTTAACAATTAAATTAAGATTTTCCTAATGCAAAATCTAACCGATAGCTGAATTTATACGTATTTATATAATTAAATATTTTTTAAATTTTAAGTTTATTGGCCAATAAAAAAATCAATGAAACAGTTCACTAAAACCCTTACCACAACTCTTAATTCGTACTGGACGCACGTTTCGATAGCCAAGCTATCATCATCAGCAGCAAGACTGAACTGAACCAGTTCAGTCTTGCTGCTGAAACGTGCGTCCAGTACGAATTAAGTGTTGTGGTAAGGGTTTTAGTGAACTGTTTCAGTGTTCCAGTGCCACAGTTTTAGAGTACCCGTTTAAAAAAATCAATATTTACTATACTTACAGTAGTTCTTTGAGTTAAAATGTTCTCCTCTGTCGTTTACTTCGAAGTCAGATCCAAATGTAGTCGATCCTCAAAACTTCTTTATTATTTCTTGTTTTCAGATTAATAAGATCCAAATTAATCCAATTTATGAAGAGTTTAGATAGACTGTTCAATCAAATATTTACAGTCCCTGACCAAATTTCTTGAAACACTTAATATTTTGTAGTTTCTTCATAATAAAATATAAACTATACATGTATTATATTTTTTATTTATAAAATATATTGTAAAAATATGTAACATATGTAAATATTAAATAAGTAATTAATATTTAGTCCATAACCCATGATTTTTAATAACACCCTTAATTCTTCGGGGCATATTTTCAATGCAAGATATGATTGTTTCTTTTATATCTTCATCGTTCTCCCATACATCCTTTATATTCTTGATTAATATTTCCTTTGTAGGGGTTTCTCTTTCATATACCTTACTTTTTAGTCGATTCCATACGTTCTCGATGGGATTGAGGTCCGGTGAATTTCCGGGCCAACGTAAAAGAGGTCTTCGAAGAATTTCTTAACCTTTTTTGCCACATGGCAAGGAGCATTATCTTGCATAAATATACGCCCTGTCGGTATGCGACGTCCTGGCTTAAAATACGGTAATAACGTGTTTTTTAACACATTTATGTACTGCTATTGGCGCATTGTACCTTCTATAAAATACAAAGGACCGGGTCCGTCTCCTCTAATCACTCCCCAAATTATTACCTGCGGAGGGTGTTTTACAGTTCGAAGAACCGTGGACTCTGTGAGATGTTCGCCAGGTCGTATACGAACAAATTGTGCTCGCTGCACTAACACACAGAGCGAGCATTCGTTACTAAAGAAAACCTATTAAATAATGCAAACATTAATTCAGTAAAAATCATGTTGTTAAGTTATTCACCTTTTTCCAATTCTCGTCTGTGAAATGTCGATATTCTCTTGCAAAGTTGAGACGAGCAGATTTCATTTTTTTCTGTTAAACGCGGCTTTTTTACAGGTCTTCGGCCCATTAGGCGATTTTCGCGCAATCGGCGCCTGACAGTTCTGCTCGAAATCTCTATTCCTCTCTCTTGTAAATTTTTTTGAATCATTTTAATTGTAGCAAATCTATTGCTCAAAGCCTGATGAACAATTTCACGGTCAGATCTCTTCGAAATTTTTCTTTTCCGACCGCACTTTGCCCGTCTTTGCGTCGATGTGCTAGCTCCTTCGTTTAAGTTTCTAGCTAAACGCGATACAGAAGAAGGAGATACTTTCTGTAATTTTGCAATTTCTCGTTATGAATGTTTGTTTGATTGCCGAAGAGCTTGTATAGCGGCTTTTTGTTCACTTGTTAAATCTTTTCCGGGCATTTTCTACAAAAAACCCCAAATATTTCAATTTTTTTCAAATTCCAAATAATTATTAAGAGAGAGATAGAATAACAATTTTGCCTTTTCAATAACGATATATCAACACAAAACACTTATCGATACTCCACAACTTAGCTTCTATACGGTTATGACGAAATATTAAAAAAAAAAATAGGGATGAATTCTCTAAACTGTGAACTCGCTAAATGTAAGTTGATAACTGAAATATTTATATATACGTACTTTACTCTTCTAAATATCATTTCTTTGGTATTTTTATTTATTGATACAATAATCTAGTCCCCCTATAAACGATCGGATTCAAAGCAAAAAATATCACTATAATAGGATGGGAATTTCCAGGTAAAAGGGTTGATTTATGACATGTTTTAAGTAATATGGCCAGGGACTGTACATCCCTTTTTCCCTTGTTTTCCTATTTACAGCTAAAGTCCACTTCGTAAATAGAAAATCCGACCCTAATTTTCATATTAAAATGCTACAGCAACACTTGTCAAAAATTTGAAGTTCGATATAGTTTCAATGGTTACCATGTTAATTTTTAAATTCCGAATACTGCATATACCTCGTGTGAGTAGTAGTACAAGCACTAACGCACAATACATTTAATAAAATTTAATTTGAAGAAATGTAATTATGATTTACGATGGTGAATTTCGATTTACACATTGAAAGTTGTTGACTGGACTTTCTGTAAGAACAAAATAGGTCTCATGTGTAGTACGGGGACATCAAATTAAACTAGGGGAAAGTCGACGGAAGAAGCCACCAGCACTGCTTGGCCTGGCAAACTTGCAACCGTATACAACTAAATATGAACAATCTGATACGCTTTCGAACGATAATATTACTACATTATATTAAGTATCTAGACAAATAATAAAAATCATTAAAAGGAAGTGAAGAGCTACAACGCTTTAATGTTTTCGGGACTACTATATCAAACCCAAAATACGGAATGTACAGATATACTGCCTGAAGCTTGTATGGGAAACCACGGTAAATCATCCATTTCCTACAATATACATATTTTTATTCGTATCTGCTTCTTAAATCGCCCTCCAATTTGTAGTATACGATCCTTCTTATAAAATAACCTTCATTACTCAAGCACAATATCAAATATACGTCAATAAACGTCAAAATTTTGTTACAGATGATCCCAGACGTTCTATATATTACTAAAAATTTTCAGCCGTCATATATACAACGAGAGGGAAAGTGTTTCATCGGCAACACAGAGAACGAAACCCTTAACAAAAAACTAATCCATGACAAGGACATGACGTTGCCAGTCAGCAAGAAATCTCTAATAATGGGGTTTTAAAAATTGACGGAGACAAGGAATTTTTAAAGACATAATGGAATAATGTATATTGTGTTGACAATGTTATAGAGGGGAAATAAACAAATAAATTTTACGTATAGTCCCCGGGTTTTTACATAAAACCAAGTCTTCAGAAAATTTCTTTGAAAAATTAAATTTACTTAACTTTGAAAATAGAATTCAAGTACCTACTTATCTTTTAATTTTTTGTAATCAATGAAGTACACGAAAATTAATACAAATATACTTATAAAGAAAATGTATTTTATTAAAATGGAACATTTGCGATTTAGGTTGCTAATGCGATACTGTAGTAATTATTGTTTCGCTTTTTGACTAACACAAACACATATTTCTGATAGGGGCAACACTAAAAGTAATATTTGAAAAATAAGAAACTACACCAGAAGTTTAGTAAATAATTCTGTAGTATATTTGGGGGGGGTTTTATTGGGTTTAAAAAATAAATGTAATGGGAGTGTTTTTTGTGCCCAAAGTTAAATTAATAACCAATAAATAAATGTTAAAATTTTATTTTCTAGCAGTAGGTATATTGCAAGGTACTTTTCAAACATTGCAAAGTTCGCTTAAAATAGTCTTGAACTTTTAGAAATTTTATCATGCTACGGTGCTGGAACATATTAAAAATGACATGGGAAATTTTGAAGGTAAATAAATCAAATGTAAATACAGTGTGTCCGGTAGAAAGTTTAAATCTTTAGGTAACTGTAATTCTTAAAAAAAGCACTAATGTACCCAAAATCATTGGATTAAAAAATAGAAACTTGAACTCTATACTTTAAACCCAAAAGAATCTATTCTGGACGCATAGATTGGAATTTATTAGCGATTTGTTTGCTACGAAGCAATCTGCTATTTTGTAACTGCCTAACTATCGTTGGCAGTTTGTAAACTGACAGCCAGACATTCAAATTCGCAATATGTTTTATCACGTTGTACTCAGCGTAGCATTTAAACTCTGAAAAATAAAAAGCATTTCAAAATATCTCCTTCGAAAACTATTTCTTGGCTTTACATACGCACATAATTTATTAATTTACAGAATGTTGTAGTTGAAGGTTCGGTGCATATGTATTAAAATCATTATTTTCATGTAACTACTAAATTATTACTAATTCTCAAACAGATTTTAAATCACAATGTCACCTTCTTGTATTCCGAATGCAGTAATTTTGAGTATTATTACAAAGGGTTCGACAAACGAGTGCAACGTCAGAGGCGTATCGCGCAAAAGTAGGTACGTGAGATGCAGTTTTAAAAAAAAATAATATATTCTTAATTTTTAAAAAAGTAGTATTTGTCGCAGTGGATATCAAAACGTCAAAAAAAGGGTAAGAAATATATTATTTTTTAATACTGTATCTCACGTACCTACTTTTGCGCGATAGCCTCGGGACGTTGCACTCGTTTGCCGAACCTTAATTATTACCTTAGTGTTATTTTTACTTTTATTTGTTAATTTTACTAAATTAATTTGCAAAAATGTGCAGGAAAATAATATCATCGACTTACATGAGAGAAAGTTTTATGAACTTCAATTACATGTGATACTACACAAAAATATACAAAAAAAAAACAATAAATAGAATATAATGGTTACAAAAATTTATAAAAGGATTGTTTCTCTTTTTTATTTTTATGTGAGGAGAAAATAATGGTTATAAAATAAAAAAAAAATAGGGAAAAAATGGAAAACAATGGTGATTAAAAAGATCGTTATATCAAATTAATTAAATTTGGACCTTTTAGAATCATATATGTATGTAGGAGATATTCAGCCGCCAGGAAGATATTATAAATTCCATGCAAAGTTGTAGAAACCTATAGACAATTTATCAGTTATACATACATCGCTATGTAAGGAAACCGCTACAAAAAGTAGCAGCTTTTTTAAACTGCTAATCAAAAGTAGCAGTTGCAGGTTGTAGGTGCTGACGCAAACGACCAGCTTTACACATCACTAGAATTTATTATTATTCTATATTGATGCTTGTTAAGATTCAATAGTTCAAACATGTATTGGACTAACTCCATTCATTTTTATTTTAGTTAAATTGTTAATTATTTTTACATAAAGTCATTCTATATCATTATTATTATAAGGGATTGTTATTCTACTTTCCATTTCCTGTACAACTGCACTTTCGAAAATGATTTTAAAACGCCTTTATGGATGTACAAGGTTTATATACGAATTATAAATGATTTAGCCAGAATTTTTTGTATTTTCCTTCTGAAATCATTGATCTAAAAAGTTATTTCCAAAGTAGAACAAGTTGTTCAATTTAAAATTAAGTGATTGAAATTACAAGGCTTCAGTTCACCAGTGATGTTTGGTTTTCTTTTATGTATGTAAATTATACCGACTTGATATAATTGACTGCAACTTGAAATTCTTATGAAAACAAAACAGAATATTTTCTATGTATCTACAAGGGTAGCGTCTTAAATTTTTACAAAACGACCACTAGATGGCACTATGGAGATTTGACATTACCATTTTCGTAAGTTTGACATTTGTTGTTGTTGAACCAGTGACAGCACAGAAATCGGCCAAGTAGTTTGATTCGCTTCGTTCAACTTTTGGTAATGAAACGCCATCTGAAAAGACTGTTTACAACTGGTTTGCCAGAATGTCGTGTGGCCGTGCTTCTATCAGTGATGAATTTCGTAAAAGGTCGACCATCGGTTGTTGTTCAATCGTCAAACAATTGATTATATGAAGTGGAAAAACATCGACATAATGTCTCATTGCTGATATTCACCTGATTTATACCTAACGACTTCTCTTTGTTCCCAAATGTCAAACAAAAAAAAGAGCGCGAATTGTATCATTTCATGAGGCTTCAACAGCTGCCTTCAAAACCATGTTTTAGAGAATCACCTTCAGAGTGGAAAAAATATTTCGAGATTGGTTCGTATACATTTTAATGGAGAATACTTTGAAAAACAATAAAACGATTTGCACCAAAATCTTTTTGGTTTCATCGTTGTAAAAATTTAATATAAAAATTTGACAGAAAGAGCGAAGCGGGGTTTGATGTTGTCATTTCCCCGGATTCTTGATTTGCTGGAGATATGTTTTAAATATTAGATAACACCTCGAGAATAGAGAGAGGGGACAAGTCGCAAGAGGGTTCTTGGCTATAAAGCCGCTGAAACCAGATACGGCGCGGGTGTCGGAAAAGCGTCAGATAAACTCTGACAGATGTTGCCTGAGCGTAGGTGGCCGAACGGCATTTCGTCGTGCGCTAATCACGGCAACTCTGGCAGTCAATTTTTTAAACAATAAAGTGGAAATTGTCCCAAGATGATCCCTCATTGTTTTGAGGTATACTGTATCGCCATGTATACGTTTTACAGCAAGATTAGGTAGCCTATCATACTGCGCATTTTGCGTGAAATGTAGATTTACTGTTTTTTTTTTGCGACTGATCTAGGTTGGGTGGTTTAGAAAAATCCAATTGTTCTAAAAACTAATAGTAATCAATGATTTGTATAAGGGTTGTTCGCAAAGTAAATCCCAAACTAATCAGAACGGCCAGAGGCAATCAAATAGCGCGATATCAGTGGTTTTTAGTCAGTTGTGAATTTCTTTTTACCAATCAGATTACGTCTGAATAATTTGTGATTGCTCTGCGAACAACCCTATATTTTGTATTATTTTGTTTTCCATATGATTAATTGTTATGTTTTATGGACATACTGTAATCTCGTAAAATAAAAAACGTCATATTAGAGAAGGTGTATATTTGGCTAAAATGATCCCTCAAAGGATTATTATACCCGAAGGAACCATATTGCCCACTTCTACATACTTTTTTCTCAGATTTTACTATGACTGAAGATTAAAAACAATAAATATAGAGGTAGTCTTTGGATAACACTAGCATGTCTAAGGCCGTAGAGGCTTTGATGATTGGAATTTATTAGCAACCAAGCAATTCAAAGTTCCTGTTTATGACTCTGAAGAAAACGGGTTAAAGGTAATAATAAGTATGCAACTAAACAACCGAAAAGTCTTGGGCAGTATGCAGAAAGTTTTTTTCTGATGAGCAGAAATTACAACTTCTCAATCACATTTTAGACATAGAAAGTAGAATGTATGTATTAACAACGGATGGTGTGGGAAAAATAGCATACTAGCTTGCAGTGAGAAATAGAATTCAGCATCCGTTTTCTGAAATTAATCGCACGGCAGGCAAGGACTGGCTAAGAGGTTTCCGTCAAAATCATCCCGAAATCACTCGGAGGACTCCAGAAGCCATATCATCAGACCACGCTAGGGCTTTTACTCGTCCAAACATTGCAAAGCTTTCTTTTGTTAGAGTCAATTCTGAACGTGAACTATTTTGAACCGTATAGGATATTCAACGTTAGTGATTCCTCATTAAAGAGCCTACTGAAAGAGGTTCATCTACTACTGCAGATATATGTATCAGCAGGTGGAAATTACGTACCACCTATGGTAGCTGCGCTGAAAGTTGAGCTTACAGATGGCGCTCCATCAGAATTGAATTTGCTCGTAATTCATCCGGGTGGATGAATTTGGAAGTTTTCTAAAAGTGGGTTTGATCATTTTCTCCATCATGTGAAGCCGACCAAAGAAAATTTAGCTGAATAACCCTATATGGCCTTTCACATACAAATAATTTGGAAGTTATTGAAAAAGCAAGTGACAATTATGTTACGATTCTAGTTTTCCCACCCCACTGCGCTGAAACCTTTGGATGTGGGAATCCATTATCAAACTATCACGACAGGGTACTAGAAAGGTGACAAAATAATCATCCGGGCAGAGTTGTGACTGACTTTCAAATAACATCAATATTCAACGCGTCATATATGCAAGCATGTACTCAGCATCCAGAGCTTTGAAGGCCGGTATTATACCGTATAACCCTAACATGTTCACGGACATCGATTTTGTGGAACAAGACTCAGAAAGGCTGGTATCTACTCCAACGGACAATAATTCAAAAGATTCTGATCCATCGACCATGTTGTCACTAGCATTCAAAGTCAACCAAGCTGAAAGATTGTGAACTTGATCAACTATCAGTTAAGTAATAAAAAAACTGGCTCCCAATTCATTCAAACTTATTTCACTTAAAGATGTTATGACAGCTAACCAAAATATCCGATCAGTTTTGTAGGGAATTAACCCGAAAACATGGCACAATGTACGCTTTAACGAGCACTCCGTACAAAAATCAGTTGCTGGAAGAGAGAGAAGAAAGTGATGAAAGGGAAACAGAAAAAGGAACAGAAAAGAACGGAAGGGATAAAAAGATTAAAGTCGCCCGGAAAGAGAAAACGCATAAAGAAGTTTCATCTTCGAATGTATAGAACAGTGATACAAATTCAGATGTGGAGGAAATCGTGACAATGATGAAATGTACCCGTTTTGTGAAAAACTGTTTTCATCCTCACATGCAGGTAGATGTTGGATTACATGCGTGAATTGCAAACGCTGGTTCCACGATCAGTCTGCAGGAATTGACGATGACGATGTGATCTGTGTGTCAAAGATACTAAATAAATCATATCTGGAGTCATATTTCTTAATATTATGATAAATTATAATAAAAGTTTCTTAGTATTTTTCACCAGATAAGGTGAAAAATAACTATAATTTTGGTTTGTTTTAAGGAAAATATGTTTAATTTCCTTTATAAATTATACTTACTTGTATACTAGCTATATTTTTGGGACCTGTCAATAAAAATATTTCTAGCATTCACTCGATTTTTAGCTATTCTACGGATTTTTCAAATTGTTTTCTACGAGGGATCATTTTACCCAAGAGGTCCGGCAAAATTATTACTTTGAAAGGTATTTCAAAGTTTTTCTTTTATATTATCTCTCTTCCACCTTCCCCTAGCACTTACCACATAATTTTCTAATAATAAACAGTTCCCCAGTGTAGGTTGTTCTTTATGTTTTTAAAAGGTTTTTATTTTAGGATATGAACATATTTAAGATTAATACAGGAATGTCCATATTTTTCGATTATTTGAGTCAGTAGACAATATTTCTGAAACACTTCGCTATTATCCTTACTACCACACTTCACAAAAATTGAACGTTTGTTTCGATACTTAAGCTATCATCTTTTGCAGTAAATGTTGAACTAAAGAGCTGAGCTGAAACTACACAATTTACACACATAAATATTAGTTACGTGGACTAACCGTGGTTATGCTTACGGGGTAAAGAATGATATTTGAGTGTCCTAAATCTGAAGTCATTGTAATGAGTTTTTGTAAATATCTCATAAAAATTTAATTGTACACTGCTGTTTACGAACTGCAACATGATGATAGTGTTTCGATGTTCTAGTGCTGCGGTGTATGAGTATTTGATTTAGGATTTTTCCGAATAAAATAAAATGCGCAACAGTGGATTAGATAAACCTAAAACTGAATATGTTTCCTGTATATGTATGTACGTGTTGTTATGTCACATGTTGCATTCTTGCAATTGGTTTCGCAAATCGAGTGCCTAAATTAAATTAAATTGCTTCAGTGTAAGTGGATTTCCAGCGAGTCTCCTTCGACCATATAATTAATCAGAAATTGTGTTAAATCAGTGGAAATTGGCGGATTAACTATTCATTGAATGCAGGCATCACCGTTCGTCGACAGACGCATTACCATAACTTTCCAATTCCCTTTTACTACCACGCACTATAAGTAATAGAATATTGATTAATCAAATTAACAGCAATAGTAAATATTAATTGCCTATAGTGTACAGCACATAGGATACACATGAATAATATTACCATCTACGCATTGAATCTGTTTGACCACATTGGTTGGGAGCCCCAGCTAAAATGTGGTTGAAACTGCAACGTGCGGTACCCACTTTATTGAATCTGCAGTACATAGATATATATGTATATTGAGATGTTTCAAATTGGAATAAAAGTATGAATTTAAGAAAATTATAAGTAACGCGAGGTAATGTTTCTGCGCGGCAAGGCGTGCGCTTCCTTGAGTAAGTACAATACCCAAAAATAAGTAATAAATCGAATAATAATAATAGAACCAATCAAGAATTATAATATCTGAAATGAAAAGTTGTGAAACACTCACCTTTTTAAGCAGCGTTATCAAGTAAGTTGGCGGGCTGTTGACAACATTGGATATGTTTCCACAGTTGCCTCGTTGAACGATGTTCGCCGTGGTGAAAAAATCTTTTTTTAACACACTCGAACTTTTCTAAAACGCGATTATATTTTGCGTCATGTATAGTACGTAGCAGTGTATGTACTTCGTCCACTATTTGCAGTGACTCCACTAACGACAACGCTCTATTTTGTAATTGTTTTATTGCGTCATGTAATCCTTTATAGTAGCTACGAATATTTTTTAAATCTGTTTCAACGGAAATATACTGAAATTTTGTCTGGCTCTATTTCATAGCTACAGCTTCGGCAGGATTTATTTGTAGAATAACAGTTTTTACTTGTTTGAAATATTCATATAATAAAGAGCTGCCTGCAACCATGTTCCTCAACTTGTAAGAATCGGCCGTGGTGGTTCATGAATACCGGGACAGTGTGCGTGAAGTGATCGAAGATGTTTTGAAGACTTGAGAAACACTTTTTTGTACTTGCTTAATGCATTTACCTCGGTTGAACATTGTTTAATAGTTTCTGCCACAAGATGTAAGGCATTTACTGCACTGTACACGTAACAGAAACACTTGCAACCGTGTTCAAGAAGAGAACGGCCTACCGAACGTATTGTCGCGGCACCATCACTCATAAACATTAATACTTGACGTGGTGAGACTTGAAAGTTTTCTAACGTATTAAATATCACTTTCACAACTGCTGCAAATGTCGGTTTATGAGCGTCCAGTACACGTACTATAACATTTAAAATAGAATTTCTTTTACAATCTGTTGGCTTGTCAACACATAACCAAAGCAACTGATTTTTTAATGTAGATTTAATTTTCTTTTCCATGCCTTCGCGTAGAAATAAAAGATGCCTACGTGCCGTTTTCGTAGTTGGCAATTTCAACTCGGGTTTGTAGTTATACCAAAAGTTCTGAAACGATTCTTTTTCAAATAAGCGCAGTGACAAATTACAGGTAATCACAGCTTCTGATGAGACCGAGCACGAAGGTTTTGGTTAGAATCGATTAACTGGTAGTCTAACTTTACTTCGCTGATTTTTAAATTTGTTGAAATATTTAAAAAAATGGGCCTAATAAGTTTCTTTAAAGTTGCTATATTGACTGAATTTTGCAAGTGCTACAACTTGTGATCTGTACATTTTCAATCACTTCTGTCAAAATAATTACTATTGACTACTTTAATATTTTTCCTTACTGGATTAACTTCATTCATGAATTAGGTAAAGACAAGATGATGGAATGTTTAATCATGTTATTATTATATTACTATATTGTCATATAAGCTATCAAACCGAAACATCTGCAATTAAATAAAATACATATGGCCTAATTCTGCGTTTTTAAAATTGTAGGATTTAAAAGATTTTGTACTTTGATAAATCTTTTGAGAACCAAATTAAACATTGCTAAGAAACAAGATCAACAATTAAATGAAGTTGAGGCTATCTTTACTCCTTACAAAAATTTATTTGCTCTAGGATTAGTTTAGGCATATACACCATCATCAGCTAGAATCTAAAGTATAATGTATGAATATAATATTACAAAGAAAATATACAGCACTTATAGTCGAAAATTAAAGCTTCATAGAAGCCATATTATAAAATGTTAAAGTTAAATTTGACATGTAGAGTGAAAAAAAAATGCCGTTGATGAAAGTAAAATGGTGAAAATATTAAATGAATAGCGTAAAATAAAAAGTTAAAAAACCTAGAAAACAAAAACCTAAAAACTTGTTTGAAGCTTTTATTTTACCCTATCTCCCATCCCTTTTGCACTTTAAATTTAAACTCCATATTTAATCACCCTTTTCCGATTTTTTATATTCATTATTTACAACTGTCAACCTTTCAGTATTAATCAACTTTACCATTTAAAATTATTTTTTTCCATTTAAAATTTTCACCATTTTGCTTTTATCGGCGATAATTTTTCAGCTTACATTTCAAATTCACTAGATTTGATTGAAATTTGTTACTACTATTTTCGTAACATTTTACATTTGTTATTGTTGAAGCAGTCATAGCACAGAAATCGGCCGAGTGGTTTGTTTACAGTGAACGCTTAAAAAAAGCAATTTTGTGAAAAAATGGAAATTTCACGTTCAAGGTTTTCATTGGATGATTTTTTACGATTTTAGTGAAGGCATAACATAACAACAATGCCTGGAATCGCTTTGTTCAACTTTCGTAATGCAGCACCATCAGAAAAGACTGTTCAGGTTTGCAGAATTTCGTCGTGGTCGTGCTTCCGCTCGTAATGAATAGAGGCATCCTTAGGCATATTGAAGACTGCAATACATTCGGTTTTACATGAACAGTTAGGTGTGAAAATGATCTGTTCCTGATGGATTCCCCATAATTTGAATCAAGCACAAAAAAGGGCTCGTGTCAATTGGTGTAAGGAAATACTGAAAAAAAAAGGAACTTCAAAATTCGTATACATTATTGTAATTAATCGTAACAGGTGACGAAACTTGGATATATTTTTACGAGCCGGAAACTAATAAAAAATCAACTATTTCGGTGTCCCCAGCAGAACCGATTCCAACAAGAATTGTTCGTTCACGAAGCACTTTCAAGAAAATTATTGCTTGTTCCTTTCGTTGTACTGAATATGTCGCAAGCATTGCTTTGGAGAATCAAAGAACAGTTAATGTTGAATGGTATACAATAGTTTGTTTGCCAGAAGTCATCGATGAAATTAGGAAAAACAACTAACAACGTCGCATCATTCTTGATCATGACAATGCCAGCTCTCACACAACACGTCAAACAATTGATTATTTGAAGGAGAAAAACATCTACATAATGTCTCATTACCCGTATTCACCTTATTTCCTTTTGATCCTGAACGTCCAACAGTAAATGCCTAGATTTTTATCACCTCAAGAAGCTGTTGAAGCTTTTAAAGACCATGTTTTTAGATACCACCTTCAGAGTGGAAAAACTGTTTCGCAAATTGGTTCGAACGTTTTATAACGATTTATACAAAAGTGTATAAATCTTAACGCCGAATATTTTGAAAAACAATAAAACGATTTTTACCAAAAAACTGTTTTCTTTCATTGTTTTTGTAAAAACTTAAAAGGTGTCTCTCGCATCGTATCAAGCCTGATGTAGCTATATAGTATATATTGTATGCACGTGAACATTAAAATATCGCCAAGGGATGAATGATATATTTCAAATGTTTGGCCATGCCAAATTCTTTCCTTTTCTATGAATGTGCACTTACTTATGAAAAGTAGTAAGTAAATGCTTTAATTAGTTTACGATTTTAAAATATATTGCAGGAAACTAATACAGAAAGGTAGAAATCAAACAAAATACTAGGATGTTGCACCATTTCCTCGAAAACTAAAACGAAGTCGAACAAAGTGCGAATGAATTTAATGGGGTAGTCGGAGTTTGTTCTGACCAGTAGTAGCTATTGGCGAAACATGTTAACAATTAAACTTGATGTTGAAGTTGAGAAAAGTAGTTGAGCTGGTGAGTTGTGCAAGCCGATAAACTTTGAAAGCATACAAACTAAAAAGAATTGTTACATAATAAGGAAACTCTTCTGTGTGCAATAAATACGCTTATGGCAACTGAAATAAGACGTTACTTGTTCCAGCAATACACAAGAAACTTCTTTTTAAGTTTCAATATATTTTATGATTCAGATATGCGTACATAAGTACTTAAAGTTCTGTAAAAACGTTGAAAAATGTAAAAATATTCCCATATGAAAATTTGTATAAAGTATTTGTCTATAGGTTTATAGGTTGATATGACCTTTGATAATCTTTACCAAGAGTATGCTTGAGCTTATTTTATTGTTTTGAATAAAAACTTGATTTTCCCAATATTGATTGCCATATTTTATAAATACTGCAATATCAATCTTTATATTTTCTGTAAGAAGTTTCTAATGATAAACAAATCATGATTGAATATTAACTGAATTAATTAAGTTTGAAAATTTAGTGAACATAAATTCTGATTTGCGATTTGAGACATTATTTAACAAGATCAATTTAGTAACTTTGGTCTAAATTACAAACTAAAGTAGCCTCATCAAGTTGTAGACCAAATTCCGTGCCTTTCATTTTCTCTATTAATTGATCATTGAGATCCAGAGTTATATGATGGATTCTTCGACTAATAGTGTTGTTGGACAAAGGTATCTTTGAAATTAATTTTCCCGCCGATTCTCCTAGCATAATATTAACCATGTCAAGAGCAACCGATAGAATAAGCTCTTCTGCGATGGTGTGAGGTTTTTTACACTTCGCCACTCTGTATGCGACCTTAAAAGATGCTAGCAGTGCGTTGCTTGGTACTGAGGTTTGGTTAGTAAACATACTTTTTTGCTTTTGTAAATCGTGGAACTTCCTACTAAAGAATTCGTGAGATTTTTCAACCATGTTAAAATGATTGGTCTCGAGATGTCGCTGTAGCTTACTTAGGAGCATACACTCGGTCGCTAGAACTTTTAAACAGAGCACACACTGCGGCCTGTTTTCATTGTTCACTTCTACTGAAGTAAAGCCAAAATTCAAATAGTTATCATCGTATTTACGATATATCCATTTCTTTGCTACCCCACCATTTGTCGATGCTTGACCACTCTCACTTGAACTGTCGACTTGCTTATTTAATAAAAATCTTTCCATTTTCCTACGACTTTAGAACAACACAAAGCGACACACTGAAACAAAGCGGACGCTCCGCTGGTAGAGGCCGTCTTAAAACCGTTTACTTTTTTTCTCAGATGTTTACTCTTCGAATGTTATTTAGGAACTGAACTGGTTTGCCGAAATGGTGTCGTATTTATACTAGCCGCCCCACCTACTTAGAACTTCCGCGAAACTTTGACAACGTACGATAGTAAGCTATATAAGCCTTCTATAAATTTCACTTCAAGTTCCATACTTTTCTGGAATATTCTATGTTATTATTGTTATATTAGCTTCGAAGCCGCTTCGAAATGTTCATTCTAGAATGTTCCAGATCGCTATGTCTGCACGCGTTCGCAGGAGTGTCTTACCTATTTACTCTCTACGGCGTCCCCGGGCGCCGCAGCGCTTAGGGCACTTAAGGAACCCCTGTACTAAATGATGCGGTTTGCCCTTCTGAATCAAACTTCACTCCTTTTTTTACCTTCAAAATGCAATAAACCACCTGCTACATTGTATCCTATATGTAAAATGATAAGACGTCTGCCTTTTCCTGAAGGATTCCGGAATTCCGTACTTAACTTTTCGTTTAACGCCTAACATCGATTCCGAATATCATTATCCACCTAAACATTTCCTTTGTACGCCTCTTATTCAACCAGGTCTCATCAAGTTAGAATACTGGGCAAATTTCTCTACTCTTTTAGTCTCATTTCATGTACCTATAACAATTACTTTACATATGTGATATAATGATAGCAGATATCAAATGATATTATTGCCATTAACTTACTTGAAAATAATGAATTTGTATAGTGTAGAACGGCTTATCTATGATAAATCTTCATATTGTTTTATTGCACTTAGTACTTTATTTCATGTAAGAAACTGAATCATTTGAGTTACAGAATTTTTTACAGTTTCATCGAAAGTAACTGTCAAAGATTGTTGTCTTGTGCTTTGTCTAAGTTGTGTAACTTTTCACTTCCCGTTACACTCTTTTATACTACGATACACATGCAGAGAAATGGTTTCTTGCATCAAGAAAATAGGTTTTTTTGAAAAAATCAGTCTCTATTAAAAAAAAAATACTTTTATTTCAAGACTATAAAGATGTATAATATAAGAAAATAATGTTCTTGAAATTTTATTTGGATTAAATAAATATTTTCTTAGGGTTAGAAAATCAAGAAAATCCAAGATAGAAAAATGTTTTTTCCAAGTAAATCATTTAGTTTTAAGTTAAGAAAATATTCATATTAAAGGTAGGAAGGAAAAAGTCGTCCAGGTTTCACAAAGTTCTATTGAGAAATTGGGCGACCGGTTTCGTGTTTAAAAAACTAATCATCAGACCAGCTACAAGGATATCCAGTAAAAGAAAAATTACAATAATGGACAAAGTCCTAAAGTTATATAATTAAAACTAGGAGCAAGTGAATGAACTAACGAAAAAAATTTTTTTTGTGTCACAGTATAATTAAATTATTTCTTTAATAATGTAATTACATATGGATTATTTTTATGTAGTTTAATAATCTATGAGTTAATATTTAAGTTTATTTATCAATTTTTTATTATTATTATCTACTATATTAAAAAATACTGTAGTTAAGTTAGTGCACGTGGTAAATAGTAATAAAAAGAAAAAATATTACATTAACCGGTATCTTTTAAAAATATTTATGAAACGTTATACGGTTATATCATTGTATGGGTAAGTATGGTATCTGTATTCTGCTTCCGTCGCTATTATCTAGGACGGCATGACTATAACTACTGGCATTAGGCGCCAGGAAATATTTCAATTGCTGTTTTTGAAGATAGTGGCATAAACTGAGAGATGTAAGAGCAATATGGCCAGGAGCAAGAAGTTTAAATGCTTTTATATTATATTGGTTTTGCCGGTAGTGATTCCATCAATACCAAGAGCTATTTATTAGCATTATCTTGGTTATTGTTTCGAGGCACTTTTTTCATGTGTACTTCTACATTAAGTTCACTTTTGTTTGAACATTATTCTGTAGATCAACCTTTTTAAAATTAGCCTTTTTAAAATTACACAAGCAATGTGAATAATTTACTGGATTACGTACGGATATGTCGTACTGTTTTAAACAAGGTAAGCGCAATTAATGGTGTGCATATAAATAATATGCATTTCAAGAATTCTAAGTAAAAAACGCTTTATTTTAAGAAAATGAAATGTATTGATTTATGAATAATACCTAAACGCTTTTTGGAATTACGAAAACTACTTACTATCTTTAAGAAAATATTGTTTTGTGTTATAATGGCCATTTACTTATACTAAGAATCGCTTTCTTCAAATTTTATGCTTGAATCAAGTTAGCAAATGTCTTAAACAAAGAAATACAATAATTTCATTACAGATATATAATGGGTCAGTGCAAAAGGTCGTGTCCGATTCGTATAGATGGAGCTGGTGAAGTATCATGGCGACTCTGTTGTTGTTTATGTATACATATTATATATCGTTGGAAAGGTAACAGTCATAGCTGTCATTTGAGCAGTAGAACTGTTTGGTTTGGTTGAATTTAAATCATGAAAAAAATCATTCAACACGGACAAGGAGAAGTTGCATTTTCGACATGTGATGCTTTACGAGTTTCGGAAAGGAATAACCGTTGGTGCTGCGACAGAAAACATTCAAGAGGTTTATTTGCACCAGCCCTTCGAACGGTAAAGAAGTGGTTTGCTAAATTTCGCCGTGGTGATTTTACCCTCAAAGACGAACCTCGTTCTGGGCGTCCTTCCGACATCGATAACGATGTTTTGCGCCCATTAACAGCAAACAATGCACGCATTTCAACGAAAGAGGTTGCTGAAGCCCTGAATATTGATTGATCAACCGCGTTTCGGCGTTTAACGAAGATGGGACTAACTCTGAAGCTCGACACTTGGGTACCGCATACGTTGTCCGAAAAAAAAACAAGTTGGACCGCATCTCCGCAGCCGTTTCTTTGCTCGAACGTTTAGAAAAAAAGGATTTTTTGGACCGTTTAGTGACTGGCAACGAAAAATGGGTCCTGTGTACCAACGTCAAACGCAGGCGTACTTGGAAAAAAGCAAATGAAATGTCAGATGCAGTCGCCAAAGCCGGATTGCATCCGAAGAAGGTTTTGCCGTCCGTTTGGTGGGATTGCCGATTTTTTGAGCTGCTTCCTGTTGGCCAAACGATTCATTCAAAGAAGTACTGCCAACAACTAACCAAATTGGATGCAGCAATCAAAGAAAAACGCCCAAGGTTGGTTAATCGCAAAGGCGTAATCTTCCACCATGACAACGCCAGACCAAACACACGAAAATGACTCTAGACAAATTGGGGCAGTTGAAATGAGAAATTTTATTGCATCCACCATATTCTCCGGACATTGCACCCTTCGATTATCATTTGTTTCGATCATTGCAAAACAATTTAAATGGTAAGAATTTTGATTCTGTGGAGGCTGTCAAAAATCACATCACCGCGTTCTTTGACGCTAAGCCACGCGATTTTTTCAAATGCGGTATCTATAAATTGGCTGGGCGTTGGAAAATGATTGTCGAGAACAGTGGCGAATACATAATTGAATAATAAAGGTGTTTTTTTACAGTAACAACAGCTTGACTTTTATTTGCAAATCGGGCACGGACTTTTACACTGACCCGATACTTCTCTTAAGCGGAGGAAGAAACGCTATGAAAATATTTCTTTTGATTTAAAACAGTTATTGTATTGCGGATAAATGAAACTGTAATTGTTTTGAATTAAGACATACAGCTTTGATACAAGTAAACGTTTCTCTGCGTGCACTATTGATTTTGCTAAACCTTAGAATATTTTTTTCTTTTGATACATAACAGTTAACTGTAATTAATTATAAACTAAATTATAACTGTTGCTATTTATTTACAATAGCAGTAACCTTCATTTTTGATGTATGAGTTCGCACCTTTTTTCTTTTTTCAAGCAGTGACTTGTCCTAAACTTGATAATTTTCGTTTGCGTGGTGGTAATATTTGACTTTCACTTGTACTAGGTATGTGGTTCCATAATCAAGAGAACATTTATATAAATACCAAAAGCAGATAAAACACTCTAAGACTGAGTTCACATCATAGGGCAGCGCAAAATTAGTGAACTGAGACCAATGATTGCTTTTGTAATGCACGGAATTGCACAGAAATGTTGCATGGTATGTTTATTAGCAGTTTCTGTAGTAATCATGATATACCAATTCAAAAACAAATGCAGAAAATAATGTTAAAGTTTGACTTGTGTATAGTTTCGCGTTACACTAATTTCTCGCTACCCTATGTGAACGCTTAAGTACTTAAGTAGATAGTACTTAGAAGTACTGCTTTACAACGTTTATAGTGTTTCACAGGAAAAGTTTAAACGGTAAAAACTAAACGCAGATGTGTCAATCAGCTGATAAAAAAAATGTTTGGCAGACTTACCAATAAATTTCAAGTTATGGATGGAGTGTATACAGTGTTCCATTTTAAAACGAACACCTGGATAACTCTTGAAATGATGGAAAACCGCTGAGGCAGGGTTTTAAGGGGGACACTTTCTGACATAGAGATAACATTTGACAGTCCTTCTCTCTCCCTAGTATAATCACCCCTTCAAACATTTTTAATCGCATTATAAAACAAATGACACGTCATTTAAAAGTCTTTTATCAAAGATAATGTTCCTAACTTCTTTTTATTTCGATTCATTCATATTCGAGTTTTAGTATACAGAATAAAACAAATTCTTAAAGAGAAGGAAATAAAACTTAAATAAGCGTTTCTATTAAAACTGTCAAGTTGGCGTACTCTTGACAAATTGGGATAAAAAGTTGCATCTTCATTGACGTTATTTAATACGAATTTGTTGATAACATGAATTGGCGGTAGAAGTTGTGAAGAATTTTATAGTAATGGTTTAAGGTTGTTTACAATTTCATTCAGTCCTTGTATCAGAATATTCATTATTACATATCCCTAATACGAATACGTTACATAGAATAAGAAAGAATAGAGGGATTATCTTTGATAAAAAGAAAGAGCTTTTAAGAGGATATATCACTTGCTCCATGATTCCATTTTTAAAACTCTTTGAAACGGTGGTCAGACAAGGCAGAGAGATGAAATGTCAAATGTCAATTTTATGTTAAAGTGTATTCCTCTTGTGTTCGGTTATTTTAAGCGCTATCTTTTCAATGGAACACAGTGTACCGATTAGGAAAATGCGAAATTAGGCATATCGCTACCCCCTCCTCGCTCTCAAGCGGGCAATAGATGACTCAAGGTTACTGATGTGGTTAGTTACGAGGTAGACTGTAGTATGTGCGGACGATCTTAGTAAGAATTTCTAGAGTATTTACTTTTCTTTTCTTTCAGAATCTGTTTTTATTTTCGTCTTTAGAATTTCTTATTAATTTCGTCTAAACTTCGTAGTAACAACAAAATAGATATGGGAAACTCTCATTTCCAGGCGACCTTAACTTTAAATTATTTACACCCGAACATTGTTCTAAGTGGACTAGCATCTCCCGCATCGAATTACTGGGATATCACTCAGTCCCCTCCATGCTTTCTCGCATGTACGGAGAGAGAGCGAGGAGGGGATACCGATATAGCTAATTTCTCATTTTCCCAATCTGTATGTATGTGTAGATCAGCATTTGTAAGAAAACGGTTAATTTCAACGTACGAAAATTATCTCTATCTAAATTACGCATTATCTAAAATAAACATGTAGAAAAATATATATTTCAAAGAGAAATTATAAGCGGATTCTTTCCTGATTTGATTTATTTTACCTATTGCTATTCTTTGTTGATGATAAGCATAAAATCTACGAAGTTAGTAATGACATACCATGCTCCATCTTTAGTGATATACGTTTTGCAAATTCATTTACTCTACAATGAAGTTTCTTAATTCTCTATAATGATGAAACTTATTTTAAAATACTTGAAATGAATTGCGAAATAATAAAATCAATCGCAGTGGTTTCTAAATTATCCACTTCGCATACCTTTTTGTGTTTATCGATTGATTTTAATCGCTCCATGAATTTATATTTGCAGGGTTTTGCAAAAATTACTTAAAAAGAGAATGTCTTGCAAATATAACATCCACAAATAAGAACTTCATTTGAGCATGGTATATTGCCTAAGGTATGTATGTAATAGAAGTATGCATCGCTTTGATGGCTTTCACCTCTTCACGTGCGGAAATTATACACGAGCAAAGTATTTTAGATGCGTCCATTTTCCACATGTTTTAATTATGTAAACGTCATAAATAAAACGATTTATCATCGTCATTTCTCATTTCGTACTTATTCAGAGAGACAGTCCGTTTAAATATTTAATTTTGAAACGAAAACGGACAAAAAATGAATACCTGTTATACATCTTCCGAAGACATCGTAATATATGTATTTAGTTTTGACTTTTATTAAAACCAGACATATCTACCCGCCCTTTTGCATTTTCCTGTCGTTCTTACATTTGATTAATAATGTGAGTGAATCAATGCCTCAATGTAGGGACGTCCTATTCAATTGGAAAAAAATTTTGGATAACCTGAATACACGTCAGACGTCGATACTTTTAGAACATTTATTTTAATCAAGTCGGTAACAAAAGTAAACAAAAATAAAAAATTATATTAAATTAAATTAAAAGTGCCAATTCTGAATAGCTTGAACTCTACGCCTCTAATCTGTTCACACCGGAGCAAGTTTCTACGGTCAGAATTAATAACTGTCCGTATTCACGGTTGCAACCGTATTTCCTAAATGATCGTCAGTAAGATTCTGAATTTTCTTGCGAATCTTCTGCCTGAATTCGTCAAAATATTGCGGCCTATCAGCATACGCTTTTCATTTATAATGTCTTCAAATAAAGAAATCGGGTACTTAGCTGTCAATCTAGGGTGGATCCAAGAGAAAAATGTAGAAAATTTTACTATAATGTAAAAATTTGTACTACACCTTGTAGTACGTATAGTCAGGTTCAATTTATAGCGAAATTCTTCATAACATTGTAGCACTAATAGTTGCGACTACTCGTCAAAAAATAACGAGTGGAAAGAGGTTTTGTCCAATCGATGTAATAGAACGAAACAATCCGTACTACAAAAAGTAGCATTTTACATATCAAACATTAATCATCCTACAAATCACTATATCATATTGCTGCAACGTTTAGTAAAAAACGAAAAATGTGTAGTCTAAATTATTAGTGTTGCGCCGAGGTAATATTTGCTACAAAGATTTCTCTTGGTAGTGATCTTTTCAGTTCACTTTTGGAAAATAAAACTGCATTTAATTAGTTTCGAACATAGACAGCGTAATGAGATTATCCATATTGTAAGCAGATATAATTTGGTTGTTCTTCATGGAAGACGTTATGGATGTAACGCAATTTCTTCATTCTGCGGCAGAGTTGAATAGTGTTCAAATATTAATATGCGTTGCAACAAAGTTTCAACCAGTTATACTCATTTGTATCCCAATTACACAAAGAGAAGGAATGTTCAGTTAAGCAATATCTAGTTGATCCAATAGCTTTAACTGATTTTGGGTAAGCAATTGTTTTTATGCATTGGAAAATTTTTGTAGCACCTTGCAAATTTGTAGGCCACCATCCTCATTGTTTTGATTTACAAACCATTAAGTTTTGAGTCAATATAATCAGAGCAACATATATTACATGTAAGAGAAAACGTGTATATCATCGTGTCCACAGGTGGACTTACTTATACTTTTTTTTTAATATTTGCAGAAAAATTTATTCTGTATAAGAAAATGTTGCTTCTCTTGAAAAGTATTTTATAATAATCAAAATATTGTACAAATGTATAGAGGGATTAAAAAATTAAAAACTGAAATAATAATATATCTTTATTAACTGTACAAATTGCAAATAGTCTAAATGTCATTAGAAGATCAGATATTAAATTGGAATATTGTTCTTCCCTGTTCTTTTCGTTGGTCCTGGTTTCATGTTAACAAGCTGTTGACTTAAACTACTCACTAATTTTTTGTTTCTATGGAAATGCAAGCAAGAAAAAGTGTATTTCATTTTATGGCTGCAATAAATAGGGAAATTTACAATAAGGCACTAAACTTTATGAATGTAATAGCAGATCCACAGTTTTTTGTGCCACAAATGTAAAAGAAAAGAAACTCGATAGTTGTTTATCATTTATCTTTAACATGCGGTTAAATTTAATTTTGACAGTACTTTGAGCTAGCATATCAAACCAATCTAAAAGCAAGTCCAACTAATATAAAAATATCAAGATTGAAAAATAATATCCAAATCTTATATCTGAATATGCAGTGACGATTGAAACATCTTTTATTTACGATGTTTTACGCCTAAATAACCGGTACTTTACTCTTAACACTTGATGAATGAATATTGGAACACCAGACCCTACAAACAAGCAGCAGCACACCATGATGGTCCCAAAAGCCCAGACCTCGCACCATGTCATTTCTATCTCTTGGGACCATTGAAGAAACACCTGGCAGGTCGGTATTTCAGAACCAATGCCGAAGTTCAGCAAGCCGTTTTCTAGTGGCTCCACGACCTTGACGCTGATATTATTTCGGTTTCGATCCATTGCTGTACCGATGGAACAAATGATTCGACAGCCACGATGACTATGTGGAGAAGTAATATGTATCAGTGCCTTACTACGTTGCGACTCTCTATGATTTCGTGAATAATTTCTTGAAATCGTTTTTAAACGGTATAATTTATTTGTAGAGGCTGAATCAAAAAGCTATAACAAATAACATACATATAGGATAATCCTCCGGGCGTTGCCGTGTCGTTGAGCTTATTCGTGACGTTTCGTTGATCATACAGACAGCTTTTTCAGAAAGTTTCTAAAGAGTGATGTTTGTCTCGTACTCATTCTCCTTGTGTACCTTATTTAAAATAAGGTTATTCTAGAGTAGACAACGGCCGTGAAAACCTACACACAAATAAAATACTGAAATGTTTTGAAAGTGGTAAATTGTTGAAAAAAAATATTTTTTTCGCAAATTACATAATTATATGAACTGAGGGTTCGGAAGTGTTCTAAAACACTTTTTCGGCAATTTAGATGAAGATCAACAAATATTTTAAAGGAAATGAAAAATGAGATTTGAAAGGAAATGAAAAATAGAAATTGAAACTAACCTGAATTTTACGATGATGTTATGTGACAAATTTAATTAAAAGATTTGAATTGAGGAGATAATCTGTTTTTGTATTTATTTTAAGTATTTACTTCCAATAGAAAAATGAATTTAATCTAATTAAAATTACTTACAGTTATTGAGGCGTATTTTTTTAAATGTGTGTGTGTGTGTGTGTGTGTGTAAAATCCTACTAGTTGCTGGTTCCTTTTTCCCTCTTCTTCGTGAAATCCTCTTATTTTTTATTCCTTCTTCCCTTTGCTTCGTAGAGTCCCCTTGTTTGGAAGCCCTCTGATGGTTTTCGTCGGTTAAGTTTCTTCAAATGGTTTTTTAAAATTTTATGACTGATTAAATATCGTTAACAATCGTTGAATATCATTTATAGTTCACTTGAAATGTTTTTTATATATTTGCACTGGTGACTTTCACGATGTTTTAACTTTCTTGTCTCAAACTTCTAAAAGTCAATCGGAAAGATGTTATTATCTGTCAGAATTGTTTTTCGTTGCTGACTTCTCTTTTTTTTCTCGTCGTACCTAACATTGCCAATCTAATGACTTGATATTTTAATTTTGATGTTTTGAACTTCCAATTCGGTGTCGTAGGTAACGCAAAGGATTTTAACGGTCATTTCCAAATACAATGTGATTTTTGTGTGTATCTGTGTCATTTTTACAATTAATGTCTTTAATATATAAATAACTTAAAATAAGCTGAGATTTTGACTCTCCTCTGTAACATGTCATTAATTGAGTCTTTTTTTTTTTAAGAAAAGATTGATAATATAAATAATCAATAATGTCGGAACTCGAATATTAATCGGAAATAATTCAAGTTCCCCATTAAACTCTATTAAAATCTATTCTCGGCGAATTTTGATATAATATTAATTATAGTGAATTTAACATACGCTATTCACGTTGAAACATCACACTACAATAAACTCTATGTTTATATTACATTTACGGGAAACCTGCCTATCCTTAATCACCAACCTTCACCACTATCTTGAATTTATATTACAATTCGAAATATTAACACTTGAAACTGAGAGGGCAGCTAAAATACGAGTTAACTCGATAAAAGCTTGACCAAAAGTGAAAAAATCATTTATTTTAATGGCGAAGGCAATTGTTTTATTCACAGTAAATTTTGATAATTCCTTTCCAAAAATTAACGATGAATTTTCGACGAATAAAGTTATTTTTAAACGTAACATCATGAAATGAAGGAAACATTACGATAGATATTTAATTTACGAAATTATGCTCGAAATACCTCTGAATTTAAACTGTTGTTTGTTGTAGGAACGTTTTTCATTAATTTTAAGGGTTTACGAAATGGAGAAAATGATCAGAAGAAG
Source organism: Dynastes maya (assembly GCA_029619315.2). Lineage (NCBI taxonomy): Eukaryota > Metazoa > Arthropoda > Insecta > Coleoptera > Scarabaeidae > Dynastes > Dynastes maya. Next base: position 39,286,937 of record JAROYE020000001.1, read on the forward strand.
AGTTTCTTCCTGTTACCCCACGTTCGTCGTTGGCTAGACTTAAAGTAAGTCCCTAGTACTCTCGCTCCAGAGATCGGAGGCTCGGGGAGGAGTAGAGGCTACCGAAACAGAACTAATAGCCGCTAGAGGGAATTTCACATTGACCGAGTGGCCATACTGAATACACTATACGTGCTAGATTGACAGCTGCGTCCGACGATGTAAATTTTAGAACACTTCAATACATATGCATATGTATATTATTAAGCTTCTAGAGTTTCTCTATCAGATTCTAGAAAAATATATAGGGTCTTCCATTTAAGAGAATTGAAGCAACATGGAACAAACATGGCAACGATTTCGATGACCATCTTGTAGAGTAGTTGATATAAACATTTTTCGATGTATTTCCGAAAACTGAAAGAAATACTCAACGAATAAAATTTGAACAACCGCTCTAGGGAATAAGACGGATATCGACCGCTAAAAGAAAAACAGGGGCATTTCGCAAAAATCTCAAATGATGTCATTTATTTCAAAAACTAAGATTGACAGGTATAGGGAATATTGATAACGGTTGACATGAAAGCGTAATAATATACAGAATGTTCCGTTTAAAAAAACATACTTGTGTCGTGTACTGCGGAAACTAAACACCCTCTACACTTGAACATAAAATATTTTATACAGCACTTGTCTCCAAATATTTTTTATTTGAATTATTTTTATCTAAATTACACAGGGAATCGATTATCTTTCACCCACGCACAGTCTCAAAACTGTTCGCTGAACATTCTCGTTTTCTAAGTGACTGAAAATTGAGAGTTAAAAATTTAAATATGCCTCTACATTTTCTTGACTGTAATACATGTATTTACATAAAAAGCACTCGTGGGTATCGAATACAACTAACCGAATCGTTAAAATTATTCCAAATCGTAGAATTTGTTCGTATCATTTGCATTCAATAATTTTTTTTATACGGCCGCCGTTAAAACAAAAGAAAAAGAGACGAAAGATTCATATACTATCCGTGCAATCATCAATTTCCAGAAACTATCGCCTGATATAAGACGAGAATAAATAATATCGGTAGACTGTTGTAGAACCTTATAACAAAGTCTTATTTCTAAATACAGGGCCCGGCAGAAATACTTCCCCAATTTTGAAAGGTAATAATATCTAATTTAAGCAGGTTTCAAATAATTTCTTTCATTCACAGATTGCACATACAATGCCATTTTGAATTAGTTTGTTTTGATAACTATGTCACCCAAATGTCGGCCTCCATTAGTGATGCAACTTCGAAGTAACTAACGAAAATTCTCCATAAGCCTTCGGGTCATTTGAGGCGGAATGGCAGCAATTTCTTGAGTTATTGTTTCCTTCAAGGTCTCAATATTTCATGGCTTTAAGATGTATCCACAAAAAGAAGTCGCATGGCGATAAATCGGGTGAACGGTGGGCGGGGGGCACCTCGTAATGAAACAAGATGGCTGGAAAACATTTCGCTTAGAATCCCGAATGAACGTAAAGAAGTGTGGAATGATGCTCCATTCTGTTGGAACTGCACATTGTCTTGTTCATGTTATTCATGAAGATGATTCAATTTTAGCCGGAGAAAGTATGTTGCAGTATCCGTCAGAATCACCATCACCCCATCACCCCAAGCACCAAAATCACCTATGCCCCAAAAAAAAGCAGTTAAGGGTGTGGATTGGTCGCTGGTGGAGTTCCTTACGGTTCCCTGCAGACCAACAACGCAAAGTTTGGTTATTAACTGTTCCGCGTAGGTGCAAATGTGCCTCCTCACTACAGGCCACTACAGCTGCAGCCGGAACGTTATTAAGAATATCTGGAGACGAAATTACACGGGTTTCCCAATCTCCCACTTAATCCTTGAACTACCATAATTTTGTAAGGAATTCAGAGTTCCTTGTGCAGAATTTTTCTCAAGCATTCATCAGAAAACGCTAATGCAGCTGGATATTTCAGTGCTGAACGTTTTGGCGATTGCTCAACTAAACTTTTCACAGTAAACACATTTGCCGGTATCATTGCAGTCCGAGGTCGGCCAGGGAATTTCTTTTTCAATGCAGAACTTGTCCTAAAGTTAAACTAAAGTTTAATGCACGAAACCCAAACACGATTCGTTTTCTTACTCGGAACAGTATCATGCCGGCTGCGTTGTTATTACAGAATCGCCATTACGAATAAACTCCTCAACAACAAACGTCCGATGATCTCCAACCCAATTCACTTTGTTAGCTGAAAACGGCATATGTTCCGCTGTCCAGCGAGACTATCCCCCATTCTATACTCTCTTCTCATGTCGTGCAATGATCATTCAAAATCGGGGAGGTCTTTTTGCCGGACCCTGCAGTAGTATTCATCAGAAGAAACCAAAAAATTGAACTTGCCGAGTACAAATAGCCTTTAATAATAATAAAAAACAATAACGTAATAGATATTTCAATACTAATAGACAAAATACAATTGGACATGGAACTACATAAAACAGTTACGGAAACAAGAATAAATAAAAACTAGTTTCAGTCATCATGTAAGTCTAAAAGTATTACAAATACGAGAAAATATTCAAAATGCAGATTGAACTTTAATCATTGATAACATTTATTCAAGGGAGTCAAAGTTTGTATCTAAAACATTGGAGTTATTAATCCCAAAGGACGTTTGTAATTGATTCATAAGGTGCACTAAGCAAAAAGATAACAATTTCTTTTGATAATGCTAATATTGAAAACTAATAAGTAACGCTGGCCACGAGCGGTACCGCGCATCGGCGTAGAATCAGTTCGGACCGAGAGGAACGGTAGTATTACTTCGTCTGCGGAGCAGTACGGACATTTTCGCTGCCGGTCATTTGCGCAATTGTTTATCTGTCCTAGAAAAATTATGATTTCGTCAGCAAAACGACCGCGGTCGGACAAACTTCGAAAATTTATTGCAGAAATTCCAGACTTAATATATGAAGGTGCTAAAATTAAATGTGTAATCTGTAAAATCCCGTTAATGTGTTGGTCCAGACAACATTGTCTACGACACGTAAATAGTGAAAAGCATGTCTCAAAAAGAAATTGCGCACGAGACAATGAAAAATTTCAATTCTATTAGTCTCCAAACGAATACAACAGTGTACTGCCGAAGTAATTTCAAAGTTAGTGTTAAATACATTGGACAAGTTTGAACTTTCAACAAACAAACTCTTGATGTTAGTGAGTGATGGTGCTGCAAACATGCTTTCTGTAGGCCGGTCTCTTAAAAAGCATTCTGCTAATTTGTTACACATTACGTGTAAAATTCATGCTCTCAATCTTGTGGCGGATAGTATCAGAAAATGTTATCCTAAGGTAGACGCTTTAATAGCGCATACTAAAGCAGTATTTGTCAAATCACCGAAACGTATTCGCGAATTTCACAGACTGTGCCCCCGTATACCAGAGCCACCAGAACCTATTCTAACTCGTTGGGGAACATGGTTGCAGGCCGCGTTTTATTATCATAAATATTTTGACAATATTAAGAACGTGGTTTTACAATTCGATACAAAGGAAGCTGCCGCTATCCAGAAAAGCCAGTCGAAATTTCAAGATAGTCAGGTTAAAATGGATTTAAAAATCATTCACGACAATTACTTCGGGCTAGCAGATGCAATAGAAAAATTACAAAATCCTGCGGTACCGTTAGAAGAATCTCTACAAATAGTGCAACATGTTCACGCACAGCTATGCGCGATTGAAGACGCAAAAAATGTTTCTGTTCTAGAAAAATTTGAAAGTGTTTTTGAGAAAAATTCTGATTTTGGCACATTAAGACACATTTCTGAAGGTGCGTCAACAGAATCATTAAGTTATTTGAAAGATTATTTTACTTACGCAAATATTACGTCACTAGATGTAGAACGTTCGTTCTCTGCATATAAACGCATTTTTTCCTCATGCCGTACTAGTTTTGCCGAAACAACAGTTGAAACATATCTAATGTTGCAGATATTTAACAGACATTATTCACTTTGTGATTTCACGGAGGACTCTTAAAATGGTAAGCGTTTGAGCACGTGTTATTTAATTTTTATTTAAAAGATGAGCGAAATTATTTGCGGCAGCAAACATCTCTATTAGCAGAATAACTCTAGTGGAACGCGAGGCCTGGTCGACTCTACGCTACTGGGCGGTACCGCTCGTGGCCAGCTTTAGTAATAATCATAACATTTGCGAAGTATTGCTAATCAGAAGTGACACTGTAAACTTTCTACTTTAGCGAATTTTATCATTGTCTTCGCACCAATTTTTCCGGCTGGTGATAACCATGTGATTGATCCCTAATCTTGACAATTTGCTCTCTTTCCACGATGCTAGTCCAAAAAAATTAAATAGTGTTATTATTTACACATGCAAATAATTTAAACAACGTTAGTGGCACAGAAGCTTTTCAAGAAAGCTATTAACAGGAAGCAAGTATTTTTATTTAAAAGATGAGCGAAATTATCTGCGGCAGCAAACATCTCTATTAACAGAATAACTCTGGTGGAACGCGAGGCCTGGTTGACTCTACGCTACTGCGCGGTACCGCTCGTGGCCAGCTTTACTAATAAGAGATCAAATTTTCTTATAATATATAAAACCACATTATTTTGCATGTAAACAGCTCACGCAATATAATTCCTTTTTTTTCGTTGAGACCAATATTGATGTACGTTCAATCTGTAATCATAGTTTGAGAAAAATCTATAGATTTTGTGAAGAGATTGTGTCACTAATTTAGGCTGAAGACTTCTACTGCACACAATATACACATTACAATTAATCTTAGGATAAAAACGTTTCTTTACTCCCATATCGTAAAAGATAATTAAAAATAATGATGATAAATACATCGCCACTAACGAGAAAGAACTAGATAAAAGAATCTGAAAAAATGCAAGTGAAGTCGAGATGAACTTTTCTTAATCTCTCTTTTCCGATAAGGATAAAATGAGATTAAATTGAAGCAAATGAATAATAAAAATTTTATTTTTTTAATTAAATACGTTTACTAAATTTATTTCAGCAAATAATATTTCATGGTATAATTATTTTTTAGGTAGGTCATCAACAATTTTCTAGCACTTGCTTGTGCTGAATTGTGTCGTTGGGTAAAGCGTACATGGAAGAAAAATCACTTGATAGAATGTACGTACAACAATATTGTAGAAAAAATATTGTAGCAACCACTAACACAATTATATAATCCCACTGCAGATTGTTGTTAATTACTACATGTTGTTGTTACAGATTCTTCAAAGTTGTGGTCAAGTTTCTATGGTATTGTTTCACATAAATGTATAATTTTTCCAACGTTTGCGTCGAGAGGTACAGGACAAGATTCTGAGAATTTTTGTCACAAAACATACATAAATGCATCAATTGCAAATTAGAGCGCTGGAAACTAATTGTGTGATACGTAGGCATTTATTGATGCTATTCCGGTGTAGTACGATCAAAATTTGAACTGGCACGAGGTTTTGTTAGTTTAATTTTTCATATTCGTGCATCCGTTAAATATCATTTGGGGTTGTTTCGAAATTGGACCATGGGCGAGTTTGTTATAAATAAACTGCATGAGTGAAAACTGGAAAAACTACTGGTTGTCTTTAAAGGCAAGATAAGTAGTGAAAGTTTAATACTCTTTTAATATTATATCATGGTATAGTTATAGTATATCGGCAATATATGTGACTACAACCAACGCAGATATTGTCCTGCTCAGATCAAGCATACATAAGTGTTGTATAGATTTATTTGTGCTCATTTATAGGTTAACATACATGTCACCATGTATCTCGGTGCATGTATAGCTGATAGTGATTCAGATTCTACATACTAAGAATACTTCTTCTTTTTCTTAACAATAATTACCAATACAATTTCTACGCTTTTTCTGTTTGCTTTATGATGAGAACCTACTAATCAACCTAACCTCAATTGACTTTTGTTTTGGGTAACGAAATAAATGAAGAATGCTTCAATAATTTAAATTTAGATGATATTAAGGAACATAGCCCTGTAGTGGGTGCTAGAAAAATATTCGAGGCCAGATTTAAAGAACACCTTTCAATTATTCAGGTACTCTATTTACTCTATAAGTAAAGATGTAGTTTAGGTTATTTATATAAAAAATGTGTTTATATGTGTAATATTACAATTATTGTTCATCTATAAATAAAACTTTGCATTAGAAGATAAATATTTTATTTTTGATACAACTCCTAGGACTCCTTATTAGAAAATTGTAATATCTTGTCACGCAATAATGTCGGATTTTGTCATAAAAGGGTGCGGTAATTATAGACATAGTTTCTGATATCCCTTATGCAAATGTAGTAATCTTTAGAATAATATTGTTGCATTTTTTACAACGTGTGTAACTAAAACTTGTACATTATTATAGCAACCTTTGCAACAGATCACTAACTAAATTTTTACAACAATAATGTATTTAATAGAAACACAATCTCTTAACCACAATCGAGTAGTAAGCATTTACGCAACTTGTAGAAGTCGTATATTCACAAATAAATTGTAGTAAATTGTTCTACAATTTTCATGCAGGGTTACGGAATACCCCTGGCACGTCTCCGAATCTACGTTGGCATGGGCCTTATCGTTTTACTTCCTTATCCAAGGGGAAGGTATATTCCGATTTTTATCCGTCTGGCCGGCGTTTAAACCCGCGTCGTTCGGATCAAAAGGCATCAGGTATGTTTGCCATTGGACCACCAAGTTGGTCCCCGGTTTTAGTATGAGTCTTTTTTGGTTTTTTGGAAATTGAGAAAAAGTTTTCTTTTTTCTTTCATATGACGTAAGTTGTATTAAAATATTACAACAGAATAATAATAGGCCTGAATCGTTTAAAATAAAGTTATATCAAATAAACATTCTATGTAAACTTACATGTTTTTGTTTTTTTATATGAGTGGCCGCAAGGTCGAATTTGACACTACCATACCTCAAGTCATATATGGGCAACCCCGCCCCCGGGTCGGATCCGGCCCTCCACCAGCTTCAATCCGGCCCGCGAAAGAAATTCAAATAACGCGCCAAAAAAATTAAAGATTTAGTACACATAGTTTATTTGTAATTACCGTCAACCAACCTAAAACTGTATTTATTCAAATCATAAAGACTAAAATCGATAAATAATATTATTAAGCGTAGGCAATGGAACGGCACAGATCGAGTCAGAAATAGTCGTTAGAAAGAGACAAACAGATAAACATTCGGGAAGCCGCCCGATGACCTCGAAGCGCTCCAGAGCCGACTGTTATTCATAACGCGGCCAGCATCGCATATTCGCGTACGATCGAGAGTATTCTAGTTGCTTATTGCGGGTAATATATAAACCGCTCAGCGCGCGTGTCAACTTATTACTTCTTAACAACTGATAAGAAAAGACGCCGGAAATATTCAAGCAAATTCAGCTCAAAAGAAAAAAAATCTATCAAGATGTCTGGTTTAAAAAAGCGGGAAGTGGACACAGAATGTCGTCAATTCCAAAACAAATGGACTGAAGAATACTTTTTTATCACGCACAGTGGTAAACCTATGTGTTTGCTGTGCAATGAAACAATTTCTGTTTTAAAAGAATACAATATGAAGCGGCATTACTCCAGCAAGCATTTCGCTCAATATAAATTACTTACGGGCCAGTTAAGAAAGGATAAAATTTAAAAACTCATTACCGATTTAGGGAAACAGCAAGAAATGTTCCATTCACAAAGATCAAATCTAGACAGTGTTGTTAAAGGTAGTTTTATAGTTAGTTCCAAAATAGCGAAAACGTCGAAGTCATATTCTGAGGGAGAGTTTGTTGAAGTGTGCCTAGTAGATGTTGCAGAACTTTTGTGTCCAGAAAAGAAAAAAGAGTTTGAGGAAGTGAGCTTATCGCGACGTACTGTTGTTCAACGTATAGATATCTATATGGCTAGTGATATCAAAAAAACATTGACTGATAGACTGGCTGGTTTTCAAGCATTTTCGATTGCTTTGGATGAGAGTACAGATTTATCTGACACAGCCCAGTTAGCTATTTTTATACGAGGTGTTGATGAATTTGTAGTGACAGAGGAATTACTGGCTTTACGGCCGCTACAAGGGACCACTACTGGAAAAGATATTTTTGCCGAGGTGCAAAGTACTTTTGAGCAATACGGTTTGCAGTGGTGTAAATTAGTTGGAGTGTGCACAGATGGTGCGTCTTCAATGGTCGGTCCACGAAAGAGCAACCGCTATGAATGTGCAAGAATGTGATAAGTCTGCATTGCATTGTTCACCAACAAAACTTGTGCTCTAAGTCCATTCGACTGAAGAAAGTTATGGATGTGGTAGTAAATACCATCAATTTTATTAGATCCCGCGGTCTTAACCATCGCCAGTTTAAAGCATTTTTGGATGAACTCTCTTCAGAACACAATGATGTGACATACTATTGCGAAGTAAGGTGGGTAAGCTAAGGCAAAATGCTAAAAATATTTTATGACCTTAGAAAAGAAATAGCTGATTTTATGGAAATGGAAGAGAAAACATTGTCGCAAATTTGTGATCCAACATGGCTTTGTGACTTGGCATTTCTGGTAGACATCACAGGACACTTAAACGACCTGAACTTGAAGCTTCAAAAACAAGGGCAATTGGTAAATCAGCTGTACAGTCATCTTAAAGCTTTTCAAAACAAAATTCGCTTGTGGGAAACACAAATGAGAAGTAAAAACTGTTTTCATTTTGTAACATTATCCAGTCACGAAAACAGTGATTACGGTTGCTATGCTGAAGAACTGAAACTACTGTCAGAGCAATTCACCGATCGGTTTTCCGATTTTAGGAATATGGATAGCACTTTCAATATTTTTGCAAATCCGTGTAAGTGTAATGTGGAAGATGCTCCGCTTCACCTACAAATGGAGTTGATCGAGCTTCAAGAAGACTCATATTTGAAGTCTAAATTTGATGATGTGGAACTAAGCAAACTTTACAGAACAGCTTTCCGAAGAAAAGCATCCACAGCTGAGAGTTTTCGCAAGAAAAATAATTTGCGCATTCGGAAGCACGTATAAATGTGAGCAGTTTTTTTCAATCATGAAAATTAATAAAAATAAGCATCGTACTCGGCTTACAGATGTTAATTTAGAAAACACTTTGCGCCTATGTACTAGTGATATTGACCCCAATATTGATCATCTTGTTTCTCAGTTTTCAAACTCAATCTCTCATTGATTTTCTTTTGTTTTTTCTATCTTTTTTTGTTCATTTGCTTTTTAAAATATGTTTGATTATGCTATTAAAAATTTAAAAAATAAAAAAATGTGTGAATTTTTAAAAGCTTTTTTTCACTCTACCTACTTATTTTTTACCTAGGCCCGCGACCTGATTAAGTCCCGAATTACGCCCTCACTAAGAAAAAGGTTTAATGGTAATTATAACCCAGAATTAAATCCTCCTTTTTTTCTTCTCGAAACTCGCATTAGAAGCAGATTACAAATCACACTAAAAATGAAGGGTGCCAAAGGGGAACACAGTTTATCCCAAAAATCAATTCGACCCAAAAAAAGCTTTTTCAGACACCATTTCTTGATTTTTTTTGTACACCTCTTGAAAATGACTTTCTTCAAATTTTTTCCAACAGCTCGCATAAAAGGTAAATATAAAAACTTAAAAAATTTTCTCAAAATACACCATAAAACCCCTTTTAGATTACTTCCCCCAGAATTGCGCAACGCCTACTATAAAGCTATGGAGCTATTTAAAGAATTGATTTTTTGAAGAAACGCTAAAAATAACAAAATGGGGACAATATTTTTATTGCTGCATGTAGGAAGCAGGTTAAAAACCGAAATTTTTTCGTCACACAGATTTTTATTGTACCATATTTTTTTTACAAAAAAAAAGGGTAAAGTACTATTTAAAAATACGAAAAAAAATTTTCAAACATTAACGGAAGACTAAAATTGGGAAAATCAAAAACAAGTGGAGATATGGGAAAAAAATGTTAAAAATTTAAAAAATTTTACTAGTTTAATTTTAAGAAAATTTAGTAGACCATAAAAAGGGGAAAAAACCGGAAAAAAAAAAACCAATAGCTCAGGCCCTTCAAAAACTTTCAGATTATTTGTGCGTGAAAACCTTTAAACTTTTGCATTGGGGGTTTCAAAAATTTTTTTCTATGTGTCCCCCGGTATTGTAAAATCTAATTCATTTTTGCAAAAATTTATGGGGGGGCCCGAAATTTTAAACTTTATCATGGCATCCAAAACATTTCATAAAACCCGTTGTGCCCCAAAATCTAAAATGCGTACAATTCGGTGGTTGCTTTCCGTCGGCCGGGGGAAAATCAGAAAATAACTTGCCGAAACGGAAGTAGACCGGAATATACTTTTTACGTTATCCCCGTTCCGAGAGTATACGCGTTTTTTTCTCCAACGTATTGATCAACAGAATAGCAAAATAACGGGTATGCCGTTGTTAAACTCACTCTTAAAACCGGGTACCCATTGTGGTTCGGCCGCAGCTTAGCGTGAAAAAACCCCGCCCCAAAAATGGAGAAATGAATTTTTCTGCAGGATATAGTATACCCCCTTGGGGATTTTTGGAAAAATTTTTTGCAAATTACAGGCGTTTTCAAATTTTTGCAACCCCCCTCTTAAACCCCCCTTTTTTTTTTTTGAAATGGTTGTATATCTTTTTTAAAATTATTTTGATAGGTATTTAAATTTCGTTTGCAATGATGTATGGTTACGTGCACTTTTCGATTATATTGCAAATTTTGTTACAATGTTGACAGTTGCAAACTCTGATTTTTAAGGCCTAGCCTGGAAACGGGTGGAGTGTCCGAAAAGTTACTCTTTTACTATTAATTTAAAGGCCAACACTTTATATGTTTTTAAAGGCGGTATAATGTAAAATATATAAGGGTGTTAAATGTACAATATTTATCGAAATTAAACGCTTTTTTTTATCCTTTTAAATAGAAACCTATATTTTTTCATAACATCAGAAATTTCTTTTGTAAAATTACTTCCAGAATAGAACCAATAATGTAATACCTATTTTCATTTTTTCGAAGATATTACACATTTATAGGAAATACGTTTGAAATCTTTAATATGCGGGAGATCTAATGTACCAGATGGACATGATTTTCCAACAGAAACTACAAATGTCAAATAGCAATTTTGCCTTTTGATATTACGCGTATATTTATCGTAATCTTACCATCAAACAAATTTAACATTTGTGATACTTCTTCCCAGTACATCTTAACGTATCACAATTTTAATATGTACAATATTTTAATGCAATTAAGTACCAAGTTTCTTTAAAATTGTGAGATAATAAAAACGAAACCGTCTACTTCATTCAATTGTTCCTTTTTATGGAAATTGTTTAAAAGCATTAAAAACCGTATGTAATACAAAACTACTATTATTCTCAGCTTCTAAAAAGCGGCTTGCACATTTAGATTTTTAACAATAAAAAAAAAAATCTTATTCAAAAGATTTTTCAAATTTTGCATCCATTTTGCTCTTTTTTGCAATTCTAAAACACCTTTTTTTGGGACTCCCTTACATTTTGATCTGTTGCCCCTCGTTTAATTCAAAAAAAGCGTTTCTTATTCATTGCTGATGTTTTAAACCCGCTGGCTGTAAGGGGTGACTTGTAAACTGTTTTTTTATAGTTTCAAAAAACAAATCCAAGGAGTGAGTCTGGTGACCGCGGGGCCAGCTTAGGGGATCTTCTTTTTCAACCCACCTTTGATACGATAAAATCTCTTTTGAAAACCCCCTTCAAAATCGCTCTTGCGCGGCTCCGAAATGTGCGGGAGCGCCACCAAACCCCGGTCCCCGTTTCCTGGTGTCTGTCTAGTATATTGTAAACCACTTTCTGGGAAATTTCTATAAATTTCAAAATTTTAAAATAACTGCACTTTAAAAAAATGCATTTAATAGTATAATCCCGTAAAAATTAAAATGCAAATACAAAAATTTTGTTTAATTTAAGGTACGCGTAATCAAAAAAAAGAGAGCTACACAAACTATCAAACTGTTTCCCAATCCATTAAAAATAAATTACTATGCAAAATATAGTTATATCTTAAAACAACTTATTCAGCTGTCTAAATTTTTAGCAAAAAACCCTAAATTTCACAATTAAAAGCTAAGATTTGTGAACCTGGAATTGTTTAATAACCAAGATTGTTGTTCAGCTAGAAGCCGAAAAGAATTCGTGCAGTAACAAGGAAAAAGGGGGTGTACGAATTATTAAAATTTTTAAAAAAAATTAGTGGAAAATATTTTTTTTGATTTTGATTTATTTCACTTTCTATTTTTTGTCAGAAAATAACAAAGATGGGGGGTGTTTAATATTATGGTCAAAAGGGGGTATTTTAAATTTGTAACCCGCAATTTTTTTTTCTCTGTTTTTTTATTTGTTTTATTTACAATATGTTATTGTTTGTTATGTACATTACCTTTTTTTCGCCTTTTGTATTTTCTTAGATTGTGTTATTTTACTGTTTGTTATATACACCACTGATCAAAAATACATACGTAAAAAATCTTCGAGAAAAAGTTTTAATGGGATACATAAACTTGCCATAGAGGATCTACTAACATATATTGGAAGCTTAAAGAAATTTCCCACCTCTAGCTGACTTGTATAGAACCTTGGTACAGGATCATAAAAGGCCCCACAAGAACATCAGTCCACTTTTTAAACTTTTTTGACTATCGTCAACCTGTTGATGTCACTTATCCATAATATTACTTTCATGACCTCAATTATTTATAATTTTCTGTGCGAATAAAATGGATGAGTTTTAATAACATAAATTGCAAGAGTCGTTTGCTTGTTCATGGTGTTTCAATTTATTGTAGGAACCTACAGATTTTATGTATTCAAGAAGAGGAAATATTTAAGATCGTACAACCTACTTGGCCATTTGATTTAAAATAATCAGCTGGCAAGTTCGCAGCAGAAATTGGCCGAGAAAATTAAAGTTCCATTCGAACTGGATTTACACGAAAGAAACATTTTGAAGGCAATGCTGCCGAAATTGTAACCAAAAGGGGCAAAATTCTCGTAAAGCACGTGTCCGATTTTTATAAGGACAATGAACGTTGGCTGAATGAAACTGTAAATGAGTAAAGTGCTTATGCTGTATGTGCGCAAATAAACTTTGAATTGTGTATTAATAACCTCGCGTATATTTGTTATAGAATATTTTTGAAACTGAGCTGCAGCCAAGTGAGTTTGGAAAAATCCGTTGCAGAACAAAAAAGGGGTCCACATTTTAACGGGAAAAACGAGGCTTGCAGTGATCGAAGAACGGAAGAATTACGTGCGTCCCCACAGTACATCGGGCTAATGTATGCAACTTTGAATGTGTCTTCGTACATCTGGTGCCCCTGAAGCATCAATGTATTAAGAGATATAAAACAATTAAGTCTCCGCGCGAGCTTCTAAGTACCAGGCAGCTTCCGTAAGAAAAGAGAGTAAACCCCTTGCCTCCCGACGTTTTACAACTTTTAGTTCCCGATCTTGCTCATTTACTACTGTGAATGTATGATGTAGAAAGCGATAGCGCGGTAACAGAAAGTGAAGACAACCTACCCGATTACGACTTCTACTAACACTTTCTTTTGACTTATGACTTATGACTATTCTTTTCATTAACTATTTCCCAACTTGTAGTGTCATTAAAGTTAATAAAAGTGATTTAAAATATTTGAATGTGTTAACCCATTATTCAAATTCAGTGACGTTGAAACAATTTACATCAATTTTTCACCCCAAATTTAAAATAGTTTCTAACAACCCTTATCCACCATTTCAAGTTTTTGCAATTTCGCCGCCCCATGTTTTTTAATCAGCGACCTCAAAAACCTACATACACGTATTTACTGGAATTTGAACAACGTTTTCTTATTTTGGCCAGGTTTTTTTGAAAGTTTCGTACCATTGTGCTTTTGGCTGATTTCTGTAAACTTATGTTTGTAGACCTCGGGATGTGAATTTTTGTCTTGAACCTATTCTTTCCTATCTACATCAAAAGTAAACGTATAGTCAGGGTTTTTTGATGTATTTTTTCTAGTTAGTTGTTTTATTTTGTTGTGTAGATTAACTAAGAAATGTGACGAAATGTGCTTTAATCCAAAGCGTCTTAAAAAAATTTTAAAAAGTTTAAAATTTAATACCACTATTTTAATAATAATGTTAACTGCTAACCATTACGAAATATCTAAAAAATAAGTTTCAAAAATCTAAATCTGATTTAATTAATTTTCCTGACTAGATCATAAAACATAAATATTTATGTTGCACAAGTGTGGGAGTAAAAATACATATTAGCATATTCAAACATGCTGCGCAAATATTCTCCGTGTTCCTTTGACATAGTATTCGTTGAATTTTTTTTATTATCTTCATTTCCCTCAGTACCCACGTTTTAAGCAACTCCCAACGATAAAAAGTTTACGACCAACCTTGCACATCCATGATACACACAATTGGGCTTACCAAGCGATTATAAACAGAATTTATAGAATCCGCAAAATACACCGATGGCGTACATACTATAACGTTCTGAAATGAAACATATGTGGTAATCGATTTTATCTTCCACGGTAATTTTCTCTCCAGATAATTATATTTTCGCAGACTAGTATAGTCATCGCTGACCGCTTTGGTTTCCAGAGATACATTGTACATAAAAAGCGTCCCAAAATTTAATTCCGACTTTTTTTCGAATCAGATTCCATGCTATAATTGTTTTCCGAAAAAATTTCATATTTTCTGAGTGTAGCATTCGAAATTCTATTGTATAGACGGAATAAAAATATGTACATACTTCCAATGCAATATGATCTAAAAAAAAACGTAATCGAGAGGGCCATGGGGTTTTTGGATTTTTTCTTTTAAGTTGTTTACAACTACATACATCTGACAGTTTTTAAAGATTGAAACTTCAAATATGTTTGACATTTACTGACAATTCAATTACACTTGATGCTTATTAACGTATCTTATACATTTTAAAGCAGATCACCAAACACCATTGAAAGCTATTTTCGTAATGGACAAAAACAAAAGCAAAGAAAAATGGGCTTTTCTATACAACTATGTTTTAATTTTCTTTCAGCTTCCAATTTTTTTGCAGTATCATATTTTGATTTATATCAACTAATTGTTCGTTGCTGAATTTCGTGAAACTGGTGGAGTAAGTCGCAAACCTGGTAGTGGTAGACTTAAGGAAAAAACTGCTGAAACTATTACGGATATGTACAGATCATTCACCTAAAAAATCAATTAGAAACACAGGAAACTAGTTTGTCATATGGTACTTGACAAGATCTCGAAGAATATCCATATAAAGTTCGTGTTGTGCAATAATTCAAGCCCATTGATTGCGTAGTGAGAGTGCCATACTGCAATTGGCTTGAAAATCACATGAATAACGATAGCATGCTAAAAATTAGTGAATATACGCACTTATGTATGATATTACTAGTAAATGTACTTAAAACATAAACTGTTTCTAAAATAATTCTTTTCTAATTTTTGTTACTTATTCAAACAAAGCTTCTATCCTTAAATGAGTAAAAGCAAAAGAAGCATTCCTTATTCTCCAAAAACAAGAAGAAAAGATTTTTGTGTAATAAACAAATGCCATAGTAACGCTTGTACTTTGGTATAATTTGAGAGGAGTAGCTTTAATAGTATATAAAATGAAATGGAAGTATTATAGTAATAATTCATGCCTTTACATCCCCCAATAAGTTTCGCCAATTACAGAGGGTATCGGCCTGCCATTTGTTATTATTACGCCTGCGTCCGTAGAGCGTCTTAAGATGTTCACCCTCAGTATTCACCAAATTTGGAGTAAAGAAAACCACCTTTTGGGTTTTGCCGTGTTTATTACACTAATGTACTTGAAGGTACTGTCAACTTCAGAGGTTGTCTTCTACTCCTCTTTCTGCGCTTCGGTTTAGTGTACCAGATGTCTTACTATTCTGGTTGTATCCATTGTAGGTTATCCTCTTCTTCGCTGTTATGTATCCTGTACTGCTTAGTTTGTAATCGTCTTCTCCCATTGAAGGTGAATGTGTCGCTCATGTGGCGATACCAACAGGTCGGTTTCTTGTTACTCCTCTGTGTAGCTTCCACTTCGAAGGTCTCCATAAAAATGTTGGTAGTTACTGGTGATAATGGTGAACCTATTGCATCATCACTCTTATAATAATAATAATAATAATAATACTTTATTTTCTACAGGATGAACCCAAGTACAAAAAATTTTATAATTGTTTAATGCATGCAAATAAAAGAAAAGAAAAAAAAACAAATAAACGTATAAACGTGTAAAACAATGAAAAGGAAAAAAATAACTAAATAGATAACATATTCTTGGTACCACCTCTTCCGCTATTTCAGTTGCGAGAGTATATCTGTTAAGGAATCAAAATTTATATCAGCACTGACAGAAATAGAGTTATAATTTGTACGCATAATGTTTATGAGTGATTTTAGCATTATATTAGTTCTACTTGCTTGAACATAAAAGATAGAGTGATTCCGCGATTCCAGACGGGGTATGTTGAAACTTATTTAATTAAGCAGCAAAGGGCAATCAATTTGATTATTCAAGATGCCATATAGAAATTTTATGCTTATGACCTTCCTTCGTAGCTGTAGAGATACCATGTCGAAACGATTTAGCATAATTCCATAGTCATAGCCTCTCTCCGGATATGTACTGTCTGATAGAAAAATCAAAAACTTTAAGTACCGCCTCTGAATATTCTCAATATTTCTTATGTGCGTTTGATAGATCGGGTACCATATTAATGCTCCATACTCTAGTTTGGATCATATAAAGGCGTTATACAATGAAATCAAGCAACCCATATTCCTGAAGTCGCGACAATTTCTATATATAAAACCATACATGCGGTAAACTGACGCAACCATGTTGTTGATGTGAGAGATGAATGTAAGTTTGCTATCAAATGTAACTCCAAGATCTTTCACTTCACTGCATCTCACAAGCGCCTCCCCCTCGAAAACATAGTCAAAGTGCAGTGGTTTCAACTTCTTTGTGTATGTTGTAATTTTACACTTGCTAACATTAAGGTATAAATAATGTTTTTGACACCAGGTTCCTATGCTGTTGAGATCGTTTTGAAGTAAAGAACAATCACTTCTACTGTTTATTCTATAGAAGATCTTTAAATCATCAGCAAATAGAAGATATTCACAACGCAAACAGTCGACGATGTTATTTATAAAAATCAGGAACAAAATGGGACCCAGATTAGATCCTTGGAAGACGCCCGAGGTAGAGATGTAGGTATTAGAAGCGGCACCATGGTACTCCACATAGTATTGTCTGTCTGTAAGGTAAGATCTAAAAAGGTTGCATAGACTCCGTGAAAATCCCATTTGCGCCAGTTTGGCCAACAGAACGCAATGATCTATTTGATCGAAGGCTTTGTGAAAATCGATATATATTACGTCTACCTGACCCTGACCATCAACAGCTCCGGAAACGTATTGCGAGAAACAGCTTAGATTTGTGGTCGTTGATCTACCACGAATGAAACCATGCTGGTTTGGAGACAGTACCGTTTTCACGGATGCATATATGTGATTGCATAGTATTGACTCAAACGCCTTCGAAAAATTGCACAAAATCGAGATAGGACGGTAATTTCTCACATTAGCAGCATCCCCACTTTTAAACACGGGACATACTTTCGATATTTTCCATATTTCTGGGAATTTGCATTCCGTGAGCATCAGGTTGTAAAGATGACACAATGGACCAACAAATATCGCAGCACAATCCCGAAGAAGTAAGCCTGGGATTCCATCAAAGCCCATTAATAAACTGTTCTTAGATTTTTTTAAAGCCATCAAGACCTCATCTTCAGTAATGTAATTTACTACAACACTCACTGTAGCCCCATCCTCGTCCATTAAATCGCTAGGCTCACGCCCATCAGATACGGAGTATACACTTTTGAAGTATTCAGCAAAAGCTGTCATGACTTCTGAGGGGGTATTGAGCTTAGTACCGTTATATCTCACATTTCCTGGAGTTCGCGTACACCTACGCTTTCCATTGAGAAAAGACCAAAATCTAGTAGAATCGTTAGCAAGCGAATCCTGAACATTCAATATATAATTATCGTAAGCGACCTTTATAAGTGTCTTACATAATGTACGGAGATACCTGAATCGTTCATAATAGAAGCGAGATTTGTATTTTGTGTAATTCCTATGAGCGTTACTCTTATCATGAAGGTATCATATAATAGTGTCATTAAACCAAGGTGGATACGAGCGTTTCGGTTTCTTACATGAATATTGAGGTATGCAAAGTTCAAATGTACTAAATAGAATGTCATACAGCGCATTACATGAATCATCCACAGTATTAACATTTAAAACATTTCGTGATTTTGTTTAAAACGATTGGCAATGTGCACATTACAGGCCACTGACATATGATGCGCTGGGTGATGCTGATCCTCAGAGACCAGTGGTGCAAGATTTCTCCGAACATAGCAAGTCACATTTGTAAATATTAGATCTAACAGTCGATTACTACAGTTTGAAATAAAATTCGCTTGTTCTAAGTTACAGAAAAAAATAGAAATCGACCATTTTTTCTAGAAACGCTGGCTTCTGTCATTCGAAAGTTAGCAAGGGGGGGGGATACTTTAGGACCGCACTGTATAAGTATGTATGTATAGCCTAGGTGGTTGCTCTTCTGATAGTAGTAGTAATCTTTTCTCTTCTATAGATATCTGTTTTTCTAGTATGCCGTTCGATCCTCAACGTCGCGTCGGATTTCTGTTTATTTCCCGGATTTAGAAGTGCATCCACCTTTTTATTATAGTCCATCCCGTAGATTATAATTGTGGTGTTGCCTTTGTCAGCTTTTATTATAAAGACCTCCCGGCTTTTACTATCTAACTTCCTCCGTCTCTTAACATGTACTTCTTGTATGAAACGCTTAAATTATGAAAAATGAGGATAATGTTATTTTTTCTTAACAACAGAAATACTTCACCATTACAACTAATGTTTATTAAATTATTAATTATTCCTAGTTGTGAATGACAAATAATTGTTTCTAAGTAATAGTACTTTTTTGGATAACTGCTTCAGAGAAGGAAGGCGTAACTCCTAACGGATAGAAATAACTACCATTAGGATTATAGAAACATATTAAGGTATTTGAGACATTCTTTTACAAACACTACACCTAATTTGATTCTACATCTTAAATTTCCGTGGAAAATTTTTTACGGCTTCTATACATGAAATGATTCGCCACGTATATAGGGACTTTCCTTGAAAACGTTTATTTTGCAAGATATTGATTGATGTTATAAGTAATCGTAATTCATGAGTCGGCGGCATATTCGAAAAGCCATATCTCCGATTCTATTTGTCGTAGAAAGTCGATCTATACGTCATTTGATGAGTTTCTCTGTTGCCTTGCAGAGATCGCATGAAAAAAAAAATTTCATTGTAAAATCACAAAAAATAATAATTTAATTATTTAAAATTTTTTTTATGCTCGCCCCCACAACTAAACAAACCGAAAAAAATATTCATTTGCAGGCCATGTTTTTATTTTCAAACCATATTTTTTTCAAAGTGGGGTTTCTATCAGGTCGAAAGATATTAAATATTTCCAAACGAGGGTCACGCGGCGCGCAGAGCGTCGCGCGCGCAACAAGTTGGAACGTGTCCGAGCTTGAAAGGTATCAATATCACTCGACACGCTGACGCATTTCATTATGTGATAACGTAGTAAGCACACGCAGAACTTTTAATTGCAGTGTTTATAAGAAAACCATGTAAAAATTATAAATGTGGAAATGCCAAAATCATTACGTGGGTAAAAAATCCGAACAGACAGATGTTTCAATCCGTTTCGTCTGTCACCTCATCCGAAATTTCGAAACAACAAGTCTGAGACAAGTCCAGGAGCATCATTTACTGGCATTAAATAAGCCTATCACGGAAGCGTCTATTGCTCAAAAAATTTGCAACGCGTGCCGTCGTAATTTGTCTAAATTATGTAACAACAGTGAAAAGAGCTGTCAATTTCAAACAGCTCAAGAGGTACGTCTAACTGCTATTCTTACTTTACAATCACATTTCGAGGGTAAAATTCAAGTAATTTATGAGCTTATTGCATCTAAAAAAATACTTCATTTCCTAAATTTTATTTTCCTAATGCAATTGTCAGCATATTGAAATTTATGTCTACCAAGATGTTTGGTAAATGATTTTTTTTCTAACCTGACTACTTGAATTATGATTAACAAAATGAAGTTTGATACAATGATTCCGAACATTTTATTTTCAGAAATTCATTTCAAAAATGAAATTAAACGATTTAATTCTAGAAATTAATCAAAAATGTCATTTTTCCAGCATGAAAAAGTTAACGATGACTCCGATATCTTGACAAGTGATCAAGTGGATATGGATCATACCCTGGAAAGTCCCGTAGAGTTTGAGGAAGACAAAGAAGTAACTTCTGAAGCAATTGATGCAATCAACAAGGGTTTGAATTTAATTCGAACTTCGCCTATCAAGAAAAGAAAATCTTCTCAAATTCTATTCTGCTGAAAAAGTAAAACAGATATGTAAAGCAATATCAGAAAAAAATTTTCATGGTGCCCCCCCTTCCCCCCCCCCATTCTAAATGATCATAGTCTTGAGGAAGATGATGCAAATAATGATATATTACACATTTTGAAGAACGAATTTAATGCAACCATAGAGCGCGGAAAACAAATAAAAATTTTGACTATTTTAAAAGACTGGTCTTTCCGAAAGATTTTCCTCTCGCTATAACTCACATGATCACAGTTGCAAAGAAAACTGCTGAAGAAAAAGGAATTTTATCTGACCCTAATTCGAAAAGCCATCCGTCATTAGAACAAGAAGTTGTCAATTTGATCATCAGCTTCTATGAACATAATGACAATAGCCGTATGATGCCTGGAAAGAAAGATTATGTTTTTGTAAAAATAGATGACAAACGCGTTCACAAACAAAAAAGATTATTGCTGATAAATTTAAAAGAACTTTATCAGTTGTTTACGGAAAATTATCCGCAAGTCAAATGCAGTCTTTCTAAATTTGCAGCCTTACGGCCAAAACATTGTGTGCTAGTAGGTGCAAGTGGCACTCATTCGATGTGTGGTTGTGCCACTCACGAGAACGTTAGATTATTAATCGAAGGGACAAATCTCAAAAAACTCACAGCCGATACTCTGGACCCAATAAAAAGTTACCATGACTGTTTCAGACGTATGGTTTGCTTTGAAGCATCAACAAACTGTTATTTGGGAACGTGTTCTGAGTGTCCTGGTACATGACAACTGATCGACGAATTAGACAACATTTTCGAGCAAAATTTTACTGACGAAATCACTTACAGACAATAGACAAACGTCGACGGAACTACCTTACAAGTTATATCTCCAGTTGATGATTATTTACAAAAATTGAAGACCGGCTTGGAAAAATTACTGCTTCATTCATTTCTTGTTAAAAATCAAAGTGAATTCCAATGAATTAAAAAAAAAAGAGTTGACAGAAAATGAGTGCGATTTTTCTGAAAACTATTCTTTTGTTGTTAAAAATTCTGTACAAGGCATTCATTGGAATAATAATCAGGCGACAATGCATCCATTCGCAATTTACTTACGGTGAAACTCAAATGAAAAGTTTGGTGATCATATCCGAATGTTTGCATCACGACACGATTGCCGTTCATGTATTTCAAAAACACTTAGTTGATTTTATTAAAAGAAACTTCAAAAAAATAAAAAAAATTAGGCACTTTTCTGATGGAGTTAGTACGCAATACAAAAAAAAAATTGTCAATCTCACTAATCATCAGAAAGATTTTGGTTTAGCTGCGGAGTGGCATTTTTTTCCAACGTCTCATGGCAAGGGTGCGTGCGATGGCTTAGGTGGAACTTTAAAGAGATTGGTTATTAGAGCTAGCCTTCAAAGAGTAAACAATCCGATCCAAACGTCTAAAGAATTATTTGAATGGGCAACCGAGTCGCTCCTAACATGACATTGAAATTTGAAGAGAATAAAGAATATATGAAAGAAGAAAAAATATTATAGGCAAGATTGAAATTTGCTTAAACTGTGAAAGGGGCGTTAACATACCATTATATCATAGTAATTACGGAAAAGAAAGCAAAAGGGAAGCAGTTTTCTTTGCAAGAACATGCAACTGAAGTTGAAATTATGAAATAATAATTTTATCTGTAACATATTGTCGAAACGTGATCTTTAATGTGTAATCATATAATAAATTAATGTGGCTTAAACGACATTCACTAGTTTTCTGATTTGTCATAATACTTCCATTGTGTTTCGACGTAGTACGAAAGTAATAATTTGCTAATTGCGCAGTGTTCGATAAAAATTGACTGTTAGGTAAAAAAAAAATTTTCACTTCTTCGTTTTTAGAAAGATAGGGATTAATTTATGAACGGAAAAAGTGGTATAAAAAGTGGCTTAAAGAAAAAAGCCGCAAAAGTGAATGAGAATTTATTCAAACTCCAAGCTACGCGCCGCGTGACGCACGTTGGGAAATACTTAATATCTTTCGAGCTAATAGAGACCCCACTTTGAGAAAAATATGCTTTGAAGATAAAAACATGGCCTGCAGATGAATATTTTTTTCGGTTTGTTTAGTTGTGGGGGCGAGCATAAAAAAAGTGTTTAAACAATTAAATTATTATTTTTTGTGATTTTGCAATTAACATTTTTTTTCATACGATCTCAGCAAGACAACAGAGAAACTCATCAAATGACGTATAGATCGATTTTCTACAATAAATAGAATCGGAGATATAGCTTTTCCAATATGCCGCTGACTCGTGAACTACGATTATTTATAACATTAATATCTTGCAAAATATACGTTTTGAAGGAAAGCCCTTATATACGTGTCGAATAATTTTATAAATACAAGACGTAAAAAAATGTTGAAGCAAATCGTAAATCTGAAGTCCTTTTTTCCCTCAAATCCGTACGGTTTATAAAAGAGTGTCTCATTTTGAAGATAAATATCGTAACTCCATGTACACCAGAAACGGATGAAGGGAAAAAGTAGAAAAAGTGTACCTTTTGCCATCCTCTTTTTTATTTACTTATGTTTTTGAGCGCTTCCTCTAAATATTCAAAGTCTGTTATTCTTTCAAAGTTGTACATCTCACCTTTGCGCTCTAACAATTGAATGGTATTTGTTTCCATGGTTGCTCATTTCCATACACTTATATTTTTCCAACCCTCATCTACTATTACAAGCATTTTGAATATATTTTCCAGCTTCTTTCGTTATCTGACTGTTAACGCCATACGCTACAAACTGTTGCTTATTATTAAAAATAAGTCAATTTCTTTGCATTCATATTCTCTTAAAGATTCTCTTCCATTCCTTTTGAACTTTAATTTTTTTTAAATGTGCCACATTACATTATTATTATTAATTCAAATAGATACAATTAGCAATGAACGTAAATACTTAGTAAAATATGAGTTACCGAAAGGATCGCAATTTAGTAAATACGTTATAATGAGAAAAACATGTAAGTATTCTGATGCGACAAGCACTCCATTTTAGTGCAATGAACATTCCATTTTCATCCTTTCAAATTTTATGGAACCCTTAATTTAAATACTTTGTCCCCGCTTCCTACATAATCTTCCAGGTCAGTGTGAAAGGTGCAAAATCGATACTTTCTCTTTGAAAACATCCTAAAATATTATATGTGAGGGTAAAAGTGTTATATAAATAGAATTTCCACGGTTCTTATTTTTTATGCTGATGCTGATTAGATCTTTTATATTTTAGTTTTGAAATGCCTTTTGTAATGCAAAAGAACCTAAAATACAGCTGCAGAAAACTATATAATTTATGACAAATAAAATGTTGATAGATTACGTTATTATTTCTTTAACATACATATATTGTACTAAACTGTTGTTAGTTATTGTCTAAAGTTTTAAATACAGTAGTGATCGGCTAAAACGAACCCGCTTAAAGCGAACTACTGGTTGTTGCGTACCAAAACTGAGGGTTTCGTTATATTTGCCATAAAAATAATATTAGAAAATTCCCTTTATTGCGAAACCGTTTATGATAAATTTCCGTATAATACGAGCCAATTTTAGAGTCTTAACAAAAATAGTTTCCGTTTAAAGCGAACTTGTTTAGATGCTACATCAATACACAATATTCGGAAAGCCTGGGCAACACCGACATGAACATCGAACACATTCTTATGTGTATTGAATCGAATGTTTGTATTCTATATTTTTGATGTGTCTACACATTAAGACAAACGTTTTTTTAAGAAGAGGAAATACATAAGATTTCTTAAGATAGATTAACCTTATTTCTGTACGCTAATTTAACTGGAAGTGAAAAAAGAAAATTGCTAGTGATAGGCAAGTCACAAATTCCATGACGTTTCAAACACATCCAAAAAATTCCTGTGAATTATAAATCAAATAAAAAAGCACGGATGATTGGCATTTTTGTTTAAAGAAGAATTGAAACTGTGGGATGAAGAGTTATTACTAGAGCCCGGTAACTGGAGAGCAATCGCAGCGGCGGTGTGACTGTGTTTCGGTGGGCGGGGAGGGCTGGTCGATTATGATACGACACGACAAATCATCATCAATCACTCAGTTCAGTTTAGCATTGGATAACGGATAGGGCGTGTTGATTTTATTGATATAGACGTAGTTATTAATTGTAGTTATTATTTAGTGTAGTGCGTTTTGATTTTATTGATACAGACGTAATTGTAGTTTTTAGTGAACATGTCGAAGGCTAAAAAACGACCCTTTCAAGACATAGTAAATAAGTTTATTTCTGACTTTCCCGATTTGTTTTACAACGGGAGTAAGATAGTTTGTAAAGTGTGCAAAATACATTTGATGTCAAATAAGAAGTGGAACTGTACAAGACACGTAAATTCCGCACAGCATAGAAAACGAAAATTGGGCATGCCACCGAGAAGTGTATTTTTTTTATGTAATTCTTATGTTGATAAACTGTAATTTGCCACTACGCTTACTCGATAAACAACCGTTTAAGGACTTTTGGGACAAATACAATCCCGAGTTGCGGTTGCCAACGGAGAAAACAGCACGTAAGCATGTTGCGTTTGTACGCGATGACGTGGAAAGAAAATGAA
This sequence comes from Dynastes maya, assembly GCA_029619315.2. Classification (NCBI taxonomy): domain Eukaryota; kingdom Metazoa; phylum Arthropoda; class Insecta; order Coleoptera; family Scarabaeidae; genus Dynastes; species Dynastes maya. The sequence continues at coordinate 39,312,231 of JAROYE020000001.1, forward strand.
ACGCATATTGAAAAAACAGTTTCTTTGGTTATGTGTTGAGGAGACAACAGACTGTAAAAAAATTCAATTCTAAATATTACGGTACGCATACTAGACCCTAGTAAACCTACATGACCACTGTTACTATCTAGCTGAAGACTACAAGAGTATACTGCTGCAGCAATTACGAAGGTTGTACTTAGTACGTTGGAAAAATTTCAAATTTCCAAAGATAAAGTGTTGATGTTTATGAGCAATGACGCAGCGATAATGCGTTCGGTAGGCCGTTCTTCTTGAACATGGTTGCAAGTGTTTACATGTTACGTGTAAAGTTCATGCTTTACATCTTGTAGCAGAAACCAATCGACAATGCTCTCCCGAGGTAGATGCATCAATAGCAAGTACAAAAAAAGGATTTTTGAAATCTCCCAAACGCCTACGATCATTTCACACAGAGTGTCCTGGTATTCGTCAACCACCGGAGCCAATTCTTACACGTTGGGGAACAAGGTTGCAGGCAGCTTTTTATTATGCTGGACAGTTCAAAATAGTAAAAGCTGTTGTTACACAATTCAATCCTGCCGAAGCTGCAGCTATTAAGGAGAGACAGTCGAAATTTCAAAATATTTCTGTTGAAACAGATTTAAAACATATTCGTAGCTACTATAAAGGATTAGCTGACGCAATAGACCAATTACAAAATAGATCGTTATCATTATTGGAGTCTCTGCAAATTATGGACGGAGTGCATACACAGCTACTGACTATACATGACGCAAAATATAATCGCGTTTTAGAAAAGTTCGAGAGTGTGCTATAGAAAGATCCCGATTTCAGCACACTAAAACAAATTTGTGATGGTGTATCGAATAACCCACTGACTAAGATGTCGAACGCTCTTTTTCAAAACATAAACTAATTTTCTTACCACGGCGAACATCGCTCACCGTGACAACTATGGAAACACATCTAATGGTGTCAACTTTTTGCCACTCTTATCCATATGATGTTAATACTGATAATGGTGCTTCTAGTTGTACTGTTCCGTAGCCAAGGCTGCTTAAGAGGGTGAGTGTTTCACTACTTTTCACATATTATAATTATGTATTAGTTCTGTTATTTTTTTTCTATTTTTTTACTATTCTTTTTGTATACTAGGCAGGTACGGCTATGGCACGGCTTCCTGTTACCGGGCTCTAGTTATTACTGAAGCATAGAAAAAATATTCTATTGGTTGACAACTGCCTAGTACATCCTCCAGTGAAAGGTTTGCGTAATATTAAAGTAGTGTTTTTGCCACTAAACACTAGCTCCAAACTTCAGCCTATGGACCAGGGAATAACACACGCATTTAACAGCTACTAATTTTTTGCTTATAAACTTAATTAATTCAATTGACGAAGATAAGACTAGGTCTATAAATTTACTGGATGCAATAAATTTTAGTCATAAGGCATGGCAAAAAGTTACAGAGAAAACTATCAGTAATTGTTTCAAACTTGCTGGCTTCACACTAATGTTAAAAGCGGAATCAATCGTTGGTTTTAGCATTTAACAAGCAAATAACTTTTTTAGTGGATTATTTAACGGAACGTACCTAAATATTTTGTTTTTATTATTATTTCTTATTAACAAACTCAAAATATTGAAAATTTTAATGACGACGATAGATACATGGCAAAAACAATGATTAATCTGAAGCGAACGCTCCAATTAATTATAAGAGAAGTTGAACGGTTTGATGATTATAATTTATTTCCCTTGAATGAGCACTGAAGCATTGTATTTTCACCGTTTCTAAGGTGGAGAATTCGCTCCTCTCAATGTCAAGTTTAAGTACAACGACCTACTTGTACTAATTGGTTCGGGGCGGATTGATGATACCACCAAGCAAGTACAATGCAAGGAGTTGGTTGTTCAACATTAATATTGGAATGGACTTGTAGCGTGTGAAGAATGATACGAGGCAATAAATGCACCATAAACTTCCAAGTAAGCATGATAGCCATTCTAACAAAAGAAAGATAAATAAGACTGTATTTCTTCACTTGTAAATGATGTGTCTGCTTTTATTTAAATAACTTCCATATTCATAGTTTACATACGTATAAATAAGAGGATAAACGAAAACGTTTTAATCCAATAAGAGCTAATAAAACGAATCAAGATAATTCCTTTATTTAGAAATTTAGTGCTAAACGTTCCATATAGCATTTTTAATGCTAATGTAACAGTAACAAAACTGTTCTGCTTTCTTAACACCCTTTTATATAATGTGTTAATGTTCACGTGACATAGTTGTCATTGACATTTAGAAATCAGAAAAATATAAATACAATTCTTATACTATAGATAAATAACAGAAAAAAGTGCATATTGTGTACGAATTATTTCTGAAAGTATATTTAAATTCCGACTCGTACACAATGGATGTCGAGAATAAATGTTTGTGGGAGCGTTTATTAACGATAGTAACCTCTTAAAGTTTTTTTACATTAATTTGTTGAGTTCTCGAACCCCAAGCTTCACTTTCGGTAAAAAGGATATATGAACGAAAAATTTATATAAAAAAACTCATATTCCCAGAGCTTATCCGCTTCTGTTCACTGTTAAGTTTGTATTCAGTTCACTTGTTTATAAATTCCAGCTAAAAAGATATCAAAACCTTGGCCCATCGCAAGGTTAAAACTTTGAGTCTATATCTCAAACTTAATCCTAAGTGCTTACTAAAGAATTTATGCTTGCCACAGGTGAAAGAAAAAAAAAACGTGATTAAGAGAAATTAATGTATACGCTGTGATATGAATTATTAAATGTATATTCCTTCGAGTTTCGAATTAAAAAAAATAGGTATTTTAAAAATACTAAACTAATAACAGAAACCATTCTTTAATCCCATATTTCAAATCGTTGGGATAGTAATAGTTCTTTGTTGCTATCTCATCACTAGAGTTGGCATTTTCGGGCGGGAGCCAGCATCGTAGTAAGTATATACGCACCCACAAACTGCGAGCCGACTATGCGAAGTGAATATTAACATCGACCACCGATCGGAGATGCATATATATCACGTATATACAGGCCGTCTTACTTTAGACGGCACGGTATATTTCCCTAGAATTTGGCTTAGGTACGTAGACGATATGTTCGTGGTTTTTGATACTAAGAAAAGTACTATTCCGGATTTCCTCGCGACACTTAATTCAAAATTCGAAACTATTAAATTTACGGTAGAAGAAGAAGTGAACAATTAACTCCCGTTCCTGGATAGTTTTTAGGGTGTATGCGGAAGAAACATGAAGAGAAGGAACGTACTGTTGTCTTCCTTTATTTTGATGAGGGTTGGTCGGCCATATGTCAGCACTTGGTGCTGCAATACAAAAATTCCTTCCTTGATTTTAGCATCACTTACACGAGGGAATTTTTCCTTTAAATAAAGAAAACCAGATCCAGCTTTATCCATTGTTTTGGCAAAGTTTTTGCAAAGCCCCAGCTTTATATGAAGAGGAGATAGAAGAATGTCGTCAGGGTTGACTAGTGCAGCATGCACAACATTTTTTTGTCCAGCTGTCAGTGCTTGACGTGTTGGCCATTCCTTCTTAATATAATAATTTTTCTTATCTCTACTGTCCCACTCGCACAAGAAACAACAAAACTTGATGTAGCTTAGCTGCAAACCCGTTAACAATGCAACTAATTTTAAATCACAGCATATACTCCAACAATGCTGTTCATACTGAATTTTTTCCAATAAAATTATCATGTTTTCATAAGTCCCTTCATATCAGTTGCATACGCTAATGACACAGAAAATTGTTACCATTGTGCAAAAGCATAACCTTTAAACATGTTTGTTCCATGAGTCATCCTTCACACATGCATTCACTGACCCTTGGTTCAAAATATTTAAAATATTGTATCTACATTAGACTTTAAAGATAATACGATAAATTTATGAAATGAATAACTACAAATGAGATTGTCCAAACATTATGTGTGCTAAAGAAAATCTGCTTGCGTATTTGAAATCAGCATAGAAGGTTATATATAAAACATAATAAACGATTCGTGTGCCAAAAAGTGTGCTTATCAGTGTAGCTAGCTTGCGTTTTCGAGCAATTTCAATTTAAAAATTTTAGACCCAAAGAATCTTCTGGAATTTTCTGGAAAATCTGATCAGTGGTCGAAGAGCCTTCTGGAACCTTCGAGAACCCTCCATGGACTGTTCATGGACCATTCGTGCACCTTCTAGACATTTCCATCCCCGCTACTCCTACTTGGTCAAATGGGTATATAAGTGGCGCTGTTAACCACTGAGAGCTCAGTCTGTCTTCAGAAGTCAAAGTGTTAACATCTAAAGATTAAAGCAAATATACGTTGTTACGTATGTGGAAAATTTATAATTAAGACCACTCGTCGTAAAATAAGTTGTTGAAACCGCTGATTTGTATCAACAATATTTCTCACAAAATGTTTTTACTGATGTGTATTGGACGCTGTCTATTGTTTGTACAATATGTGTTTTGAATTTGAATAAATGGACAGATCCAAGAGAACATGATCCAGCTGAATGTTATGCGTGCGTGAATTATACTGACGGTATGAACACAAGAAAAAGTGGTTCTTTGAAATACATTCCAACAACATATACTCAATTGCCGCTACCGCATTCAAATATAATTCCTGTTCCAACAAGACCAGTTTCAACAGAACAATCTGGGCCATCAGCATTAGAAACCATGAAAATCGAAGAAGCAGGCGTATCAATGTATGAACCATCAAATGTCACTGCATCATGCAATCACATTGAAATTACGTAATCTCGTTTGAATAATATCATAAGAAGCTTGAAACTATCACAGTGACAATCCATTCTTTTGGCAAAGGGCTTTAAACAAACGAACATTTCGGCAGCAGATATTATTGCACTGATATCCGTGGTTTGATTTTAACGATGCAAGATGAGTATAATTCCGAGCATTGGCGATTGCTTATCGACTCGTCAAAAAGCAGTTTAAAAGCCGTTCTGCTACCTAACACCAATTCAAAAAATTCCATTCCGATTGCACTGAGCAATACAATACAAAAGAGACATATGCATCTCTAAAAAAATCATCGATTTAGTGCAATATAATGATCAAAAGTGGAAGTGACATGGAGCTTGTGGCATGGGATTGTGTGAAAGCGGATATTGACAATGTTCTCGGAATTCATCGATCCGAAAATTGGCGCATACTAATTGAGGACATGCTCACTGCTTTTCATCGTTTAAGTCTTCGAATGTCATTAAAAATTCATTTTTTGCATTCCCATGTAGAAAAATTCGCCGAACAATCACCAAACGAATCCGATGAGTATGGCGAGTGTTTTCAAGTGACGGCGAGGCTCGAACATTGGTACGGCGGCAAAAAGCTACATGCTCTTTTGGGTGACATTTGTTGGAATTTGTAAGAAGAAGTGACGATACAGAAGAATCAAGGCAATCAGAGAATGAAAAATGAAAAAAATCAGGAAAAATGTTTTTTTTTGCAAAAAAAATGATGAAAAATCGACTGAATTGATTAATTTTTTTTTCAAATAGTTTCCATTCGATGTGTATTCATCGATACGATGTTTATTCGATCGATTTATATTGATTTAAATTCAATAAATGGTCAAAGAATGATAAAAATCACGTTTCTTGAGGTCTTTGGGCCTAAATTTTTTAATTGAAATTGCTCGAAAACGCGAGCTAACTTTTAAAAACGGTTAGTACCATTGGATTCAGCATACTCGAATTAGGTTCACCCCCCGGGCGCCCAGCTTGTTGCAAAAAAAGTCTCTAATTCGAGCACAGTGTTATTTTAGAGAATAGATATGAATGTTGCTTTGTCATTTCGATAGTCCTACCTACATATTAAATGAAGTTACTCGGAGAAAATTGAGCTAATTCAGTTTCCTCGTACTTTTTACCTGATCATCCCCGTAACGAACTATTTGCTTTATTTTAACTAACAAAGCGACTAGACGGACTGTATACCAATGAGGACTGCAGTAATCAGCGAAACTAAAATTACCGAAAAGCCTTTCAATAGATTGTCCTGAATGGCAAATTGCGACGAAACGAACGGACAAATGCTCCATATACGAGAATTGTCTAGTGTAGGACATTAGTTACAAATCATTAGGCTTTCACAGTATCCAGTTAGTTCCCATTTAGCTAAGCGAACAGATTAGAAGCTGTTCACGAATTTAATTAATCTGACAATTACACCGTAGAGACGAAAATTTTCTTCGAGAGACGTTAAAGACAGCGTTGTCATTTCGCTTTGGGACAATAAACGGTGGGAATCGTTCTGAATACTAATTATATTCTGCGAAAAATGATACGAGATGTGTTTCCTCAAACCATCAATAAATCTCTGCAAAAGAGGATAAATTTAAAAGATCAAAACCGTAAAAAATAAATGTTCGTGGATATTTAGTCTTCTTAAATAGGAGAAATTAATTCTTAATAATAATAGTATATTGTTATGATATTCATTTAACGAGTTGAAAGTGAAGTTTGTATCATTCTAGTTTCTTATTTTGACGAGGTGAAGCAGAGTTCTAGACCTCTTCCCTCAATTTTCCCCTAGTACGGTATAATTTTATCTCTGTCCTACACAATAAGATGTATGAGTTTTTCGTTAAAAAAAATAAAAATAAGACCAGATAACAACATGTACAGTGAGACACTAATTTTTACTAACAAAATATAAATTATATTTCTTTAAAAATAATTAATTGGAAATGTACTGAAATTGGATAAGCAATTTGCTAAACACTACAGTTAATGGATTTAAAATCATCGTTTTCGTGGTAACCACATTTATTTTGCACTACCGTACCTACAACATCAAACGACCGTAACCACGGAAGCAAAGGGCTTTTCGAATGGACATACAAGAGGCAAGCTTATTTATGAAAATATAGTCAACTGGGGCTTCAGAAAAAAAAAGTGATGAGAGAGAAAATAAACAAGTTTCGACACACAACTTTTTTTTCAAATTCCTGGATAATTTCTACAAATACTTAAACATAAATGAAATTTTACTCCGTATAAGCTGCAGTAGGACATGTGAAAAGCCTTTCGCAATAGTAATTTGTAATTATCAAGACTCGAAAACCAAGCTTCCAGTCCATCTATTGAAGACCGGTTACGATCCAAAGAAACAGACGCCGAAGTAGTGCATCAGTGCACAGATACCGAACATTATTAAAAATTTGGCCAAATAAATAAATAAAATTTTGAAACTAAATCCATTCATTTAATTATAAAATCCGATTTCAAAAATATAAAATGTTGTCTGAAAGAAATATAATTTATCTTGTTTTAAATTTATATCAAGATTATTATTAATAAATCACTGTCTCTCTTTAAAATTATTGAATCGTTTCATCTTTCTATCAAATAGTTTGATTGCAAAAAGATAATAAGTGAGATTTCCTACCTTTTACAACTAAAAGTAAACCCTGAGATAATTTAACATAATTTGGTTAATTTAATTTATTAAAAAACAATTTTTAATTGATATTCATTCAAAAATATCACTACAATATAGTCACCTTAGAATTAATATAATAAAACGCACAACTAGTTTCGAAATAATTATGCAAATTAAATTCAAATCTCTACCTTTATGACACTAAATATAAGGTACGTTTACAACCATACAAAAATTGTAGTAAACTTTGCGGAAACCCACGGTAAAATTGAATCATACATCATGCATTCCATGAAAAAGTCAGTCTGAATGAACAAAAACAAAAATACAACAATGCCGTAATTGTTATTGAAGGAATTTTGTGTCGGGTGTCTACTTCGAAGTACAAAATGAAATAAACTGTTTAAACGGGTACTCTAAAACTGTGGCACTGGAACACTGAAACAGTTCACTAAAACCCTTACCACAACACTTAATTCGTACTGGACGCACGTTTCGATAGCCAAGCTATCATCATCAACAGCAAGACTGAACTAACAAGCTAAGCGAAAAACTAACCTTATAAGGAAAATAAAAATAAATTAAATTATGCAATATGTAAAATTAAAATCGTAAAATTTAATGAGCCGCTTCATTGCGCAGGACTATAAATAGCCTAAAGGTAAATGAGCAGAATGACGTGAGTTATTAAATCCTAGTATTACAATGAAGCGGTTCATTGCACATGGTTAAAATTACAACTATAAATGATTAAATATGATGTAACAAAGGATAGAGGTTGGAATTTAGTGGTCCTAAATCTGAATTCATTAAGTGAGTTTTGTTTTTGTAAATTTCCATGCCTTCATAACAATTTAATTGAGCAGTACTCTTTACGTTTTTAATTAACTTTATATTATCAACATTATGGTTATTTTCAAATTTACCCACGAAGAAGAAAAAGACAACAGGATTCCTTTCCTCGACATGTTAGTAATAAGAAATAAAAATAAGTTAGAAATAGACGTACATAGCAAACCTACTAGTAATAATAGATTCATCTTACAGGATTCTAATCACTCATATGAACACAAACTTTCGGCTATTAACTCTTTGGTGCACCGGTTACTCAATTTTCCTTTAACTAAAGATAGATATCAAAATGAACTAAAAGAAATCATCAATATTTCTAACTTTAACGGATTCTCTGAAGATGTCGTCTATAATACTATTAGGAAACAAGAATAGATTAAGAATTAGAAATGTAAGCACATTAGAACGCATTGACGGCCGTAATAATAAGAAATATGTTAAATTACCCTTTTATCCATGTTACACCAAGGGTCTTCAAAAAATCTTTTCCAGGATTGACCGCAAGATTGTTTTCTCTTCGAGCAATAACGTTAAAAGCCTTTGAGGAAATTTCAAAGACCCAGTGGATAACATGGATAAATCAGGAATTTACAAAATTTCATGTAAAGATTGCGATCAAGTGTATATTGGGCAGACAAAAAGATCAATCAAAATTAGGTACAAAGAACATTTGGCTCATCTCAAATTTAGAAGGTTTGATAAATCTAGCGTTGCCCTACATATGCTTGAAAATAACCATAATGTTGATAATATAAAGTTAATTAAAAACGTAAAGAGTACTGCTCAATTAAATTGTTATGAAGGCATGGAAATTTGCAAAAACAAAACTCACTTAATGAATTCAGATTTAGGACCACTAAATTCCAACCTTTATCCTTTGTTACATCATGTTTAATCATTTATAGTTGTAATTTTAACCATGTGCAATGAACCGCTTCATTGTAATACTAGGATTTAATAACTCACGTCATTCTGCTCATTTACCTTTAGGCTATTTATAGTCCTGCGCAATGAAGCGGCTCATTAAATTTTACGATTTTAATTTTACATATTGCATAATTGATTTTATTTTTATTTTCCTTATAAGGTTAGTTTTTCGCTTAGCTTGTTAGTTCAGTCTTGCTGCTGATGATGATAACTTGGCTATCGAAACGTGCGTCCAGTACGAATTAAGTGTTGTGGTAAGGGTTTTAGTGAACTGTTTCAAACTGTTTAAAGATATAATCTTGCATAAACAACTTATGCTTTTGCCCGACACTGCAAACATGAACAGAAACTTTATCAATCATGGGGGGTGATTTGTTGAAGCCTGCATTACCACACAGATTATTTTGAATGTTCAAATTGAAATTTGATGTTTTATTAAGCAGTCAAAGATAACAAACAACAGAGAGTATCGGCACACTCCTCACCACACAAAATGTTATTAATTAATTCGGAACAGCTGTTTCAAAGGCTCACTGGGCCCCCATTTTCAACCGGGTTACCGAATAAATCTGAACGAAAAAACTAAAAACTTTTACTTTAATTCTACCATGCATGTCTATCCCTCCTCTCGAGGAAAAAGAAGGGTATATATGTACAAATGTGTCTAAACATGTAACTGTGTATATCTATTTCCAAATACCTACTTTTCTATCGCTTAACTCTAACATGCTGGGTATATATGAAACGGCCAAGGGTTTTATCCCGCCCTCGTAGAAAAGAGCGAGACGAAAGGAAGGTTACTTCCCGCTAATTCTCTATCTACGCACTCTAAGGATACTAAACAAATCAAACATAAATTGCAGAACACCGAGACTCGGTCTTCGTCAAGTGTAAACTGAAAGGTTCTTTTACCCTAATAAATCAAACAAGCAAGAGAAATGAAGTGGAGCATTATCCTTGTTCATGATCTGCGAATGTTGCATCTCTTTCTTAAGGTACATTGTCTCAAATGCGTCCAATTCCCAAGGTGAAGTTACGTTTTTAATTAATTTGAGATTTTCCAATTTGATTACATGTCCTGTGTTATTCATATGGTCAGCTACACTTGACGCTCCTGTTCGACCGAATCTATAGCATCTCATGTGTTCATTAAATCTAATACCTATCGCTCGTTTCGTTTGTCCAATGTAGGCTTTATCACAGTCGTTGCATGCAATTTTATAAATTCCCGACCTTTCTTTCATGTCCAGTTTGTCTTTTGGATTACCAAGAAGGTTCTTAAGTGTATTTCGTGAACTAAAACATACGTTCATGTCTTGTCCCCTAAAAACTTTACTGACTCCTTTCGATATTCTATGGAAGGGGAGTTTCACAAATTTCTTGTCGCGCGTTTCTACCGGTATCAAGGTCGTAGAATTTCTTACATAATGCCTATATTGGACTTTCTTAAGGATGCGGTCGACATCTATAGACGAGTAACCATTATAAATAGCCACATTTTTTATGAATTTAAGCTCTTTCTTGTACCTATTTTGGTTTAAGGGAAATTTCACTAGTCTATTAATTAAGAAACTAATCGCGGCCATTTTATGTTGTTCGAAGATAATATTCAAAGATAATATTTGCTTCTTAACTAAGCTTGTTCCAAAGTTTTTCACTAATTAGATGAAGATTGCACCTTGATACAGGTACGTAATAGATTAATAAAAAAATAAAACTGTAACGATTTTCACTATGTCACGTTACGTAACACATGTAAGTGAAGGTAACAGTTTCAAATGGCAAATACATTCCTAAACGACTGTAAAGTGAGGCTATTTTTTGATATTCGGAATTTCTACTTTAGATAAATAAGTTTATTTTTGGAAATATAATACTAATTCATAGAATTATATCCAAATTTGTAAAGGTCTCATTTTGAATGTCAGCTTTTGACTCGTACGTAAGGCATAAAAAATAATTATCCTTTTTAAAATTATGTGCTGTCTTCATAAAATTGTTGCCAACTTAAAGATAACATCAAAATTCAGAACATGTAATATTTCAAAAAATTAAATAATGCCTGATATTGTAGTATGTAATTCTCCGTAAACCTGTAAGCACAGATGGCAAAAAGCTGTTCCTGATATGAATTCAGCTATCAATTGCAGGTTTTAGTGATAAAGTTTGTTTGCACAGTTCCGCACTACACTAATTCTAAACTTTGGACTGCACTGCTATGTGAACGGTCGCATTTAATTTGTATTATGCAAACTTTGGCACTAATACTAATTTTGCATTAGCTTCAGCGAACGCAGATTTGCTGTGGCAAATGCAATTTTCACTGCATCTGATGTCAAAAATTTACCAATAAAAAAACTTCGGGAAGTATTACTTATCGATTTTAAAAAGTTAAACGTCGATGCCCGATTTGATGAAATTCCAGGTTAAGAGGTAAAATTGAGTTTTTATATATGTACATATATCTGGACGAATTTTATAGTTTTCCAATTTCTTTCGCTTATATCAAAAATTAAAATAAGTATCCATATTTTGCAGAGTTTAGAAGTTCTTGTATAGTTGGATATTTCTGAATACTGAATTGTTTTAATATTCTCAAACGAAAAAACCCGAAGGGGTTAAATCGGGAGATTGTGTCGGCGAACTATGAGGTAAGCCTCATAAATTCTCGGCCTGACAGCTTTATACAAGTCTGAACGTGTTCAAACTCCGTTGCGCCATAGTCATACATATGCGAGGCCTACACAATATATATTATGGCTCGAAGAGTAGTAGTTTTAGTAGCCAGCCAGACAACGTGACTAGTGCATGAAAATGTCTCAGGTAGCGAAAATTGAGTACCCCGCGGTCATTAAATTTTTAACAAAAGGAGAGCACACGCCTTTATACATTAAACAACGTTTAGACGGAGTTGATAGTGATTTATCTCCTTCATATTCCACTGTAAAAAAAAGTGGGCAAAATGTTTCCGTTTGTGGCAAGAGTCCCTTGATGATGAGCGCCTCGGTCGGCCAATTGAACTGATAACGCACAAAACATTTCAATTATTGAAGAAATGGTATTAGCAGATCGCCGTTTGAAAGTGAAGGAATTAGCAGCGATGTTTAACATTTCTGGAGCAAGAATAAGATTAGTGCAGGGTGGGTACCGCATCTTCTTGTTCTCCAACATGAACGTCGCGTCGGGTCGAATGTGCGCGCTCGTTTTTAAACATGTGTGGAGACGACCCGAAACCGATTTTGTAGTCCATTGTCACAGGAGATGAAACAATGGTTCTGTATTTTGATTCTCTATCCAAAAAGGAATCGATGGACGTCGTTTTAAGGACGATAGTGAGTTGCAAACAGCTGTACGTAAAACAACATTTTGAGGGGAAAACTTTTCACAAGGGTATAGAATTATTCATTGATCGTTGTAATAAATGTATAAATGTATTGAAATTAGGGGAGATTATATTAAAAATTAAAAATTGTTATAGTTTACCAAGCTTATTTTTTCTATATCAGGCCGAGAATTTATGGCGCCTACCTCGTAGTTGGACTATTTGTATCAATTTGTTCCTACAATTCTCCGTTAATACCTGTACGGTGTGCGCGGAATTATAAGTAGGGGCACCATCATACTGAAAACGATATACCGCCCTCTCTTCTAAATTTAAATTATCCAAAAGGTCATCTAGAAGAGATTGTAAAGTTTCATTAGTATCGTTCTCCAGTAACTGAAATTTCATAGAAATATAATCCAGTAAAGATATTTTGCATTAATCTTTACGTGCTTTTGAAAACATTTGGAAATGTTTCGAGATAGTAATATAAAATCTCCTTGTACATATGTGTTGGGTGTGTGTATGGGAAAATTTTCTTCAGTCTCTGCTAGGAGTACTTCTACTTCGAATTTTGTCCTATGCTTGGTATACAAAGGCATCCAGGCATAATTTCAAAAATATTGAAATTTGTTTTTAGCTTAATTTTAAGATGATTTTCTTTTAAATGTTGTATAATCACAACAAAAATAATTTTCGGCCTATCCATTTGTTTACATGTGCATACCAATCCAACAACTTTATATTTTATAATATTTTAATGCCTTGATCTTTGCGATAATTCTGTATCTTAATTCCAATGAGGATGTAAATATTGGTATCTTGATTCGAATATTGATATAATGTTTATGTGTAGGCAAAATATCGACAAAAATTGTAATCACAAACTAAATTTATTCCTACCCCTAAGTGAACTTATTTTCTTAATATAAATCCGATAATGTAAGGCTTATAAATGAGACTAAATAAAGTATATTTTCAATAGGAACCCATGTGCGGAAACACCGTTACAACGCTACAATAAAAAAAAAACTGCTATTTAATTAATGTATTTTTTTGAACGTAGTTATATACAGGTTCTTCAAAGTTATTGGGCTACTATTACTAACTTTGTTATTATTGTAGCTGCGACGTTGGATAAGGATATAGTGATTTTTCCGCTGATCACAATGGTGTTGAGGAAAAAAAACAATTGCACATCGCATTACATGATGCTTTACGGGATATCATTGTAAAAGCTCAGGAATAGCCTTCGTTTGCATTTGAGACAGATATAGCACTAGAATTTGAAGACTTGGCTGGTTCGCATGAACTGCAACTCCTTGAACCAAGTAATGAATATGATAAAGATTACGAATATGAAGACTGTGTTCTCCAGGAAGGAGGTATTACGATTGATATCAAATACAATTGATGTGGAAAAGCGAAGCGACGTTCGTTGGAATCTGCGCAACATCGATTTTGAAAGGTAATGTTAAATAATTCGTGGGTTAAATGAAACATCGACTCAATTGTACATATTCGTTAAATATAATAAGTTTTTGTAACAAATTCTTAGGTGGTACATCTTTACTTGCAGATAGTGTATAAATCAATAAAATGAAGCAGTTATACCTGTTAAAAAACTTTGTTTTCAAAGAGTGGTGCTCTTATTAAATGATATTAGTGAATGCGAATATAGATCTGTGATAAAAAATATCATGTAGAATATTATTATATTCTTTATTATTCAGAAATACATTTCAATCCAGTAAATCGACGGTGTAGTCTTAAGTCATAACTAAACGATGATATACTTTCATTTGCAGACAGTGTTTCAGAGTTTAGCCAAACCCTAAATTATTCGGTTTTTCATGTTTTTGCAAATAACATAGATTATTCAGCCTCAGATTTGGGAAGCAAGTGTTGTGGTAGTAAGAGGGTTAAATCTAGATACATTAACATTGCAGAGTATGTTTTTGCAAAATTTACAGATGTGCCGAACAGTGGAAGTATTGTACATAACATAGAACTTCGCACATGGGCGCTGCTAGCAAAAAAAGAAATTGACTATTCTTCATTTAAGGCAAGTCAATGGTGGGTATGGCATTTCAAGCAAGTACACAAAATTGTTTCTCGAAAATAAAGTTTATTGTATGATCCACTCATACCGACGTTGACGAATTACGATCCACAGCCGAGAGATTTGTTAATCAAGTGAAACTTAAAGTTACCAATATTAATATATTTGGCTTCCGTCGGTAATTATGAATCTAGGCCGTCCACAGCGAGGAATCGAACCCCGAATCTCCTGCTTGCCGGGTAGGCGTGATATCCACTACACCACGCGGACTGTGGAAGTTTCGTTCACTCTTAAACCTAGATGTTACTTATCTGCAAATACATCATAGTACTTCGACAAACAATTTAATTTTTAGATGCCAAGTACATCAAATGTAATTATTTTTTTTTCAGTAATTAATTACGTCGGAAAAATTTCAAGGAAAAATTATAGATTAAAGTTACCAATTTTGGAAACGACGTCGTGCAATCATTATCCTCTATTACGCATGCCAACAATTTCAGCAAATGAACGCCTCTTATCTCCCCTCTTTCTTGTGTTAAAAGAAACAAGTCGGTTTCGACCGCAGGTGCAAAAAACACTTTTGATGCCAGTTAATGTATATATTTCCGCTTCAACGTCTGGGAAACTGCTTCTCAGCATTTTAAAGATTGGTTTACAGATGTATATTTCCCAAATACTGGAGCTGAAAGTATCTTGTTATTGGATTCCTGGAATGGTCATTGTTCGTGTAATGTACAAACTAATACCAGCGAACAAAAAAGTTTTTCACAATTCCAAAGAAGACAACTTCAAAGGTACATCCTGTAGGCGTTTACGGTTTTAGAGTATGGAAAAATTTTCAGATGGAGTACTACTTATGGATTACGACAAAATTCTACACCAAAGAAACAGTTTTATTCAGTTAAATCTTTAATTCATAATCGATTGTCATCGCCAAGGTTTTTTAAAATATGCATGGTATAAATGTGCATACATCGCCGAACGGCTACCACATGTTGAAAATCCTACAAGATTCTGGTTCTCGACGGATACATAAAATACACCAAAATGCGATATTTATGGCGAGCCTGCATTTATTCGTTGTGCATAGTGCAATTCCTTTGTTTTCAATATTTCTACACGGATTACCATTGTTGCAGTAACTATGTTGCGTAGACTGTTATAAGCAGTCAATTTATGAAATATCTTTCACATTGTACCACCTATCATTCTTTATTACTATAGCACAATGTATATGCAATACATATCGTGATGTATTTGCGTGTTTTCTTCATTACTGTAGATATAGCATATCAGTTATGAATTTTTTACACAAATAAGAATATTTCGTGGCAGATCTAGTATATATCTATATATTGAAGTATTGTAAATTTTACATCGTCGAACGCAGCCCTTTTTCGGTAGCCTCTACACTTCCCCAGGCCTACAAACTCTGGAGCGCCGGTACTAGGGATTTATTATAAGTCTAGCTAACGACAAACGTGGGGTAATGGGAAAGAAACTCCTTTTCTGATCATTTTCTCCATTTCGTAAATCGTTAAAATCAATGAAAAATGTTGCCATAACAAATAACAGCGTAAATTCAAAGGTATTTCGAGCATAATTTCGTAAATTAAATATCCTTCGTTGCTTTCGTTGTCGTTAGTAAGTTTTATTATTGTTGGGTTGCCAGTAGTATTTTAGGTCATAGAATAGTAATATTTTAGGTCACAGGATTTCAGTCGTCCAGTCGCGTCACTATATTCATTTCATCATGCTACCTTTAAAAACAAGTTCATTTATCAAGGATTCATCGTAAATTCGTATTTGGAAAGGAATTTTCAAAATTTGCTGTGGATTCATTCGCCGTAGCGATTAAAATAACGGAGAAGAGGGACGTCAAATTTTAATTGAGGTAACTCGTATTTTGGCTGCACTCCCAGTTTCAAGTGTTAATATTTTAAATCGTATTATAAATTCAAATTAGAAGCGAAGGTTGCTAATTAAAAATAGGCAGGTTTCCTGTAGATGTAGTGTAAACATACAGTTTATATTGACATCGTCATAAAATCCAGGTTAGTTTTAATTTTCATCTTTAAATTTCCTTAAAATCTCATTTGTTGATCTTAAAATTCGTTTAAATTGCCGAAAAAGTGTTTTAGAACACTTCCTCAGTTCAAATAATTAATCAATTAACTTTCGAAAATTTAATTTCTTTAACAATTTACCACTTTTAAAACATTTCAATATATATACATGTAAATTCTTCGTTGTCTCTGTATTTTTGTAGTATATAGAAATTCTGACATTTGCAAAAAAAGGGGTCGGGAGTTGTTTTCCTAAACAAATATTTGTTATAGGAAAGTATTTACGCCGTCGTTTAGAGCATGTAGAATAGTTTACATCTTGTCTTAACTTCTTTTTGATATCTCTTATGGTTTCTGAATTATTAAGTCAAACAGCGGAGGTTGGGTGTTGAGCTTGGGGCGCTTTACATCCCGCTAATGAGAGAGACAGTTAAGAAAGTTACTGTTGTTTTTACACTACATCGGTCTATGACCCACAAAATTTCATTTTAATCGGTGAGACGCACTTACCTGAGTTTTCTTGTAAGTTCATAAATTAAACTACTTTTCAATACAACTCACTTCTAAACATGTTTATTTTCTACAACTAGTGCTAAATTGCCTCGACTGTTTTAGGGTTTGTTAATTTTCGAACAATAATAACTTATATTATTTGGCAGTACAGGTCAAAATCTAAACTTTTGTGACGTACATCAATTTTCAATAACCTACACATAATCAGAACTAACATTTATTTTCCTTTCAGTTTAATATTAAAATGTTACTTCTAAATTATGTATTTTCGTTGTTGTATTTCATTATTATTAAGAAAGCTATTCTTTTTTAGAGTGAAGAAAAAAACATTTCATTTGAACGCTCTATCGTAAGCATCAGCCATCGTCGACCATATGTTTGGATTTAGCTGTGGATTGAAACTAAGAAATGGGACGTCACTTCAGTCATACTTGCGGCTGTCGCTTGTACTACAATGAAAGCGTGAAAAATAGAAAAATTAATAAACACACAGATAATAAAGAAACATTTATGAAAAGTAGATACATTTTCAGAAAACTACCCAATTTTGGAAAAGACACTCTTAGTATTAAGAATTGCTCATTTTATAATTCTCTACCGTACCTAAAAGTTTGTTGGCGGTTTCAGACGAAAACTGTGTACTTATCTGTAAACAACTCACATTTCTCTTGAACAAACGTTTTTGAGAAAATAAAGTAGTGCACTTTCAGCAATTGAAGTTACACCACATTTAAAATATTTTGTTGATACTTTCCAAAGACCTTTCTAGGAGTGAACATTACAATGTGAGAACGATCATCCTACTTATTTGTTCTTCCCAAGGGTGCAAAGATTTTCTCGGGAACTGTTCCATGAAAATCATAAGTACTGTGCGATGCTATAATTATGAATAAGATTCAGTTAGTATGTGCAACAAGGTGCTCATTATAATTGTAATTGATCCCGTTAAAAGAGGTCGAATTATTGTATTACGAGAGTATTTTGATTTGGTGTGCTATACATTTTGGTTCCAAGTTATGTGTCTAACGTCCTCCAACCCACAATATTACAGAAGATTGAGAATGGTGTACCCCAATGAGATCATGTAAGCCTTCACAGGACACGACAAATTTTGCATTTTCTAACGAAAAATGATGTCATGGCCCTCGTCATCGCCTGCTGTTTCAGCAATTGAATATGTATTGGATATAATCGGGCGATATCCTACATGGGGTCTAGCTGGAGCATCTACCATGGAAGAATTGTAGTAACAATTTGCAGACTAATAAATGCAATGCCGAGTCGTGTAAAATAATTAGCATTCGAAAAGGGGGCGCACTATTGGGCAGTAATGTTCAATAAATATTTTTTTAGTAAATTGTTTATTGTAGCTTTTATACATATTTTTCAATAAATATAACAAGTTTTTGTAACAAATTCTTAGGTGGTACATCTTTACTTGCAGATAATGTATAAATCAATAAAATGAAGCAGTTATACCTATTAAAAAACTTTGCTTACAAAGAGTGTTGCTCTTATTAAATGATATTAGTGAATGCGAATATAGATCTGTGATAAAGAATATCATGTAGAATATTATTATATTCTTTATTATTCAGAAATACATTTCAATCCAGTAAATCGATGGTGTAGTCATAAGTAATAACTAAAGCTGGCCACGAGCGGTACCGCGCAGTAGAGTAGAGTCGACCAGGCCTCGCGTTCCACTAGAGTTATTCTGCTAATAGAGATGTTTGCTGCCGCAAATAATTTCGCTCATCTTTTAAATAAAAATTAAATAACACGTGCTCAAACACTCACCATTTTAATAGTCTTCCGTGAAATCACAAAGTGAATAATGTCTGTTAAATATCTGCAACATTAGATATGTTTCAACTGTTGTTTCGGCAAAACTAGTACGGCATGAGGAAAAAATGCGTTTATATGCAGAGAACGAACGTTCTACATCTAGTGACGTAATATTTGCGTAAGTAAAATAATCTTTCAAATAACTTAACGATTCTGTTGACGCACCTTCACAAATGTGTCTTAATGTGCCAAAATCAGAATTTTTCTCAAAAACACTCAAATTTTTCTAGAACAGAAACATTTTTTGAGTCTTCAATCGCGCATAGCTGTGCGTGAACATGTTGCACTATTTGTAGAGATTCTTCTAACGGCACCGCAGGATTTTGTAATTTTTCTATTGCACCTGCTAGCCCCAAGTAATTGTCGTGAATGATTTTTAAATCCATTTTAATCTGACTATCTTTCAACTCCGATTTTATTTTTTGTTCAATATGTTCGCGCGCAGATGGCACAATTCTTCGTAACGATGTTCGACTTGGTTATTTGCACTCCGAATAGTTATTCCAAAAGCAGATAAATGGTTCCTTGTCTAGTAAATTAAACGGTATATTACATGCGATAAACGTAACGCATAAATTAAATATAAATTTTTCATTGTCTCGTGCACAATTTCTTTTTGAGACATGCTTTTCACTATTTACGTGTCGTAGACAATGTTGTCTGGACCAACACATTAACGGGATTTTACAGATTACACATTTAATTTTAGCACCTTCATATATTAAGTCTGGAATTTCTGCAATAAATTTTCGAAGTTTGTCCGACCGCGGTCGTTTCGCTGACGAAATCATAATTTTTCTAGGACAGATAAACAATTGCGCAAATGACCGGCAGCGAAAATGTCCGTACTGCTCCGTAGACGAAGTAATACTACCGTTCCTCTCGGTCCGAACTGATTCTACGCCGATGCGCGGTACCGCTCGTGGCCAGCGTTAGTCATAACTAAACGATGATATACTTTCATTTGCAGACAGTGTTTCAGAGTTTAGTCAAACCCTAAATTATTCGGTTTTTCATGTTTTTTTTTTGATAATGCTAAAATTCCTAGAATTGTAATAAAGCTTTATTCAGAGTAATTTTATAATTTCAGTTTGATATCTTATAAATAACCTGGGCAAATATGCGGTGACAGCCAGAGGCGTGGCGAGCGCATAAAATAGAAGGTAAGAAATAAATTATAAAACGTACTAAACACTGACCGTTTTAAAAGTCTTCCGTGAAATCGCAAACTGCGTAACATCTGTTAAATATTTGAATCATTAGATGTTTCCACAGCTGTTTCAGTCAAGTGAGTACGTGCGGAATAAATGTTTTTCAATGCCGAAAACGACTGTTCGACATCTAACGATGTTATATTTGCGTATTTAAAATAATCTTTGAAACAACTTAATGCATCTTCACACACACCTTCACAAATTTTTCTTAATATAAGAAAATTGGAGTATTTCTCTAAAACACTTTCAAATTTTCGTATTACACACCAATTTGTTTCTTCTTCTACAGCGCATAACTGTGCGTGAACATCATTCACAATTTGAACAGAATCCACTAGCGACATCGAAACATTTTGTAATTTTTCTATTTTCTCCGCTAGTCCGAAGTAATTGTTGTGAATAGTTTGTAAATCTCTTTTAACCTGACTATCTTGAAATATTTCCTGGCTTTTCTTGATTGCTGCAGCTTCTGTTGGATTGAATTTTAAAACTACCTTCTTTACTTGATCAAAATATCTGTTGTAGTAAAACGCAGCCTGCAACCATGTTCCCCAACGTGTAACAATCGGCTGTGGTGGTTCAGGTAAATCAGGACACAGTTTGTGAAATAGTCGGGTACGTTTCGGGGACTTTAGAAACACTGCCTTTGTACTAGCAATCAATGCATCATCACTCATAAACATTAAAAGTTACTTAGTTGAAACTTCGAATTTGTCCAATGAGTTCAACACCACCTTTAAAATCTCATCGGCAGTACAATTTATAACTCTTTTGTAACCAAGTAAGAAGGAGGATGACGGTCGATGTGGTTCCATTGTACGTACCATTACATTAACCACAAAATGCTTTTGACGATCTGTTGTTTCGTCCACACACAACTACAGTTTTTTATCTTTCAATTCCGTTTTCATTTTTTTTTTTAATATGTTCATGAGCAAATGGCACTACATTTCGTATCGATGTCCGACTAGGTAATTTACAGTCCGCATATTTATTTCAGAGGGAGACAAATGCTTCTTTGTCTAGTAAACGAAACGATAGATTACATAAGATAAGAGTAACACATAAATCAAATGTAAATTTTTCTTGGTCTCCTATGCCACTTTTTGCAGAAGAATGCTATTTGCTTTCGATGTGACGTTGACAATGGCTTCTGAACCAACACAAACATAAGCGCACAATTACGAAATAAGTTACGATAGCCTACATATACACAGAACTACTCGCATACAGCATCGATTTAGTACTGACGCTGTGAGCACGTGAAATAAATAATCGCCGACCCTGCACCACATATCTACTACACTGACTGTTACCGCTGTTTGCCCAGACTACTTATAAAGTTACATCTTTTTTACGAGACGATTCTGGACATCACATCCATTCTTCTGCAATTTATTATTTTTCATAGTAAGAAATAACAAGTCCGATAGTATACTGTCCCAGCTTGGGATCGCATGTTCAATCATCATTTGATATCTTATACTAAAGTAGAGTCCCTAATTCACAAAAATAATCGTTATAACAACCTCCATCTCGGGCCATTTTTGTTTATATATGAATTTTCTACACTGTATACTCAACAGCACTTTGAAATATTGGATCACATGTTCGAATACTTTACGTTTGAGAAAATGTGTTTGCTGCTTCCAAGCCGAGCACTTTGATCCCACGTTGTTTGTCTTTTTCGTTTGGATGTCTCTCCATTTCTGACATATATTCTAGATTTTCTTCGGCGTGTTTCATTTTTGCTATTACAAAGATTATGTTGGATTTTCTTTCGTTTTGTCAGATCGATTCAGCGTCGTGCTACGCGAATATATTACAACGAAGTATATACCTGTACGTATATTTTCCCATTGTCGTCAAAATATTTCATTTATCACTTATACTGTGTAATTATTGGTTTCAAGTTCAGTTTATTCGCTGTCTCCATTATTATTGGCCCTACAAAATTGATAAAACTACTAGTGGTTTTGTTGATGATTGACAAATAGCAACGATATTTTATAGTTTATACAAAATCCATCTCATATATTTTGCAAAATTTTAAAGGGTAATTAAATGTCTGATATACGATATGAGCTTTATAGACCTTCGTTCTGAAATACATAAAAAGAAAGTTACAACAGCTTTTAGTTTCTAGTAAGAATACTCGTTTGTAGCCCAATATTTGTATCCAAGATTTCGTATAACCAATAATAAAGCAAATAGGAATACTGACTCGTTAATTTGTAGCTCGAGCCTTTTTGAAAATTTTGTTTTTAAGTCATGTTATCTTTATTATTAGTGAAAATACACAGTTTCCAAATTAGCATTTAATGTTCCAAAATTTTGAAGAATTTTGAAAGATTCTCATTTTGTCGAATCTTGACTATCCCATCTATTTAGTTTTTCTAATCCAAGTCCAAAGTTTACTGTATGATGTCGAAATTTTGAAGTACGGTAACTCACACAGCTTACCACTATATTTCAATTACTAACGTGAGTAGTACAATCACTAATATACAATGCAATTAATGAATTATGAAAAGAAGAAATATAATCGAATTTACCGTTAGTGAATTTTATTTCTCACACTAAAAGTTGTTTACTGGACTCTTTTAAACAAAAAACTTACCTACATGTGTAAGACAAACGTTAGTTTTGACACATAGGAAGTGAAGAAGTTAACGGCTGTCTACATTGACATTAGTTCTAGTAGATGCTAAAGTTCAATAAAGATTCTTTTTCATTATTGGTATTTACCGTTGTATTGTTGTTCAGAGCAAAGAGAGTAATACATACAAACATTTACTTTTCTTATTCTTTATTTTTCCTAATACAAAATATGTGTACAACACAAACTAAAATTTAGTGGCACAAACCGAAAGACTAGAAATTTTGAAATACGTCTTCACTGCTCGCCTTTGTAAGAACCATCTTCTGTAGTTTCTTCGGTAGCGGGTTCTTTGTAGGAACCATCGTCGTACAATTTTTCGTTGTTATCTGGTACGTATTGACCTTCTGGATCATCTGACGAGACGATAGTTTCTGTTACAATTGGTCCTTCCTCTGCGACGGCATTAGCTACGGGAACCGCGGCGATAGAAGTTTCCAGAGATCTTCCTACCGCCACGACAGGTTGCGCAACGACAGATGCGGGCAGAGCAATTATGGGTTCTGCAACAATTGCTTTAGCTTCCACCAGCGGGACGGCCACCACCGCAAGTGCCGGTTCATTAGGAAGGATTCTTCCTCCTGGAGCATCAGCTGCTATTTGACTACCATCCGGACCGAGCAATCTTGTTTTCGTGCTTGGACCTTGAACAAGTGTTTCGCTAGCAATTCCTGGAATAATGTCTTGTTCAATTTGTCCTGCGATGGGTATAACGCTAGCATTGGCTGCGCCAACAATGAAAGCGATGATCTATAAGAGAAACGTTATCAGTAATTACCGTATAGGTTGCATTTATAAATAGCAATATTTAATAAGACGTTTGATATATTCCGAGTTATTTGCCTTGTTAACCTTCACGTGACGCTGGTCTCTTTATTTAGAAACACCCAAACCGATATTGGCCACACCCAAATCGACATGCTGGCGATTATAATCTATTGTTGTAATTGTAAATAATAAGCTAATTAGATGTATATAGAGCTTCCACGTTACGTAATATGTTTGGAATATTTCGAACTTGTACTGCGAAAATCCAACTTGGGATTTTATAAATGCAAAAACAATTTCCGTCTTTAGGTGAACGATAATATTATACTAAAGGACAATTTCTTAAATTTATATGAATACATTAATCCTATATGCCAGATTATGACTATTACATTAATATAAAGTATTTTGGAATATGTATATGCATTTATATGTACCACTTTGAATTTCAACTCTGATTTAGTAAATAAAGCAAAACTGATATAACAAATTTGTATACATACATTTGTGTCTTAAGGATAATGTGAATTATTTTCGAAAAAAATGTACAACTGGGTACACGGTCCCCCCTATATATACTTTTTCCGAAAATAATTTACATATCTTTGAGACTACGTAATATACTTCAAATTATGTTCTAAAAAAAATATATGTATTATAACTTCCGAGATATTTACAAAAACTTTAACCGTACCCCGAAATCGGGCGATTCAACCGCTAAAGATAATTGTGTTGTTTTTATACCAAGGCACTCTTTCAGTCTCTAGAATTTCATCGAAATCTGAATTTTCGGGTTGATAATGTTCCCTTGTAAGTCATTTTGCACTGTAAATGCTATTCCAAAGTACCTGTTACAGAAATATACTTAACATGTCTTTGTAATATTTGAAATGTTAGTAAAGTATAAAAAATTATGTTCTTGTTATAGCATAAATAGTTTATAGAAATGATTTTGTGGTGAGTAGCGAAAATAAACGAAAAAGATTTCATCTCTAATTTTTTGTGCAAAGAAAATTTTCAAAATTATAATGGAAATTATCATTTATATTACAAGAATCGCCTACTTTTAGAAATTGCTAAATTGTAGGGCTGACAAGTATGTGTATATGCAAGTGATTACGCCTAAAAAATAATGAAGTGAACACGTCAGCTTTTTTAATTCAAACCAACAAATTAATTACGTTTTGAAAACTATGATAAAATTTGATCTCATTCTACTATATACATATATTATTTTTAACTCAGATAATACCACAATTCTTTAAGAAACGATATTTACAAAAATTTATTCACGTAAACATCGATAGATGGTACCAATCGTATTGACTTTTGAACCGGTGGAAATAAGTATCGGTATTATCTGGGTTAAAAATGAGATTAATAGTTATACTACATAAAACGTATTAATTTTAAAATATGTGGGTATACATACCAAGAATTTCATTATTCTTGTATTTTACGAAAACTTGTCTGAAGAACAAATGATGCAGCGATGTACGTCTGCAGGGATTTTATATAAGAACTCGACCTTGCCAACGCCTTGATTTAATGAATTTCTGTTGGTTCGGTTCAGTGTACCGGTAGTACTGTTGAAAAAATGGCAGTTTACAGGTACTACCGTTGACTATAAGCACTTGATAGTATTATATGTGTACGAGAGGGATGCAAATAACTATCTACGGCCTCCAATTGTAAACATGTGGAAGTGCGAAATTTCGGTATGCAGTACGATTAACATCCTTGGCGCTTGATTCTTGATTTATTTAAAACTAATTGCGATTTTGCGGTTCCATTCAATCCGATCCAAGTGCTGTGTTAGAAGCATATTTTTATCGATAATTGAGATTTACCAAAAGGAAACGACATTATATTGTGATGCAGTTACGTGGCAATAATTGCGTTGTTTATTTAATATGATGTAACATTCGAAATTCTATAGATCGTTGCGCTTGTAATTTACTATAACAAATCTGATATCTAATAAACTTCTAAACACTGCATAAATGTACACTTCTGGATTCACTACTGGATTTTATTAGTATATTGTAGTGGGACATCCCACCTGAAGTGCGTGCGTTCACACGTTATAATATTCATTTCAATGAATTATATCAATATTTGTAAAATATTAAAATTTTAATGGAGCGTTTGTAGAATTGGAATTATTTCCGGTTAATATTCGAATTCTGGCATTTTGATCATTCATATTATGAATCTTTTATTTAACAAAAGACTCCATTAACGTTATCTTACAGGGGATAATCAAAGTTCCGGGTTATTTTAAGTAATTTACGTTTGGAAACATAATTTGTAAAAAATTACACAAACACGCATGTAAAACACACTACATTTGGTATCCAACCAATAAAATCCTTTACGTCATTTGCAGCATCGAAATCGATTATCAGAACATCAAAATTCAAAAGTATCAAGTTGTTAGATTGGCAGCACCCAGACAACGGATAAACAAGAAGTTAGAAATGAAAATTCTGACAGTAAGCAAACATATTTTCAACTGATCATTTAGAAATTGTATTTAAAAACTAAAATGTTGTTCAAGAGAATTTAATCAAAGTAGACGACCAGAGGGGTTTATTATAAGAGGATATTGAACATTCACTACTGAAAAAGAGGAAACTAGGATTCATCAGAAGAGGAACACAACTACACACACACACAGTACACTCACAACAATAATTGTAAGTAATTTAAAGAAAAAATATTTTTGTAAGTGAAATACTGGAAAATAATAAACGGAACAGATTATCACTCTATTCAATACTTTTAATCGTTTTTTAAGAACATCTCAATGCATAAAATCCAGTAGTTTAGTAAACATTATGCAATTCTGTATCAGAGTGCACCCCTATACTACCTTTGCCATCAAATATTTAATATTTATAAAATTATGTTTTTAATATTTATGACGTTATTGAAAGCAACAATATTACACGTCTGTATGCGTGTAATATTGCTGCTTACCTTCGCACTACAGTGATTATTTTAGTGATTACGATCTGGTAGTGAAATAGAGAAATATGGAGCATATGGCTAAATATTAGAAATATGAGAAATATGGTTCGGTCCATTTATTCTCCAAAGATGAAATTTCATTTAGTAGAACATCCTGTATGTTGTATCACTTTTACATTCCTACAACCTACTATCAGCGCAATAACTTTAATAAAACATTGAAATATCTGTATTGCAGATAAATACAGCATATGGTAAATAAAACCTTTAGATATTAAGACGACCATTATAAATCCATAGAAATATAGAAAGTGTAAAACAAACAAGTTTTTATCCATCGAAATTTATTCGCTTTGATAATTTATTTACACCTTGTATAACGGCGGGCCATTTCGTTATGGTAGTAAGGTATCGCATGCCGTATACTGGCAGTAATAATACATGGAATGTTCTATTTAAAAATAATAAACTTAGTTGCTCTATTCTGGAGTTAATAGTCCTGTGAAGTTACAAAGATTTTTAGGTTATGCATAGATAATTAATATATTGCAATAGCGTAAATTGAATAGTATTGCAAACATTATTTCATCAATTAAATCTATATCTCAACGGTTTAAGTAAATTGTTGGTAAAATTTCACGTTTAAACCTTGTCAGACAGTATTAGGTCATAGATTTACATTTCTGTCAGCTGGTAGCGTTCCTCCATGCGTTCTTCTATGCTATTTTTTCTTACAAATAGCATCAATTCATTTAAATGATGTTATAAAAGTTTATATTTGGATTTACTTTATCAAAATTTGCTGTGGAATAAAACAATCGCCGATCTTTCGCGATTTAAAATAAAAGAAAGATAAGCGACGCCAATAATTTCATCAATCTTGATTCAGCCTTGGTTGAATTAATGCGTATCTTAACTCCGATCCCAATTTAAAGTGTTCGATAGTGAAATCAAAGTATTTATTCGAAGAGAAAGAGGGTTAAAGTCTAGAACAGACAGTTTTCTGTAGAGGTTATCATAAACACAGCGTTTATATAACACTTGCTTCGTTCGAATTTCAAGGTTAGTTACATTTTTAATTCTAAAATTCGTTAATTCCGATTTATTAATTTGGAAATTCATTAGAAAATTGCCAAAAGAGTATCCAGGTATACTCCCGACCCCACTAAGAATTGTAAAATTTAGATTAAGTTAGAAAATTTAACATTTTCACCAAAAATCCCCTGAGACAAATATTTCAGTATGCATGACTAATCTGGCTTTTTCCCAGTCATAGGAGATACAGACACAAACTTGATTTTATGTTATACTAAACACATTTCTTTTATTTGTATCTTATTGCACAATTAACCATTTTCTGCGAAATTCTAATCATTTACTATTACCAGTGTAGTTTTTTCTTTGATCCTCTATATGAGAATCCTACAATTTAGTTCTTATAAAAGCATCAATTATATTCTGATAAAATAATTGCGCATGTGTTGTTGAACGCTTAGTTGTTTAACAGTCGTTTCTGTCAGTCGATGTTAGTGTTTCTGTAAAAATGGAAAAAGTCGAATATGGAGCCGTCATCAAATTGTTGGATTCGAAAGGTAATACGTCTACGCAAATTAAAGCCGAGATGGACACTGTGTACGGGGACTCTGCACCATCATTTGCCAGAGTGTAATTTTTGGGCAACGGAACTTACACGTGGTCGTATTAGCTTGGTTGACGATGAACGTTTGGAACGACCAACCACGGGCAGCCACTACCGATAACGTCGGAAAAACTCGCCAAATGGTGCTAGATAACCATCGAATTACGGTTAGAGATAACAGATGCTATGGACATGTTGAGAGAACGTGTTTGGCATATATTAACTGAAGATTTAGGCATGAAAACGCTAACCGCTTGCTCAATCGGGACAAAAAACGCATGAACGCACTAATGAACATTTCCAAAACCCTACTGGAGCAGTTTAAGCCAAATAACCCGGAATCTTGGCGTCGATTAATAACCGTAGACGAAACTTGGACACACCAGTACGCTTCTGAAGCGAAGTAGAAACGGTGGACTGCGAAGGGTGAATTGGTTACCAGAAAGGCGAACACTGTTCCATCGGCCGGGAAACTGATGGCGACTGTTTTTTGGGATAGTCATGTTGTGTTAATCGGCTCTCTTGAAAAAGGAAAAACAGTAACGGGGGCATACTACGCATCATTACTTGACAAGCTGAAGGCAGAAATTGCGGGAAAACGGCCGCATTTGAAGAAGAAAAAAATTTTATTCCACCAAAACAACACACTTTAGTCGTTACTGTGGCAAAAATTCACGAATTGGCGTTTCAATTGTTAGACCACTCATCAGATCTGGCCCCTAACGACTCGTTTGCGTTTCCTAGGCTCCTTCACTAGGAGGACTGAGATTTTCATCGAATAAAGAGGCCATCACATTCGTAAACGCCTATTTTGCAGAACAAGATGTTAACTACTATTTGAACGGATTAAAGAGATGTGAGCATCGCTGGGAAAAGTGTGTAAACTTACGAGGAGGCTATGTTGAGAAATAAAACTGAATTTGACAAGAAAACCACTTGTTTCTCTGTTGGGCTGGAAACTTTCCGGACTATCCTCGTACCTAATATAATTCAGCCCCTACGTGCTAACATTAAATATTGGTTATTTGTGTTGTATCTTCACGAACTAAAAATCGTTTACTACAATAATAAAGTAAAATCTGTATTAAGTACAGTAGTATTCCCTCAAAACCCGTTACTACATTAAAACTTATAACTTCATCACTCTTGTTTTCTATTCTTCTACATAAACATAATGTTAATGTTTATATGTACATGTTTTTTATTGCGGTTTCTTGTAAGTTGGAGTACATTCTTGATATTTTCTTTTGCATATTGACAACGCATTTGTTTTTCATGTATTACTGGACATTGTAATTACTAAATACTGTTTCCCTTTGGCGTTTATGTTATTAGATATATAGAAAGTAGAGTAACATATATTCTGTACTGACCGTACATCGCATAAGAGGCTTTTGTGCTAAGAAAACAACCCTGGCAGTAACAGATGATCTCCAAAGTAAGATGGCATACTGCAAACGTTAATGAATGTCCGCGTAGCATGATCGACAACACTGTTGGACTGGACAGTTCAGTTTTCAAACAGCGAAAAAAATCCTCGTTGATACAATGACTGCCAACCCGTTGCAATGATTCCTCGACAAAAGATTACATTGCAGTTTCACACCAAGAAACTTCGTTGTTTCCACAGAGGGCAGTTCTTTCCCGTGCAGTTGGACGTTAGATGCTTAATGAAAGCTTATTGCTGAAGGGGCAGTCGTGAAAAATGGAAAACAGACGATTAACAGATTCCTTGTAGTTATCCTCTGCGCATAGTAAAATAGAGACATACAGAGCAATGTAAACTTCGGATGGCAATATATCGCTGGTATAGAGATTAAAACAGGCGGGACCCAATGCAGATCTCTGTGGTATGCCGCAAGATATTCACAGATAACATGATTTTTTGATCTTGTTACATCATCTGTAGTAATAAAAGTAATATGAACAAATTTTATTGTATTCGACAATATTTGCACCAATATTTTCAGAGAAATCATGTTGGGAGTATGTACAAATGTGCACATAAAAGCAGTTCTATGCAACTGAAGAAGTATGTATTTATGTACTTTAAAATATGTTTCTTGTAATTTCTTTTTTTATTAATTTTCTAATTTCCTCTTTTATGTTCTAACTGATTATGTAGATATAACACATTCACGGAGTATTATGACTTCTTAATCATGTTCAAATCAGATCACATTAAGAGGTTATCAATAACACTGAGTTTTTGGCAATAATTTCATCAATCATCAATATGCAATTAAAAAACACATTTAAAACCGGGACAAATCAATACCTTATAAATTATTTTTACATTCTCTCCTACGATTAGTAATTAAATAAAATTCTCCTTATTCCAAGCATTTATTGTTTAAAGTTTAGCCATGTTTGGGAAAAACTTCTCACCTTTTTCAAGCTTAGAACATCTATACAAATAATGTGATAATATTAATTGTGTTATAAAATGTAAACATGTCTAATAAGTGCATGAGTATTGCGACAATATTGTTTATATAAAAAAATTTAAATTTAAGGTGATAGGTTTCATCGAAATGTCACTCAATGTTTAAGTTAAATAAGAAATACCTGCCTTCAATTAAGATAAATTTTATTTAGTTATTTTTACATTCATAATGTAAATATGCCAAACTTTCAGACTTCTGCAATTCACAGTTTTCTAGATATCGATGCTTATAGTTTCCGGAGGAATATACATACTGTGTAAGTACTATACATATATACCTATATTATCAAACACTATTATGTTTTGCTAAAAACTGTAACTTTTAAAAATGAATTGATCAAACGTGTTAAATTGAGCTTTAATTAACAACGTAATTATTTTATGCACAAATATGCAATTAAAGGCAGGTGCTTATTTTAATCTAATAACAATGGAGCTTTTAGATTCTAACAGAAGTTCTTGGGATCATCCAACTATTGATTTTATGAAAACAGTGTCTTCCATTTTGAATACAACAGCTTTTAACTTATAATTTAATTATAACTTACGTTTTAAAAATGTCTAAATTATCTTTTAGAAACGTTGATTTAAAAAAGAAGTTATAGAAACGTTGTAATTCCGAAGTTTACTAATTATCTTTCTTAAAAGAACGTTTGTCGAAGCTAAATAAAGACTGGAATTTAATGTAACATTTAGTGCATGGCAATCAAAAAGAATATAATCAATTGAATTATTCGTCTAGACCAGTTTTGGGAACTGGTCAAAACACGTGATAAATGAGTGCGCAGTGAGCATTGAAAATTTCAAGAATTCAGCTACCATGCAAGGTAAAACGTAAATAGGTATTTTTGTAAAAATGTTTGTACTTGTACATATGTAATACGTCTTTAAGAAATATCTAACAGACGCATTTTGTAATACTTTACTTTTGTTATAATTGTAATTTAATTAAATTTTATCATGTACATACGTATCGTATCGAATATCGTCATTTACAGCGAATATTCCTACGTACCTCATAAATTTGTTCGTAGAAAAAGGAATATTTCACAATACATATTTTGAAAACCTCTGTAGTTACACCCTTACATAAGAAAGAGAACGCAACGATGACGATCAACTATAGTCGTTTTAACATCTGCGATATCAAAAGCCATAGAATACTGTGTGTTAAGTAGGTTTAATAACTTTCCGAAGAAAAATAAAACTATTACAAACCAAGACGGTTTTAAGGAAGATTCTATTTCAACAGATTTCACTCGGTTGTATAGTGACATTTTGAGGTACGTCGAAATAAGGAAATTGCTATTTTCTACAACATCAAAGAAGTAAGCAGCATAACATTCTATTAGAGAAGTTACAATTATATGTATTTCAATCTTACCTGCAGGATCGAATATAATTTATTCGTATGCAATGGCGAAATAGTGACAGCGTAATTCAAAATGTTGTTTCTCCAGCATTGCCAGTAAATATAATCGTTGTCCAGGGGCCGGTGCTTGGTGCAGTCCTTCACAATTTGTATATCGACGACATTGTTGAACTGCTTCGTGTCATATACCTTATCAATATTAGTTGAGGAATCAAATCTATAATAATTAATAATTTACCACAGAGAAAACAAAGCACATGACTTTCCATACAAGGCAGCGAAATATCGACAATTTAGTAGTCGAATAGCCGGAGAAGAGATCCAAGAGTGTATTTCAATAAACTTTCTGAGCGTTACACTTGAAGTCACATTATCATAGAAAGATCATCAAGATGCCTTGGAATACAGGTCTCTAGAGACCCTAATATTTTTATGTCACATGGAAATCCAGTTACAGTACGGAGGTTACAGTACGGAATACTACTCCAGGGTTCTTCACCTCATATGCAGATATTTGTTGCTCAAAAGTGGTCCGTGATATCGTCGGTGTTCATTATAAAAAATCTTGCACGCCGCTATTTTATTGTTTTTTTTTACAATATGATTACGTACATGCTGCTTTTTAACGTTTACGAGGATGGTATGACCAATACCCGTATTAAGGAAGACAACGCAATTGTTTTGCATTTAGTCAATTTATTTCTGGACACAATCTCCTAGTCACTTATTCCAGCGATGTTCCAACTTTTTTATGCCATCCAAATAATAGTATTTGTCGAAGTCTGCAAAATAGGCCTTTGTATCGGCAATAACCTTTGAACCGCTTTTCGCCAAACTACTTTTTCAAGATTGGAAAAAGAAAGAAGTCACGGGCGGCCAAATCTGGCGAATATGGTGAATGGAGCACTAATTTGTATAGTAACAGGACTAGTTTTGTTGTTGCAATTGCCGATAAGTGGACTGGGGCTTGGGGCGTTCCCTTTAGTTTAGTGTCGAATCTGTCCAATTAATCAGCATAGTACTATCCCGTGATTGTCCTTGCTTTCTCTAAATAATCAATTAAAATTATGCCTTGCGAATACCAAAAAATCGTCACCATAACATTTCCGGTTGACGGAATCGTCTTCACCACCTCTGGAGCACATTCACCGGGAAAAACCCATGTTATCGACTGACCTTTGGTTTCTGGCGTGTAGTAATGTATCCACGTCTCATCTACAATCATATAGCAACGCAGAAACTCACTCGTATTGCGCTTAAACTTATTCAAACATTGCTTCGTCAGCAGATGCGGCACCCATCTCGCCGATAGCTTTCTCATACACAATTTTTCGTGAAGGATGTTTTGCACACGTTCAGTTGAGATATTTAAAATATCAGCAACCTCTCTAATCTCTCTAGCCCAGCGGTCTGTTAACACGATATCATTAACTTTATTAATCAAATCGTCCGTAGTCACCTCAATGGGACGACCTGGCCGCTCCTTCTCAAGGAGGGGTGCTCGGCCACGCTTGAGTTCATTAAACCAGTATCTGATGGTAGACATCGAAGGTGCATGGTCCTTAGAAACTGTATCTGTATCTGTATCTGTACACATTTTCCCATAAAAAATAGAATCATTGACCGGTATTGTCTTTTTTCCATGATTCCACAAATATATAAACTTGCTCACTTTCAAGAACTCTCAAAACAACACTACTTGATGAATCTCTCAAAAATTTGGACAGACACCTACCAAAGAATAATACTCACAGTTGGTAATGCAGATTTTAACGTCATCTGTCTCAAAATACGGGTACTTTTGCTACCATCTTCGTATATGCACGTTCGTGCTCACATAGTAAAGGTTTGTACTATTCTATTCTAATAGGTATGTTGTTAAAATTAAAACAAAAAACTTAAGCAAGTTACTTGAAAATTTTTCAAAAGCATGATCTAGCCCTTCCAACTGCATAGAATTCTTAAACATTTTATCCAGCCATATTCATGAGCGCAGCCCGGATTTCAATATGCTATCCTACTCTGATTTAAGGTGAATTACAGATGCGTTATCGAATTTTGGTCTACACAAAAATTTATACCTTCATATTTCCGCTCAAATCACACAGGAGATGCATATTGAAATTCGGGCTCTGCTCATAAATATTGTTTATTACCATAAGAATAAGTCTTAGCAATTCATTATATTCACTATTGTCATTCATTCGCAGGAACGTACCTTAAATCGTTAAAATAAAAGAGATTCTCCACAAAATTTTAAAAAGCCTTTTAAAAATAATTTTTGGAATAGTAATACATAATAGAAAATTAAATATTTAATGTTGAACGTGTGAGATTTCGGCGAAGAATCGAATTGTCGAAGAAGAAAGGAGTAATCTCTGTTTTAAGATATTAGTGCCGTTCTTACAGTAGCCACCACAGAGCCCCGACTAGGCATCAATTGAACATTTCCGTCCTGTATTAGCGGTTGAGATAGTGAAAGATTTTCATAATCTTGAAATTTATTCATGCGAAAGTAAAAAGTGATGTAATAAAATGTCATTATTGGACTTTGAAAACCATTTTTATCTTTAAAGTTAAATTTTATTGCTTATGAATACTACACCAGCAGTTGATAACCATACTGGGTGTCTAATGTACAAGGTGTCCCAGTCTTCTGGAATTGTATAATTGTACCTACTGTATAAACGGTAGAAGCTCAAAATTTAGACACCATAGCTATCTTTCAAAAGTATTTCTGGATATACAGGGTATATCGAAATACAGGGTACTATCAAAAACTAACATATTTAAACAAACTTACCATAATCAATTAATTGCATTAGTTTGATAAAGTAAAGAAATAACAACAATTAACAGAACAAGTTAGAATGATAGAAAATAACGAGAATGAAGAAGGAACGTATCACAAATGCAGGGTATAATAACAATAAACAACAAGAGTAATTTATGCTTTTGGAATTGAGATTTGGCAGTTTAGTAATTGTCATTACTTTGCTTAGCAAGGAGCTCTTTAGATCAGTCTGTCGTCACAAAAAACAGTTTGACGCTCTTTCCTAGCCAACTTTGCGTAACAACAAAAACAGATTTCCAGATTTGCTGCATATCGTCGTATTTCTTAAGGTAAGGGGTAGGTTCGATTACCTTTCCAAAAAAAAAAATGGGCTATATATATATATATATATATATATATATATATATAGCCTTTTTTTTTTTTTTATTTAAAATACGACAGTCGACGTTGAATTACCAATAATGCCAAAAGTTAGTTCATAAAAAATAAAAATCGACCTATTTTTTCTAAAAATGCTAGCTTCTGTCGTTCAAAAGTTAGCATGGGAGGGGGCAGTTTAAGACCGCACTGTATATGTTGCTGTGATATTCGTTTACCTTGTTGAAAGTGTGTTGAGATGTCAATTTGAATTATTTTAGTTCGTCATTTTAACGAGGCGAAGCAGTGTTGTTGCCTTCTTCCCTCAAAATTCCCCCTACTTCGTTATTTTATCTTTGTCTTACACATTAAGATGGTATTTTCGTTAAAAAAAAGAGTCCAGTGAACTACGTGCACAGTAATACACTAATTTTACTAATCAAAATATAAATTATATTTCTTTTTAAACAAATAATTCAAAATGCACTTTGGATAGGCAAATTGTGAAGCACATACAGTTAATGGATTTTAAATACATTGTTTACATGGAAACCATATTTTTATTGCACTACCGCATCTACAAAATTAAACCACCGTAACCAAGGAAGCGAATGGAATTTAAAATGGACATTCAAGATTATGTATCAAAAAATAATCAACCGGGGCTCTGAACAAAAAGAAATCGGAGAGATAATAAACAAAGTTTCGAAATACAAATATTTTGCAAAATTCTGCGATATTTTCATTAAATATTTAAATAAATATGAAACTTTACTGAAAATAACTGCAATACAACATTTTATAAGCCATTTCGACATTGTAATTTGAAAATATCAACCCACGGAGCAAGGCCCGAGAACCAAGTTTCCTGACCACCTATCGAAGACCGGTTACGATCTTAAGAAAAGGATACCGAAGAGATACCACAGTGCACAGGTACCGAACATTAAAAATATTTGACCAAATAAATTAAAATTGAAATAAAAATCCAGTCATTTAATTCTAAAATCCAAATTTAAAAATTTTAAATTTCAATTTAACAATTTAATTGTTTAATTAGCTATCGGTTAGGGCTTATTATAGGTTTTTGTATATCTATTGTTCAAAAGAAATATAATTTATCTAGATTTTAATTCATATCAAAATCACTAATAAAAATCACTGTCTCTCCTAAAAATAATAAAATCGTTCCATTTCTTTATTCAGTTGCTAATTTTGCAAAAAGTCAATAAATGGGATTCCCCACGGTTAACTAAAAAGTTATCCCTAAGATTATTTAGATTAATTTGATTCATTTAATTACAATTTAACTAATATTTACACAAAAATATCAATACAATATGTACACTTAAGTTGGCTGCATATGGAAAACTTTTTTATTATTAACATTAATTAGTTAAAAAGTGATTGTTTATAAAAAATTCTGCTTTCTAAGAAAATAATATTAACACATTCAAATTTGACGTAGCATGTACAGGGTAGTCAAAAGTGGGTACATCGTTTCGGTACATTGCCAAAACTTTTCGAATTTTGATATTTTCACTTTAGATTGTTGAAGATCATAATAAAGTAATCCTGATATATTCGACTTCGAATTTAGGACGGTAGGAAGATTCGGAGTTCGTATAGGTAAAAATTACAAAATCATATTTTTAACAACAGATAAATATGTATATTTGAACACACCTTTTTCTAATATACAATTTTTGAAAAAAAAATCAACGTGCTTTGTCACTGTGCAAAATTCTTATTTTATGACAAACCTCGTATATGACTGATAAATTTTAATGTACGATTATTTCATTATGGGTTTTAGACCATGCAGAATTTAAACAAAGAAAATTAATCCTAAACATAACTAATTTCTATTTTTTTTTAGAGCAAAATTTGATCATAAAATGTAACTTCGACTAAAAGAAAATTGTATTCATGGTCTCCTATTTATCGTCGATCATAATGTGTACGTTTCAATGTATTAATAGATTGTGGTTTGGATGGGTGACATTTATTCTCTTTGATAATTTTTGCAGTTGTATCTTTACCTATTTTATGTGACATTAATGATGCCTTTTTGCGCAAGGAACATTTAGGATTTTCTACTGTAGATATCGTTACATTTAACATCGTATCCTCATTGGGAACGCGTTTTCGACGTTTGTTACTGAATTTATTTTTGACATCTTCATATATTTTCAATTTTTTTAGTATTTTCAACATCGTTGCATTGCGTACATTTTTGT
This sequence comes from Dynastes maya, assembly GCA_029619315.2. Lineage (NCBI taxonomy): Eukaryota > Metazoa > Arthropoda > Insecta > Coleoptera > Scarabaeidae > Dynastes > Dynastes maya. The sequence goes on from JAROYE020000001.1 coordinate 39,349,731, forward strand.
CTGGATGTCTGTTGTTAAATATTTCTGCTGCTTCCCGAAAACTTTTACCTCCCACAATTAGCACAATTTCTATTTTATCTTTCCCAACGTCGCCGGCATTTCTACTTCGTATTTAGATTTTCAAACTAATATTTGACACTCAGTGTCAGACATGTCACTGTCATTGCAACTTTGATTAGAAACATGATATCAATGTGCATGTATCATTGTAATAGGGCAGAGTATGGAAAGAATTACAAAATCATTTTTTTAACAATAGATAGAAATGGCTGTATATTTGCACCTTTTATATATTTGTAATTCTAAACAATGTTCTAAACAAACTAGGTCCAAGTATACAGTCATATCTATCTATCGTTACAAATATGATTTTGTAATTTTTATCTGTACGCACTCCGAATCTTCCTCCCATCTTAAATTCGAAGTCGAGTATCTAGAAAACTATTCGACATATCGAAAAACGAAAACCATTTTCCAGGACCACTTTATTATGATCTATAGGAACCTGAAGTGAAAATGTCAAAATTCGAAAATTTTTGGCAACGTACCGATGTGACGTATCCATTTTTGACTACCTTGTACCTGCTACCTCAAATTTGAATGTGTTAGTATTATTTTCTCAGAAAGCATAATTTTTTATAAAGAGTCACTACTTTCTCTAAAATTATTAATAAAAAAGTTTTCTATATGCTGCCAACTTACGTAAGCTGCATAATCAAAACCTTAATTATACCGTAAGGTGTTAAGGCATTACGCTTAATTGTGTATAAACTTAACCCATTTTCGTTTATTTCGCGTCATTATCTTCACTTCTTGCCAGTGAGAACTTCCCCAACCGCATTTTCCCAGGTTTTCCTTGGTCGTCCTCTGGGTTGTTTTCCAGCTGATCTTGCCAGGAGATATAATTTATGAAACTTTATTTATTTCAACACTGCTATCACTCACATTGTTTTACATAGTTATATTTTTCTTATAAAGTTGTAACTAATAGTAATTAATAATAAGCCAAACTGGTAAGTAAAGTGGATACGCGAGAGGTACTATCAAAAAGGTAACTTTGATAAGGTTAAATGATATTGATATAAGAACAAATGTTTCTGTTCTAACTGAGTATTAACGTTTGCATACACGGAATTTATTTCAGGCATTAAAATCATTTCATTTTAATATCTCTACATTCACATGTAATGATACATACTCCCACCTTGTATTAAAGTTTGATTGTTACAACAGAGGTAGGTGTGCTATGTGCAATTACAGTTGTTAATTTATAATGTTTACACGGGCTAGCATAATTTCTCTACAACTTCTGGCATTGCAAATAAAGCTACGCGTTAAATATGAAGCGTGTCGCTACTTGGAATGTGCGAGTGTATCTAGGTGCTATTCTACTTGCTGTGTAGATTTTGAAGTTAAATTCGCCAACCGGAGTGAACACGGAACAAGTCGATTTTACTATCAAAATATAGCTGCAGCTAATCTAAACTACATTTAGCTACCCTTGCAGTAATGAATTTATAAGTTTAACACATTACGCTCTCTCCTGGTTATCAAATTAAGTATGAATAATTAAAATACCATTGCTCATTGCGACGGTATGTTCCCAGAGTGTACGAAACGTTAACTTGTAGATGTAATAAAATGCATGTGGTTTGTATTAAAATGAAAATGCACAGAGGGTTGAAATAATTTATGGCACCTCGATAATACTCAGTATGTACAAGGCCATGCTACGATTAATGTTATTGTAAGTCTGCAATAGATGTTAATACTAGAATAGCCATAGGGAGTATGGACTTCGGTTAATTTTAAAACCTAAATCGAAATGGTGACTTTCGCGGAAGCAAACCTTGCAATAATCGAGATTAATCGCTACTAATTAGAATATTGACAATATCTAAATGATTGTTTTAAAAATGTGCTAATAAGTGAATGAAACAAAGCGAATAAATTAAACTTCAATATAAAGATGATTAAACTGCAATTATTACCAATATTTGCTTGCATAACAGTGAATCAGTGCTTATAATTAAAGAATGGAATACAAAGAATTTGAATACAGCAGTCAGTATTTGTACAGTTACATTAATTTTTCACTGATTTAAAAAATTTCTAAAAAGTAACTTACTTGATTTCGTTACCATCACATACAAGGATGGTATGAGAAGTACCCATATTTGGCGACAGATGACGTTTTGTGTAAACATTTGCATTACCGACTGTGAGTACTATTCTTTAGTCCATGTCTGTTAAAATTTCAGAGAGATTCATCGAATAGTGTTGTTTTGAGAGATAGTGAAAGTGAGCAAGTTTATATATTAGTGGAATCACGGATAAAGAACAATAGGTACTGGTCAGTGATTCGATTTCTGTTTTAGATGGGAAAATGTGCGCAGAAATGGAAGAGAAGTTGGATGCAGACCATGTACCTTCGATGACTACTATCAGATACTGGTTTAATGAATTTAAGCGTGGCCGAACATCCGTCTTTGATGAGGAGCAGCCAGGTCGTCCCACTGAGGTAATTACAGACGATATGATCAATAAAGTTCATGGTATCGCGTTAGCAAAACGCCGGGTGAAGATTAGAGAGATTGCTAATATGGTAAACATCTCAATTGAACGTGTGCAAAACATCCTTCACGAAAAATTGAATATGAGAAACCGATCGGCGAGATGGGTGTCGCGTCTCCTGATGATTGATCAAAAACGGAATCGCGTGATAATTTCAAAATAATTCTTAGACATGTTTAAGCGTAATACGAGCGAGTTTCGGCGCTGCTATCTAACTGCAGATGGGACGTGGATACACTCACGCCAGAAACAAAGGGCCAGTTGGCAAAATGGATTTTTCCCGGCAAACGTGTACTAAAGAAGGTGAAGACGATTCCATCAACCGGAAAAGTTAGGTGACTTTTTTTGGAATTCGCAAGATATAATATTAATTCTATTCTCTAGGTTTTCGGGTTGGAACCGCGTCGTTGTCGTAGCTTTAGCCGACGTTTCGTCCACTCTCATTAATGACATCTTCTGTAACTGCACATTTACTAGAGACTTACTTATTTCGGAGGGGTTTATATAGGGCTTGTTTTGGGTCAATGAAGGGGAAGTGTTATGCATCGATGAAGCGGGAATGTTATGCGTTAATGAAGCGGAAATGTTATGTGTCGATGAAGTGGAAATGTTATGCATCGATGAAACAGAAATGTTATGCATCCAAGGAGCGGAATTGTTGCATCGATGAACCGTGGCGGTTGCTAGGAGGTTTAACCAACTGGGATTTCCACGTGTGATGTAAGGGGTAGCCATCTTCGCGATTTAAATTGTTGAGATGTTTGAAAATCTATAGATTCGCGGATTTTTCTGCAATAATAGTAAGAACTGCGAGATAAGGTGCGAGTAGAGTTAAATTAGATTTGGTGGCCAGTTTCCAGTCTGTGTTTAGCCAGTGCGGACTGCCGGAATCTTATTTGATTATTTTGAGAAAGGAAGGACAATCACCGGACAGTACTATGCTGATTTATTTGAGCGATTCAACGCTGAACCAGAGAGAAAAAGGCTACACTTACCGAAGTTCTCTACTATTATGATAACGCCCCGGACTACTCATCGGCAATTGCGACAGCAAAACTAGTCCAGTTACTGTACGAAGTGGTGCCCCATCCACTATATTTGCCATTGCAACAGCCTTCTTTTTCCAAAATTGAAAAAATGCCTTAGCGGAAAACGGTTCACGTCAAATTAACAGGCCATTGCCGAAAGGATTGCCTATTTTACAGATCCTATTATTTAGATGGCTTAAAAAAGTTGGAACATCGCTGGACTAAGTGTATAAAGCTACAAAGATATTTTATCAAGAAGTAAATTTACTAAATGCGTTGTTTTAACAGATATATAATATCATCCTCGTAGATAATATTATTTTATAGCAATTCAAGTAATACTAGAATTACCATTCTTCTTCCTGCAAATGTAAATGTTATCGACTAAAGCGAAACTAAGGAATTTGTAGCTAAACAAATAACTAACCTGGGCAAAAATGCGGGAACAGCCAGAGGCGTGGCGAGCACATAAAAGTTTACACATAAAATAGAAGGCAAGAAATAAATTATAAAACGTGCTGAAACACTTCCCGTTTCAAAAGTCTTCCGTGAAATCACAAACTGGGTAACATCTGTTAAATATTTGAATCATTAGATATGTTTCCACAGCTGTTTCAGTCAAGTGAGTATGACGTGCGGAATAAATGTTTTTTTAATGCCGAAAACGACCGTTCGACATCTACCGATATTATATTTGCATATTTAAAATAATCTTTGAAACAACTTAATGCATCTTCACACGCACCTTCACAAATTTGTCTTAATATAAGAAAATCGGAGTCTTTCTCTAAAATACTTTCAAATTTTCGTATTACACACCAATTTGTTTCGCCTTCTACAGCGCATAACTGTGCGTGAACATCATTCACAATTTGAACAGAATCCACTAGCGACATCGAAACATTTTGTAATTTTTCTATTCCCTCGGCTAGTCCGAAGTAATTGTTGTGAATAGTTTGTAAATCTCTTTTAACCTGACTATCTTGAAATATTTCCTGGCTTTTCTTGATTGCTGCAGCTTCTGTTGGATTGAATTTTAAAACTACCTTCTTTACTTGATCAAAATATTTGTTGTAGTAAAACGCAGCCTGCAACGATGTTCCCCAACGTGTAACAGTCGGTTGTGGTGGTTCAGGTAAATCAGGACATTGTTTGTGAAATAGTCGGGTACGTTTCGGGGACTTTAGAAACACTGCCTTTGTACTAGCAATCAATGCATTTATTAGTGGAAAACATGTAGAAATCGGTTGTGCCGCCAGATTTAGAGCATGGATTTTACACGTTACATGTAAGAAGTTACCACTGTGTTCTTTAAGAGATCGGCCCAAAGAACGCAAGTTTGCGGCACCATCACTCATAAACATTAAAAGTTGCTTAGTTGAAACTTCAAATTTGTTCAATGAGTTCAACACCACCTTTAAAATCTCATGGGCAGTACAATTTGTCGATGTGGTTCCATTGTACGTACCATCACATTAACCACAGAATGTTTTTGACGATCTGTTGTTTCGTCCACACGCAATCACAGTTTTTTATCTTTCAATTCCGTTTTCATTCTTTTTTCTATATGTTCACGAGCAAATGTCACTACATTTCGTATCGATGTCCGACTAGGTAATTTACAGTCCGCATATTTGTTCCAGAAGGAGACAAATGCTTCTTTCTATAGTAAACGAAACGATAGATTACATAAAATAAGAGTAACACATAAATCAAATGTAAATTTTTCTTGGTCTCGTATGCCACTTTTTGCAGAAAAATGCTGTTTAACTGTGTCTGCCATTGGTCGTTTTCGCGACGTACCTAACTGCGACATTTTTAAAGCAAACATAAGCGTACAATTACGAAATAAGTTACGACAGCCTACATATACACAGAACTACTCGCATATAGCATCGATTTAGTACTGACACTGTGAACGCGTGAAATAAAAAAACGTCGACTCCGCACCACATATCTACTACACTGACTGTTACCGCTGTTTGTCCAGACTACAAATAACAAATAATAAAATTCTTAGGTAAGGGCGATTTTTACCTGCAACAATTTTCAGTATACAGAATGATTTATATTAGGCTATTCAACATTTGTTCTTTAATACAATAGTCCTCATATTTTTCTTTCCTATGAAGTAGTGCAGTATTAGATTTTATGAGTTTACCTTTTATTGCAAATAGGCAAAAACGATTTATTTTTGTTTTATTAATATAAAAATTTTTGCCATTGTTAAAAAAACATAGTAAGAAAAACATGAAAAGGTTTGGTATAGTAACTGTTAGATTAGTCTATACTCTATTAAATTTTTAGAAAAAGTATTGATAAATTAAAATATCAACGACTCAGTCATTCCAAAATTCTATATTAATAGTTATAAAGTTCCTAAAAAGAATTTAATATCGTTTTAAAGATATCTAAATTACGTAGATTGGTTACTGCTTCCCTTTAAAATTGGGAAACTGCCCTAGCGTTGGAAAGGATTCTGTGGTTATATGTAACCACAGAATTATCAAGGAAGTAGCAACACCATTTATATTCGAGATACACCGAAAGGTTGGAAAAAAAATTACATATCTTTAAATTTATTCCTAAATATGATTGTCTAAAAATACCACTGATCCAATTACGTTATCTTTTTCATTATTTTTGGATGTAGTATGTTATTTGATCTCATAATTGCTAGTATTTTTCGTAAAATGACTCCCTTAAACCAACGTATATCTTCAGATCTAATCTAATTGTTTTTGCCGAAACGAAGGAGTAGAGCAAACGTAGCGTTGAGTTGAGAAACATTCATTGTCTGACGTAACTTGGCGTAATGAAATATACATAGGTTCAATAAATTCCGAATCTAATTGACTCTCACTGACTGCATTTCTGAATAAAATTTGAAGTTTACTTGAGTGATGTAGTTTGTTTCCCTAATCACGTTAACTGTTGAACGAGGTGCTAAATTCAGAATTGTTTTATTTGTATGAACTCCGGTTAGATTTATTGTAACGTAATGAATGCTAGCGTTGTCAGTACTAGTTTGGCAGATTAATAAAGTTTATGCAGATTCTATGAGAAGTAAATGTCTTTATTCTATGTTCACTGCGAGATGTATTTAACCAGTTCAACTTCATAGAGTAATAACATTAACATGTGCTTGTTGAAGGACTACGTTCTACCGACTGAATAATGTCTTCCACTTCATTCACATCATGTTCATTTGCACGTTCAGATGAGATATGACTGCTGGGCACTGCACCAGTCTCACGCAGTTTACTAAAAACTCTTGAATCGGGTACTGTGCGGTTAGGAAATCGTCTACCGTATTCTCTACAAGCAGCAACAGCGTTACCATTACAAAACCCGTACACAAATACCATATCGGCGTACTCAGCATTTATAAATACATGCGACATGCTTAAACAGCACAGTAGTTTGTTGCTTAAACGATACACGTTTATCACAGTTAAAAAATTCAATGTAAACTCAAGCACAACCTCACAACTTGAACATCAAAACAAAACTGACAATCAATATCCATAGTAACTAGGAGAATACTAACACGCGAAATGAAAACTTTTCTCTATAAACAGTTGTATCTCAGTAACCAATAAAAATTGGATACATGTTATATGGAATTTTTTATTCGAATTAATAGTATGGCAAAATACAAAATCCAACATGCGTTCAGTTCGTAATGGCGTTCCTCAAGGATCTGTTTTGAGCTCAATACTTTTCCTAGTATATGCGAACGATCTTCCACGCAATATACATTGTTATAAAATATGCCTATATGCTGACGATACAACGCTACTAACTAGAAGAGATATGCATAGAGGTCTGCAAGCAAAGTCCGAATTAGCGCTAATGGAAGCAGATGAATGGTTCATGAGTAACGCTTTCTGTTTAAACAAAAGCAAAACTCAAACTCTATTACTATCTACTAAAACATTACCTGATAAGAAATGTATCTGCTTCCTTGGCCTACACATTTCTAATAAACTGGACTACAAAGTGCATATTGACGCCACCTCAAGAAAGTTGTCCACTGCAACATATGCTATTAGAAGGATCATGGGGGTAGCAGCATATGACGCAGCAAGAGCAGCATATTTTGCCTTGTTTCACAGCAAAGCTACGTATGGTATTCTAATATGGGGACATTCACCTGAGGCCGTAAAGCTATTCCTGAAACAGAAACAAGTAGTAAGAATCTTAAGCAACGTAGACTACAGAACATCTTGCAGATCACTGTTTAACAAAAATGGTATACTTACTCTGGCGTGTTGTTACACAATGTCGTGTGCGCTGTATGTTGTTGTAGCCCTTGACCATATCTAAGGTATATAAGTAAGACAGAGATCTTAGTCAGCATATTTAAAATGATATAAAAGGGGTACGCGCTCGTACTCTTTAGAGCAATAAGAACTCAGACTCTCGCGCGTAAACTGTTACTCTGCCCAAATTACTATCGAATTATAATCGAATCATAATTTAATTATATATTAAATTCTATTAGTATAATATTATATTGTACTTAAACTGTGTTACGGAGCACACTAATAAAAGCTGCCCTGGTGTCAGAAACTGTCTTTTTTTAAAAACAACTCATGTGTTATAAGGAATACAACAATGTACACACCAATAAATCAAAGTACGTAACGCACAATATGCTTCATGAGCATAATACACGTCACAGGAATAACTACGTAATACCACATCATCGGCTAAAGACGGCGCAAGTTTCCACCAACTATTTGGCTGTGAAGTTATACATCATCTACCCGAAATGTACAAGTCTTTAAATGAAAAACAATTTAAATTGAAATTGAAAAGGTTGCTCCTTCACGGCGAATTTTACACACTCGCCGAGTATTTCAACACCATACGATAAACTTTATCTTATTTTATTTTATACAGTGTTTGACTTTACCTGTCTGTGTTATACATTTACATGTGCGTTTTGTCTTACGCTTTTTTATATACTTTTTATATCTACACAGATTTTATTTATTTACGTATTTATGTATCACTTTATATATACATTTATATTGACAACGTTAATGCCTATGATAAGTCATGACAGAAAATAAATTATTATTATTATTTTTGTTATTATTATTAATCTGCACTATCACCCACTAAAATATTTACCATTCCTCCTGAAACAGTTTGTATAAAGAATTCTGCCAATATGACATTAAATTTTGATATTTACAGAATATTGGAATTAAATTAATTAAAATTAATGAATTGAGGTGTAGGGGCAACTTTCTAACACGATATATTTTATTGTGTCAAAATTAGTGCTGCGCTAATGCGTCTCTTAATAAGAGGAAAGGAAGAGGAAGGATCCCTTTCCGCGCCCAATACGTACACATAAAATATTAATATTCATGTTGATGAACATAATTCCGAAATAGATGGTGGTACTTAAAAGTTAAAAATGTATTTGTTTGCAATTCAATGTATTTTAATTATATTAAATGTGCACGGCTTTCATCCTTATCATTTACAGCAAATTCAACACCTTCGAGAAGGAGATGAAGGTAGACCATTGGAATCTTGTCGTTGGCTAATTGCAAATCGCCGAGTAATCCCATTAACACTGTTTACTGATGAAGCCACTTTCACTCGTGACGGTATCAATAACACTCGTAACTCACATCGGTGGTCCGACGAAAAGCCACATGCCTTTGTGGAGACACATTTTCAACAACGTCTCTCTGTAAATGTGTGGTGTGGTATGATAGACAATCAGTTCCTTGGGCCTGTTATCTTATCGCATACTCTTACAGGGCTCCGTTATCTAGACTTTCTTGAAAACGAACTACCAACATTATTGGAAGACGTTTCTTTGGCTACAAGGATGTGTACGTTCTTCCAGTATGACGGGGCCTCTGCTCATTTTAGTCATCTGGTGACACAGCATCTAAACCTAACATTCCCCGGAAGATGGATCGGCAGAAATGGTCCCGTTTTTTGGCCACCAAAGCCTACAAAGAAAAAGTAAACACAAGAAACGAATTGATCGTTCGGATTATGAATAGTGCTACCCTCATAAAAGAACCTCAAGAAAACCTCAGAAAATCTACACGTAGTGTTGTCAACAGAATTCGAAAGTACATTGAAGTCGGAGGTGGAATTTTTGAAAGTAAACTTTAACTTAATCAAACAGCTGTATCTCAGTAACAAATAAAAATTGAACACATGTTATATGGAGTTTTTTATTCGAATTAATTTACACTATCACCCGCTAAAATATTTACCTTTCCTCCTGAAACACCCTGTATTATTTATTTCTTTATTTCTTAAAAAAAGGAGACTCCGTTAATATTACTTTGTGGGGGATAATTAATGTTCCGGGTTATTTTCAGTAATTTACATTTTGAAGATATTCTTTGTAAAAATGTCTTAAACACATATACAACACACATTATTTGGTGTCAACGTCATCTACAGCATCGAAAATAAATATCGTTCGGCTAAATACAAAAGTATCAAGTCGTTGGATCGGCAATACCGGGACAACGAGTAAACAAGTGGAGACAGAATTGATTTTTTTCTGACAGTAAACATCTTTCGACTACTTATTTAGAAATTCCACAAAAAATAACTTAAACGTATTAGAAACTGTTAACTTAAAAGTATTAAAAACTGTCAAAAAGCAACTAGAAAATATTGTAAAGAAAAAATAACCAAGAAAATTTAACCGAAGAAGATAAGAAAAAGACCGGTGAGGTTTACTACAAAAAAGGATTCAAGTATTAACCGAGAAAGGGAACAATAGGATTAAAGAAAAATTATAAACGATACATTCATACACTACACACATAATTGTAAGTTAATCAAAATTATATTGTAGATGGAGAAGTGAAAATAATAAACGGGATTTAGTCGATTTGACTATAATCTTAAACAAATTTTATTATTATTATTATATAGTTAGCAGCACGTTAGTTTACCTGCTGTTAAAAAATTTCAAATTGTGTAACACGAAGTTACAATATTTCTTTTTAATTTAAACTCATTCTAAAGTAAGACTAAAATCTCAGTTACTTAAGTAAATAATACTATACTCTTGGCTTCTAGGTTGAACCGCGTTGTTGTCGAAGCTTTAGCCGACGTTTCGTCCACACTCTTATGGGACATCTTCAGGGCTGTAATTTCACACTGAAATTGTCCCATAAGAGTGTGGATGAAACGTCGGTCAAAGCTACGACAATGACGCGGTCCCAACCCGGAAACCAAGAGTATAGTCTCAGTTACTTAGTTCAAGATTAATATTTTTGCTATTATGTTAGCGAATATTAGATGAATGAACATGTTGATCAAAACATGTACAAATTATGAGGGTAGGATCACTAGATAGCGCTACTGAGATTTGATATTACTATTTTCGTAAAATTTTACATTTGTTACTGTTGAAACAGTGACAGCATAGAAATCGGCCGAGTAGTTTGTTTACAGTGGAAAAAATGAAAATTTCACGTTAAGATTTCGTTGGATGATTTTTTACGATTTCAGTAAAGGCGTAACGCAACAACAACGCCTCGAATCTGGAACAGAAAAGACTGTTTTCAACTGGTTTGCAGAATTTCGTCCTGGTCGTGCTTACGTCAATGATGAACTGACGTGGAGGTCGACCAAAATCGGTTGTTGTTTAAAAAAATGTCGATGCTGTGCGTAACATGATTGAAGCAGATCGCCATTCGACTTACCCTAAGATAGAGACATCGTTGGCATATCAAAGACTGCAGTACATTCCATTTTGCGTGAACATTGAGGTGTGAAAAAGATCTATCCTCGATGGATTCCACATAATTTGACTTAAGTACAAAAAAAGGCTCATGTCAATTGATGTCAGGAAATTCCCAAAACAAATCAACAAATCAACTTCAAAATCCGTATACAACATCCTAACAGGTGACGAAACTTAGATATATTCGTACGAACCGGAAACTAAGCAACAATTAACTGTTTGGGTGTTTCAAGATAAACCGAATCCAATAAAAGTTGTTCGTTCACGAACCACTTTCAAAAAAAGAATTGCTTGTTTCTTTCGCTATACTGGAAATGTCGCAAGTATTGCTTTGGAGGATTGAAGAACAGTTAATGTTGAGTGGTACGCAAGAATTTGTTTGCCAAAAATCATCGATGAAATCAGGGAAAACAATCGACAACGTCGCATTATCCTTCGTCATGACAATGTCAGCCCTCACACAGCACGTCAAACGATTGATTATTTAAAGGAAAAATACATTGAATTAATGTCTCATTGCTCGTATTCACCTGATTTATCGCCTACCGCTTTCATTTGATCCCGAATGTCAAACAAAAAAGGTATGAACAGCGATTTTGATCACCTCAAAAAGCCGTTGAAGCCTTGAAAAATCATGTATGCCACCTTCAGAGTGGAAAAAAATGTCGAGAATTGGTTCAAAAGCTTGCGAACGTGTATAACTCTTAATGGTCAATATTTTGAAAAACAATAAAATGATTTGTACTATTTTTCTCTTTCATTGTTTTTGAACTTAAAAGGTATCCATCGTATTAAGGTGTTCATAAGCAGCCGCACGTTAAAATACTAATGAAACTTCTCATTACCTAATTATATTTATAAGTGAACTATTAGCAAATATAGTATATGTTGTAGTGATTTAACTTTTATGGAAAATCGTCTTGGCATTATGATACTCATGTAGATATATTTTCATAGTATACGTTTATCTTGACATCGTGTCATTGTTAGAGGCTACAAAATATTCTGAACCAGTATTGTACCGTAATGTTTGCTTTATTAACGCCCGTTCGTAGTAAAGATAAGAGACGCTTTGTCCTATTATCATTTGTGGAAGTTTCTTGCATGATTTCGCTGAGGCTTTGGAATATGTGTCAGCATATTTTGAACAACAGTTAACGCCTAATACTCCCTCGCTTCCACTAGAGGAGTCATATCGTGAATTTATGTATTCTCCGCTACGCCCTCTTTCAACCTACATTGTATCTACTGTCTGTATTATTAAATGATTTCCATGAGCTTTTCATTGTTAATTATTACCTACCGTTTCGAGAGCGCGTAAAATCTTGTAGAAGAAGGGTATGTATGTATGTACGTGTGCATATGGGTGCAGCCTTAATGAGAATCTGCATATTCATTTTTGAAAGAGGATATACGAGATAGTATTTAGTATGTGCTGCCTTTGAAATTTAAACACTTAAAATATGTTTACTTCTATGTAACATATTTATTGCGCCAACATGCATACATATATAATTTAATCCCATTTCAATCGTAATCATTCTAGCAACATAAAACTAGGTGATAAATGTTTAATTGTATACGCTGTCCCAAATTCGCAAACAGCACAGGGATTCCGCTTATTATAAAATATAGAGTATAAGTAAGTTATATATATAATCTGTATCCTTAATATACCCTTAGGGTGTTAAGGTTTATACTGTCCAAAATTCAACTATAAATAAATTTTGACCATTCCTTCTTGTTTTTTTGCTATCTTTTCTGCTTGTCTCCTTGTCAGACCTCATTTTTTCAAACACTGTGATTACTGCGTCCCATGTTTTCCTCGGTCTGCCTCTCTGTCGTCTTTCTTGTGGTTTGGCTTGACATATTCTTCTTGTTTGTCTCTCCTATCCCATTCGTACAACGTTCCCAAACCATCTCAGGTGCTGTCCTTCAATGTCTTTTAAGATAAGTTCTACATTTAACTCTTTTCTTACTGATTCATTTCTGATTCTATCTGTTTGTGTAATCCCCTTCACTGCTCTTAGATATCTCATCTCCAATGCTTGAATCTTGCTTTTTTCTTATTTGTTAAGAACCCAATTTTCACTTCCATAAGTTAGTATAGGCTTAAAGTTGGTTTTAAACACCGTTACCTTTGTTTCCTGGGAGACTTCCTTTTTTCTGATGAAAGGCCTGTTCAGAGCGTAATATAACTTCGTTGCACTTTCCAGCCTTTCGTTTATTTCTGCCTTATGTTTTCCGTCCTTGTGTACTTTGGCTCCCAGGTACTTAAATATTTCTACTTGTTCTACAGGTTGTTCATCTAGTTTTATTGTGATCTTCGTATTGTTTTTACCTATTACCATTACTTTCATTTCCTGTACATTAATTTTTAAATTTCTATCTTCTAAAGATTTTTTCCATATATTTAAATTTGTTTGTAAATTTCTTTCGTTATTGGCACAAATAATTAGGTCGTCCACAAAAGCACATTCTACTATTTCTATTAAATTTAAACTTCCGTAGCCCACTTGTAGTCCTCTTGTCCTTCCCCTGGTTTCTTTTAACACTTCGTCTAGACGTGGCAGACAGCCCTTCGTTGGTAATAAACTCTGTTGTTTCTAAGTTTCTTGTTCTTACATATTTATTTGTGGTTTTATAGAAACTCTTTATTTCTTCGAGCAACCTTTTTTTTCAGGCTTTTCCACACTTTTTCGGGGCACACTGTCAAAGGCCTTTTCAATATCGTCAAAGGCTACGTGTCATTGACGAGGTTCTTTTCTATTAGCTCTTTTAATGTAGTCCTGTACCCCTCTGCCTTTTCGAAATCCATTCTGGGGTTCTTCCAACTGAGGTTCTATAATTTTCTTCAATCCCACTTCGAGTATTCGTTCGTAAACTTTAGACATTGTATAGAGTATAGTAATTCCCCTATAGTTTTTACATATTCCGTTATTCCCTTTTTTAAACGAAGGTAACAGTATCCCCACTTGCCAATCTTCTGTTTTTTTTCGCTCACTCCAAGCTTGATTAAATAACTTTGTTAACACCGTCATTCCATTCTCTCCTAAATACTTTACCATTTCCGTTGATGTTATTCCATCATGTCCAGCTGCTTTTCCCCGCTTCAATGTTTGTATAGCTTCCAAGGTCTCTTCTATTTTTATTTCTCCGTTTTCTTTATCTTCTTGATCATCTAAGTATTGTTCTTCTACGATTTCATTTCCTAGGTTTAACTGTACCGGGTTAAGAGTGCTTTCGAAGTAATCCCTCCAACGTCCCATTATATCCTTGTCATCTTCTAATATTTGTCCATCTCTATCTCTATAATTTAGTTTGTTTCGTTTTCCTTTTCTTAAGGTCTTTCACTCTCGGTAAAATAGTTTTTGATTTCCTTGACTATCTTTTTCCATTTTTTCCTCAAGCTCTGGACAAGATTGTTGTTTCGCTATTCTTACTAGTTCTTTGACTTTTAACCGTTGTTCTTTATATTTATTATAGTTTTCATCGTTTCTTTTTCTAAGATATTTCTTCCATCTTTGTTTTTTAGATTTTATTTCGTTCCTTATTTCTTCGTTCCACCATCTTGTTTATTTTTTTGTTTTTGTTATTTGAGTGCAGCCGCATGTTTCTCTGACTCTTGTTATTATTTCTTTGATTAATCTCCAATGATCTTCTAGTGTTATGTTATTTGTCTTGTGTTTAATTTTTCTCATTTCTAATTCTACTTTTTCTTTATATAATTTTGCTACCTCTTCTTCTCTTATTTTGTATGTTTTTATGACTTCTTTCATATTTCTTTTATCTTCTTTACTGTTTAATTTTATATTTTCTCTAAGATTTCCAGTTTTTACTTCTACCCTTGAGGGTACCAAATAATGATCGGAACAAATCTCTGGTCCTCTTCTTGCCTTTTTATCTTTTATTTCCTTTCTAAAATATCTGCTTATAATTACGCAGTCTATAATACATCTTTCGTTCATGCTTTTTACTTCTCTCGTGAATTTATGAGCATCTTTATGGGCAAAGAACGTGTTGGTTATTATCAGGTTGTTCATTAAGCAAAACTCAATTAGTCTTGAATCATCATTATTTCTTGTGACTTCTTCATGTATTCCTATTGTGCCACCAGTTTCTCCCCCTTTTTTGCCTACACGTCCATTCAAGTCTCCTACTATTATCGTTCGACCTTCGCACTCCTCTATGATATCATTAAGTTGCTCCCAGAATTCATCTTTTCTTTTCGTTTTCACTAACTATTATTTCTGTCTGTTTGTCGATTTCCATTTCTATTTTCAGTATTCTATCTGATATTCCAGTCCATTTTCGAATATACTTTGCGTTTTCTTTCTTTATGATGCAGCCAACTCCTGCGCAAGCTCTTTCCTGTTCTCCAACTCCACTGTAAATTAAAGTGTGACCGCCCATTAATATTTGTTCCCCTTTTCCTTTCTTTTTAGTCTCTGTAATACCCAGAATAGTCATATCCACTTCTTCAAATTCTTCTATTAATTCATTCTCTTTTCCTGTTAAACTTCTGACATTCCATGTCCCTATTTTCCACATTTTTTCCTTTCAATTTGTTTTTATTTTTAATTAATGCATTCGTTTCCGTTGTCGTTGCCAGGTCAGTTAAAATATATTCAGTCGTCAAATCTGTATCTAGTTTTTTGACATCTCTAGGTGTTCTGTAAATTTATTCCATATCCATATATCACTGCCAATTATTAGTTGATTACTTTTTATGTAGGCCTTCTCCCCTGTCTTTTCGCCTCTTGTAGTTTCAATCTCGTTTGTTTTTGCATGTTTCTTTCGTCTTTAGACATGTATATTGGTTCTCCACTTATTTGTCTTAGTTTGTGCTTGTTCTTCATTATTTTTTCCTTATCTTGCTTACTAGCTAATTCTAACAAGCAGGTTTTTTTACCTATTTTGTGTGACGCTCTTATATCCACAGTGATGTTTAGCTTTTCTTCTATAAATTTATTCATTGTATTTATAATATTGCTTTGATCTATTTCTAGTGGTATTCCTGATACAATTATATTTTTCTCTCTTTTCTCTCGTATAAGTAAGTTACTAAATTTAATTCTGACAGACATCCAAAAAAAAGATTCCAATTATTTTCAAAGCCTACTGTTTGATATCGCTGAGTAGAAATTTGGTGATTGCCATTTTATGTTGTACTTTTTATAACTTTGGTACAAATCTAAAACGAATTGCACCTTGTTACAACTATTTCTTGTGTATGTAAAATACACATTTTTTATTCCAACGTTTTAGAAATAGCAGAACACCAAGTGCGTTTTTAAAATAGATACTATTAAATAGCTTTCTGGTTGCTACTATGTAAGAAACGTGGCCTAGCAAAAGAATAGTTGGAAGTATATTTAGAAATAACTGCATATTCGTTTTTAATCTGCTTAGTAGGTATTGGAATATAAAAAGTAAAAACTTTTTAGCTTTGAAATTTTGATATAAATCATCCCTATATTTTCATAATCCTTATTAAGTAATATATTAAATGCGTTTAGTACCAATTCAAAAGTAATATATACTTCAAATCTATTGTAGATGAAGTAAAAACACAAAACTTCTTTGACAAAATGTAACCGACTAAAATCTATCTTATAAATAAAGCGTGACAAACGGTTGCACCCGCAGAGGCGCTGTGAAAGGAGCTGTGTTTACTATGTACACACAAGGAATCGAGTGGACGTTCGGTTGTTATCGGTTGATTGGTGTGCGTGTACTATTTATAATGTTCGAGAAACTACTGGAACCGTCCGGAGCGTACCGCGCAAAAGTAGACACAGTGTTAATAAAAAAATAATAGATTGTTATCTTTTATTGACGTATCGATAACCACTGCGGTAATGTGCGACTGCCATGGTACGCCGCGTAGTACTGCAACATAAGCAATGCTTCCATTGTCGATTCGGTCAGGCCTCGACGACGGTCTGAAAACGTTCTCGTATACTTTGCAAATGATTGTTCAGCATCTAATGAAGTAAGATTTGCGAAATTCAATTACTCCTGTATCTCCTATGTGCAGTTTTGAATTCCAGATATAGATCGAACTTTTTCTAAATCCGGATTTTTGTTTAAAACTGCACGAAATTTTTGCGCGACATTTAGTTCTATAGGATTCGTCAAGCTTTCTAGAGCGGCTGCAAAATTATTGATGTTATTTAATGAGTCTTGTATAAATAAATAAGTATTTTCTAACTGCGAAATAGTTTGTGTCACTACAGAATAGTTTATGGAAATGTCATCTATTTCTTCTTGAACGTCCGAAACGGAAAAAAGTTGCTGACTCTCGCGAACCGCTTGAAAATTAGAAGAATTAAGTTTGAAAATTACATCTTTCACTTGGAAATAATATTTTCGGTAGTAAGATACTGCCTCGATCCATGTTCCCCATCGCGTCAATACAGGCTGAAGTGGTAGCGGAATTTACGTTTACAATTGCTTGAATACGCGGATATGTTTGGGAGATTTCGCAAACACTTTTTTGGTAGATGATATTAAATCATTCAGTCTAGGATACTTACTTCGAATTGTTTCTGCTGCGAGATGACATGCGTGTATGAGGCATGTTATGTGAAGAAGAATCGGAAAGCATACTTTTAACATCCTACCAGCTTTCAGCATTGTTGCGGCTCCGTCAGAAACTAACATGGTGATTTGGGCTCCTACGATACAAAATTCTCTTGGCATATTTTTTATTATGTTTACAACGGTTTCGGCATCAGTTCTTTCAATCGTTTTACTGGCTAACAACAAGAAAGCTGCTGGACCATTACGTTTTAAAGGACGCGCCACAATATGAACCACGCTGTGTTTCTGACCATCAGTAGTTGCGTCCACAGTGAGCCAGATTTTTTGATTTCTTAACTCGTCTTTTATAGGCTTTTACTGTACTTTGCACATGTGGTAAATTGTACCGCAATTGTCTTTTTGTTGGTAGCTTCCATGATGAAACATATTCCCCAAAAAGACGAAAGTTTTCATTATCTACTAGGTGTTGTGGGATGTTGCACGTGCTCAACATGAAAATAAAGTCATACAAAAGTTATCAGTACGAAATATTGTTTCTTAAATTCAATACATGTCGTTTATTTTGAATATGACTTCTACATTCAAATGTCGTGCGACCTAGCAACCCTATACCGCAAAATTTGCAACAAATGTGCAAACCTGTAAATTGCAAACCAGGGAAACGCCAAATATATTTCTTCACATACGATGCAAGAGGTACACCAGGCTTACGTCTGCATCCACATCCCCCCCCCCCCGCACAGGCGGCTCTGCGGGTGCAACCGTTTGTCACGCTTTACTTATAAAATTATTTCAAAAAATATAAAAGGTATTCTTCATAAGTAGGTAATACGCAGTTGAACATTTATAGAAACTAGTAAACCTTTGATAAAGTGTTATTTATTTATTTTTGAAATAGGTATAAATAAAACAGGAACATGAGGCACAAACAACATTATATATAGCATAAATTAAACTTTCCGCTACTAATCTAATAATCTGAAAACTACCTATCCACTGCACTTTATTCCTACATCATGTTGTGCATTTCTCTCTAATTGTTGAACTGTATCCATTTTACGCTAAATAGTTTCAAAATTAGTAGATAGTCATAAGTAAAATAATCTTCTCTATACTACAACGCCGTAAAGGTATTTTATTGCATGATAATTTTTTAATGCTCGTTTTACTGTATGTAATATACTGATTTCGTACTGTACTATGCTTTTATGGGCATACAGAATTATTATCACTATATATTTAACGAATTTAACATAAAAACATAAAAATAAGTAAAAGCCAATTTTTGAATAAGTTGTTTTTCTATAAGCATTCTCAAGTCTAAATATTGTATTTTTCGCATTAACTAAATGCCTAATATCCGGCGCTTCCACCAAAATTATCATTTAATTTTTATACTTGTTTGGTTTTACTTTTGATTAAATTTATTTTGCAAATTATAGAGCAATAATCTTTATGAAACGGTATATAATTTTTATTCTTTGAATATTTTATTTTCGTTCAAAAAATAACGTGTTTTTGGTGCGCTCCTTTCCAAACAGCAATATCTTCGCTTCTATAGCATAGGTGTACATACAAATTGAACTGTTTGCTGATTTCTGGAATCGTTATTATCTGTAACGACAGAATACTTAAATGGAGCAACTACTCTTTGCTTGTACACATACAATTCCAAGCGGCTAGTTTTAAATGGAGAAGCAAACTTTCTGTACTTACATATTATGTAAGTTTCTTGATTAAGTGGTAGTTGCCACGTTAAAAATATCGGTTGCAAGTTAGCTGGACTTGGACTGGATTGAAAAATATTTACATTTATTCTACATCTCTGTTCGACTCTGTTTTTCTTTATTTACTTTATTGAAGGAACTTTTCCATTTAACTTTATGCATATATAGTATGCAACTTATGCTACACTGCGTGATTACTAGATTTATTCAAAGCAAAATATAATACATTTTCCCTTCAAAATGTCAACATATAATATAATTTACACATCTGTAATATATGTATTTTATTACATCAAGGACATTCTGTCGGTCCCGTATTTAGGCAGATTAGAAAAATAATTTTAAAATATCATATGTAATTACTTTTGATAACAGACTATTAAGTTTTATCACGCTAATTGAATTCTGTTATGTGTATAATACTTTGAATACAGCAGAAGCAATCATAAGTTAAACACACTACTGATATCGCAGTATGTGCTCTAGGAGAGTTTCACTGTGGGTGTCGAACGCTTTCTCTTAATTATTGAAAGATAAACACCCACCAGTTCCGCACAGTTATTGATTGCATCCATTACTGTCACTAGGTTTTATGCAATATCGTGCCTAGTTCTAAATCAACACAAATACCAACAATATTTTACCCATTATATAGCCCGTTAATTGCTTTCTTCACTTCAATAGAATTTACATATCTTGCCCACTTATTTGCAGTACTGAGCAATTGAATGAATGTAAGAGAAATTGATTGTATACAATGTGAAAATCGACGACTCGATCGGGTACGCACAATATCCGTATGGACATTTGTTTTGCAGTTAATCCGTCGCATCCAAAAGAACGAAAAAAACAACGTTAGCAGTAATAAACTATGATTCCCAGGTGCAGTGAATAATTAACTCTATCAATTAAAAATAAATAGTTTTGTAAATAGAAGAATCAACAATGCCTTTTGGAAATTAGTAAAAACTCCAATTCAATCATTAGTTCGAATAATCCTTCTTTTTGATAATTTTTTCGCGTTTAGATTAAAAAAAAAAGCTGTGCATGGTAATCTCACAGTGCAGCATTCAACAAATAGCGTTTGGGTCGTTTGCAACTAGCTGTTATATAATTTTGAATAGAATCCACCTTTGACAAAAGTATGTCCGAATAATATTCTTAAATGAAAGTTTTGAAAATTGTAAGAATTGAGTTTTGACTTATCGATTTACTTTCAGTATGAGAATCGCAAAAAAGTGAATTAAAAATTCCTGCAGCTATGAATTAATAGCTCGCCATCGATACAAAAGAACGATCACAATAGCACAATTTAAATAAAACTACCAAATATTTGCCGTCTATTTTTGTCGTTGTCATGTAATCAGGTCCCAAAAATGAGTAAGCATTTACCGGAACATATACAAATTTTTATTGTGAAGTGTCTCAGAATCTTTGTTTATTAGATTCTTCAATAGATCAATTTATTATATTGAATAAATATGTATTTAGATTACATAACAGAACTACCATAGTTCGTCCAGCATCCCCATCCTATATTTTTGTTAATATTTTTCTTTTGTCTCCAATAACATTTTCAAAAAGTGATAATTTTGCTGGTTAAAAAAGAATAAATACAAAAACACAGAATGAAAAGCATATATAGTGTGTCCCCGGATTAACGCATGGATAGGTAGGGCTGACAGGAAATTATCGAGTTGAATTTTCACCTTTTGGGGTTCGACCATGCTTACACACTAAGTACTAGCATAATTTATTGCCTGAACATTGTTTCTAATGACCCTTTTATCGTATCTTCTACAGAAAGTACATTTTACTAATTGAAAAAATTACTTTTTTGTAAATTTCCAAGATATACTTGATTTATCGGCAATAAAATTATGGCATAAGTTACTTACTATTCAAGCATGGCTGAACCCCAAAAGATGAAATTTTAACTCAATAATTTTCTGTCTGCCTTACCTATCCATGCGTTAATCCGGGGACACGCTGTATACATAAGCTTCAAACCCAAAGAATGTTTGTAAATATAATTTGTTTTTATATTGTTTGGCAGTGAATTGAAAAGTTTATATTTAAGATATTGCATTTTTTTCATCTATTGTTAATGTGGAAGTAGAAGTAAACAATTAATAATTTTGGTGCCACACAAATGGCTAGTTGCAGTACAAACATATTTCTAACGTGAATATGCAAAGTGGAAACCATTTATGAATAAAATTCAAAACTGTATTATTAAATGTTTTCAAGAAAATCGTTTGGACGGGTTAATGACATTAAAACCCCATCCTTCCTCAAAAAATAACTGTTCATGACGTAACTGCTGTTGACTCAATGACTCATTATCAATTTTTTTTAATCACCACCCACACTTTTTGTCTTGTTTCTGTTTTTAATGTGGTTAATTCTACGACAATAGAACAAAAGACATGAACAACTCTCTATTGAACGAATACAGAAGAGATTTATCAAATATTTATCTTTTAATATCACTGGTGTGTACCTTGAATAAAATATAAATTACATCAGTTTATTAAATCAGAAACTTTATCTTACCGCCGTAAGCTGTTACAAAATAAAATAGATTCTCCTTCCTTGCTTGCTGCAGTTAATTTTAATGTGCCACCCCGTAGTATCAGATATGGTGCTACAATGAGTATACCAAGAGCTACGACAAACATTATGATGGAGTCTCCAGTCTATGCCATGTCAAAAAATTTATGTTATATTGTACTTATTTAAGACTGTAGTTTGTTTATTATGGGAGGTACCAACTTATAGGCATTGTCACATAGGTAATCAGAAGATCTGTCGGCAATAAAAGAGTACGGGTCATCATAAAAACAAATATCGTATCTCACGAGCAAAGATTGCATTTGAATAGAATGATTCTCTCCAAGTCAAACCTTAGACAAGTTAAATTGCTTATACTTGGATCATAGAAGCTCTTTAACATTAGTAGAAAAGCTCTGGTAAAATAATCTATATCCCATTTTAAAAGCAGGGGAAGTAGAATAGGATAATAATCCAATACAATACATTGCCAAACCTTGTTTCAACGCAAAACATAATAATGATGGACTAAAACAAAATATTATAATATATGGATATGTAAATCTTACATATTTTAATTTTCAAGTACCACATATAGTCTTTTTTTCAACCGAAGAAAATTAATAGGGTAACCTGTTCTACCAATAACTAATAACGTACTATTATTAAATTGTAGTTTCTTTAATATTTCTTACTCTAAAACACAGATTATTGCTTCTTCTTTACGTTTGTTCTTTCGTATCCAGTTCGAAACTCCTGGGGGGTTATTCTGTAGGGATCGGGAGTATTACTTTCCACAATGTCGTGTCGAAACATCAAATGTTCAATAATACTTTTCTGATTCTATCTTTTCGCAACAGTGTTAATGGTGTCGCATCACTTGTGCTGTAATTGTTTTCGACACCTCCCAAGGTGTTGCATTAGAATAGTGATATCCTTTTTGATGCTTGAAACGTCGCACACTGCACTAGTCGCACGAAGCCAGTTTGGCGGACAAAAGTCGATTTTAAACATTATGCAATTGAAATTTAATTTAGTAAAAAATCTAAACATAGAAGTCCAAGGAAATTTGCTCCTATTACTATTTTTAAAGTCATAAGACGCTTTGAAACTCAACGACAAATTATATGAATAAATTGATTGCGTAGCGGCGCTAAAAGCAACCTCTTATTTCTATTATTAAATGTATTATTATCTAAACAAATTTTTAACCACTTTATACACTGATCTTTTGACATTCTAATGAAAGTACCACAATGCAAAATTCATAAAGAATAACTGGAAAAAGGCGGTTTTCAGATAACGCTGTAAATAAGAATTTAAATTTGATTCAGTTAGTGATACAAAATTTTCCCGAAATGTCCCAGCTTTTTTATGAACATTACGTTGTAGACACATATATACATTAGTAAATACTTTAAATTTAGCTGCAATTGTCTGCGGTTGCCAGAATTACCGAGGTTTCTTTGTTGCGCGTTCTTGTAATACCGTTACAATAATCATATCTACAATAGCTATCAGTACAATTCATTATTAGTATGATAATGAGATCTAAGTTCCTTAATACATTTTAACTTAGAAAATGATGTATTCGTGATAAGCCTTCCTTATTCTTATCACATACCCTTAATGTAACAGATATTATCCCATATTATCAAAATGGCACCCTTGCCTATCGGCCAGTTTTCAAAAGAACCACAAGAAGCAAGAAACAAAGATGTAGTGCGATTTCGAGAATATAATGATTAGTGGCTTTTTAATTCAATTTTTCTTTCGACAACTTATTAAGTTTTACATTTGGTTTTATTTTCTTGTTTTTTGTGCATCTAAATACATATGTATAACTATATTTTATTGTAGTTTTGTTTATAAACAATAAAATCTATTGTTTTTAAATTGTTAGTTTAAGATTCCTAATGTTGAGATTTCCTTATTAATTCATTTAGCTCAATATAATATTTTATTCAGCGACTACGCATAAGCAATCAGTTCAATGTTAGTGATTAAAACAAAATATAAACCGTCTACTATTCTGTAAGGCTTTTTGGGCTTAATTCAGAAATGTTTAGATTTTATCTTAGAACTTCAGTTACCTAGAACACCGTCTAATAAATTATGCATACATAAATGCTAAAATAATATCCTTTTATGTGTGTACTATTAACTACTTAAGAACTTTGAAAAAGTTATACATAATCACACACATCGTTGTCGACAATGAACAATCATATTGAACAGATACAATCACTTTTACAAAGAGTTATATTATGCCAAATATATGTAATTTGGCTTTCTTCCTAGAACTTGACGACTGTATCCCTACCTTAAGTACAATATTTTTCATTTTTCCTTACAACTGAAACGTTAAAAACCCTTTATAGGGGTGGTAAATTAGATGTATTCTTCACAAGTGGAGGTAAAACTAGTACATATGAAGTGGGGTTCTTAGTAAGTGACAAACTAAAAGAAGAAGTAAAAAGTTTCATCGCTATATCAGAGAAAATATGCTACATATAAATAGGAGAAGAATATATGGTTTGTTTTTATGAGTATTTGGAGGCAAATTATGACAATTCAAGCAGGCAATACTCCAGAATAATTATAGGAGACGCAAACGCAAAAATTGGAAGAGAACCTATGTACAAACACATCACGGGAGGAAAAAGCAAACATCAAAATAGTAATGACAACGACAAAAGATTAATTGAATTCACAGAAGAAAACCAAATGAAGGTAATGAGCACACACTTCAGAAGGAAAGATATACACAAGGGAACAGGACTTGTACCAAATGGAAAATACACTAACCAAATAGACCACGTCATGACAGAAGGAAAATCCCAGAAAACAATAACAAATGTTAAATCTTGTCGAGGAGACGACATAAACTCAGACAAAAAGCAGTGGAAAAGATAATTTAATTTTGAAATGATGCAAGAAATAGGGATACAAAAGAAATATGAAGAAGAAGCAGCACAGAGGTTGCAAGAGCAAAAAATCGAAAGGTCTCAAAGTATAGATGAAGAATGAGAAACTTGAAAATGGTTATACAGAAAGCAACAGAAGAAACAATACAAAGGAAAAAATATCAGGCAAAGAAAG
Source organism: Dynastes maya (assembly GCA_029619315.2). Classification (NCBI taxonomy): domain Eukaryota; kingdom Metazoa; phylum Arthropoda; class Insecta; order Coleoptera; family Scarabaeidae; genus Dynastes; species Dynastes maya. Next base: position 39,375,011 of record JAROYE020000001.1, read on the forward strand.
AATGGTTTGACAGAATCTGTAAAGATGATATTGTGATACGGCAGGAAGAGGATAAGTAAATATATAAGAAACAAGGAGCCAGAGTAAAGAAACTAACCAGACAGAAGAAACGCTCCGCGCAAGAGAGAAAGACCAGAGAAAGATGGAAAGAATACTTCTCGGAAGTGTTAAATGAAGGTGTGGAAAATATGGAAGAACAAGACAGTGAATCGACAAAAATAATAGATTGGGGTAACCATATAGAAGAACCAACAAGAGAGGAAATAAAAGAGATAATCATAAGACTCAAAAATAACAAGAGTCCGGGAAGCGATGGAGTAATGGCAGAGAATTTGAAATACGGAGGAGAGGACCTATTGGATAGAATGCACCACATTATAATGAGAATATGGCAAGAACATCAAATGCCAACAGCCTGAAAAATGCTACCTACCATAATCCCTATACATAAAATTGGAAGCGAGGTAGAGTGCAATAACTATCGAGGCATATCTTCCTTAGATGTGATCTACAAAATCTTAGCAACTTTAATTAAAAAAAGAATAGAAAGAATAGTGGAGCCAAATTTGGGAGAATATCAGGCAAGTTTTAAAAAGGGAAGAGTAACATCCGACCAAATTTTTACGATGTAAGAAACCCTAGCAACCTGCTATGAGTATAACATCCCGGCAATTGTTTTATTTATGGATTTTAAAAAGGCATATGATTTGGTAAACAGAAACCATTTAAGGAGAGCTCTGAGAGAGTTAGGCGTACCTCCAAAATTAGTAGATCTTGTAAACACGTCTCTAAATGAAATAACAAGCAACGTAAGAGTAAGGAATCAAGTTACGGAAAACTTTACGATTAAAACAGGTTTAAGACAAGGAGATCCCCTCTCCCTCCCCCTTGTTTAACATCGCGTTGGAAAAAATTATAAGGGATTGTAATTTAAACAGAACAGGGGACATAATGTACAAAAGTCACCAGTTAATAGGATATGCGGACGACGTGGCCATTACAGCTAGAAATTGGAAAGAGATGGAAAACGCAGTAAGCAGAATTGTAGAAGGATTTCTCAAGGTGGGGCTAAAGCTAAACCAGCAAAAGCGTAAAATAATTAGGGTGAGAAGCTACCAACAAAATAGAATATTAGAGACGAACATTAGTCTACGCAAAATGAAATTTGAAGAGGTGAAAGAATTTTTATACTTAGGAGCCAGAATAACAAGCAGATGTGATGAAGAAAAGGAGGTAGAATCCAGATTGACAAAAGCGAATAGAACGGCCGGAGTCTTAAACCATATACTGAGGGCAAAACAGCTGTCACGGAGTGCTAAATTTAGATTGTATAAAACAATTCTGAGATCAACTGCGATATACGGATGTGAGACCTGGGTGCTCAATAAGAAAGTACAGGAAAGACTGCTGAGATGGAAAAGAAGAATTTTGAGAAGAATTATGGGAGGAAAGAAAACTGAGAACGGATACAAACGATGACATTTATGAAATATACAGAGAGCTTACAATAGATACAGTTATAAAATCAAGGAGACATCAGTGGTCGGGCCATACTAGAAAGGATGGAAAAAGGAAGAACCGCAAGAAGCATAGCTTAGAAGATACCGCAAAATAAGAAGAAGAAGGGGAGACCAAGGAAAAGATGGAGAGAAGCGGTCATTACGGACGTAGAATAGAAAGAAGTGGAAAATTGGAAAGCAAAAGCAAGAAACAGAAAAGAATGGAAGAAGATAACGAAGCTATGGGCCTAAAAGGCCTGGTGGAAAGTTATATATAGATATATAAATTGGATGTAACACGCGATTTTATTTTGAAAATAACAATAGATTTAATTTACGCATCTTCAAGAACTTAATTTTGAATCAAATAAACATTTAAATATTTTTGACCGCAAAAATAGGTCCGTCCGACCAGTGTGTGTCGTGTCCAATCGTGTTTGCGTCATTTGCATATACTACTATATACTACACTCAACGTTATCACTACAACACTATTCTATAAAATGTGAGATTGATGCCACAAATTTTATTTTAGAACAACAGTGAATAAGCGACACGACAGTGCATGCTAGTCAGTCGAAAATACCTCGATCCTTACAGAATAACCCCCTGTATTCTCACACGCATTTGCGACACATGTACATGCTTTGTTTCATAACCACCCCCCGATGAAGAAAACAAAGCAAACACTGTTGACGTTTGAATACAATTTTTTTGTAGTACCTTTATGTATTTTCTTACTTTTATTTGTGCCATGTGACGTATTCGTGCTTACCAATATAAAGTAAGTTAAGGTAAATCTAACTATACCAGATGAGTAATTTGATATCATTCTTAATTTTAGTTCATGCTACATATTAGTCATGCCACAGATTATTAAATGGATTGAATGAATCACCCAATAGGATTAAAATACCGATAACATATAGGAACCATTATTACCCAATATTTGTACTAGATAATCCGAGTTACTCCTGCCTGCACGTTGGGCTGTGAATAATCCAATGGAGTAATGCAATTTTATACTTCCTGCAGCCGAAGAGGCAAGGTCAAGAATGCCCCTATATAAAAACAGTTGCTACATTCATACCCGCTCAGTTGTGTTTTTGTTGTTCAAGACTAAGTGAAAGTGAACGAGAAACGATGTGGTTACAATATGTGAGTATAGCACGTTAAGAGAATAACTTAATATTAAATAGGTGATATCTCGCTCGTAGTTTGCTGCTCTCTCGAGTTTACTAATTTTGGCAAACGGAGGCTTAATTATTTCGCCAAATGTGGGGAATACTGCAAGTGTCAGTCATATTACCGAATTACCCTCTGACGAGCAACATGCGAATCCTGCTGATTCACCCCGTTTCACGGTTTTAGCGTTTGCAGGACCGGTGAGACGATATACAGCGAAGATCATTAGCGCTTCGGGATATCCTCCCGCTGCATCTGGCTCGGGAATAGAAGGACGTTACATAGCCGATAACACAGAAAAGTTGTACGACGACGGTTCTTATAAACCGGATTATACTGAGAAATTGTACGATGACGGTTCATACAAAGGAGAGAAAATATACTGGTACAAAGGAAAGAGAATATATTGGTAGCTGAATCTACTTAAGTATTTACGTTCTAAGTCAATTTAAGTATCTCATACATTCATTTTTATAACTGTGATGTTTTTTATAGATAAGAAATAAACATTTATTTAATCTCTGTAGTTTTACGTTTAAGAATTTGTATATATTTATTACCAACACAAGTATTAATGTACATATATTTATATAAAAACTTTCACTAGTATGAGAAATATTTATTTTTAACCGGAAACTTTCTTTCGTTAAATTAGGTTTTCACAGAGGAATTTAAATTAATTCGATTGATTTCGTAGGGACAACTTTCAAAATTGGATACAACGTTCCTCCTTTATACCGCTCTGTATATTTGATTGTCTAAAATTTTTGCATTAATTATAAGAAAACATATTGTAACAATTTGTGGGATCTAACTTGCGAAGAGAAATTGAAAGAAAATTTTTAATCCCAAAGAGTTTATAGTATTCATTGAATCAAATGATTATATGACAAATTTTGATAATTTTACGGATCCCTAAAACAATTCCTACCCGATAGCTATTTATGAATTTATTTCATAAAAAACGTTTTTGAATTTTTTGTTTATTTGAAAATTATTTGGGTGTATTTGGCCAAATAATGAATTTTGTAACTACTTACTGTAGTTCTTCAATAGAAAATTGTAGTTCGATGTTCCTTTACGAAAGAATTGCCCAAACTCAGCTCCCAATTCAAGTCTAAATGTTTTCATTTTACAAATTTTTTCAAAATTTTCCACTTAATAAGTGGTATTTAAACTTTAACAATGAAATAGTTTCGTATTTATTAGAAATTTTCTAATTTATCCAAGAATTTTGAAGGTTCTCTTTTTGTCGAAACGTGTCCATCCCATCTTTTTTGTTTTCTAATCCAGATCCAAAGTTTACTTTATGCATTCATTCAAATAACAAGCTTTCTGATTTCAATATTCACCAAAAATGCCTTTCGCTTCCATGGAGATGTTGCATGTCGAAAAGTGCTGTAAGTTACAATGATTACTATCCTTACCACGGTATTTTAATTACTGCGTGTAAGTAATATTACAATCATTGATATGCAATTAATGAATTTTGAAAATAAGAAATATAATTGATCTTTCCGTTAGTGAACTTTGTTTCTCGCGCTGCTTCGCCTGGCAATATAAGCAATGAAATACAACTATACATGTCAACAAAATCATTTTCAAATTTGAGTAAATGAAAATAAATGAATCTTTAAATAATTATCAGAACAATATACAGTGAGGACCTAAAGTATCCCCCCCACTAACTTTTGAACAACTGAAGCTAACATTTTCGGAAAAAAATAGGTCGATTTTTATTTTTTCATTAAAAAATAGCCCGATATACACCGATTGTACTTGTATGAGCAAAGTAGGCTAAAAGAAAAACCGCTGACACTCCTACCAAAGTAAGGTAAGAAATTTCTGATAGACTTTATTATTGTCAGCCAGTGGAGGGACAATCTTTTGAACATTTGTTAAAACAACACTTCTTTTAATGTAATAATATATCTTCATTGTTTTGTCTTTGACTGCTTAACTAACTAATTAGATATAGAACTGAGATTTGACAGACTGACAATTGGTGTTACAGGAGACATTCATAATAACAAAAATAGATTACTACCAACTTTATTGCTCCATATCGTAATATTTCTTAAGCTAAAGTATAATAAATGTGGTATCGTTGAATTCGTCTTTCTATTGTCTTTCCAAAAATGTAAAAATATGCAGGATGTTCTATTTCAAATAAAAAAGTTGACGTCACTTCCGGTAAAACCGGAAATGAAGTTGAACTCTCAATAATGCCAAAAGTTAGCTTAGAAAAAATAAAAACCGATCTATTTTTTTCCGAAAACGCTAGCCTCAGTTGTTCAAAAGCTAGTGGGTGGGGGATACTTTAGGTTCTCACTGTATTAAATATGTGCATTAATTAATTGTATGAATTTTTCCATCTATACATTATGGATTTGACATTCAATTTTAATTAATTTCATTAATTCATTCATTAGTAACGGTGCGTAAAATTATTCTATAATGCAATTTGCATTTAAACAATTAATTTATTCGCTCTATTCTGTTTACAGATAAAATGCAAAAAGTATTTGTTGATAGTTTTTATCATAGGTAATTTCTCTGTTCGTCTAGCCACCTATCCCGTTTTTCATTGATCTCTCAATACTTTTACAAAGAGGATAGATAATAAAGTGTAAATTAATGAGAAGAACCTTAAAGCACGTATTATATAAACTATGTGTCTAGATTTTAGTAATTGCAAATTATTTTTTTTTAATAAATGAAGCAGAGCTGTTGTTGCTTATTATTTACTAGCACTTTGCAATTCAATGTCATTTGAACTTTATATTAATGCAGACAAAGCATTAGAATAACTTACTGTTACTTTTAAGACCTGAAATGTCATGTTCATTGAAAACAGTAAATTACTATTAGCGATCCTGTGAAATTTTTGAATGCGCTGTTTATGAACCCTTTGTTTAATGACCTTTCTCTAGGTGTTCCTTGATTGATTATGTTGTTAAGCATGATGTTATTATTTTTTTTTATTTTATAGATACAATTTTAATTATAGACTAAGTAGCGAAAATGTTATTACTTGAGTATGAGTGCGATATATTCGAAGTTGTATCAATGTCTTAAAAACCCGAAATGAAAAATGAAATAGGAAGAAACGGAAATGTAAATGATTATTTCTTTTTGATACACAGCGATGCTTTTAATATAGACGAATATTGAATTTTTTTCGACATTGCATAATTTACTAACCTTTTATGGAGTATATATTTACAATTGCATAATTTTTTTGTTTCAAAATAAAATGAATAAAAATGATTCTAAATACAATCACGTACATAATACTCGTTTAAAAGATGACTTTTATCAGTACCCAATACATAGGTTAACATTAACAGAAAGGAATGTGTATTATTCTAGTCTACGTTTATATAACAAACTACCGCTGTTCATCAAAACTAGCAACAATTTAAGAATACTGAAAAGCAGATGATTGTTTGAATATTTAGTTAATTTAGAACCGTATTCGTTAAACGAATATTGGAATAATTAAAATTATGTAGTTTTGTTGACTTTTCTTGTATATCTTTGTATACTTCGAAATAAATATAAAAAATAAAAGAATAAATAAAGTGGCTGAAATCTTATTTCGTGTTAAATATAGTGTGAAAAGGCTTTTATGCTACACTAAAGATATTATTACGTTCGCTGTAATAATCTTTGACTGTCTCGAATTTGAATAGTTAAAGCATCGTATAGTACATACATATGTAATGGCAGTAGAAGGATCCGATCACACAAGTAGATTGCTATAAAAAGAAATATTCTTACGGAATGATCTAAGGCGCAAAAGTTCCTATGGAAGCAATTCCATCAGATGAATATAATTTATATGAAGGCTTCATAAGTGGGTATACGTCTCATAAACAGCGTGTCCCAACCTTCCGGAATTGTTAAATTGCGCCTAATGTGTAAATAGTAGGAAGCTGAAATTTTTTGATAACATAATACACCTCATAAAGTATCATTTAAAAATATGTGTGCATGTACAGGATGATCGATAAGTAATGAACTAGGCACCTACTTTGTTACTTTAAATGGAACATCGTGTATGTTATTACGTTTATATCTCCCCCCTTCTAGAAATAAGCCAATATAATATAGGTTCCATATGTCTGTTTTTGACAGATTTCGAAATACTTATAATTTTGTCCTCAATCGCCTAAATTTAGATGTATTTATTTCCTTCCAAAAGTCCGAAATGTGAATACATTCTAGCTTAAATTTTTACAAGGTTAAGTTGTCTCTATTTAGACATGGTGTTAGCATGCTTTCGAAATATGTAGGGTGTTCAGTATCGAACACCAAACTTTACCAAATTCAAACACCAGAAACGTCACTTTTTTAAATAGCACTGTGTATTTTTTCTGTATACACCGCATAGGAAATTTATACTTTTAACGTTTGTGTGTGGTTTCTGGTGTTAGTACTGTTTGGTTACCATGGCAACAATACTAATGTTGCCGTATTTAAACCATTAATTCAAAATTTTGGGCGCAAGTAACTATTTGCATTTCAAGGGCGAGTCTTGCACTTCAAATTTAATCGAAATGGTTTCTGGTGTTAATGTAGTTTGGTTACCATGACAACAGTAAACAAAACATACTAACGTTGACAATCTTAGACTGTTGGTTCAAAATTTCGAACCTAACTAAGAAAGTTAGGGGGTAATAGATATAATTTACGTATTAGGAAAAAGTGAAATAAAAGCTGCGCCATTTTGCGTAATAGTTTTGGAGATAGTTGCAAAATCTGTTTTGTAGCTGTTCCCTTTATTTCCTTATATTTCATGACAGTGTTAAAGACTGAATTCTGGTATGGTAGGCAACTTGTGTAAGACATGTGTCATCTCACTACCATATTAAAATGGCCTGCTGTAATATAAGGTGCTCTAAATAAATTGCCAAAGCGGAAAACTCGATCGATAGTAACTTGTTTATTTTAAACGGAATTCCCTGGATATTTTGACAGATTTTTAATAGTTGCCCTAATAGGTACCTCTAGTTTCTATTTATCATATGCTACACCTGTCTGTAATAATTTAACAGATATTTCAATTTTTTATTACATTAATTATATTTACTTATACATAATCATATATGTAGCTGTAGGTACATTCAGAAAAAAAAATATATTCCACTTAAATCACGTATTCGAATACCGTGGCACTGGAATACTGAAACAGTTCACAGTCACCGTTATCACAACACTGCACTAACGCACTGGACGCACATTTCCACAGCTAAGCTATCATCTCCAGCAATAAAACTGAACAGTTTAGTGTTAGTTGCTGAAAACTGAACCGATCATATATTGTCTCCAGAAAAATTACCAAAACAGAATAGATACAATGTGTCCTATTTGACAGGTAACCGCTGCAATAAAAAGTCCATTTTGGTTTTAAGGAGAGCGTTTTTTGAAATGAAACTGACGTTTGACATTTCAGCCCTCTCCTTTGTATAACTCACCGTTCAAAAATTCCAAATACGATGGTATGGTAGGTGATACGCCATCGGAAGCTCTTTTATGAAAGATAACGTCCCTACTCTTCTTTGTTTTGACATATTCGTATTCGAGAAATGCAACAAAGAATGTTTATGTAATACAAGGAATGTAACAAATTGAAGAAAATCAATCTTGCCACCTTCGTCTCCGTCACATTCGATGAGTAAATTTTAAACTTGAGAAAATTGTAAATCGAAGAAATAAATTTAATAAACATTCGTGTGGAAAATACTGCAAGGATAATTAAATTTCATAGTTTTTAGTGATAATTTTAAAGAAACTCCTACTTAGGGCTTCATAGTAAAGTAATAGAAGTTCTCAAAAAATACATTATTTGGTGAATTTATATCATTAATAAACACATTGCTAGGGACATTCAGATCACCAAACAATTCTGTACTTCTCGTATCGAATATTTGAAATTTTTGTATTAAAACGACATCCAATTGTATCTCTGCTTTGGCAAATGATATACTGTTCTGTTAAATATTGATATTGTCAAACGCAGCTGTCAATCGAGCACGTATAGTATGTTGAATAGCATAATTTCAGTCGTCTAGTCTAGTCAGCCCATTCATTCTCTCATCCTACTTAATTTTACTTAATTTATCAAAATTCCTCGTTAAATTATATTTGGAAATCATCAAAATTTGCTGTGGATAAAAACAATCGCCATCGCGATTAAAATAAAGCAGAAAAGGGACGCTGATTAAATTGTTCACTTCTGGTCAAGTTCTCATCCAGTTAACTCGTATTTTGGCTGCGCTCCCAGTTTAAAGTGTCTAATATTCAAATCATGGAATAAATTCAAGGCAGAAGAGAAGGTTGGAGGATAGAATAGGCAGGTTTCTTGTGAATGTCATGAGAGCATAGAGTTTATATAACATCTTTGTAAAATCAAGATTAGTTTCAATTTATAGGTTCATTTCCTTTAAAATCTCATTCATTGATGTTAAAAATTCGTTTGAGTTGCCGAAAAAGTATTTAAGAACACTTACGAATCAAACAGTTCATTTAAAAATTCCGATTTTTTGAACAATTTCTCTGAATCAAAACATTTCAATATATACAGTGTGTCCCCGAATTAACGCCTGGATAGGTAAGCCTGACATAAAATTAATGAGTTGAAATTTGATCTTTTGGGGTTCAGCCATGCTTGAATAGTAAATAATTTATGCCATAATTTTACTGCCAAAAAGTCAAGTATATCTTGGAAATTCACAAAAATTTTTTCAATTAGTAAAATGTATTTTCTATAGGAGATACGATAATAGGGTTAGTAGAAACAATGTTCAGAGTAATAAATTATACCAGCACTTAGTGTGTAAGCATGGCTGAACCTCAAAAATATGAAAATTCAACCCAATAATTTCCTGTCTGCCTTACCTATCCATGCGTTAATCCAGGGACAGACTGTATATGTATTGAAATATCTTTCTCGGGGGTTTTTCTCAAATTATGTTAAATTTTCTAATTTAATTCGAATAAATGATTCTTGTAGGTTCGGGGGTATCCCTACCCTTACGGCAATTTTTTGAATGAATTTCCAACTCAGTAAAATGAAATTAACGAATTTTAAGATTTGAAAATTAACTAACCTTGAAACTTTCGAACGATGCCACTGTATATAAACCCTCTGTTTGTATACCCACCACAGGAACTGCCTGTTCTGGATATTTAACCCTTTTTACTTCTAATAAAGACTTTAAATACACAAACGAACACTTATCTTGGGATTGGATTTTAGACAAACTTTGATTCAACCAAGGCCGAATAAAGATTGATGAAAATTTATGGCGTCGTTCATCTTTCTTTTATTTTAAATCGCGAAAGACCGGCGATTGTTTTATTTCACAGCCAATTTTGATAATTTACCCAAATAGAAACTAACTTTTCCATGACTTTCAATCAAATGATATTAGCATACGAGAACGAATGCAGTGACTTAACCAGGAGGTTGTTTGTTGATGATTCTGTGGTCCGAACTGTCTCCAACAAGCTTTAAACGAGAAAATCCACTGTTAATTTACAGAAACCTTTCAGATAAAGATTTAATTGATGAAATACTATCTGTTGTGCTTTGCAATTTATGCTGTTGCTTATTCCAGACGATTTTTACATTAATTTGGACGAAATAAGTGAATAGAAAAATTAATAAACGAGTAGATTTGTCCATGATACCCCACACTCGTCATTATCTGGACTTATAATTAAATTATAATGTCCTCGCTGCAAGGACGGTTGGCTGAAGGGGGATGGTAACGAAGAAATTTCCAATTACCCCCGCAAGAGGGATATTTAGTTACCAACGAGTGGCCAGACTGACATTTAGTCAGTACCGAAGTGACAACTGAGAGAAGTTGTTGTTGTCATAGATACAACGTTGAACATAACATAACAGTATGTATACATGCATCACAAGTATATCTTTGCAAGCATTTGTATGTTAAATATCCACTGGCATACACTTAAATATTTTGTTTATCAAATTCTAATTTCCTGCGGTCAGTATCGGTCCCTAAAGTTATAATAAATTCAAGATCTTCGGAATTCTCGCTTGCTTAAATATGAATTTGCACATATTCCAAATTCGTTTTGCCTACTTCCCTTAAAACATCCTCCGTATCATCTGCATAATTTATTCCCTCTGCATATATATAATAAATACAAACTCGCGAAATACTCAAACAAGTTATGTTATGAACATCACTAACAACAGGACCGTTTAACACATGCAAAACAATATTCTACTGATATAGTGAGAAGTAGAGGGTTACGCTAGATAAAGATTGAATAGCTTCGTTTTATTAACGCAAGAACAATACCAGAAAAAAAGTCGAAATAAAAAATAAAGAAGCTATAATAGACAGTGTTAATTCATTTATAAAAGTAAAACAAACGCAACTTATTTTCAAAGGGTATATTTAATATTTACAACGAAAAATAATGTCACAACACGACAGCTATTCGCCTCTGTAAGAACCATCGTCAAAAAGCCTTTCGGTTATTTCGGGTCTATAAGCACCATCATCGTAAAGTTTTTCCGTTATATCCGGGATATATTGACCTTCGAGGCCGGATCCTGGGGCTAAGAGCGGATATCCAGATGCGGTTACTGGAGTGGCGACATATGCTAATCCCTGGACTGGATATGCACCCGAATAAAATACCGGAGCTACGATTCCGGCATTCGCAACTGCTAGGATGGCGAAGAATGCGATCGCCTACAAGAATTAGGAACATAAATTATGCTGCTTGGATATCTCCGGCATGAATGCGAAGAGAAAGGAATACCAATGGTAACTTTTGAATTCACAGAATGCTACAAGTGTTTCTGGAGATAGTGCAGCTTGTTTCCAACATCGCCTTTACCGCAGCTATCTGCACAAGTTGGATTTTGTACATAGTTAAATATTTTGGATGCATTTGTCATTCTTTAAAGTTCTGTAAGTATTGATGTACTAATAGACAATTGTTTTCGAAGGTTGTTCTGATGGCAAAAAACTTTTTATTTCTATATTTGGTAATTTTAAATTGAAAATCATTTCATATAAAATAAAACAATATTAAAATATTGTTTTATTTTTGTTCTTTTAAACCTTATATTTAAAATTTGAAATCAAATTGTTCAATTATAGATGGTTTGGATTCTGCCATTCATGGCGGCTGTCGCTTTCTACGGCAACACCTACTGTTAAAGGTTGAAGGCCTCTGAAATTATGTGGTTAATTTGATAGCAAGGAAGAACATATTTGCAAATTTTGTGGGTGAGGTTCTTAGTTACAACTGCAGGCATTTGAAAACCATACAAATTTACTTCTCATCCATAATTTGTAATATTAAATTTCTGTAGTATATACGAAAAATGTTTAATATTAAGTGCGCTTTTAATGTAATCTGTATGACATCCTCTTAGTTTAATACAACGGTAAATTGAAATTCCACGTGTTATGATATAAAAATCAAGAATTTCAATATACCTTGGCTGTAGTAACTATTAAAAATTCTTTGTTGAAATCTTTATTTGATGTTCGCTTCGAGATAAAATACTAAAATAATATATAATCCTACAATTTATTCGATAATTTTATGAAATTTTTATTTTTAGGCAATATTTATTCAGATTGATTTATTGGAAACTAACAAAAAAAAACAAAATACCTTTAAAGCCTCAATATTTAACAACAGATATTACAGAACGAATTTTTTTAAGTTAGTAATTAAAAAGAATACACGCAGCGCTGCTACTATTATTAGTCTAACAAACAAATAAGGATCTATCTGTAAATATATGAGAATTGCTTTTTAACTTTTCTGCTCTTTTAATGAATCTCTCGCCACTAGCCATGCATACTCAATTTTTAGTATGCTTTAAAGAAAAAGAGTACAAAAAAATAAACAGGTGTACGTTGCAAATGTGTTTCTTTGAATTAATATATTCCATATTACAAGGATTCAACAACTGAAAAATAAAATCCATAATAACGGGGAAGGTGTTCAGGTTTTCCTTTATCCATACTACAAATATACAAAATAACATTTTTTAGTGAAATGTTGATGTAACACCTAACCCCTTACGTATTTTTTACTTTTCAACTATCAAATTTTGAAATAATACCTAACCAGAGTAGATAGATACAATAAGATATAAATATGATACTGCATCGATTGCCTCTACTTACGTATGTGTTCATGATGTAAACAAAATTAGTCACAGGAAAAATTGACAAAATTTGGCTACACTTGCAGTATTATATATACTATAAAGTCGACCTTGCCATTTGTGATCAGGATACACGCCCAAAGTAAGGTAAGTATGCTAATTGTCGCAGCACGAATAATGTGGTTTGTTAGCAGATTAAAAAATGATAATTATTCATTTTTCAAGAATGGATATCAAGTAGTGTGTTTCATATTAGTAAAAAATAAATATTTAAAGGAATGTAGAAATTTGCGAAGCCTTTATTACCCATAGTAATTTCACATTAACAATATAGTCAGGTTCTAAAATATTCCACTAGCCCTCTACTAATTTTTGAACAATAGACGCTAGTGTTTGTAAAAAAAACATTGTTGCAAAATGCAAATGCTTGTGTAACATTTATAGATAGTTTACGTGAGTAAGTAGAAATTGTGATCATAAGGATTGCAAAATTTGAGAGAAAACAAGGAATTACAAAGTATGTATTTTTTCCAGGTCATTTTGAATGATGCTCCTTCCTATTGGTGTAATAGAAAAGTTACAAATTCACAACGTTTGATTAATTCTCAAGTGGTGTATTTTATTTATTCTTATATTTCCCTTTTTCTTCATTTCTAGGATATTATCGTTCAAACTGTTATCAAAATACCGTAACGGACATACACACCTCGTTGGAAAATACCGTAATCTCATGGCCGCTAAGTTACATAGGCATCGCTGCCACACTTGCCCGTTATAAGGCTGCACAGAGATAAAAGCGGCGATAAAAGTCTCACGATATACGACGATGGGAATAAATCAGTAATAATCTAACCACTATTAGCAGGAAGCTGCACTAGACATGCGTTATTTCCCCAATTTATTTATTTCACTGATTACACAATTCAACAAAATTGGACATTTTTTGGAATTTTTTGGCGCTGATTCCACACCAGGCCACAGAATTGCTCGAGTGCGTCAGGATTTCGAGATATCCTTACCTCATAGTTCCAAAAAGACCGTTTTCTCGGCGGTAGTTGACATTATGTTATAAGAACAGGGAATTTCCTTACTCATTTCTGTTTATGCTATCATTTAACACAATCCATAGTACTTCGTTAGCATTTTGCATTATAGCCGAATGTCCCCGTTTTTTACATTTTTAAGCGCTCTAACATTTCCCGTTAATCTCGGAAAATCGCTGAAAGAAGGTTGCTCAGGGGTCTTCAGGGTCGCTGATCACAAATCTGTAGTCGGAATATCTACTTAGGGAAGCATTTTGGAGAAAATTTATTCAAATAAGGTATATACTTTATTTGAAGAAATTTTCTTTTTTTTTAGAGGTAAAAAATAAGGCATTTAATCTCAAGATTTTAAGTAAACGCGTGTTTGATCCCTGCAGCAGGATCAAGATCACTATTAAGTATTCATCTCTGATCCCTACAAATTTGATGTGGAGTAATTTTGACCAAATGCATTCCGAGCAAATGTTTTGCTTTAGGGGCTTTCATTTTGAAATCGTAAGTTAGTCCGTGTTTGATCCCTACGGATAGTCAAGATCACTATTAGCTATAGCTACAATTTTTATTTGAAGAATATTTTTTCCAAAATGCTTTCCTAAACAGAATCTAATAAATGTATTTGTTGATCCTTAATGACCTACTAAGACAACTATTTTCAGAAGCTTATATGCGTTGCAGTAGCAACATAGGCTGTTGCTCTCCCGCAAGAAGATTTGTGAACTTTAACTGCCACATTGTATTATTTGTTGTGTAAGGTCAAATGACTGAATTTGCAACTTTATCGTGGCTGGCTCTCTGCTTCATGCTTACGAAATACTATGAATTGAAATTTGTACATCCGGAGAAAAAAAGTCGTATCGAAACAAACGAAAATGGATTTTGAAGGGGAAGAATTCACTGAGCCGAGGGAATTTTTCATACAGGTATTTGAATGCTGGTCCATTCTTATCCATGGCTTTGACCAAGTTTTTAATGAGGCCTAGTTTGATATGTAAAGGATGAATGATGATTTTGTGCGGTTCTGCCAATGGTGGGTGCCGTACATTCGTTTCTTCAGGCTTAAAAGATACCATGTATTTATCTTACTAAATTGCATTTTGTTACGCGATAGTACCCAAAACAACGGGCAAAACATATATTTCTGCAACGAGAGCCAATCAACTTTCTTTAAAGTGACATTCGTGCTCGGCACGTTAAGTTTATAATTGGGTATTTTCACAAAAAAGTAATTTCATTGTTGCTCAGTGTTATCCTTGCCTCTTTCGATCTCCCTTTAGTCATTTTTGTGACTAATGATTTAAGCCGAGGCCTAATGATTGAGGCCAACAACAATAAGAACAACTTAGTTATTTTCGATCTGTTTCGTTTGTATCTCATATAGTCATACAATGAAATAGTTTTCTTTTAGTCATGTTCTTATAAACTAGGGAGTTCTTAAATGCTACTAGTTAGTAAGAGTACTGCAAAGAATTGCTTATTTGAACATCTATTATAATAGTGGGTTCAGTTATTTTTTTACATATAGAAATTGTACTCATTATGATATAAAGTTCCATTAATTAGGCCTAGAAAACATGTTTTGGAATTAAATTTACTTTTAAAAATTTATTTATTTGCTAGGTATTTACTATTATTTGAACATTCAATATATTGGATATTTGGGAATGGAAAAATGTTATGCTAATTATTTTACAGCGATAGATTTTAAAATTGAGAATTTTTTTTTAAATTGAGAACAATTCTTTTGTTTTATGTAAGCAGGGATATTACATTTAAGTATTTATTTGTAAGTAATCAACAATCGTTAAGTTCATCGGTAAGATAAAAATTATTGAATAAGATGTATTTCCTGCAATCTGAGCGATGAGCGCGTGTCTAACACAGGCGGTAACGTTATTCGTTATAAATTCTCTGTACACCAATTTTGTTTAACACTAATGCAGTTTTTGCTTTACAGTAGTGTTTTTTGTAGAGCTGAGCAATGTATGCCTAAGTGCGGGAAATAGACGAGCGCGTAAAACGCAGCGCAAGAAACGGTTCTCGATACACGATCATGCAAAACTGAAGCATGCTTGCACGAGAGCAAATGTGAAATGAAATTGTGTGCACGCACGATCGGACTATACTTATCAGTTCTGTGTATATGAGTTTCTACAGTAAGGAGTGTGTGTGCGTACACAGTAAAAAATTTTAACACTTTTCTGACTAATTTCATAGTCAGGAGAGGTCCACTCCTTTTTGGAGTTAATTTTACTAGACTTATTTGGGTTAAAATTTGACACGCAATTATAGTAAAGTTTTATCTTTTAGAATGGCGTTACTTTGTCGAATGTATTTGTCAAAATCACACAATGCCTCGAGTTAAATTTTAAAAATTTTGCTAGACGAGGTGACTAAGCTTGTAGTTAAAGCAGCACTCTCAATATCAATGATTTTACAACTTTTTTAGATACACTGTCTATTGGATCTTGACATATATTATACTTCGTTCTAGTCATTTTATCAAGTTTGTCTTTCTTCGAGTGTTAATTTTATAAAAAGTGTGCATGGGGAAATAAAGGTGAACCAACAAATGTTTATATACCTATATTTAAAGCATATTTTTACAAATTTTTAAACTATACTTTATAACAAATACATTTACTGTGATACAAGGTTAAATAGCCTTACAGCAAAGCATACTGTGGTACAATTATATTAACATTTTCATTGAAAGGTTCGTGTAGTTCATAACACCTTGGATGTACCAAATTTAGTAAAGAAACTACTTCACGCAAACCGCTATTGAGCGCTTGAATATTATAGCCGCAATACATTTCTTTAAAGCCAATAGTCGTCCATGGGGTACAGAATGCATACGGTTTATCACCAACAAAAAGTAAAGATATAATTTTATAAAATGTTGGGGTGTTATCAAATTTTCCTACTAAGAATCTACCACTTTTAAAAATAACCCCCTTTACCTTTATGTAGCTGAAGACATATTTGAGAGTTTAGAAGTTCTATATTGATCACATTCCTAAATTCATGAACATTTTCAATAATTCTGCTAAATGTGATCTCATTCTCATTGATTATCTTATCTTTCCATCTGATATACATCTCTTTTTGGTGTCTGGTGGCTAAGCTATTTATGACAATTTTATAATTTTTAAGTTTATGTACTATATTTTTTAAATAATTATGTTTTGATTCAAATCTCATAGACCAAAGGTGTACTAGTGGCCCCATTTTCTCAATAACATATGGATAATGTATAAAGAAATGATGTTTAGGAGATAAGTTCATGCCAAATTCATTTATGAAATATTTGTGATGATCACTTATCAAAACCTTCAGAAAATGAATCATTGGTTCAGTAAGTTTGGGGGAAAATTGTATCCATATAATTTAATAGCAAAAAGATAAGCTTAAACTTCGAAGGAAATTGTCTTGCTATATCGCTCAATATTAAAGGCAAATATCTTATTAAGCACCAGGTTTGTGCTGCTCTTTGACCAATTACCATTCCTGTTTTATCTAAATCTACGGGACAAGTGTTTTAACATACCGCTATGCGTATTGAACCTTAATACACAGCGCTTAACACAGCATAACAATTTTACATTTGGCCCTTCTAATAGGGAATGATACTGCATCAAATGGCGTATAATATTTAATGTATCATTGGTATTGTAAGGACATTTAAAACAAACTAAATTCTTTTCTGGCATTCTGAAAGAGTACAAGTACAACAACGTAATCGAAACTATCTACCTATTGGCCACAAAAAAATGTTGTTAAGCAATATTGTTAAAAATGAAGCTTATTCTAAAGCTTCCTAAGATAAAGAAACTGAACCCATTTGTAGTAACTGAACAGAAAATAACAAAATTTCTACTACCTATATTTGAATAATATAAGTATCCCTCAAAGAAAAACGCTGCTTTTCTAAAGCTGGTACATACATATAAGTGTATATTGATAAATTAAAATGTTAAATATCTACGTATTATAAAATTTGGCTTTTAATTCTTTCGTACGTGGTGTTACGATTACATTTTCCTCAATTCTATAAAATTCCGTTTCAAGAAATGGATATGCCGACTTTAGATTAATGTGTTAATTTTGTGATTAATGTATTCGACATTAAACACAAAGTGAGATTTAAAAAGGATATCTATAGCGTCATAGCTGTCTTTTCCTGCTTCAAATAGGTTGTTGTCCAGGCAGACATAATATTTATACAGGGAACCCTTAGAAGTACCCACTCCTACGAGAAATGGTTGTTTGGTCAATTTTTTACCAAATACTTCACTAAGTGAGGTTCCAGTCTATAACAAAAACAATAGTCTTTAGAGAAGATCATATCTTATGTAGAATAATACCTTTTGAAAGTAAATGAAGTGATTTTCCGAATTTGTAGCTGCTTCCCGCTGGGCCTTATAGCGTCCACGAGCTGTGGGCGGTAGCAAATGTATTAAACACAAAATACAATTCATATTTTTGTCCCACACTAAAACGACATAGATAGTAAGTTAATCTTTTACCAAAATGGCACTTATCATTTAATTTTCTTGACGTCTTTTCCGTCAATTAAAACTTCAAATAACAGGCGAGTAGTATATCTTGACCATTTATTTTTGAAAAAGTATTGCAACTTAGAAGCATCTTTATATTTTCACATTTATTTTTACCGATTAAGATTTTTCAAACTAGATGAGATACTTTTTAAAAGTAGACGGTCAAGATATAGTATATTACGTTTCTATTCGAAGTTCATTAATTGACCGGAAAGGCGGTAAGAACATTGAAAGATACAGAATATATACATTATTTAATGCAAAATGGTATAATACATACGTTATTGAATGCAAAAATGGTATACGAGGATAATAGTTTTCGATTAAATTTTAAGTACTGTGAACATTTTTGTTCAATATTAAAATCAACATGGATATTATTTGTCTGATGTATTCTACCAAATTAACTTAATCAACAATAAAAATGTAGAATTATTTACTGTCATACATACATTAATGAATGTTGTAATTCTAAAAATTGTCTGTTTAACATAGATAAATATTGTTTGCATTCCCTGTTAATTCAACAAGTAGAATACATCAAATACATACGCTTGTATACTTTTCTTACAATACTTACCGTTCAAACTTTCTAAATTAGGGTGAAATGTCTTCCTAGTGATTGTGCTGTCATAAATGGTATATAGCTTTTGTTGAAATTCGATAAACTGATTTCTTCCCGGTAAATCTTTATTAGGAAAAAGCAGCTTGAAGTCTTGCTGAATCTAGAATGAAAAGTTTAGTTTCAGATTTGCAGGCGCATAAATAATATAGCATACTAAGCCATAGGTGTCGATGAATCTGGCGAACTCTTCTATTTTGTTTTTTATTTTTCTCCTGTAGAAAAAACTGTTGCGCATGCGCTCAAAAATTTTTTTAAGTGGAGTATCCTTTGCGGCAAATTTTAGAAATCTTCAATTTTTGTAGGATCTATATTCTCGCTGTTGTCATTATTGTCTACACATTGCTTCTTGAGCTGTTGAAAGTCAATGGCGGTATTCCTTTTTGCTGTCTTCTGTCGATTCGTAATAAATCCACTTCCGATCGAAGAATTATAGAAAGCCTCCTGAAAATAACTTTCATTCTTGATATCGAGCTGAACGTAAGGTTAACATTTGCATACACACAGCAAGAAGATACCATCAAATCAGACAAACTACATTATTACAAAAAAGTTGTAAAAGATAATATTGATCTACTTTCTAAGGCGAGATTTTAACAATCTCACAAAAATTACGTCAAATTATCATTTATTTACAGCATACACTTCAGGTGAGTGTTAAAATATGCTCATAAAGTTACGAACTGTTGCTAGGAATGATGAATTGACCTTAAATTGCATACAATTCTTCTTGTTAATAATAAATATAGGGAAGAAACATCAAGTGAATTAAAATTTATCTGACAGCTGACTGACTCTTACCCCATGCGGTGCTGTTCTGCTAGTTTGACGTTTGAAAGTTTATGAGTAAAGTACAAAAATTATATACATATGTATGTATTTATTACTGAACAAATTTTATTCAAGGAACAGCAAATGATTTACACTCTTTAAATTTGAATCTGTTAGTTTCACACATTAGTATTCCCGAAACTATACCACTTTATTTTTAAAGTTGCTTGAGGGTTCACTGCGAAATAACTACCACACTAGGTTGCTTAAAACTGGAAACATATGTATTTCGTCAGCAATGCTATAATCTTCAGTAGTTCAACTAAACTATATTACATTAGATAGGTATTTCGACAATTAAACTCAAAAGACAAAATCGTTGTCAAGATACGCTTCGAGTGTAGTGTAATGTGGACTGCATTTATCACTGTGAAACGTGAAATGCCTTTAGGTATTCTAGTGTTAGTTATAGACGGTGATAATTTAGTGAAAATTGTAATTTCAATTGCCTTGATCTTTCTTATTGAACTTTACAATGTTTACCTCTAATAGATCTTTCAAATCTCCCAAATCTGCCAAATACCACCTAGACATTGCAGCGTTCAATGTTTAGAAACACAAAAATGTACACCATCACCTTTCTTTAAGGACACAAAAAACAAAGTTGAATGAGATTGAAACAATACAACTTATCTCGATTAAAACACACCTAGTTTTCAACTTATAAGTGTAAAGCAATTGTTTCGGGATACAACGGGTTCTTTAGCTATTTCCCCAAAGATTTGTAGTAAAATCTTTAAATATGAAATACAAACTTAGACATTTTATTAAAAACGTCATTCAGCAGATGCAGTACTATGAACTATTCGGAAAATTCTTAAATTGTAATTCATTTGTTGAATACATAAAGGTTCCAAATATCTGGTGCCATTTATGTCTAAGATGTGCTTGCTAACACAAGTTTCAGTAATAGCTGAAGTAACTGTGTGACGAAATTAGGTCATTAATTTGTTAAAATAGAAAATAATACTCACATAACCTGCATTTCTGATGTCCTTTAATTTTGGGAAGATATGTATTATAGATTTTGCAACTACTTCTTTTTCTAGTTTCGCTGGTTTTTTATTTAAACAATTTTGCATCAAATAGCTTACAGCCACATTTGCGAATAGCTTTCGGGAGCGATCCCGTAGTTGCCCAGCGTTTTGATATTCTTGAATGATTTGGTTACCTGCTGATGCGCGAAGCAGGTACGTCCTCAAAAGCTAATAAATACATAATTATAAAATTACTTCACAACGGAAAAACGGAATGAATACAGAAAATATAACAACGCACCTGCGTGTCTGAAGTTTCTTCTTTCGGCCCTATGCTATTCCCTATGTCAGAGTAGAACTGATCGAACAAACCATTTTATGCAATTGCAGGTGTTATCGACGGTAGTGTGTCCAATTCAATGTAATCTAGGTCGTGCTGCTTAACTTCAATTATTACGCCTTTTTCGTTTATTTCAATATATTCGGTTATGAAATCCGCACCGATTTTTGCCCCCAAAGCGTCAACGAAATAAATTTCTTTTGTTTGATCTAGGTTATATTCTTCTTGAGCTAAAAATGCACAATAAACAGACTCATTTATTTTTATGTATAACGAAATACTCGCAAAAAATGTTTCAGTGAAATGAAAACCTCATCAATTCTAAGTTTGTCGATATTTTTTGGATATAAAAATGACTTTATTCCCAGTTCGATTTAATTTATTCTTAATACCTATTATATAAAAGCTTCGGGGGTCGAAGTAAAAAAAAAGTAAAAAAATTTTAGTTTGTGAATATAGAAAATTAGTAACGAAATGGCAACTAGACTTGATTATTTAAACAAGTTAATATCTTTGCTCATCTGCACTCACTGACGTAGATATACAACTGACCCCTAATGCATTCTCTGTATTATTGATTATTTCTATCTTATAAGGTAAATAAATTTAAACATATATTCAAAATTAAGGGTATAGTTCTTTCCTTTTTTACGCGGATAATGTCATCCTTTTTCGCCCAGCTGATGCATGTGCGTGCTGAGGCGATTACGTCGTATCAGCGAAAACAACAACCTCTCTATTTAGCGGTCTTTTCTTTGATTTTACTCTAGTTGAACGTAAAATGAACTATGTATTTATGAATATGATTTCTTTTTACAAACACATTTTAGAACAGTTAATAGGACAATGCCAGATAAAACAGACAAGACAAAAGTTAAAAGAAAAAAACATATACGACCCATTTCAAATTTTGGGACTTATTACAACCTGCTCTAGTTTTCGCAAAAAGGATCTTGAGAACAATATGTATGTGATTAAAATTATACCTATCAAATAAGAATTCTAATTTGAACTTCCAAGCCCGGTATATAATACATAATGAAAGCATTCTTCGATATAGCCGATACCGGCGTCTTGCTTTTGCTATAGCTTCAATGTTTGCATTTTTAAAATAGCAGTTTTCTAAATATGTACGGCACGGTAAACAATTATTCTTTCAAATATGTACGTTCTTGTTATCTAATTATATGTAAGGTACTGAAACTTAATTAAAACATCTTAAAGGCTCGATCTTAAGACAGAGATATGTACCTGCATATATCGGTTTCAATAAATAAAATAGAAAATTTATAATGTGTACGAGTATTGATATTTAGGTACTAGTAAATACATATAATACGAACGTAAGAGAAATAGTATCTATATATTAAATATACTTACCTGGACCAGAGAAATTATTGCGCCACTTTTCAACGATGATCAGACCGTATGCTTTTGCGTTGTGTCTAATGGTCTAATAGGTTGGAAGTGGGAAGGGGCTTGCAAATCACATGTCGAAGTAATAGGAGGGAATGAATTTGATTGGCTAAAGCATCGCTAACCCCTTTTTGTCTAGGAAAATAGTAATTTTTCACATTGAACCAAGCTGTTAACACAAACGAAATAGTAACATTTGGCCGTGAAAAGACGAGTGCAAAAATTGTCTTCAGATTTTTGTAAAAATCAACACAAAAACATCTGACTAGGTATAAATTGACGCCAACACCGGCAAAATTTTTTACTGTGTACATACATAATCAAGCTTGCTTGCAACGCGCCGTGAAATATCAAACTCAGGCAGATCTCGTCATGCTATGCCTATACCTGACACAGCCGTCAGTTTTGCAATACACACGGTCACTTTTGCACGCGTGCATTGGCTTGATGTGCTAAAGTAACATTTTTGCGTGATCGTGTATGGGGGGTTAGGGGTTGCAGAAAGATGAGCGTTTGCTTAGCACGATGCATGTAAACAATCCCAACACATTAGTCCAAGAATAGACGAACACAGCAAACGCAGCTTCTTTTTCGTAATGTGTTTGAGATTGTTTGCGCGCATCGCTAAGTCAACGCTTCTCTGTTGCAACGCATTATTTAACCCCCCACACACGATCACACAAAACTGTCCCTTTTGCACATCAAGTCATTGTACGCTCATTGCAATGGCTTGATGTGCAAAACTGACAGTTTTGCGTGATCATGTATGGGAGATCCATTCCATTACAAAAACGCTGCGTTGCTCCTGTGCGTTTTACGCGGGCGTCCTATTCCTGCACTAAATCGCTTTTTGCTACCGAGATTTCACGTATAAAGGCAATTAAGTTCTGAAATTTGCCCTGTGTTTGCTACCGTACATGTTTCTATATTTCCTTTAGCCCCTATGTCATTTTGATAAACTGCTTGTTGCTTTAATGCACTAAATTACTTTTGGTCTTTCCAATTTCAAAGATCCTAAAAAATTAAATCGGTAATTTCTTACATGGCCGCATCATCTTTTTAAATTATTCCTGTTCAATAATATTAAAAAAATTAGATCATAAAAGATGAACTTTGATTAGTTAAATTTACCTTATTTCAAAGATATACAACTTTCTGTTATAATTGAGCTTTCTACACAGTCTGCTGACTTTGCGACTACTACCCAATAACTTTACATACTATTTTTTATCGTTTTAATTAGTAAAAAGGCTTCCCCACGCTTACAGAGTCCTTTTTGATCCTGAATGAAAATTTAATTCTTGATTAAATTAATTACTGCTGACTATATACATTTTGACCCGGTTTTTAAATTCGTGATTAACTACTAAAAATTTAATTGCTGGCGTTTTGGGACGATTAGCAGCACATAAGTATGTTAGTATGTTAAATACTATGTTTAGATTAATATCTGTTCTATCTTAAATAAATTCTTTTTAAAATTTATCCCAAATAATAGCTATTTCCTTGGTATTTTACTTTTTTTAAGTTAATATTGACAGATTTAAACTGATATTTGATTTTGATCACGAATTACTTTAAACTGTTCACTCTCTGTAAACCAGGATTAATGCAACTCTTCTAGCTATAAACTGCCCGTGGAGGTACTCTTGTACATTTATTGAAATTAGTTTCTAAAATGCAGGGAAAATTCGTCATTTGAATTTGATGCAATTGCACAATCTATTCGGCAAACAATTTCGTATTATTCAAACGCTTGAATCGTTTTTCCCTGAAACTGCGCCCTTTTTCCCCCTTAAGAGTGTAGGTTATTTAAATAAATTTTCTTTCTATTGCAGATTATACGGGGAAAAGAGACGAAATTCGGTGAGTATTTCTTCAAATACTGCGATCTTACAGAGCTTCGCATTCGGTCCGTTGAGACTAGTCCATGCCATTCGTAGGCATATAAAACCTCTCCCGTTTATTTTTCCTTAAGGGAAAATTGAACCGGTCTAGGAAAATATGTGAGCTTGAGCAAATAGTTTTTTATACATTCTCTGTGTGTAGGGATTTTGATATAATTTAAATGCAGGATTCAAATAGAAGCAATTTATACAGTCCTACTAAGCACATAATATTGCTTTCGATTTAAATAACATAAATTCCTACATTTTCATCTTTCAACGCCAGATTTATGGTAACGCACAAACCATATTAATACATAAAGCGTTCTCCTCATAAAAAGTTACGAATATTACCTCGGCTATTGTTTCTAAATTATCAAAATAAATAAAAGCCAGTGTTAAAATAGCCTTAGCTTTTCAATTACACTAAAATAATTTCAGTATTTTATTGGGTTGAAAATGAGGAGTTAAAACTGTGAAGTACCATCACTTTCAAAAAAAATCTGGGACAACTCTTATGAGCTCATTTTGACGTTTTTTCAATCTTATGACGATGACTTATCTATTTACGATTGACACTGACAACAATTCGACATATTTTTTCATAGTTTACAAAAGACATGTTTATCATGACTATCGCTATCATAAAAATCTGGAACAACTCCTATGAAAATTTTTTTTGGTTTTTTGAGTGTTGTAACAATGATTTTAAAAAATTAAAATATTTTGTTTTTAACCTAAAAGTTATACGTTATTTCGTTTTTTTAAAAAATTTTTATTGTAAACCATATTACATTGAGGGGGCTTTATTTTTTAATACTTAAATATTAAAACTGCACAACTTTTGTATTTACGATTGACACGACAGAAAAATTTGACATTAAAGTTTAAATTATCATTTTTTGCAAGACTTTTTTAAAGTGAAATGCAATAATGTATGTTTGTCTGTTTTTTTATAGCATGTAGC
Source organism: Dynastes maya (assembly GCA_029619315.2). Taxonomy (NCBI): domain Eukaryota; kingdom Metazoa; phylum Arthropoda; class Insecta; order Coleoptera; family Scarabaeidae; genus Dynastes; species Dynastes maya. The sequence continues at coordinate 39,400,516 of JAROYE020000001.1, forward strand.
TTTCGCCGGGTTTTTAAATAAACAATAGAGATAAAAAAAAAAAATAAAATACCAAAATTTCTTTATTCAAATTCGTCTATTCCGTTATTTTTAATGGCATGGCTGTTTGCAAAAAACATTGGTGATTTTACCATACTTCGAAACATGGGGCATTATAACGGCGACGGAGCAACTAAGATTTGCAAACAGGAGCAGTGTAGGCAAAGGGGCGGGATACGCAAAAGGGGTGAGTAGCAACACAGCCCCGCCAAAAGCTCTCAGATGCCCCAAATTTTTCCCCCTGGCGCTCCAGCAAAATGGGCCTTCGTCTGGTCCAAATATTTGAGCATGGTACTTGGTCCTTGAAACGGATGAGAGCCTAATGGCACTATTCCCAGCAGTACAGCAAGAAAACCGGGGAAAAAAAATCTGAAATAATAATTTGAAAAAAGTATCTTAATTTTTCCCGTCCATTCTAAAAAGAAAAGTTTTAAAAAATACTATATGCCCAGGCTTACCGGGGGTTCATTTTGGTAGTATTTTGGAACAAATGTGCCCCAATGAAGTTTTCGTAAAATATTTATATTGGGGGAATAGCTTGATTCGTATTACATACATACGTATAGGATGTTGTTACATTTTCAATGATACATTCTATCTTGTCTTAATCAGGCTCCCCGGTTAAATTAAAGGGTTTTCACTTAAACGGAAATATACATGCAAATTGATTTTTAAAAGGTTTTTGGTTTGGACGTATTTTGGTGCCTTTTTGCGTAACGCCTAAAAATAGTAACATTAATTTTTTAACAAAAACGCAAAAATGGTTTAAAAATATTCCTATTTCGTAAAATAGAATTTCGCTTAAAATTTTATGCAATATCCTTAATAAAAGATGGGGAAAAAAAAACACTATCAAAAGGAAACAATATCGTTGATGGTGTATGGCATTGTGTATGTAAAAAATATTTCTTTATTAATACGAAAAATAAAACGAGTTGGGTATCTAATTTAATTGGAAAAGATTTTAATTACATGTAGAAAAAAACCACCCATTAAAAATGTAAAAAAAATATTTTAATTACAGTATATTTTTGAAAGGGAAGCACCCCTGAAAAACCCTATATTTTACACAAAAAGAAACATTTTTTTTTAATCTAGTGGGTAAAAAAGACTATTTCCCACAAAATTTCAGAAGTTCTTAAAAATTTTTCAGGGAACACTATGATTTTTTTTTTGAAGTAAAAAAATGGAAAAAATTTATTAGCGCTTTTTTTCTTAAAAATTAGAAAACCCACTAAATTCAGAAGGTCCAAAAACCCAACTATCCCCGCAAAAACCTAGAAGAAAGTTTCAATCGAAGGTTTACGAAATAATGAAAAAAACTGTTAACAACAAAGGTAAAATGTTTTTCTGATAAATTTCCCTACCATTACAAGAAACATCCCGCCCTTTTAATTTTTCAAAAAAAATGCAAAATGTTTTAACTTTAAATTTTTTTTATAAAGTTTAATTTTTTCATTACCTGCTTAAAAAAAAAAACTATGATGTATATGGGTTTTTTTGTGAAACATAGAGATAAATTTTATTTTGTCTGTCATCTGTTATCATAACTACTTTTTTAAATTTTGTAAGTAAATAAGATATTAGTCGACAGATAATCCACCTCACTTGCATGATAAATTTAAAAACAAAAAAAAAATTTGGCAAATTAAAAGAAAACCCGGGGTTTTGATTAAATTTTTAAAACCCAAAAACATAAACGAAAAAACAAAACCCGCAATTTTTAAATTTTATCCTAAAAACGCAACATGTCGGCATAATGAAAATCTGATAGGCTTTTTTGCAAAAGGTATGTTTTATACGCAGATTTTCAGCTATAGGCTAAAGGCAAAAACCTTTCAATTCCCAACTTTATTTTTCAACCCACAATCACAAAAAATTCACCCACGAATTTTCCTGTGTTTCGCTAAAAATTTACAATTTTTAACCCGGGAAAAACTCACGTTTGTACGTCAATTTAATTTTTCCCGTGCAATAATTCTTTCCAAATTACTGTTATGGTATTTTTCTATTTAACTTTTTTGGGGAGAAGATTGTACGCAATTTTTTTTACTGTTTCGATTTTTCCGCCGCAATTTTGTTCGTGAAGCAATGTTGGAAACCTTTTTCTAAAAATTTTGTAGTTTTATTCATCATTTTGCAATACATTATCGTGAATATTTAAACAAAAAACCCTTCACAACGAATCGAAGAAAACAAATATTACAATCATATTCTGATTATATTGCGTATCCCTACAACTTATTTTATAAAAATTACTTGTGTCCAAATAATTCCAACGCGTACTCGTACGTGATGCAGGGGTTTTTCCCTTTTTGCCATTCAAAAATACAACTTTTACCAATTTTTTAATCATTTCTATATTAACTCGGCCGCCCGAAATGCAGCCAACTTTCATAGCATTTTGTGGGTTTTTCATCATCATCGAATGTGAACCCCCAAACTACTCTTCAGTGAGAGAACGAAAGGAATCAGATGGACCCTCAGGCTGAACAGTGGATCCAAAAACGCCCAAACTTTTAAAGAAATTGAAATGGGGGCGTTTTTGATCATCTAACAAAAAAAATTACAAAAAGTTATGAGGAATCATTTTTCAAAATTTACAGTGCTTATTTTATAAAAACCCCTTTTTACAACATTATGACCAAAGGGAGATCAAAAATTTTTAAAAAAATCAACTAAAAAAAAACAAAAAGCAAAAATAAAAAAATACAATTATTATTATTTTTTATTTTTAAGCGTTACTGTAAATTTTATTTTACCCTGAAACTTTTTTACAAAAAGCCATCGCCATCGTTGTAAAATTTACTAAAAATTTATAGTGTTCTTGAATAAAAAAAAAAACGTTCGTGCGTAAATATGTGTGGGGCCTTATCGCACAACTATATAGCATGTTTTGAAACAATTGCTCCAAACTTCATGAAATTTAACTTACCAGTGTTATTAACAGGTAACGAAAAAAAATTACATTTTTTTTGAAAAAAATAATTTATAAAAGTATCAATTTACGTTCTTTTTATTTAATTTTATATCTGTCATTAATATTTTTACATTTTGAAAATTAGTATTTAAAAAAATAGGCATTCTTTTATTTTTAATTTTTTAAGGTATTTTTATAAAGAATATACATATTTTTTTGAAAAATATTCGTTGTTTGATATTGGTCAATTTATAATTAGTAACACGCAAGTTCTTCTATAATTAGTAACACACAGTCTTCATGGAAATACAAAAGGCGAAAATATATTTTTGCAACTGTTAAATGTTTTTAGTATGTACGATCTGAAATGGGAAACCTTGAGGTGTATGACAACAAATGGTGCAAAGAACATAGCAGGTCATAATACAGGTTTAGTAGGGTTAATTAATACAAAAATTACTTAATTAAATATTACACATGCTCGTTTACAACTCCATTTTATTAGTCATCAACATGCACTTTGTGCAAAAGTTGTCAGTTTGAAAAATGTCGTGGATGTTGTAGCATCAATCGTTAATTATATTCGTATGAACGGTATGAATTATCGAAACTTTCGATGAATGAAATTGATGCAGAATATGAAGATATGATGTACTTTTATGATGTAAGATAGCTTAGACCTGGAAAAGTTTTAAAAAGATTTTTTGATTTGAAAGACGAAATTGAAATATTTTTGACAGACAAAGGAAAAAGTATACCAGAATTATCAAATTTTCAATGGATAAGCGAGTTAGCTTTTCTTGTTGACATTGCAAGTTACCGCAATAAACTAAATACAGGGTGACCACTAGGAATAGGGCGTTTTTAAAAAAAATAATACTCTGTTAATGTTGAAGTGAAAAATTATTTATCGACATAAAAATTTAGTAAAATGTATGCCATTGAAGTTATGTTTAGAAAATAATGTCTAAGTGTTATTTACCCTGTTCATCGCCACTCTCGTCCACTCTGCCTTTGAAATTCTCCCACACTCTTCCCAATGTTTGCTGATCAATTAATTGGATCTCACGTCGAATCGCTTCTTTAAGTTCCTCTAATGTGCGAGGTTTGCCGCATAAACACGAGATTTTCAGTAACCCCAGAGGAAGAAATCACACATTGATATTCTTGCAGCATGGGCTGTTGCACCATCTTGTTGGAACCAAATTTCATTTGTGTTTAGCCTCCTCGATCCTGTTCTTCTTAAGTTGTCGACCCATCTCAAAATCGTTTTTCGGCTGGGGACGCCGGAAAAGACGTTGGGTTGCTGTCACTGACTCACCGGTTTTTACATAACTATCGTACGCAAATACGCGGTGTTGTAGGGTCCACTGCTCCATTGTGACTGAAACTGCATTCCTTTACGAGCTCAGGGTCGTCAACCTCGTCTCCCTCCCACTTCCCACTGTCGAGTACAGTCTCAACCAAAAACGCCCTGTTTCTCGTGGTCACCCTGTATAACTCTACAAGGCAAAGGAAAATTAATTAATGAGTTATTTACAGAAATTAAAAGTTTTCAGCTAAAAATAAAATTGTTTATTTCACAAATTGAGAAGAATAATTATTGCAATTTTCCTACTTTGCAATCGATCTTAACAAAAAAATGACAGACAATGTATTTCTAACAATGCTTACATTAGTTCTTTAAAATTATTGGGCGATAATTTTTGTTTTGGATTTCAAGATTTTTTTGCACAAGAACGTGACAGAAGTATTCGAAAATCCTTTTAAATTTGATGTAATAAACGCACTTGACAATTTACAGTTCGAATTAATTGATTTATAGGCAAACAATATGTACAAAGATAATTTTGATGAAAATAATTTGATATCATTTTATTGAAGTCTACTAGAAAATAAATTTCCTAACTTAAGAAATTTTGCAAAATTAAAAAATGAATGTTATTAAGTCAAAGTACAGAACAACGTTGACCCATGACCCATAACTATTTACAAAACATTATGAGGATCTCTGTATCACAAACTAATACCGACTTGAATGAATTATCAAAAAATATACAACAGCATTGAATTTTAATGTTTACTTTGCAATAAAATGAGTTATTTTCGTTTGTATTATTATTTTTATTTGTATTATTATATTATTGGAGTTTCATTTTTAATATTATCTTATAAAATGTGAATAACATGTTTTTTTTTTGGACTGTGCGGCCCGCCTAAAAATATTTCTTTTGAAAGTGGCCCTCTGTCCTAAAAAGGTTGCTGACTCCTGCCTTATATTGTTATTGATGGTCTTATAAAATATAGCAAACGTATCTAGCAATATAAAAATTAACAAACGTTAAACAATGCGTGCAAAATTTGGACATAGTAGAATTTTAGGCAATAAATGATAAATACAGCACTACAATTTGTGAATATTCAGAAATAATTTGTTTGTATTCAATTGCAATCGAGAAATCTATCATACATAATACCTCTATGTTCAGGTAACTAGATGGATTTATTCCATATTGCTTTACTAGCGTTAAATACGTCAATTGTTTCAATAATGATAATGCCTAATATGTAATGCCTACTATGTAAATAAATTATTATTTCCTGTTCCTATTATTTAGTATTTAAAGAATTTTCACATTGTGTGTAATCCTATCAATTGCAACAAATTTTCTGATTTATAATTCATTATTGGCGTACATCATTATAAAATTATAACCAAAGCACTAATTGCAAGTACGACATTAGATAAAAGTGTTAAACAATACATAAAAAAATGAGTATAGGCTTCTCTCAAATGTTTCAAACGGGCGATTTTAGCATTATTCATTATTTCAGAACATGTTATGATGAAAATCAACATGGATGACACCGTGATGTACGAGGGTCGCTCAACAAGTAACGTAATCGATAGGAAAAAAGTGTTTTGATGTAATTTTTGATTTTTCTCGATTTGAACCTATCGCACTGCGGTAACCTTTCATAGGTAGACCCTGCAAATTGGAACGATAATTATAGTAGACGATATTTAAGTTTCTCTGCATTTTTCGTTTAAAATTTGCTAGGTTGTTTAGCCTGCGTCGGGGTTGGTTCAACTGCGCTAATCTTTCTCCCGAATTTTCAAAATTCGGGGGTCCAGGTAGTTTCAGAACATAATTTCTCTTGGGTTTAAATACACAGGTACATACACTCTGAAATAGGAAATGCGCGTGCAATAGAGCACTGCACGTGCCTACTTTTCACGGCCCGGCCCGCCCGTGGCCCGTTACGGTATGGAGTGTACCCGCCCGGCTCGCCCGTTGCGTTTATTACCTCGCACAAGACCCGCCCGTTAGGAAATTTAGGGCCGTTTGGCCCGTCTAAGTTATTTTAGCCTGTTTAAGTAATTATATCTGCACCGTCTATTTCTAAACATTTTTTAATTACTACACTATAATGAGTAGAATTAAACATTTATTTTGTTTGTTTTTGTATACTATATTGTATGAAACCAAAAGAAAACGTAATATACAAAAAATAAATGGAACAACGACATAACAGCCTGGAAAAAGAACAAGTAAATTAATGATTAAGCAGGTCTTTTATAAATTGTTGTAAAAGGTATAACATTCACAGCAGCCGTGTCTTTTATTCTCCTTTACCATGTAATTTGTCTCTGTTTTACACACAAAAATGTGTGCTACATGCCAATTTTATGCATTAAATATTGCAATTGTCCTTAGTAAAACTCTCTGTTGTATTTTTGAGTATAATTTACTATCCTTTCTTTTTACAACATATCAATCTGATTTTTGCATCTAATATTAATTTCGTTTTACAAAGCATTCTAAATGAATTATTGATTGTAGTACCTAACTCATCAAACGCTTGTTGAACTGAAATTAAGAAGATTTACTACTACACGAAAGGGGCATTTCATTTACTGTTATTCTATTATATTACCTTATTATCAATTTTCAATGTATGTAGAGTATATATTTGTTATTAATAAACTATATTGTCTAAATTTCTTTATATATATAACCTGTGGCACGAAGCTCATTAGTAAACATTATCTGGAAATATTTTAATAAATTATAATAAAACATTCTCGGCCTGTCAGGCCCGTACAATTTTAGGCCCGGCCCGCCCCGCAATGAAAAGGGACGAAGCCCGCCCGCGGTCCCGGACGGGCCGGGCTTTTTCTAGCCCATGCAGTGCTCTAGTGCAGAACAATAACAAGGTCGTTGTTTTATTACAAATGCGCAGACCATTGTGACATTTGTGGATACATATGTCACAACGCTACAATTTACCAACATGGTACAAACCACATAATTAATAATATTTCAGGCGATTTTCTCAGCAATTTTCGCATTTGATAATGCTGGAGTCACTCCTTTAGTGCCACTTTCCTCTGCAACTATTCTTGAAGGCCCCAGCTCAAGTGCTTCCATTGTAGATCCAGATCGGAGCTCAATTATATCAGCTACTGCAGGTGGCAGAATAGCTACAGCTGACAATTCCGGTTTAACTTTAACTTGCATCTTCAATTGCTCCCCTTGCTCTAGTCACTCGTGTTACCTCTGCGATGGTGGCGAAAACATTGGTTGCTTCTCTTGTAACTGTTCCCCTGATATTAACGAAAAATTGTAGGATGATGGACCATATAAAGGCGAAATTTATTAGTCGCTTTTATAAAGGAAAATATTAAATAATTTTTGACCAAATTGTTGCTGATATTTTTCTTAGTGATTATATATAAGTACATTTAGTTTACACGATTTTCATAATACATGCGAGTTGGTTCTCTGAAACAGTTAACAGCTACATGTGGTTTAAAACTATTAGGATGACAACCAACGTTTTAGAAAAACGTAACTGTTTTAAATTTCACCAATATTAAATTTAAAACCTTGGTCGTCATCCCGACGGATTTAAACCACGTGTTAGTTCCTAACGACCGCCATGCTCCTTAGCATTTTAACAGATACAGTCAAGCAGAAAACTTCTTAGAGATGAAAAACAAAAATTAATAGAATAACTTAAAGTGGTACATTACAGGTACATCTAGCTTACAAGCTAAATATAAAGTAACGACGTACGAGACATCAAGAATCTTCCACAATAAAATGATAAGAACTTCAACATCACTTTGTAGAGTTAAATACAAATACATTTTCAAATTTAAATTATGAAACCTGAGGTTTAAGACATAGTTACCTCAGTATCGTAATTCATGCAGATATTTAATCATAAATGAATTTGTCAGTTCCAAATATTTATCACACTGTATAAAAGTATAGAAAAAACGGAGCTCGCATACGAAATCAATTATATGCTGATCTTTTCTTTTTAATTTTCAACACACTTTGCGTATTGAACAGGGTTGCAAGGTGTGACAATTTATCTAAAATTGCTACTTTTTCCTTAGGAATGCGACTACGAGTTCATTTTTGTCATGGCTATTAAAAATGGCGATTTTTTCAAATTCAGTTTTTAAGTGCTTTATATTTCATGAAGAAAATACATGTTAGTTATTTTTGTATAGACATGCTTTTATTCTGAATGTCAATGGTTTATCATAGCGACCATTGTGATAACCACAACTTGCTCATAAGTCTAGAGCAACGCAACTGCGTTGAAAGCCAGTGGCGGACGCATAAAAGTTTACACAAAATAAATTAAATGTGATACGTGCTCAAACACTTACCGTTTTAAGAGTCCTCTGTGAAATCACAATGTGGATAATGTCTATTTAATATTTGTAACATTAGATATGTTTCCAAAGTTGTTTCGGCAAAGTGAGTGCGGCGTGAAGAAAAAGTGTTTTTGTATGCCGAAAGCGAACGTTCTACATCTTGTGACGTTATATTTGTGTATGTAAAATAATCTTTCAAATAACTTAACGGTTCTGTTGACGCATCTTCACAAATTTGTCTTAATGTGCCAAAATCAGAGTCTTTATCTAAAACACTTTCAAACCTTTCTAAAACACAAACATTTCTTGCGTCTTCTATCGCGCATAGCTGTGCGTGAACATGTTGCACTATTTGCAAAGATTCCACTAACGACACCGAAGAATTTTGTAGTATTTCTATTGCATCCGCTAGTCCCACGTAATTGTTCTGAATAATTTCCAAATCTGTTTTAACTTGACTATCCTGAAATTTCAAGCGGCTTACCTTGACAGCCGCAGCTTCCTTTGGGTCGAATTCTAAAATCACGTTCTTTATATTCTCAAAATATTTAAGATAATAAAATGCAGCCTCTAACCATGTTCCCCAACGAGTAAGAATAGGTTGTGGTGGTTCAGGAATACCGGGGCATAGTCTATGAAATTCCCGAATACGTTTTGGGGATTTTACAAACACAGCTTTTGTATGTGCTATTAGAGCGTCTACCTCGGGATAACATTTTCTGATACTATCTGCTACGAGACTGAGAGTATGAATTTTACATGTAATATGCAACAAATTAGCACAATGTTTTTTAAGAGATCGACCTACAGCAAGCACGTTTGCGGCACCATCACTCATAAACATCAACAGTTGATTTGTTGAAAGTTCAAACTTTTCCAATGTATTTAACACCAACATTGAAATTACTTCGGCAGTGCATTGTTGTATTCGTCTGGAAGCTAGTAAAATTGAGGGTGACGGTCGATGTGGTTCCATTGTGCGTACTATTACATTAACCACAGAATGTTTTTTACGATCTGTTGTTTCGTCCACACATAACCACAGCTTTTTAATTTGCAGCTCCGATTTAATTATTTTCTCGACATGCTCACGAGCAGACAACTCTCTGTAATGTTCTCTCACTTGGTAACTTAAAGTTCGAATATTCATTCCAAAACGAGACGTATGCTTTCTTCCTTAGTAAATGAAATGGTAAATTACATGCAATAAACACATAAATTAAATTTAAATTTGTCATAATCTCGTGTGGAATTTTTTTTTTGAAACATGCCCTGCACTATTTACGTGCCGTAGACAATCACTTTTCGACCAACACATTAAATCTATTTTACACACTACACATTGAATTTTAGCGCCATCACACTTTAAATCAGGCATTTCTGCAATAAATTCTCTTATTGTGTCCAACTTTGGTCGTTTTCGCGACGTAGGAAACATTTTCAAAACAAACGTAGAACTACGATATAGTATACGACAGCGTAGATGCATACACAACAGATCGGCTTTCGAGTCGCAGTTATACTGACGCTTATACCGAATTGTCCCGGCCGTGTTTATTTTGTGTAAACTTTTATGCGTCAGCCACTGGCTTTCACCGCAGTTTGCGTTGCTCTACTCATAATTGAATGTAACTATAAGAAATATCGAAAAGGAAATAGTGTTTGCCTATTGTGTTTACCATTCTACGATTAAGTTGTCTAAGCATCGGGAAGAATAGGAAAAAGAACCTTGAGCCTTTCGTAAGCTATTTAAATGTTTGGAAACAATAAAGAATAAAGCCGTTGAGTTGGTTCAACTAAATTAAATGCTGAAGTACGAAGGGTACGGCGTTCCTTGTTTAACAATAATGAATATTTAACACATATAAATATTGCAAAAAGTGTTTATTCTGTTACTTTGTTTTAACAAAACCAGTGCTTCGATTAAATGTTGGAAACTGATCAGAATATTCATTAAAGTTACTTGTATTGAGGTCTTTAGTGACTTTATGTGTTGGGTTAGCGACATCTGGCGGCATTTAATTTTCAAAATAACGAGTATGGTTTGTAAAATACTAACAATCCTGGTATAAGTACATCAATGAATGAACCCGTTTTATAATTAACGATCAATTTTAAGAATGTAAAGATAAAGTTCGTTACAACATTATTTTTTTCATCTACCCAAAATCTCTTGAAGGGGAACTTGGATCCTACAGAATAGGTGCAAGTTGGACAGAACCGCAGCTTGTACCAAATGAGGAAAAGTGATCCAAACAACTAAACACTTCGACTGGCTCTGATTAAATCCGTCTTACATAAAAACAATACAATAGCGAAGGTAGTCGTCGACCAGTTAGTGTTTACTATACCTACCTGTCAACGTGCCGGCAACAGTATTTAGAGATTGAATTTTCTACATTGTTTCTTGGTTATTTGGCAGTTTCTAAGTTAAAAAACGAGTTCTTTTCGGAACTAAGTCGTCGAATAATGACTAAAGAAGCAGGTCCCTCTAGTTCGACGCTTCCCCCACCGGGAAAACGTTTTCATGTCGGACATTTATCTCTGAGTAAGGAAAACGACCTTTTGAATACATTTAAGGTATTTTCATTAAAAGGAGGCGGCAAGAGCAATTGTGTCTGATGTTTTGGGTAGGCTATAAGTGTGTATTTCCCATTATTTGTATATCTATGGTAATATGATTGTCAGCGTAGCAAAGTCAGAGTGTACAGAGTCGTGAAGGAATATAAAGAAAACGGCCAACTTATTGTACCTAAAGATAATCCCGGTCGTCATTCCAAATTGGAAACATTTGATGAAAATATGATAACGCTCTATGTCGGAGAGTGCATAGCTTCTTTCACAAGAATGAACTACCAACGCTGTACAAAATCAAGGCAGAAATAAATGTATGGGATGATATACTGGAAATGAGTTCTGCAACGTTATACAGATTTTTAAAAATCATCAACTTTAGGTACGCTTTAATAAAAAAGTTCTTGCTTAATTGTATTATCAGCTTCATATTAATTTCAGATTCGCACAAAAAATCCTTATTAGCAAAAGTAGATGAGATTACAAGTTTGAGGAAGGATTAATTGATGGCGATAAAGCAGCATAGAACGGAACGCAGACCACTATTTTATCTGGAGACATGAGTGAACGAAAGGCACACAAGAGAGAAAATGTTATCCTATACAAGCGTTACCACTCGACAAGCTTTTATTGATGGTTTGTCAACCAGCCTCAAAAATCCAAGGAGCAAAAGAAGAAGGGTTCCGATATAGGTTTCCTGGAAAGTGGATTGTTGCTGTTCAAGGTTAGGAAACTACTGACACGAAAAAGAGAAAAGATTCCAACCTCTAGCTGAAAAGAAAATGTGACATTCGGGAATGGCTACCATCACAAAGTATTTCCTTCAATATTGATATGGTTATAAGATCCCGAAAACATTTTCTGTGAGCAGCCCTGAAAAAAGGTGCTACATTATGTGATGGGCTACATAATAAAAAAAAATTACTACTTTATAATTCTGGCATATGTGAAAAGAGTGAATAGAGAGTAAACTGATACATTTTTCCACTTTTGTCACTGTAATAATTATAATGTTACATATAATGTACTATTAATATTATGATCACATGATTTTCACAATAAAATTTCATAATCCATCACCTGTTTTTAATAGTTAAAAAAATACATTCAGTTGATTTATAGCAGCTAATGAAATAATAATAAATACAATCTTAGGTAGGTGCTATTGATACTACTTATAAAAGTAGAACATTTTATTAGGGACAATTTTCAATCATCCCATGAATTGTTGAAATAATTTGTATCTATTAGTTAATAAATAATGTAGGTATTTTACGCACATATTTAAAATTTGTTTCTTATTTACAAAACAGAAAACCCTTGCAAAATGTCAGCAAATTCATACGAAGATTGTAGTAGATATATAGCGTACAGTATGGATTCAAATTAGCTGCCATATTCTATCCCTCGTTCTGCTTCCCCTAATCTTTCTGTATTTGGAATAATGTGATAAATATGTCCCTATAGAAAATTGTTATTTTGATTAATGTATTGATAGAACCCGGTTTAAAATAACATCTTGATGGACCAGTGGTAAGAGAGGATGCTTCGGACTGTGCCAGAGTTCGAATCCTATCAATGTCAAGTGGCAAATTTACACTTTACACAAACCATTCACGCATTAAGGCTCCCGAGATTATGACAACCCCCACAGGCCCATTACTAGAGTAAGTCAGCCTAATTTGGGGTAGTCACGTTTCTCGAGCTCAAGAGATGCTACCACCTAGCGGTGTGTCCAGGAATTAACTAGTAGCATCACTGTAGCATTTGAGTGTGGCAGCCATTCTCTGACGTACTGTCCAGTCGCCTGACAGACGATTTTAATTTCCGTGTATGGACAAAGGTTTTTTAATGGTTCCTGTTGGCAGTCATATTTCCCAAACGGCAAGTGGTATTTTATGTTTTGTCACTTCTATTTGATAAGCATCTAGCGTAGTAACGAGTAATTTTCATTCCCATGTGTTTGCTCTGTTTACAAACAACAAATTACAGGTCGCATTTTAATACGCGGTGAGTCCTAATTTGGGGTAGTGGCTGGTTCCTAATTTTGTGCATCTTACCCCGTTTTATTCTATTATAGATGGCACCCCGAAAGCAATGGGACTCTGAGAGAATGAAAGCTGCTGTCACTTTTAATGTGCCCCAAACAAGTTTGGAGCGTTATGTAAAAATAGCCATGAACGAGGAAGGATCTACACCTATGTCTATTAAAAAAGTAAAATGAAAAATAGTAAACTCATACATGTATTAAAATGTTGTAACTTGTTGGTAAATCAATAATAAAAGTGTGTTTTACAGCAAATCTGTTTATTTTGACTTGTTTCACATAATATTTTGTTTATTTGAGACAGTACTTCAAATTAGGTTTACCTGTTCCTAAATTGGCGTGTATGTCACTTTTTGATTTTTAATTTATACTCGTATGACACTTTAATTTTTTGATTTTTTAAGACTATGTTATATTACATAAGGATTCACATTATATATATGTTGGTTTTACAGCCCAAGAAAATATAAAATAAAAAAGTGATGGGCATACAAAAAAAAAACACCCCAAATTAGGCCGACTTACTCCATATTACATATGTACATTGATACTTTTACTAAATATCTATGGGAAACTCTTGCAGGATCGACAACTATAATTTAGAATATGACAAGAGTCTTGGTAGTTTTTTTTAGTAACTTGAAATTTATAGAAGAACTCTTTAAATATAAATGCTATGAGTAAAATAGCAACTGGTCTAGCAAATAAAAGCTTAATCTTCAAAATTAAATATCAATACACTAAACACAAACATCGTCATTTGACAATTCTGAAATGTTGACACCCGTTTAATTATTCCAAATTTTACAATTTCTATACTGAACTCCGTCCTCATCATGCCATTCCAACCATGACGTCACCTCATAATTGGCTTTCAGATTTTGGGTTTCTTTTTCCCTTTTCTTGCATGCACACTTATTTTTTTTCGAATGCAACATTTTTACCGCACGGCTTTTGTTCTTTTTTTTTCAAGAATTCCTTGCTCTATTGTGGAATAACGTTATGTCCGATAGTGTAAAGTTTATGTACAGACACGTATTTGATCATAAACGAGAATATATAATAATAACATACCGTAAGAGCGAGCATACTATGATCAGCCAGCATAATCGGCTTTTTTCGGAAATGCGGGAGCTAAGTCGTGTCTTACACGTGTACGTGAACGAATACGCCGTTCAGAACGTGAACAAGGTGTTTTTGAAAATGCGAGAGTGTAGTCGTGGCTTGCACGTGTACGTGAACGAAACGCCGTTTATAACGTGAGCAAGGTGTACAAATGACTGCGTTTACGCAATTTTGACAAGCGAGTGACATTCCACAGTGACATTTAACACAGCACACATTTAGATGCGCTGAGTTCGCGTAAAATTGGGTGATCATAGTACGCTCGCTCTTACTTTTCAATAATATTTTAATTTACGATAATCAATTGCAAAATTATTTTCTGTTCATATGGATAGACGTCTATTCTAAATATTATAAAAAAATAATCCATAAATTGCATAAAAGAAATAAATTGGCTTATTCCATTCTAAAATGTAATTACATATGTACGCCGTAAAGATGAGCTTTGCTGGGTGATAGTTCTAGACTTGACCTTCCTTTTAGATAAAGATATGTTTAAGAATAATTATTAACGCTTATTTAAATTCTGGTAAATACTGTTCTAGGTAAATATTTTTTTATATCTTGGCTTTCTTACAACAGAAAGTCTTTATTAAAGATCAAAGTGTTTGTGATTTCATGAGAATATTTAATTACATCAAGAATGCATAGATGCAGTTTTTGTAGCTTCTTGTATCATGACGATATTAGTAAAATTCTCATTTATTAAGAAAGAGTAAACAAACGGAATGATACGTTTTCGTATAAATATAATTTATTACATCTACTATTCTCTGTACAATTCGAAGGGCAGTTATGTACATACATGCGAAACTCAAGAAAGATTTAACAATGCAGCAGTTTTACTTAATAGATTTCGCCTCTGTAAGATCCGTCGTCGTACAATTTTTCATTGATATCTGGCACCCATTGACCTTCTAATCCGGAACCTGGAGCGAAGAATGGATAACCAGATGCAGTTAATGGAGCTGCTACGAAAGTTCTGGCTACAACTGGTGCGCTATAAGCGGAAACAACTGGAGCAACTGCGGGTATAACCGGAGCAGCGTATCCAACAGCACCTACACCAACGGTTTCAGATGAAACGATTCTTCCGGCTGGATTGGCAGATACGATAGCGCTTCCGTCTGGACCGACTACTTGAGCACTTGAGCTTGGTCCTTCAACTACAGTGGTTGATGAAAGTGGTCCTACTGGAACAACACTAGCGGTTGCTAGTGCCAAAGCGGCTGCCAAAACAATCTATAAATGGTTAAAGACATCAATGAAAAATTTCTGTAACAATTACAATATTCTATGCTAATAAATTCCTTTATTATTATTAAATATTACAACTACTATAGAGGAGAGCTTGACACATTTAAATCAATATAATTAGAGCAATAAATGTTAACTTACTAAAGTGTTCATGTTGAGTGGTGTTGCTGTGGTCAACTGATGAGAAATCCCACTGAAATTTCATTTTATATGTCTTCTCCGACCTTGCCAACGCCCAAATCTTGTTTCAATACTAATGTGTTCCAGCTTCCTGGTTCAGCAAACGTTGTGTGTTAAATATTTCTTGGATCAAAATTGTATAATGTTCAATGTTCATTCTGTACTGAAAAAGCTGTTACTTGTACTTAATATCAACTTATACAGTTACACAGATATATTTTTAATTGCAAACAAACTGGCAAATATTCGGATTAGTATACATGTGTATGTACATATATGTACGAACATTTTACCAATTTAGAATAAACATAAAAGCAACATATGTGCTTTTATTGATAACTGATCATGAATTTGTTAATATTGCTACATATAATAATAATAATTGTTCTTTATTACCCAACAGGCAATGCCCAATTACAGGATAGTCATATACGTACTTAAAATTGAAATGATTTTATATTGCCTTCGTATCTTATGCAGATTTATATTTCATTTTAAAATACATATAAAAAAGTGATTTTTGATATGTTGAGTTGCCGTTGAGAAAAAAAGATTCCGGATATGATGACATATATTATTGCTGAATTACAGCACACACTTCCTTATAAAATATACCGAATATTATCTCCATATTGTTCATGTTCATTATAAACAAATTCACTCGGCAACGATTCAGTGCTTCATCCTCTAATATAAAATATGTTTTATTGTGATTTCCCAATTATTACAAAAGTTTAAAAACACTTTCTTTTTCTATTGTTATATTGCACTCCCTAGTTAAATATGTAGTATTTTAACTAGGGAGTGCAATATAACAACAACAATTATTGCCTTGTATGTAGACAAAAGTATTCAGCCGAACTTTCTGGTACTAACAAAAACCTAAAGAGGTAGATTGATGTGCAGTATTACCGCACGAGACTAAAGTTTTGTTGCTGCAAGACCCTTGTGAGAAGGCTCATATTGGAATAAGCATCAGCTAATTAATTGATGATGCTATCTTGAAGCTACTCTGGAAAATTAAAAAATCGCTTAACAGAGTGAAAGTGAAAAAACACACTTGAATTAGAAGACACTTCTCATATCACTTGTAATTTGATTAAATATTCACGTATATGTAGTTAGAATGAAATACTTAGTCTTCTATAGCATATATAATAAATACTACTGCTTAAGAAATAGCATGAAACATATTACTACATATTAAAAAGTAAAATAACCATATAAAAGATCTTCTTCTTTTTCACTTCAGGTCCTAAACTTTCGCCTACTACGATACATGTCTTCTTCTTGGTCTGTCTATACTTCGCCTTCCGGAACATTTATAGGATCTCACTTTAGCAGGCAACCTCTTCTTGCGCATTCGTTGTATGTGTTCCTCTCATTTATTTTTATTTTCTCATTTATATAAAGAAAAGCGCTTGAAACAATGCTGAAGACACCGAGTAGGCAGAAGCATGTCCTTTGGTTAGTGTTTTCTCTGCTCACATTGTTTTTGCCGGGAGTAATTCCATCAATACCGTAAGCTATTATCAGCATTACTTTGGTAAACCCCGAACCAATTCGTTACACTCGGAAATAAAAACAAATCATTAGGTCTGAACTATACGGCGAATCACCTATTATTTCGATGTTTAGGGCATTCAAGCAGTAGTGTGCGCCCAAGCGTTATCTTGGTGTAAGATGATCCTTTTTCTTGGACGTTTTTCGCGAGCATTTTGGAGAACTTGAGACAAGCAAACTGTAGTGTACCATTCAGCATTAACAATACGACGATCCTCTAGCGATGCAGTAAAAACATGTCCTGTAATACCAAAAAATGGTACGTGTAATGATGTCACACCAAATGAAACGATTCACTGTCAAAGTGAAAATCTGGATCATGTCACGCGGTTTTCTTTTTGGACTGAAGTCAAACTGTAGGGAATCCAATGGGCACAAAGCTTACGTACTATTAAAAGTTTGTATAAAATGATGTCAATTAAGGCTGATTTACACGGTCAAAGAAATTGTACAGTAAATTGTCCAATTTCTTGTCGAATAAATTCAACAAATTATTGCAACATAGTATTTGTGTTTACACAATTCAATTTTTTGGTTCAATTTTCTGGGAATATACATTACTGCCAATTACATACAATATAACCTCTGAAAATTTCTAAACAGTTTCTAAACATACATTTGTGATGGTTGATTGTGGTTATGCACTTAAAATTTAAATTTAATTGCCTTAATTGATATATATCTTATAAATACAGTATATTGTGTAATGTAACTTGTGCTATCAAGGCTAATTACTAATTACTACGTTCATACACCAACCATGTGCTAGTGATAGAACGATATAGGTTACGTTACTGTGTTATGACTTGTGACATGAACCAGCTGTGTATTTCAGTCAGCACAGGTTAGGCACAACAAAATCTTCAGTTGCCATACACAAATGTAACTATATTCCCCAAAAAGATTTGACGAAAAATTTGACCTGTTCTATTACGTCTAATTTCTTGAACAACTTCTTGATTCAGCTTATTGGATGTCAAATGTCTGCTTTACACGGTTCAATAAGTTGAAGATTCAATAAATTGTACAATTTCTTTGACCGTGTAAATTAGCCTTTACTTTCACACTAAAGTTTCAAGTTGCTTGGATAGTCCTGACAGTAACATGGCTGTCCCCTTTCGTCATGTGTATTATATAAGACAAATATCCTTTTCAGTAGCTAAGGAAAGTTGACCATGCTCCTCAAACCTTCCTCAAATCAATCTTTACGGCTTAGGCCACGCTTAAAATAGTAAAAAAATTAGCTCAATAATGCTCTTTATTCAATTCCATGATTTCTTTGGAGAAGGACTACTTTAAAATTATGTATTTTAAAAACCTTCAAGTATATTTGACAACTTTCACTATAATTAAAATTATAAGCAACTATGTTAAAACGTCAAGCAAAATTTGTTTCAAAATATCACAACCTGGTAGGTACACCCAGAGAAATGGCTTCTTGCATCAATAAAATAGATTTTCTTGCAAAAATCAGTCTCTATTCAAGAAAACATTTTTATTTCAAGACTATAAAAATGTATAATATAAGAAAATAATTTTCTTGAAATCATTTGGTTTTATGTTAAGAAAATATTCATATTAAAGGTAGGAATGAAAAAATGGTCCAGATCTCACAAAGTTCTATTGAGAAATTAGGCGACCGGTTTCAAAAAACACATCAGTCCAGCTACAAGGATATCCAATAAAAGAAAAATTAGAGTAATGGAAAAAAACTTAAAGTTAATAATTAAAACTAGGAGCAAGTGAATGAACTAATGAAAAAGTTTTCTTTTTATAGCTTACAGTATAATTAAATTATTTCTTTAATAATGTAATTAAATAGGGATTATTTTTATGTAGTTTAATAATTAATGAGTTAATATTTAAGTTTATTTATCCTTTTTATTATTATTTATTATTATATATTATAAAAACTTTAGTTAAATTAGTACACGTGGAAAATAATAATAAAAAGAAAAAATATTACATTAACCGGTATATTTTGAAAATGTTTATGAAACGTTGTACGTTAAAGGTTATATCATTGTAAATACGGTATCTGTATTCCACTTCCGTCGCTACTATCTAGGACGGCATTACCATAATTACTGGTACTAGGTGGCGCACGGAAATATTTCAGTTACTGTTTTTGCAGATTGGAGGCATAAACTGAGAGATGTAAGAGCAATGTGGCCAGGACCAAGAAGCTTTGATGCTTTTGTCTTCTTGTTTTTGTCGGTAGTAATTCCATCAATACCAGGAGCTATTTATTAGCATTATCTTGGTTATTGTTTCTAGACATTTTTTTAAATGTATACTTCTACATTAAGTTCACTTTTGTTTGATCATTGTTCTGTAGATAACCTCTACTTTAGCCTTTTCAAAATCACAAGCAATGTGAATAATTTACTGTATTATGTACGGATATGTCGTATTGTTTTAAACAAGATAAGCGCAATTAATAATGTGCATATAAATAATATGCATTTCAAGAATTCTAAGTAAAAAATGCGTTATTTTAAGAAAATGAAACTATTGATTTATGAACAATACCTAAACGCTTTCAGGAATTAAGAAAACTGCTATCCTTAAGGAAATATTGTTTTGTGTTACAATGGCCATTTACTTATCTAAGAATCGCTTTCTTCAGATCTCCTGCAAGATTTTCTTGAATCAAGTTAACAAATGTCCTTAACAAAGGAATAAAATTATTTCATTACAAGTATATACTTCTCTTAACCGTAGAAAGAAACGCTATGAAAATATTGCTTTTGATTTAAATCAATTATTGTATTGGGGATAATTGAAACAGTAATTGACTTGAACTAAGGCGGATAGCTTTGATAGAAGTAAACGTTTCTCTGCGTGTAGGCTCAGCGAAAAGAGAACAGCCCTTGTATATGTTAATTAATTGAGTCTTTCTTCTATGTCTTTGTTTCGGTCGTAAGATATATGGCAGCCTAAATATTTAAATGCTCCAATACCATATCATTTTATTGCTATTGTTGTTCTTACTGGGCATTTTCCTGAGAAAGCCATCGTTTCAGTTTTGTTTCCTGATGTTTTCATATTATACTTTTGGCATTTTTGTTGTCGGACTAAGAGTAGTAAGGCATCAGCATATAATAGAGAGTTTTCGATGGTATACTGGTCTAGGTGTACTCCTTTAGTACGTTTTCCACTCTTTCATAATAGCGTCTGTATGTACCATGTAGAAATAAACGACTCGATCGGGTACGTACAATATTTGCTCTTTGTTTAATCCATGGTACCCGAAAGAATTAAAAGATCAACAATATTTTAAAACATTCCTCGCTACTCATAGGCTATGTTCCGGTTTTCCTTTTATAAATAATCCCAAACATGAGCTATTATATTGAGGTCTGTGTAATTTACTCTTGTGATTTTTCAGGATTCTTCTAGCATGTTTGGTACGACTGCATTGCTGCAGCATGAAGTTTAGACCAATTGAACGGCGGTGTCCTGATTGTATACCGAAATGACAATGCGCAAGTAACGTTCCCTAGTTAATTTTCCAATGATTCTGAGTAAGAACAATTGGAAAATTGTTATGTATCGCCAAACAAAAACATAACAACCCACGTATTTAATAATCGGTTGAACACACTGGGCGTTGTACTTCTAACTTTGATATATTAATGAAACCACGGAAGTGGATTATTGATATTTTATACAATGAAACCAAAACTTTTTGAAGTTATGACGAGAAAATATAAATCTAAAGTTTCCAGTTCATGTAAATTTCATATTATTTTCAATAAATCGTAACTGTTTATTGTTCATAGGTGATTAATTAAAGTATTTTGTATGCTTCATAAAAATTCCGTAAAACAATACTGTAAAAACCAGACATTTTGAGTCTGTCTAGCATGTGTAATTAAGCACATAATATTAATCAGTGAACCAGTTTTTCTTTATATAAGCACATGGGCAATAGTAATAATAAACTAATTTAAATGGATGTCTTGGCTAAATTAGGAGTACCGTACAACTTCAATGCTATATTACAATTGAGTCGATGAAAAAAAACTTGTATTTCATATTCCCGTTTGTCAATAAGCAAGTATAGGGCAGCTCCACCTAAACAACTTTCTTGTGGAAGGTCATGTATACGAAATATAACGCTATGCACGGTAGGATAAATATGTTCATTAATGCGTCAACACAATAGGTATATCGTTATATATATATCTATATCAAACATGTTATTTTGCGTATCTACATACATATGTTCAGTAGTCAGTCGGTATAAAGGACTATCTCTGTTCTTACACTACCTACTAAAAAGTTTTTCATTAAGAGCGACGCATGTTGTTTATAAAATAAAACACAGGTTTCCTAAGAAATTTAATATTACTTTAAATTCGGTGTAAAGTGCACTTAATACTAACTTAATACCATTATTTACAGAATACATTATTCAAATGTTCGCGGAAGCGCTGACAGAAATGAATCCGTTGAATCCAATTTTCCATAACTTTATCACATTAATCGGGCCGAATGACAGAAATGACACTTTCATTGTTGGTCTATAAGTCGTGTAAATGCTACTGGTCTGTCGGCGTAAATTAACGAGTTAACATAACCTCACAAGAAGGAGTGTAGTGGTGATAAATCACAGGAATGAGGAGGATAATTGATTGGTCCATTTCTGGAAATTATCGATTCACCGAACTTGTGTTGCAGTAAGTGAATTGTTTCATTGTGTCAAGTGGCACCGCCTTGCTGAAACCACTGTCATCCAAATCCGGACCATCCATTTCGGAACAAAGGAATTCAGTCGATATAAAGTAAGGACCAGTGACTCGTACAGTATAAAATGTGCACCAGACTGTCAGCTTAAGAGTATGTAATGCTTTTTCGTGCATTGCTTCTGGCCGATTTTCAGACCACATGCGACAGTCTTGTTTATTCACAAAACCGCTAAATTAGAAGTGAGCTTCGTCGCGACGCAACAAATGATCGTTTGGTTTAAGGTCTTGAATTGAAACAATTGTAAGCACGTAGGCCAAGATCTTTTCGCAAAATCCGCTACAAACTGGTGTCGGAAATGTCCAATGTCTGCGGTTGCCGAGGAATTGACACATTTGGATCTTCACTAATACTCAGACGTACAGCTGCAATATTATCTTCGCTCTTTGCACTTCTTTGCTCACTAGGACGGGAACGTTAATTCGAATTTTTCCACAAGGCGTTCATCTGTTCTTCGACTTGGATGATTATAGCGACCGGAAATGGAAGTTAATGCATGTAGAGTAACTGCGACTGAACGTGAATTTTGATAACAAATCTGAGTAGTTAGTAATCCTTGTGGACACGTGTATCCTCCCATTATAAAATGGAATATAGACGCTGACTGACACTGGCAAACAAATGTCAAAATACCCTGTTGAATTTGTTACAAATGCGTCGTTTCTGATAGAAAACCGATTATATTAACATAAGTGATCAAGAAAATCAGAAACGGGGTTACAACAACATATTTACATAATGCATACAACAAACCGATGTAATAGTTTTTGCACAGTATTTACTCATTTTTCCTACTTTGTTATAGTATGTACATATACGTACTACTTATTAAAAGAAAGGTAACCAAAGCAGAGATAACTTACACTAGGGATAGTGGAAAGCGTTTTTTGACGTACTTCGGTTATTCTAACAAATGTAACCGAACAATTTTTCGTATAAAACAGTGACGTCATAAGAAACAATTTAACTTTATTAAGGCAAATATTTTACCATGCTTTATGGTATGCTTTGGTGTATTATCTCCATCCTTGTTTATTAATTTCTATCTCGAAATCTAATAACAGTAATTTGTCAATCTCTAGTTGCCTTTGATGTGATATGTGAATACGTTTTGGAGCTTTTTATTCATCTTCGCACTATTTTGTTTATTGTTACTGCCACTACTTATTGAAGGTAATAATGTGAGTTCAAGAATTTCACAAGCTGTTTTCGGGCGTTCTGGCTTCATGACGTCATTGGTAAGCTAAGCTTTCTAAACCGGAATTTACTGCAAAAACTTTATTTATGTTCACAAAAAATACCTAAACTCAACCTTAAAAAAGTGAACGCTAGAGGAATTTGGATTAGATGGCGGAGTAATCTCTGCGCGCGTAATTTGAATGTGTTTCCTCATAGCCGTACCGGGTGCGCCATTAGTGTGTCGGCGGAGTTTAGCGTGAAAACTGCCAAAGGTAGGAAAATGAGATTTTCTGGACGTATATAATATACCATAGGGTATTTTTTTAAATTATTTACAAATATACAGGGTGTTAAACATTGCTGTAATTTATATTCATCATCTTGATAGCCACTGAAATTATCTTTGCAATGATATATAGTTATGTGTCCTTTCGATAATTACTTTTGGCTATATTGCAAGTTTTGTTGAAAGTTTGACAGTTCCGGACTCTGACGTGGTATAATGTAAAAATATATACAGGGTGTTAAATACGTCGTGCAACATTTATCGAAATTCGAACGCTTGTTTTTCGATTTTTTTAAAGAGAACCTATATTACTAGCAATTTCCTTGTAAGCACGTTTTTAGGTTTTTAGGTAGGTAGGATTATCTCAGGGAAAATTGATAAAAAAATTGAATTTTTGCATTTAATTAGATTTTAACTCTTTGTGGGATTCGGGGGTATTCTTTGATACTCTTTTGGCAATTATTTATGGATTTTGAAATTAATAAATGGAACTTAACAAATATTAAACTTGAAAACGTGAACTAACCTTGATTTTTAATTTCTATCGAACACTTTAAATTGAGACCACAGCCAAAATACTAGTTAACCCAATGGAAGTCTAATTAGAATTTATTAATTTATTGGCGTCCCTATGCTCCTTTATTTTAATCGCGATGGTGATTGTTTTTTTCCACGGCAAATTTTGATGATATCTACCCAAATATAATCTCACGAGGAATTTTTTCAATAAATGAAGTTATTTTTAGACGTATGTAGAATGAGAGAATGAATGTGGTGTCGTTACTAGATGACTCAAATAGACGACTCTGTGATAGACAAACCTTCGTGACAAACCTAAAAATACAAAAACTTCCCGACGTAAATGAAGATACGTTAATGAAACCTTTGAATATACCCTATTGCTTGTTTAAGGAGAATTTTACATTAACTTTGCAGATTTGCGAAATTATGAGAATAAAAAGAAGAGTGGATTTGTCCTTGTTCCACTAAGATCGTCGTTATCAGGACTTATATATTGTATATAATATCCTCACTCTAAGGTCAGCCGGCCTGAGAGGAAAATTGTGGCTTTCGAAATTATCTTTTTCTCCGCTATTATTTATAGTGCAACAAGAAACCGTACATAATACAAAATTATTATTTTCAGTTTTTAAAATGCAATTTACACATAAATATTTTCATAATAAAATAATTATATTATAATTAATTCAGAAGGTGCTCAAATATGTCTCCATTCTACTCTGTGCGTATTCTCAGCCGTTTCTATACGTACTGGCTTACATTTTGAGCCAAATTGTTTGAGGAAAGACGATTCTTATTCGCTGCTGCAGGTTTTTGCCATTGTCACGTCATCGCACCAATAATAAATATATAAATGACACAAATTACAATAAATGAGCCACAATAAAGTTATAACAAGTAGTAAATCTTAATGATAGCAAAGAGAAACTACGAAAGATAACTTTATGTGGAAATTTAAAGCAGAAACTTTACGTTTCGATAGTAGTTTTTATTTTAACAAAATTTATTAAAAGTACACATAACATAACATTACAAAGGTAATTTCAGTAGCTAATAAAATTACGAATGAAAACAATAGCAATCCATTTAAAAATAAAAAAGTTAAAAGCGATTACGAAAAATTGTAACATCCTGTATATTTGTAAATAATTTTACAACGTACGCCACACATACGACCAGAAAATCTCATTTCTCTATATTTGGTAGTTTCCAGGCTAAACTCCGCCGATACACTAATGGCGCATCGGGTATATACTATACGTATAAATTTACGTTATTATTTAAAAATTAAAGATATCTGTTTGCTTATAAACTTAAATCTTGTGGTATAAATACACATCGCACCATTCGTTGCTCTATTAGCAACAGCAGCACGAAGGATTTTGTATAAATATGTGAAATCATCTAATTCACTACCTACATATTTAAACTTGGGAACTTTCACGCATACATTTTATTGCAAGCAATGAAGTTCCGATGTCTAATCATAGTAGTTTATAACCGATAAATACCTTCAAGTTTCAAATTGATCTTGTAGTACGATAATAAAATGTAGTTGTCTGATGGTCACCTCTAGGCTTAGGATAATTATGCACTAAAAAACTTCCAAATATGCATGCAAATATGCACCAAAAACATAAAAATATGCACTCAAATATGCACTAAGAATCAACTTTTATAGAATAAATACTAATTTTTTATATTAACACATATTTATTTTTCCGTTAAAAAGCACAAACAATTTTTTAAATTCAAAATTATTTAATCAAAAGTAATTAAAGACACAAAATTATTAAACTGAAGTAATTAAATTATAAAAACATATTATTAACCTGGGCAAATATGCGGTAAGAGCCAGAGGCGTGGCGAGCGCATAAAAGTTTACACATAAAATAGAAGGTAAACTATTAAATGTGCTATTAAACGTGCCAAAACACTTACCGTTTTAAAAGTCATCCGTGAAATCACAAACTGGGTAACATCTGTTAAATATTTGAATCATTAGATATCTTTCCACAGCTGTTTCAGTCAAGTGAGTACGACGTGCGGAATAAATGTTTTTTTAATGCCGAAAACGACCGTTCAACATCTAGCGATGTTATATTTGCATATTTAAAATAATCCTTAAAACAACTTAATGCATCTTCACACGCACCTTCACAAATTTGTATTAATATCAGAAAATCGGAATCTTTCTCTAAAACACTTTCAAATTTTCGTATTACACACCAATTTGTTTCGCCTTCTATAGCGCATAACTGTGCGTGAACATCATTCACAATTTGAATAGAATCCACTAGCGACATCGAAACATTTTGTAATTTTTCTATTCCCTCCGCTAGTCCGAAGTAATTGTTGTGAATAGTTTGTAAATCTCTTTTAACCTGACTATCTTGAAATATTTCCTGGCTTTTCTTGATTGCTGCAGCTTCTGTCGAATTGAATTTTAAAACTATCTTCTTTACTTGATCAAAATATTTGTTGTAGTAAAACGCAGCCTGCAACCATGTTCCCCAACGTATAACAATCGGCTGTGGTGGTTCAGGTAAA
The DNA here is from genome assembly GCA_029619315.2 of Dynastes maya. Lineage (NCBI taxonomy): Eukaryota > Metazoa > Arthropoda > Insecta > Coleoptera > Scarabaeidae > Dynastes > Dynastes maya. The sequence goes on from JAROYE020000001.1 coordinate 39,427,187, forward strand.
TCAGGACGCAGTTTGTGAAATAGTCGGGTACGTTTCGGGGACTTTAGAAACACTGCCTTTGTACTAGCAATCAATGCATTTACTAGTGGAAAACATGTAGGAATCGTTTGTGCTGCAATATTTAGAGTATGGATTTCACACGTTACATGTAAGAAGTTACCACTGTGTTCTTTAAGAGATCGGCCCAAAGAACGCATGTTTACGGCACCATAACTTATAAACATTAAAAGTTGCTTAGTTGAAACTTCAAATTTGTTCAATGAGTTCAACACCACCTTTAAAATCTCATCGGCAGTACAATTTATAACTTTTTTGGAAGCAAATAAGAAGGAGGATGACGGTCGATGTGGTTCCAGTGTACGTACTATTACATTAACCACAGAATGTTTTTGACGATCTGTTGTTTCGTCCACACACAACCACACTTTTCTTTCAATTCTGTTTTCGTTCTTTTTTCTATATGTTCACGAGCAAATGGCACTACATTTCGTATCGATGTCCGACTAGGTAATTTACAGTCCGCATATTTATTCCAGAATGAGACAAATGCTTCTTTGTCTAGTAAACGAAAAGATAGATTACATAAAATAAGAGTAACACATAAATCAAATGTAATTTTTTCTTGGTCTCGTATGCCACTTTTTGCAGAAGAATGCTGTTTGCTTTCGATGTGACGTTGACAATGGCTTCTAGACCAACACATTAAAGGGATTTTACAAACTAGACATTGAATTTTAGCGCCATCAAAAATTAAGTACTATAAAGTTTTAAACTGTGTCTGCGATTGGTCGTTTTCGCGACGTACTTAACTGCGACATTTTTAAAGCAAACATAAGCGTACAATTACGAAATAAGTTACGACAGCCTACATATACACAGAACTATTTGCATACAGCATCGATTTAGTACTGACGCTGTGAACGCGTGAAATAAATAATCGCCGACTCCGCACCACATATCTACTACACTGACTGTTACCGCTGTTTGCCCAGACCACATATTATAATTACATTTAACTACAACACGGTATAACAAATTTTTCAAACGTAAATTTGCGTCTGTTGTCAGCTAGTACGTGAAAAAACTCACACGACAGTATTGGTGCAAATTCATATTTTACAATGTCACTGTCACTTATATGTTAACTAACATCACTTCGCTTAATTTACTGATAAAATTATTTTTCTTGAGTGAGTACTCCCCAAATACCTTTATTTGCACTATATATTCAATAAAACAACAACAGTAAATCTTTTAGTTACTGTAAAGGAGCACATATTGACATCAAATCAATATTTTAAATAATATTATATCGTAAATGTTTACTACTGCCGGATGTATTCTAAAACCCATTAATTGAAAGAAAATTTCTACAATGAAAACACCATAATACTGTATAGACAGAAATACTTCTTCGACTCCTTTATTTCCCGTTTTCATGGCTCCTCCAATTTATTTTGTGCACAGGAAGCAAAAATTCAGGTGATTATGGACACATGTAGTTGTCAAAGTTGGTATCACTATTTTACAAAAGATCACATGAAATTGCAATATAAACAAGATTTAACTCGTTTTTACATACTCTATGTCATATTAAAATTACCTACACTGTGATCATTCTTATTTAGCATTAAGATTACTTATGCCGCTAACGTCCTGCATCAACATTATCTACAAATGAAAATTGACGTGTAAAATTCTACACACTACGCCAAACTAAACCAAATGTTAACTAACTGGGATTCTATTAGGATATTAATATTAATGGGTAATTTGTAAGTATAAACATGTTGACAGTTATTTGGCAATTGTCAAATTTGACAAAGTTAACAAGCTATCGAACATAATATGCGCCATCTAACAACTAGGACTGGAATATATCTCTACGGAATGGAGAGCGATTAGATTGTTTCCATTAAAGTTCGACAGGGTCGACCAATGTCATTGTAATTGGATTTTCTAAACAGATGAAGTTTCTATTACAACGATTTTGCAATGTATTTGCATTCCAAATGATTTTTAAATATTACCCTTATGAAGTAATGTATTAGAGTTTTCCCTATTGTTCAACATTTATTTATACAGTGAGGTCCTAACGTATCGATCGTTATTGTAATTAATTAATTATGGTTGGTTTGTTTAAATTTGTTAGTTTTTGATAGGTAATGCGCTTAAGTTTCAGTTTTTTATGTTGTTAATTTCACAGTGGCCTCTGCATTGACCACGTAAGATAAAATTCAAGTACCTAATTTTAATATTCGGTGAATTTGACAATTACCACGAAGTGGAACATAATGAACACTGCCCCTGTACAGCCGGAAATATTTGAGCTTTGCGCTAAGTAAGAAACATTTGCAGAGCGAACTGCTTTAACACAAGATTTTATTTTAAATTATTGTACAATTTGTTGCACAACCACGGCAAATAGGATGGTAATTGTTGCCAGATTTACATAATATTGAAATTGATCCAGCAATTTTGCATGGTTCATGCCGAAGCCATCATAAAAATAACAATGCAAAAAACCTAAAATACAGAGATATTGTCTTTCTAAAACTAACAAATTTAAACAAACCTACCATAATTAATTAATTGCAATAAAGTTCCATAACGTAAAGAAATAACAGCAATTAACAAAACAAGTTAAAATGAGAGAAAATAACAACAAGGACAAAGAGGAACGTATTACAAATGCAGGTTATAATAACGATAAATAACAAGAATAATTTACGCTTCTGGAATTGACATTTGACAGTTTATCAATTGTTATGATTACTTTGCTTATCAACGAGCTCTTTATATCAGTCTGGCGTTACAAAAAACAATTTGGCGCACTTTCGTAGCCAACAAATTACCAAAGGTTAGTTCACAAATAATAGAAATCGACCATTTTTTCTAAAAACCCTAGCTTCCGTTATTCAAAAGTCTGCATGGGGGGAGGGGGAGATACTTTGGGACCTCACTGTATAGAAGATGTACTTGTATAGAATATCGTTATAGAATAAATTACTAACGTATTCAAAATTCTCAATAGAATATTTGAAGATGTATGCATTTAATAATATTTTTAGGATATTTTCTAGTGCTCACAATTGACTAATCGACTATTCGACAAAGTCAATTAGTCGACTAAAGTCAACTAATTCTGACAATGAAATTGACTAGTCGAATAAGTCAATTATAGGACTACCGCAGGCTATTGACTTTGTCCTTGGTGGATAATGAAGTGAAATTGAAGGAAGGAAAAGATTTCAAAGTAAATAATTCAATTTCAAATTGTTTAATTTATTATGATAGGCAAAACTCCGAATTTGGAAGATGCTTTCCAAAAAGATGCGCATATATTTATAGCCCAATGAAAAAAGAAAGAAACCTATTTTATTGGGTTTATCCACATGATGATGTGTGTATGAAGTATATTTGGTTTTTAATATCTGTACTAACGCAAGTACACGTGTATACAATAACTCTTTAACGATAATTATAAATTCATATGTCCCCGTATGCTTAATTGGTTTATGTCATGCTAAAGGTCGTCGGTATAGGAAGTAAACCAGTTTTAAAATCGAAACAAAGTTCAATGCTTCAGTTCCCGTGATCGGTTTTCGAAAAGCCTTACGTTGGTTGAAAGTTGCTATTGTGACCGTACAACGGTATAATTTTTGGTATCTTACTTAACGGAATAGTAATGCAATAGGAACCAGTTTGCTGCTAAGTTATAATGTGGGTAACAATTACTTTAATATATGAATAACAGGTACTGTTCAATATGATGTTATAATAATATACTGTTTCACTTTTTACTGTTTTACACTTGTCAAATTACTCAAGTATTTCGGTGCGCTTCAGTTTCTAAAATCGCATCTATTTCATCTTTAGAAATAAATTATTAGTTGAGCCGAACTACTCCCTCAAAGGTAAGATTTATACTGAATTAAATGTTGAATTGCTAATTTCTTTGATTAATGTATGCTATCAGTCACTCTTTCTCGTAATTATTGGCACAGTCTGCACTTCTGCACTGCACAAAATATTTAATAAATTCGAGATGTATGTTTCTCAAGTTCGTGGATTTCAATTGTTAACCGCAAGCCTTTTTATTCTAACATGCCTTCTGCTATCCCTACTTTAAGTACCTAATGCTAATAATTACCTTAATATCGACAAGCGAAATACTAAGAACTAAATTAAAAATGCTGACCTGTAACACAAACTATAAATCATGTGGTACGTATTAACGCAATCCATCAATATAGAGAGCCTTCTTCTCAGTTTAACAGATTTCTGCTGTTTTTAATATAAATGGTTTCACAAGCATTTAATTATCGCGGCGAAGTTAAGTTCTTAATTAATTTGGGATTTTCTAATTTAATACTTTGCCCGGTTTCGTTTATGTGTTGTGGTAAGCTCCAATAGCGATAATGTGCTATGTGTTTTTAAACTTGATGCCTATTACCCATCTTGTTTGCTAAATATAGGGCTTATCACAGTCTCCACATGCAATTTCATAAATTCCCAATCTTTCTTTCGTTTCCGGTTTATTTTTCGAACTGTCTAGGAGGTTTCTAAATTTATCATACTATCTCATACTTGTTAATACCATGATTTTTCCTTAAATTTATTGAAATTGTTACTGAGCAAGTTATTTTATTTACACAGGCTGCGTACAAAGTATTGCACCAAGTGCAATAACGTGCAAAGGGTAGCACATTTAGGTTTCATATTTGATAGCGCTAAACTGTTTATTATAATCCACTTTCTTACATAAGCTCCACGTGTTTTGTGCAACTGGTGTTTTCAGAATGCCGCTATCTTAACTTTTTAAATAGGAACAAGGGTTTAACTTTGAATTTACTCAAAAAATACAGAAAAGCACACCACTATTCTATCGGTTCTAAAATAATGAAGAGATAGTAGAGAATAAAATATTAATTCTGAATAATAAAGATCGTTATTTAAAAGATACATAAAAGCAAAACTTTTGCATTGTTTATTATTATCAACGATACAAGGTAGGCGCCATAAACTCTCAGCCTGACAGGCTTATATAGCTTCGAGCGTATTCAAAATCGGTTGCCTCATAGTTGCATATGTGCGGGGCCTAGACTATATATTTTACGGCTCGAAGAGTAGTAGTTTTTAGTAGCTAGCCAGTGTATGAAAATGTCTCGAGTAACGAAAATTGAGTACCGCGCAATCATTAAATTTTCAAATAAAGAAGGGCATGCGCCTAATCACATTGAACAACATTCAAACGATGTTTATGGTGATTTATCTCCTTCATAGTTCACTGCAAAAAAGTGGGCAAAATGTTTCCGTTTGGGACAAGAATCGCTTGAGGATGATGAGCCCCCCGCTCGGCCAATTAAACATTTCAATTATTGAAGAAATGGTATTAGCAGATCGCCGTTTGAAAGTGAAGGAATTAGCAGTAATGTCTAAGATTTCTGAAGCAAGTATTCGCCGAATTCTCCATAACCATTTAGGTATGAATAAGATGGGTACCGCATTTTCTATCTACTCTCCAACGTAAACGTCGGGTCGAATGCGGGCGCCCGTTTTTAAACATGTGTGGAGACGACCCGAAACCGATTTTGAAACCCATTGTCACAGGAGATGAAACAATGGTTCTGTATTATGATCCTCTATCCAAAACCAAATCGATGGAATGGCGGCGACCCGATTTTACCCATTGACTTTAAAGAGCACAATACAACTGTCAACAGCACATGTTATGCGTCATTGCTGTATAAATTGAGAGACAATGTTCGTGCAAAACGGCGAGGAAAATTGACAAAAGGTGTTCGATTATTGCACGAGAATGCACCCGTCCATACTGCCGCCATTTGACAAACTGCCATCCGTGAATGTGGCTTTCAAGAATTAGAACATCCACTGTATAGTCTGAACACGGCTCCAAGTGATTATTATTTATTTTCTCATTTAAAGGAGGACCCTAGGGGGAGTCGTTTTAAGGACGATAGTGAGTCGCAAGCAGTTGTAATACGATATTTAGAGGGAAAAACTTTTGTTTATTTTTACTAGGGCATAGAATTATTAATTGATTGCTGTAATAAATGTATTGAAGTTAAGGGAGATTATATTTAAAAATAAAAATTATTATATTTTACCAAGTTTATCTTTTCTATACCAGGCCGAGAATTTATGACGTCTACCTCGTACATTGTTTTTGTAAAACAATTTTTACATTTGTCGTATTATTGTCCTAACACTGAAATTAGTGTCAAGTTTGAAGTTTTGTGTTTAATGGTACTCATCCAAACAGACCTCTGATTATTAGATCAACAGTATTTAGAACAGTTGATTTGTGAAGATAAGAGGCGTAAAGAATCGTCCAACTTCTGGAAGACAAAAGACAGTAACTGGTGATAATATTAGAGTAGACGTTTTGCTTGAAGTTTTTGATGAACCACAGACATCCACTAGATAACTTGGCGGTGATTATAATATTTCAGAAATATCAGTAAGAAAAGTACTAAACTGGCAAAACGATTTCCGCCATAGGGTAGAATTCGCGGAAATTATGACTAATAAAATTGAATTATTATTGGGATATTAGAATTATCAATTCGGATTTAGGAGCAAACATGGTACTATCAAACAGGTACACAGAATAGTCAATAAAATAAATAGAGACCTAGACATTACACAAGCCTTTGACAAAGTTTGGCACACAGGGCTTCTTTGCAAAGTTAAAAATTATTTAGCACACAGTATGTACGAAATAATACACAATCCTACGTATCGGACAGACATTTCTTCGTTGAGCAACATAGTGAATTTACCAATCTTAAACCAATACTAGCCGGCGTGTCACAGGGCAGTGTTCTTGGCCCCATGCTGTACCTTACACAACTACTGATATACTACTACATATACTACTGATATACTACCGATATACTACTGATATACTACTGATATACTACTGATATACTACTGATATACTACTGATATACTACTGATATACTATTATGATATAAGACTGACAACAACTGCTACATTCGCTGATGATATGGCAATATTAGCCTCCCGCCACAATCACGCAAAGGCCTCCTATAATCTACAAAAATCACTAAATAAAGTCCAAGAATGGTAGACAATGGACAGTGGAAAATAAAACTCAACACAAATAAATCAGCACACGTTACATTTACCAACAGAAAAGAAAATTATCCAAACGTCACTGTTACTTCTCCTGGTTTGAAGAACAATGCCGCTAGTCGTCTGCTTCGGTGTATCTTTCTTGCGAAGAGGGAGGACCAATTGCTTTGCTTTGCTGTATAAAATACGTACTTGCTTATTTGTTCGATAGCTAAGTTCCTCTCGAAATGAAACAGAGTACGTATGTATACAAAAATTTATTAAAACAGTTCCCCTTATTATTACATAACAAAAATACAAAAAATATGAGGTTTTCCTCTTGTAAAATATTTAAAATATGCATATAGCTTAGTATTATGTACATTTTATAATGCGGTTTCCTTACTTGTTTGTGTACATATTTTGTGTGTCTATGTACATTTATAAATGTGTCTCAGTATATATTAAATCGCAACGTATATTTCTATGTATAATTTTGAATGCATCTAGTATGAGTGCGAGGCATTTTGTTACGTTTATATGCATTATGCATTATTAGGGCCACCACCAAACCCTTGACGGAGCTTGAACATCTGGTCGCGGAGACAATAGCAGAATATAGCCGAAGATGACTACCCAGACGTTCTCGTGTTAGAATCTATACGCTATGTACCTTATATGTATGCTCCGTCTCGCTACTGTCTCCCTATAGAAGCGGAGATTCCAAGGACCAAATATCGTACGGGTCCGAGCGCTGCATTGCGCATAGTCGAAGGAGCGACGGATGGCAATCGTGACACTACGTACACTACGTTCTCCGACTCGTATACGTGCGTTAGGCTTGCTCTCTCGGCGGTGATTGTCTGTTTGATGCTCGACTGCAGCGGTCCTCTGTTTAGCATGCGTCTTATCTCGAGGTTTGCAATATAATAGCGTGCCGAAGTTGCGATTATTTGAATTAATACAATTTTACATCAAATCTCACTTGGTATGTGAATAGTTCTGTTGCATTTATGTATGTTAAATGAATTTAAATTAGTTTTTGTGTTAAATACGTACACATACAATGTTTTAAATGTATACGAATGCAATATACACAAGTTTATAAGAAATTAAGCAAACGAAATGGTGAATTTACAACTAACACAAATGAAATATTAAATTTATAATTAAAACAACAAATGATGGATTTCCAAAATAAATACAGTAGCAAATTTGTTAGCGTAAAAAATAACAATAAAATGTTATGAAGCCTTAACAGTCGCATTCTGCGGCCATAAGCTAAAACACGAAGACAACATTAAGTATTTGGGAATGCACCTAGACAGGAGACTAAACTGGCATAAGCACATTTACACCAAAAGGAAACCACTGGGTATCCTGTTTAGCAAACTGGATGATCGTCCCAAATATGTAGAACATCTGTTTCTTAATACAAAAATTAATAAAGAATAATTAAAAATAAGAAGAAATACCGGCTACGTAAGTCAATCATTACTGCCCTAAATGGAGGGACGTAAGTGCGGTTTGCAGGTTATTTACTTTGATTGTCCTTGACAGCGGGATGTAATGGAATTTCATATCCCTAGGGACGTAAAGTAATAAGACATTAATATAGCAATGAGTATCAATACATAACAGAAATTGACAATTTTGAAAGTGTATTAGCAAATGTCAAACATTTTCGTAAAATACTGATTTTTTCGAAATTTTGGACCGCTAGTAGGAAAAGTGTATTGCAAAGAACATCCTCGCCTGCAAAATTGCACTTACGCGCGATGGTTATGATTTATTCTATTCTTGGTAATTTCAATTGTTTCACGGAGTTCTTGCTTGTTTTGCGATTCTGCTACGTACACTTGTTTAATAGCATATTATTGTATGAGCGATTATGACAGCCATTATTTACAATATGATGTTTGAGCAGAAGCGATGTGTCCATAAGGCTACAAGGCAGCGCGCCCTCCCTGACATATCGTTTAAAAATTTAATTCCATTCATAAACAAAATTATTCAAATTTAATTATCGCGAAAATACTGTGTGAAATGAACCTTATACCTTATACCTTGTAGTTACAACGTATAATAGGTTGGAATGAAATATTTGGGACGCGATGAAATCGCGGCCCTAGTTGCTATGGCAAGCGTACAACGGCTGACCAAACAACCAATCACAGTCTAGCCGGTGTATATGCATTTGGAACGCGGAGTTTCCGCATCCAATCTTCTTTTAGCTGCGGTCGGGAGTGCTGTCGTTTGGTATAGATTTTTCCGGTGTTTTTATATAGTGACAACTAACTGCGTTTTTATGGACACAGTTATTCTCAAACTTAAAAATGGGCAGTATTAGTGTAATTTTAAAAAGTGACTTTAATAAACTTCCTCTGGAAGAGAAAATTAAAATAAAAGTTAGGTAGGCCATTACCTCAACTAAAATTTGAACGAACGGAAAGAAGAGCTGATAATAGAACGTTCACTCGACATTTTTAATGTAGAGGTAAGAGTTATGTAGATGGATTTCAACGGAAAGCTCACGTTTCGCAGAGTTGAAAATGGGATTTCTTTTTTTTAGATTAGTTTAAGGTACCTAGAAATCAATTTAAAAAGTGCTAACTCTATGTTGGTTATGTTTGGAGGTTTATTAGTCATATCTTAACGAAATTTATGTTGGTACTTACTGTATCTGGGCTAAAGGTTACCATAAAATTCCCATAACAAATGCCAAATACCGATGAGCGATAAATTCAAATATGAATAATTTTCACTGCTGATATCCATTTTAACGTTAATTCATCAGTTTTAACACAGAATGGAGACACGTTAATCGGTACCTATTCGCATGAGGTGCATACATTGAAAAACGTAAACAAGTAATATGGCGACACACTTGGCTGCCACGTGAGTCGATTGTCGGGTGCAGAAAGAGTTAATCGCGGGCGATTTAAAATATCATTAGATCAGCGAAATAGTGCTTTTTGGATTTGTATTTGTGGCCGGATACAGTGAAATATGAATTCATAATTCACTACAGCGAATTATAGGTACTACTTTTCACGAAAAATATGCTAACAATTCTAATATAATTAAATAGGTATAGAAAGAATCCCAAAGATTACTTAGAGAAGTGGGTAACTATACATGGTGATCTAAATTAACGGATTGGTCCGAGAAGTTGGTAAAGTTGGAAAACTAGTAGTGCTTTTGGTGTTGATTAATATGCAGTTAATAGAAAAATTATTGAGCAATGCATTTCTAAAAAAATCAGAAATTATCATTTCTCCACCCGATGGAAAAGTATTTTCGGAGTTGATTCAAGCTTCGCAATCCACTGTTTCGACTGTGCTTTGGCTTCAGGAGTGTATCCAAGTTTTATCCACCGCTATTAGTCTAGCACCATTTGGTGAACATTTCCAATGTGATCGTTAGTAGTTACAGTTTTTGGCCGTCCCAATTCTTCATCGTCAAGCTGGTTCGACCACATTTAAAGTCAGCTGCCCAAAATTTCACTGTGGCAAATGACGGTGCAAGGTCCCCGTAAACAACGTCCATCTCGGCTTTAATTTGCGTAGGCGTATTACCCATCAAATGCAAGAATCTAATGACTATCCGATATTCCATTTTCTCCATTTTTATAGAAACACTAACATCGACTAACACACATGATTGTTACAACAACTGCGCGTCCAATATAGCTGAAATTTTTAGAAGCATGCGCAATAATTATCAGAATATTTTTGATAAGTAACGACATCCTCGTGTTGTGGCTTGAATCTTTTCAGACTACCCTCACATATAATGCTTTTGGAATACGAAGAAAGAAAAGATTTGAAAACACAAGATTGTCGGTAGCGGGCTTTTTTGCACATACTTTAGAATCTAAAGAATTATCAAATGTGATAAAAATTTGATTAGCTATCGATGGAATTATTTCAGCTAAATATCAGAAATTTAAAATTTATAAAGACAATATCATCAATATTATTTAGTAAACTCGTCGATGTTTTATTTTCCTAATAAAATTATATTGTATAAAATTATACTATATAATAATTACTCAGTCGTTGCTAATGCTATTTTACACAAAGTTGAGACTATTAACCGAAGTTTATTTATCATTTTTTCTCAAATTAATTGCTTTTCAAATAGGTTATTTAAAATTGTGAAAAACGGAATATTGTGCGTGCAATTGTAAAAGCGAAATATCTATACATACTATATAATTGAATACTGCATTACTAGTACCAATTCAGACGGTAACAATTCAAAAGTAGAATGCTTGTATACTTCGTCGCAAGATATATTGTCCAATTAAACGCGGGATTTTCTGTATTTACCGTAGATCTCTGCAATCTACGCCCTCGGCCTTCTAACGCATAAATTATTTCTGAAGACAATGCTCTCAGATGTAAAAAGGTATGCGAGTGCCTTATAATTTATTTTTAGCATAACAAAGTTTCACGAATTTTAAACATCGTGAGGATTTGAACTTTTTAATTTAGCAAATCTTTTTTTCTTTGTCTTACTTTTCAATTTCTTTTCATTGTTTTCCATTTAAATTGAGACAAGATACTTCTTAAGTAACTCTTATAGAAGATAGTATAGCTTTTGTGGATTAAAATTATGTTAGATGTACTCTGTTGGCGAAAATATTTTCTTCCGAAAGTTATGGTAACAATATCAAATTTGATGTAAAATTTTATAAAAAACGAAAAATTTGGTTATTACTGACAAATATCAAACAAGCGTAAATTTCTCTGCGTTGCAAAAAATGCATGATGACGTTGTAATTCAATTTAAATGACACTAAAAACGGATTTTCACCAATAAAATGCAAATAGTAATTTCAAGGGATCGTTACAGAATAATGTAGTTTATATTGGATATGACGTTATATCCGATGACGCTAACTGCATTTCGGTATTTTCGTGATATCGAATAATATCCAATTATTCTCGCTATCGAGCTTGGAGTGTTAAAATACATGAAATAATATATTCATGGTATAAACATTTCTAGAAAAAATATTTACCTTGCATGCAATCTACCACTTCTTGATTTACTGTGTATCTACATATAAAAAAAAATTAGGCCTTTCTATAAATATTGTCGAAGACGCTACACCCAGATAAATGATTTCTTGCATCAAGAAAACAGATTCTCTTGCAAAAATCAGTCTCTATTCAAGAAAATATTTTTATTTCAAGACTATAAAAATATATAATATAAGAAAATATTTTTTTTGAAATTCTATTTGGATTAAATAAACATTTCCTTAGGGTTAGAAAATCGGGAAAATCCAAGACAAAAAATGTTTCTTCCAAGTAAATCACTTAGTTTTAAGTTAAGAAAATATTCATATTAAAGTTCTATTGAGAAATTAAGCGACCAGTTTCGTATTAAAAAAAAACATCATCAGACCAGGTACAAGGATATCCAATAAAAAAAAATTGCAATAATGGAAAAAAACCTAAAGTTAATAATTAAAATTAGGAGTAGGTGAATGAGCTAATGAAAAAGTTTTTTTATAGGTTTTATATAGTTTAATAATTAATGAGTTAATATTTAAGTTTATTTATCCTTTTTTTTATTATTATTATAGCATGAAAAATAAGACTTTTGTTCTGTATTAACTACTTATTTCAAACTGTCGTTGGTAACACCTGTAACACTGGACAACAAATTTTGGTTTATTTGTTGTATCTTGTTTGTAAAGTGCATTTTTTTGTTAATTTTGGGGCGCTGAATACAAAAATGACAATGAAATTAAAAACTTAGTTGCAGTTTTCAAGTACAAGTTTTTTTATTTTATTTTTAACAAAATAATAAAAAATAGATACTTTTACACTTTTAGAGTCACTAAATGCGCCGTCTTTTTGCTATTCTTTTGTGAATTGTTTCTGGAGCATCTCTAACAAGAGTCCAACAGTAGTCGGCAAGCATGGAGGCATTCCAATTTCCCTGATACCTTTTCTCCATTGATGGTATATCCTGATGGAAGCGTTCGCCGTGCTCATCACTTACGGTTCCGAAGTTTCCAAGGAAAAAAGTCCAGGTGTCAGTGTAGGAAATTGATCTTTAGAGACATATTGCAACCCATTTTTTGGTACGATGACAGCATATTTTCATGATTGTCGAACAGGCCAGTCTTGTCTTTTGTAATGAAGTGCCTTTGCCCGAGTGTCCCATTCACACAAAAAACAGCAAAACTTGGTATAGCCTAGCTGCAACCCAAGTAAAAGTGCAACAACCTTTAAGTCGCCACAGATCTGCCATTGGTGCTCATCGTATTTTATGCTTGTCAATTTGTACTTCATATTGTTGTAGGATTCTCTCATGCGAACGGCATATCCGACAGGAATAGACGGTAGAATATTTCCAATATGCAATAGTACTGCCTTTAAACCGAATATTGAACTGTTACATTTAAAGCCGCCAATAAACCGCTAATGTTATTGCAGAAAACCAAGTTATTTTCTATGTCAAAAAATGGTACTAGGCCTTTACGGCGATTAGGAAAAACACATACCGAAACATCGTCTTCTAATAGGTTCCACTGCCGCAGTCTTGATCCTAGTAACTCTGCCTTACTTTTTGGAAGTTTTAGATCTCTCACGAGATCGTTTAATTCCGACTGGGTTATTTTGTGCGATTGGCGGTTTGATGTGCTTGGTGTGAAATCAGGATCTCTTGATGTTGATGGCATATCTTCTTCATGACAAATCGCTGTATCGCTATTATCTGATTCGTAAGTGAATGTTCCTGGGGTTCTGGAATAGGAAGTTCGTCACTATGGGACACAGGTCTCTTGGCAGATGGTATATTTGGATAGTTGATAACCGATTTGTTTTTCTTGGATATATCTGTGCCTTGCCCAACACGAGGTATCATGCAGAAATAGCAATCATTAACATGATTTGTAGGCTCTCTCCAGACCATTGGGACAGCAAACCGCATAGATCGTTTTTTATGATTTAACCAGTTTCTCAGACTTGAAACGCGTGTACTACAGCAGATATGTGGTGCCCAATGTTTATCTTGATCCCCTATTTTGCAACCGAAGTAAAGCCGATATGCCTGTTTTATCAATGAAGTAATAGTAGTAATTGTTTACACACTTTCGAGACATCTTAAAATGTCAATTGTTCGATTAGACTCACTAACTTCGACTGATTAACCTCTCCGCTTTGTAGCTGCTTACATATTCAAATACGGCTTCTAGATTTTTAGAGAATATTCGAGAAGATTCGAGAATTTTCTATTCAATTCCATAATATTCGCGATAGTGGTGTTTGTCATTTGTTTGTATACAGGGGCTGTTCAGTACAAGGCGGACTTGCGGTTACAGTGTTAATATATAGGGACACATGGCATCACGTATCTCTAAAACTTGAACTAATATTAAAAAGAGAAGTTTATTTTCGGTTTCAGCACACCAAAAATAATAAGATTTAGTCGATTTTATTTTAGATACATTTTGGCTGTTGTCTAGTGTAATTAACGCTTTGTTTTTTCAACTGTCAAATTCGATTTATTTTTCGTGAACTGGCGGCGGTACCGACGACACCCGAATTACATTTTCAAAAATATACAGGTAAGTACAAAAGTATAGTTACGTTGTCAAAGATGATATGTCGTATTGCTTTGAAAAAGATAAGCAATAATGTGCATATAAATAATAAGCATATAAATAATATGTATATAAATAATATGCATTTCAAGTATTCTAAGTAAAAAATGCTTAATTTTAAGAAAATGAAACCATTGATTTATGAACAATACCTAAATGCTTTCCGGAAGGAAACTATTTACTATCCTTAAAAAAATATTGTTTTGTGTTATAATGGCCATTTGCTTATACCAAGAATCGCTTTCTTCAAATGTTCTGCAAGATTTTCTTGAATCAAGTTAACAAATGTCTTTTTTTTAGTGTGGTGATGGCCCAATGGGATGTATAAACTTTTCAAGCTTGTCATAACCTCAGGAGCTTTAAGTGTGTAAATTGTGTATGTAAAGTGTTCCATGGCTTTGTTACTATCATCTTCTCGCCGTAAAGGATGAAGCGCAGTTAATTGTACCCCAACTACGAATGGTGACTCGGGAGTGTACCGGACCCGCTAAGAAAATTTTGATCCTAGCGGGATTCGAACACAGCGCCAAACTCTACCCAGTCAAGCGCAGGCCCACTTGCCACTAGACCACCGAGCCGTTTTAAACAAAGAGATACAATTATTTCATTACAAATGTATACTTATCTTAAACGGACAAAGAAACGCTAAGAAAATACTTCTTTTGATTTAAAAGGGTTATTGTATTGCAGATAATTGAAACAGTAATTGTCTTGAATTCAGGCGGACAGCTTTAATACAAGTAAATGTTTCTTTGGGTGTATGCATGATGTGTTTTTCATAAAATTGCCGTCTTCTATTAGCATTCATATTCCAGACAAGGTTTTTGTTTACGCTTCACAAGAGTGCAGTTCAATTTACATTACGTTCAATTCAGATAGTCATACAAACAGTTAAGCTTCACACAAGTAGACGCGCGCCCACATACAAAAAGAACGTCTGTCCTATCCATCCAAATAATGTATTTCAATCAATAAAATTTTAAGTCTTCGAAGCATTTCATGATGTGTCTTTTGCTTTCTTTTCTTTTTCAATTCGTAGGAGATTCGTCCAGGATTCCTTTAAAACAGTTTTTATTCCGCTGTAATATGAAAATCAATATGCTGCAGCCGTTTTAGCATTTAATGGAAAGCAAACCATTTCCGTGTCAGGTGAAATTCCAGTCAGTGGCGGTAACGTACTTCACAGCTTATTGCTCTCTCGAAAATTTATGAATAATAAATGACTTCTTTCTCAGTATCTAATTTAATGATTTATTGCCTACTGCCGAATACCGTTAAACAGTAATATAATAAAGTGAATTGAAAACCATAATTTGACAGTTATTTAAAATACCGAAATAAGCAGTATAAATACTTGCCAGTATGTACTCCACAATGTTTTTGAAGCTTCCATTGTGTTTCTATTCAGGTGAAGATTAAATCTTCCAAATTTGTAGGATAGAAGTAACAATTCATATTGACATGCTTTATAAAAAGAAGGTTTAATATAAAGTTGGCAGAACATATTTCATCATAATGATGAAAACAAATCGAAGGAACGATGTCTGTTCAACTAATTAATTATTTGGGTTCTCCGTTAAGTCTTTAGTATAGTCTAGTATAAATGAAAGTATAAAGATATTATTTCCACGTCTAACAATAAGAGGAAATAGAAAGGTTACTTTTTGTAGATAAAAACAAAAGCATTTTATCACAGAAAGAGACAAAAGCAACGCATCTTCTAAAACAAAAAATGTGCTTCTTTTATTATATTGAGCGTTAGGATGTATTTCATATTACATGTTGCATTTATTTACCTTACGTAATTATCTAAAATATGTATTTGTGTCGCCTATTAACAATAGTTAAGTCATATTTTTGTATGCAACACTTGGTTACACTACTATTTTACTATTTTACTTTAACATGCACGTTGGTCATGTTGGCAATTTTAATTAGTGAAAACATTTATTACATCTCCGTGGCACAATTCTCCACACAAAATTTGTTACATGGTAATTATATCATTATATGTATATTAACAAATTTGGTTACAAAATATTTCACTCCTGTTTCTTTTTAACTTATAGTTTTTGTTTAGCATTAACCCGGAAAAGTGAGCATGCATTGCTACCAGTAGTTGAAAAAGTAGGACAAATTTACGTTTCAGATGTTAAACCACATTTAAAGAGTATTATATGGAGATTAATTGTTAGTAGTTATTCCTGTTTGATACCACATTATTTAAATATAGTAGTATTTAAAAAAAATTAAACGTTATACCGCCCAAAACAGGAACGAAATTGTGAGTAAATATTTATCGACCAATATACATCTAATAAAAAAACAACTAAACAACGACAAACGGCTAAACAACGACAGACTATTGTTTTTTGACGGTTAATTTTTATCATGAATTTGTACTCAAATATTTGTTGTGGGAAAATGTCCCGTTAATTAAGTGCACAATTGTACTTTTATTTTGTTGCAAATTTGCGAGGGGAAGCATTGTTGGTGGTCCTTCCCTAGAAATTTCCCTAACCTATTTTTGTATCCCTGTCTTACACAATATTGTAAGAATGCTTTTACTATAAAAAAAGGAATCCGCCTAACAACAAATACCGTGTAAAACAAAATTTTGCTATCGTCTAACTTAATTATTAATTATATTGTTCTCAATAGAATTTATTAAATGCCTTTTGTGTTTGTGTAATTAGTTTGCTAGTATTTCTAGTCACGTACAATTTTTTTAATTAAAATGAAGACCATGGTATTCTTATCGTATTTCAAAGTCGACCTATTTCGAATTGAGAACGTTATAGTATTTACCTTATTTAATTGAATAATGGACATTGGATTTGAGAAACAAACGAAAATAATGGGAACCTGAAAATTTTTGACAAAAAATATACAATATATCAAAATTTATAGAATGTAATTCATAATCGAAAATTTCACTCAAATATGCTTGAAATAGTATCCATCAATAAAGTACAAATGTTCCTGGAACTTTTAATAAGAAACATTATTAACTACGAAGAAATTTTAAGTTTGTAGCAGAATTCGCAGTATACCCAAGATTCAAGTTCGGAAAGGATTTCTTTCGACAAATTTATTTTGAAGAGACTAGTGTAGTGTAGAAGATACAAGGTGGGGCAGAGTAAAAAGCGATTTTGAAAAGCGTGGGAATCGTGCTCAGCTAATGGAAGGTGGTGGTCATGTTCCTGACACCTTAGCATTCAGTAGCAATGGAGCGGTGGACACCTCAGCATCATGCGTACGCTGTGAAAGCGTTTTATCAAAACGGTAGTTCTTACATGCAGGCACGTCGTACTTTTCGCACCCATTTTCAAATTAATCGCAATCGACTGGTGTCGTCTTCCTGTGCGATTAAAAAGTGGGTTAAGAACTTTGAAGAGACTTCGTCAACGACGATAAACAAGCCTGGGAAACCAAAGTGCGTACTCCTGAAAACATCGAGCGTGTAAGAGTTGCAATCGAAAGAAGCCCGCGTCGCTCAGCTCGCCGGCATGACACTACGTTTGGGATTTCCAACAGAACGGTCAGACGGATTTTACACAACGATCTACACCATCATCCTTACAAGATCCAAATTGTTCAGGCTCTTCAAGAAACAGATAACGTGAGTCGAAGACGGTTCTGTGAAGAAATGTTGAATTTAACTAATGAAGACGAAGATATTGTAAACAATTTATGGATGAGTGACGAGGCCCATTTCCATTTGTCCGGTTACGTCAGCAAGCAGAACTTTAGGTATTGGAGTGTCGTGAATCCTAGACAACTGCATCAGTAACCTCTCCATTCCACAAAAGTTACTGTGTGGTGGGCAATGGTTAGGCAATGCTGTGACAGTGACTCCAGAGAGATACGCAGACATGTTGGAAAACTTCCTTACTCTACAACTTACTCAGTGCGAAGTTAATGAGGAGACATTTTTTCAACAAGACGGAGCAACCCCCCACACGGCAAGAGTAAGCATGAATGTTGTTAATGCTTTATTTCCAAATCACGCGTTCTCTGGAAATGGGGATATCGCATGGCTTCCCCGTTAACCGGACCTAACAAAACGTACGACTTTGTGTATCAGGATAACCCACCACGAACAGTTGAAGCACTGAAAGAACAGATCCGACAGGAGGTGGTTCAAATCCCACTGGCAATGGTGCGGAATGTGATGAATAACTTCAAGGTTCTCCTGGAAGAATGTTTACGTCTGAACGGACGTCATCTTACTGGAGTTATTTTTAAACCTTAGTTACATTTACTTGAATTTTGAGTTAGCCTTTTTTGAATGCTTTTTTATGTAATTAAGGAGGTAAAAATACAATTTGGGAAAATTGATGGCATTTTTTTACAGCGTTTTCAAAATCGCTCTTTACTCTGCTCCACCCTGTATAACCGTTTTTGGCTAAAAATTTAAAATGTTGAAAAACATTAAAGCTAATAATTTTTAAGTTTGGCAATCGGTAGTGTTTAAATTAGGCGATTGTTTAAAAATCAGAATTTTGTGAAAGCGATATAATTATTTCTCTGATGTAATATTTTTTATACCCTTTTGACACCCAAATTTTGTATCTTTTGACTTGAATTGTAATAGTAATTAACATTTTTTTTTACTAGAATTTCAGTTATTTAATTTTATATGCCAATTTTCCCTGAGAAAGTATCAAGAAACTAATTATTATATATTGAACCGGCATTTACAATGACCTTTGAATTACATTTTTGACGAAATTAGGCGAGAAACCGTCTGTTATTTTACAAAAATTAAAGAGTGTATTCGAGACTCGTCGGCAAAGTAAACAGTGGGTTAGGATTGGAGGAGAGCGTCCTCAAAAAGCAAGAATGTCGCGGTCACAAATGAAGACAATTCTCATTTGTTTCTTCGACATCAATGGCATTGTCCACAAAGAATTCGTTCCGCAAGGCCAAACTGTTAATTCGGCCTTCTATGTTGAAGTTTTGAAGCGTTTGTGCGCCAGGGTCACGCGAGTAAGACCTGAACTGAAGAAATCTGGACGGATCCTTCAAGACGAAAACGTGCCCGCCCATTCGTCGTTCCTTGTTAGACAGCTTTTAGCGAAAAAAATAATTCCAACGTTGCCTCAACCCCCGTACAGCCCAGATCTGGCACCACCGGACTTCTGGCTGTTCCCAAAAATGAAAAGTCCCATGAAAGGACAACGGTTCGACTCCATAGAAAGTATCCAGAAGGAGACGACGACGGTTTTGCAAGGTCTAACTTCGGGCGACCTTCACAGGTGTTTCCAGAAGTGGGAAGAGAGATGGAATAAGTGTGTGGCACTCCAGAGAGGTTACTGTGAAGGAATAAATGCGTGATTATGTTCAGTTTTTTATAATGAAACTTTCATAAACAAATTCTCGTTATTTAATTGCCACACCTCGTATTGTGTCACAACTCGGAGCAAATTCACAATGTACTTGTTCTCCCAGTAGTAGCTTCGTGTAAAATTTGTAATTTAAATCTTCATCACAGCAAAAATCCTCCTCCTTCTTTTTAAAAAGCTATAAAATACAAACATTTTGTGCTGAGTCAATTAAATATTAAAAAACTTTAACAATATAGTGCCCAAATAAACGTTTATAAAACTACATACGCATACACCATCATAAACCTAACCAAACAAGCAAAACTAAAATAAAATTATACGAGTTTAAGTGTTATTACTTTCCTCATGCCCCAGATAAAAAGTAAGTTTTACTCTCTCAATCCTAACGGCTTCTGACCTTGTGCTTATGTAGATTAGGGAAGGAATTTCCATGTGCACAACCGGCCATTGAAGTTAGGATAACTATTAGAATTTTAAAAGATCGAGTCTTTTCAATATTCAATACCTTTAGTATTACTGTAAAAAATTCTACAACAAAGTTGGAATAACAATAAAGTATTTAAGACGGAAATCCTCATTAGAATAAATGTTAATAGAGAGAAATTTCAATTCAGGTAATAAAATCACTAAAAATGATATTTGGTGAATGGTCTATAAACATGTTTACAAAAGAGGGAATGGGTCTAGGGGTCGTAAGATGTTACTGTGGGATGAGCAGACGAATATGAAAAGTCTGTCCAACTTCGAAAAAGCACCTGTGGCGACTTCTCCAAACCAAATAGAACAACATTTCCGGTGAAACTCTGACCAAACTAACAGAACGCATACCACGAGTGATCCGGGGGTATTACAAGCCAAAGGAGGCTAAATGATGAGGCTCAATGATAACGTTTTATTTTATTTTTTTAATGTTATTTCTACTTCTTATTTGTTTATGTTTATATTTTTAGCAATAAGCTTGTATTTTCTTTTGCATTATTACCGTTTTATCCACGTTTGGAATAATTCACTAGTTTCCCTAACTTCAATTGCCGATAGTGTATAAGTGCTCTAACGTCGGCGTCGTTGCTTGTAACGTTCGGATTTCCTTTTAGACAAAAGGTTAAGACGAAATATAATTCCGTCATCAGGGCATGAAATGTAAGGTTTGCATATGACAGAAAAAGTTACAAACCTGAGACGTCTTGATGTTAGAAATGGAACGAAGATCTCAGCTCTCAGATGCATGTTTTAGTCAATGACATATATCGACATGGAGAATATCAGAGGTTTCATTCAGATCCTCCAAGTTGACTGTTGCGGTATGGCATGACTATCCTATGAATTTGATATTGGTCACCTCCAGGGTATGTTCGAGACGACTTCACTGCTTACAATATGGAAACTCTTGGAGATATATCGGCTTATTCGCTGAATGCAGCTAACAATAATCTTTGATACTGAGAAATTGCTGTCTTCTTCGAACACTAAGCGTTGTTACAAAGAAAACCTAAACGTTACAAACAAAAGCATCTATTTGCTAAAACTTCTCTACGAAAACCTGATAAAAGTGTCAGTTTGTTGTTCTAGTTTTTCTCTGTTTTAAAGTAAATGTATAGGGAAAAATTGTTTAAACATTGATATGCTAATATTTTTGTTTAGTTGGTACCTTTCGGGATCTGATTCAGTTGCATTTTTAAGCGGGAACCATGTTTGCTACTGCATTCTTATTGTTTCGAAAAACAGTTTGTTTGCACATCTAAATTAAAGATAGTAAGCAGCTAAAAGTGTTTTAATGTTTGTAAGTACAGTAAAAAAAACAAAAATTATTTACATAAACGTTCAAAACATCCTCATCACACTTTGCCAATATTATTAATAGTGAATATTATACGTAGTATCTCTTAGATGATTTACAGCTTAATTAGGTCTTTGTGTATCTTATTCTTTTAAAGTGCCCCGTAAATAGAAATTCAAAATTAAAAAATATGAAGATCGGAAAATCCAAAGAATCGACCCGTTTCTTGCTATCCATTAATTTTAAAAGAGTGCGAAGCAGCGAATTTCTAAATAAAGATTATTTAGCACATCGGCATATATATATTGATGGTGGATCATTGTTTAGTATCTGATTATAAATGGATTGTTCTTAATTCTTTCATCAAATTTAAGAACAAAAGAAATAAGCGCCATTAAAGAAATCGAAGATTTTCAGGTTTTTGTAAATATCTATAAGGCTTTTGACTCTTTCTCTTAAACAGAGGCGACCTTAAATCAAACTCCAAAATCTGCATTTCTTTTCCGTGTAATCGTCCTTCAATATCTTATGGTTCTCAAGATTCTTATACGAAAGCTCAAAAAAGCTCACCTGTATGTAATTCTACTTTGCAAGTTTATAACGCAAATAAATATATTGCAGTTGCATCTTAGATTTATAGATATGCAGTTTTACTCCACTCCCCTTTTCCTTTGAAACGCAAGCATCAGAATACTATGGAATGTATTACCCATTCATAAAATTTCGTAACTTTTTTGAATTTTCGAATTGAAAACCTTCTTCTGTAAATAAATAATTTTTACAATTCAATAAAAACTCACACATTGTTTATATCCTCACACGTTGTTTATATCCAGATTAAATACTTACAAATCTTTGTCACAAAAAATTTCTTGTTTCTTGTTCAGTAACAATTTTGCTTCAGTATTTAAGTGTTAGAAGCGTACTTTAAAATGCAGGAAATAACAAATTTTATGTTGATTAAATTTTTAATAAAGGTTTGGCTTATTAGCAAAAAAATATGTAAACCCTATTAACCTTTAAGTAGTCGCGTGTATCCAGTGACGCTTGTTGTCGTGTGGCGCCGTTTGGCGCCAATGAGTAACTGGGGATATATTTCGCAGTTTTTTAATCAAAAATAATAAATAAATAAAATAGAAATATCAAAATACATATATTCAAACACTTTAATTGTGAATTAACATAATTTATTGAAAAATTATCAAAATTTCTACAGACAAATATTTTTATGCATTATAGCACTCGGTGCACATAATTTGTTGATATTCTTGACAAACATGTTTTTTACAAACTATGCATTATCCTGCTCGATTTGTTTTTTGATCGAGGACATATATGGCATCGCTTTTTAGTCTTTTCTGCCAAATTCGGGGGTGGGTTGTCTGCTTCCTCTTCATCTGCAAAATTACTAGTAAGGTGTTTTCTAATTTTTCGCGGAATATGAGAGTCATCTTTTCGCTCTTGTTGATAAAATTCTGCCAACTCACGTTCTAATTTTTTCAAAAATTCTCTTCTTTTTAGAGGCTTGCTAATATTTACAGAATTGTATATAAGTGCATTGATCGCACAAACATGCGTGTGGCGCCGTATGGAGCCGAGAGGTGCATTCCCTTTTTTTGAGCGATGTAGAATGATGCAGAAAAATAAACTAAACATTCACTTATCTGTATGAAACTCTGAGGAATAATTAAGGGTTTTAATTCACAGAAAAAAAAAATTAAAGAAAATATAAAACTTTAAATTTGAATAGGCGCCATATGTCGCCACGCGACTACTTAAAGGTTAAAACGAAATCCAATTTCCCTGTTGCCAACAGTGTAGGTCCACTATCTACCTCACATGATGAATAAAAACCTGTATGAAAGTCATGCCCCCGCACTTGAAAAAGCTCAATCAGCAGTACTTATTTAGACAGTAAATATTTGGAGCGTGCTTGTTTCCGTTACGTGTAGGTGGGCCATTGAAATTCGTGTCACCATCACAAGTGCAATTATACGTATGTACTTCCCACATTCATTGTCGATGAAGTGCCAAACCATCTATTTGGTGTTGTTTACCTACCTTATTTATTTATGCCTCGCACATCGAAACATGTACCGAAAATAGGAAAATGAACAACATGGAAGTTACATTTGGTTTTGTTTACAGGGAAGTGTATAATTATCGAATCAGGTCTGAGCAATTGTAAAACGTACGTATGACATTTCTACATAATGTAAGCCAAATTCAAATATGCCAT
The DNA here is from genome assembly GCA_029619315.2 of Dynastes maya. Lineage (NCBI taxonomy): Eukaryota > Metazoa > Arthropoda > Insecta > Coleoptera > Scarabaeidae > Dynastes > Dynastes maya. The sequence continues at coordinate 39,451,282 of JAROYE020000001.1, forward strand.
GTGTAGTAAATTTTATGTCGATTGAAATGCGAAATAAATGGGAACTCGTGAATAGCGTCATGAATTGGTAAGGAAAAAAGGATTCCAGTCCTCTTAAAGCGTTGGCATTGGACAAATGCATGTGATATACACGTTGGCTCAGATCCCACCAGGATGCGAAATATATTGTACGTAGCTCTGAGACGCCTATCTAACGCACTCTTTGTCTATCTATGCGCTCGCAAGGTTCTAACAAGTGATCGTGGATTTCGGATATACTATGTTAGTTTATACAACCACAGAGAAGGTACTAATCATCATGGTATCTTGCCGGAAATTCCTACCAAAGCACGGTCGATCTATTTGCCGTAGAGTACGTGGATCGTCCTATTCCTTGGCATTCGACGATTGAAAAGATCAAAGCGTTTAGGACATTTGGCTACGTGGTCGGGAATTGCCGTAAATGTCAACAAATAGACGAACAGCCTCAAATCTCTCTAATGCTTCCCGAGCGAGAGGAGAGAGAAGTGAGGGTTTGTTCGTTGGTTGAAATGGGCGAGCCTTGCTCTAGCCGGCAAATTGCAGACGAAATCGGTGTTAGTAGAAGTACTGTGAAACGTATTTTGGAATGCAATAAATACAACAGTTACAAAGTTCAAAAATGTCAGGAGATTTTTCCCGAAGACAATTTTGCAAGAATGGAGTCTTGTGCATCCGTAGTGGAAAGGGCTAACGAAGACGAATATTTTATAAGAAATATTTTGTTTTCCGACGGATCCTCTTTTCCACGTTATGGCAAGCATAATCCGTCAGTCGTGTGATATTAGTCTCAAGAAAATCAAGAAAACATCTGGTCCGTAATGTAAGAACTCGGTACCCCGAAATACTATATATAAGTTTCGGCGGGTATCTTGGGTGATAACATTATAGGGCCATTTGTTATCGACGGCAATTTGAATGGAGTTAAATATTTGGATTTGCTGCGAACGCAAATTATTCCTGCAGTCCGTTAACTTAACCCCGATTTTTATGGAATTTGGTTTATGCAAGTAATGGAGTTTTTAGAAAACACCTTTCCTAATCGTGTTATTGCCAGGAAAAGTACGATAAAATGACCACCTCGATCACCCGACCTCAATCCCTGCGATTTTTTTGCTGTGGGGTTATGTCAAACAACATCTCCACAGTTTTGCAACCGAACTTGCAACAGTTGCAAGTAGAACTGTAGAGAATTTTCGCGACAATAGCCCTTAGAAATCTCGAGGCAGTGAGGTGGGAGTATTACTATAGACTCGGCTATTGTTTGGTCACGGAGGGGGGTATTTTCGAACCTTTCATGAAGTAATATTGTTAGAATTTCAATTTATTTTATATAATTATAGAATTTATTTTTCTTTTGTTTAATTTTATAAGGATCGTTGCTTATTTTCCTACTTAGAATTGCTTTTTCATTCTCTTACATCGCATAGCAGCAACAAAATGAATATAAGAAACTATACTTTCTAATATAATCTGAGAATACAGAAAAATTACGCAGTAATTCTGTATTAATACATTTTGTCAGAAGGCATTGAATTATAATATTACGTGATTGAGCGGACATGCGTGTTTATAATATGCGTGCGTACCGCTGCTCGCTTTATGATATACTGCGACTGGTGAGATCTTTCAGTGAGATTCGAATGCACTGTTGCCATTCATAAAGCAATCCCCCGTTCGTATCTGGACCAATGTATATCAACCAAGAAGAAGAAATTTATGTATACCGAATACCTTTAGACTAATAATTACACTGTGGTTACGGGGTGAATACAAACTTATACTCAGATTAGTCAAACAGTTTAAGAAAAGAAGTGAACTGAGATGTTCAAATAAAAAGAAAAGTAAATTTATATGCATAAATATGCCTACGAACATAACTTCTGTCACGTAAGGTAATTTATTATTAGAAGAAAAAGAACATTTTTGGTCTCACAGAGAACGCATGAAATAGTGCGGATATTGTCTGGCAGACAAAAATTACACTTATTGCCAAACCAGCAATTGTTAGCATAATTGCATTTGGTTTTATAACCACCACCTCAATAATCCTGGTATACCTTCAACACAGTGTTGTCAGTTTCAATTAGAGAAAATTATTATATACATTAAGATGTTGGTCAATTGATTAATTGAACATTACGCTTGATAAAAGGTTGACCAATTGCTAGAACTGGTTGTAACCTAGTAAGGGTTTTAGTAAAGTCTAGGCTTTTCGTGGCAACTTTGCTTGTGCCAACGAATTTGTGTATCAATTGCAATATAGTACTGTGTGATAGTATTGTATCAATCGATGATACAATTTATAGTAAAGTAGGCTCCAGGCGTAGTTTTTAGTACTTTTTACCAAAACTATTTACAGAAATATTGTAGTAATTCTTACTACATAGACTGGTCAATATAAGCTTCCTAACCCCAAATTTATAGGAAAACTTGCATTCAAAAACTCCCATGTTTGATTTTTAAAATAGGATAGGTACATCTCAGATATGTACGTACGCACTCACTCCACACTCCGTTATTTTAATGCTAACAACTGCGTAATATCTTAGCACAACGATAAAGTTAACGCATAATCTACGTACAATATGGTGGAATCTACTACACTAAGAGTACTACAAAAATATGTAAAAGATTCTATGAATGCATAGTAATATTTGACGTAATTGTAGCACAATGTACAACATTTTTTCATTTTTTCAGTGTGATAGGATCTAAAACCTCAACAAAATATTATATTGGTAGCAGAAATTGATAGAGAATAACTTTTCTTTTGCTCTCAAACGTTTTCATCAAAGCGATTGTGGTTAACTTAGCCTTTAGCGGCAATTCATTACAGAGTTTCTACACTTTAGCTATCTTACCTGTTATTACGTCATAAAATTATATGAATTATCCAGTTACGACTAAGTTGCTATTATTGAAGCAATATACGAAGCTATTAGCAAAGTTGTAAACTATGCACGACTACGACCTTATACTCCCTAAGACAACTGGCAGTTTTACCCATCAATTTAATTTGTAATTACATTGGCTTAAGTTAATGAGTTAAAAAAATGCGCAACTTTGCTTTGAATTTACTTCTTAAAAGTAGCAATAGAGATTTCATAATTATTTTAGTAATACCAGTTTATTTATTTATAATTTTATAGAAAGTCTATGGAATATTATTTAAGTAACCGTATGTACCTTGGAAGCGCATAGAAGGATTAACAGCCGTGTTATTTTCTCTCCACTTAGCACCATTCTCAAATCTTCTCTTTTAGCTTTTTAGTTTAGATAATACTTGCCAGCTCCACCTTTCCATATTAACCTATTAGCTAAAGTAATTGCCTTTATAAACTTTTAAGTAACTGGAGAAAATCAAAAAATTGTAATGAAGCAGGCTAAGAAACACATAATAAGCTCCTGGACAAAATTAACGCACCATTTTAGTAAACTTAGATAACTACATGAATGAAAATAAAATTAAACTAAATTATAATGAAAACTTTCAAATTGGGTTTATACGATCATTTCAGAAAGATATCAGCGAAACATGACTTGATCTTAAATTATTAAACACTTCTTTTGTTGAAAATAAATGAGATATGAAAACGAAAATCAAAATGAAAAACATCGAAAGCAATAGATGCAGCAATAAATCGAATATACCTTAGTACTTTATAGGTCCTGCTCTACTCCTTATTACCGTATTCATACGTCTTAGCATGCTAGTGATTAATGGTATCCTGGGGAATAATCTCCCATTCTTCAATTACTGCATCCACCAGTTGGTTGTGGTTGACAGGTGGGGGTCTATGACTCCGGACCTTTTTTTCAAGATGGACCCATAAATGCTCAATGGGATTGGGGTCTGGACTGGTAGGTGGCCATTCCATTAACGGAATATCAACATCATGCAGGTAGTCGCATGCAGGTAGACGCGCATTGTCGCGCATGATTAAAAAATTAGGACTCACAAAAGGAGCAAATGTCATTACATGTTCAAGTACGATGTTTTCCAGGTAATAATCCGCATTCATAGACCTCACATGTATAGGGACAAACAATGTACGAGCATCGAAGCAGATGCCTCCTCAAAACACTACAGAGCCGCCACCAAACAAGACCCTTGGAGAACTCTTACAACTTGCAAATCTCTCTCCCTCCCTCCCTTCCTTCGTGAATGTGTCTACACTCACGCCCAAGATTTTAAGCTAACCTTTGCTTCGTCTGAGAATAAGATCTTTTTCCAATCATGAACAGACCAATGTTGATGATTTCTGGCAAAACGCAACCTTTGAATTTTGTGCTCTCTGGTAAGTAATGTTTTTTTTTGCCGGTCTCCTGCTCCTTAATTCGGCTTCATTTAAACGTTTTCTGATTATTCGAGATGATATTACATTACGAATCGTCGATAACTCATTTTTTCAACATACCACTAGTGATTGTCCGATTTCTAAGAGCGGATTGTCTCAGAAAACGGTCATCCCTTTGATTAGTACATCGTTTTTGCTCTTGCCCTGGTCTTCGAATGAGATCCTTTTTCGTTAAATCGTCTAACCATGCGACTTATGCTGGAATGATTTCTTCCCAAGTCACTGGCAATATAACGCATGGAGCACGCCTGATTCCTGTACTGCCTTGATCGTAATTATACATTAGCTTTGTTGGATTCAGTTTCTTATTTAATTTAAATGTCGTTTGGTTTTGTTTACAAAATGAAACTTAATAGAGCAGTGGACACAGTTTTTTCTTTTAAATTTAGCGCGCACATTGTAGATACTCATTACAGATAGAGTGCTACCCCGCAAGTCGCCTTATTGACACGTGTATAGATCGGCTTCACATTAGAATCACCGCGCTGTGTGACCATGTGTATAACCAGCCAAGATATATTAAGTAATCGTCTGGTCTCCACCGCTACGTAATCGGTGAGTGTTTGACTGCCCGACATTGTATTCACTGCATTATATTATTACACGAAGCAGGCGCCATAAATTTTCGGCCTGATACAGAAAAAATACTTGGTAAAATATAACAATTTGTATTTTTCAATATAATCTCCCCTAACTTCAATACATTTATTACAACAATCAATTAATAATTCTATACCCTTGTAAAAATAAAGTTTTTCCCTCAAAATGTTGTATTACAGCTGCTTGCAGCTCACTATTGTCGTTAAAATGACATCCCCTATGGCCTCTCTTTAAATGAGAAAATAAATAATAATCACTTGGAGCCATGTCCGGACTATACGGAGGATGTTCCAATTCTTGAAAGGCACATTCGCGGATGGCAGCTTGTGAAATGGCAGCAGTATGGACGGGTGCATTGTCATGCAATAATGGAACACCTTTTGTCAATTTTCCTTGACGTTTTGCATGAATATTGTCCCTCAATTTATACAGCAAAGTTAATACCATTTGTTCAATAATTGAAATGTTTTGAGGCGTTATCATTTCAGTTGGCCGACAGTTGGCGCTTATCATCTTCAAAGGATTCTTGCCCCAAACGGAAACATTTTGCCTCCTTCTTTGCGGTAGAATATAAAGGAGATAAATCGCGATAAACGCCGTCTAAATGTTGTTTAATGTATTTTTTAACAAAACAAGGCCATACGCCTTGGCCTTGTTTTGTTATTAAATTTAATGACCGCGCAGCGCTGAATTTTCGTCACCTGAGACATTTTCATGCACCAGTATCGTTTTCTGGCTGGCTACTAAAAGCTGCTGCTCTTCGAGCCGTAATATATCGCGTTCGTAAGTTCCGTAATAAAGTGAACCGCTAAAATATATGGACAGTGTTACAACGTTTGCCCGCTATGAAAGTATAAGGTGGGGAGCGCGCGAAGCGAATCAAGGACGCTCCAGCACAAACATTATTCGATATATGCATGGAACTCGTAACTATAAATGAATCCTTACGTACCCTTACATACCCTTGATCCTTCTACAAGTCATTTACAAGGATGGATTGCAGAATTTGGAGACGACTTTGGAATTTTGGAAGGTACTATCATATATTGTAATATCTGCAATGTAAATATAAAATGCGACAGAAAATCCTGTGTGTCACAACATTTGAATACAAAAAAAACATTTGAATGCGCAAAATCAACCGATCACAGGTGATTTCTATATGGAATTATGCAAAGCATTTTGTTCGACAAACATTCCGCTAAATCAGCTTGAAAACCCTGTTTTTAAAAAATGTTTAGAGAAGTACACAAACAGGCATATTCCACGCGAATCTTCGTTGCGTCAAACTTACGTTCCCAAATGTTATTCACGTATAATGAATACTATAAAAAGCAATATTGGTAATAATTACATCTGGATATCAGCAGATGAAACCGTTGTTGCATTAGGACGTTGCATTGTAAATGTCGTCATCGGAATATTACATCCAACTATGCCATACAAACCGTATTTAATAAAATGTTACGTAACAGACAAAATTAATAGTAACGTTGTGTCTTCTATTATCGATGACAGCTTAAACACAATATTTGATACTGCTCAAAACAAATACAACAGGGCTCTTCTATTTGTAAGCGATGCAGCCCCTTTACATGGTAAAAACAGGGGAATTATTAAAACAAAAATATAAAAATATGTTACATATTACCTGTGTTTCTGATGCTTTGCATCGCATATGCGAATTTATTAGGGAAAAGTTTTCTGATGTGGACACTTTGATAAGCTCAAAGAAGAAAATATTTTTAAAATCACCCCAGAGAGTAGCTATATATAAAAAAATGTGTCCACATCTTCATTTACCCCCTACACCTACCATCACACGATGGGGTACATGGTTAGAAGCGGCTTCATTTTATACAAAAAATATTGAAGATGTGAAAAAGGTCGTTTTTATTTTAAAAAACGATGCTCGCAGCATTGTCGAGTGTAAACAAATTCTCGAAAATCCGAATTTATATCGAGAACTACAATATATCGAAAAATATTTCCTTCATTTACCATCGACAATAAAATATTTTGAAAACGAAAATTTATCTTTAAGTGATGCTATCCCTAAATTAGAATCCTATATTCGTTTAACGTTGTTAAATATTCCCCATGAGATTAGCACTGAATTAAAACAAAAAATAGTAACAACATTTCAAAAAAGTCCTGATATCGATAAATTGAAAGAATTTGTTAAAAATACCGGTGAAAATGAATTTAAACAATATTTCCATCATCCTCCGCTAAGTAGTGCAGATGTTGAAAGAACGTTTTCACAATTTAGAGATTTTTTCTCATCAAAACGATGCCGTTTTACAAAAGAGAATGTCGACAAATTAATGATTATTTACGCAAATAATTCATTAAATACGTGAACGCGTTCTCGCTGGATGTTGTGTCTAAACGGCATATTGAACTCCAATGCCCCCACTATTTCATTGCGGAATAGGCGGAAGATTAAAAAGTGGTGGGGCTACTTTTGTGACGTAGCACATATTTTTCAGTAACTCTGATAATAAGCTACTTGAAACTAATCGATTTCCGTGACCTTTCGTAAAAGCCCATAATAATATGATCCTCTGGACATTATGCATCACGGGGGAACGTTTTCCGTCCCATTTGTCCTTGCAATACGCTTGGGGTAGTTGTTACATTTTCCTACGACTGCCCAGACGTTCTAGTTATAATCTATACGCTATGTGCCTTGTATGTATGTTCCGTCTCGCTACTACCTCCCTAAAGAAGCGGAGTTTCCAAAGACCATACATCGTGGGGGTCCGAGTGCTGCATTGCTTATAGGCGAAAGAGCGACGGAAGGCAGTCGTGACACTTCGTACACTCGGTTCTCCGACGAAATTCTGGCACTCCGAGATAAAGACACGTATACGTACGTTAGGCCTGCTCTCTCGGCGGTGATCGTCTGTTTGATGCTCGACCGCAGCGGTCCTCTGTTTAGCGTGCGTCTTATCTCTAGGTTTGCAATATAATAAAGTACCGTAGTTACGATTATTTGAATTAATACAATTTTACATCAATTTTCATTTTGTGTGTGAATGGTTATATTGCATTTATGTATGTTAAATGAATTTAAATTAATTTTTGTGGTAAATAGGTACACATACAATATTTTAAATGTATATAAATACAATATACATGGGTTTATAAGATATAAAACAAAAGGAATGGCGAATTTACAGCTAACCCAAATGATATATTAAATTTACAAAGTAAAACAATAAATGATGGATTCCCAAAATAGAATAAATACAGTAACGAATTTGTTAGCGTAAAAAATAAGCCTTAACAGTAGTATTGGATTGTCTTCGAAGATAAATGATAACTCAGCATAGTCTTCATTTGGTATTTTATTTTCTGTTATAGTTTGGTGCTATTAATGGATTCTTTTGCAGCTAGAACCAAATTTCAATGCAGAGCAGTGTCAGGAGAGGCGCAGTTTACAACACACAACCGAAAGTATCACAAACAATAGTATTGGAGGCACAGTAGCGAAGTTTAGTTTAACGACTCCAGTAAACGGGCACATTTTATTCTCATAGACAAATTCCATCGTTGACTGTAATAGGGCTCCGATTAAAGTTTCAACGAATAAAATAATGTCATAGCTTATCGATGGCACTTATCGATAAGAATAAAAATATGTCCCGCCAATATTTTTTTATTTAAATATAACATTTAGAGTACTTAATAATATTTCTACTGCAAATACTTCAACGCATTATTAGGATTATTATTATTATTTTCCTTAATTACACTTAAAAAGTCATCGAAAGAGAACTAGGGATCAACGCCAACCAAAGTACAAAATTTTATCATAAGTTGATTACTGCGCAAGGTGACGTTTTGTGATATATGTGTGTATCAACTTCTGTTTTATTAAAACCTAAATAGAAATCATTTATACAAATAACTGCCTCATATGTTTACTCTTTTATTCAGCAATCATCGAATGAAATCAAATTCATAATTATTTTCATTTCCTCTGCAAGTTAAAAATAAATGTATTTCCAGATATAATTTGAACATCAAATGAGTTTACATCTACACAAAATATATGTTTTTTAATTACTCGAACCTTTAACCAAACAGTTGCTAGAACAATTTTGAAACGCAGTTGCTATTTTACTCAACTTACAAAAAAAGCATTTTTTGTTGCTCGAACTATTTAATCAAAGATTCGAACAATAAATAAACACACTTAGAGACACAAAAAACGCATAGATCACTGTTATCATTATTTAGTTAGATTAAACAAAAGTATCAAATCTGTCAAACTGATTTTCGTTCAATAAAAGTTATGTAACTGACTAGTTGTTTATATTCAATATAAATAATATTGCAGTAATAAACGTTGCGAATGATTTGTTCTTGTTTTGTACGCACTACTACTAAAACAGTTTAGTTAATTAAGTGGATCACCTTTCTACCACAAGTAAACTGTTTGCTCTTAGTTAACTAATATATTATCCCACTAGAATAGTTCCAGTAAGTGAATAAATTTTACTACTATTGGTAACCTTTTTAAGTTAAGTAGTATACTTACCCCAACTACTGAATCTCAAGAATCTTCATTTTCTTGTGATAAATAAACAGTTCATCTGTCCCCTATTTTATTAAAATTTTTACTTGGGGTTATTAAATACATACTTAATTAGGCGCTAACATTTTTCTCGGTATATACATCTTTAAGAGGATACAAGCATACATTATTTATCAAATATTCATTGAAGTTACGATATTCTGAAACGCAAAATACAAATCCTTTTTGCAAAATTGTTGAGATAGTAAAACGCTGTTCGGTTAAATTGGCCGAATGGCTGTAACGATTTCGGAAAGTACAGGATACCTGAGGGATCCTAGAATACTTTATGCATCCTCCGAGTTCACGATAGAATCACTAGCGCGCTCCTATATGTCAAAATATATTTCCCGTCGCACTTAAACCTTGGATAAAAATTGGAAATTGAGCATGTTATTTGTGGTACAATTTATGGTAAAATTGTCGCGAATGACAGAGATATTCATTCTAATAAAATGTAAAAAAACTATCAAAAATCATGTTCGCATTGTTTATCAAGATGTAAGATTGTATTCGTTACAACAAACAGAAAAGGATAAACAGTATATATAAGGTGAATCAAGTTAAGTGCACAAAATGGATGAATAACGCATTGTCAACACTGAATATGAAACAAGTGAAAGAAAAATTTGCGATATAAGTTTTAATAATGTGTGGCACTAAAATGAAATAGTATGGTGTGTAGTTCATGCGAAGTGTACGCTTTCAGTGTGTAATAACTAGAGCCCGGTAACAGGGAGCCGTGCCATAGCCGTACCTCCCTAGTATACAAAAACAATAGTAAGAAAATAGAAAAAAAATAACAGAACTAACATAATTATATGTGAAAAGTAGTGAAAAGTTGACACCATTAGATGTGTTTCAATAGTTGTCTCGGTGAGCGATGTTCGCCGTGGTGAGAAAATGAGTTTATATTTTGAAAAAGAGCATTCAACATCTACCGATGTTATACATGCATGATTAAAATACTCTTTATACTTAGTCAGTGGATTATTCGATGCACCATCACAAATTTGCTTTAGTGTGCTAAAATCGGGATCTTTTTATAGCACATTCTCGAACATTTCTAAAACGCCATTATATTTTGCAGCATGTATAGTGAGCAGCTGTGTATGCACTCCGTCCATAATTTGCAGAGACTCCAATAATGATAACGATCTATTTTGTAATTGGTCTATTGCGTCAGCTAATCCTTTATAGTAGCTACGAATATCTTTTAAATCTGTTTCAACGGAAGCTTCGGCAGGATTGAATTGTGCAGCAACAGCTTTCACTATTTTGAAATGTTCAGCATAATAAAAAGCTGCCTGCAACCATGTTCCCCAACGTGTAAGAATTGGCTCCGGTAGTTGACGAATACCAGGACACTGTGTGAAATGATCGTAGGCGTTTGGGAGATTTCAAAAATACTTTTTTTGTGCTTGCTATTAATGCATCTACCTCGGGAGAGCATTGTCGAATGGTTTCTGCCACAAGATGTAAAGCATGCACTTTACACGTAACATATAAACACTTGCAATCATGTTCAAGAAGAGAACGGCCTACCGAACGCATTATCGCTGCGCCGTCGCTCATAAACATCAACACTTTATCTTTTGAAATTTTTCCAACGTATTAAGTACAACCTTCGTAATTGCTGCAGCAGTACACTCTTGTAGTCTTCGGCTAGCTAGTAACAGTGGTAATGTAGGTTTACTAGGATCTAATGTGCGTATCATAATATTTACAATTGATTTTTTTTTACAGTCTGTTGTCTCGTCAACACATAACCAAAGAAACTGTTTTTTCAATATGCGTTTCATTTTTTTTTCCACGTCATCGCGTACAAACGCAACATGCTTACGTGCTGTTTTCTCCGTTGGCAACCGCAATTCGGGATTGTATTTGTCCCAAAAGTCCTTAAACGGTTGTTTATCGAGTAAGCTTAGTGGCAAACTACAGTTTATCAACATAAGATTTACATTAAAAAAAAATGCACTTCTCGGTAGCATGCCCAATTTTCGTTTTCTATGCTGTGCGGAATTTACGTGTCTTGTACAGTTCCACTTCTTATTTGACATCAAATGTATTTTGCACACTTTACAAACTATCTTACTCCCGTTGTAAAGCAAATCGGGAAAGCAGAAATAAACTTATTTACTATGTCTTGAAAGAGTCGTTTTTTAGCCTTCGACATGTTCACTAAAAACTACAATTAATAACTACGTCTGTATCAATAAAATCAAAACGCACTACACTAAATAATAACTACAATTAATAACTATCTCTATATCAATAAAATCAACACACCCTATCCGCTAAACTGAACTGAGTAATGATGATTTGTCGTGTCGTATCATAATCGACCAGCCCACCTAAACACAGTCACACCGCCACTGCAATTGCTCTCCAGTTACCGGGCTCTAGTAATAACTAGTATGGACAAACAGCGGTAACAGTCAGTGGAGTAGATACGTGATGCGGAGTCGGCGATTATTTATTTCACGCGTTCACAGCGTCAGTATTAAATCGACGCTCTATGCGAGTAGTTCTGTATATATGTAGGCTGTCGTAACTTATTTCGTAATTGTACGCTTATGTTTGCTTTAAAAATGTCGCAGTTAGGTACGTCGCGAAAGCGACCAATGGCAGACACAGTTAAAACTTTATAGTGGACATGCCGGACTTAATTTTTGATGGCGCTAAAATTCAATGTCTAGTTTGTAAAATCCCTTTAATGTGTTGGTCCAGAAGCCATCGTCAACGTCACATCGAAAGCAAACAGCATTCTTCTGCAAAAAATGGCATACGAGACCAAGAAGAATTTACATTTGATTTATGTGTTACTCTTATTTTATGTAATCTATCGTTTCGTTTACTGGACAAAGAAGCATTTGTCTCCTTCTGGAATAAATATGCGGACTGTAAATTACCTAGTCGGACATCTATACGAAATGTAGTGCTATTTGCTCATGAACATATAGAAAAAAGAATGAAAACGGAATTGAAAGATAAAAAACTGTGGTTGTATGTGGACGAAACAACAGATCGTCAAAAACATTCTGTGGTTAATGTAATTGTACGTACAATGGAACCACATCGACCGTCATCCTCCTTCTTACTCGCTTCCAAAAGAGTTATAAATTGTACTGCCGATGAGATTTTAAAGGTGGTGTTGAACTCATTGAACAAATTTGAAGTTTCAACTAAGCAACTTTTAATATTTATGAGTGATGGTGATGCAAACATGCGTTCTTTGGGCCGACCTCTTAAAGAACACAATGGTAACTTCTTACGTGTACATGTAACGTGTAAAATCCATACTCTAAATCTTGCGTCACAAACGATTCCTACATGTTTTCCACTAGTAAATGCATTGATCGCTAGTACAAAGGTAGTGTTTCTAAAGTCCCCGAAACGTATCCGACAATTTCACAAACTGTGTCCTGATTTACTTGAACCACCACAGCCGATTGTTACACGTTGGGGAACATGGTTACAGGCTGCGTTTTACTACAACAAATATTTTGATCAAGTAAAGAAGATAGTTTTAGAATTCAATTCGACAGAAGCTGCAGCAATCAAGAAAAGCCAGGAAATATTTCAAGGTAGTCAGGTTAAAAGAGATTTACAAACTATTCACAACAATTACTTTGGACTAGCGGAGGGAATAGAAAAATTACTAAATGTTTCGATGTCGCTAGTGGATTCTGTTCAAATTGAGAATGATATTCACGCACAGTTACGCGCTGTAGAAGGCGAAACAAATTGGTGTGTAATACGAAAATTTGAAAGTGTTTTAGAGAAAGACTCCTTTCTTATATTAAGATAAATTTGTGAAGGTGCGTGTGAAGATGCATTAAGTTGTTTCAAAGATTATTCTAAATATGCAAATATAACATCGCTAGATGTCGAACGGTCGTTTTCGGCATTAAAAAACATTTATTCCGCACGTCGTACTCACTTGACTGAAACAGCTGTGGAAACATATCTAATGATCAAATATTTAACAGATGTTGCCCAGTTTGTGATTTCACGGAAGACTTTTAAAACGGTAAGTATTTCAGCACGTTTCATAATTTATTCCTTACTTTCTATTTTATGTGTAAACTTTTACGCGCTCGCCACGCCTCTGGCTGTATATTTGCCCAGGTTAGTTATTACACTGACTGTTACCGCTGTTTGCCCGGACTAGTAGTAACCATAATAGGTTTCTTATGCTCTAAATCAAAGCAAATACTATACCTACCTTTGAAAGTATAACAAAAATACTTAGTAAATATATTTGGCGCATTTAAATACTTTTTTTTCGGGAATATTTCGAAATAACTCGCATAGAAAGAATAGAAAGCAAATTATGCTTTACCTATTTTATAGTATTTGAAATAAAATTTGTTAAGTCAAAAAGCTTCGTGATTGAATTAGATTTTAGAAACATCCTATGTATACGATTACCACAGCCAAGTATATAGTTAATGCGGATCTAAAAATTGATATATTATTGATGGAAAATTAATCCTTAATAAAAGATTATAATATTTAAATGGAATCCTGCACCTGTCAAATTTTTCAGAAAATATTAAATTTTTCAACGTGCAGATCGATGATATGCGGTGTCACTGTAATAATATATCACGATATCACATTTAAAAGGACTGTTCAAAAAATCCATCGTATTGGGAACGTTCCGTTTGAAGTAAGAAACTTAATATAAATTTTTCATAACTGGAGAATGTCCTGAAATTGAAAATAGTTTAAAAAAATAGTTTATCCGTAACATCGCTAAGTAAGTATTTTTAACAATTAAACCCCTGAAAGTTATTTTTTCGAAATTATTTCATCGTACCACATACATTGAAATTCATTTTTATTCCAATTTCATTAGCTCGTTTAAAAAGATAAAATTGGGAATTAAACATTTTTGTTCTATATTAAAATATCAAAGTTCGATTACGGTATTCATCTCCCACGCAACGAGCTAATATTTCAGGAGGTATTCTATTTGCGAATATCCAACAGACATGCAAATGAATTCCTACCTTCGGCAAATGTTTCAAAGGAACCGTAATTAAGGAAATCGATCTGCAAATAACACAGTGTTGAATTTCCTCGGTCGTACCATTCTAGCATCGTCCCAGATACAAAGTCATGCAATGTTTCGTTGCATACCCTTTGAATAACGAATTTCAGCCTGGTGCGTTTCAAGTATTAGCGAATGCTATTGTTTGTATTTGTCTCTTCGTGTATGTATTCAAGTTATTCTTGTTCTGTTTTTATGTAACGATGGTGTTGTGTAAATATCGCAAGTTATTCTGTGTAATTTTTGTGCCGAGAAATTTATTAGAAATTGATGTGGCATTTATCACAAAGTATTTACAGGTTTTACAGGTGTGTACTTTATTAGTATAAATGAATCGTATTTTAATGTATATGTTAAAGTGAAATATTGAGAAGTTGTTAAAGCATAAATTATAACAATGTATATATAAAATTAAAAATGAATACCACAATTTTTACACATTACCAGTGGCGGTGGGTGATGAAGTAAACGGGAGCGTGCGAACAACAATTCGATGTCCTCGTGTATTTCCGTTTCATACTACAATGTTGTACACAGCATGCAAGGAAAATACACGAGAGAATCAAATCGCTGTCCGCGCCCTCCTGTTTACGTCATTACTCACCTAAATGGTTTGATCGCGAAGGCACTGAAAAATCTTGAAAATTGATTGATGTGGCCTCAAACGTAATCGCAGGATGAGGTCAATTATATGAAAAGTTTGCATTAGTTCAAGAAATAAAAACCATGATTTGTTATTACTAAAGCCCGGACTTATGGCACTCTCCTTAGTGCTAGTTCTGTGCTTTGCTGTCACAAGATGCGTTACAAAGTACTATTTTTCATAATTCACTTTTGTATCACACACTTTACAAAATAATACGGTACCATTGGTGCTAAAAATGTCTTTACCGAATTCGCGAATAAGTTTATTTAATTTTGTTTGAGCAGAAGCACGTTCTTTCGGAATATTTGCGTTGTTATGCGATGATATACAAACGACGACTGTACCATATTGAATAGAATTTATTGTATATAATGCTACTTAAAATTAGGAATTAGGAAGAATTGTCCGGAATTATTATTTATTCAATATTTCTTAAAAAACTAATGAACACAAGCAAAATGACCGTTATTCTATCTAATGTTACTTAGAATTATAATTTATAGTTCTAAATAACATTGAATAGAATAACGGTAATTGTGGGATTATGTATTTAATATTTCTTAGAATTGTCTTTAGTCTAGAATATAGGCAGAATTACGTGAATAGGCGTTTATTGCCTTTAGTCTTGAATATAACGGAGTAAAGTATATCTCTATTTATATTGTGTTGTTTTGTCCACCTTAAAAATTCATTCAAAAACAATTTATGTCATCTTTGTACAAAATTGACCCCATTGTGAATCGGTTAAATTCAAATAAAAAAAATCTGCTATACGTACCTAATTGAATTGAATAAGTTTGATTTGTAGTATCATTATTATCATATCTAATTTTCGTACTCTTTCGGAAATGTGGTGCATACCTGCTAATAGAAGATAAACTATTGATGTGTTGTAAATTTTACATCGTCGAACGCAGCTGTCATTCCAGCACATATAGTGTATTCAGTATGGCCACTCGTTCAATGTCACGAGCTCTGGAGCGGGGGTACTAGGGACTTATTATAACTCTAGCCAACGACAAACGTGGGATAACAGAGAAGAAACTCCTCTTCTGATCATTTTCTCCATTTCGTAATCTCATAAAATTAATGAAAAATGTTCCTAGAACAAGTAACAGCGTAAATTCGGAGGTATTTCTAGCACAATTTCGTAAATTAAATATATACCGTAAAGTTGTTGTCATAGTCGTCAGTAAGTTTCATTAATATTGGGTTGTCAGTGGAATTTTGTAGCATAGAGTAATATATTTTGAGTCATCTAATCGCGTCACTACATTCATTTCATAATGCTACTTTTAAAAATAACTTTATTCATTGAAAATTCATCATCAATTTATATTTGGAAAGGAATTATCAAAATTTGGTGTGAATAAAACAATCGCCATCGCGATTAAAATAAAGGAGTAGAAGGACACCAATTAAATTGACTGGCTTTGGGTCAAGCTTTCATTGAGGCAACACGTGTTTGGCTGTGTTCCAAGTTTCCAAGTGTTTATATTTCAAATCGTTCGATAAATTCAAGATAGAAGTGAAGGTTGGTAGGTAAGAGTAAGCAAGTTTCCTGTAAATTTCACATAAACATGAAATTTATATGACATCGTCGTAAAATCCACATTAGTTTCAACTTTAGTTTTCATTAAAATCACATTTGTTGATCTTAAAGTTCATCTAAATTGCCGAAAAAATGTATTAGAACACTTTGGAACCCTCAGTTCATATAATTAACCAATTAATTTTCGAAAATTTAATCTTTTTCAACAATTTACCGTTTTTAAAACATTTCACTGTATACATATACTGGTGGACGGAACTTTTAAACATTTACTGCATTTCTAATAACATTACTAAACAGAAAACTTTCAAATTCATCACTTTTAAAATTCATAGATAGTTTTCATTATTTGGAAAATCATATGCAAAGAACGTATTTCACAACTTATTCCAAATTCCTGGAGCATTATGGTGATCATCTTTATTACTAACAATAAGTTATTAATAAGCCCGGCATAATCGGTCTTCCCGACAGAATCAGATCAGTCGCATCGACCGCGTATTATAAATAACGAGTGTATGTGTGACTTGCGCTGGACAGAAGTGAAATTTCGAAATCAATACCCTGTGGTAAAAGATAAAAACTGACGCAATAAAAATATTTGATAAATAAAACGAATATATGCACACGTTGAAGTGTTTTTACTGCCATTAACATTTTTTGTATGAAAACGGCATTTGTTATGAATGTAATGTAATAACCGTAAAAAATGAACAAGGTAGTTTCTTCAAAAATCTGTTGTACTTAATACCGTAATTGTATGAGTAACTATATGGTATATATATGGTATGTATGTAGTAAAAACTGCTTTTGTTTTTCAAAGATAACGAAAATCTGTATTTACATTGATTGGTTTTTAAAATTAAGATTGCGTTAATTTTAATACGCCACATAAGAAATTTCACTTCAATAAATAGTATAATATAATAAATAAACGTAACTTCTTAACAGCGTGGATAAGATTGGTGAAAAATACGTACCATCAGTATGTTTCCACATTTGCCTTGGTGAAGGATGTTCGCTGTGATGAAAAAATGTTCTTATTTTTCGAGAAAGACCGATCAACATCTACGGAAGTAACACTGGCATAATTAAAATAATCCTTGGAATTAGTTAATGAATCTGCAGATGCACCATCACACATTTGTCTTAATCTCGTACTTACATTACATATATTTATCTTTATAATTACGTGTAACGCTTTATCTTTATAGTTATGTGTAACGCTTCGAAAGGTTGAGAAGAAACTGTTGCAACAAATCTATAATTTCATTTCATTCGCTGAAGTAGCTCGTGCCGATTCGTCTGCATACATACGTCGCGTCGTAGACCGGACAACCTTACTCCTAGCTTGGCGCGAACCATACTGTGCCAGGCTTAGTAATTAGATATACTAACTTTTTTGAGAAGTTCCTAACTTGAATTCAAACAATCAAATAAAATAGATGCAAATTCATTTTCTTTCAACTTTCATCCATCTTTTTCTACGAGATATCTCGAAAGTTTTGTTATCTCGTTCCTGAATAAATTTAAATAGCCGTCACCATTTAAATTTCCTCTTATGGAAAATGGTCCTATTATGTTGTTTCCAAGCAAACTATCCCACACATTCACTTTTTAAGGGTGCCTGTTAACAGCATTGTTTCTTCGGATAAAACTAGTTCGCCAAATGACGCTGTGTACACTTCGCAAAAGTGTAGTCTGCGATCTAGATCATCTTCAGTCAACTCATGAGCAAAATGCATTTTGAAGGGTCCCAATTTTGCATATTTTAGAATTTTCTGGGTAGATTTTTGGGAGATCCCGTGAATTTGTCCTAATTTCGTTGTCAACACGTGATTATTTTCTTGAACTATTAGTGAATCATTTACACTGGTGTCTTCAACGGTTGCTATTCTTGGACGTCCACTTCTTGGTAAATCTTTTACTTAACGAAATGCATATGTAAAACAAAGTGTGAACTTCTTTAAAAATAACGTGGTCGGTCACCATATCCATTCATCATCAAGATGTCATTTTGCTCAGATACTGTAAGTTTTACTGCCACAATAAATAATCAACAAATCCAAAAGATAATAACACCATTAACTTGTGACAACAATCTGACAAGTTACAGTAAACTGTCGGTGTTTTCAAAAATGTAATTTTATATTACCAGGTAGTTTTTTTTTTTGCATTTCGTTTTTACAATAACAATGTTGATATTACTGGAAGTACTTTTTTAATCTGTTATATATGTGTTTATATGGGACGCACAAATAACTAGGAAGCATTTCCAATTCGGAAGCGAAAAAAATATAATAAATTCGTTATTTTTAACATAATCTATACCAAATTAAAAAAAGGACTTCTCAAACAACAATGTTATTCGACCTTTCCAGGAATTTGTACTAGCCCTGTATATTTTATTTTACTACTTTAATATACTTGACTTCAATTTATAAATATGCTGAATTTAAAGTCAAGCCTTTTTTATAAATAAGGGCTGTCAGATGGAACTGATGAAGGTAAAACAAGAAATTTTACATCTCTTACTTGTATCGAGTCTGGCTACTGTAGAACAAGTCTTAGTAGATTTCGAAAAGTTTAATCGGTCTAGACATTTGTGGTATTTGTTAGAATATCAAATGGGGTGACATAAAACTACAACAATAAACCAAAGTCTGGATAAATAATTATTTAACTTGTTTGCACTACGTACTCTTGTTAAACTTTCCAAACTATAAATAATGCTGGCTGAAACAACTGTACAGGAGGTTGTCAATGAGCTATAAATGCGATGCCAGGATGCTGTGTGCTTACAGTCCGATCTCACAAATTACAGTAGCAATCGTTCGTGTCAAGGAAAGTTGACGGGAGGCATTTGAATCCGCTACAGTAACTATAGCTTGTACTTCTAATGTCCAGACAAGGAATAATAAACGGAAAGCGATATCGACTGTTAGAGCTAATTTCATCAACATTCGTTATTGACAGCGTATTAGATACATGTACCTGAACTTCCTTGGAACAACAAAGCATTACTTAGTTTTCCAATTAAATGTGTTGATATGTGTGTAATAATAATAATCAAAATCTTTTATGCAACCTTTTTCGACATTACCATTGGCAAGTTTAATGATGAAATTAAATAACTTTCAAAAAATTTTTCATTTTAGTTCGTAGTACATACATATCGTAGTAGTAAACTTTTCTGTCAGAGCATATTAACAATAAATTAGTGATAGAGGATACCGTAGATTAAATGGTTTATACACTGCTATAGATTGGCAACTTCCCTTGCATTTCAGGTTCTGGTGGCACTTTGAATTTCGTAGCAAAACTATGAAATTAATGACGGTCTATTCAAATGAATATTTGTGTACAATAAATTTTTATTTATTTTTTCAAAACACTGATCTCATTTTCAATAAATTAGAGTGGAGCAATATCAAATGAATCGCCTTATATAGATAAAATACGTTAATATTAAGGAAAGAAAAACGAAAATGAAGTAACTTTTATCATTCCGTATTGACAATGTCATATATTATTTCTTACAAGATACATCTGTGAGGTGCATTCGAAACGCAATCCTGTCAGCTATTCTGGGGTTACGAATACGTCGATCGGGCGTTAATCGCAACCCCTCGCTAAATTTTATCCACTTGTGGTCCGAGATTGAAGCCTCGGTCAAGACGTGCTACTCCTGGACATAAGCAGCATGCCTGTCGTCAACTACAAACCTTTGAGTACCTATAAAATTCTGAATTTGAGATTAAACTATTTCAGGGTGAAATAAATAAGACGGAGATTTGGCAGTCGAAAACACGCAAAACTGACGGAAATTATATCAAGTTATAAACCATATCATTTCTAGGGTCTAAGGAGAGATTTACTAGCGCATGCGCATTTATTAACAAATGCGCCCTCTGAAAATCGTAATGGAACTGATAGCTAAGATCTGAATCTGCTTAATTCCTTATATCGGGACATTCCACGGCATGTGTAGTATGTGTAGTATATGTTCAAAAATACTCATAAATCAAGAGAATTGCGAATGTACCCTTTTCTCTCCAATCCCTCTTCACTCTTTCAGGATAGTAGAAGATACATTTTAAATTCATCTTAAATGTGTGAACCAAAAAAATAAATAAAAGAAGCTTGTGCTGAAAGAATACACAAATGCCAAACGGAGTTAATTTTGGTGAACATGGTGCATGCGAAACAACATTCTCGCAATTCTCTCAGTTCCTCTGGAACAAGTCTTTACTTCAATAGATAGTGCGTTTAAGTTGCTGGGAAGATTGGCATATTTTAACCCGTTAGAAAAATAATGAAGGATATCTCCTTCGAATTTAAAATATTGCGACCATGCACATTGCTTCAATTTTTAGAATTGTGAAAACACAAATAAACTCGTCGCCACAGAAAACTTTTTTTCATTAATACTTCAATCGATGCAACTGTTACTGCGTTTCCAAATTTGTTCGTTATCTTTTTGTCCAAAAGAGTCCAAACTTACTTTTGCATTTATTTTTTAAACGACTTTACTTTCAAACATTTTGACTCTGTCCAATTAGTTTTCGATCTGTCCGTTTGTTTACATCTATCGACAGGGATACCAATAGAACGGCTTCTATATTTCCATATGTTGATCTCGGCGATGAGTGTCTATCTTGATCCTATTGTTGATTGGTCAATAGGGTCAATCGAATACTGATGTATTTATTCTTGTTATGTGTAATTTTTACAAAAAATGTAATTGCGAAATAGATTTTTTTTTTTTTGAAAATAACTGGTGCCTTTTATTACTATCAACCGAGGTGAAGTCGATCGGAGAGAGTAAAGTCGATCAAATCGGGCGTTTCACATTTTTAATGCGTATGGCGACAAGGCATAAACAATCAGCTGTTTCCTCTTTACAACAGTATATATAGCCGACTGACGAACAAGTATGATTAAATTAAACAGTATTTTTTTAAATTTGTACAATACACGAAATCAAAAATTTGCACGGCTGAATCAAGTAACACTAGGCCGGTCGTAGCCACTCTAGGAATATATTGAATAAAGGTTGTCTACAACAAAATTTGGAAATTTACCTCTTGTATCGTTTTTATTGCAATTTTTGTAAAGAAAAGCAGCATAACGGGGTGAAGTCGATCACATGGTTGTGGCCAAATTTTGTTCGGTTTTGAGGTTAGTTTTAAAGCAATTGATTTTATATGACTTCCTTAAATGAATTATGTTTACTAGGGTGTGAGATATGCTTTTAACTAAAAATTAAAAAGAAATATTCGCCCTACGGCCATCATCCAGTGACCAATGGACAACCTAAACATTAACGAAGATATATTTTTACTTGCATTAAAATATAATGATTTGTTTTCTAACTACTTGAAAAAAATCGCAATTCTTTGATCGACTTCACCCCGGTTGACGGTACTACTTACCACCTCTAATTTAATTTTACTGGACGCTTTCGATAATACTTTTTTTTATGTAAGTCATTGAAATACCAGAACTTAAATAGATTAAGTTATTTAAATTCTTATGTTGGAAAAGAATGAAAGAAATAAATAACTGACCGTATATGTCCAATCTCAACACTATAATGCATAATCATATTACACTATTTGAACTGAAACTTTCATACGCACATTCAACTCTGTCGAGATTTTCCGAAATTTCCTCGAAGCTAGAGCGCTTAATATTAACATAAACTGATTAGCAGTCCCAATATAACCACAGCGACCCTCCTTAATTACTTCCTAGCCCGCCATCAGCTCTAATATCCGTCAATTTTCGTGCATTTGTTTTGTCACCTACGCAATTATACCCTCTCTCGCCGAGGGGACTGTTGACGTAAATAATTATGCGATTTTTCCCTTGTCACTTCCATTTGGATTACAGCGCATCATCGGTTATTATGCTCAATTTAAACTGTTTAATATTCAAATAGCCCCCGAGCCGTATTCTACCGATTTCGGGGCTTGTAGTAGACTGTAGACTACTCTATTGAAGTTTTACTTTGCAAATGACAGAACTTAACGCTGAACTATAAATAACAATATTTTTAAAGAAAATGTGAACGAGTAGCATCAACACATTATACGTTAATAAAATTTTACTACACATCCCGAATGTATTTATTTATTAAAATGTGTTACAGTGGAAAGGAACCTCCTATCTTTTTCTTTGAAGAAAACGAACTAAGATAGTTAGCTCAACTATCTTCGATATACATTTACATCGCCCACTTATTATATTTGAAATCTTTTAAAAAGTTAAGTAGATTATTGAAATATTGAACGCAATTAGTATTTGTTGATATTATTGCTAGTCTGAGCAAACAGCGGTAACAGTCAGTGTTGTAGATATGTGGTGCGGAGTCGGCGATTATTTATTTCACGCGTTCACAGCGTCAGTACTAAATCGATGCTGTATGCGAGTAGTTTTGTGTATATGTAGGCTGTCGTAACTCATTTCGTAATTGTACGCTTATGTTTGCTTTAAAAATGTCGCACACAGTTAAAAGCTTTATAGTGGACATGCTGGACATAATTTTTGATGGCGCTAAAATTCAATGTCTAGTTTGTAAAATCCCTTTAATGTGTTGGTCCAGAAACCATAGTCAACGTCACATCGAAAACAAACTACATTCTTCTGCAAAAAGTGGCATACGAGACCAAGAAAAATTTACATTTGATTTATGTGTTACTCTTATTTTATGTAATCTATCGTTTCGTTTACTAGACAAAGAAGCATTTGTCTCCTTCTGGAATAAATATTCGGACTGTAAATTACCTAGTCGGACATCGTTACGGAATGTAGTGCCATTTGCTCATGAGCATATAGAAAAAAGAATCAAAACGGAATTGAAAGATAAAAAACTGTGGTTGTGTGTGGATGAAACAACAGATCGTCAAAAGCATTCTGTGGTTAATGTAATGGTACGTACAATGGAACCACATCGACCGTCGTCCTCCTTCTTGCTTCCAAAAGGATTATAAATTGTACTGCCGATGAGATTTTGAAGGAGGTGTTGAACTCATTGAACAAATTTGAAGTTTCAACTAAGCAACTTTTAATATTTATGAGTGATGGTGATGCAAACATGCGTTCTTTGGGCCGACCTCTTAAAGAACACAGTGGTAACTTCTTACGTGTACATGTAACATGTAAAATCCATACTCTAAATCTTGCGGCACAAACAATTCCTACATGTTTTCCACTAGTAAATGCATTGATTGCTAGTACAAAGCCAGTGTTTCTAAAGTCCCCGAAACGTACCCGACAATTTCACAAACTGTGTCCTGATTTACTTGAACCACCACAGCCGATTGTTACACGTTGGGGAACATGGTTGCAGGCTGCGTTTTACTACAACAAATATTTTGATCAAGGAAAGAAGGTAGTTTTAAAATTCAATCCGATAGAAGCTGCAGCAATCAAGAAAAGCCAGGAAATATTTCAAGATAGTCAGGTTAAAAGAGATTTACAAACTATTCACAACAATTACTTTGGACTAGCGGAGGGAATAGAAAAATTACTAAATGTTTCGATGTCGCTAGTGGATTCTGTTCAAATTGAGAATGATGTTCACGCACAGTTATGCGCTGTAAAAGGCGAAACAAATTGGTGTGTAATACGAAAATTTGAATATTTACATCCTCCAACGCAGCTGTCTGGCCACTCAATCAATGTGAAATTCCCTCTGGCGGATACTAGCTCTTTTTCAGAGGCCTCTTTCCTTCCCAAGCCCCCGATCTTCGGAGTAGGGGTATTAGCAATTAATTTGATTACATTTGGTCAAGCTTTCATTGAGGTAACTCCTATTTTGAGTGTGTTCCAAGTTTCAAAGTGTGTAATATTCAAATCATAGAAAAATTTCAAGGTATAAGTGAAAGTTGGAGTTCGGGAATTGGCAGTTCCCCGTGAATTCCATATAAGCATATAGTTTATATGACATCGTCTTAGAAATCCAGGTTAGTTTGCATTTTTCAATTTAATTTTCGTTAATTTCTATTTACTGATATAAAAAAATCGTTTAAAATTGCTGAAAGAGTGTATAAGAACACTTCCGAACCCCCAGTTCATCTAATTATTGAACTAATTTTCAAAAATTCTATTTTTTTAAACAATTTCCGTGTTTTAAAACATTAGCATCAATCAAACATGGCAACGATTTCATTGACCATTTTGCAAACACTAGTTTTTGATGTATTGCCGAGAACCCCGAGAAATACTCAATCAAATAAAATTGGAATCACTGCTCTAGCGCATAAATCACTTAAGATATCGACCGTTAAAGAACAAAGGCATTTCGCGAAAATCTCAAAATATTTAGGAAATATTTATAAATGTTGACATGAATTGAATAGGGGCATCTAAAAACATAATAATATACAGGATGTGTAACACACTTGTATCGTGCGCTGCGAAAACTAAGCCTCTATACTTGAATATAATTTTGTCTTATGCTGCGTAACTTATACAGTACTTGTTTTCGAATATTTTTTATTTCATTTTTTTTCTCTAAATTGCTCAGGAAAGGAATTATCATTCACCCACGCACTAGGTGGACACGCAGTATATTGGGAAAATCATTCGTATTGAACATAATATATTATTTCTAAATGTAAAAGTATCGATATAACAGACGTCTAACCACATTCAATAAAATAGACAAAGAGATGAATTAAAAGTAAAGCGTAAAATATGCTATAAAATGACATTATATTAAACGAAAGAAGCTGGAGAGCAGCTAACAAGAACCTCTGGCGGGATAGTCCAAATAAAAAACAAGATAATGGTAGCGTCGACGTCATTAGCCCGGAAGGAATTGTCAGCAAAAAGCAACTCGTATATGTAGTAGGTATATTACAAATAGTAAAAAGAAGATTATGAAGTTGAAAATGTAAAAAATAAGCTTGGTTTATTGCACGTGTATGTTTTGCAAATACGTTAAAAACCACACAATTTAGATATTAAATTTATTTAAAAAGAAATTGTTTCCTATAGTTCTTCGGAAAAAATTTAGATTGCGAACATAAATATTAAATTCTGTAAACAAGCGAGGCAAAGAGTTTTATACTATTGATTTCAATAATTCGCTATCATTCCATATTTGTATTCCACAGCGAATAATTCTCGATTTCATAAATTACAAATGAAAAGACGAATCTCATTTTCTGCAAGTGTAAAATTGATTTATATTTTTGTTTACAAGAAACAATACCTAACATACCAAGTTAAGTAATCGTTAAGAAACTTCTGAAATGTCACCTCGTATTAAAACAAGGACTTTCTACTTTGGCGAGTTTGAAAACGCCTTTAAACTTGATAAAAGCATCACTATTCACTTCCAAGTTTGACGCATACCAACCTACCTTATGTAAGGCTACTCTGTTTTGTGTGTGGTATTTATAATAGCTTAGGTACTTTAAATTTCATTACATACTAAGATAAGGGAATATAATATCTGCTAATTTATTATACAGTGTGTTTAAATTTGATGAAATTATGCTTCTACAGCTTCTACAAAAATCTTAGAATTACTCTGGATTCTGCAAGAAAAAATTTTGCTTGGCGGTTTTGACGGGCGTCGTCATAACATTTTTTTTCAATAGAATGGTGTAGCTTATTTTAGCTTTTTGATAAAACTGCTAGGCATTAACAGCCACACAGTGACCTAGCCTGTCACTGAATTCACGAATCGAATTTCTGAGTGCACTTCGGGGTAACAATGCGATTTCCTCTCCGTTGTTCTGCATCTTCCTTTCCTCCTACCCAACGGTTTTGGGAAAATTATAATTAATTATTATTAACATAATTTCTAACATTGCGTTGATAATGATGTGGTGCTCCATCTTGCTGGCAACAGACATCGGGATTTAGATTATTGTCTATCAGATCTTCTTCGACCTCCTCATCATTAGTAAATAGAACCCTAAAAGACGAAATAGTTTGATTCTGTAATAAGTCTAAATATGTATCTATCCCCAATAAGATTTCCGATAATATGCTCAGCGCAAATTCCTGCCCATGCGCTTTTTTGGGTACGGCGCTGGATTATCGAATGAGCATTTTCCTAGGACCAGTACCAGTAACTTTGCCTATTAATAGTACCATTAAGAGAAATCGGTACTTCATCTGAAAAACCAATACTGTTAATTACATTTACGTCGTTGTTAATTTCATCCATCATCAATTCGCAAAACTTAGCACGTCGTTCAGACTCATCTTCGGATCATTCTTGAAGTGTAAGGATGAAACTTGCTTTTCTTCAATGTGCGATGTACCGAGCCCACACTTGCATTATGATTTAAAGACAATAGACGTGTAGGAGAATGTGAGTTTTCAGAGACTTCTAACAACACGTGTAATATTTTGTCCACACTAGTTGCAAAATTTCGTGTTCAAAGTTTTGCCCATAACAGATTGAGAAATTCCCCTGTATGGGTATCCTTCATTGAAAAGGACACGCTACTTGTCGTGTCCTTTATTATCATCAGTCCGTTATTATGTGCATACAGAGCAGATCTTCAACATAATTCACGAGACACACTTGGTGATTGGACATGGAGGAAGAACAAGAATTTTGAAGCAGCTGCAGAACAAATACAAAAACATCACTCAAGAACAGGTAAAAATGTACTTGACATTAAGTGAAACCTGTGAAAAGAAATCAAAAGTGGCAAAAAAAGGACTTGTAGCGCGTCCCATAATTTTTAAGGAGATGAGCTCAAGATGTCAAGTTGATTTAATTGACATGCAGAGTCAGCCTGACTATGACTACAAATTCGTTCTCGTTTACCAGGATTATGTTACGAAATTTGTACAATTGCGGCCTTTGAAAAGTAAAAGTGCAGAGGAAGTTGCACATAACCTGCTTGATATTTTCACAATTTTGGGCGCTCCTAGCATACTGCAAAGTAATAATGGCCGTGAATTCTGCAATCACATCATTCAAGAAGTATGCGAAATGTGGAGTGAATTGAAGATAGTTCATGGAAAGCCGAGACATAGCCAGTCGCAAGGCTCTGTGGAGCACACAAATCAGGACATTGAAAACATGCTAACGACATGGACGGAAACAAACCAAACTCCACACTGGTCTGAGGGTCTGAGATTTGTTCAATGAAGAATAGAACCCATTATGAAGGCATAAATTGCAGCCCATATGAGGCCATGTTTGGGGTTCCAGCAAAAGTTGGTGTTACAACATCATCACTTTCTACTGATGTCCTCAGAAACCTGGAATCTAAAGAAGATCTGGAAACCTTAATCGACTCTTCTGCAGGTGCTTTAGTACGAAATGAAGATGGACAAACAGAGAATGGTGGCGAAGAAGATGGGGAAGCAACAGAGAATGGTGGCGAAGGTGGGGAAATAATAGAGAATGGTGAAAAGCAAGATGGACAAACAGGGGACGGAGATAGTGCTGTAGAGGACATTTCGGGGGAAAATATGATTTCGGACAAAATCAACATTATTAAAAAGAAGAGGGAAAATGCCATAAGTGCATCGCAGTTCTAGGCAAAAAAGATGTCGGCAGGGATAGAAGTGACTCCAGGAACATTCTTGGGGTCATTTTGCAGATGGATGCTGATGGCAAGATGTATAAGATTGGCACTAAAGAAGGACAATTGGCTCAAAAGTATTCTAGGAACCAGTTTGCCATTTGTAAGGAGAATTTCATTTCACAAGAGGAATTTCCAGAGGTAATTGTGACTCTTCGTAAGTGTGCCAGGAAACCTTCAATCACAGGTGGTCAAGGTTTCAAGAGATGTAACTGCAAGGGAAAATGTCTTTCAGGAAAATGTAGCTGCAAGGAGTATGGGTTACTCTGTAATTCAAAATGCCATGACAGTTTGCAATGTTCTAACAAGCAGAAGGTTGTTTGTTTACAAATGGTAAGAATAAAACATTCCGTACTTCCTAAATATTGTAGGTGATAAATTACAATATTTAGGACATTTATCAAAATAACGGTACCATATATAACCGTTCCTATTAAATGGTAACTTCTTCATAAACCACCTTAATGTACTTACAATTTTCATTTGAATTGTAATCAGAAAAGAGGAATGTAGTCTAATGTGAATTCAATTTTATTCACTTCTGGGCTGCTTTAATTGTTTTATCTTGAATTATTGTCTGTTTTTTTTGCATTGCTGCTACATTCGTGCAATCGCTAACAGAAAATCGCGTTTTAATTGCTGAACAGAGATGTAATTAAAAAGTTCGTTGGTCGATTTCCAAATATTGCTTTGTACATGGAATATTATAGTTTGTCTCCAAATATATGCATACTTCTATTCAAAATCTAATCTTGTCTGTAAATTGTACCCTAATAAATAGCTTCGTAGTTAGCTACTAGCTATTGACAACCTTATGATGTACTTTTTTGTATTTTTGGTGTAAATACATTGGTATTTGGTGTAAATAAGTTGATACAAAGTTAAACCCTTGTTCCTATTTAAAAAGAAAAAACAAGATAGCGGCATCCTGCAAATACCAGTTGACCAAAACAAGTGACACTTATGTCAAAAAGTGGGTTTTAATAAACAGTTTAACGCTATCAAATATTAAACCTAAATGTGTTACCATTTGTACGTTACTCCAATGGGTGCAATACTTTCTACGCACCCTGTATATAAAACTAGCAGGAAAATGCAAACAATTTGACAAATCGATTCAGTCTGCAATAAGCTCGGTTAACATTTCAAATTTCGAATTATCATATGACATTTTGCTTTATGTTCACAGTATCCTTTGAAAATTATTTTACCTCCACACAGAGAAGAAAAGTTCTCGACTCAAATGAATATAAGTAAGTTTTTTTTCTGGACACGTCTCACAACAACTATATGGTTTTATATATCGCAACTGCCGTGACTTTCACAACTTGAAAGCATTAACAACACCATTTTTTTCCTTAATTCGTTCTCGTCTTGAGTATGCAAGTCTGGTATGGTTTCCTATTTATGAGGTACATATTAACGCTATCGAATCAATTCAAAAAAAATTCTTAAAATTTCTGCATTTTCTTTTTGAAGGATCTTATCTCCCACGAAATTACACTGGGGAACAGCAATTTGGAGCGATCTTGGCGACAGTACGTAAGACGAAGGGTAGGTGAAGCCTTCCAGGAGCAATGCATACTATCCACCGTCAAATTTGGCGGCGGCAGCATCATGCTTTGGGGATGTATGACAGCTTCTGGAGTCGGTCAAATGCATTTGTGCGAAGGTCGCATGAATAGTAACCGATATACAGTCATGCTGCAGGAAGTTTTAGAGCCATCAGTGCTAAAACTTTTTGAGGAAGAGACTCCAGAATATTTGTTCCAGCAAGATAATGCTCCCTGCCATCGGTCAAGAGAGAGTATGCGATGGTTTCATGAAAATAGTGTGCGCTTATTAGACCCAGTCACCCGATTTGTCTCCTATAGAACACCTATGGCATATTTTAAAAAGGAAAGTTTCTGCGCACCATTGTGACTCTAAACGGGCTCTTCGGGAAAAAATTATTCAAGAATGGAACTTAATTTCCGCCGATACCTGCTTTAATTTAGTGTAGTATGCCACGGCAGATTAAAGCTATTATTAAGGCGCATATATGCAAATAATTTTGTTTCAATTTTTGAATGCTAATTTAAAAAATGTTTAGGGGTGCCTAATACATACAAACATAACTATATATATATATATATATATATATATATATATATATATATATATATTGTTATGTTCGACGTTGTATCTACGACAACAACAACTTCTACTGACTAAATGTCAGGCTGGCCACTCGTTGGTAACTGAATATCCCTCTTGCGGGGAAAATTGGAAATTTCTTCGTAACTATCCTCCCTCAGCTAACCGTCCTTGGAGCGAGGACATTATATATAAAATATAAGTCCAGATAATGACGAGTGTGGGGTAGCATGGACAAATCTACTCGTTAGTTAATTCTTCTATTCACTTATTCCGTCCAAATTAATGTAGAAATCGTCTGGAATAAGCAACAGCGTAAATTGAAAGGTACAACAAATAATATTTCATCAATTAAATCTTTATCTGAAAGGTTTTTGAAAATTAGCAGTGGATTTTCTCGTTTAAAGCTTGTTGGCGACAGTTTGGATCACAGAATCATCAACATACAACCTCCCGGTTAAGTGACTGCATTCGTTCTCGTATGCTGTTTGCAGAAATAATATCATTTGATCGAAAGTCATCGAAAAGTTTCTATTTAGGTTAAATTATCAAAATTGGCTGTGAAATAAAACAATCGCCAGTCTCTCGCGATTTAAAATGAAAGAAAGATGAACGACGCCATAATTTTTCACCAATCTTTATTCGGCCTTGGTTGAATCAAAGTGTGTCTTAAATATAAACAGAGGGTTTATATACATTGGCTTCGTTCAAAAATTTTAAGGTTACTTACTTTGCAAATCTTAAAATTCGTTAATTTCATTTTACTGAGTTGGAAATTCATTCTAAAATTGCCGTAAGAGTATCCAGGGATACCCCGAAACCTACAAGAATCGTTTATTCAAATTAAAATTAGAAAATTTAACAAAATTTGAAAAAAAAACCCGAGAAAGATATTTCAATACATATATATATATCCGATCCTGATCGCGCCGCCCAGAGTGCCAACTCTACTACCACCTTTTATGTATAACACATTATATTATTATTTACTAAATATAAATACGTTTTACAATCGTCATTTTTACGTGCATCGTGTGTTGTTCTCTATTGTCCATTGATTGGCTGTAACCATTATTACTGTCAAATTTAAAAAGTGCGTGTACGGTTTGACGTCAGCAGGCTGTGACGTGTTTTGCTGTAGGTAGTCGATCAGCCATATTTAGATTGGACAAACGTTCAGATCGTTTCTTGGGTTTTGAATTGGTTTATCCAAATTGTATTGGTTCTATTAAAAAAAATACTGTGTAGTAATATTTCCGTACTTTGTAGATGATACATGTAATGTTTTTCTAGTGTTGTATAAGCGAAAAACCTTTTCTGTAACGTAAAAGCGTGACTGTGTACTGTGGCGTCGATTGTTTGGTTTGCAGGTGTTCCCCGACCCGTTACAAGTGTTCTATGCCGTCGGCTGTCTAAAGGTGTTTTGTGTATTACGTGTTTGTAAAAGAAGATATTATTTATTTTTCAACAGCTACAGATTCAATGACCAGTGAAACTGTAACTGTAAGTTTAAAAAATCCTAGGCTTAAAAAAGATGCTATTCCAACTCAGTTTCCTAACTGTCCGTTGTATTTGACAAGAAACGTGAAGATTTTATTGTTGAAATAGTTTTATATTCTTACGTTATATTTAGCAAGATCATTTTTGAACACGAAGAGATGTTTTTAAATGTGTGTGATAAACGTTCTGTTTTAATACAATATATCTTAAATTATATCACCGAACATAGCCATTTGGATACCGATATATGTAAATGTCATATTCACAGCAGTGAACGTATCGCAACAGTTATAGTAACTTGTTCTACAAATACCCTACTTAAAAATTATTGTGGGAAAAGTAATGATAGATTAGATAAAACACCACATAATAGGCAATTGGTTAAATAGCATGTCTAAATTTTCTCGTGAAATTGAACAAAATTTCAAATAAAATCGCAATTACTGTATTATTTCAACCTTAGTTTTGTCCAAATACATGTACAATTATAAATAATAATAATTAGTCGATTAAATATCAACCACAAATACATCTTTCACCAAAACGGTGCTCGGTTACGTGTTTGATTTTTGCTTTGGAACTTCGTATCTCCAAATAAAATCGAATAGGATGCGAAGAAGGGCTCAGTTGACGACTGGCATGCTTTTTAAACCGGAAGCCCTTCAAAAGTTAAAAAAGAAATGCAAAAAAAAAACAATTGCTTTACCGCTTAGGCTAATATCGTGCATACATCGCCCATCGAGCGTGACGTCATCGAAGAGCGCTGAGGCCTTCTAGTTTGGGAGGTAACGATACAGTCAACACAATATTTGTTTACCCTACAACACTTTATAAATACAAA
The DNA here is from genome assembly GCA_029619315.2 of Dynastes maya. Taxonomy (NCBI): domain Eukaryota; kingdom Metazoa; phylum Arthropoda; class Insecta; order Coleoptera; family Scarabaeidae; genus Dynastes; species Dynastes maya. The sequence continues at coordinate 39,484,147 of JAROYE020000001.1, forward strand.
AATTAAGAGTGTCTCTTAGAAATAAGTAAAGACTCTAGTTCAATCATTTTTTAGTTCGAATAATCCGTTCTTTGATGAAAGTCGCACGTTTGGATTTAAAAAAATGCTGCGTATGGCAGCTCGCAGCGCAACATTCACGCAACTACACTGAAATGGACTGCTGTTATACAGATTTTTTTTAATAAACTGTTAAAGTGGGGTAAGCTTGGTTGATGATAACTGTTTACTTTAAATGGAATGTACTCTATATTTCTACGGATTTGTAAAAGCTTGGCTAATACCTAAAACTTTTCTTAACCATATGTTGTACCTAGCTGTAATAGTTTAACAAATATTTAATGATAATAATAGAATTTATTGGTGATTAATTATATAGATTAATTATATATCATAAATTAAATTTACTTTTAGTTGTCTAAGTGGTCGTGGTTAACTTGAGGAAAAAAACTGATGTATGGCTTGTTTGTGGAATTGCTGCAACGTGCATACGATTTGGTCACACATTTTTGGAGCAAAATCTTATTTTCGTATTTTTTTATTATTTATTTGTTTTTGGCTGTTATTTGTTAGTGTTTCTTTCTAAAGTTGCGTTATCGGAATAGAGTGTGATGGGTGTGAAACCTAGGCTTCAATTTACTTATATACATACTATCTTTGTATTTGAGGAACAAATGGACTTTGCCAAACCGTTGACTCGCGCTGCACGTACAAGATATATTCTTGTTGATAATATGTATTTATTTGTAAATAATATAAAATGTATGTATAAGAACCAGTAGTTATACTCGAATTCTACTTCTGTTCCGATAGACGGAAATCAAGAAATTGTTAGATAGATGTATACGTCTTTCATACGAGATTTTACCTTTCATAAGATACAATAGACTCCTGCGGTGTTTCTTAATTAAGTACCCACTGTCCTTTCCACTGAAGTGGTTTTCACTTTGTCAATGTAGCTGTGTATCCACGACGTATGTAATAAGTCTACTGATTTTTCTTTAGATAAGATGCGAGGACTGTCGTTTATCGTGCGTGAACCCGAATTTCCTCTGAATCCAATCAATTTCTCTGCACAATCGTCTGAAAATATTCAATGGCTTTGTCTTGATTGCGTAATTCAGCTAATGCTGTTAGCTACTCTTCAATCGCTTCATCGTTTTGCTTACCTAGATAATGTATGCTACCTTAAACCTCGAAAATAATTATCGAAGTTAAAGCAGCAAAATCCTATAGTCCTATTTATTAATACAAGCTATAAAAAACTAAATGACATCTTTGCTTTTACTACTTTGTTTAAACCTTATACACTGTATCCCAACAGTAACGCATACAATTCTTATCTGTTTATGCTTGTCTTTCAAAAGAACAAAAAAATGCAATAAATGGCCATGGATAAAATTTGTAAATGGGATACCCTACATTTTTTAAATCGATAGTCCTTATAAGGACAATTTCATCGTTATGTAGCTAGTTTTTTATAGTTTTTTCTATGACATTTTGAAAGAATTAACGAAATTTCTACGGTCGGTGTTCTCTCAAAGCACTCGGTTGGCATAGTATAGTATATTATACAACGATCATTGAATGATAGCCATTAAGGCACGAGTATGAGAATTATAATACGAATGTCTTAATGGCCATTAAATGAGAGTTGTATACACTATTTTTTCTACGACCAATTACAATAATGAAAGACCTTTATTTTAGAAATTTGTTATTCATAAGTTACAACTAGAAATACCAAAGGAAATAAACGAACTGAAATATCAAAACATTTGAAGTTTAATAGTAACAAAGAAATTTTATTCTTTTTGGTAAGTAATTACATTCTGGATTGTACAATTATTAAAGTGCAATTGCATGGGCAATTTTGTAATATTATGAATGGATGTTGTTGACGTTGAAGGCATGATGTTGATTGCATTGGTAGCTTCGTTGTGCTCAATTGAGTTCAAAATTTGATTTCCCACGTTCGTTATTTTGAACTGATTCATCAATGTATGTTTCAGCGACTGCTGTGGATTTCCATCCACCGTGAAGTTTTAATGAAGTTATATCACCACGAGCGTCATTTAGTATTGTGACAGAACTACGACGAAAGCAGTGTCCAGTATATAAATTGGGATTTTCCATGTTTCCAAATTTATTTATTCCTACGTTTTGTATGGTGCATTTACCGTTGACATAGTTGATAAAAAAAGAAAGGGTTACACAATTTTCTGGGAGAAGACTTATGTATCTCTTACATATTTCGTAATACTTTCCTGTAACGGAAAATTTCCCTGTTGTTTTGGTTTTAGTATCTTTAATTGTGACTAAAAGGGTTGATTTAAAATCATTTATATCTCTATATTCCAACTTGTGCAGCTCATTTCTTCTGCACGCTCCCATAATACCGAAAATACATGTGACCTTGGATAATAAATATTTATTGTCAGGGGCTTCTCCAATAAATTGCTTTATCCCATTTGTTGAGAACGTTTTAGTCTTTTTGGCTATATACCCCAGATCTTCTTTTTAATAAGGCGTGTAATTTGGGATATTTCGTGAAGTCCACTTTATGTTTAATTGATAACGTAGATTTTAAAATTGAATAATGAGTCCATAAACTTGTTGACTTTAATTTTTTGGATAATTCATCGAAATACACAATTAAAACATTTTCTGAAAAGTTGCTAACCTTGTTTTCCTTTCTTCAATCCATAAATTGGGAATTACATTTTTTATACGTCTTCCGGAATTTTGACGGCAATAAGTCGTTTGTCGTCCTGTTGGCGTGTTCGGTAATTTCAAGTGGTGTTAAATTTTCACTATAGCTTTTATCAAGAGACATTTTCACTGATTTTAATTGTTTTAATAGAACAAATTAGGAGAAATGTTGCGAAAATGTTATCGAAACTGTCAGATTCACAATTTTTTTGTTTCTCGGATGTGCATGGCAACTTTTATGGGCGTAAGCTGTATTTCTATTGGTTATGAATTTGTATCTTATCTTATCTTGTCTTCAAGTAAAAATCGGAGATTTGAAGTTTTGATAATAAAGTTTCTCTTATCTTTTCAATCCTTTTTTTAATTGAACGTAGCGATAAATGATATTATCAGTTATCACAACATAAAAATAACCACATTTTCAATTTGTAAAATTTGACAGAAATTGTCATTCTTGTGTATTAGTAGCGTATTATTGTCAAATTTGAAAGGTTACTTTATTTTTATGTTACCATAACACCTATGTTCAGATTAAATCAAATGACGCTTCAAAATATTGGAGATTATGTTTCTAGTTTTAAGTCTGAATGATTCTTTTGTAGTAATGTTATATAAATATACTAATCAGATGATACCAAAATAATACCTTATTGATATAGAGCCATTAAGTTAATTACAAATACATCTATGTTTAGTATTTTAGGTATACATGAATGACTACAAAACTTTTCCTTCAATACCTTTGTGCAATACATCATTTGAGACAAAAACATAGTTTCGCCTTTTAGAAAGGAATATTTACATAACTTTTTAATGTAGCTTAATTGCTGTGTCGGTCGTTAAGCTCTTTTAACGCTTTTGAAACTGATTAAATGCACGGAAATTTGAGAAATTAAGCAAATACACGAATAATTTTGAATACGTAAAGTAGAATATGTTTCACTTAACATAACCATCGTGACAATTTGAAATTGAAATGCTGAACATATTATTTCGTAATTGATATTCGTTTTATTAAAACGCCAAAGTGTAATATGAGCACTTACTATTCCTCTGTACAAACAGCCTCCCTATCAGGAATTGTGTGTTGAAGAGAACTTGTCAAATATGTTATAGGAAAGCTATTGAAAAGCTTTAATTTTTTAAAAGCATTGAAAGCTTTGCTGCGAGCTTTGTTATAACATAAGTAAAATGTGTAATCTAAGGGACGAATTTGCTCCCAGCGACATGCTTAATTAGAATCCGCTCAAAAGAAAAACGCTGGAGTGTAGCGCAGTTATAATATTAATGACATAACTCCTACCTAACTTAAACATTAAATCTACTTTGGTACTTTAGGCAAGGCGACAACAATTATTTAACTTTTTGTAGAAGGTAAGTAAGTTTATGTATAGTGCTCACCTGTTTTTATGATAAAAGAACTATTCTAGTAACTTCTGCGTGTATAAAAATGAAACCTTAAACGTATGTGGTACAAATACCAAAATATAAATAACAGCTTAATCGTATGGCCATTTACGCAAAACCTGACGAATTCAACAGGATACGGGAACATTTCTTACTAGTTGCCTAGTATAAAAGAGTCTTTATTGAAATGAATAAAAATTAAATCAAAATCCTTTTTAATTCAATTGTGTTAGCAAAAACAAAATAAAAATTGTGATGTTTAAATGACCGCCATAACACCCGTGACGTTATAGGGCGAGTTCAGGTATTCATTCGGAGTAACTCCATTTACTCCAAGTACTCTACTCGCGCTCTTTAAAGTTCGGAAATGTGGTAGAGTTACTCCATCCATTCGTTTAGAAATACGGTTTGAGTGATCCACTCTTGCTCTACTCCTGATCCAGAAATCGATGTAATGCTTAGCATTCTGGAACATGGAAAACCAATCTCACAAAAGTTCTAAATATTGTATTGTGCCATTGTGCTAATCAACTTCCATTAAAACGTCAGAAAAAAATATTCATATCGTTGCTATTCTGAGGAAACAAATTTAAAAAACGAAAGTTATAAGGTTTGTTCGTTTACCTTGCTCGCGTTAGTTCTAGAGTGTGATAGGATTAGGATCACGTTATCGTTTTGATTGTTCAGAACTACTCTAAATGGGTACAAAAGAACAGTACAAATTGGCATTTGTATAGTATACAGAACCTAAAAGATTGAGTATGGTGGCAATTGGCAATCAAGATGACATTAAAAAATACTTGTTATTTATTAAGGAGGATGATGAAATCCTGTTCATATCAAGCTCATCATCCAGCAATGAAGATATAGAACTTGCATTGAAAGTTGTTCATGTTTCCAATAAGGGAGAAAAAGTAACTCAAAAATTATTACGAGGAGGTAATTTATCTATTAAAAGAAAGCAAATTGGTTGTTGGACTTGAGTAGTAGTATATACACATAGGGGAAGAAAATGTCTAGCTATACGAAAAAGCGTACATGCGACAACGGTAAACGCGAATGTGTAATTTACCACAAACGTAGGGGTTAGCGGCAGTCGACGGCTCACGACGGTTACCGATGTGGTTAGTTACGAAGTAGACTGGATTATGTGCGGACGATCTTAGTAAGAATAACTAGAGTATTTATTTTTCTTTTCTTTTATTTCATCAGAATCTGTTTTTATTTCCGTCTTCAGAATTTCTTATTAGCTTCGTAACAACAACAAAATGAATATTCATTTCCAGGCGACCATGACTTCAAATTATTACGTACGTTCTTGCATACAATTGTTCTACATCCCAACGTTGTTACAAGCGTACTAACACGCGATCCGCATCGAATCGATCGGATTCCACTCGATCCCCTCGTCGCTCTCTCGCCGCACATATATAGCTCATTTCACATTTTCCCAATGTGTATAAGAAAAATAAGGATAAGTCTGTTTATGAATTTATATAGGAAACTTAAGTAATCATACTTGTAGAGTCCACCAAAAATGAGAAGTACATATGTCACCATCGTTAGCTGCGCGAACAAAATGTGCCAGCGGCGTCGGTAATTTAAACAAATAGAGGTGCATAATAGGGTAAAAATAGAACGAAAATAATTTGATGATTGATAAATAATAGGAATTAATAAATGAAAATATTGCTATACCTCATTTAACAACGTTTTACCCGAACTTTGATACAATTTCATCAAATATAATATTTTAGTCTCTCTCTCTTATTTTTGCTTCGTTAAACAATTTAAATAAAATTCCAATTATAACATTTTCTTTTTCTCGTAAAGTATTTTCAACAAAATTATTCAACTTTGTATAATACTTAAATAAATATTATTTATTTCATACGAAATGCTTGATTCAATTTGTCATTGAAACAATGGAACTATATACATAACTACATACACACTATATGCTCAAGATATTCGTAGGTTAATATTTTAACGAATTGTCATCTACGGAATACAGTCTAAATATAATACCGTCAAACTGCGACATGCAACTTTATGTCCAAGGGACAACTTGCCAACTTTATTTCAGTGATTGATATATGATAACAGAGAAATATTTTGAAATACCTTTTAATGTGGGACGTTTCTTTTCGCGAATGTAAACGTTAATAATGTATATCCTCACACTCTTTCGCAATACTTCTGTATGTTTCTTGAGATATACCTGTCGCAGCAAATAATGTTTCAAGGGAATACTTAGTTTATTATCTCCTGCTTCTTGTTTCATGAATTTCAAAATATTGGCGATTCTTTATCTGCCTTGCTACGGATAACTTTTCCTTTGACGCCAACTCCTTTCGATGTCGACGCTATCGCTACAATTTGTACAATTAATATAACATATACATCTACCTACTTTATTTATTTGTATTTTAACTTTACCACTGTAGTCATATACTCCTTTCAAATCCCCTGAAAAAGACAATTTTTTTTTTATAAAAAATGAAACGATAACAGCCTACAATAATAAAACAACTAAAATCTATCCAAGATAACAAGCTGTATGTACCTAATCAAAGCTTGACACGCTACTGAAGTTCAGCTGATATCATTCCACCTCTATTTTTCAAATGCCGCGTAATAATAGACTTGCTCGTCTCTGCGCATATGACGTCAGATGTACCTCACATTTTAAGTCAGCTCTATAACAAGTAAACAAAATATTTTTGTTTCTATATTTGTACCAAAATGTACATCTAAATGAAATAACAGTCTAATTTATTTAACAATACTGCACTTGTTTTGTGTAAATGATTCCAGTCAATTTTCAAAAAATTGGTCCCTTCTCATTTCATTAAACATATCTTTCTTTAATTTTAACTTCTTTTCTTCATTTCTCTCTTTTAGTTTTGTACGCTTTTTTATTGCTTTGTTAATTGTATTTCACTTTCAATGATTACAAGGGATGTGGATGTCATTTTGTATGAATATGAAGTACAAGTTGGATTAGGTAAATAAAATAATGACAGCTACACTGAACTGCACAAACTTACTCCACCTGCTGAGGAGGTGTAAGTTTGTGCAGTTCAAAATCGTCGGAAGCTGTCCAATATACATATACAAACGAACATCGGATTGCCAGTTTTTTTTTTACAAACGATCGCGCAATTTAGAAACTCGAGCTACTCCATATTACACTAATTGACAAACGAACAAAGCTATAGTTACATGCTATCAGGCATAAAAGTAATTTATCTTAGAAAAAGGCATTTGCTCCTGAAGAGTATCTTAATGTGAATATATTTTATTATGTAGTTATGCAGATTTATTACAATATGTAAAAATATATATTTCGAATACGATGCTGTGGACATATTTGACACTACGATGCATTCATTACCACTCCATTTTAATGTTAGCTGTCTCATAGATCTAAAATGAAAGTAAAATTTTGTTAAACGTATTATTTTGAAATAGGAGTTTGTTAAACAAAAAAATGATGATTGTCTATCTTTTATGTTAATTTCTTCCATTAAGAATATGTGAAATGCCTTTTTAAGAATACTATAACCTAGAACTTTTCAATGGTCGAACGGTTAGCATACTTGCCTTTTGATCCGGATGACGCGGGTTCAAATCCGCCCGGAATGATTGGTTTTTAATTACGCATAAAAATCGGAGTATACCTTGTTCTCGGATAGGGAAGTGAAACCGTAGGCCCCGTGTCAATAAATGTGTCAATAAATATGTTTGGTTAGTTAAAAATCCCTACCGGAGGTTGGAACGCCTCTGGATTCCGCAACATTCTAGTATAGGGTTAATGATTACAGTAGTCAATACATAGAAGTGTGAGGTATATTCTGTAACCTGAAGAAGCATTCACATAGGGTAGCGCGAGAAATTAGTGTAACGAGAAACTATACACACGTCAAACTTTAACATTATTTTCTACGTTTGTTTTTGAATTTGTATGTCGTGAATAAACATACCACGTAACGTTTCTGTGCAATTCCGTGCATTTCAAAAGTAATTGTTAGTATCAACAGATAAATTTAGGTTATATAATAATACAACAACAATACTATAACGTATTAACAGATAAGCAGCAGATATATTTACTTACATTTATGCTTTAACACCTCTAATTTTGGTAGCGTTACAAATGTGCCTATATTGATAAATTGTTGCTTTGCGCTAGGTACAACAAATTTCTTCTCAGACATTTACCACGCACATTTATTTTGTACCACTTTCTTACAAAACAACAATAGAATAATAATACAAGAATTATGTTTTTAAAACAGATAGAAATAATTGAAATGAATGTAAGCACGAGGTAATGTAATTTTTGAATATTAATTGTTTTTCACACATTAAGCAAGTCATACGAAGTTTAATCGTCATTAACGTATATTGTTTTACTCTATCTTATTAATAACTACATATGTATTTTGACTAAATATTTTCTTGCGCGTATAGGCTATGCGGCGAATAGAGATCGTATTCAGATTTCTGAGTTCCAGCAACTGCAATACATGATTTTAAGCAAAAGCGGATAAGTACTAGTAAAATACCTCTCACTTCCATAACGCAAATTAGATGAAAAGGATTTGTTGAGTATTACTTGAATTCTTCGCAGACGCTTAATGAATGGAAATTTGCCTATTATCATTTAACCTTATTCGACGAATATCCCACTTTATTATTACTTGTAGAGGGACAATTTTCAATACCCCATATACATAATCGTAGCGCCAGCACTTTCAGGATAATTGCATTTTTGCAATTTCTTTGTTACTTTTATTTTTTGATGTTACTAAAGGCGATAAAAGAAGAAAGCAAATAATAGTAAGTAGTATACAGCTTAAAAAATGTGTGCGGTATTACAACGACATTTGATACAAATACATTATCAAAGTTTTAACCATGTATCATTTTCATTTCATTTCTTTTTGTCAATACAAAACTTTCGGGCCAGATTGCGGAAATTGAATGAGGGAGATAAGCGTAACCAAAGAAATCTCATTATTCATTATTCTTTCAGAGTATCAATAGAGAGAAAGAGTAGGCAACCATTTATATACTCCGGTAATGAACTACATACATTCAGTCAGCACATGGTTCAACTTGGCATGGAAGTAAAAACTTCATTCATGCATAACGAAAAATATTGCTATCTCTTTTAAAGTAAAATTGCTTTAATTAATAATAAGGAAAGAGAATAGTTTATAAAAAGCACATTGAGAAGTAGTTTACTATAATAGATTAATATTCGTTTGCCATAATTGAGACAATGTTTAAGGTAGCCAAGGTTTTCCAGTTGTACTATAATTTGCATTGTATTCGATTTTATGATAAAAATTCCAAAGAAAACAAAAAATTTTAAAATTAAATAAACGATTAGGCTTTTGACACAATAAAAGATGCAATTTGTTAAAAGTTAACTTTCTAATTTTGTGTTTTTTTTATAATTATTGATTTTCATGTTATACATTCATGCCATTCACGATGGATTATTTACGAAAGTAAATTAAATATCTTTTTGAAATTTTGGCAAACGATATTATGGGCAAGGATTTATTTTTTAAAGATATTTTCACTTTAATAGCACACGCAGAGAAACGTTTACTTGTATCAAAGCTGTCCGTCTTAATTCAAGACAATTACTGTTTTAATTATAGGCAATACAATAACTGTTTTAAATCAAAAAAAGTATTTTTTAGCGTTTCTTTCTCCGTTTAAAATATATACACTTGTAATGAAATAATTGTATTTCTTTGAAACACAATTATTTTAAAGAAAATTTAAAAAAAATTGAAAAAAAGCGATTCTTAGTATAAGTAAATAGCCATTATAACACAAAACAATAATTTCTGAAGGATAGTAAATAGTTTTCTTAATTCCAGAATGCGTTTAGGTATTGTTCATAAATCAATAGTTTAATTCTCTTAAAATAAAGCATTTTTTACTTAGAATTCTTGAAATGCATATTATTTATATGCACATTATTAATTGCGCTTACCTTGTTTAAAACAGTATAACATATACGTACATAATGCAGCAAGTTATTCAAATTGCTTGTGATTTTAAAAAGGCTAAAAGTAGAAGTTATCTACAGAATAACGTTAAAATAAAAATGAACTTAATGTAGAAGTAGACATGAAAAATATGCCTAGAAACAATAAACAAGACAGATAATGCTAATAAATAGCTCCTGGTATTGATGGAATCGCTACCGGCAGAAACAATATGAGAAGAAAAAAAGTATTAAAGTTTCTTACTTTTGGCCACATTGACACTGAGCCGTAAAATTATTTTAAGGTCGGGTGAAACTACGCCCTTAGATACTCTCGTTGATTGATGATCGGCGGTGTTCAATGGCCCCGCGATCACCCGGTCTCTTCCTGCAGATGTTCAACTTCCAAAGATTAAGTCTCCGGTTCTAGTCGCCCGCGTTCACGATGTGCTTGGGTTTCCTAACGGTTACCTTTGGTGTCTGGCCTGGGTTCTGCCCGCGAGTGAACTGTAGTATTGGGTTGGTGCAACCTTTCGCTCTGGTCCAAGTGGCGCGAGCAATCGAAGCGATCAGTTCTTTGACACTCGGTAGATCCATGTCCCTTCGGAGCGCCTGGGCATTCTCGTACGGCGGCGCCTTTGAACTTGACTTTCGTCTGAATCTTCTCCTGAATCTGAATGTTCGTAGACGCCGCAGCACACCAGACGACAGACCCTTAAGTAATCGATCGTGAGTAATGGATCGTTTATAAAAGGTTATTATTTTGTAACTGACTTTTTTTTTAACTGCCGAAAGAGTATCTACATAAGCAATACTCGCGAATCTGCGGACTGAAAATTATAAAACTATTAAATCTTATAACATTACAAATTTTGGCGCCCAACGTGCGGCCAAAATTTGTATAGCCTTCCTGAATGAATATTAAGTGGTATAGGATGTAATAGGTCTAGGATGTATTAAATTATTTTCTTTCTGAAAATATTAACAGATGCAACCTAGGATTTCAATCAATACCCCTTTTGGCACTACCTATGTAAATGATTTTTGGGATTCTTGTGAATTACATAAGCAGCTATAAATAGTTATAAATAAATGTCAAAAATGTTATATGTTCCGAAAATCTAGTCCAAGCATGAACATAATTATTCAACTGGGATTAATAATAGCAACCTCTAGTATTGGTCATTTCTATATAATTATTCTGATCCAGAAAAACGGAAATAAAACAAACCTTACTACCTATATCCAAATTCACCTATTTTCAAATTATTAAAAAAAAATCTTTTTCGACCTCTTTTCCAATAAAAAGCAACTGAATTAACAAAGTAAGCTTTGTTTTCTTTACGCAAAAAACTAGTTATTGAAAAAATTGAGATCCGGATATCTGAAGTCAAAACTATTCGGATATCCGGATCCTAGGATCCGAATCCACTATCCGATTCTCGGATCCGGATCCACCATCCGATTCTCGGATCCGGATCCGCAACCCGATTCTCGGATCTGGATTCACTATCCGGTTCTCGGTTTCGGATCCGTTATTATTTTGCAATATAGAAGATGTTTAATAAAGAAAACATCGAATTTGTGTACAGAGAAAAAGTGCAATAGTTTTTAAAATCAATGCATTAATGGGTTTCTATGCGCACAATTCAAAGTTACTTTGGATTACATAGGTACTTAATAAATCTGGTGATTATTACAGCTATATTGTTTGATAATTACTCGACCTATTGTAGGTGTTTGCTTGGGAAAGTTGTCAGAGAACGGGGCTGGATCCGTTACCGGATAATGGATCCAGAATCGAAGTTTCGTATAACGGATCTGGATCCAAGGTTTCGGATAATGGATCCGGATACGAGGTTTCGGTAAAGGATCCGGATCCGAGGTTTCTGTAAAGGATCCGGATCCGAGGTTTCGTATAACGGATCCGGATCCATATAGCAGTTATAATCCTAAAATATTAGGTCTGATTCACATAACGTCGTAGATTCCATTTCAATTTCCAAATTTGTTCTACTGCACGTGTATATTATAACAGATGATATGAATGCTGCCAAAAAATTTCTGGATTTCACGAAATTATACGTACCTACCAATCAAATATAATTAAGTGTTTACTCAAGAATAGTTTATAGAAAGAAGTAACCTAACATACAAATAGAAATATTAGTGACTAAACCGAAAAACAAATGCAAAATCGTACGTCGCAAGAGTACTCACTTTTTATAATGTTTGTTTGTGTCTATTTTCCTGAACTGGAACGTGGTTCATTAAAACTTCTACATGGTTTACCAACTTTCCTTTGCTTACAAAAAATTCAAAGTATCTTTATTGCTGGATTCCATTACATCAATCACAGGCATGACCTATCATTTGTTTATGTAAAACCTACCTTGTTAATTTAGTTGCTCCCTACTGGAAAACAGACTGATGTTATAAATTTCTTTAAATTACTCGGAAATGAATCAATTTAAGCATAGGAAGTAAAATGTGTTTACCTTTGTTTTTGCTGAGTGGAATGCGTAAATGGTAAAAAATAGAGATTGCTATTCAATTGCGTATTTGTAGTTGAATATGTCAATTTTTGGATTAGACTATAAATGGTTATTTATGTGATTCATAAGAATCTCAAAATTTACTTACATAGCTAATACGAAAGAAGAGATGGCCTCTAGCCGAGGGGGGATGTCACTGGGGCATTTTGGTGTACAAGCAATTGGCATTATTTGGCACTACCGAGCATTAATGGGCATTGCACGGCAATGTATGATATTGTGTGGCATTGTTTGGCATTCCTTGGCATTTCAGTTGCATTTTATTGCATTAATTGGAATTACGGTGGCTTTTTGTATTACTACACATGCATTTTCGTTTGATGAGTACGCGCTCTCTCTACTACAAAAAGAGAGTTACAAAATACCAGACATATTTGTTGAAAACGATGAAATTACCACAATTATGGTTTAATATTAAATATATTGTGTTTTTAAAATTTGATGTACATTTCCCTTTCACAATTAAAAATAATTCCAATAATCTCAGAATTTTAAGAAGGTAACATACATGCAAGTACAGTTGCACTTGCACCAATTTTAATAACATACTTGGTTGAGAAGTGTTTAGTATTTACATACCAATAAGAATTTTATTGGTAATCTAGATAATTAAATGATGTGATAGAATTTTTATTAAAGGTAGTAAATATTATCTTTCAATGCTTTTAATATACAATATCATATTTTCAGCAAAAATATTTACCTTATTTTTAATACTTTTAATTCTATATATTATAAATGTAACAATAACCATGGATACGTTTGGTTTTGACGATACTTGCTTTAAAGAAGTGAACGGAACTCCGTAAGTTATAGACCAACCCATTAAAAAAATATGGTACTAGTAATACATCTACCATTCAATCAATAACAAGTAGGCATTGAAACAACACAAATATTTCTATGAACCACTTTTTTATGTATGCCACACAAATATGAAATAGTTATTGAACCCAAATATCTCACACATGAATAAAAAAATATTTTGAAGAGAATAAAAAAAACATTTGTTGAACTGTGACCGAAGGAAATTCTATTATGTATGTATGTGCAATCACCGAGATTACTGCCAGAAACAGACCTTCATGCAGTTTAAATCAATTATGAAGCGGGGAAAAGTCAATCACCGACGCAGTAGATTTAAATCTGTTATATAAATTAAACAGAAACGTTCAGTTTTACTTCTTTTAAATGTGTAGAAGAAATTCTGATGTAGAAATAAATATTTAGTTATTTAAAGAGTGGGATTTTTTAAATTTGCCAAAATCTAAAAAGTGCTACTTTTCAGAAACTAACAAGGAAACTGTTCCAACCCAGAGATATTGATTTGAATGAAACTTGGCTAAAGTGAAGACCCTATAAAACTATGGAAAACCACCTTGTCCGTTTATGCTAAAAAAGCACTAAAGGGGGTAAAACGGGGCACTGAAAATAGGGATGATTTTGTTTTTTCTAAATTATTCCACAATTGCTGGAGATAAAAAATATTGGTGTGTGCGGATGTATTGCGTTATAAGAGCGCTATTGAAGTACGCACAAACATCAGCATTCGGGGTGATTCGTTACGGTGATGGGGCGACGGGAAGGTGGTGACTTTTTCTCACCCCGAATGCTGATGCTCTTAAAACGAAATACATCCGCACACACCAATATTTTTTATCTTCAGCAATTGTGGAACAATTTAGAAAAAAACCAAAATCATCCCTACTTTCAGTGACCCGTTTTACCCCCTTTAAAGCTTTTTTAGCAGAAACGAACAACGGGGTTTTCCATAGTTCTATAGGGTCTTCAAACCTGATAAGAAAAAAAAATTCCGTTACGGTGGTGGGGCGGCGGGAAGAGGGTGGCTTTCTCTCACCTGAATTCTGATGTTTGTGCGTACTTCAATAGCGCTGTTATAACGCAATACATCCGCACACACCTATATTTTTTATCTTCAGCAATTGTGGAATAATTTAGAAAAAAACAAAATCAACCCAATTTTCAGTGCTCCGTTTTACCCGCTTTAAGGCTTTTTTGGCAGAAATGGACAACGGAGTTTTCCATAGGGTCTTCACTTTAGCCAAGTTTCAGTCGAATCGATATCTCCGGGTTGGAACAGTTTCCTTGTAGCTTCTAATGAGATTTTTTTTATCGTTTGTTAGTTTGAATTGCCTGTACTATCTGAAAGCTAGAAAACATTTCTTTCTTTAACTTCAGCAAAATTTGAATGTTTCATGTTTTGAAATGTTTTCAAAATTTCACATACATAAAAATGGTATGTGAATCGAAAAGTAATAGATATTGCATAATATTTGCATTTTTGATACAAGGCGCTTTTCAGGAGAAATATTTATCATTGATAATTAATTTCTATGGCTTCTAAATACCCTAATCCACTCATATTAATGAATTACCTTTACAAAAACCTTATAAATGTTACACCCTTTTTGCTGTTACTGCACAGTGACTGAAATGGTCAGTGTGCAGTAACAGCCCTGAAGATGTCCCACAGAAGTGTAGACGAAACGTCGATAAAATCTGCGCCAACAACGCAGTTCCGGCCCAAAAACCAAGAAAAAAGTGTAATTGACGACCACGGAAAACAGATTCTTATAAATTTTATTTTACGGTTGCCTAAATGGGTTGTTTCTCTATTCAATATACAGGTTGTTGTTCAAAGTTATCGGACCACTATTGCTAGCTTTGTTATTATTGTAGATACGATGTTAGTTAAATTACCAAAGATGTAGTGATTTTTCCGGTGATCATAATGGTGTTGAGAAAAAAACAATTGCACATTGCCTTTCAGCGCTAACTTGAATTATTTATATTTTTAAATTAATCACTATGTATATTTTTCAATCATTCGATAGGAAATGAAACTTTGCGTAAAATATCCTTATAGTGCTTTAGTACTAAAATGAAAAACAAAAGAGATACGATGAAATTTAGATTGGATAATCGAAACCCTAATTACTTATTTATTAGAGCAGCTATTGAGATAGTCGAAACATGAAAAATATGTAATTTATTCCGTCCAATGAAATGGTGTAATAAACAAAAATTGCGCTTCGTATTCGAGCGTTTGGTTAAATAAATTACATTTATTAAATTTATGAAAAGTTGTAACTATATTTTCTCTGGTAGCTTTAATTGTGTTCTGTTATACCTCCATATTTCCATATGAAGTATATGGTGTTCTTCAAGAACCTCCATAAGAAGAAATCCATGGGTAATAGGTCGAGAAAGCGTGCCGGACAATTAGTAGGTCCAAGAGTTCCAATTGTTCTATCTTCACAGATTTCAGTTAAAGTTTCTGCAAAGAATTATGCACAGGAGCACTGTCCTGTTGAAAGAGCCCTCTCCTCCAGATTTAGATTGTCTAAAGATTCTTCTAGCACACCACTAAGATTTTAATAATATACCGTTCTCCTGTAAGAGTGCCTTTATAGAAGTATGGACTGACGGTTGTGGTAGATGCTTCTTTTTCTCTCTCATTTTGGTGTCTTAGCGTTATAAGAGTAATTTATTGTCACTCTCTATCGATTTGTGATTACACTATTTTATTGAGCGGAATAAATTATATATTTTTCGTTTTTGGACTATCTCAATAGCTGCTCTAATAACGAAAGAGTTTCAATTGCCCAATGTAAATTTCATCGTATCTCTCTTGTTTTCATTTTAGTGCTATAGTACTACAAAGATATTTTACGCGCAGTTTCTTTTCCTATCGAATAATTGAAAAATATACAAGATGTTCAATTTAAAAAATATAAACAATTAAAGTTAGCACTGAAATATGATGTAGAATTGTTTTTTCTCAACACCATTGTAATCAGCGGAAAAATCACTTCAACTTTGGTAATTTCATTCTAGCTACAATAATAACAATGTTAGCAATACTGGTCTGATAACTTTGAACAACCTGTATGTATTCAAATCAATTAAGTGACAGAATATGAGATGGCCATGGATTGTTTAAGTTAACTTTATTTTCAAGTTTGACACTTCGTTCACTATTGGAACTCGATTCTTTTTCTATTATTCATCTAAAAGGAAGGACGGCACGTTGAAATTGAATTTTTGTTTTATTTCTGTTATTTCTTAAATTTATGCACAATTTTTTTTTTTTTTTACTAGATACATACAGAAGAAATTATTGTTGTTTTTTGTTGTATGTTAGTTTAAATAATTTTGTATTTGAATTAAATATTATTTTTGACGGTTATTAAAATTGCTGATAAAAGGGAACTGCCTTAAACATTTCAAAACACTTTCTAATACTTAACAGTAAAAAATTGCTAGCACTTTTTTTTTAATTTATGATCTTTTATTAAAATATTTTAGTCTATGACTTGTATTTAAATAAGAATTCGCATTCTAAACAACTTTTTTTGGTAATTTTTTTTCTATTTTAGCTAGTAAAAAGAAGCAAAAGTATTTGCAATTATTTTCAAGAAATCTCAAATTTTATCGGGAAGTTACATGACAACTTTTATTTGACTAATTGATAATCCTCTTATCATCTGGACTTTTTCCATTTGATGACGACTTTTTAGCGGTGACTGTTTCAATTTTTCATTCGACTAATATACAAAAATATAGTAAGGGATCGTCATGGTTAAGTACACTACAACTCCGTGACATTAAGTCCTACACGCCCGTTTCATCCCTCCTTCCGCTGTTGTTTCCTGTAGCCAGAAACGATAATTTTAAATCCTCTTTGCCTCAGGTAAACACTTTAAACATTCCTTCACGATTCCTCGTATTCGTAATATTCATTCGAAATTAAATAAATATTCGATAACCACACTGTATGCAAACTGATCTTTAAAAATATTATTTTATATAATAAATACGTTTGTCTATTTCAGGTTTGGAAAGAGCTTCAACGCATCTTTATCGAGAAGTAGCTAATAAGGAAATGAAATAATGGATCCTAACAGAATAACGACAGGTGAGGTGCAGAAGTGTTACGATTTGCCAGAAATCGTTAACGAAGAGGACGGAAAAAGGTGTACGGTGTCTGAAAGTGAATGTGCGACAATGAATTCTACAATTGGTGTTTATAACAATTTAACTAACGATAACCTACAAACCAACAAATCAAAGGTGCTCCACCATGAAATCGACTTTCTATCTTCATTTTCGCGTTACTCTGGCGCAGAAACGCGATTTTGCGATATTTACCGGTTAGGAAATGAAGCGGTTGACGATGAAAAATCGGAAATTGAAAAATTATACGCCAAAAATGATTTACTGGGAACATTACGCGAGATATTAGAAAGAAACGTAAATATAAAAACAGAAATGTTGAAAGACAATTTAAATAAAATATTGAATATTAATAAAGTAGACAAGGAAATAGACATTAATAGAAAGACAAATGAATTTAATCGAGAAGAAATATTATCCATCGAAGAACAAGTAGATAAGATATTATTAGAAGCGCAATTACTTGTAAATATTTTGTTAAACGCAAATTTCAATTATTCGGAGGAAGCTCGAAATTTTTGCGAAAATATTCCGTTAGTTTCTCTAGACAACGACACTGTGTTGAGTAAAAGTGAAAATATGTTACCGCTATTACTTGAGGAACATATTTTAGAAGCACCCGAAGGATTTCGTTCGAACAGTATCCAACTTTCTTGCAATATCCCGCAGAAAGGTAAACCAAACGAATTAAGTGATACGGGGATACTGTTAGCGGACGAACTGAAGTGTCATTGCAGCGCAGCACTAGTTGAACCAGAACGCCCGATGGTCACGAACCATGGCGACGATAATAAACTAACGCAGGAAGTCGATACGTCCCAGCGAGCAAAGCAAGAGGGAGTAGAAGCCTGTGAGAACGACACTATTACAACGTATGAACGAGAAAATCATGTGAACTTGTTTGTGTTGAGAGACAGTGAAAATGCCTGCGTTCCTATAGCTACTACTACCACTACTATTACTACTACTATTATTACAGACTCAGCTGCGTATGGCAATTGTAGTAGTGAACTTGAAAAAGTGCACAAAGAAATTAATGAGTACAAGGTCGACGATAATGGCATTAAATTCGATGCGATCGAACATGCAAGTTCGAAGTTGTGCGGAGACGCTTCAAATTCCGGTTCGAGTCATATCAAGGATAGCAATAGATGCTTATCTACGTCCGGCAATGAAGAAAATTACGCTAATTTTATTAAGAATGTTAATTGTAATGAAACTAATGAAATTTTACTTAACATAAGTAATAGTACAAATAATAACTTATCTGTGGAAGATATTTCAACAAGCAGCAAACTACATTTACATGAAAATAAAAAAACCAAACCGGGGAGCGATTCTAGACGAAAAAACATTAATTTAACGGTAAACGATAAACCAAAATCGGAGTTAAATTTAGAACATTTCTATTTAAATAAAAAATATAAATTTAATTTTGATGGAAATAATAAAGGAAAATTATCATCAGAAGAAAGTTCCCCAAGTTCAAAAACCAAATCGTTGTCAAATCTTATTGTGACAGACAAACCACGAAAAAGGATTTCTGAAAAAGTATACTTCGCTACTAATCAAATCCATGACAAATGTATACCGAGCACGCAATACGAACGAAATGAAGACAATGACCAGAATGGAATAGAAGCAAGGCACGTGGGTTTAACAACAACCACTCCCGCTTACTTACTAGGTGACACATCGCGTAGAAAGGTGAATTGTTGTTATTGCGTTGAATGCCGAAACGGCAATGAGTCAACAACAACACCCACTTCAAAAACAATAGCAGCGACAATGTTTCGAAATAAATGTAATTCGCAAGAAATCAAGGTTAATTTAAAAGACTCGCGTGAGGACGATCGGAAACATGACGGTAACGAAGAGGACAATTGTGATATTAGTTATCCGTCGAGTTCCACCGTGCGTGACGTTTCCTGCTGCCAGTGCGCCGGGTCTAACGCTGATACCGCTGCTCGCAACTCGGATATGCCGAACTCCACGGCGACTACGATGGCGACTTCACAGTCATCATCGATCGAAACCGGCGTGGAACGATGCGCAGAATTACCAGGGTGCAGTCGTGAGTCGACCGTCTCCGCTCGCGTTGCGCTCGATACGTCGTCCTGCACGTTCCCTACCACCACCAAACAGGACTCAAAAAGCACCGAAAATGACAGACATAACGGTGTTGCGGTGAAGATCGAAAGTGAGTGCCGGAAAAGTACTGAAAAAAATTGTGAGCAAAACGCAAAAGCGAAACGCGTACCGACCGAACATCTGACTTGGAGCTTCAAGAACGGCCGATTGGTGTTCGAGGACGCAGTCCTATCATTCCAAAACGAACGTGAAAGTGTAAACACAGCCATCCTCACCAGCAAGGAACTGAATAAGAAATCCGTAGAAGGGAGACAACTCAAGCTACTCGAACGAAAACTGAAAGAGGCAGGAATAACAGATGAAATTAAATGTACAAACACGCAATCGCCTAATCAAGTTATTAAAAATGATGAAGGAAAGCGTGATGAAGAATTCGAACCCACAGAAGACGACGAAGAGGATTTAATTCCCGAATACGAGCATTTAGATTTCTGCGAGTTTGATCCCAGTAATACGAATCTGTCTAGTCTTCATTTAGATAGCGATGCCGATTTCTATCTGGTATACGACGAGCTGTTGGGAAACGAAGATCTAATCGTTGAAATGCGAGGGGAAGGAGGTATGGGAACCAACGTGGAACGTAAACAGCATAATCCGGATCATGACAATTTAAAGTCTTTACTCAAAAAGCCCGGTCACGGTAAGGACACAAGCAGAAAGAATCGAGTTGTCTTCAACGAAACGAAGAACGAATTCTTCGATGCCGACTATATCATTCTCATACGAGAGGAGTGTGATTATGATGACGAAGACGACGATGGAGTATGTACGTGCAACCAGCATGAGATGGTAAGATTAACATGTTGTGAGCCGAATTGTAACTGTAACGTCTACGACGGATATGGTGATCCTACACCCCAAAGCCCGAAATTTGCTCCGCCATTGGAATTCGTAGATTCCGTAACATTGAGCCCTCCTGAAGAGTACAAGGACATGGAATTGGAAGAACAACAGTTAATGGCATTACAGCAAATTGCCAGGAGAAGTGGACAACGAGCACCTGTATGCAGGGAATGCAGCGCAAGTCACGAAGACGAAGGTAAGTTTAGCTATTTATTAATTAAATATTTACATAGAACATATGCGAAGGTGAGACGAAAATACTTTAAACGCGATCATGATGCGTTATGTTTTAAATCAGATATTTCAATTAATTCGCTGTTTGTAACAACTGTAAAGAGCAAAAATTACAATATATTTCACGCGCTTTCAGTCTTCTGGATGTTATTGATTGATGAATACATTACACAAACTTAAAAATAGCTCTTATACCTGTTGTTTCAACTCTCACAATGAACCATAATGGTAATAAAATCAATAAATTTACACGCAAGTTGTAATAAGTTGTTCATTTAAAATAACTAATTGTAAATTAAATTAGGTAATGTAATGCAATATTGCGATGAATTTTGGAAAAGATTTATTAGAAGTATAACAATAACAAAACATTTGCAAGCATATAATAAATTTGATTGTCATAGTAATACATACGAAATTGTAGAAATATGGAATTTCTAAACACTAATTCTGAGAT
The DNA here is from genome assembly GCA_029619315.2 of Dynastes maya. Taxonomy (NCBI): domain Eukaryota; kingdom Metazoa; phylum Arthropoda; class Insecta; order Coleoptera; family Scarabaeidae; genus Dynastes; species Dynastes maya. The sequence continues at coordinate 39,505,493 of JAROYE020000001.1, forward strand.
CGATTGCAGTTCATCAAAACTGTTAATTTTGAATCAACACTAATTAAATTAAAGTGCATTTGCCTTTATTTAATTTCTAAGCATGTATTTGATGCTTAGCTCTTTCTAAATACTTTTGTATATGAATTAAAATTTATCTTTTAATACATCATCTCTAAATATTTAGTAAAGCAGTAAGTATGTTTAGTATTCTGCTATTTTCATACGCAATAACATATTTAACATTTTATTTGTACACATTAGATTCGTTTTTATTACTTGGAAATAAGATTCTTTTTATTGACTGAGAAAATACTACACATTTTTAAAGTAATATACAGACTGTTATTAAAATAAAAAAACAAAAAACAGTAAATTCGCTTCTCTCTATTTTTTCTTACAAACTACCTTGGAGAAACTACTTACTTCTTAACCCTGCAACTGCACTGTTGGGTCGCAGAGACCCAGAGCGTTATATAAAATGTTGTAACATGCGCAAAACTATCTTTATTGTCTCGAGCATTACATACTTTCGAAATATAAAAAAAAATTTGATTTCGGTTGTTAATTCTGTTGTAATTACAGATTCCATCGAAACCACAAAATATGTACATTCTCAGTCGATTTTCATAAAAACACCTTTGGGTATCTGAAACCCAAGAGTGCTCTTTATGTCGCGAAAGATAAGTGTGATATTGCAGGGTTAATTTGCCAAGATATTCAGTTTTCCGAGCAAACAGCAGTAGCTTTTAACTGTGTGCTTGAAATATCAAATTTAATACTTCATTCACATTGTTGCTGAAAGTATTGTTCACGTCTACTTATGTAGTTTTAACTGTACTTACATAACACTTAGATTAATTCGTGAATTAACATATAAATGTCAGAAATATTGTTTCCTTTCTACTGATTAGATTAAAATAATGCTGTAAAATCAGAATAATTTGTCTACGACAAATTTTTTTAGTCGTAGCGTTGAGTTAAAGAGGGCACTCTTTTTTTTCAATTAATCTTAATAAAAATACTGAAAATCTAACATATTGGCTATTGCTCAGTATTGCATGTTTTATAGCATTTATAGCAATAAATACATATACATAATGTTCTATAAAAAGGGCCTAGTACTAGCTTAACTTGTAGTTTTACCTTACATCAAATAAGTTTTATTAAATAGAATAGCTTAGTAGTATAATTTACTGCAAACAAGATTTTTTCACCTCATGTAATTGTGGTAGCTTCACCTACTCGAAAATTAATTTCAATTTGCTAAAACTCCTCTCACACGCAGCAACTGATACGCAACCTGTTATAAATAATTTAGGGTCATTTGGATTGGATTAAAAGAATCCCATTCCGCAATAAACTCGAAAAAATCCGAAGCTTCTAAATGCCATCTCAATATTGGAGAACACGGCTTCTCTTTTACTATATTTTTAAAGTTTTTGTACATTTTTAATTTTTTAAATCGGGAGTGGGCGACACTCGGGGCGGGCGTCCCCCACAAGCTCCTGCTAGCTACACCATTGACGCCAAATACGAGGGTAGTCCCAAAAATAAGGTCTCCAATTTTTTTTAGAATACAAAATCCGTTTATTTTCTATAATAATGTGTATACATCATTTTGAACATTTATCTACATAATCGTCATTTCGGTCAATGCATTTTTGTAGACGCTGTGACAGTTTTTGTATCCCCATACCATACCAGCTGGCCGCCATGTCCTCGAGAAAGTGTTGAACCTCTTCTTTCACCTCATCGTCGGAGCTGAATCGCGTACCGGCCAAATTTTCTTTCAACGTAGGGAACACTGGTAGTCACTGGGTGCCAAGTCCGGACTATAGGGTGGGTGGGTGATGATGTTCCATTTAAACTGTTACAAGAAAGCGAGGGTTTGACGAGCGACGTGTGGGCGAGCGTTGTCTTGGAGAATGGTTACGCCCTTGTTCAGCATTCCTCTTCTCCGGTTCTGAATTGGCACCCAGTGACAACCACCTGTTCCCTAAGTTGAAAGAATATTTGGCCGGACCGCGATTCAGCTCCGACGACGAGGTAAAAGCAAAGGTTCAACGCTTTCTCAAGGACATGGTGGCGAGCTGGTATTACATGGGCATACAAAAACTGTCACAGCGCCTACAAAAATGCATCAACCGAAATGGCGATTATGTAGAAAAAATGGATAAATGTTCAAACTTTAAAATTATGTACATATTATAGAAAATAAACGGATTTTTGTATTCTAAAGAAAATTGGAGACCTTATCTTTGGAACTACTCTCGTAGTAGCAAACGAAATATAAAATTTTAACTTGATTTAACTTTACTTCGCCATAACTATTATCCTTTCAATGGGCACTGATTTTTTCTAGTTTAAATTGATTATTTGAATGAAAGAGTGTTTCAAACTTTTCATTAAGTCCAACGAGTTTCTTTTTTTTTGACAACCCAGGTGGATTTCCCTGGTCGGCCGCATCATTTCCAGATGTTCGTACCATCCCCGGACTGTCATACAAATCCCGGCCGGACGTCGGACATGCTAAAAATCCAGACATGTCCGGGGAAATCCGGACGTCTGGTAACCCTATTCTTAAGTTACGTTGTTTTCATCGATGTATAAATTTAATGGTGTTCACTAACATTTTTTTTAATAGGAAACTGTTTCACGTAATGCAATCCTTCACGCAGAAAAACGTTTACTTGTATCAAACCTGTTAATTCAAGACAATTACTGCTTTAATTATTCGCAACACAACAACTGTTTTAAATCAAAAGAAATATTTTCTTAACGTTTCTTTCTCCGCTTAAAAGAAGTATATACTTGTAATGAAATAATTGTATTTCTTTGTTTAAGACATTTGTTAACAAAGCGATTCTTAGTATAAGTAAATGGCCATTATAACACAAAACAATATTTTTTTAAGGATAGTAAATAGTTTTCTTAATTCCAGAAAGCGTATTATTCAATAGTTTCATTTTCTTAAAATAAAGCATTTTTTACTTAGAATTCTTGAAATGTATATGCAGATTATGAATTGCACTTACCAAAACAGTACCACATATCCGTACATAATGCAGTAAATTATTCACATTGCCTGTGATTTTAAAAAGGTTAAAGTAGAGGTTATCGTCAGAATAATGTTCAAACAAAAGTGAACTTAATGTGGAAGTATACATACATGAAAAAATTACCTAGAAATAATAACCAACATAATATGCTAATAAATAGCTAATGGTATTGATGGAATCACTACCGGCAAAACCAATTTGAAAAGAGAAAAGCATTAACGCTTCTTGCTCCTGGCCGCATTCCTCTTACATCTGTCAGTTTATGCCACTAATATTCAAAAACAGCAACTGAAATATCTGCTGGCACCACCTAGTTATAGTCATGCCGTCCTAGATAGTAGCGACGGAACCGGAATACCGACACCATACTTACCCATACAATAAAATAACCTTCATACAACGTTTCATAAACATTTTCAAAAGATACCGGTTAATGTAATATTTTTTTTCTTTTTATTACCATTTATCACGTGTACTAATTTAACTATAGTATTTTAAATATATAATAAATAATAATCATAAAAAAGGGATAAACTTAACTCATTAATTATTAAATTACATAAAAATAATCTATATGTAATGATGTGTTTCTTGAATACGAAACCAGTCGCCTACTTTCTCAATGGAACTTTGAGATCTGAACCATTTTTTCGTCCCTACCTTCAATATGAATATTTTCTTAACTTAAAACTAAACGATTTACTTGGAAGAAACATTTTTCTGTCTTGAATTTTCTTGATTTTCTAACTCTAAGAAAATATTTATTTAATCCAAATAAAATTTCAACAAAATTATTTTCTTATACATTTTTATAGTCTTGAAATAAAAATATTTACTTGAATAGAGGCTGATTTCTGCAAGGTAATTGATTTTCTTGATGCAGAAACCATTTGCGTGTAGTTCTCTCTTTAAGCGGAACAAATAAATTTATTTGTGACATTTTAGAAACCACTTAACATATAGGTATATCTATTTTGTGAGTAGTTATATTTTCTTAAAATTTTATGAATCTGTACAAAGGAGATATTATGCTGCAATTTTATGTTGAATACAGAAGAAATAGTTTCAGACACAAGAATTGTAGCGCAGTCGGTATCTTTTCGCCCAAAATTTAGCCGAGAGTCGCTTATCTTCGCATTCTGTTTTCTAAATGTGAAGAATAGTGGTGGTGTGTGAAGCCACTATCTTGAACTTGATCATCATTCTACTCCCTGTTGGAGAAATGCGTAATACTTCTGTTCGCGAAATTGGTTGTAATAACGTTTCAAGTAGCACAGTTCAACGCAATTTTCTCTTCCCCAAAAACCTGAAAAAATACCTTATTATTAACATTTATGCACATACATTTAAATTATACAATTCTTAGTTTGTGAATACGTTTAAATTTGTACTTAGGTGAAAACTACCAGCTGATATAGAGAAAAATACTTTTATGTACTGTAATTCCACCAACGGAATTTAATTTGCAGAAAATTATTGTACAAGTTACCGTATTTGGTAGTAGGTATGTATATTTTTTATAAAGTATAGTCACAAGTTGAATTACTGCAGTAAGTGCATTTTTTAACCTTTGTATGAACCATTCTACCACCCTTCAAACGCCCCAAATACTTTAATAAATGTTTGTCACGTTTCTTGTCCTTTAATATGAAGTGAATATGCTATTCTTTAAGCCTACGTAAATATAATAATTGATATGTAATCTTTATTTTTGGAATATGTATTTAAGCCCCGTAAAGATAAATAGTGTAGATATGTCTATTTGAACAACTTAGTCAGGCATAAAAAAATAAAGATAAATTGGAAGTGGATGTCTTTTCTATGAAAAATGACGAAATTTTATTCATAGGTCTAATAGAAATGGTCTTTGATAAACGGTAACTTTTTAGAGTATACCTAGGTATAGGTAAAATAATGTACATTACACTCGAAACAATTAATCGTTATCACGATTCAATAATGAGACCTAGGCTTTCAAGGCTTACTAACGCAACTTCCTGGTGGAATTGGTAAATAAGCTCGATATTAGATTTATTTGTATAGTATTTTGCTAATGCCTTCTTGCACTACAATTGTAACATCTGGAAATATATTTTAATGTTCACTTCTTATACAAAGCTTTGCAAGTACACTTACCGACATCTTTTCAAATACTGGTTTTTTGTAAGTGTAAGTGTCCATATCTCACTAACAACTCGACTCATTCAACATTTTCAGAAAGAAGTATTATATTTACAGAATTCTTTATATCGTGAAAGAATAGCATATTTCAGAAGTCGGGATTTTCGTTCCTGATTTATTTGATTTTCCATTTTGAATTGGTATTGGATGATAGCTAAGCTATCATCTCATCATTGAACTGTAATTCAGTTTTACTGCTGATGATGATAGCTTGACTATCGAAACGTGCGTCCAGTACGAGTTAAGTATTCTGGTAAGGGTTTTAGTGAACTGTTTCAAAACTCTAAAGACCGAAAGAGTATCTACCTTGGTAGCACAATTATTTTTAGCGGCCCAATCCCTTGATTTCGAGGTACAGCCCCTCCAAAAATTTCCACGATATTTAAATTTTTGTAAATAAGAATCGGAAACTAAAAGATTATATTAAAAAAAATATCTGTTATAGCTTCCAAGATATTTACAAAAATTTAAAAATCATGCAAATTTCTAGAGGGGGCTGTACCCGGAAATCGGGCAGCCCCTAAAAAAATAGTGAGTTTCATCGAAATCTGGATTTTCGGCGTTCCCTGGTTAGTAATGCCCTACAACAAAAGAGCAACCGTAACTTGTCAAAAGTATACATGGCACATTCTTTTAATTATTATCGTACATCATCCATATTGTGTTTTGTAATCTCACAGTTACACATCCCAAAAATCTTCTGAACCTCTACAATTAAATTAAATTAATGCCGTCATTAAAAGTGTTTTATCTGTATGTATATATACAGTATTACCTGTTAATTTGTATAGCTTACCACAAAAATGTTGACTGACCATTCTACTTTTTTATACTAATTAAAATCTTCATAATGCAAAAGAACTGGAGAAATTTGCATACACAGTTCTGTATTAAGTGAGTTGAGATGAAAAAAATTGTCCAGGTTCAAATTTAGTTTTTGTATTTAGTATTACATGTAACTAACACAAAAACATTAAGATTAAAATTATACATTGGGTAATTTTTAAAATAAACATTAGAATATTGAACAACACCCATAAAAGTATTTCTGAGTGAATACGCCGTAACATACAAAAATATAAGGCTGTAAAATTCAAGCATCGATTGTCGTGTACAACATGCATAGGTATTAGTGTTTTGTTAAATTGTTTCAGTTTATAAGTATCTGTTTGTCATGACATGTTATCTATTGATGCTTTAATTGTTGAGTGCAAAATAGTAGTCATGAAAGTTCACAAACAGTTTCGAAAATTAATTTGTTTACTGTGTTTGAAGAAAACCTGTGGAAACAGAATAGTTAATGATCATCAGATCCAAGTTATTAAAACTGTTTATAAAAAACTACTCTCAGGTGATAAGAAATTTCCTTCCTCTTTGTGTGGTACGTGACAAGGGTTTTTCTAAAAAAAGTCGAGCAGGCAGACTGTTAACAAGAAGAGGTAACATAAGTCAAGAACAACAAACAATGCAAATTTGCAAGGCCTCTTTAGGAAAGAACCTTTGCCGTATCTATAAAAGACTTTACTCTATCCAAGGATACCTTCACTGGTATACAAAAAAAATCTTGATCTAAGTACCAAGAAAACTTTGAAGGTAGCTACTGAATTGAGGAGGGCTACCAGAGGCAAATTCATAGAGCCAAATCTTAGTATAAAGCTAACTATTGAACGTCAATCCCTCGATAAATATTTTAATAAAAAAATTGTAGTTTAAAGAAGGTGATAAGGATGAAAGAATTATAGATCGAAATGTTGTTTATTGCATAGATGTCAATAAATTCGTTTTCAATATTCAATCAGATCATCAAACTTATTCATATTTTGTTCATATTAAAATTGGTATTGATGGTGGTGGCGATTTCTTGAAAGTGACATTAAATATTCAAGATAAAGTCGATGAACTTGAATTTAAATCAAATAAAATCTTTAAAACTTCAGGAATTAAACGACTTTTTATAATTGGTATGGCATATGATGTGCTAGAAAACTATTTCAATGTTTCAACTTTATAGGAAATTTTGACCACATTTATGTTTAAATTGTTGCAAAACAAAATTGATTCTCCTTCCTTGCTTGCTGCTGTTAATTTTAATTTGCAACCCCCTCGAACTAGATATGGTGCGTATGATTAATGTACCAAGAGCTAGGACAAACGTTATGACAAAGTCTCCAGTGTACAAAGACAAATTTTAATATATTTTATAATAATTATTTAAAACTGCAAAGTTCAGATTTGATTATGGTTTTGTTTGTAGTTTTATCACTATTCTGTTTCTTTTTTTATATTTATTACCTATTGTAAGGTACTGCACTTTCATTTCGTGTGGTTGAGTTGCCTTGTAAGTGGTTGTTGCTGTTGGACGAACAAACTTAAATAAAATAAATATATCTACATAAGTATATAAATATGCATAAATGACATCTTTCTAGATTTTTGGAAATAATTTCAGGTAGAAAAAATACAATACCTAAGTTATGTTATAATTTAGTGCACTAACATACACGTAGGCGGCTGATAAGCAACCTCCGTCTATCACTGCACTATATGAATGGGTTTATGTCAATGTTAAAGCAACGTACATACAAAATTAATCATTCATGAAGACAACCAGAACGGTAAAGTTTATTGCGACCTGAACTAATATGCAGACACCAACCGCATTTACTCCATATACCTAACGTATTACCATCATTAACGGGACAAAAGACATGGAAAAGAAACAGTGGTTACCTCTTTGTAAGTTCCTTAAATTAAATACAGAACGTACATACCGTTGTATACTTATTTTATTATTAAAAATTTGTGTTCATGACTGCGTAATTCAGATATCTACGGTCAACCAATCTAGAGTGCTGGTCATGTAATTATTCGCCTCCACAACATCGTAAAAATTCTACGTTATCATGTGGCTTTCAGCAATGTTTACACTACATTATCTTTAACATATATATATATATACATACATATGTCTATACATACAGTGTATCCCCGGATGGACTGAACAAGAGGGAAAAAATTTTTATTTGTAACTTAACGCAAAAATGTCATTCTTTATAAAAATTTTTGCTTGTCTCAAAACCACCAATTCTGAAACAAAAATCAGAATATTCTTTTTAGCAGCTAAGAAAATTACAAAAACACACAAAAATTTAAGCAGAAAGGTTTCCAAGTTTCATGTTTTTGATTAAATCAGTTTATCCTGTTATCTTCCATGATAACCTAACAAGTAAATCAAGTTACGTGTTATTTGTCAATGTCATTACGTATTTGTGAATCTTTACTGAGCCTTAATAGTAATGCTAACTTTAGAACAAAGAGTTTACCTCGTTCAATGTTATAGAACTGGTGAGGCCTCTTATAACTTTGCAATTCAAAAATTTGAACAGAAGTTTCCTAATGTTCACGTGTGCGTTAATGCTTTACGAAATTTGGTAGAAAAATTTGAAAGAGCAGATAACGTACATGACATCAAGAAAAAAAAAGGATACACGATGAAGAAGATGCTGCTACAATACTGGCTCTAGATTCTATAGAAACAAATCCAAAATTATCCTTACGAAAAAGGTCTGCACAGTTAACTCAGTTAATTAGCAAATCACATTTACAAAGAATTTTTAAAGAAAACAAAATTAAACCTTATAAACCGATTTTTGTACATGAATTAAGAAATGGCGATGATCCTTTGCGTTTAGACTTTTGCTTATGGGTAAGAGAAAATCAGTCTGTAAATCAAAATTTCTGCAAAAACATTATTTTTTCGGATGAATCGACATTTACAACCAATGGGAAAGTTGCAATGCAAAACTGTAGATTTTGGTCGAGAGAAAATCCTAATTTCAACATTGCAACTAGAAGTCAGTATTACAAAAAGGTTAATGTGTGGTGTGGTGTTATGTATGGAAAAAATCATCGGTCCGTATTTTTTTAATGAAAATGTGAATCAACATACGTATTTGGAGTTGCTTGAAAATTTTTTGTTGCCTGCAGTAAGAGATGAACCTAACTTTGAAAGTGTATTTTTTCAACAAGATGGATGCCCTGCTCACTCAACAGTGTTGGTAAGAAATTATCTGCAAGAACATTTTGGAAACAGATGGATAGGTCGTTACGGGCCCGTCAATTGGCCTGCTCGTTCCCCTGATTTAAGCCCATTGGATTTCTTTTTATGGGGATATGTTAAACAGCATGTTTATAATACTAATTTGGATAACAATATCGAAATTTTAGAACAAAAAATTACGGGAGCGGTACATTGTGTCACTGAAGATATGATCCACAATGTTTATAAAGAATTTGTACGTAGAACTGAAAAGTGTGTAGAGTTTGGAGGATACCACGTTGAATAAAATAAAATTTTCTCAGCTGCTAAAAAGAATATTATGATTTTTGTTTCAGAATTGGTGGTTTTGGGACAAGCAAAAAATTTTATAAAGAATTACATTTTTGCATTAAGTTACAAATAAAAATTTTCCCCTCTTGTTCAGTCCATCCGGGGACACACTGTATGTATTTTTCAATTCCTCTCTAATGAACACAGTCTATTAGGCAGAATGAAAACATAAATTTCGTTGCTAAAATCGAAAGCTAACGGTTTGAATATAAATTCCAAGTATAAAACAGGCATTCAATTTAATCCCATTGATAGGCAGACAGGTACACAATTATACATTGTAGATCGGATTATCTGCATTTTTGAATAAAAATACAGATTTCACTTTCGTCTGTATTGAGTTTTTAGATAATCCATAACAATGAATGTGTAACATTTGTGCTATGTACATTACTAAAATTGTTTTTGCTACAATAGCAGTAATAACAATGACTCATGTTCCTATCATTGTTTTAAACTATTTCCCATGATAGATACGCATTAGTTTTGATGAAAACTGATATGTTAGGTATTCTTGCTATTCTTAGTTTGTGGATTGATATGTGTACTAATGTGTATTGTACTGTTGTAGCAACAATTCTTCTATACCTTGTATACCTATCAATATTTCAAGAATAATAAAAGTGTTATCCATGAACTATATTTTCTTAAAAGTATTGGTCTGTATCTGCATACATAATTTTTCTAGCTTCCAAAGAATATTTTCAACTATCTTCGTAGATTAAGCTTGTTGAATGTAATAACAAATGGTATACAAGGTGCGTTTGAATGTACCATCGCCATCGCTTTCATAAAAATCTAGAACAAGCGATCCTATTATGACATTGTCCATTTTAAACATGTCTTGAAAAATATGGCATTTAAATAATTTAATGTCAAATTATCTGTCAGTGTCAATCGTAAATCGACAAGTGTTGTGCAGTACTTAATTATTGCCCCATCAATCTAATACGGCTTTCAATAAAAATGTTTATATTTAAATATAACCTTTGATATGTGTTTTGCTAAAAGCAAACAGTTTTTAAAATAAATGGATATAACGTATAACTTTTGGGTTAAATACAAAATATTGTCATTTTTTAAATAATTGTCACAACACTCAAAAAGCGTCAAAAAGTTCTTGAACTTCAGTCCACAAATAAGCGTTAATGTTCGAATCTGTTGATATATGTAGATAGCTGCAATTTAGAATAAACAAGAATCTTTAATAGTATTTTTCGTAAACGTTTTCTTTTTGAATTTAAAGTTTGTTTTTAACACTTCTTCATTAGTATACTCAAGCATACTTTCAAGAAAAACATTTGGCAACGTTGTGGAACAATAAGTTTCTATTCAGTGCGTTCCCAAATAACGTGTAAAGATAGAGGCAGGTAAGGCAAGGTAAAGTGAAATCATCGCGAAGTTATCCTACCCTCCCTCCAAAATTGTGAACAAATTTTGAAAGGTGAAGGGCGAATTTCATATTTTTTGATAATTGACAGTATCGGATTATTTAGTGCTTTTGAATTGAATGTTTTTAATGGAGACAAGCGGAAGTACATAGCAATATGTAGTTGCTGCAAAGATTTTTCGTCGATGAATTTGTTTCCACCCTTTTTCATCGATGAGATGGAAGAAGACGTGATAGTTCGTTTAAAATCGGCAAACATTTGAACTGTTACGTCCCCTCATATATAACAAAATAGAAAAGACCGCGTCAATAATAGGCCGTTAGAAAATGGATAGAAACAAATAAATATTGGCAACCTTATGGCTGCTACCAGCACCTGATTCATGTAGGTATGATAAAATAAGTTAGTGATGAAAAAGCTCACTATTGTCTTTAGGTCTGTAGGCTAGTAAAATGTAAGAGGCAATGAAGCAAAAGATCCAAATGTGAACATGGAAGACGTCGGTGCAATAATTAGAGGTGATCGCCAAAGACATAATGATTTATGCATGTATGTGTATAATAATCAGCAATAACCATTTTAGTTGACTATATTTTTTTAATAAAATTTTGCATTAAATTACATTATTTTATTTAAAGAAAGGAACAAAAAAAAATGTAATATTTAAGAACATATACTTAAACTAAGAACAGTTTTCTTTCAAAACTGTTCACAAAAATAAATACAAACATATATTCTCTGTAACAAGTAATAAGAAAACACTGTGATCTACTTGACGCGTATGCAATATGTGGCAGGTTTATGTTGTGCGCTTATGTTAAACCGTAAACATATTTAAAACAAAACAAATGGACATATAAGTAAGAAAAATAATGTCAATGCGCACGTGGGGTAAAGTTTCCTGCATTACTCGAGTAGGGTAACTTAGGGATACTGCGAGTTCTCCCAAAGTAGTTAATAGACGCAGGAAAAGGGTAAATATTTATGACGTGTTAACCAGCACCCCTAATTTATGAACGATCAAGGTAACACCAGAGTTTTCCGGGTACTATTTAGGGACGCACTTTAATGTGATTTCAATCAAAAACATTACTGTCAAATTGTGACATTTATATATTTAATTCGACTTTCGTATTTAATTTTGTATAACCTCTGCTGTTTTCTTATGCTTCTATGTTTTTTCGTTCTTTTTGTTTACTCATAATGAATTTTACATTCAATGAATATGCTGATATGTATGTATATGTTGTACGGTTTCTGCAATGGAAATGCTAACATGGCAGAACGAGAATATCGCATACGTTTCCCAAACCGGAGACATCCTAGTGGAAGTGTTTCGAAGGCTGGATCAACGCTTTCGTGAAACTGATTCGTTTAATACAAGAAATGCTAATGCTAGCCGACTAAGAAAAAGGACTACAATACAATAGATGAGGAAATTTTAAACGCAGTACAAGAAGATACCCTCCGTTTGTACCCGACAGTTATCTTCAACATCAAGTACTTATCCTCGGCAATAAAATCGTTCACTTGGTTTTATAAAAAAAAAACCTTCTTCGTCCATATTATGTTTCTAAAGTTCAGCCGCTCTATAACGATAGCACATTTCGATTAAATCTTTACAACAATATTAACTAGGATTCCAGAGGATGACGACCTTTTTAGACGTATTCTTTGGAGCGTTTACCAAAGAAGTTGTATTTAATACTAATAATTTTCACCATTGGGTAGAGGAAAATACGCATGAATTTCAGGAATATGGTTACCAAAGAAAGTTTTCCTTTAACGTTTACCTGGGCACAATAAATCACACGGTCGTTGAGCCAATTTATCTATCAAATCGTTTTGATGCCAATAGGTACCTCAATGTATTAGAATAAGTTGACGTGATACCGTTGAACATACGCCATAACATGATTTACATGCATGATTGAGCTCCTATTCACTTTGCCCCTAATGCAAGAGAGTGGTTTGATGATCAATTCCCAAGCAGATAGATTGGTCGGGGCGATCCTATCTTATGACCTGCGAGATATCCCGATTTCAATCCTGTAGATATTTTTGTTTTGAATTTTATGCGACTCCTGAAGACGCTGATGAAATTAGAGACAGAATTAACGCGGCAGTATTAGAAATTACACCGGAAGGGACTGAACGAGTAGTACAGACGATACCTCATAGATTGCAACTGTGCATAGACTCAGACGCATTTCAATTTGAACAATTGCGTACGTAATCATGTCACTCGTTTAGTATCAGATATACGAGGCGTGTTTTTAAAGTAAGTACCGTTTTCAAATAAAACAAAAACAAGTAAACTTTTCTTAACAATTTTATTTTTACATGAAAACCTGTACCTTATTCTACTTTTCTACATAATTTCCACCAATATTGAGGCAATTATCGTATCGTACAATCAGCTTTACAATCCCATCTTCATAGAAGTCTGCCGCCTGATTTAACAACCACTGGTATTCGACGTCGTGGCGCTGACCACCCAGATGCTTCTTCAAATGCAAAAACAAGTGGTAGTCACTGGACGCAAGATCGGGACTGTATGGAGGGTGATCAAGTTGTTCCCAGTGAGACGCGATGAGATTTTGAGTTCGAGAAGCTGCGTGTGGACGGGCATTGTCGTGAAGCAAAACGATCCCCTTACTCAACATGCCTCGCCGTTTGTTTTGGATTGCACGGCGCAGTTTTTTTAAGGTCTCACAATACGTCGTAGCATTTATTATGTCACCGCGAGGCAAAAAATCAACAAGCAACACCCCCCTTCTGTTCCAAAGCACATGATTTTCCGGGCTGAAATTGTTTGCTTAAACTTCACTTTCTCGGGTGATGTTGAATGCCGCCATTCCATGAATTGCTGCTTCGATTCCGGTGTTACGTGAGTCACCCACGTTTCGTCACCTGTGACAATTTGGCTTAAAATATCATCACCCCCCTCACTGTACCGCTGAAGAAAAATCAACGTACTGGCTACTCGTTTGGTTTTGTGCGTCTCAGTCTCTTCGATACCGTAAGCGTGTGGTCACAACTTCATAGAGAACACTTCTGGAAACTTGAGGAAACTCATCAGATAACGATGAAATCGTAAAGCGTCTGTTCTCTTTCACTTTTTCGTCAACTTTCTGAACCAAATCTTCAGTAATGACAGAAGGTCGCCCACTTCGTTCCTCCTCATGGACATTCGTGCGACCAGCTTTAAAAGCTCTCACCCATTTCCGTACCATTCCATCACTCATAATGTTTTTTCGATACACTTCACAGATCTGACGATGAATGTCGGCCGATTTAATGCTTTTAACATTAAGAAAACGAATCACAGCACGTATTTCACAATCGGCGGGATTCTCGATCGGCGGAGACATTTTCAATAGTGACAAACAAATGTAAACACGGTCGAATCTTTCTGTAATGGCGTCTGTGGTTTGTCAACAGATGTAGGTACACAGCGCGCAAGCGTAGAAAGCCGCCGCAGTGCTCAGGGTAGCAAAATTTCAAAAGGGTACTTACTTTAAAAATACGTCTCATATATTCAAAAATGAATCAATCCTATTATAAAATACACTGTAATTTAATATTTTTCAATCTGTAATTTTAAGAGCAAATCATATCTCGCGTAATGTGTAGAATTTGAAACGTAAAATTCAACCATCTGATACTACTAATGACGAGTAAAATGTTTTAGAAGATTGAAATTCAGAAAATATTGCGGTACTTGCTATTACAGTAATATGCGAGTACAGTCAACGTTAAGATTTTCAATTCAGAACCGTACGAAGAATATCGCGTGTAGCTTTTACGCCAATTTATACACACCTTGTATAACAGTGGACACATACATACTTCAGAATAAAGACTTTTCATCTTCTTGCAAACAGTATTAGAGGAATTCATGATTCCTTCTAGAAGAACCTTTAGAAACGATGATTAATGTACAAAAAATAGCACCAAACGTATTTGACAACAACACTTGGGGCAATTTTGTGAATGACAATAACATTTGTGTGTTACACGCAGGCATAATTCCTAGCTTGTACCACCAATAGTAATAGGTAATAAATTCTTCTTGCAGCAGCAATTCAAAAGTGTTATTAAAAATATTTACCAAAGCAAAAAGGAACTCTTCATCTTTATTATTATTTTTTTGTTTGATAGCTTTCTTCTAGTTTTTTAAGTCCCCTGGAATAAAAAATTTAATAGGTCTAACAATTAAGTTCCATTTCATTGTACAAATAAAATCCGCAAATCGCCTGTACATTACTTTGTCTACGTATGGGCAATCCCTACTATAATTAGTGCTTTATCATTTATCATTTTACCTGCAATGCATCATAGATAACTCCCAGGATTAATCATATTTTTCCTCGCTTATCATTTTACAATGTTATTGATGTATTTCTGCTATGTATTGCATGAATGGTATGTGGGTTTTTTCTTCAAATAAAGATAAATTATACATAAATACGGTTACATACGTATTAATCATCTATTTTTCAAAATTAAAGGTACTTGAGCGTGTTTTTAGAATTTGTATGCATGTACAGTTATTCTTAGTAGTAGTTAGTACATAAAAATTGTAAGTAATCTCTCATGGCAAAATAAATACGCTGGTGCGATATCTAAATTTCGCAACCAAAATAACGTTAAAACTAGGGCTGTTCCTTGAAACCGGGTACCCAGGTACTCGAAATTTTTAGCATCGGGTCTACCCGATTTCGGGTATCCGATTCCGGGTATCCAATTCTGGGCACCCAATTTTGAGTATCCGGTCCGGATACCCGGTTTCGAGTACCAGGGTATCCGGGTAATGCGCTGGTTGGGTGCCCGGTTCCTGAAAAAGACAGTTTTCGACAGTCGTAGCATTAATATATATATATATATATATATATATATATATATATATATATATATTATAGAATAGATATGTATATTAACGCTATTGTACACGGGTACCCCTATTCGGTCCTAGAACCGAGTGCTCGAATACCCGGTTTTGGGCACCTGAAAACGGTTCTAGAACCAAATTGTTGAATACCTGGTTCCGGGGACTCGATTTCGAGTACCCGGGTATTCGGTTCTTGAACCGGGTACCCGGGTAACCCGGTACCGGGTACTGTGCTGGATGGGTACCCATTATTATACCCTTTTAAATATTAATAATAAATTACTTAATAATTTCTATACTTATTTCGTATTTTTTAACTCGTCGATTGTTTTTTACCTTAAATCTAACTAAGGCCACAGCAGCAACAACTAATGTCGACAGAAAATTTGTCGGACAATTTCCTTTCTAGGTATATTATTAAGATTGTTGGGAAGATATGTTTAGATATTTTATCCACTTAGTATTGTCATAAAGATAAATAAAAAACGGTTAGTATAGTTTCAACAATAGACTGCTTCAAAGACAGAATTGCTATTGCATTGTATTGTATTGCTTTTATACTTAACTAAGTTGTGGCTTTTTACTGTAAATGTCTTTACGTTACTGTTAATTTTCTAGTATTTTTGCAAACTAAAATTATTATCTCTACTGAAGTAAATATCAGTACCCTCCTAGACTTTATGTGAGCAACAACTACACCCTTATCTTAACTACCTTTACGTCCGATTTTTGATACTGTTATTGAATTTACTGATCAAGCGGTATTTACTAAAGAGTCAGTTTTCAGAGAAATCGTGTTTGGGCGGTTGAAAGGAGTAAAGTCCAGATCCAATGATGATCAGTCTCTTCACTTTTTCATAAAGTACTTACGCTGGTGTCGTATCAAAGAATCAGGACCGGTGTCCTAAAAATTTTTCACTTTTACGTTCTAGATTATTAATTCTAATAGAACTAGTGTTTTTTCGTGATCGAATTTTGGTGGACTTCACACACAACTTTGTCACCAATATAAAAAGATATAAAAAGATGCACTTTTTTGTGATAGGCTACACTATCTTGTGGCTTATGCATGGTGACGTATCTCGATATTCTGTGTCCATTGTTCAGCTAATTTTTTAATCTTCTAAGTAGTCAGGATAATGGTAGATGGATAGACTCGATAGGGGTCCATTTGTTTATCGAAATCGCGTGATTTAAATCATCCAGACCTTTTGATTGAAGTTAATTGAAGTCATTAGTGTATTTCAGACCTGTAAACAACATAGAAGAGCTTAAACGGCGAATAAAAAATTACCAATAAACAATTCGCCTGTCTTCAAAATCCTTCGAAAGAATGCGGGGTTTTCTTTCACGAATATATGTTTTGGAACGTAAGGAGATCATGTCTAACATCTGTTTTTTAGAATTCTATTTATGTTTTCTCACAGATAAATTATTTTCACTAAAACGTATTCAATGATCTAATAGATACCCATATTTACTATTAGAATTATTTTCGATATTTGTTTGTAGAGCAATAGAGTTTAGAAGACATTAAATTAATTCCATCGATATGGAGGTGGTGGATAGTGCTTAAGGTTGCAAGAGATAAGTGTTGTGCAAGATAAAATAAATAACTGTTGCAATTTTTTTTAAACAAATCGTATTTATGCAGTATCTTCTCAAGAACAGTTTTGTTTATTACTTTATTTTATTTTGTTCACCAAATAAACAATTTTTTATTGCACCAACGATATTAAACTGAGTAAACAATGTCCTTAAATATTTTAGTAATAGCTACTAGAAGTATTGGTCCGAAGGGCATAATGTTATACATTGCTGAAATTGGAATACCATAATCTATCAAAAAATGCAAAAAAAATGGGGTTAACCACAGAAAAAAAAAATTGATGACGTCATTGCCCGAAAACGGACAGAGTTGGATAATTAAAAATAATCGCAAATTGGTTCTAATGTAAAAAATCAATTTGACGTGTCAAACAGTGTTTCGATTATTCTGACAACAAAGAAGAAAATTCCATTATTCCATATTTTTGGCGCGCACTGTATATATACAGACTTTGTAAAGCGAATGTGTACAGTAAAAAATGTGGGCATTACGCCGAGCAAGTGAGAGCATACATACTTATGCACGAGCAGGAGAGGGCGCAACCGCGCGATTAACTTATTATTTTTTGCTGTACGCATTCGCTTTACAAGACCTGTATGTATACATAAACAAAAAATTATATATGCGAAAATTTACAGAAATGTATAAAAAGGTAAATCGCATTATGGAACCAACAATATGAGAAGGCCAGGCCATGTACAATTTGTAATTTAAACTTTCATCATAACAAAAATCCTCCTTTTTCTTTTCAGAAAAGCTGTAAAATATAAATAAAACATTTTCCGCTGAGTCAATCAAAGAAACGAGGTCTGTTTTCCAACTGCTACAAAATTAATTTATAAAGAAAACTGAACAATATAATTCCCAAATAAATGTTTCCAAAACCACACACGCAAGCACTGTCATAAACGTAACTAAACAAACAAAACAAAAATAAAATTATACGAGTCTGTGTATTACGTGGGCCAAGGCGATATTATTGAGAATAAAAAAATCTAGTATACCATGAAAAACAAAATATACACTGTTGTTTAGGGCAACTCTCTATCTGTCAGTTGAAGTTTAATTGTTGTATTTGCATTAGTTAGAACTGAAGTTTTTTAAGTGCCAACTTAAGTGAAAAAAATAAATTAAATAGAGAGCATTTTCTAAAAATATATTATGATTTCAAAAGAGGTTTAAGTGTTTATGAATGCAAAGAAAATTTAGATTCAACTGTTAGTGAAAAAACACATTCTTTGGCTATAATTTACCGATGGTGTATAGACTTTGAACGCGAAAGAAGTTCTGTTCAGCATCAAAAAGGGGCAGAACGTCCTCCTATGGCCGTCACTTCTGTTCGGAACTTAATTGAAGAGGACAGCAGAGCTACGTATACTACCGCTCATAAATATTCGGGCACCCTTGGATTTTAGATTTTTCTATACGAAAAATGTATTTAGGAAATATATTCCAGCATTATTGAATAGTATGCTAATATAATCAGTAAGATTCACTTAAATTCATTAAATAATGTCGGTCTATTATCTGTATGGTTCTTTTATCTGTATGAGACGTCATTCCGTCATAAAAGCGCTGGTAGCAGCGACAACAAAGAGCGTATTTCTTGAAATTCCAGGAAAAATGTAACAGTTGGTAATTTTACTGTGAATCATGAAGCTGTAGTAAAGCCATTTGAAGTAATATTTTTTAAATTACGGTCAGTTATCGTTCCATGTTAGTAGCGATAACATCTCAACAAATAGTGTTTATAATTTCGTTTAGAATTTTAAAACATGCCGAAAAGAAAAGAAATTAGTATTGAAACGCGTGCTCTGATAGTAGCACAATATAACTTAGGCATCAGTAATCGTCAAATTGCTAGAAAATTACATTTAAATCCATCTACTGTTGATTATAACATCAAAAAATACAGTGAAAGTGGCAGTTCTCTAAACAAGGTACGAAGTGGTAGACCAAGGGCGACAACATCAGCCCAAGATATTGCAATTGTGGTGTCCAGCAAGCGAAATAGAAGAAAAGCAGCTCCAGAAATCGCCGCAGAAATTAATACTGTACTTCCGAAGCCGATTAGCGTGTACACGGTTAAACGCCGTCTGCAAAAAGCCGGCCTTCACGGACGAATTGCGATGCAAAAGCCCTTGCTTCGCCAAATTAATAAGAAAAAAAGGTTACAATAGGCACGTGAATATCGAAATTGGATGGTCGAAAATTGGATCAAAGTATTGTAGACCGACAAATCCAAATTCGAGATTTTCGGTTTGCGAAGACGAGTGTTTGTAAGAAGATCTGTAGGTGACCGTGCACTAGAGCAATGCACAGTCTCTACCGTCAAACACGGCGGTTCGGTAATGATTTGGGGTTGTTTTGCTGGTACATCTCCTAAAAATTCAAGGCATGATGAGAAAAGAGCAATACAAACGCATCTTAGAGGAAAATGGAATACCTTCTGGTGTAAGAATATTGGGTCATAATTTTGTATTCCAACAAGATACCCAAATTACACTTCAAAATTATGTAAACAATATTTAGGACAGCTGGAAGAGGAAGGGACACTAACAATAATTGGATACTCAGCTGTTAAGACACACGATGACCTGCATGTAAAAAGATGCCCCACTCGTTTTGTGCCGTTTCTGACTTTTGAGAAATGAAGTACAGCAATTTTTTTTTTTAAATTGTGACAGGTGACGACACGTATATTCCATTTTACGACGTACCTACCCGTTGAGAGAATCATAATGTATCATAAAGTCAAAGAAGCACCAACAATGACAAAGAAGCAGCGAGATATGAAAAATGTGATACATGGGGTAATCTTTAGAAGTATGGGCTTGGAATGTGCAATTAACTTGGATGAACAAGAAACAGTTACAGCTAAATGGTACACCGAAAAATGTTTGCCTATGTTCAATAGAGTTCCTGTAGCATCAGGATAACACATCATCCCATACCGCGGCTCTCACGATTCACTATTTAGCTGAAAGAATACAAAAGTAAGTAGAACAGTACTCACCTGATTTGGCAATGTGTGATTTTTTGCTATGCTATGGGCTTAAAAAACATTTGCCAGGTACGACATTTTCATCTAAGAAATTGATACGGCCATCCATCAATATTTTGCAAGTATTTCAAAAGAAGGTTGAATGGCGGCCTCTTAAAAGTGAAATGGTCAAATGTATTATTGCTGAAGGGAATTACTTTGCATATATTTAAAATAAAACTCTAATATATCAACTTTTTTCCATATTAATTATATTCTAAATAATATCAGCTTGGCCCTCGAATACATATGTATACTATAGGCATATATTTTTAGTTTTAGACTATTTTATGTACTGAAACCACTAAACTAGACTTTCCGAGAGCAAAAGATAATCAACTGATTATATGATATATCTCTCGTTTCCTTTGTTCTTTATATATTTTAAACATTGTATGTGAATAAACGAGTTTATGCGAATTATTTTAGATGCTAGTAAAAGTAGCATAAAATAACATTACCACCACCATTGCACCAAAATTCCTATGCACCTGTCCGCACGCCCTACTGTACCTACTTAACCGCTTACCTATTAAACGCCATTGATTCTTACCAAAGTGATTGCGAGTGAATTGACAATATTATAGCGGAAGAACGAATAAAACACGCTCGTCGCGAACGTGACGGGTCATTTATCACGTAATCCGAAGACAGTGAACCGCAACTGTGCTTTTGCCGTTCGAGCATATACTTTTATCTCTTCGAATGCAACAATGCTTACATTGTGTGTTATATCGTATAAATCCTAATTTCCTAAAGAGTTGTCCAAGGTATTCCATATTCTAGGGTTTCTACTGAAGTTGGGTAAAGAACTTAAACCTTATATTGATATAATTGACATAAATATTAAATGAAATAATTAATTTATTAATAAACTAATATTAACTATTAATTTAGTCTAAAATGAGGTGTTCCGGCATATTTACCAAACACTGCATATTGAATATTACAATTTGACATCACCAAATTGCAATGTAAGTCAGGTGTTCCCAGCCTTTTTCTTGCATCGACCGCTTTTAAAGGAATGGTTTTTTCTTCATCGTTTCCTTCAAAAATATTCAACCTGTTTCTTATTTTCCATAGTAGTATATTGACTTAACAAAAGCCTGCTTCCGTTCGCTGCTGATCACGCTTATAGTGTGACCCCCGGGGGTGAATGGTGACGCCTTGGTCATCATTCACCCCCCCTTAAAGTTTCATCGACCCCGTTGGTAACCCCTAATCAAAATCATTAAATTTTTTGCCTCCATTAATTATTTATGAGAGTTTTATAGTTATGAAGGAAGTGTTATTTCGCATTTGAAATTTTGTTTTTATAATTGCCAATGAAGCAATAATTTCGATGTAGCAAATGTAGATCAAAATTCTGTAAGAGCACATGTTGCAGAAATGACGTAATAATTGGTTCAGGTTTCACACAAAACGAAGAGTTTAGCTTGTGTGCAATAATATGCGATTTTTCACTGAACACTTTTATTTTTAACCGCCAATTCTTTAATTACCAGTCACTAAATGATCTTACTAACTTACTTAATCCTTAGAACCCTTCTACCGTGAGGTGTACAGTTGTTGTGGAGTTGAGCTCCGTGGTTTTTTCTTCCAGAAATCTCTCCACCTTTTTCTGTCCCTGGCTATTTTTCTTGCCTGCTCCCATTTTTCCCCTCTCAACTCGATTGTATTTTTCACTTCCTCGTTCCACGTTTTCTTTGGTCTCCTCCTTTCCCTTCTTCCTATTTCTTTCGCTTCGTATACTTTTTTAGCCAATCTCGCCTCCTCTATCCTCATAACGTGTCCAAACCATCTTAATTGACCTTGCTGTATGGTCTCTTCTACTGCTTCAACTTAAAGCTCTTCTCTGTACGTCTCGTTTGTCTCGCATGTATGTGTAAGTATTGGTTTTACTACTTTTTTACCTCAGGCTTTAACTTCCTGTGGGATTTCCTTCTTCACTAAATGATAATTTAATAAAATCACTCGGCCAAGCGTTGGGTGCTACTGATATGCAGTTACTCCCTCGGCAGACAAGCAAACAGCTTATCACATTGTTAGGTGATCATTAGCACTAATAGTCTTTTTATTGCTAACACTATAGAGTTTATTCAAGATTATAACATTTGAAAATTGAGTTAATTTCATTGTACATAGTTTACTGTAAAATAAGTGTCGAAGCAAGAAAAGAGGACTAGAAATAATCCAAAAGAATACGAAATATATGAAAATCGACAGAGAAAAGAAGGTAGAGGATAAGCGAGAAATAAAAATAGGAGAATGCAAATGTAAAGAAGTTCAAACATTTAAATACCTTGTAACCATGATAAGTAATACAAACGATACAGGCATAGAAATATCACAAAGAATAAAATCGAGACACAATGCATATTACAAATACAAAGAAATTATGCGAAGTAAAAAGATAAGTAAAAAGGCAAAACTAAGGGTGTTTAAAACAGCAATAAGACCTACAGTTACTTATGCAGCAGAAGCAATGTGCATTACAAATAGAGATGCAGAAAATGAAACTGTTTGACAAGAAAAGTAATTAGAAGTATTTAGGGACTAAAAAAACTAAATGGGGATCAGTACAGAAGACTAACGAATCAGGAGATAATAGAAATACTGGAAGGAGAAGATATAATAAAAGGAATTAAATCACAACAAACACGCTTGGGGAGAGGCTAGAGTGGGACACACCATTATAGAAACAGTAGTAACAAACCCTATCTTTGATATGGGTAGCGACATAAAAATCTCCAGGATCTCCTATGATCAACCTTTCAAAATTTTCTTGAATTTGGAAGAATGGAGAAATGGAGGGGGAAGAAAACCGGAAACCCAAATCTGGTACACAGATGAGCCAAGAACGGCATTGGTGTTTATGAGGGTGGGGGACCAGGACCAGGGATACAAAGTATATGCATCACTTGAGCGATACACCACGGTATTTCAAACAGAAGTATATGCTATACAAACCTGCACGTGGGAGAGTCTGCGTCGACAACCACGAAGAGGGACGATCTGCCTTCTCTCTGACTGTCAGGCAGCCTTAAAAGCACTATCTTATCATATAGCCTCCAAAGTAGTATGGGAGCGCCTGCAAAACATAATGGTTCTGTCTAAACACAACAAGATTACCTTGGTGTGGGTGCCAGGACGCATGGGTATAGCGAGCAGCGAAATTACAGACCAGCTAGCGAGAGAAGGTTCAAAAATGAATTTTACAGGACCTGAACCGGGTCTCGGTATTACCAAAAGTCTAGTGCGTAGTGCAATTAATGAATAATAGAACAACACCAATTAAATTAGAACCATGCAGTTGTACAAAAGCACAGCAAACGAATAATGAGAAGATCGTCGCAACATTTGACTGCTGACCTGCTTGCACTAAAGAAGATTCAGCTTAGGGCAACAACATGAATATTAACAGCACGTGGCTGTTTGAGAGGCCACTTGCTCAAGATCGGGATCTACAAAGATAAACCCTTATGTATATTTTGCAATGAAGAGGAGGAAACAGCCTCTCATATTATTTTCGAATGCGCAACGCTAAGTCGGAGCAGATTCGCTACACAAACCGCAATTGGTTTACCATTAAAGAAAGATTTACTGCATAGGCTATTAAACCTGATCAAGGGAACTAACCTGCTTAAGTAAAACGAAACCCCTAAAGACTAATCCTGTTTATGGCAATCTATCAATGGCCAGGCGGCCAAAATTAAATGGGAATATCAAGTAATGAATGATATTAAAGCCATTGGAATAACTAATTGTAAGGACAAAATTAAAAATAGAAAAGTATGGAAAAAATAGCGGACGAAACAAAGAAACAACAACCTGTAAAAATAAAAGGCAAATGGTGAGGTGTGACGAAAACCTCCTTAGCGTGTCGTTGCCACAACCTCTTTGCTTTTGTTGCTCTAATGGAACGCAGAGCTGCTGTCAATGTCATGAGGGTTCTAGGTGGGATTCTCATTTCCCTAGCCATGATTTTCTGTTTTCTGGGAGGATTTCGTCGAATTCGCTCGGCCACGGCTTTGATGGCGGATGGTGTCCTTGAAATTCGTGGCTGCCCGCTCCTTGGTCTGTCATCGACTGAGGACATCTCGGTGTATCGTTTGATTGATTCGTAAACGAATTTCTTCGTAATATCTAACGGTTTCAGGAGAAAATTTGGACTGGCCCCTTGTTACACTTATGCAGCGCAATAACAGCGACACGATTTTCTTTCAAGCCTCACTCCATGTTCACAATGGGTTCTATAGAATTAAAGTGAGAATTATTTATATGACAAATGGAGATCATTTGACGCTCAATTTTCTGTTATTCGGTTTCTTTAAAATAGGGACAGAACATATGGCCAGACTAGGTATATCACGAAAAAATGGACTAACGAAAATGCTCGACACGTGATTGCATTCTGATTGGTAGAATACTTGCCTGCCAAAGTCTGATCCACTCCGTCTATCGTGTGGTTCAGCCACGAGATTTTATTGTCTTCATTCGTTATTTTATTTTCTTTAGTATTATTTGTTTGTTCTATTATCTGTTTTTCTTTCAAAACATTCTTATTTATATTATGCTTATCAAATTGACTAAGTAGTAGCTGTGAGAATTAGGCATTTTTGCTGTGTCCTTGATAAGTTTCACGTGATTTATGCGCAATTAGTCTGTTTGT
Source organism: Dynastes maya (assembly GCA_029619315.2). NCBI lineage: Eukaryota > Metazoa > Arthropoda > Insecta > Coleoptera > Scarabaeidae > Dynastes > Dynastes maya. The sequence goes on from JAROYE020000001.1 coordinate 39,530,714, forward strand.
TCATGGTACAGGCTGTAGTGAATTTATTCGGGTATTCTCCAAATACTGTGAGTGGTCGGACAAGGAACAAATCGGATAGCGAACGCTTTCGCAAGGATTTTTGTGGTCAGACAATGAATACATGTTTTGTGCTTTTAAGAATGCTATTAAAATGTGTTTTTCCTGTTTTTAATTTACTTGTATAAAGGAAAAAGTATATAGAACAACTGTTAATGAATTTATTTAGATTATGCATAATAATAATCCAATTATATGTTTTTCTAATAATTATAGTTGGCACTGTACAGCGGCATGCCAGCTAACATCGACCGCCAATCGCATCTGCATATATCCTGTCGCGCCGCCGAGAGTACCAACTCTACTAATAAGCTTCAAAGAAAAAAAAACAATTTTTATTAATTTAAGATCTTAAAGGGTACCTAAACCAGGTTGAAGTTAATAAAATTGGGGATCTCAGCAGTGACGATACTATTCACTTTCAAAAAATCCTACAGAAAACGGCGAGGCAATAAACATTGGACCGATTTTTTATGCTTCGCGAATAAAGAAACCTAGAATTGATTAAATGATTTTTTTTCATTTCATCATTTATATATTTTTCCATATATAAGCCAAGAACTATTTATTTCAGTTTTTGGGCCTTCAGAACGAATTAATGGATTTCCCATAAGAATCTACGGCTAATCGATGATCGGTTGAAGAACAGAGTCTCGGAACGGCTTATGTTTGTTATACTAGAAAAATCATAAGAGCCGGAGGAACAGCATAAGAGCCGGATCTGGATCTTTATCTGTGGTCTTACATGTTAACTATCTGCGTGACAACAATATTTAGTCGCGTGGTAAAAGTGTGTGACAGGAAGCGTTAAAATGCTTTGCAGATCGCCGTTAACAAAACCACGACCGCGTTATACGAAGATAGTTGGAATTTATAAACCACGTTATACGAGGTCACCTGTCACACACACATATATCTTAAACTTTTCCAAGAAGTTACACTACGTGAAGCCTTAACACAAATTTATATACTAGTACACCCTGCATACGATACATATGAAGCGACATAGATAAAAATATGAACTTAATGATGTTCCCTCGTATCCATCCACTTCTGGCATCAAAGTATGTGGAGTTACGATGTCTAACTTGAAAAGACCCTAATTTTGTATTCAGACGTAATGAATTTATAATCCTTCCGGTAGTTATTTCTGTGCTTCTAAGAATAATGCCTATCGCCGAGGGTAGTTACATGTATCTCTAAAGGAGCTAGAATTATCCAGAAAAGTGCTGTTTCATATAATGAACTGATTATAAATGAGTCTGAATTGGTTTTTCTGTACAAATCGCGCTAACCCCTTTGGCTCGCGAAAAGAATTGTTATGACCGAGAAATAGAACGCCTTTAGATTGACATTTTCTCCTTCTCAGATAAAAAATATGGTAATAATTTTCTCTATTGCATATTCAATATTTACTACATGGCGTAGCTTACGCCTACTTACTGAGTTTAGCTATCGAGCTTCTTTAACACACAGTGTTAAAAAGGAATTGAACTTTTCTCTTGTTGGAGTGAACTTGCTTCCCCTTTTTTAAGCAGCTATCTTTGGACAGAATTTAGTAGAAGTAATAATAATTATTATATTATAAATATTCGCTTAAGAGTAATCATTAAACCATGTATTAACTTTGTGAGCTTTTACTTTATTAATTAATTTTTCAAATACCAGAACCGATTATTTTGAGAAAGAGTGTATCTTGTATTTTGCTTTTTTATGTTGAACTTTAATGTATATATTATGTAAATTCAATCATCACGGGACTTATGCAACGATGTATTTTCTTAAATGATTTTGCTTGTAGGCGTCACGTCATTAACAAAAAGTGCAACGTCACTCCAGATACGGGTATGTAAACCGTCCAAATTGCATAGCTTGGGTTTTTACTGCAACGGCCTCCAGTTGGGCGGAAGAATCTCCTCTGATCGGCGCAATTGAGCGGCATTTTAAAGTCGACTTTTGCGAAGTTTGGATGAGAAAAGAGTCAGTGTTCTACAATTGAGCGGCCTCTTCGAGGACATCACACTATTTAAGCGATGTATCGCCAAGCACGATATTATCCTAAGCGGTAAAGGAATCGTTTTTTTTGCATTTCTTTTTTAAATTCTGGAGGGCTTCCGGTTTAAAGAGGCAGCTGAGCCCTTCTTCGCATCCCATTAGATTTTATTTTGGAAAAACGAACTTTCAAAGCAAAAATCAAACGTAACCGAGCACCGTTTTCGTGAAAGATGTATTTATGGTGGATTTTTAATCGACTAATTATTATTATTTGTAATTATACACGTATTTGGACGAAACTAATGTTGAAATAATACAGTAATTGCAATTTATTTCGAAATTTTATTCAATTTCACGAGAACATTTACAGACATGCTATTTCGTCTTTAATTTCCTATTATATGGTGTTTTAATAATCTACCGGTGGACATCAAATCTCATATAAATGAAGGAAATACTTTCTCACTTACCGACATGTCGGCGTTGTGTCGTTGCAGTTGCCGATCTCTCGATGGGTATCAGCCCTACTGTCGGTGTCGTCTTTAAACTTGCCCACTATTTTAACTTATGAACTCAAGCAGACCATTTGCCGTAGCATTAAAAGTAACTACGTTTAAGTACGATGTTATTATTAATAGAATTAATGTCTTTGGAATAAAATCGATGAAAGTAATAAAAACAAAATATTCAGCAGTGAAATCGGTCGACGACTGGTCGGTAAATTGAATGGTGTCGTGTTAGTGTCGGTGTCACGCCGTGTCGTGTCGATGTTGTCGATAAATGTGAAAACGCTCAATGCCATACATGTTGAGTTTGGTGAGCAGTATAGAGTGATCCACATTATCAAATGCTCTACTAAAAATATACCATACATGCATGGTAGTTCGCGATTTTCGAGTATTGACGGAATCTCATCGGTATACTACAAAATCGTATATTAAAAATAGGTTAACAATAACACTAAATTTGATAAGAACTTTAGTACTTTTTTCGAAAAACTTTGAACATATTGTAATATCGATTCGGAGGATAATAAATACATTTATATTTTCTAACCTGTTTCGAAAGTTTTCAGTTTATGTTATACATTGGAACATTTTTTTTATAAAAGTCGATTTTGTATTACGCATTCTTGCATAGGTAATTAGTAAAACATCACACCGTAACAGCAACGTTCCGTTATTGCGTAGACCAGAATATTCGTTTAAAACGGTTACTTCTGGCAGATATGGATGTAGTATAATGTTAACAACAATATTCGTTGACACTCGCACAAGTATCGCTCCCATACCTACACGTCTAATTATACGTGTAGATAAGTAGCAATTGAAGAATGGACATTAAATATTTAGACTATACATTAAATATATGTATAGTTTAGGGTATACAATTCTGCGATTGATAAAAACAATGGCGTTAGATGCTGATCTTTCGCGAAAAGCAAAAATAACAATTTTCCAAACATGTTGCAAAAGTGAAAATGAAATATTTTTCAGGATACCTCTAATTTTTTTGCTCTAAAATAATAATAATACAAGATTATTATAAATCTATATACAATCTCCTTTGGTAATATTTAATTACCATGAAATATGAAATGTCAAAGTAATACCCTACGATACCAATTGTGACAGGCATTGAGAACTATACCTGAAAATTTAAGATGATTTGTATATAATACTTATGTTTTATGAAAATAGTTAAATGGTACTTGATTGTTTCATTTACAAGAGTGAGTTTCATTTACGAGGATGGTATGAGAAGTACCCGTGTTTGGAGACAGGCACTTTGTGTCAAAATCTTTCTGACCGATTGTGAGTACTATTCTTTAGTTGACGTCTGCCAAAATTTCGGAGAGATTCATCAAGTAGTGTTGTTTTGAGAGCTGTTGAATGTGAGCAAGTTTTTGTATTTATGAAATCATGGAAAAAGAATAATACCGGTCAGTGATTCGATTTCTTTCTTTGAAAGAGAAAACGTGTACAGAAGCCAAAGAGAAGTTGGATGCACACCATTATGATAACGTCCCGGCAATTGCAGCAGCAAAACTAGTACAATTGCCGTACCAATTGGTGCCTAATCCACTATCTTCGCCAGATTTCGCACCCTGTGACATCTTTCCTTTTCCTAACTTGAAAAAATGGTTTGGCGAAAAGCGGTTCACGCCAAATTACCGAAACAAAGGCCTATTTTGCAGAGTTCGACAAATCTTATTATTTGAACGGCATTTACTAACCAACTGAAAGAATTTATAAGACTTTCAATTAATTTGAATAGAATAGAAAATAAAAGCAGAATACAGGGTGTTTCAGGAGGAAAGATAAATATTTTAGTGGGTGATATTTTAGATTAATTCGAATAAAAAATTCTATATAACATGTGTCCAATTTTTAGTGGTTACTGAGATACAGCTGTTTACAGAGAAAAGTTTTCATTTCGCGTGTTGGTATTCTCCTAGTTGCTATGGGTATCGATTGTCAGTTTTATTTTGAAGTTCAAGTTGTGAGGTTGTGCTTGAGTTTATATTGAATTTTTTAACTGTGATAAACGCGTATCCTTTAAGCAACAAACTACGGTACTGTTTAAGCATGCCGCACGTATTTACAAATGCTGAGTACGCCGATATGGTATTTGTGTACGGGTTTTGTAATGGTAACGCTGTTGCTGCTTGTAGAGAATACGGTAGACAATTTCCTAACCGCAGAGTACCCGATTCAAGAGTGTTTAGTCGTGTTTTCAGTAAACTGCGTGAGACTGGTGCAGTGCCCAGCAGTCATATCTCATCTGAACGTGCAAATGAACAGAATGTGAATGAGGTAGTAGACATTATTCAGTCGATAGAACGTAGTCCTTCAACAAGCACACGAAGAATTTCTACACGCATCGGTGTTCCACATACAAGAGTTTGGCGGACATTAAATGTGCACGGCTTTCATCCTTAGCATTTACAGCGGATTCAACACCTTCGAGAAGGAGATGAAGGTAGACGATTGGAATTTTGTCGTTGGCTAATTGCAAACCGCCGAGTAGTCCCACTAATACTGTTTACTGATGAAGCCACTTTGACTCGTGACGGTATCAATAACACTCGTAACTCACATCGGTGGTCCGACGAAAACCCACATGTGTGATGTAGTATGGTAGACAATCAGTTCCTTGGGCTTGTTATACTCTTACAGGGCCCCGTTATCTAGACTTTCTTGAAAACGAACTACCAGCATTATTGGAAGATGTTGCTTTGGCTACAAGGATGAGAATGTTCTTCCAGCATGACGGAACACTTGCTAATTTGTTATCTGGTGACACAGCATCTAAACCTAACATTCCCCGGAAGATGGATCGGCAGAAATGGTTCCGTTTCTTGGCCACCAAGGTGCCCGGACCCTTTAGATTTTTGCCTGTGGGGATGATTGAAAGGCGATGTCTACAAACAAAAAGTAAACACAAGAGACGAATTGATCGTTCGGATTATGAATAGTGCTGCCCTCATAAAAGAACGCCAAGAGAACCTCAGAAAAACTACACGTAGTGTTGTCAACAGAATTCGAAAGTGCATTGAAGTCGGAGGTGAAATTTTTGAAAATAAACTTTAACTTAATCATTTGCCTTTGCTTAATACTTTTTGTTGTTGCCTTTGGCTTTTTTCTGCGAGTATAGTAGTTTGGGTTACATTTAAACTGCTGTATCTCAATAACCAATAAAAATTGGACACGTTATATGGAATTTTTTATTCAAATTAATCTACACTATCACCTACTAAAATATTTACCTTTCCTCCTGAAACAGCCTGTATAATCATACGAACGTTAATGTAGACTTTAACAATAACTTCTCACATCTCCGAAATAATTACAGTTCAAGATATATACGTTAGCTCCTTAAATTAGAGTATTTTGTTTACAATATTTCTTTACATAGCCATAAAACGTAAAACGCTATTATTCTTCAGACTCCAATTTAGGCATAGTTCTTTAAGATGCGCATTGTATACAAATGTGTCTACTTATCTAATATTTCCCACAGCTCCCACTATTGTTGCTTTCATTATTCGTACGTATTAATTTCAGTATTCATTAAAACTAATAGCCTAAAAGGGAAAACCCAAGAAACAAATCTCACGCAGTTCATTTAATGGTTTTTACTTCCTACAGAAATATTTTTATTCGACTTGAGTTCATCATTTGGAAAGGATTTTTGCTTAACATAATACATTAGAGTAGGAGGGTTGAATAGCCGCCTTGATTGCATTTATTCATCGATACATTGCGTGCTTGGAATTTATGTTGCTAAGTTGTCTTTTCCTCTTTCGTATGGATTTACAATGAAAGAAGAAAATTATAAGCAATGGGCTTAACATTAGACGTAGAACGACACAATCTTGTAAATAACTTATTTGTATGTATAGCCTGATCACCTAATGCGTGGGTGGAAGATAATTCTTTCCTAAAAAATTTAGAGAAAAAAATTGAAATAAAAAATATTCGGGGACATGCACTTGTGCACTTGCACATAATTTTATGTTGTGCAGAATTTGCCTTCGAATGTTTTCTATTTGAAAACTTTTTTTCTAAATTACTCAGGAAAGTTCGCTAGGTTGAGCATGCTATTATATGTATTATCACATAATTGTGAAAATCTATACTATATTTTAAGCTACGGATTTCGGAAAAAAATTTTCTTGAGGCTATATTTAAAACATAATAGTCAACTTACGATGTTTTTCAAGACATTCCACATATTTCCAATTAGGTTTATGTCTGGTGAATTGCCTGGCCAAGGTAGTACACCTAGATTTTTAGATTCAAGGTGTCGCATTACACTTTTTACCTTATGACACGGTGCATCGTGTTACATAAAAGTTTATGGAAATAGAGTCGGATCCAATGAACCAATATAAAGTATTAAATAGTTTTGTAAAACTTTTTTATATTGTTTTTGTTCCATTAATAATAGTAATAGTAATACACGACCGAACCAATAGAGATGGGGGGTTTTTAATAGATTTGATCGTACATACTTCTTTATAACGCTCTGAAGGACGTCGACGAATAAATTAGCTTCTCTCCATTAACACTTCTAGCCGTGATTCATCGCTATAAATAATCTAAGAAAAAGTAAAAAGTGTAGAGAACCATTAAGCGAACTATGAGGATGAATTTGAACAAAATACAGATGATAAATGAAACTTACCTTTCCCCAATCTTCAACTGTATATTTTTGTATATTCTTTAGCCCATTGAAATCGTGTCACTTTTATTTTAGATGTTAGTCTTGGCTTCTTTTCCGCACGTCTGCATCTCAAGCCTGCTTCATGAGGACGTCTACGGACTATTCGGGCTGATATTTGTATACCTTCTCCACTAAGTATTTTATAAACACCTTTAGTGGATAAAAAACGATGTTCTGTAGCCACTTTTGCTATACGACGATCACTTCTTACAGTTATTTTGCGTTTACCGGCACAGTATGTTCTGCCGCTACTTGTACTAGGAATATTCTCCTTAATTAATTTCGCGATTCTCAGAAGAGTTTAATGTGATACATCCTCTTTTTGTGCAACTTCACGTTGAGAAAACTCTCCCATCTCTAGAGGAGCAGCTGCTTTTTTCTCTGTGATTAGATCCTTCTGCTTTCCCATTATGATAATAGTTAACCCCGAAAATAGACGCACACAAAAAAAAATTAAAACTCTTTGAAATAGAATTGAAAATGTGTGGAGTATTTTGGTTTGGTCGTGTATTACGACGGAAGGACCGGAACCACTATATTTCGTTAACGGAACAATGGAACAAAAACAATATAAAAAAGTTTTACAAAACTATTTAATACCTCATAATGGTTCCTTGGATCCGACTTAAGGACTATATACTTTCATGCAAGACAATTCATGGTGTCATAAGACAAAAGGTGTAATGCGATACCTTGAATCTAAAAATCTACGTATACTACCTTGGCCAAGCAATCCACCAAACATAAACCGAACTGAAAATGTGTGGAATGTCTTGAAAAACATCGTAAGTACACAAAACTCAACTACAAAGGAAGAATTACAACAACATATTGAAGATGTATAGCATAATAGCGACGAAATTAAAAAAAAAACAAAAAAAATCTGCACTGGCAGTCTGCCAAAAAGGATTGAGGAAATAATAAAACACAGAGGAGAAACAAGCAAATATTAGTAAACATATGTTCAAATTATACTTACTTGCATGTTATATGTAATTAAATGATAATATTACCAACATTACCAAATGTTTTTTTAAATTTTAGTCCAAAATCATATTTTTAAGTGGTCCTAATTCGGTGGCCACAGACTATACAAGTGATGAGTATTCAAATTAAAGAATTGTATTTTCTGGAGCTAAATAATGGAACAGCTGTAAGTTATTGTTATTCTAGATTCTAGAGAATGGGGTAATTTTCCTCCTTTAGACGAAGGAACATATTTTCCCGGCACAATTGCCATAACTATCAAGTTATTTTCGAAAAAAACTTGAGATAATACAGCTATCTATCAAAACATGACATCGCATTTTGATGTAGACTATATGCCCATAACGTTGGTTTATACGCAAAATGAAAACCCGGTATAGTATTATATGATACGTCGGCTCTGATATTTTCAATAAATATAATTTTTTTTATAACAAGTTTCTAGGTAGTGCATTTTCAATTGTAAATAATGTATAATATTATAAAGTAAACCAGTAATATATTGTTGTGATATATTTAGACCTTTTTTTCAAGGTGAAGTTTGTAACATTCTAGTTTCTTATTTTGACGAGATGAAGCAGTGTTGTAGACCTCTTCCCTCAATTTTCCCCTAGTGCGGTATAATTTTATCTCTGTCTTACACAATAAGATGTATGAGGTTTTCGTTAAAAAAAAAGACCAGACAACAACGTGTACAGTGAGACACTCATTTTTACTAATAAACTGTACTGAAATTGGATAGGCAATTTGCTAAACACTACAGTTAATGGATTTAAAACCATCGTTTTCATGGTAACCACATTTATATTACACTACCGTACCTACAACATCAAACCACTGTAACCACGGAAGCGAAGTGGATTTCAAATGGACACACAAGAGGCAAGATTTATGAAAATATAATCAACTGGGGCTTCAGAAAACAAAAAGTGATAAGAGAGAAAATAAACAAGTTTCGACACACAACTAATTTTCAAATTCCTCGATAATTTCTACGAATATTTAAATACAAATGAAATTTTACTCCGTATAAGCTGCAATACGACATGTCAAAAGCCTTTCGCAACTGTAATTTGTAATTATCAAGACTCGAAGACCAAGCTTCCAATCCATCTATTGAAGACCGGTTAGGATCCAAAGAAACAGATACCGAAGTAACACATCAGTGCACAGGTATCGAACATTATTAAAAATTTGGTCAAACAAATAAATAAAAATTTGAAATTAAATCCATTCATTCAATTATAAAATCCGACTTCAAAAATATAAAATTTCAACTTAACAATTTAACTTATAAATAGCTATCGGTTAGGGTTTGTGATAGGTTTTTTCTACAACTTCTATTGTTTGAAATAAATATAATTTATCTTATTTTAAATTTATATCAAAATTATTATTATTAAATCACTGTCTCTCTTCAAAATTATTGAATCGTTTCATTTTTCTATCAAACAGTTTGATTGCAAAAAGATAATAAGTGAGATTTCCCACGTTTTAAAACTAAAAGTAAATAAATTGTATTTATTAAAATACAATTTTTAATTGATATTCGTTCAAAAATATCACTACAATATATTAAGAAAATTTGCCTGTACTCATTTGGTATATGTGGATGGATTAATATGTGTTAATAAATGCAAATAGTAATCTGTGGTAAAAAACAAACAACTTGTAGAACACTATCATTTTCTTTCTTGTGCTGTAATACATGTTTACGGAACAACAATTGACCAGGATACTTAATTAATACTAAAAGATCGCTTAAAGAACAGAAAATCATAACTGAAAAGGCAAGAGAAAATATTCCATTTTATTTAAAGTACGAAGTTATTTTTTTAAATACTAAAGCAGTACCTGGAAAATTGTGACACTTTTCTGTGGTTAATCAATTACAACGTTTTTTCTAACCAGAAAGAGCTGTCAAGCTATATCGGTTCATTGATGTAAAATAATTGACTTGACCACGGAAAACTTTGTGTTTTAAAGCAAGAAAAACGCTTCGTGATTAATTATTTGCGATACTTCCATTACTTCGCATCATATCCCTACAAACAAAATGGCAAAGAGCAAATATTTTATGTGTATCTCAAAATTAACGTGGTACCAATCATACTTTGTAGGAATAAACGTGTGTGTTCAACACCAATGATGATTTAATTGTAAGATAAATTTTGTTTTATCTTTTTGATTTAATAAGAGAGTAATAATACTGCTTGTAATAACTTTAGCTTATATGGTAGTTTCGTCGCCTGTGCGTAACCATAATGATTTTAGAAATGAAAGGCGTAGGAGGTATATCAAAATGCAGGATATCACTGCAGCAGGAAAGGTACCTAATCGGAAAATTCAGAATTTAACGAAACTTGGGTGATTTGTGGACCCTATAGGACTATGTAAAATAGCGATTTCCGTTCCTGCTGAAAAACAGTTTTGGAGGATGAAATCATTTTTTGTCAAAATTGCAGGTTTCTTCATTTCTCGTTAATTATTTCCTATTAGATGTTTATAAAAATTATCGATACATTATAGACATTTTTGTCTTAGCACCTTCATTAATACCATAAAATACCCATATATTTGAACACGCGATATACACCTACAGAGCGTTTCACCCTGGTTTCGAAGTATTGGGTCTTAGGGAGTACAACCCTCTTTTGCTAATTTACAATAATTTGTATAAAACTATCCTTGTCTGGAACCAGCGCTGTTGCCTCGCCTTTCGGCGGGATTTCTCCTGGGGAGGTCACTGATCAGCTGATCGGTAATACTTATGTTATCTGTCAGTTTCAGTGTTTTGTTTTTACATTTCTTCGATTAATAAGGAAATCAGTTGTTTATAAAAACTACTGCATCTTATAGTGTTATCTATTACTGTAAGTAGTAAGAATTATGAATAATGATCAATCTAAAAATTGTGAAAAAATTGTGCTGGAGAATATGAAGAGTGGTTTTTCAATCAGTTACTACCAAACCTACAGCAAACTCAGTAGTAGTTATTGATAATACTTTGTAATACAGTCACAAGAAGAACGGATTCCTACCACAGCTACCAAAAAAAATTACATTCCTGTTAAAAGAAGTTAAAACATGATCTTTTAAACATTGTTTCTACAGGAAAGCATACCTATATACAATAAATATATACTCGATGAAGCCAGCTATTGAAATGCGACATACTTATTCTATGTTTGCCACTTTATTACTATGTGCAAACCTGATTGAGATTATATCAGAGCATGTGAAAAACTTTATAAAGCACAATAATACAAGCTTTAAAATAAATGAGAAACCTACCCTTATGGATCAAGAATATCAAAATGTTACCATTGAGAACTGGCAAAATTATATAAGACATGTTATGAAAGGTATAATGTTTTACCATATGTTTAGTATTAGATGTTTTCTGATGGCTTGTACTCGACTTTAGAAAAAGATATATGGAAATTGGACGAAATGCAGGATGACCCAATTTATTATACATTTACCAGGTTAATCTTCATCATCCTCACTATCAGATATGTCAACTAATTAAACCGATTCTTGTAAAATTGTTTTAATAGTAAAGAGTACTTGTTCTATTAAAAGTTGACATGTGAAAATTATTGTATATAAATAACATTTAACTACACTGTTTGCGATTCTTATGAATATCATTTTGATAGATTAGTTTTGTATAACATCGTTCTGGAAGTGTTGGTCTAGCTCAGTGATTCCCAAAGTGGTCCAGGTGGACCCCCAGGGGTCCACGGGAGACTCGACGGGGGTCTACATTGGTGTGAAAAAAAAATGGGGGTTCACAAGTTGTAAGTGGAGGTCCACGAAAATTTATCTGGTTTCGATAGTAAAGAACAAAAATGTTGGCTTAGCTTTACCTATTAATGTAGGCAGATAATACACTACTCAAAAAAAAGGGAGCAAAAAAAAATTCCAAATTTTTCAGTAATTTTTGACAGGCTGTATTATTTCGGTGAAAAATGGTCGTATCAAGACTTTAAAAAAGCATTTTGAAGCTTTAAGATCCTAATTTTTAGATTTTTTGGCTAAAAATTTGTAGGAGCTACGGTTCTCATGCAATCCTAACTGAGAGCGCGAAAAAATAATTTTGCAATTTTATTGTTTTTTTTTTGTCCACGGGCTTGAAAAAATTTTTTTGTTAGGCCGGCATATGGATCAGATAGCCTGTTTATTTAGCTTTAATTTCCTTTTTTTAAAACCTCCCTTAATTTTTTTGAGTAGTGTATTTTCTGGTCAGCGACTGTTACTTGTAAAAACTTGCATATTCGGTATTCAGTACAACGCGTGTCGAGACTTGCAAAGCGCCGCCCGCCCGCCCGCAACGCTTGTTCAGGCGTGCAAAGGGACGAAATACGACTTGTGCTATGCTTGCAATCTTGCATGAACTTGTTTGATTCTTCACCAATATAAATACGAATGCCAAGGACAAACGTTACTCATTTGTTTCCGGAATTTTGAGATGAAAAAATGTGAGTGAATCGATGTCAATGTTTGCCAGTGCCGGAAAAAGTAAATACCTGCCTATTTGTTATACATACTTTTATTTTATATTGTAATAATATTATATTTGTTATGTTTTCGTGGAGTAGGTACGTAATAAAAATTAAATACTGAACAGGGCCATTATTCGATACTTCCATAAAAGAACAGAAAGCCGAGAAAGATTGAACTTTTAGTACTTTTTATTATAAAATTATTTATTTACCCGACTGTGGTGATTCACTAAAGGAGAGATATATGATTGACCTGCATGTTTGTACATATTTCAGTGCCCTTGTAGTTGCTAATGCTAAATGACTAAAAATATTTTCATAAATTGTACGTGTCTTTATGTACCACTCGTAACATACATCAAAGTAATAAATAAATCATTAAAATCGCGAAGTTTTGATGTCAAAATATTCTTTAACTTTAAAAGTATTTTCTTTCGAATTTACAGAAATGTATCGAAATATAATTAATCAAAAAATGTTTTATATTACATTACAATAGGTTCAGCCGTTTTGTGAAAACCTCTATATGGGTCTTAGCGGTTTATTGCTTTTAATAATTAAAATCAGTTTTGCGGCCGGCATTTTGATTTTTTCATTGCAATAATTAATTAATCCTATTCTATTCTGTTAAAATAGCCATATCCTGTTAAAATTGCCTTATGATTACTAAAACAAACATTTTTTTCTTTACCGTTTACTTACAGGTAGGTAACTGACACGAAACATGGCTGAATCTAAGAAGAAATGTCGACAGTACAGTGTTGATTATTTGAAATTTGGTTTTCTTCCGTCAAAGGCAGACAAACGATTGCCCATATGCCTTTTATGCAACAAAGTTTTGAGCAATGACTCTGTGAAACCATCGAAGCTCGAAGATCATCTAAGAAGGTGTCATCCTGATAAAATAGGTAAAGATTTAAAATATTTTCAAACATTAAAGCGAAAATATGAAAAGAGACCCACCGTGCACAGTATGTTCGCTTCAACGTCTCAAAGTAACGATGATGGCTTGCGGGCATCTTACAATATCTCATTGCTTATAGCGAAATCTGGAAAACCGCACACCATCGGAGAACAGTTAATTTTACCCGCTGATGAAGAGGTTTTAAAAACTGTTCTGCACAAGCCTCCATTTGACGTTCTCAAAAGAATTCCTTTGAGTAACAACACTGTACAAAGACGTATTGATGATATGAGCTCTGATATTGAAAGCTTCTTGTGTAATTATCTGCAAACAATTCATTTTTCTATTCAACTGGACGAGTCAACTTTACCTGGTAATGAAGCATTATTATTGGCATACGTTCGATTTGTTATGGACGAAGAAATCCATGAAGAGCTGCTATTCGCGAAAACTTTGGAGACGGACACTAAAGGCGAATCAATATTTAATGTCCTGAGTGATTTTTTGAAGGAGAAATCGATTCCATTTACAAACATTATTTCGGTGGCAGCAGATGGAGTTCCTGCCATATTCGGGCAATATCGTGGGTTTATAAGCCATCTTAAAAGAATTATACCAGGAGTAACTGCAATCACTGTGTCATCCATCGACAACACCTGGTAGCGAAAAATTTGAATGATAGATTGCACCAATCGCTTCAATTTGTGATTAAAGCAGTTAACAAAATAAGAAGCAATGCGTTAAATACCCGTTTATTTACACAATTCTGCGACGAGAATGATGAAGACTTCCAACGATTGCTCTTACATACTGAAGTACGCTGGTTGTCGAAAGGTGCATGTTTAACAAGATTTTACTCACTTTTTGAATCAGTTTTAGAGTTTCTGGAAAGTAAAGATCCAGATTTAAAGGAAAACCTGATCAAATTGAAAGCAGACATCGCGTATTTGACAGATTTGTTCAAAAAATTTAATGAGATTAACTTGTAGTTACAAGGGGACAGCCTAAATTTAACAAAAAACAAAGGGTGTAATTTCGGCTTTTATTGGAAAATTGAAATTTATGAAGCAAAATATTAGTTGGCGCGAATTCTCCCAGTTTCCAAACTTGTCACAGGCAGAATGTCTTGATGAGGATATTCAGACATACGTTCAACATTTAAATGCCGTGCATGATGACTTCAAAAATAGATTTGAAGATATTCTGACGATGGAAATACCACCATGGATCATAAATTCATTTGATGAAACGGAAGTGACGAATGTGGTATTACAAGAAGAGCTGCTCGAGCTTAGCACCAATGAGGAGCTGAAGGTGAAATTTAAAAAAGGCTATCAAACATTTTGGCTGCAGGCAGAAATACAGAAATACCCGAAAAATATCCTGGGCTGTGGGAAATTGCAAGAAAACTTTTGATAGCGTTTCTCTCGTCATACCTTGTCGAAAAAAGTTTTAGTGTCGTTACAAACCTATTAACAAAAAAAAAGGAGCAGATTGAACATCACAGAACAGGGAGATTTGCGGTTATTCCTCACAAAACTGAAGCCTAATGTTGAAAATTATTTTTTTTTAATTGTTGATTTGCATTGTTGAAGTTACGTTACGTTATTCATGTTTAATTTTAATTCTATTAAGTCTGTAATCATATTATTTGAATAAATAGAACACAAGAAAATATACTATTTTTCTTTTTATTTTTACCACTCCGAATTTAGGGTTGGAACTGAGCCGCGACGCAAATTTCCATCGTTCAATCTAATTTTTACATTTTTTGACGAATTTTGGGAATATGATAGAAATGTAGCAGCAGGGAGTCCACCGAAACCAGTAAAATTTTGAAAGTGGTCTACGAGAAAAAAAAGTTTGGGAACCTCTGGTCTAGCTATTGAAGTTGTACATATTTGCACTTCAAAAAAGAAGAAACTAGTTGTTTTCTTTCCACATATTTATTATGTGAATTTTAGAATAGGATTGACAGTTAAAATTTCTAACCTTTTAATAATAACAATGAAGTTAGCATGAGTACACAGTACCAACCTGCTATATCAAAGTATCTAATAGCCTAAATCTGGTAACGCTTACTGCTGTTCCCATAAGGGCAACACTTCGAAACTAGGGTGAAACGCGCTATATACCTATATTTCTACTGAAAATAAGGCAATTATCAAGAATAGTTTTGACATTCACTTATTACTTGTCAATTACATTTTTTAAATTTTACAATTTGTATCACGCGACTGATCTTGCCATCATGATGACAGATCGAGCCATCACGTGACTGATCGTGCCATGTGTTGCATGCTATGCAGTGATGACTGATGATTGATCTCGGCAGTAATAAACAAAATAATAAAATCGTATGATATTAAAATGATCTGCATCTATATTAGTTACTGTCATATGTTTAGATTATTTCATTTGCAGAATCATATAAATAAACAAGATTTGTTTGTTTGACAAATCAGTCAAAAAATTAGGGCATGGTATACATAAACTGGTTGGACAACTACTAACATATGGTTATTGAGAAAGTGCAATACCCATGCAGGCAAGAGCATGGACTTCACGACGCCATAAAAAAATAATAGATCAATATATGAAAGACACTTGTGGATTAGAGTATTTGAATGAACATCGGGATGGAGGTCACACCCTTGAAGCCGCAGTTGCATCAAGTCTTGTGTATTTTGATATCCCTAAACGACTACATGTATCGATATTTTTTATGAATATCAAATAGGAAATAATTAACGACAAATTGAGAAAATCCCGATTTTAAAATAACGATATCACCCCCCAAAACGGTTTTTCAGCAGAAACGGAAACCGATATTTTACATAGTCCTATAGGGTCTACAAACCACCCAAGTTTCATTGAATTTGCAGGTTTGGTACCTTTTCTTGTAAGCAATCGAGGAAAAAACAATGGAAATCTGGAAGCAATTAACTAAAAAGTTCATCCGCAATTCAAGATGGTTGTAAATAAAACAAAACACTTTAAATTAAAGCGTATGCAGATAAGAATACAACATAGGAGTCAGGGGTATTCGTGAGGCGTAGTATGGCCAATATCGTAGAGCGCAATTATCATCATCCTGTGAATGGAATGAATCTGCCTACGATAGTTCCTTTTGGGAATTGTCACGACTCTCGACGCTTGCTCAAGCAGACGGGTCGATTTAAGCGATTGTACGCGATTCTCGTCGTTTTGACACCGTACTTTGTGATTGCTGTAGACGTATGTATGTACATATGTAGTATACATCACATATACATACACATTTCATATCTGACCATTGTATTTATACAAATTTTAACGCACAACATCTATGGATGTACAAATATGGTTTGTTGGATAGCAATTAAGCTATTAGTGCTTACATACCTTCACTTGAACTTTCTAAAACCTTAAAGCATCAGAATAAACTGCATATTTCCCAGCATTCCACTAATCTAAATGCAAAATTAGTAAACAAAGTTGAAATTCAATTACGGCTTCGGTATGATACGTTATCATAATAATTATAGTTGGAATAAGTTTTCTCAATCTCCTACTTTTATATAGTTTAGATATACGTAGGTCGAAAGCTTTAATTGAAATTCAATCATATTGTTTAAATTGCGAGCTTAAAAGATAAACGAAAGAACAAAGGATTATCGTCGATTACGTTCAAATTTGAAGAAAACTTCTGTTGTAATTAAAATATCCTAATTAAAATTGTATTTTTTTATTCTCTTAGAGACTTCACTTATACAGGGTGTACCAATCTTCTAGAATTGTAGAATTGTGTCTACTGTGTAAATGGTAGAATTTTCAGATAATCTAAAAGATAGCATAAACTACCTATCAATAATATTTCTGGATATACAGGGTACTCGATAAGTAACGAACCAAGGAATTACTTTGTTACTTTAAACAGAACATTCTGTATTTTGAGGAAGAAAAAACTCTATTTTATTACATTTTTAGTTTCTTCATTTAAGAATAAACCAACGTAATATGGGTTTGATATGTCTATTTCTAGCAGATTTCAAGATATGTATTTATAATTTTGTTTTCAATCACAAAATGTAGATATATCTATTTCCTTTAAAAAGTCCGGAATGCAAATACAATTTAGCGCAAACTCTTATGAGATTAAATTTTGCACTTGGCTTTATGTAGACATGGTACTGAAACGCCTCCGAAACATACAGGCTGCTCGGTATTGAACACTAAACTGTGTCGAATTCAAACACCAAAAACGTAATTTGTTTAATGGCATCATATATTTTTTTCTATATCCACCTTACAATATAAATATACATTTTTGTATAGTTTATTTCAAATTATAAGAATATAACTGTAGACTTACAAGGCCTTTAATACTTTTATTGCACCTTCTGTGACGATAATAACCTGGCAATGCATATTGAATCTAGGGGCCGTATTGACTATAAATTACGACCCTATAAGATAATTATATGTTTATGTATATATATATTTTACAAATAGTATAAATTTACATAGTATGCAATTCGATGTTACAAGTAATTAAAGAATTTACCTATTAAATGAGGTTAAAATGTACAAACAGGTGGTTACGCATATCACAAATCATAATTCCATTTCTATTCAATTCACTTAAATTTTGTCATTACGGTCTTCAGCAGTTTGTTTGCATATCCAGGTAGTTATTACCGCAGGTGGTGCAATAACAGCATTTAAGCCGTTCAAAGTTATATTCTTATAATTTGAAATAAACTATATAATAATACATATGTCATATATCGAAAATAAATGCATCCAAGTGGTTTCTTGTGATGGTTTTATTTGGTTACGGTGACAACAATAAATAAAATGTACTGTCATAGCTGTTCTTCGCCGTTAATTCGATGTTTTCAGCCTAAGCAGCGATTTGTAAAACGGATTTTCATAAAAAAGTGTTGATACATGTGATTTATGTATGAAGTTAGGGATAACCAAGCATTCCGCAATGCAAAACAGTTTTTACAAATAATTGTGCAAATGTATCTAAGTGTAAGGAAAAAATTTCGGATATTCACTGTATAGTCCCTGGCCATCAAATTATGACCACTTAAAAATATTATGATTTTAGGGTAAACAGTTGGTAATGTTGGCAATATTATTATTTAATTACATATAACATGCAAGTAAGTATAATTTGAACATATATGTACTGATATTTGCTTGTTCCTCCTCTGTGTTTTATTATTTCCGCAATCCTTTTTGGCTACTGCCAATGCAGCTTTTCACTGTTTTTTTTAATGTCGTCGCTATTACGCCACACATCTTCAATATGTTGTAATTCTTCCTTTGTAGTTGAGTTTCGTGTACTTACGATGTTTTTCAAGATATTCCACACATTTTCAATTAGATTTCAGAGTTTTAATTTGATATGTCTGCTTCTATTTTCGCGGTCAATTATTATCATAATGGGAAAGAAGAAGGATATAACCACAGAGAAAAAAGCACGAATTTCTGCTCTTCTAGAGACGGGAGAGTTCTCTCAACGTGAAGTTGCACAAAAAGAGGGTGTATCACATCAAACTGTTCTGAGAACCGCGAAATTAATTAAGGAGAATATTCCTAATACAAGTAGTGGCAGAACATACTGTACCGGCAAACGCAAAACAACTGTAAGAGGTGATCGTCGTGTAGTAAAAGTGACTACAGGACATCGTTTTTTTTTCACTAAAGGTGTACATAAAATTCTTAATGGAAAAGGTATACAAATATCAGCCCGAACAGCCCATAGACGTATTCATGAAGCAGGCTCGAAATGCAGACGTCCGGCAAAGAAGCCAAGACTAACATCTAAAATGAAAGTGACACGTTTCCAATGGGCTAAAGAATATAAAAAATATGCAGCTGAAGATTGGGGAAAGGTAAGTTTAATTTATCATCTGTATTTTTGGTCAAACTTATCCTCATAGTCCGCTTAATGATTCTCTACATTTTTTACTTTTTCCTAGATTATTTATAGCGACGAATCACGGCTAGAAGTGCTAACGGAGAGAAGCCAATTTATTCGTTGACGTCCTTCAAAGCGTTATAAAGAAGCATGTAGGATCAAATCTATTAAACAACCTCCATCTTTAATGGTTTGATCTGTGTATTGCGACAGAAGGACCGAGACCACTATATTTTGTTAGTGGAACAAAAACAATATAAGAAAGTTTTACAAAACTATTTAATACCTTATATTGGTTCATTGAATCCGACTTAAGGACCATATACTTTCATGCAAGACAATGCACCGTGTCATAAGGCAAAAAGTGTAATGCGATACCTTGAATCTAAAAATCTGGGTGTACTACCTTGGCCATGCAATTCACCGGACATAAACCCAATTAAAAATGTGTGGAGTATCTTAAAAAACATCATAAGTATGAAACTCAACTACGAAGGAAGAATTACAACAACATATTGAAGATGTATGGCATAATAGCGGCAAAATTTGAAAAACAATAAAAAGTTGCATTGACGGTATACCAAAAAGGATTGGGGAAATAATAAAACACAGAGGAGGAACAAGCAAATATTAGTGAATATATATTCAAATTATACTTACTTGCATGTTATATGTAATTAAATAATAGTATTGCCAACATTACCACCATTACACCAGTCATATATTTAAGTAGTCCCAATTCGATGGCCAGGGACTGTAGATTGGTAAATAAGTAAACAATTATTATTACAATAAAAAATTAACTAAAGATTATTAAGTTTGTCCATAGTATCTCAATTGTGTTACAGATTGTTGTTTTTTTTTTAGATTTGTTGTTCTGATTTCAAACTTATGCTGATATATTAATATTAACATCACTTAACGTTTTAAGTTTTGCAAAGCTTAAGGTGCTCCATCTTATTGGCCAAGGCTGTATGTACTACGCTGGCGTTCTACGTTTGTGCATCACTTTTTTTGTAAGTACTGCAAAACGTGATAAAAAAAATACAAACGTTTATACATGATTTTCCGAAAACGTTTTTTTAAGCTCCATTTACACATATCAGTTACGTGTCAGTGCCGATTCAGTTCAGTATCAGTGACATCCTTTCAACATCAATGACCCCTGTTTACACATATCCGCTTAATATCGTCAGTCTCAAATCAGTTATCGTTGGGGCGGTACACTTTACAGGCGAAGAATTGACATTGATTGCCATCACATTAGATGAAGAAGAAGCTCATTAACTGAAAAAGCAGAAGTGGATGGTGGATGGATGAAAAGAGAAACTGAAGGAAAGTTTGCCACCCAGTATAAGGGGTTGGTAGCCGATGGAAAATATTAAATTGATATATGTTGTCGATATATTTCGAAGGAGATAAATCATAAAGAACAGAATACTTTCGCAGTAATTCAATAAGTTTTTCGTTATTCATTTTTGTAAATAAACAAACACGCGCCTAAAATACATGCTGACCAAGAAAAGACGTCCGTGAAAAAGCAACAATAGCGGTGCCTGGGAATGCGGGAAATAAGCTAACGATATTATTATTCATTGATACTAATGAAACGAAACTGAACCGGCACTGATACAAAACTGATATGTGTAAATTGTCGTCTATGGAAATCTAAAAAATATAATATAAAGTTAATGGCACACTGCTCTGTAGTATAGGTCAAAATATGGCAATTCAAAATTGTTAATCGACGTGTCTAAGCTTTTTGACAAAAGCTGGTTGTTAAGGTTATATTGAATTTACTCCTTTCATTGTGAACACAGTGTATAAGTAATAAACAACGTAGATATTTGAACCTTTCTTTAACGTCATTTAAATTTCCATTTAATCCTTCTTGTGTTCATTTTTGAATAAAGAAAAATTCGTCTGTAATTCCTTCTCTTCTAATTCTAATATGTAATTTAGATTTTATTTATATAAAAAGTATTTGAGTTGACGAACTCATAAGGAAATCGTTTACAATTTTCCTTTTAATATGAAAACAGTAGGTGAACACATAACTTCTCAAAGTAGTGTATTAGACTTTTTTTATTTACTTTACTCCAAGAGACGGGATTAGCTCGTAAAAATAGTTCATTATTATCCTTCGATAATGTTTACAATAGAACATTTCCATCAAAAAGTTCTTATAAAACTATTTTAGGTAACCGAAGCTTTCGGTAAACAATTTTATTTGCAGCAGCTCTCGTATTTTTTGTTCTCTATCCTCCTTAGTATTTCGTTTTAGGCAACTGAAAATATTCACAAAAGAAATAAATTGATTCATCGTTATCTTCATAACCAGTTCAATCTATATTGAGTAATTCTTATTGACGTTGTTCCCATATTGAAACGTATCAAAATAAACCGTTCTCTTCGTTAGAGAATGGTCGGAATAACGTTTTACACTAGTTGGAATTTATGGTTATTGAATATTCTATGTGGGCTGGCTTTGAGCTTCATGTTTGTTTTGTACTAGGCTCTTACGTACATCCGCCCACAACCAGTAAACTCTGCTGGTAGCAATGTGTGCTATGTATCTACAGAAAATGGCGTAAGCGATGATAAGAATACAGTCTGCAAAATATTCCTTAAATCACCTCATAATTTACCATCTCAATAGCTCATACATACTTTACTTGTCATCCTATAGCAATTGTTTAATGCTACAAGTATTTTTAATGTTTATCCCACTTTAGCTCTTTTCATTCAATCCAATTTTTCTGCATTACCTCGATTTAGTTGTATGTATTTAAGGGATACTCAAATAGTTAATGCTTATGAATATTATTATTTCGATTTCAGTTTACAGTAAGTGATAGCCGTAGCGGATCCTTTATCTCTCTCCGTTATTACTCTCAAAATTGACGTGCTCTTTGTTATTTCCCTTTTCGTTTCAAAAACGTCAGTCCTCTCTCTCGTTATTCGTTTCAATTTTATATTCAATACTTGGAATTTTCGTCCCCGATTTCTTACCGTAATTTTTGCGTTTGTTTTTGTCGTGGACTTCGTGTTCGAAGTTGTGGGAGAGATTTCATTGTTAGAAAGACAGAAAAGTGCACGAGTGGTAGTGAATATCTTCAAATTATTACGTATTGGCGTTCTTAGTCAAGCGGAAATAGGTTTTTTTTTCGCTAAGATGTTAATTGAGTGAAATCCCAGAAATTATTCGGGGTGAGCTTCTTTTTCTTAATACTTGATCGCGTTTACTTATCTTCCCTTTTTTTTCTTTTGTTCTTTCCAGATTTTAATTTGTTGGCCCTTCCCTGGTATTTACTACCTCAGAAAACATTAATAGTCCGAAATTGAACTATTCTTACGTTACTGTTCTCTTGTTGAACAATATACGGAAGCTGTCAGCCTGAGGTACCCCTACCCGCTTCCGCGGATATTTTTTGGACGCTTGAGCCGGAATTAGCTCGAAAAATCCTTGTTCGAAGCTTGCCGGAAAACGAAAAAAAAGAAATCCGAACCGAGACCCAAGGATTCCCTATCTGCTTCAATAAAAACCGAATCGGATCCGCTAGGCGCACGTGGCGACCACAAGGTGTCTCCTGGCCGTTCCTTAACCTTCGATGAGTATTGAATTAATATAATATTTCCCTTATCGATTTGCAATAAGTACGAAATAAGCATTAAATTTTAAGCTAGGAATTTTCTTGTGTTTTTTTGATATAAGATACCGTCTAGTAGCGCTTAACAGTAAACCTTTTTATGATTGTATCTACACTGCTTTAATCCGTCAATTATATTGTATATAGTACCCAATTTCCTGAGTTTTTTTTTTTATGTACCATCAGTTTTTTTTGTCTATCACCCTACTGACTAGGGGTGATAATAACTTGGTTACACTGTTTCATTGGTCAGTGGCGCCCAACACTAATTTTTTAATTTTATGATCTTTATTTAATATTTTTTTTATAATCCACGACCCGTTCTCCCTGGTATGAAAAAAAAACAGAGTTGCCGTTAGCCAAAACTCGTGTGAACATCACAGCAGCTTACTACACTATGTCGCCTAGTGTTTAAGTACTCTACCAACCAAGTACTCTACTGTCTTTTATAATACAAAGCCGTCTGCTAGATTAGTTTCTTAAGAAATCAGGATTATTTTTTGAAAGATGAAAAAGCGCTGTAATTCTAAGGTATTACAAAATACTATATCGCTATTCTGCAATCAAAAATAAGTACTGTTTTTAACATGTTTTAATGGAATTGTAGCACGTTTTTGTTCATAAGATGTAGATAAAAAGCTAACACCATTTTAATTATTGAAATCATTTCATTTAGTTAATTTTTTATCGAGGTGTAATAGTCTAACACTTCTTTCAATTTTTAATTATGAATCCATACGTTATTGGCCAAACCCTACTTTATAAAAACCTAAACCAAATTAATTCATCCGAAGTGTGATAAGATCAACCATTATAGTTAAAACTAGGTTATACTAGAATAAACTGTTTTTTTCTAAGTTAAACGTGAACAATCCAGCGTTCCGCTCTAGAATTAAACAATCACTTTATAAAAGAATGTTTGACACTGACTTTATCACTTCACTGATGTCTTTAAATGAGAAAAACTTCGTGAAATTTCGAAAAGTAACAACGAGGATGAACGTGAACTATCAGAAAATGTTTCAGAAGTCAATAATTCCTTTTCTCTCCCAAATAACATTCAATACGTAAGAACAGTGGTTATAAAGAATCTCAATGAACAAGATAAGATTAGCTTATAAATAGGTCACATCCTCTACTCAAAATTGGTGACAATGTTGCTATATCTATCTTTGGCGTAGATGATGCCAAAGTAGACGTATTGTTGCTGTTGAAAAATAAATGCTAGATTTTGCGAAACATGGTGTTTTACAGAAATTATACTGCAGGTAACTGTAATTATTGAAGATCGGAGAATTTTACATATTGTCATATTAGATTTCCAGTAATATTGCAATGTTTAATTATTTGCAATTATTTATTTCTTTCAGAACGCATTTTAACATTCGAGTACAAAAATGTTTATCTGAGGAAGAAGTAAAGTCGAGAAATAAGATTTGGTTGAGAACTGTAGCGGCTAAACATCCAATTAGAACCGACCTAGGTTGTTTTGGTTGTATAATTGGACCAAAAAGCATACATCAAATAAGTGCTTCCAAAGGAAATCAATTCTAGTAACTAGAAATGTCGCTGGAGTGTAATAGTAAATATTGCAAACATATCAATTTTTTAATTTGCAGCAGAATTTTTCTTACGTTTTAAATTTGCAATCGCAAATTAATTTGGACCAGAAAAATATATTTCATTCTAAATATCTTACACTGTTTTGCAACTTATCGGTTGATCTATTGCTCTTCGCGTGAATTCCTTTGGTATAGGGTTGCGTCAAATTGACCCCAGTAGTTCCGATTTTTTGAAATGTGAAAATGTCCACGTTTTGCGACCGTTCTGTACTGTAAAAAAAATTTATTTGTTTCTCACTTGTAAACATCAATTTATCAAGTTACTGTATTCACCTTGAAAATGTCTCTTAACTGGCTAGCCTGTAAGAATTTTACTGGCTAGTAAGTATGGACGAAACGTCGGCAGAAGCTGGGACAACGACGCTGGAACCGCAAAATGTGTGTCTAAGAAGACACACATCTGAAGAGAAGTCTTGTCGACTTATACATTTTTGACTGCTTCGTAAAAAAGTATTAGGCTTCACACAAGGTAGCGTAAGTATTAGTACAATATTTCGCACTAATTTGACAACTGACACCAAAGATTTCCCTTATCATTATGTTATCTCAATTTATCTGTTTTTCTTTTTTAATGCACAGAATTACACACAAACGTCATATGGAATGTTTATTAGCAGTTTCTACAGCAATCATAACAGACAAATTCAAAAACAAATGTAGAAAATATTGATGCAGCGCCGTGATAGTGTCAAAATTTGACGCGTGTGTAGTTTCGCACTACACTAATTCTTAATTCTGCACTACACCGGTATGTGAACAGTCGTGGTAATTTGCATTGTACTTTCGCGCTAGACTTTAATTCTTCTACTAATTTCGCACTACACTAAGTGAATGCTACTTTATAATGAACTATTATTGAAATATGAAACCGCTCATATTTATAACTAGAGTAGGTCACGCGCGCCAACGGGCAGCGGCGTTGTTTCGATTAGGCCTCGGGTTCCACAAGAGCTATTGTGTGTAGATGTTTGCTGTCGTAAATACTTTCGCGTAGTTTGTCTGTTAAATATCTGCAACATTAGATATGTTTCAACAGTTGTTTCGACAGACTGAGTGCGGCGCGAGGGAAAAATGTGTTTATTTGCAGAGAACGAACGTTCTACATCTAGTGACGTTATACTTGCGTAATTAAAATATTCTTTGAAACAACTTAACGGTTCTGTTGACGCACCTTCACAAATGTGTCTTACTGTGCCAAAATCAGAATCTTTCTCTAAAACGCTTTCATATTTTTCTAGAACACAAACATTTTTTGCGACTTCTATCGCGCATAGTTGTGCGTGAACATGTTGCACTATTTGCACAGGTTCCACTAACGACATCGAAGGATCTTGTAACTTTTTTATTGCCTTCGCTAGTCCGAAGTAATTGTTGTGAATAATTTTTAAATCCGTTTTAACCCGACTATCTTGAAATTTCGACTGGCTTTTCTTGATAGCGGTAGCTTCCTTTGGATCGAATTGTAAAACCACGTTCTTAATATTTTCATAATATTTACGATAATAAAACGCAGCATTTAACCAAGTTCCCTAACGTGTAAGAATAGGTTCTGCTGGCTCAGGTATACGGGGGCACAGTCTGTGAATTTCGCGAATACGTTTCGGGGATTTGACAAACACTGCTTTTGTATGCGTGTACCTCAGGATAACATTTTCTGATACCATCTGCCACAAGATTGAGAGCATGAATTTTACACGTAATGTGTAACAAGTTAACAGAATGCTTTTTAAGAGACCGGCCTACAGAAACCATGTTTGCGGCACCATCACTCATAATCATCAACAGTTGGTTTGTTGAAAGTTCATACTTTGCAATGTATTTAACACTAACTTTACAATTACTTCGGCAGTACATTGTTGTATTCTTCTGGAGGCTAATAGAATTGAAGGTGACGATTGATGCGGTTCCATTTTACGTGCCATTATATTAACGACCGAATGTTTTTTACGACTTGTCGTTTCGTCTACACATAACCACATGTTTGTTTCTTTCAACTCCGATTTAATTCTTTTTTCAACATATTCACTAGCAGATGGCACTATCCTTCGTAACGATGTCCGACTTGGTAATTTGTACTCCGAATAGTTATTCCAAAACAAGACAAACGCTTCCTTGTCTAGTAAATTAAACGGTATATTACATACAATAAAAGTAACACATAAATTAAATATAAATTTGTCATAGTCTCGTGTGCAAGTTTTTTTTGAAGCATACCGTTCACTGTTTACGTGCCGTAGACAGTCCCTTTTGGACCAACTCATCAACGGGACATTACATACTACACATTCAATTTTAGCGCCATCATACGTTAAGTCAGGAATTTCGGCTAAAAATTCTCCAACTTGAACCGCCTTGGGTCGTTTGCGCGACGTACGCAACATTTCTAAACAACACGTACCGCGCTAATGGAAGGTCGAAGCTACACCGAGGCTTGTATGTAACCGTATAGATACGACGCAGCTGCCTAAAAATCCTTCTTACGTATATCAAAGTAAAATTCACACGCGTTCCCAAAAGTGTATTCATTCAAGTGAAAGTAAAAAGAAATAACTGAAAGCTTTAAGAAAAATAATGAAGAAAAATGTACTCGAAATATGTGTACATAATCTTAATCACATTTTCAAAACAAAAATTGTACGGATTTGTAAGCTTTATACTGATGGATATTGTTCTTTTTTTGACATGTTTCATGCTACAAAAGTTATTATGAAATAAACTAAATTATTATTGTTGTTATTAAAATCTTTAACATATTTTTTTTTAATGTAATTTAAATCGGTGTCGTAATAAGTGCCTGGCTAGGTATGTATATCTCCAGATTATTCTTGTTAGGTGTTACAGTTATTATGCAGGTATACAACCCAATCTCCAAATCAATTTAAAAGATTCGACCGATACAATGGGAAAGCTAGCCTAAGCTGCCATACTTGTTAGTAAATTTCATCGTCAAATATAAAATATGAATATCCGTATGACGAAAATGAAATTAAAACAACAACAACAATCTTTAGAATTCCAATGTGCAATTACCATGTACATTAACGCATAATAAACCACGTCCATTATTTGCGCATTAAATATGTTCAAATTGAATATTCAGCATTTAATTGATAATTATTATGCGCATACATGTTCATAAATTTATGTAGCGATAACGGCTGGTATCTATTGTTCAAAAGACCACGTGAATTTATTTACAGTGAAAATAAATAAAGATATAACCCTATATGCTAAGTTTCGTCTGAGTTTAGTAGATAAGATAATAGCATAATTGTCATTGTCTCATATTATTCTGCAAGACCAAATTGCAAAGTGACATAAATTGCTTAAGTCATTATTTAATACAATTTAGTGACAACGTTATTAGATTCTGAATACTATTTCACTGTATTCGGTGGCGTTTTGTTATTTTGTAAATAATTGCAACAGCATTACATCAAACACTGTCAAAACAGTGTTTAAATAAATAATAATACAACAAACGAAAACACTCTTTTATTGCAAATTAAAAAATACACGGCTAATTACGATATTTCTGTACCAGTTCTAATTTAAGATCAATTTTTTCATTACTTTATCGCATTTTTCTACTTCATCTTTCGACAGTGAATCTAAAAGGTATTTGACCTATTTACACTAGAAATGCGCATTTCGAGACTTTGGTAGGTCCGGCTTGGCCCAGCTCGACACGTTATTAACTCAGTTCAGCCTGGTCCGACACATTTGTCACCTCGGCCCGGCCCGGCCCGTCACGTTAGCCAACCCGACTCGCTCGTCAGTCCGTTAGCTTCGCCGGTTGTCAGTCCATCAAGTCCATTCGGCTCGACAAGTATTATTTTCAGTATTACAAAATCAATAATAACTTCAATGATGATTACGATTATTTAATTCGAACAAGTAACATGGATATACTAAAACACCAAGATGTGTTTTCCTTCTTTTTGACAATACTGTTTTAGTTTTACGAAATTGCATTTTTTTGTATGAAATTATCGATAATGAATTTATGGTGCTTCTCAAAGCAGTATTTTTACTACAATATTTGAAAACATTACAATGTTGTTCCTTGGACCTTTACGACTGGTATCAATACTGATACAATCATCTTCTGTAGCAACTAATACTAACGAACATATTGACTTTCAATTAGTAATAAAAGATAATGAAACAGAGAAAATAGGAAATGTGCTGCTGCCTTAAACGTGAAGTATTTGTCCTTCTAAGTGACCATATGAATTATATCTTCCTATGCTTTTTATATTTATTGGTATCAAATTATGAATGTACTTACACATTATTAAATTTCAAATTATGGAAATACTAAGGTATTTGTACTTACTGCGTCTTCTCAAAACAAAAGTTTGGGAAGAATAAGTTTGAATCTCAAAAAAGAATGTTCACAATACGAACGGGCTTGACGGGCCGAACGTGCTTAATGGGCCGAACGGGCTCGACGGACTTAATGGGCCGAACGGGCTTGCCGGGCGAAACGTACCTGATGGGCTTAACAGGCCGAACGGTCCGCCCGTTCCATTTTAAAAAAGCCCGGCCCGGTCCGCATCTGAAATATTCCAGTCCGACCCGGTCCGGCCCATTCGCACCTCTAGTTTACATTGATTTCATTGATGAGATATAAGGTTTTTTTTACAATTATCAGGTGATATATAAGTTACAAGCATATTTAATAGACTTAAGAGAGAAAATATACTCAAATATGCAGATGAAAATAATAGATTTATCTTATATTTAAATATTACAAAAAGAGGTAAGCGAAAACAGAAATAAACGCGAAATGTTTAGACAAAATTACCAATTTATTACGACCTTAAAGGAACTGTTAATAACTAACATAACCAACATGAATAAAACACGCGTGAAGTGTGAACATATTATCTATGATACAACTTTTCACTTCACAAACTGGAGCAACTATCGGCAAACGGTTAGAAATTAATTTGGAGATCTGCACGAACGCCAAATTACGAACACTATTTTTGTAATGCGCATGCTCTAACGATTTCAAACGATTTTAAATCGCTGTAGAAACAAACCTATTCAAAAATTCAAACTGTCGGAAAATTTGCAGTAAAACCGCGATAAATAACGTGATGTAACTGTTGCCACTTTATTTTACTTGCTTCGTACGAAGGCCATCCTAAAAACAATAATATAAAAAATTATATCTTCAAAAGCAATACAATAAGAAAGTTGGTATCATTTCCGGTGAATTGTCGACAATACGAAAAGTAGGTTGTCTACGAACGCTGGTCCAATGAACGTTGGTCCTATGAACGCTAGTCTCTGTCGTTCGAAAGTTAATATGGAAGATTGTAGAAGTTGATACTTTATTGTATTTTCTATAAATAACTATTAAACTAAATTAATTTTTATGCGGTGGCATTCTATATACGCAAAAAAAATAAACACTATTTAGGTAATCGTTTGTTGAACTTTATGGCATCAGTCAGCTTAAAATATTCAAATTAATCGAAAAAGCTACCAACATCTACCTTGCACAAACGCGTACTTCGCCGTCTATGGCTCAGTGATGTACCTGTGTGGAAGATGGTAGCTGTATTTGAAATTATCGAATATATACGAAGTTAGTGGCTACATGTATGGATAAGAATATTTAATTAAAGATACTCTAATCATCGAAAATGTCGAAATTAATTGCTATATGGACCTCTACGAAAGTGATCAACGAGTAATGCCGTTACTTCCGCCAAAACAAGGCTCTGACGTGTTTACACACTGAGACCATCTCTGCGTTTTGAATTAGTTTATCCAAATTATATTGGTTTTATTTAAAAAAAAATACTGTGTAGTGACATTTCCGTGCTTTGTTGGTAATACCTGCAATGTTTTTGAGTTGTATAAGCGATAAAAACGAGGTACCTAACCTAAAATGGTGTTGGTTGTTTTCATACGTTAGGATCGATTATTACGTTTTGAATTAGTTTATCCAAATTATATTGGTTTTATTAAAAAAAAAATACTGTGTAGTGATATTTTCGTACTTTATTGGTGATACCTGCAGTGATTTTCTAGTGTTATAAAAATGAGACAACCTGACCTAAGATAGTGTCGGTTGTTTTATTTGTGAGTTACACTTTGTAAATAAAAGCAGATATTATTTATTCTTCAACAGCTACAGATTCAAGGACCGGTGAAACTATAAGTGTAAGTTTAAAATGTCCTAGGCTTAAAAAAGATGCTATTCCAACACACAGATTTGACAAAAAACGTGAAGATGTTATTGTTCAAATAGTTTTATATTCTTACGTTATATTTAACAAAACTATTTCCGATTACGAAGAGATGTTTTTAAATGTGTGTAATAAACGTTCTGTTTTAATACAATATATTTTAAATTATATCACCGAACGTAGTCATTTTGGGGACTGATATATGTAAATATCATATTCACAGCAGTGAATGTATTGCAACAAATATAATAACTTGTTCTACAAATACCCTATTTAAAATGATTGAGGGAAAGGTAATGATAGATTAGGTAAAACACCACATAATAGGAAAGATAGATTAGGTAAAACTCGACACAACCGGAAATTTAAGACCCTAGTTAAATAGCATGTCTGTAAATATTCTCGTGAAATTGAACAAAAATTTCGAATAAAATTGCAATTACTACAATCATTTCAACCTTAGTTTCGTCCAACTGCATGTACAATTACAAATAATAATAATTTGTCGATTAAATAAATGCGAAGAAGGGTCCAGTTGACGACTGGCATCCTTTTTAAACCGGAAGCCCTTCAAAACTTAAAAAAAAGCAAAAAAAAAAACGATTCTTTTACCGCTTAGGCTAATATCGTGCATGGCGATACATCGCCTAAACAGTGTGACGTCATCGAAGAGCTGTCAGGCCTTCTAGTTACGGTGGTAACGGTAATGCCCCACGTTCTACGAGGATAGCAGGGATCGACTAGTGGCTATCACTTCAAGGGAAATAAATAACAATGATACAACCTATCAACATCCACCATGCACAGACGCGCGTTTTGCCGTCTATGGCTCATCGGTGTAATCGGTTGATCGAAAAAATCTATCTTTCAAAATATCTGGAAGCTGCTCGTAGATAGATATGATAACAAATTACCCTATTCTTTAGTATAAAATACAAATATGTCCAACAAATAGGGAATTTCATTTCAAATGATTGACTTTTGCGCGTAGTTTGAAACTAATTTATTGTAACGTCTTATCTGCATATAGTATAAAAAATAAAAAGTAGTTTGCATAAGATCACATCGAAACCTATATTACAAAATTTCAAAACCACTTTAAAAAATATCGGGGCCTTCGTGATAGACATATTTTTCTTCTGAACTGTACACGTAAACTTTCTTCCAAAACTTTGAACACGGTCGCTTATAGGTGGATATATGGAATTTTATATAAACTTAAGTAAACATGTTATGTAGCATTCAAAAATTCTGTAATATATTTAAAATAAACAAGTTGGTTTTTGCTTCAGGTAGGGGAGACCGGGGCTAATTGTCACAAGATTTCCTTTTTTTGCGTCCCCCTTTGTTAGAAATAATACTCATTTTACATTTTGTACTCTTACATGCTTTATGAATTATATTTACGAAAAAGTTTTGCAAAACACCCTATTGTGCATAACAAATTCCTTTTTATGTCATTCCTTTTTATGTCAGTGCAAGGTCTGGCAACATACCCCGAATTTTGACAAATTGTCACACTAAGCGGAGCAACTTGCCAGTAGTTAAATTAATGTTGTAATTAATTGGCATTTTATAATGATTCTAATTGAAATTTTAGTTATAAAACAACACAAACTCGTTACTTATTTACGTCATCATGTGAATTACATTTGTGGCAAATATAATAAGGATCTTTGGGAGTTAGCAAAATATCAGTCGGTGGTGAAGAGCTATCCGTTTTCTTCTTGTATGTTCTAACTAAGGTAAGATGGTCGTCCCAACATAGTCGTAACAGCTGGAGCAGCCAACGGAACTCGGCGCGCGCCTGTCTGATGCGATGCGTAAACATCTGCTGGGTGGGAAAGCAGTTCAAATTCGTACAGATTCATCATCACTAGCGCGGCGTGTGCGTGTGAATTAAATCAGGCGAGCGGAATACTAGTTATTCAAGAACATTTTTAATTAAAAATGTCCAGTGTGCGCAAGGCTAAACAACGACTCTTTGCTGATAAAGTGAGAAACTTTATCTGTGAGTTTCCAGATCTGTTGTACGACGGTGC
Source organism: Dynastes maya (assembly GCA_029619315.2). Classification (NCBI taxonomy): domain Eukaryota; kingdom Metazoa; phylum Arthropoda; class Insecta; order Coleoptera; family Scarabaeidae; genus Dynastes; species Dynastes maya. The sequence continues at coordinate 39,563,831 of JAROYE020000001.1, forward strand.
TAAAATAGTTTGTAAAGTGTGCGAGAAAACTTTGATGTGCTGGCAAAAGAACGACTGTAGGAAGCATGTAAATAGTGCAAAACACAGAAATAGAAAAAACGGCGCGTCAAATAGAAATGACTTTATTTTCGATTTACTTGTTATGATGATAACATGTAATTTGTCACTTAACATACTGGATAAGAAATCGTTTAAGAACTTTTGGAACAAATACAACCCGGAGTTGGAATTGCCAACTACGTCACCAGCACGTAAGCATATTTTATTTGTACGCAAAGAGGTGGAAAATAAAATCATATCTACATTAAAAAATCAGTTGCTTTGATTGTGTGTTGACGAGACAACGGATTGCAAAAAAAAAAATCTATTACATGTTATAGTTCGTGTACTGGATCAACATAAACCGACATTTCCACTGTTACCAGCTAGCAAAAGATTATAAGGGTGTGCTAGTGCAGCAATTACGACTGTGATACTTACTACGTTAAAAAACTTTCAAGTCTCAACACGTCAAGTGTTGATGTTTATGAGCGATGGTGCAGCGACAATGCGTGCGGTAGGCCGTTCTCTTGAACACGGTTGCGACGTTTTACATGTAACTTGTAAAGTGCATGCTTTACATCTTGTGTCACAAACTATTAGACAATGTTATCCCGAGGTAGATGCATTAATATCAAGTACAAAAAAAGTGTTTCTTAGATCTCCAAAACGTCTTCGAACATTTCACGCACAGTGTCCCGGTATTCGTGAACCACCACAGCCGATTCTTAAACGTTGGGGAACCTGGTTGCAGGCAGCTTTTTATTATGCTGAACATTTCAAAAAAGTAAAAGCTGTTATTCTACAATTCAATCCTGTCGAAGCTGCAGCTATTAAGGAGAGCCAGTCAAAATTTCAAAATACTTCTGTTGAAACAGATTTACAAAGTATTGATAGCTACTATAAATGCTTACATGACGCACTGGAACAATTACAAAATAGAGCGTTGTCGTTAGTGAAGTCACTGCAAATAGTGGACGAAGTACATATTCTGCTACGCACTATAGATGACGCAAAAAATATTCGCGTTTTAAAAAACTTGGAGAGTGTGTTAGAGAAAGATTCCAATTTTATCACATTACAACAAATTTGTAATGGTACTTCGACTAATCCATTAATTGAGTTCAAAGATTATTTTAATCATACATGTATTACATCGGTAGATGTCGAACGATCTTTCTCCAAATATAAACAAATTTTTTCACCACTGCGAACACGGTTCCACGAGACAACTATTGAAACATATCTAATGCTATCATTTTTTTACGATTCTTATCCACTGGGTTATAATACTGATGATGGTGCTTCTACTTCTCATGTTCAGTAATTCCAATGCAATCCGCCAGCCTACTTGATTACGCTGCTTAAGAGGGTGAGTGTTTCACAGCCTTACAGATATTATAATTCTTGATTAATTTTTTTATTATTTTATTATTATTCGCTTTATTACTTCTTTTTCGGTATTATAAATATTGAAGAAACCGCACGCCTATGGCGCGACGAACGATTATCTTACTCTAGTTCTAACCATCTGTTGTAATACGAGAATATATCTGTATTTACCTATAAACTACCCAAACACGGGGCAAATTTTCACAGTGACAACTTGCCCCGCCAATAATGTGACGCATAACCCCAAAGTATATCTTTTTGTTTGAATTAGTTTAACATTATTGCCATTTCACAAAACAACAAGATAAGTCATATAAAACTATAGCTAAAAGTTGTATCTTCAACAATATATAAAAGGTACTTACATACCTTCAAATTAACCTCAATTAACAAACTTTCACAAAATATAAGGGTAAATATTTACTAAAACCTATCAAAAATTTATAAAGTGGATTACTCATATGTTATCTATCGACTTTTGTTCAATTCTTGTGAGATAATAAGGAAACTTGTATTGCTTGCATACTCAGGAGGCATGTTATGACTTATGAAGCGTGCGTTATTACGAATGTGACAGTATGCCCCTGTGACAATTAGCTCTGGTCTCCTACAATATGTATTGTATTTTTCATATTATTAAGCGTATTAAATGCAGGTTTATACACGTTTCTGTAGTTTTTTTGTTCCAAAATTTTCAATCAATTCATAAAGATTACGTAATACGTATTAATTATAATGTTACAAGTAGCGGTAGTGTAATCACCATGATTAGAAACACGATTAGCACTGTTCACTGTCAAGCCACATGCGCTCAGGTAACGGCAACACTGCACCGACGCCAAACATGACGTTGCAGCAGCTTATACCGCAAAGGAAAATCCAAGCTCTGGGAAGTTATCATAATTGCATGTATTTTTCCAAGCGCTGTTAGCTATATCTAGGTGAGTTATGCGCCACTTCGCCGTAGGCGGAAAAGGGAGAACTAACGCTGCTATGCAGTTGGATTTCAACGAGCTCGTGACACAGACGAACTTCGCTAAAAAATTGTCACTGCCGTAAATGTACGACAGAAATTTTGCTATCAGGATACTGTCAACTAAAAAATGAGAACATTTTTGAGAATTTGATTTAATTTATTAATATAAATCATTTCTTAGAAATTCTAGTTTTGTGTATGGCGCAAATTTTTCTTTGTTAATTATTGGTTGTTTAGAATAATAGTTTCGGATATTGTTTTTATTAGGTGAACGATACAGTTCGATTTAAATCTAATTTTTTTATTTTATAATCCAGTTTTTATTTGAAATATTTACATGGTTTCCTATTTTAGATGGTAACATTTAAGAAATATTAAACCGGTGTTTCCTCACTGTGTTTTTACTTCAAACATGTAAGTCTTTTATTTTAGGCAGTAGGATTCTTCAGCACAATACAATTGTTTACTTTATGTTTTTGTATACATTACTTTCAGTTTATAAGTCGTAAATATTTTAAAGTTAATTCCTTCATTAATTAATCTCGGATTTTCACTATTATTGAATTATAGGAATAAATATTTTATTTGATCTCGAACTGGAATAAAGCAGAGCGATACACCCGGTACCACTAACTAGTCGCTACTGACTTGTATCAAGGTCGATCGCAGTTCAACTTATGGACTGACGAATATGGAGACGGAAAGGATGCAGTACGGCGGTTACGATCCGACAACTGTGTACGCTCAATTCACCGTGCTAGGCTCCAAACACGTTTGGTTTCCAGACGTGTATAATCGAGAACCCTATTTTTGGTTCCTACTCTCTATCCTGAGGGTTTTGTTCAGCAAATATATCTCCAGCCAACGGTGATTCCGGGGAAACGACAACATAACTCACTTACTTCCTGTATTCTTCCAGTTTTTAACTTTCAAATTTAAAATAACTGCGTTTACAAAATACATAAAGAGTAGTTTTATTTAGTTATGATTTCGCCAAATCAAATGTCGCTATTTAATGAGTCGTCAAATTCGCTAAGACCATGCGCATTTCAAGGTTAAAAATGCACAGCGATTGCTCTCCGCGATGACGCTAGACCGTAAGCTCTAGCACGATATTACAAGCTGAAAAAAATGTGTAATTTAAAATCAAGTTATATGTAATTTTATTCCAAAAATAATAAATATCTTAATAGAATGCGTATTGAAAGTTAGTATTAGTCAAAAATTAAGTGTTTCGATAACAGTTGGGCGAAAGCAATCGAAACTTTTTGGCGCTGACTGTTTTAGAAGATAGACGTGTTTAAAGGTGAGCTATACTTAAAAGGCGTTTAATTTGTGAATTTAGTGGTTAAAAATATTTCAAAGTGCAATTCTCATTATATGGGATCATCTGAAAGAACGCGGACGTGATATAGAGAGTCAAAGTGAATAGGTTAATTTTTCCTTAAATTTTTTTAGTCGCGTGTAATCAGTCCCTATTCATTTTTATTTCAAGACTATAAAAATGTTTAATATAAGAAAATAATTTTCCTGAAATTTTATTTGTATTAAATTAATATTTTCTTGGGGTTAGAAAATCAAAAAATCCAAGACAGAAAAATGTTTCTTCCAAGTAAATTTAGTTTTAAGTTATGAAAATATTCATATAAAAAAGTATTACATTAACCGAAATTTTTTGAAAATGTTTATGAAACGTTGTACGTTAAAGGTTATATCATTGTATGGGTAAGTATGGCATCTGTATTCCGGTTTCTGTCACTACTTTCTAGGACGACACGACTATATCTCTTGGCACTAGGTGGCGCCAGGAAATATTTCAGTGCTGTTTTTGAAGGTTAATGGCATAAACTAAGAGGTGAACAGCAATACCATGAGCTATATATCAGCGTTATCTTGGTTATTGTTTTTAGGGACATTTTTCATGTGTACTTCTACATTAAAGTTCACTTTTGTTTGGACATTATCCTGTAGGTAACCTACCTTAGCCTTTTTAAAATCACAAACAATGAGAATAATTTACTGCGTTATGTACGGATATGTCGTACCATTTTAAATAAGGTAAGTACAATTAATAGTGTGGATATAAATAGTATGCGTTTCAAGAATTCTAAATAAATAAATGCGTTATTTTAAGAAAATGAAACTATTGATTTATGAACAATACCTAAACGCTTTCTTAAATTAAAAAAACTACAGTCTTGATACAAGTAAACGTTTCTCTGCGTGTATGTACTTATTTAAACTGCTGAAAGGGTATCAAGTTGATACTCCCGAATTTACGACAAAATCTATTGCATCTGTCTATATTAAAGGTTTTCCATGTTGTAATATAAAGTACATACAACGCATCAATCTAAGCGATTTTTAATAGATGATTTGTAGGATGGCAAGATAATGATCTAACATACGTAAATGCTGCTTCAACAGCTTCATTTATTCAGAGGTGTACATACGCAAACCTACACCAAACTCATTTTCAATCCTATCACGTACGTACATTTCTCCGTCGATGTTTAATTGTGTAGGTATAACCATAAATGCGTATACACCGGCAGAGGTAACAGAGGTTGATTTCCACCTAAACTCTCTACATTTGTACACACTATGTATGTATGTACATGCATACGTATGTATGTATAAATGTACTTTCAGTGTTATACATTGAATATAAGAGGAAGCACGGTATACCTCTGGAATTATACGGCCTAATAAACATTGGAAATGTAACGTGCTGTGATACACTTCAACTAAATGTATTCCCGAAAGATATTAAACAATTGTGTGGTTTTAATAATACTATTTAAAGTTTAGTGAACAAAATTAAACACAATAATTTTGTGCTGCGTACTGTTTCACGAATGTAATTGTATCCTGTGTTTTAGTGCTTATTGCAGTAGTTCAGTTTAACGGTCATGGGTAACTGTACTAAATATTATTACATTCATTATTTTAAAAATACATTCCAAAGATTTTCACAAATAAAAGCAGGTTTAACAGTGACGCTTTATAACACTTTTCATAATGTTATAAGTATGTAGTAAAAGATCACCATTACCACTTTTACTTTCAGTCTCTTAAAAATTAAATAGATAAGATGCTTTTAAAAAAATGTGCATTATAGTTTCAAGTAACGCAGTGACAAAATTTCTTAAAAGCACTAAATTCGCAAACGCAGTTTTATATCGGTATTTGTTTACGTAACCATTACACATACATAGGACTTCATACTCAAAATGATAACAGTACTTAGTAATTTAGAATTGTATTTTAAAAGGTAGCATGCAGTGGATGTTTCTCTCACTTTATAAAGCACCTTACAGAATATTTTTCAATATAAAGCACAATCTTTCAATATACCTAAGTGGGAATACAAGTGTGTAGTTGTAATTTATTACCAGAGAAGAAATTATGATCAAATGGAAATAAATAAGGTGCACTAAAAGTATCTTTAGAAATGTTAAATTGTTTTCTTTAAGAAAGGCGAAATATTTTCACTTTTAAAATATTTACAGTAAGAGAAAAAATCTTTCCTACAAAACAAACATAAATTTACTATCGGCAATATGAATTGCCTTTTTACCTACATATGTGCATTGCTATTGCAATTACAAAAGTTATGGCCGGTGGTCTAGATATTTCTCTATTCATATACGTATACAAGGTATCCATCTAATGATAACTCCCCTCATGAGCAGTACAACGAACATATTCTTGGAAGTGCTTCGTAAACGAACAACTTTTGTTGGATTCAGTTTATCTAGGTACACCCAAACAGTTGATTGTTACTTAAATTCCAGCTCGTACGAATATATCCAAGTTTCGTCACCTTTAACATGTTGTATACGGATTTTGAAGTACCTCTGTTGAATTTTCTGAGCATTTTCCTACACCAATTGACACGAGCCTTTTTGTACTTGGCTCAAATTATGCAGTATCTATCGGAAACTGATCATTTTCACACCTAAATGTTCATGCCTAAAACTGCTTCGTTCTCACGGTAAGTCACATGCTGATCCTTTTCAATCATGTTGCGCAGAGCATCGATATCGTTTGAAACAACAATCGATTTTGGCCGACATTCACGAAATTCATCACTGACGGAAGTACGACCACAACAAAATTCTGCCTACTAGTTGTAAACAGTCTTTTCTGATAGTGCTTCATTACCAAAAGTTGAACGGCCTTTACCAAAATCGTAAAAAATAACGGAAACCTTTCTATTTTGTCACAAAATTGCTTTTTTAAACGCTCACTGTGAACAAACTACTTTGCTGATTTCTGTAATGTCACTGCTTCAACAATAATAAATGTTAAATTTTACGAAAATAGTAGTCAAATCTTAATACCGCTATCTAGTGATTGTTTGCGAAAGTGACTCGTAGTTCGAGTCACATTCGGCGTAACTATGTGCGATATAAAAGCATTGATTTTAACCGCCTTGCCACATATGTATGTATTAACATTAAATAATTCAATGATTTATATATATATACTCGTAAATTCCGTAAATTTATATAACTTCGTGAAGAAAGTTAGAACTTATTAACATGTGCGTATGACAAATATCTAATTAAGATATTCTCTTTGCACGTTTTGTCAAAATAATTGCTACAAACGCCTCTACAGAACCGAACAAATCGTATTCCAAATTCTAACGCGGTGGCAAGTTTCGAGTGCTGCCAAAACTGCCATAGTTAATTAATTGAAAAATCAACATTTTAATTATAGATACATATTTCTTATGTACACGTGTTAAGTACTTAGTCGGTCACTAAGTTCTGTCGCAACCTTTATCGTTATATTAAATAAAACAGAAAAGAAAATAAGAACAAAATTATTCAAAATGATCCTCTCGTTTCGTAATCTGCGAGGCCAGTCATCAATCGCATTACGCACCATTTCCATGTCCATCTCCGCTACTGCCTTCTTAATAAATTTCTGTGGCGTTTAGCGCAGGCTTTCTCCTCCAAAGCTTGCCAGATTTTATAATCCAGAGGATTAAGATCGGGACTAGAAGATGGCCAATCTTCATGCTTGATAAAGTCGATGTTATTCGCCTATAACCAACACAGTGCTTTTGGCCTTGTGAGCAGGGGCAGAGTCCTGCTGGAAGACCCAATCCTGATTTTTGAATAAGCTCTGGCTTAGAGGTTTCACTATCTTTTCCAGGATCGTCTCTTGCTGGACTTGGGCATTGGTTTTCACTCCTTTCTCTCCTCCTCTCACAAAAATGAACTTCAGTTGGTCCGAAATAAGATACCCCGAACCAAACCATTACTGAAGATGGATGATGACCCCTTTGAACAACTGCTTCTTCACTATTGGAGGCATACACTCGATCATTTTGCCGATTAAATAGATCTTCGACAGTGAAGATTTTCTCGTCGGAAAATAGGATACGGCGGTGGTCGTTGTTAGCGTACCGCTTTAACAAGACTCAGCATCTTTAAAGCCTTAAACCTTACGGACGTGCGCTGAGCAAGTGACCGCTTTTTCTTCTGAAAGCGCGAAGCTTAAGATCTTGATTCAGGACTGTGCTTTTAGTCACACCCATCTGCAACGACAATAGTTTCTGTCTTCGGAGAGGATTTCGTCCGATGCATGCCTTGACAGCTTTATTGACAGCCGGAGTGCGAACTGATCGAGGACGGCTAGATCTTTTCTTGTCATCGACACTGCCAGTTTCAGTGTATCCAATTTTTTTAGTAATTTGAAAATTGTACTTAGCGAATGCCCGCAACGATGTAATGCAATTGTAGCAACACGATCTTCTTTTTGGCTCCATTCCATGTTTATTTATTACTCGTTCGCAACACCTTTAACGTCAAATGACTCAGAATAAATGATACAACCTCAATTAGTCGTTTGTTTTTATCAGTCGCATGCTATGCGTTTGAATTTTTAGAAAAACGTTTGTGACAGAACTTAGTGACCGACTAAGTATTTCAGATACCATCTAGTGCGTGGACGGAAGATAATTTCTTTCCTGAGCAATTTAGAGAAAAAGTTTTCAAATAAAAAATATTCGGGGACAAATGCTGCAGAACATAAAATTATAGTCAAGTGTACAGTGTACCTGTATGTTATTACGATTTTAGATACCTCCCTTCAATTCATGGCAACTTTCATCACATTCCCCATACCTAGCTATCCTAGTTTTTGAAATAATTGACATAGTTTGAGAGTTTTGCAAAATATCGCTGTTTCTTTAACGACCACTACCCTCAACACCTTACACGCTAGGGTGATGATTCAAATTTTATTTGATTAAATATTTCCTGGAGTTTTTGGCAAAACAAGATTTTTTCATGTCAACCAGATTCTACAAGATGGCCATCGATATCGTTGCCAAGTTTGATTCATGTTGTTTCAATTATTTTTTAATGAAATACCCTGTACATTTTTACAAAATATAATAGAGAAGCTCTTCTAGAATTTTTTTTTGTAAACAGTTTCTTATACCTAAAATGCGTCCTTCTTTACGTCTCTAATACTATAAACTTTCGTTTCGCTAAAGAAATTTATTAAAGCAAATGTGTAAATGTTATCTTTTTTGTTACAATTTCATAGTCTACTCGAAGTAACCATCACTTTCCCACATACATTGTCTAGTTGTAAGTTAACCAGACGTATAAATAATAAATAGCGAAAATAAGTAGACAAATGTTTATTGAAATTCAACATAGAAGGTTTAGATTTATTTAGCACCGCACACTAAGATTTTTTGAGTAGTAATAAATATAATAGGAACATACTGAAAGTTGTTTAAAACATTTTGCAATTTAGCTAAATAGAAATATTTAACAAACAAATTTCTGGGTGAATTTCTTAAGGCAATGCATAACATGGACATTACATAAAATAATACTCCCAAGATGTTAGTAAATCGCGTTACACTTTGTATGAAGCAAAATGACGTTCATTTCGAACAGATGTGAAATTGTATGCATACATTAAATTTTACAATTTTTTGTTAATGAATACCTTTAGAAAAACAAACGTTTATAGCATTTCGTCACAGTATTCTATGAATTTTGCCAAAGACCTTATCCGCATAGCTTCATATTTAATTTACTAAACAACGACACATTTCAGGTATAGGGAAATGTATACAAAAAAATGTTATTACAGCTTCTCTATCGGATCACAGAAAAATATGCAGGGTCTTCCATTAAAAGAAAATATAAATAGCGCAAATCAAACAAGGCATCGATTTCGATGGCCATCTTGTAGACTCCAGTAGATATAGAAAACTTGATTGATTTAGATGTATTGCCTGAAACTTAATCGAATAAGGTTTGAATCACCAACCTAGCATGTGAGGCGTTTAAGATATCGGGCGTTAAAGATACAGCGACATTTCGCAAAAATCTCAAGTTATGAAAATTATCTCAAAAACTAAGACAGTGAAAGTTGACATGAATAGAAGGAAGTCATCTAAAATCGCAGTAATATACAAGGTGTTCCGTTTAAAAAAACTAAACTTGTATCGTGCGCAGCGAAAACTGAACACCTTGTATACAAGGATTTCATTTTATGTTGTGCAACATTTGTCTCCGAACATTTTTTATTTGAAAACCTTCCCTCTAAATTGCGCAAGAAGAGAATTGCTCATTACTAGAGTTTGTTAGAAAGGTGTAGGGGTAATTTTCAACACGTAGTCGATCTCGACAGTACCGCGAGAGAGTTTAAAGCGACAGTACGTTGGACGCTATACGCCAAATAAGTACGCGGAGATGGGACGCCCAAAGGGTGTAACGTTCCCTTCGAATGTGAATAAATATCTCAGGCATTTCCCTGGATTAGAATATAGAAGTCCGCATATTTATTGCACAATATGCAATAGCGAATTGCTAAGTCGCGATAGGTTTGAATGTAGAAAACATTGTAAAAGAAAACGTCATGTATTTATGTTAAGTGTGTGCAATATCCCACAACATCTAGTATCTAATGAACACTTTCGTCTTTTTTGGGCTAAGTACGTTCCCTCATGGAAGCTGCCAACATCTATGCAATTACGATACAATTTACCACGTGTACAAGGTACAGTAAAGAAATGTGTAAAAGACGAGTTGAGAAATAAGAAAATCTGCCTATGTGTGGATGAAACAACTGATGCTCAGAAACACAGCGTCATTCATGTTGTAGCGCGTCCTTTAAAACGTGATGGTCCACCAGCTTCATTGTTGTTATCCACCAAAAAGATTCAGAAAACTAATGCAGAAACCGTTGTCAAGATAATAAAAGATTCGTTGAGACAATTTTGTATCACAGGAACCCAAGTCACAATGTTCATTACTGACGGAGCCGCAACAATGCTAAGAGTTGGTAGGATGTTGAAAATATGCTTTCCGATTCTTCTTCACATAACATGCCTCATACACGCATGTCACCTCGTAGCAGAAATACTCGAAAGAAGTATCCGATGGTGGATAAGTTAATAGCATGTACCAAAAAAGTGTTCACCAAATCTCCCAAACACATCCGTGTATTCAAATAATTGTGTCCGAAATTACCACCACCACCACCTCAGCCTGTAATAATGCGATAGGGAACATGACCCAGGCAGTATCTTACTATCAGAAATATTTTTTACAAGTGAATAAAATGTCATCTTGAAACTTGATTCAAATGATTCTGCAGCAGTTCCAGATAGTCAGCAACTTTTTTCCAATTCGGACGTTCAACAACAAATAGATGAAATTTCCATGAACTATTCTGAAGTTGCACAAGCTATTGAGCAATTAGAAAACAGTCACTTATCTGCACGAGACGCATTAAATTGCATACACAATTTACAAGCCGCTCTAGAAAACTTGACGAACACTATAGCAGCCGATGCTGCTCAAAAATTTGGTGCAATTTTAACGAAAAATCCCGATTTACAAAAGGTTCGGTCTATAACTGAAAATCAAGAGTGCCCAGATGAGGAAAGGGAATATCTGACATTTGCAAATCTTACTTTACTGGATGTCGAACGATCATTTTCGAAGTATACAACAACGTATTCACAACACCGTCGACGGTTGACTGAATCGACAATGGAAGCGTTGCTGATGTTGCAATTCTACGCAGCTTACCAGGGCGGTTGCCAATTGCCACAACAGACGAAAGGAAAAGGTAACAACATTATTTTTCACTAATATTGTATATTACGTACTTTTATGCGGTTCGCCACTGACGGTACCACCTTTTTAACAAACTCTACTCATTACCAGGGATGCGATTTCAGGCTACCTATTAGCATCGGTATTGGCTAAAACTGGCACTGCCCGAGTACGGAGCCACAATTTATCATATTAAAGAATATCGCGACCCGACGTGATAATAATGCATTGCGGCAATACTTACACTAATAATTATTTGTAAGTGACATAATACGTTTAATTAACTAGAAATGTTAATAATTTCAATAGGAATCGGACTAGTACACAATGATATAAATAGAAGCAATTTGTTACAATAAAAGAAACATATTCTTTTTATCGAATGCTGCCGCTTACCAAAAGTAACTAACTATAACAACATCTCGCACGCAATTGCGTATGTATCATTTTACTACTACTTCATTCTTCTACTTGTCACCACTTTGGTAAGAATATCAAGTTAGCTAATTCTACCCAACTATTATTGATCAAATTCGTAGTTACAAAGGAATTTTTAGGTTAGTATCATATTTGATACTAAACATATCTAACATTCTATCGAACTATGTCAATAAGTTTACCTCTATCGTATTAGATTGATTATGGTTTGGTTATTTAGTCAGCGAACACACTTTGCTGTACTTGCAACTGAGTAAGCTGCAATTAAATCAATCGATTAACGTAGTTTAACTGCATTAGCACTTTCCTAACACGCCATTATCGTAAATTGCTCTAGATATAAATTAAATCCGATAGCACCAATTAATATCCATATTCTCCTTATTCATATGATCATTTTGACTTGACACATAGACAGACCTAATCCGCATTGGAATAACAAAGTTTTATGAATCATTTTATAATTGTCGGTATTTATAAGGAAAGTCACAAAAACAAATCTTGGAAGTGTATAAATACCTCACCCAACTTTCAGGATAATGCCATTGCTAAAATTCTCCGTTTTAATGTGCATTCAAGGTTTCCTGGTTGTTTATTATCTTAAATTAATTAGCATAATAAAAATTTTAAAACTCATAAAACTCTAAAATTAAACGCTTGCTTGGTACAATGTTATTCTTTCCTCTTCGCTGATTCTCACTTGAACAATGTTCGTACATAAATATTCAAAAGAACGTCATGTTTTAGTAAGTGGTTTCAAGTAAATGTAATGGGTTCAATTTCATTAAATTCCAATTGTTCGAAAGCGTTTAATCGGATATGACTTTGAAACTGAATTAAAGTGTTCTAACAGAAAAAGCGTCAATTTGATTACGAAAATAACGTAACGTAGCTACGGACGCAAAAAAAGAGTAAATTAAATTTTTCCCTTGCTCAGACTTACGTTGGTTAAATAAAAGGGATATGGCAACCAACATTTCGAAGCAGAATTAGTTTTTAAACAAAATAAATTGGAAATATTTCTACATTGACCAACCTATCAAATCAATTTAGTTAATCAGTTATCCTGTACCGAAAAAGAAAACATAATTGAGGTATAGTGACTTTGGGTCAATTTTTGAAGACTATTGCTGAAAATATTTATTTTGTACAAATTTTAGCTTTTAAGCAATTTAAAAACAAAATCCCGTCATAATGCTTACATTGTCTATTTACACATTGATTATTGATTCAACATTTGACTCCTGATTGAGTTTAAGTGCACACGAAGTATAGGCAAGTCGCTTTGATTACAGTGAATGCCATTCAGCTACGAGCGTTTCGGCAACATCTATCAGAGTAACATTTTTCCGACGCCCTCTTCGATTCTATAATGGTGGGCCATTAGTGTGTCGGCGGAGTAACAAACAGGTAATTTTACAAGAAAAATGCTGGCGATATCAAAAAATATAGGTTCTATATAAAAAATCGAAAAAACAGCGTTTGAATTTCAATAAATGTTGCGCGACATATTTAACACCCTGTATATTTCTACATATACCATCTTAAAACATATAAAGTATACTATAATTGATAGCAAAATAGTAACTCACGACACTACATCTGTTTTCTGGCTAGGTCTCAAAATGTCAGAGTCTGTAAATGTCAGAATTTTAACGAAATTTGCAATATAGCCAAAAGTAATTATCGAAAGTGCACATAACTGTAATTTAACTGGCTATCAAAATAATCAATAAAAAATATAGTAATCCATTTAAAATAAAAAAGTTGCAGGCGGTTGCGGAAATACTATATGCGTACAGAAAATCTCATTTCTCCATCTTTGATAGTTTTCACGCTAAACTCCGATGACACAGTAATGGCACACCCAGTATATATCAACTCTGCAGGCTTTAAAGGCCCTTGGCTTCAATTTTCTTTGTTGTTTCTCTCCACCTCTTCCTGGCAATGGTTAAGTTTTGCCATCTTTACACCCCCACAAATTTTAGATCTTCTTCGCATGCCTCTATCCATTTCCTCCGCGGTCGCCCTCTCCTCCTTCTGCCGCTTCCTCTGCTCAATACTCCTTTCGCCCATCTATTACCTGGTATTGTTGATATCTGCGCCAGCCATCGTAATCTAGTTGCCCTGGCTTTTTGGCTTATAGTTAATTTCTGATATAGCTGGTAAATTTCCGAATTTGTCTTTCTTCTCCATCCATTTCCATGTTCCTTGATACCCCCGAAGGTCTTGCTTAGCACCTTACGTTCCCATGCGTTCAATTTCTCCTCCTCTTTCCTGTTCATGATCCAGCATTCAGAGTCATATAACACTGCTGGTCGTATTACCGATTGGTACAATCTACGTTTCGCTGCCCACGAGATGTTTTTGGCTTTAGATGTATTGTGTAACACTCCTACCGACCTACTTCCCCTTGCTATTCTCTTGTCTGTTTCCTTTGTTTCGTCACCTTTACGTCTTCAATTCTGTTGCGGTTTATATACCCGAGACTCCTCTTATGGCTGCGGCCAACGATAATTCCGGGGAAACGACAACATAACTTATCTTCGCTGTATTTTCTTCAGTTCATTGTTGCTCGTATTTAAAGTAACTTCTTCCTATAAACACATGGAGAACAAGTTTGTTTGATTTAAAAATTAATTTCCCAAATTAAATATCACTTAGAGAAGGAGCATATCTTACGGTTGCCGATAATGCCGTTTACGGTTGCTCACTAATGTCTGTTCGTTAGACATACGAACTCTAGCACAATATTATACTCTGCAATACAAATGCATTAAAGAAAAGAGATTAAGTTAAATGTAATTTTGTCACAACTGTCATAATTAGCCGTGGTTGACAATTAGCCATCGGTTACAAATGGGCGAAGAGACGCCAAAACAGTCGAGGCTTTTTAGCTCGGGTTCCTCATGTATTTTTTTGTCAAGTATAGTGTACACGATATGCAACGAAAATACACGAGGGAACTGAAGCCTTGTTCTGCAGCTCTGCAACTAGGACCTTTGAGAACCGATAACAGGCCAACAATGTAAATATTAAAACCTCAGCTCGCTGCACAACATAATTTTAATTTAAAATATGTTTACGCTTTCACCCATGCATTTTTCATACCAGATGTTAATTTTAAATCAATATTTATTTGTGATAAACCATTAACTAGTTTACGCTTCGAAAATAACGAGCCCTAACAACTATACGTTGGGACGGTTAATGACTTTCAAAAATTCTGCATATTTTCGAGCTACTTTAAAATACTGAGCGAAACCGGTTATAAAATCTAAAGGAACATATTTTAGAATATCTATCAACGTTTGACAATTATCAACACTTTATTCTTTAATTGTATTTTTGATTGAAATTCCGAAAATATACGACTTTCGTAGACAACTAAATATTGGGACGGCGGAAAAATTTTATCAAGCAGTCACGGAAAACAACATTGAACGCTCACCTGGTACCTTTATTGGTAATATGTTGTTAACGTTTTGGCAAATAACAATGTTAACGTTTTAATAAATAATTAGGAGTGCCCGTACTTCACAAAAGTTGCACGAAATTATTGTATCCCAGTATTGTCGAGGAAAATCGGTAGAACAAATCGCCACTGAATTCAGAATGGCAAAATCTTCAAAATTGTTAAACATTACAGACAAACTGCAACCACCACCACAGATAGCTAATTGTAACCTTCTCAGTCGCAGCTTTAAGAATAGATCGTTATCGATTCTAACATATTCGGAAATATTGATAAATAGTGTGAACATAATACTGAATCTAAAAACAAATTAAAATAATTTACAATTTTTCTTTCTGTGAACAATGGTAACTTAGCAACAATGAATTTATAAATTCCAAAATCAGCAATCTACATACATACAAATAAATATCTATCACTATAAGAGGAGTTTCTAATCGAAAAAACCAGTTGACTTCATCAAGGATTCTCAGTTATTCTCTGTAATGTGCATGGTCGAAATGTTTATCGTTTCTTCTTTATTTATAAGTAGGGCTAAATAAATTAGCTCTAATATAAGTGTATCGGCAACCACTTCCATGTCGTTACTCATCTTCTCGATTTTTTGTCGTGTTAAATGTGTTATGTGACATAACACGATTAAAACAAAACAATAAGATGACGTACCGGGTAACCAAATAAGAATGGCAGCAGGCTGTACCTCAGAAACTAGTAATTAGTGATTACTGATTACTAGTTTCTAATGAGATATAGCCGGTTGCCATTCTTCAAAGCTCTGTACTTACTAATCACAGAGGTTTCGGCTAAAATCTTTTTTAATAAACGTGGCCAAAATAAAACACTGGAAATGATTTTGAGGTTTGTAAGATGACCAGAAGATGGCGTAATGGTCACGACCAAGTATAAAGTTTAAGTTTTCATCGTGTCTTGTCTAATTAGATGTCGGTGAAAACCGCATCTCGATATCTTTTCTCTAACCGGAGATATTAACGCAAAAGTGTAAATATTTGTTGCACCTGCCGACTGTTTGCTATTTTGTTTAAATTTTTAAATATATCCATATTAGTAAAAATCAAGAAATATATCCTATTTCAAAGATAATTATTTATTTTAATGCCTTATAAATAAAATAAATATCATTGTTTTAGCAATTTCAACTTCAAATAAACATTTGACTGACCTAGTAAGGGAATTCTAAAAAACGAGTAGGCTTTGAATAATAATAATAAAAGATGTAGAATAAAAAAAAATACACGCTATGTGCATCGTCGAAAAGGCTCATGTCTTCGTTTAGACCGTTTTGTTAATGCTTTTAAATTTCATTTTTCGCCTTTTTAATGGTCAAAATATGCGTCTTACAAACGAAACATTTGATATGATAGGGGTTTATTTTGAATGCATGAGAAATTCAACTGTCGCCGCCAGGGTATATGCAGTGCAGTTTCTTGACAGACAACACCATAGGATCAAGAAATGCTATCGCGGATTTTGTGGACAGACGAGACCATCTTTAATAGTGATGGATGTGTAAATCTCCATAACATGTATTACTGGTCATAAACGAATCCACACTGGATGCAGGAAGTCCGGTACCAAGGTCACTGTTCCATATACGTGTGGTACAGAATTCCAGGTGGACAAATTATTGGATCTTTTATATTTCATGAAGCCCTTACTGGATACGTTTACCTAAATTTTCTAAGAAACGTATTACCATTTCTTTTAGAAGATGCACCGCTGACAATTCGCCATCAGATGTTTTTTTCAGCATGAGGGGTGCCCGGCGCATTTTGCAGTAAATGTTCGGGACTTTTTAAATAATGCTTAAACTAGCGAATGGATAGGACGAAGAAATGTATTTCCATGGCCAGCTAGGTTTCCGAACTTAACTTGCTTAGATTTTTGTTTGTGAGGAAGAATAAAGAACCTCGTCTTTGCTACCGGGCCCGCTACAAGAGAGGACATGATTCTTCAAATAAGAAATGCAATTTCACAGGCGGAAGTCGAGACAGCTGTTTTGTCTACTTGACAGAGAATAGAATCACGCATAGAAAATGATGGAAGACAGTTCGAATATCTAGGAAACTATTGATAATTTATTTATGTTATATTCTACAAAGGGGCATCACAGTGTTAATTAAGTAATAATATTGTTTTTCGAAATTCGCGTAGTAGGCTAATAAAATTTTTATTGTTTATTTCAAATTGAAATCGTTACAAGAATGAGACCGAGTTTATTGATGAGGCATTAAAATAAATAATTATCTTTGAAATAGCGTATATTTTTTTATTTTCACTAATATGGTTATATTTAGAAATTTAAAAAAATAGTAGACCGAGGGCAAAACCGGGTCGTCCAGGTGCAACAAATATTTACATTTTCTCATTAATATCTCCGGTTAGAGAAAAGATATCGAGATGCGGTTCTCACTGACGCCTTGAGTTTTTAATTCTCTACTTTTCCATCTGAAAAGGAACATATCGTTCTGTTTAAAATTTTTGGGAAAAGCCGCTTTATTTGTTATAGTCAGATAACGCTTTCTAATGGTGAGGGTACAATTCATAAGAAGTAGACCAAAACTAGATTTGATAGAACAAAGCTCTTTTAAACGAGGCCAAGATGGTTAATCGGTTAAGCCTAGCTGGAGTAACCAACATTTATTTAAAAAAAAATTGACGTCTCCCCACCACTTTACTTTAGAAGATACGACAAAATGTGTTCAACGCAAAAGAAAGGGAATTAGATTGGGAATAAAATGCATATATTTTCGATAATTCTTAATTAGACAAAACACGATAAAAACTTTTATTTTATACTTAGTCGTGACCATTACGCCATCTTCTAGTCATCTTACAAACTTCAAAATCATTTCCAGTGTTTTCTTTTGGCCACATTTATTAAAAAAGATTTTACCCGAAAGCTCTATGATTACTAGTTTCTGAGATATAGCCGGCTGCCATTCTTATTTGGCTACCCGATACGGCATCATCGATATTTCGATTACTGTGACATTGCTTTGAAGAGAGTTTACCTAGCTCTCTCTATTCATAAGACCGCAACTATGTAATGGAAGCTATACTATATAGTTTTAATGTAAATAAGCATTTATGGATGCGAGATTAATTTTTCAATGTAAATTATAACGTGGATTCGGGAGTAACAACTTTCGGCAGTTTCATAAAACGAACGAAAATAAAGTAGTAAACCTAATTAATAGCTTGAAGAAAAAACTAGAAATAGCTAGAGTTTATGAAGCTATTCATTTATATTGTATATTTAATCCATCAAATTATACAGAAACAACTTCTACTTAAAATATTTGTTTTTAAGAAAGTTGTATCTATTAGTTGACATGAACTATGTTATTTGCAGCTGTCCCTGCATTAAATGCTCGTAATAAATTTGCGAAAGCATTACCTAGACCAAATACAATTATTAAGTGTTCAACGTGTTAGATTAGTTAAAATTTGAAAATTAGTAACAGAAAGAAGAAAGATAACACTTTGTATTATAAAAGTGCTATCTTCTCCTTTCCCCGGGATTATCGTTGGCTGGAAATAAAATTGAATAATCCATAGCTACTCTGTGTGAGATGAAGTATGCAAAGGTAGTAATAAAAACAATGGTCCAAGTCTCACAAAATTCTATTGATGGTAGGCGACCAGTTGAATAAAAAAAAGTAGTCAGAGAGGACTCAAAAGAGGTCTTTCTGAGAGTTGTCATACGTAAACGTACACTAATGGCAACGATTGTATTGGGGCTTATTCTAAACATTACAATAGTTTTAATATAAGGGCCATTCTTGGGTGTTAGGAACACACGAATGAAAATTTTAAAACAATTAAAGAGCACATGCGTTGACTTTTTAGATAATTAACCTTAACTCATGCAAACTGAAAATTCCATTGTAAAATACTTATTTGTTATTGTTAAATTTGTAAAATTTTCACTTTTAATATGACGCACAAATTTGGTGGGAGAAACTTCGTCAAATTCCACGCATTCGTTTTTTTAAATACTTCAACTCAAATAATAAAATATATTTTCGGTAACAAGTCGGTTGAATTCTTTTGGATATCAAGTAAACATTATTTTCATCTTTAATACTAGTTTAACTTATTATTCTAAAATCTCATTTTCTAGTCTCTCACACCCCTCACAGTAATATGTCAGGCCCGACAAAATTTTCCCCGTCAAAAATTTATTTGTATAAATATGTACAATTTTTTCCTTTCAAGGACTAAATTTACCAAATGACTATCTAACGATTAGTAATTTAAAGCCATTTTTTCGAATTTTTGCATAATTTGCACCTGCAAATGTTACACCCGCCTGCGTGGAATGACTCATAAGTAGAGTTGGTCACTAGCGCCAACGGGCAGTGGCGGAGGTTCGATACCAGAACCTATTCTTACACGTTGGAGAACATGGTTACAGGCTGCGTTTTATTATCATAAATATTTTGAGAATATTAAAAACGTGGTTTTACAAAGGAAGCTGCGGCTATCAAGGAAAGCCAGTCGATATTTCAAGATGGTCAGGTTAAAACGGATTTAAAAACTATTCGGAACAATTACTTCGGACTAGTGGAGGCAATAGAAAAATTACAAAATCCTTCGGTGTCGTTAGTGGAATCTCTGCAAATAGCGCAAGATGTTCGCACACAGCTATGCGCGGTAGAAGACGCAAAAAATGTTTGTGTTCTAGAAAGGTTTGAAAGTGTTTAAGAGAAAGATTCTGATTTTGGCACATTAAGACAAATTTGTGAAGGTGCGTCAACAGAATCGTTAAGTTGTTCCAAAGATTATTTTAATTACGCAAATATAACGTCACTAGATGTAGAACGTTCGTTTTCTGCATATAAACACACTTTTTCCTCACTCCGCACTCGATTTGCCGAAACAACTGTGGAAACATATCTAATGTTGCAGATATGTAACAGACATTATTCACTTTGTGATTTCACGGAAGACTCTTAAGACGGTAAGTGTTTGAGCACGTATTATATTTTATTTCTGACCATTTATTTTGTGTAACCTTTTATGCGCTCGCCACTGGCTGTTGGCGCAAATTGAGCAACTCTATATATTACTAAGAAAGAAACAAAATATAAAAGCAAAAATAGTTCAAAGTCGCACAAAGTAATTTTGTTAACGTTATACCTGTTTGGCCTCAATAGAAAGCTCATTTCTTAATATAATAAAAGTATAGTTTAGTATACAAAATTTTCTGCCAATTTGATTAAATTTTACTTGTAAGTGAAACGGTGCGGTAAAATTAGCGCCGCATCACTAAGAGTGCAGTATTGACCGAAGCCATAGAAACGCGGAAAACAATTAATGTACAACCTTCTACTCTACCCACTTAGTTAGTTTCTCTTCACAGGTTAATCATATAATACCTTCTTGTTTGCAAAAGTGAAAAATGAGATTCTGGTCTTTTAGCGGGAAACAAAAATAGTATGTGAGTAAAAGTGTCAGGCTATGAAATACACCTTGCGCTTCTAGACATCAATTACTGTGACCATTAACCAACCTTATTAGAATTTTGCCGAATCCAAACTTCGGTAGAAATTGTTAATGTGTCAGACATCGTACTGACTCGGGGCCTACGGTTTTACTTCCTTATCAGAGAAGAAGGCATACTCCGATTTTTATCGGTAATTAAAAACCAACCGTCCCAATCGGATTTGAACCCGCATCGTTCGGATCGAAAGAGAAGTATGCTAACCGTTCGACCACCGAGCAGTCTCTTTTTTGTATGCAATTTACCTCTTCATGGGCTACCCAACATGATAACCTCCGTAAGAGGTTCAGACTAACCCTGTATATTTCTTAATTTTGTTCATTCAAATTTTTCATTCTAGAATATTTATCTGCTTATACATAAACTGTGGTGTAGGATTTACAGATGAATTGGCTAATCAGTTCTTATTTACGACAATAAAATAGCAAGAGAAATATAGCTCTAAATATAAACTTATGCATAAGTGCGTAAAGTATCTAAAAGGCAGTAGGTATTGTCCGATAAAATAACAAAACACAGTAGCCATAAATATTTTCACTGCTCGCTTAATGAGAACACTACATCCGAACACAAAAATTCCAAACTGATAAAACTGTGCTATTTAAATTATCTTAATGCAAATATGTGCTTACATACAAGCAGATAAAATTCGTAGTTGTATCAACGCAGAATCTAAGTTGAGATCGAGATTTTAAGCGTTCCATTTTCGATATCTTCAGTGTTTTATCCATTGTTAAAATAAATATAACCAACGTAATAATGTGGAGGTTGTCGGCTACCATACACTACAAACCAAGGATATACTCTTCGTCAGGTAATTGTCGATATTAATTATCTATGACGTATTAAATGAAAAAGTATAATAAAAATAAATAAATAATAGACTTATAAGAACATTGTACATATATGTACATGTACAGTACCGTTCATAGAAGTTCGGGCGAGCTGACAAATTATATTAACTGTTTAGGAAAAAATTATAAAATTATATAATATACATTTCTGTGAGGAATTATTAAAACTAACCTTTTCTGGAAGCCTCTTACCAATTTCCAGGTAGTATTTGTCTATTATAAGACCGTTATCATAAAAAAATATATAATTATGTTGGAAATCCCCAATAATTACAGTGACAATAAAGCTTTATAATAATTCCTAGGAGGGTTAGCTGATTCACTCGTGTTACCTGGAAATATTCGTATACCCTTTATAAAGTATTACAACATTTGTAAACGCAGTAGTTCTGAAGAGATTGTTATTGTGAAAGTATCTGTGGTTGTGCAAGTGAAAAATAAAATAATTTCGGTTTGACTGCTTAAAATGCCCCGTGGAAAGCCTCTAGCTGTTTCAAAACGATCTGCTATTGTTACCTTGCATCAGGAAGGGTACGCAGAAAGACGGATTGCGTATAAATTAAAAATAAAAAAATCTATAGTACATGATACTATAGTTCGATTTAAGACAACCAGTGACGTGCAAGATCGTAATCGGCCAGGACCGTCAAGAAAAACGACTCCTGCGGAAGATTTATGAATAAAAATAATTAGTAAACGCAATAGAAGACTAACAGCATCAGAAATTGCTGCAGAATTCAATAATGAGCGAGATTCCAAAGTTTCTGTCAGTACTGTGAAACGTCGGCTGAAAGAGGCTGGGTTGCATGGGCGAGTGGCTTGTCGAAAACCGTTACTCCGAAGAGAAAATAGGCTGAAACGACTGAAATGGGCACAAGCTCATAGAGATTGGACACTGGACGATTTAAAAAATGTTTTGTGGACTGTTGAATCCAAGTTTGAGGTTTTTGGAAATAGACGGAGAGTTTTCGTACGCAGATCAAAAGGGGAAAGAATGTTACGGGAGTGTATAGTTCTTACGGTGAAGCATGGAGGCGGATCTGTAATGGTTTGGGGTTGTTTTTCCTTAATCGGAACAGGGGACTTGCTCAAAATTGAGGGCATAATGAAAAAAGAAGAATATCGGAAAATCCTGGAGGAAAATGCCATACCGTCAGGAGTCCGATTAATTGGTCGTGGATTTGAATTTATACAGGACAATGACCCCAAACATAAATCTAAATTGTGCACAGATTACCTGCAGCAAGAAGAAAATGAAAGAACCCTAAAAATTATGGAATAGCCGCCACAGTCCTCCGATCTAAACCCGATAAAGTTGTTATGAGAAGAATTAGACCGAAGTGTCCAAAATCGAAGAAACATTTGTGGACCATTCTCCAGGAGGTATGGACAAGCTTGCCCAATGAAACATCAGCAAAATTAGTGAATCAGATGCCGAGAATAGTGGCAGCAGTCCTAAAGGCAAAAGGTGGATTTTTCGATGAAAATCGGATTTAAATTATTTGTATTATATTAAGTTTTTCTTTTTAATAAATTTGTGTTTGAAAATATGTAAAATCATGTAAGTAAGTATTAAATACATGGCCATTTAATATTTCTCTTATTTTCTTTGACTTCCGTACATTTTTTTGCTTACCCGAACTTCCATGAACGGTAGTGTATGTACACCCGTGGGTACTTAATTGTATTTGTTTATTAAAAACGATACTGGTAACATTTGTGAAGGAATGGCGGAATGTAGAAATACTTTGTAATTTTCACTCGATGATACTGAAATAAAACTTTATTTCAACAAGTTCCGATACTCTCGTGAAGACAAAATGAAAAAATAATATGGAATACCTAGTAAGTACACGAGTGATGTTTGAATTTAGTTTCGAACCTTAAGTTTGTAAATCTTGTGCACAATTGCAAATAAACAATGTTCCTTTAGGACAGTGAGCAATTCTGAAGGACACTGGAAATAGTTAGGAAAAGTCCTTACAATATTTATACCCTAAGAATTTTTTAGAAATAGACGTCAAGAAACTTAATATTTCTTTTTTTAGCAACTTATAGGATTTACACGAAGGGAAACCAAATTTGTCGGTGCCTAACGCAATGTATTAACCGTACACAGTTGTCGAATCGTAACCGCGGTGCTGCAATCCTTCCGTCTCCGTATTCGTCAGCTCATAAGTTCGACTGCGATGTGCATACAAGTCACTCGCGACTAGTTAATGGTATGTTGCGTATATCAGCTGTGCTTTATTCCAGTTCGAGATCCAAGAAAATATTTATTCTTATAATTTACGTAATAGCGAAAACCTGAGTTAATTATTAAAGAGAACTAGTTATTATAATTGTTGCAATACGTTCGCTACTGTGAATATGGCATTTACATATATCAGTATCCAAATGGCTATGTTCGGTGATATAATTTAAAATATATCGTATTAAAACAGAACGTTTATTATACACATTTAAAACCATCTCTTCGTGTTCAAAAATAATTTTGTTGAGTTGGAATAGCATCTTTTTTAAGCCTAGGATTTTTTAAACTTACAGTTATAGTTTCGCCGGTCCTTGAATCTGTAGCTGTTGAAAAATAAATAATATCTTCTTTTACAAAGTGTAACTCACTAACCTTAGTATATATTGTTACCCCATTTCTATTGTTCCAGAAAAGGTTTTATCGCTTATACAACACTAGAAAAACATTACAGGTATCACCTACAAAGTACGGAAATATCAGTATTTTTTTTTTAATAAAACCAATATATTTGGATAAACCAATTCAAAGCGCTAGAAACGGTCTGAACATATGAATGTCCAATATACCAGTATGGATGATCGACTACCTAATGCAATATACGTCATAGCCTGCTGACGTCAGAGCTGGTTAGCCTTGTTTTCTCGATAGTAACGGAACGGCACGGCTTCACATTAATATTAAGAATAGGGTCAGTTGCATCGACACGGATTAAAATTCAACCCTGAATTAAGTTCAAATGACAGGTAGGTGACAGTCTCTCTACTTAATTGACTGCAATTGCCACATTCCATCTGTAATTTTAACTTAATTCAGGATTCAATTTTAATTCGTGGCTGCGCAACTGACCTTAAAAGGTGATTAACACGGAAATCAACGTCGAAATTTGCTAATCTGCCTTATTTTTGCTGAGATACGATATTACCTATAAATCGTTAGCGATATCACGAATGCGTAAACCTTGAAAATCCTGTTGATAACGACACTTAAAACCAGAGCATACATACACATACTGCTTTACTTATGTGAACTTTCAAACAAATAAGGAACCTACATTTTATTTAGTAATTCATGAGTAACATGTCATTCTAACTCATGGAAAACATCTAAATATTGATAAGCTAACATGCGATACATCAATGTAAACCTTTAAAGTATAATAGTTATCTGTTTGTATTGGAATAATCTCAAGTTTATCGTAAATAGATTTGAGAACGGTGATATGTACGTAGTAGGTGTGATATTTAATTAGAAGCAAGTAACGAACGGCGAGAACTGTCAAGTGCTTAATAACTAGTCGCGTTTCACTTTTAGTCTCGTAATTGTTCAAATTGCAAATGTTTACGTGTTCATGGAGCAACAAGTATTAGACGTAAATAGTGTGAACTAGTGCGCAAAAATATAATTATTATTTCTTTAACGTACGTTGGGTGTGTAGAGATTATAGAAGTTTATTAAATTGAAAGTGAAATGTAAGCAGTCAAGAAAGTAAAAAGGATTTCTATTCTAAGGTCTGTGTATTAGATAACCTAAGCTCTGTTTATACCAGGTATGGGCAACCTTAGCTGAGGGCGAAATTTCGGGACTTAATCAGGTCGCGGGCCGTAGGTAAGAAATAAGTAGGTAGTAGTGAATAAAAAGGCGATAAAAATTCACACATTTTTTTATTTATTAGAATTATAATAGCATAATCAAACATATAAAAGCAAATTAACAAAAAAAGATAGAAAAATCAAATGAAAATCAATGAGAGACTTGAGTTTGAAGCTGAGAAACAAGATGATCAATATTGGGGTCAATATCACTAGTACATAGGCGTAAAGTGTTTTCTAAATTAACATCTGTAAGCCAAGTACGATGCTTATTTTTATTAATTTTCATGATTGAAAAAAACTGCTCACATTTATACGTGCTTCCGAATGTGCAAATTATTTTTCTTGCGAAAACTCTCAGCTGTGGATACCTTTCTTCGGAAAGGTATGTTCTGTATGTGTGCTAAATCTTAAATTTTTTTGGCGAGTTATTTGAATTTCTCTCGCGGGCCGGATTAAAGCTGGTGGAGGGCTGGATCCGACCCGGGGACCGGGGGTTGCCCATATATGGTTTATACATATTGACATCATTAATCCATTTTTCAATTACTGACTATGAATCTGAGGTAGTAGTGAAAAAAAACTGCACATAACTGATACAGGATAACCATAGACTTATGAAGTATATTTATATACACTAAGTATGTACCTAGTAGGCGCCATAAATTCTCGGCCTGATGTAGAAAAGATAAACCTGGTAAAATACAATAATTTTTATTTTTCAATATAATCTCCCATAACTTCAATACATTTAGTACAACGATCAATCAATTAATAATTTTATACTCTTGTAAAAATAATCCAAAGTTTTTCCCTCAAAATGTTGTATTACAGCTTTCTGGGACGAGGTTCATCGGATCGCCGCCATTCCATCGATTCCTTTTTGTTTCATTTCCTGTGACAATGGACTCCAAAATCGGTTTCGGGTCGTCTCCACATATGTTTAAAAACGAGCGCGCACATTCGACCCGACGTTCACGTTGGATTCCTTCACTTTCAAACAGCGACCTGTTCAATTGGCGTTCATCATTTTCAAGGGATTCTTGCCCCAAATGGAAACATTTTGTCCACTTTTTTACAATAGGATATGAAGGAGTAAAAGTTGTTTAATGTGATTTTGTTAAAAATTTAATGATCGTGCGGTACTCAAATTTCGTTACATAAGACATTTTCATGCACTAGTCACGTTGTCGCTGACTACTTGAACACTTTCTTCCTAATCATTGAATTGGCAGAAAGGGTACAATAGAATGGCCAGCTAGATCACTCGACCTAACTCCATTCGATTTTTCCCCTGAGAATATCTAAAATTAAAGATTTACATGAACAAAACAAACAGCATCGATGAACTGAAAGAATTGTACACGAAATTAGATCAATTCAACCTGATATACAAAATGTTTGACAAGAGTTTGAAAACCGTTTAAGCTAGTATGATGAGAAAAAAAACGTCTATTTTTTTGTAAACTACCTTTTTGTGTTACCCAGTGTCAACGGAAGTGATACCAACTTCCTTATTTTAAATAGAACCAAAGATAGTAGATGTTACAAGGATTGCTCAATGCGCCTGATCTGCCTTCTCAAGGTCAAGTTGTCCGTGACGTCACCTGCGTTCCATTACCATTTATTCATTCATTCATTGCACAATTTTTTTAGTATTATTTCAATTAAATTGAAAAACGCCTAAATAAGGATAAATAAAAAACAATTTCTAATAAACAAACTAGTCCTATATGCGCTTATTTTACTTCACAAGACAATATATGCACTTACTACTAAGCTCAAAACTGAAATTTTACAATTGAAGTACAGTGAATTGAGGAACGGAAAAACAATGTATGTGTTTATTTACAAAAAAATACTATTTTAATTCGCGGTCCTAAAGTGCCCTCCTAAAGTATAATTGTGAATGAATGCAATTCTTTGTTTAAGTAATTCGTTAAATTTAATGCGTCTAACATCATTTTAATAGCAATGTAAAGATCATATTTCAATATTACGAGGATTGTATGGGAAGTACCCGTGTTTGGAAACAGATGGCGCTTTGTATCAAAATCTGTATTACCGACTGTGAGTAGTATTCTTTAGTCGACGTCTGTCAAGAGATCCATCGAATAGTGTTGTTTTGAGAGCTGTTGAAAGTGAGCAAGTTTGTATATTTGTGGAATCATGGAAAAAGAACAGTACCGGTCAGTAATTCAATTTTTTCTTTTTATGGGAAAATACAGAAATCAAAGAGAAGTTGAATCCAGTTTATAAAGACTGGTTTAATGAATTTACGGGTGGCCGAACATCCGTCTTGGTTGAAAAGTGGTCAGATCGTTCCACTAAAGTGGAACCCTGTGATTTCTTTTTTCCAAACTTGCAAAAATGGCTTGGCGGAAAGCGGTTTACGTCAAATGAAGAGGTCGTTGTCGTTTGCAGAGTTCGACAAATCCTATTATTTGGATGGCTTAAGAAAGTTGGAACATCGCTGGACTAAGTGTATAGAGCCACAATCAGATTATTTCGACAAATAAATGCAAAGCGATTACGTTGCCTTCCTTAACAGAGGTATTTATCACAACATCCTCGCATCTACTTAAATAGTGAGCTGTTGTCCTTCGTAGATGTTCTATTCGTAACATATTCTGTATGTGTTTTGAAATTTAACATTTCGTCAATAATTGTTCCTAGATATTTCATTTCTTCTAGTCTTTTCTCTTTATGTAAAAATAGAAAAGATTTCTTAAACATACTTTGTTACATGTTTTGGGTTGTTTTTTAATTGCTCATAAATTGTTCGAACAACTGTTCGATCAAAGAGAACAGTTGTACGAGCAATTTATAAAAAACGCATTTGTGTTACTCGAACTGTTCCATCATATGTTCGAGCAATTAGAAAATATAGCGATTTCTGTGGTTCTGGGTTTTTAAAATAAGGCAGCTTCCTTTAATACAAACATCTAATATAGGTTGAAAAATGACATATGTTTTTAAACTTGTATGGATGAGAGTATATAATTAAATACACCCTAATTACTGCAAATGTCGAAAGTAAACGCTATATCGACTTCTACAGAAGTGAGCAACCAACATTGCATCGGTTTTCTGCGAAGGTAGCAACTCGACCAACAAGTGGTATCTCACCAAAGGTAATTAATTAATAAACAATGAAATTACAACTAATTGTCATCAACCACCATACATGGACGCGTTTCGCTGTTATACAGCTCTTCAGCATGTCTTTGTGGAAGATGGCAATCTAAGTGGATAAGTCGTATATATACGAAGTTCATGACAACTTGTATGGATGAGAGTGTATAATTAAATACACCCTAATCACTGCAAATGTCGAAAGTAAACGCTATATCGACTTCTACAGAAGTGAGCAACCAACATTGCATCGATTTTCTGCGAAGGTAGCAACTCGACTAAGTGGTATCTCACCAAAGGTAATTAATTAACAAACAAACAAATATATTTTTAAACCTTTGAAGTATGCAAAAACAGTAATTTGTTGTAAAACACAAGGGTGTATCAAATATAAACGGGGCTCGTTTTTTTAAAACGACGAGTTCTTGACAGAGTGTTGCCCCCGAACTGTGTCTGCAATCGCCGCAAAATTTCTGTTAGGTTCACCCCCTCCTTGGCCAAAAACTTGATGATAATCCGTTGCTCCATGGAGACATGCAGTTCTTTCTCGCTCATGGTTTCTTTTGATACTAAACGGACCCGAGGGAGTTGCGGTCGATTCTCCCCTCTCCCTAACGGTACAGGCTACCTGCGCATCAATCCCTTCCAGGTCTAGAAGCGCTCCGGAATTTTTAAGAAAATCAGTCCCGTTTATATTTGATACACCTTCGTACCTAATATTTACTTTTGTAAATCTCATTCGTATCCCGTTTCACAAAAATAAAGTGAACACAACAGGATCTAACCCATTGTTCCCTGATAATCTTCGAAACCATATTCTTATGTTCTAGAAAACGATGACATACATTTTCCTTGATAGCTTCGTCCGTATATATTTAATTATCCGTATATATTTAATTATTTTTAATCTTTTCAACCGCAACATAGCAAATTTGAAAAGCCAAAATCTGATAATATTTTAGATTGGACAGTAATCATAGCAGCTATGATCTGATAGGTCTATTGGCCCTTTCAACATCCATTATGTTTTCCAAGATAACATATGAAACTGAAAATGAGGCGCCCTATTAGATTAATTGTTCCTCGTTGATTAAATAGTGCTGGAAGAATCAATTTTTGAGAGATTTTTTAATTTGATTCTCTAAAACTACTTCTCTAGTAGGTAACAAACTTGTCATACACCTTGTATAATAAATCATTTTGTACATAATTATATTGCATTATTATTACTTACCATTGGGAAATTAATTACAAAAGAAAGATCGGCTACGTCGTATCGGCAAAAGTTTCGAAATATTCGTCGTGTTAGCTTGCAAACAGTCCTTTGAACATTAACGCAATTTTAAATATTTACTTACTGCTCCTATAATTATGATCATCCTTCTACTAGTTGAAAATTTCTTTTATCCTCTAATTAGTGAGCGCTCGCGTTATTTATTTATTCACTTTACCCTTCCTTCTATGGGAACGCTTTCCAACTGCGGAATAATGGTGGCGGTCGCAATGGGAAAATTTTATAGCAATTAACTAAATTAATTTGTTTTGTTTAAATAGAGTTCCAGTAAAAGTTCTTAATTTGAAATCGCACTGACTTCTTTTCCAACAAATTGTGAAGTGCGAGACAGAAAAACTAAATTTAAAAGGGAATGGAAAAATTATTCCCTAAGCGAGCGCAACTGATAGTAGCAGAAAAAAGTGTGGAACCATCGTGTAGTTAGTTAACGTTGTCTCTCTAGAAAAATACTATAAATTTTTACTCAAATTTAATTTTTTTTAAACGTTTAAATGTTATTTTTCCTTGTGCTAATCGCCTCCATAATCTTCCTTTTAATCTTCCAAGTTTTACAACTCCCTAACATGATAAGAAGTGAATGGTTATGGCCGGACTAAGAATAATTTACTCTCTTTAAATTCGTTACAGTCACTGCTAGTGAAATATTTTACTTTTGGTAAATAATAGGAAAACGGATCATCCGACGACGTTTGTAATATTTGCTATTTGATTAGAACGGAGAGTAATATACCGCTTCAATTTAAACCAGTCGCTGTACGCCCTAAAAAATAGGTGGAAATTACTCCGAAAATAAGAGGCAACTTTTCTACCTCCTATAATACGAGTAATTTTACCCCTGTGGGTGAATTTTACCCCTGTCAGTGAAAATTACCTTGAAAATAAGAAGCAACTTTTCTACAATACAGATAATTTTACCCCTAATAGTACACGTACACCGATCAACTGATAATAACTGAACGTCCACTCGATTCCTTGCATTGTACATAGTAAACACAGCGGGTGCAACCGTTTGTCACGCTTTAGTTATCGATCTGTAAAACAGTATACATACTTACCAACGTTGCTGTATGAGTGCGAAACATTAGTGTTAACAAAAAAGCTGAAAAAGAGGTTGCAAGTTATAGAAATGAAATATCTGTTAAGGGTGGCAGGGATGGATAAAATACGAAATCACACTATTAGAGAACCGCTAAAGTGCAAATGAAACTGTATAAAAGGCTCACTTGAGATGGTGGGGACATTTAAACAGATTGGACGAAAGTAGACAAGTGAAAATAATCTCGAAAGCGGTGAAAATAGGATACAAATGGAGAGGGAGTCCTAGAATAACTTGGGACACTTAAATGGCGGACATACTGAAGAAATAGTACATTAATTTGCTGAATTATATTAGATTATTTGGGAATGAAAAGGGAAAAGGCTTCATTAATAAAACAACAATAATAACAAAATTTTAGAGTACTTATTGCAACTAATACCGAGTATTTCTAACCTCGGGTCCTTCTAATGATTTTCATACGTCTCGGCATGGAGTTAGTTAAATTTTTAACATCACTTTAGTCCAATTGCTCCTATTCTGCCTGAGGCGCCACAGCAAGTTTAGCCATGATGATTCGACGGGGTACACACGCTCGAATCTGTCTTCCTAGTCCGTCCCAGAGATGTTCTATTGGATTGAGGTCAGGGTTGCAAGCTAGTCAATTCATACGCACAATCCCGACCTGAGCTAAATATTCGCTGACGATCCGAGCACGGTGCGGACGCGCGTTATCGGAACCACGTGCTCTTCTAAAATGGTGTTTATGTGTACCTTGCAGCCATCATAGAACCAAAACTTATGAAACTGTTGTTTGGATGTTATTAAATGGAATGTTACAAACACTCATCATAAATAGTGACCGCGCTTTTTCCATTTGTGGTTTGCAGTATTGACATATTTTTCCCAATGTGATCGTTTCCAAATCAGTAAATCCCTATTGAACATAAAATCCGTCGTATTTGAAGTCTGTATATTTTCGAATAAACTTTCGAACATAGGTTACGAAATATTTTTGACGAATTATTTCTTCACTCACATTTGCCACTAAAACACGCAAATGATATCTGCAAACTAATATTCTTTACGCAATTGTTAATTTTCTGCCTTTTTAGGTATGCGCGTATTAAATGTTTTTGTTTATACGGCGCATAGTACAGGGTGGGACAGAGGAACTTGCTTATTTAGAAATTCAATTAAAACAAAAGTAATGCGGATATATATTTAATTCTTCGAACAGCATCAAGTACAATATTTAGATTTTATGTTTTCCCAATTTTAAAGATGATATCAGGCAGATGGCGTCCATTATTCTCAATACACTGCGTTAATCGAACTCGGAAGTTTCATTCAACTCCTTCCAACATATCGACGGGTGTGTTGGCGACAGCTCACGAATGTGAGCCAGGGTCCTAGAACGATCGTTGTAAACAAGTGATTTTAGACAGCCCCATAAAAAATAGTCGCAGGGGGCTAAATTAGGCGACCGTGCTGGCCAGTGCAGATCGCCCCTCAAGGAGATGAGGCGTCCTGGGAAGTGTTGCCGCAAAACAGTCATTCACATATTTCGTTGAGTGTTGGCGGGAAAAACTCCTGAATCATGTGGACATAACGGTCAGAAGTCACCGAAACTGCCCGTTCGTTTTCTTCAAAAAACCATGATGCTAAACCAAGCGGAGCTACAAATTTACGCCCCGCCCTCTCGAATGTGCCGACCCCCACTCTCCTCGGAGCAACCATCGCTTCAGGGCGCCAAATTTAAATAAGCAAGTTGCTCTGCCCTACCCTGTATTATCGGAATATCACTCGGCTCTCTACACGCTCGTGGCCTGGCACCAGCTTTGAACTATACTTATTCTTATTACTAATACCCACTGAGTATTCACTTGCTCATCGGTATCGTCGTTGGTTATTAATTCACAGCTTCGTTTTTATCACTAAAAATACCAGATTACGATACATTAGCGGTCATGTCTAGTCACAATGCACGGTCAACGTCAGGCGCATGCGTAGAACGTATGCAAGAACCGTTCTGTATTTTGCATAAGTTGTATCCGCCCACGTACCTCATTTTGGGCGAATTTTACCCTACCTTCGTATGCTTTAGGGTAAAATTATCCCACTTTATGTTTTCTCCTACAATAATTGAAGTTTCGCTCCTAATTTAGGTGAATTTTACTCCTTTAATGGAAGTCAAATTCATCAATTTTTTAGAGTGTAATGTTGTGCGTATACTTTCAAAAAATTAACGCATTAATTTTTATTTGTTGTCTTCTTCCCACCAACCCCATGTCAAAAATTTTAAATGAAAAGTCCAATTGGCCAAGTAAAATACAGATGATGTCAAAAAATTATAAATAATATTCGTTATTTGCAATGAAATGATTGAAATACTATACATATAAAAAGGACTGATCCTATGCCCTGTAATGGGTGTTTTTTTTAAGCCAGATTGAACTTAAAATAAAAAATTTTATTCTAATTAAATTTTTGGTGCGATTCGAAAGATTTATTCATGACATTGGTATTTGAAAATGATTTTGGGCATGTAGCCACCATGGCTGTTCTTGAAGTCTATTCTAACCGTCCAATTTTGGGTTAGTTTTTCGAGCATTGCTGGCTATATGCCACGAATAACACGAATAATGTTGACTTCCAAGGCATCAACTGTTGCTGGTTTATTGGCATAAGCCAGTGACTTCACATAGCTCCACAGGAAATAATCGAGAGATGTCAATGCGCTAGACCTTGGAGGTCAATTGGCAGGTCAATGGCTTGAAATTAACCTCGTCTAATTTGGTTTCAATAAGTCGATGGTTGCCGTCATCGTGTGGCACGAAGCGCCATTCTGTTGAAACCACATCTCGTCCGGATCAATGTCCCCCATATTTTCAAACAAAAAATCATTAATCATGGTGCGGTAACGATCTCCATTGATGGTAACGCGTCCTCCGGCCTCATTGTTGAAGAACCCACTCCATATGTGGCAATTTTTTTTATTCATTAACCCGCTAAGTCAAAAATGAGCCTCATCGCTGAATACAATTTTGCGATAAAACAACGGGCCAGCTTCCAACTGCTCTTGAGCTCAGGCCAAGATCTTTGCGCAATATTTTCCACGTAGTGGACGGACAGAACCCCAATAACTGAGACCGCCAACGAATAGATAAATTGGGATCTTCTTTCACATTTTCATTTACAGCAACGATATTCTCTTCAATACATACATTCCTTCGACGTGTTGCTGTTATTGCATCATGTAGAGAGTGTGTGGTATGAAATCCGGCTACTGTTCGACGGATGGTTTGCTCAGAAGGACGATTATATGGGTCATAAAAACCATGTCGTTTGTAAGTTGCGAGAATCGATGACTGATTTTCGAAATAAATTAGAATAATTTGGTAGCGTTGTTCAAACGTGAGTCTATTCATGATGACCGGGATGTACTAATCATAAATGTCGAAAAGTGAATGCAGTATAACAGCTCGTTTGATAGTTAACTTTTTCATAAGTTCTACCTAAGCAAAATAAACACCCGCTCTTAGATTTCTACAAAACGACAGCTATATGGATAGTGGCAGTGTAAGAAAACAATTTTAAGCACATGGAGGAAAAGATTTACAACGTAAGATGGGGGAACAAATCGAAAACATTGATTTGATCCTTATACTGATCAGAGAAATGAATTATATTCCACGTTATTTTACGTACATTATACACTAGTGGAGCATCTAATGATAATACAAATTCAGAAGCAAAAAGTTCGTTCGATTCTCTCGCTAAATTTGAGACGATTGTGGCATCGTTCACTTATATTTGCAAACAAATAATTTAAATTTGCAATAACCTTTTTTAATGATATGAAAGTGTAATAGTACAGTAGCCAACTAAAAAAGTATGAATATATTGTAATGTTACAATTTACAACATCGAAAGCATGTCATTTGCGCCACGTATCATGCGTTCAGCCAACTACCTATATATATCCACCCGTTCAACAAACTCCCTCTGTGTTCTTTTTCGGTGTCTCCACTCCTTTTATTGCCTACTATCTAGGTGACAGGAGTGTTAGGAGCTAATGCTATCTTACTACAGCGACGATCATGGTGGAACGGATAAATAACTAGTCTTATGTTTATTTTCTCCATCTCCTACATCTTCCAATTTAAGGATTTATTTTCCTACAATAGTTTAAAGAATAAATTCAGTCGTACCTCTGCCCTAATATCGTAAATAAAATATTTCTGGTGAAGAAGTAGTCGTGTCCGTTGGTAAAATTTCATATTCAAAGGTTGCTCGTAGTGTCATATATTTGAGATGACAGTTTACCCTAGAGATTTAATCTATTTTTAGAATAACGAACGTTGATTGAAATTTAATATCAAATTGAAATTCGAAAGGCACATCCTAATTGGCTATGGTAAAACAATCGCCCTCGCGAACAAAGGAGTCAAGGGACGCTTATAATTTCCTGAGTTTAAGGTCAAATAGCCGCTGTATCTACACGTATTTGTCTAAGTGTTCTTTTACAAGTGTCTAATGATTAAATTCAACGTTATTTACGAAGTGAGAATCAAGTTTACAATTTCAAAACACCCGGGGTTCGTGTATGAAAAATATAAATATAGCGTTTATATTTGAAACATCACAAATTGAGGTTAGTTTTTTTTTTTCAAATTTAATTCTTTTAAAACATAAGTAGTCGGGGTTAATTCGTATGTAAACTGCCGAAAGAGTATCTAGCGGACACTCCCGTATCTATACACCGTACAATTAGTTAATTAATTTCGATAAAATCTATTTTTCTCCTCGTTTATAACATGTACTTGATTTTAAAAGAGATTGATTTACTTAAATGAGATAGTTAGCAAACAAAATAATGATTTAAAAAATTTGCAATAATTCTTTACTGTTAGAATATTGAATATTATGAAAAATGCAAAAATGTCTAAAAATGGAGGACTATCTCAAAAGTTTTCGACTGTTACATATATTTTCAAATTAATTTACCATAAAGTCTTATTAGCGCACCCTGTATAACAATACAAGTACAATTGCATTAAATTCATTGCAATATTCCAGAAACGTATTCGAAAATATTTCAGCGTTTGCTAGGAACGCTTTTTATTTGAGCTGTATATGCTAATTTTTTCCTAAACTTGAACTAATTAAAAACAGTGGCATATAAATATAAGCAGTCTTGTATAAACTTGACGTAGAATTTTCTATAAAAAATAAAATTGTAAACGAAATAATTGGTAAACAAGGGAATAATGTAGCAAATTACCAATAATTCTTTGGTGTTAAAAATTGACCTTTTTATTATAAACATTTAAGCAACAGTTTTGCATGAACTATAATTTTTACAACATTCTATTTGCCTCAAAACCAACATTTACACTGCCCATAAATCTAACAAAGAATCGTTCACCTCATATGGTACATTGTGAACAAGAGAACCTGGAATACTTTAGAAGCATCATCGCACACTAATTTCTGTTTGCGATACTGAAGTATAACGTCGCCTCTGTACACAGATATGACGTTACCACCATAGCACAACAGCGTATCGTTTTTGCTCTAAAATTATGAGATATTTCATCAGTGGTGTAACATGGTCAATAGAATTACACAAGACAATAATTTAATGAAAATAAATGCGAACAAATGAAAGATCACGCTTCTCTTTTATATTGTAGTACCTTGCATGCAAATTACATATTTTTACCAGTTTAACACGCTCAAATACCCAAAATACGATATTGAGGTGGTCAAAGTTGGAGATAAACAACGGGTTAGTACCAGACGATGATTGAAATTACCATGAGTTGCGATTGATAACGTCAAAATTCAATCTTGTTTCATGCTGGCTTTATTTTTTGAATGTAACTATTACAAATTGTTAGAATATATATTCGAACAAAATATAGTTAGATTAACAAAATAAATAGTTAGCCCAAGCAAATTTCCTCAACAAAATCAATTTAGTTATTTCAACCATATCGGTTTTTCAGTGTATAAGGCATTTTCCAAAACGATCGATCTGCAATACAAAGAGCTACACTTAAATAAACACAACTCTTATATTTATCTCGCACTGAAGGTTAACTCGAGCATCGATCTAAACAAACAATTCACTTTTGCACAGCGGAATCTAAAGACAATTTACAAGGTCCATGCATCAACAACAGAACAATGGAATGACACATACGAAATTGAATCCATGAAATGTTACGCGCGACAAATTTCCACAAACACCACGCACACGTCGAGAGCAGTTAATTTAATAGATCTTGTATTTCGCGTACCCAACGTTGCGCAGTTTTCGTCATCAACTGATGATTTGTTGGTATTTGGATCGAAACGGTAGCTCGAACTTCCCGGGCTGTCTTCTGATTAATTACATATTGAGTATGTAATTATCCATCATATACGATCAGCGTATTGATATATTGATAGAGCAACAGAATGAATTATAGATAAGTACGAGTGAAAATGTGTTGGCCATCAAACTCCGCTTCTGAATGATATGAAATTACCGCAAATACAAATTAGATCATAGCAACTTCTTTATAAAGCCATTATTCATACTGCGTTAGTTCTCAAATAAATACACAATAATAAGTTATCCTTTCTAAATTACTATACCTTTTTCATTGCTTGCACACTCATAGTGTTAATGAAGAATTAACAATTTACAAAAATTTTTCTTCGCAAATAATTTACTTTATTGTTTGTACATTTCATGTGTAATCCGCAAATCCTCAGCACTATACTATTTAGCTATATACGCATTCAAATTTAACATGCAGGCACAAAATAAAAAAGTTTAGACAGCAAAAAACATGTTAAAAACTTACAAACATGCTGTAGTGGGACATCCCACATGAAGAGCGTGCGTTTACAGTGTTTACACGTTACTATATTCATTTCAATCAATTTTATATTAAAATTTATAAAATATTAGAATTTAACCGAGCATTTGCGCAATTCGAATTATTTCGGGTTAGTATTGGAATTCTGGCATTTTGATCATTTATATTATTAATCTTTTATTTAAGAAAAGACTCCATTAATGTTATTTTAAGTAGTTTACGTTTTGAAACATAATTTGTAAAAAATGACACAAACACACATAAGAAACACACTATATTTAGAATCCAAACAATAAAATCCCTTACGTCACCTGCAACACCGAAATCGATCATCATGATATCAAAATTCAAAGTATCAAGTTGTTAGATTGGCAGCGTTCAGACAACGGATAAACAAGAAGTGAGGTACGAAAATTCTGACAGTAAACAAACATACTTTTTCGACTGATCAATTTAGAAATTGTATTTTAAACTAAAATGTTGCTGAAATTATAAACTCTGAAATATTAAAAAACTGTTAAACAGAAACAGTTTCAAGAAATAATCAAGAACATTTAATCAAAGAAGACGACCAGATGAGTTATTACAATAGGATATTGAACATTCACTGCTGAAAAAGAGGAAACTAGGATCCATCAGAAGGGGAACACAACCACACACACATAGTACACCCACAACATTAATTGTAAGTGGAGTTGGAAGAAAAGAAAAGTCCACTTTCTCGCAATAACTCAATTCAATAGGAAAGAGCCTTTCCTATTATAAATTAAATATACTCCTCATACAGAGCCGCATTAGATCAATTTAATTGTAAGCAATTCTTAAAAGATTTATCATTGTAAGTGAAAAATTTAAAATAATAAACAGAACAGATTATCACGCTATTCAATACTTTTAATCGTTTTTTGAAACATTTCAATACGCACATTATTTCAAGCTGTGTACGACACCGAGTAAGGTATTTTGTAAAGGAGGCAGGTCCGTATTTAATAAATTTCGCGAAAACTTTTTCATAAATATAGCCTCTCACATATTCATATTTTTTCGACATTTCTTTAATAACATTATATCATTAATTAATAAATGTTAATTTTGTGTCCTGTCATAACGAAATGGCTAGCCAACGCAGATTTATACCACGTTGGTAAGGACTAATTTGTAAACGCTAATCCCATATACAGTGTGTAAAGCGATGGGGTATACAAGAGGAAATTTTTTTTTAATATTGATTTTTGAAAAAAAATTATTCTTCATGATATTTTTTGCTTGCTTTGAAAGTACCAGTAATGTTTCGAAAATCTAAAATTTATTTCTGGTAATCTATAAGAATAAAAAACTAAATTTTTTTATTGTAAGTTATCATTCTACATTATAATGAAGATAGCGATGGTAAATAAATAATCATTCTACATAATCTCCTCCGTTTTCTACACACCTTTCCACTCTATTCGTGAATTCCTTACAAACATTCCCTAAAGTTTCCAAGTTAACTTCTCTAACCGCTGAAGTTGTTCGTTGTTTCAATACTTCTACATTGTTTCCTACAGGTTCTTGGTATACTTTTTGTTTAAGATATCCCCAGAGGAAGAAGTCAATGAGAGATAAATCTGGCGATCTGGCAGGCCAATGTATTGGACCATAACGTCCAATCCAATTCTCAGGAAATTGCTGGTCTAACAATGAGCGAACTAATAAAGTGCTGTGAGCTGGACAACCATCTTGTTGATAATAAATGTTCTCTAAATTCACGTCTTGTAGTGATGGAATCATAAAATTTCGCGGCATACTTAAATAACTATGTTGATTCAAATTTTCGTCAAAAAAGTAGGGCCCAATAATCTTATTAATTAACATTCCGCACCAAACATTAACTTTTCCATAACGTTGATTTCTCGTGTTAATTTTAAAATTGGGATTGTGTCGTGACCAAAATCTGCAATTTTGTGAAGACACAACACCGTTTGTGGAAAAGACATATTCATCGGAAAGCAATACGTGAAAGTTTCTGTTTTCCAGAAGCTTCTCACCAATCCATAAGCAGAAATTCAGTCTAAAAGTACGATCGTGAATTTCAAGGGTAAATTGTTTGTAATAAGGTGTGACTGACATTAAGCTCCGTTGCCCTCCGCCTTAATGATAAACGTGGATTGTCTTCAACGGACCGCAATGCCATAATAGTTACCACATCATCCTCATTGTACATCTTTCATATCTTCTTTTTGTCTACCACCGACCATGTTTCGTCGAATTTTGCAATTACTTTCTTAAGAGCCATTTTCGTTACAGCTACATGCGGATACTTTTCATGAAACAAATTAATTGCGTACTGATATGATACATTGCCAATACCGTAACATTTAACTAAATAAGCTCTTTGCTGTAAAGTTACCATTTTTGCAACGTCAGTTTGACAGCAATAAACGTGAGTTTGAGGAAAACAATTTATCATCGCTATCTTCATTATAATGTAGAATGATAACTTACAATAAATTTTTTTTTATTCTTACAGATTACTAGAAATGAATTTTAGATTTTCGAAACATTACTGGTACTTTCAAAGCAAGCAAAAAATATCTTGAAGAATAATTTTTTTTCAAAAATCGATATTAAAAAAATGTTCCTTCTTGTATACCCCATCGCTTTACACACTGTATATAACGAATAACATTGCCGTCTGTGTAGGTACACGCTCACCACTCAGTTTTCCTAGCCAACCCCACACACTTACAAGTCAGTTTTAGAACATATTATATCATATAATCATGGCATGTATTAATAATAATAATAATAATAATAATAATAATAATAATAATAATAATAATATAATAATAATAATAATAATAATAATAATAATAATAATAATAATAATAATAAAATAATAATAATAATAATAATAATAATAATAATAATAATAATAATAATAATAATAATAATAATAATAATAATAATAAATAATAATAATAATAATAATAATAATAATAATAATAAATAATAATAATAATAATAATAATAATAATAATAATAATAATAATAATAATAATAATAATAATAATAATAATAATAATAATAATAAATAATAATTAATATAATAATAATAATAATAATAATAATAATAATAATAATAATAATAATAATAATAATAATAATAATAATAATAATAATAAATAATAATAATAATAATAATAATAATAATAATAAAATAATAATAATAATAATAATAATATAATAATAATAATAATAACAATAATAATAATAATAATAATATATAATAATATATAATAATAATAATAATAAAATATAATAATAATAATAATAATAATAATAATAATAATAATAATAATAATAATAATAATAATAATAATAATAAATAATAATAATAATAATAATAATAATAATAATAATAATAATAATAATAATAATAATAATAATAAATAATAATAATAATAATAATAAATAATAATAATATAATAATAATAATAATAATAATAATAATAATAATAATAATAATAATAATAATAATAATAATAATATAATAATAATAATAATAATAATAATAATAATAATAATAATAATATAATAATAATAATAATAATAATAATAATAATAATAATAATAATAATAATAATAATAATAATAATAATATAATAATAATAATAATAATAATAATAATAATAATAATAATAATAATAATAATAATAATAATAATAATAATAATAATAAATAATAATAATAATAATAATAATAATAATAATAATAATAATAATAATAATAATAATAATATATAATAATAATAATAATAATAATAATAATAATAATAATAATAATAATAATAATAATAATATAATAATAATAATAATAATAATAATAATAATAATAATAATAATAATAATAATAATAATAATAATAATAATAATAATAATAATAATAATAATAATAATAATAATAATAATAAATAATAATAATAATAATAATAATAATAATAATAATAATAATAATAATAATAATAATAATAATAATAATAATAATAATAATAATAATAATAAATAATAATAATAATAATAATAAATAATAATAAATAATAATAATAATAATAATAATAATAATAATAATAATAATAATAATAATAATATAATAATAATAATAATAATAATAATAATAATAATAATAATAATAATAATAATAATAATAATAATAATAATAATAATAATAATAAAATAATAATAATAATAATAATAATAATAATAATAATAATAATAATAATAATAATAATAATAAAATAATAATAATAATAATAATAATAATAATAATAATAATAATAATAATAATAATTTAATAATAATAATAATAATAATAATAATAATAATAATAATAATAATAATAATAATAATAATAATAATAATAATAATAATAATAATAATAATAATAATAATAATAAATAATAATAATAATAATAATAATAATAATAATAATAATAATAATAATAAATAATAATAATAATAATAATAATAATAATAATAATAATAATAATAATAATAATAATAATAATAATAATAATAATAATAATAATAATAATAATAATAATAATAATATAATAATAATAATAATAATAATAATAATAATAATAATAATAATAATAATAATAATAATAATAATAATAATAATAATAATAATAATAATAATAATAATAATAATAATAATAATAATAATAATAATAATAATAATAATAATAATAATAATAATAATAATAATAATAATAATATAATAATAATAATAAATAATAATAATAATAATAATAATAATAATAATAATAATAATAATAATAATAATAATAATAATAATAATAATAATAATAATAATAATAATAATAATAATAATAATAATAATAATAATAATAATAATAATAATAATAATAATAATAATAATAATAATAATAATAATAATAATAATAATAATAATAATAATAATAATAATAATAATAATAATAATAATATAATAATAATAATAATAATATAATAATAATAATATATAATAATAATAATAATAATAATAATAATAATAATAATAATAATATAATAATAATAATAATAATAATAATAATAATAATAATAATAATAATAATAATAATAATAATAATAATAATAATAATAATAATAATAATAATAATAATAATAATAATATAATAATAAATAATAATAATAATAATAATAATAATAATAATAATAATATAATAATAATAATAATATAATAATAATAATAATAATAATAATAATAATAATAATAATAATAATAATAATAATAATAATAATAATAATAATAATAATAATAATAATAATAATAATAATAATAATAATAATAATAATAATAATAATAATAATAATAATAATAATAATAATAATAATAATAATAATAATAATAATAATAATAAATAATAATAATAATAATAATAATAATAATAATAATAATAATAATAATAATAATAATAATAATAATAATAATAATAATATAATAATAATAATAATAATAATAATAATAATAATAATAATAATAATAATAATAATAATAATATAATAATAATAATAATAATAATAATAATAATAATAATAATATAATAAATAATAATAATAATAAATAATAATAATAATAATAATAATATAATAATAATAATAATAATAATAATAATAAAATATAATATAATATAATAATAATAATAATAATAATAATAATAATAATAATAATAATATAATAATAATAATAATAATAATAATAATATAATAAATATAATAATAATATAA
This sequence comes from Dynastes maya, assembly GCA_029619315.2. Classification (NCBI taxonomy): domain Eukaryota; kingdom Metazoa; phylum Arthropoda; class Insecta; order Coleoptera; family Scarabaeidae; genus Dynastes; species Dynastes maya. Next base: position 39,607,614 of record JAROYE020000001.1, read on the forward strand.
TAATAATAATAAATAATAATAATAATAATAATAATAATAATAATAATATAATAATAATAATATAATAATAATAATAATAATAATAATATAATAATAATAATAATAATAATAATAATAATAATAATAATAATAATAATAATAATAATAATAATAATAATAATAATAATAATAATATATAATAATAATAATAATAATAAATAATAATAATTAATAATAATAATATAATAATAAATAATAATAATAATAATAATAATAATAATAATAATAATAATATAATATAAATATAATAATAATAAATAATAATAATAATAAAATAATAATAATATAAATAATAATAATAATAATAATAATAATAATAATAATAATAATATAATATATAATAATAATATAATAATAATAATAATAATAATAATAATAATATAATAATAATATAATAATAATAATAATATAATAATAATTATAATATATATAATATAATAATAATAATAATAATAATAATAATAATAATAATAATAATAATAATAATAATAATAATAATAATAATAATAATAATAATATAATAATATATAATATATAAATAATAATAATATAATAATAATAATAATAATAATATAATAATAATAATAATAAACTTTATTTCAATGACCAAAGTTGGAATAAGTCGGAAAAAAAACAATAATACTAAAGGGAATAATACAATAACTATATAGAAAACAAAAGAAATTAATAAGTAATAAGTCAAAGTGACTATACACGTATCAAATCAAATAATGGGGCAATCGAAAAATTCCTTAAATGAATAAAAAGATTTGGACAGTAACCAAGATTTTACTGTTATTTTAAATTTATTTTTTGTTGTCTGGAAAACGATTATAGGTTTTGATTCCAAGGACATTAACACAATCTGATGTAAGTTTTAGGTTATGCTGCATGAGATGTATCTTAGGATCTCTTGTGTCATAATTATGCTGTGCATTGTTAATCGCTAATATTTTATTCTTGTTTATGAATATAACAAGAGGCTTCTAGAATATATAATTCAATACAGTCAGAATTTTAAAGATATAAATAATTTCTACAAGATGTTAACTGACTGATACCAGTAATACACCTCATTGCAGCTTTCTGCTTGAGAAGAAGTTGGTTGGTAAAAGGGCTGGAACCCCAAAGAAGAATTCCATACTGTAAATTCCGAAAAATAAACAATTCTTAATGAGTCAATGCTCAAAGATTGTTTTAAATGCCTTAATTTTAAAATTATTACATTAAGTTTCGAGGTTAAAGATTGGCAATGAAGATCCCATTTCAGCGACGAAGCCAGAGTTACTCCTAACAACTTAGCTGAACTAGAATGATTGACAATATTGTTTGAAATCTGTAGATTTGGATAGAAATTAATTTTCTTTTGGATAGTGTGAAAAATAATATACTTAGTCTTATCAAAGTTTAGGGAAAATCCATTAGCGCAACACCATTTGGACATTCTACTTAACATGTCATTGGCAACACTCCGAATATCCTGCTCATCACTAGTACCCAGTATAATTGTATCATCCGCGTAACACACCACACTGTAGTCACCAAGAAAATCAACAATATCGTCAACAAACAACGAAAACAAAAGTGGTCCAAGGACCGATCCCTGCACTACACCAATGTTGCTTGGTAGAGGAGAAGACCTGATTTTGTGTCTCGTGTCCGAATTAACTACATCAATTTCAACAAATTGTATCCGGTTCGAAAGGTAGGAAATTATCCAGTTAGCCACATTTCCCCTAAATCCCAAGGAATTAAGCTTGTTCAACAACAGATTGCGTTGAATTATAGATATAAACAAATTAGGTGCAACGATACTGGATGTGTAAATTGGGTGACATTTTACGATCATAAGCAATGCATTTCTAAACATTTTTACCGTCTGATATGAGTTTTAAAACAAGTGCGTGTCCATATACGTGTGTATTGTTAGACACCTTTAAAGTAAATTCTACTAAATATGAACTTTAAATAATAGAAGTAACATGAAATATTTTCCATCTATTTTAATCCGGTTGTAAAGGGCATTGAAAACTGCCTTTATTCGCTTAACCATCCCTAATATATCAAATTTAAAAATACAGAAAATGGAAACTGCGAGAACAAAATACCCGCCTGACCTTTAGAAAGCACTCACTACGTTGGCAGCGAAACGTATTTTAAAAGTAGAAATTTGTAAATATAATACGAAAGATAACTAAATATGTTACTATATTTCAATAATAATTTTGTATATGAGTATATCCCGTGACAATCGTCCTTGCAAGTCATCGTAACTAAATCTTGAAATTATAACAAGGCCCTAATTGAAGAATAAGATAATTTGTTTTAGGATAATTCAAATTTAGTTATGTTTCAGCTTATTGTCAGAGAGGCCAAGAAGTTTAAGTTTAAATTGATATTTGGTATTTAATATTCCATACACTTATAACATTTAGTTCTAATAAAGTTGGTAAGGATGTAGTTCTAATGAATATAAGTAAATATGTGTACATGTACGTCAATGTTCAATGCACAGAAAGCAAAAGAAAATCTACGAAAAATTTCCACGAACAGCGAATAAAATTTTACTTGCAGCTATTATTGGAGATTTTCCTGCGCACAGATCCTAAAAATAGTTGTTATTTGTTTAAGTATGAGCTTTAAACTTGCATGTGTGTTCTAAGAATATCTTCAAAAAACTTTATTAACCTCACGTTATTTTTAATCGTTCGCCATCACGCGAGCTATCTAAATTGAAAAGAATTATTGTGTAAGGTCTAAACTATTTGAATTATGTCCTTGAACATTTCGCATTTTTTTTTTATTAATTTACTCTCCGTTAGTTTGGCATATAAGATTAATTGTTGCAGGCAAAGCACTGGTCTATCGTAAAATGAAAACAACATGTATTATCGAATAGTGACTTATGATTACTCTGGGCAAGCAGCGGTAACAGTCAGTGGAGTAGATACGTGATGCGGAGTCGGCGATTATTTATTTCACGCGTTCACAGCGTCAGTACTAAATCGACGCTGTATGCGAGTAGTTCTGTGTATATGTAGGCGGTCGTAACTTATTTCGTAATTGTACGCTTATGTTTGCTTTAAAAATGTCGCAGTTAGGTACGTCGCGAAAACGGCCAATGGCAGACACAGTTAAAAACTTTATAGTGGACATGCCGGACTTAATTTTTGATGGCGCTAAAATTCAATGTCTAGTTTGTAAAATCCCTTTAATGTGTTGGTCCAGCAGCCATTGTCAACGGCACATCGAAAGCAAACAGCATTCTTCTGCAAAAAGTGGCATACGAGACCAGGAAAAATTTACATTTGATTTATATGTTACTCTTATTTTATGTAATCTATCGTTTCGTTTACTAGACAAAGAAGCATTTGTCGCCTTCTGGAATAAATATGCGGACTGTAAATTACCTAGTAATTTAAAAAGAATGAAAACGGAATTGAAAGATAAAAAACTGTGGTTGTGTGTGGACGAAACAACAGATCGTTAAACATATTCTGTGGTTAATGTAATGGTACGTACAATGGAACCACATCAACCGTCATCCTCCTTCTTACTTTATTCCAAAAGAGTTATAAATTGCACTGCCGATGAGATTTTAAAGGTGGTGTTGAACTCATTGAACAAATTTGAAGTTTCAACTAAGCAACTTTTAATGTTTATGAGTGATGGTGCCGCAAACATGCGTTCTTTGGGCCGATCTCTTAAAGAACACAGTGGTAACTTCTTACATGTAACGTGTAAAATCCATACTCCAAATCTTGCGGCACAAACGATTCCTGTTTTCCACTGGTAAATGCATTGATTGCTAGTACAAAGGCAGTGTTTCTAAAGTCCCCGAAATGTACCCGACTATTTCACAAACTGTGTCCTGATTTACCTGAACCACCACAGCCGATTGTTACACGTTGGGGAACATGGTTGCAGGCTGCGTTTTATTACAACAAATAGTTTGATCAAGTAAAGAAGGTAGTTTTAAAATTCAATCTGACAGAAGCTGCACCGATCAAGAAAAGCCAGGAAATATTTCAAGAGAGTCAGGTTAAAAGAGATTTACAGACTATTCACAACAATTACTTCGGACTAGCGGAGGGAATAGAAAAATTACAAAATGTTTCGATGTCGCTAGTGGATTCTGTTCAAATTGTGAATGATGTTTACGCACAGTTATGCGCTGTAGAAGGCGAAACAAATTGGTGTGTAATACGAAAATTTGAAAGTGTTTTAGAGAAAGACTCAAATTTTCTTATATTTAGACAAATTTGCGGAGCTGCGTGTGAAGATGCATTAAGTTGTTTCAAAGATTATTTTAAATATGCAAATATAACATCGCTAGATGTCGAACGGTCGTTTTCGGCATTAAAAAGCATTTATTCCGCACGTCGTACTCACTTGACTGAAACAGCTGTGGAAACATATCTAATGATTCAAATATTTAACAGATGTTACCCAGTTTGTGATTTCACGAAAGACTTTTAAAACGGTAAGTGTTTCAGCACGTTTTATAATTTATTTCTTACCTTCTATTTTGTGTGTAAACTTTTATGCGCTCGCCACGCCTCTGGCTCTTACCGCATATTTGCCCAGGTTGCTTATGATCTAAATCAATAATAAAATGTATATATGTTATCTTAAAGAATCATCTATCCATTTCTATTGAGAAGCATTTATATATTTAAGTTCTACAGCAATTTCCACCTAAGGGATCCTAAGTACCTACCTGTAAATAAACGTTAGTATGACTCATCTCTAACGCGATGTTAAATAATACTTGTGATTATCCGTGTACAATTTGACTAAATTTCATTATCGGTAAATGCGAATGGGTGATTCACCACAAGTGGGGAGGTTATCGGCAATCGACGGCTCACGACGGTTACCGATGTGGTTAGTTACGAGCTAGACTACAGTATATGCATGGTGTGTGCGGACGATCTTAGTAAGAATTTCTAGAGTGTTTATTTTTCTTTTATTCTATTTCATCAGAATCTGTTTTTATTTTCGTCTCAGAATTTCTTATTAGTTTCGTCTAAGCTTCGGAGCAACAACAAAATAAATATGCGAAACTCTCATTTCCAGGCGACCATGACTTCAAATTATTACGTGCGCTCTTGTACACAGTAGGTCTACATCCCAACATTGTTACAAGCATACTAACGCATGACTCGCATCGAATCGATCGGATTCCACTCAATCCCCTCCTCGCTATCTCGGCGTACATGTATAGATATAGCTAATTTCACATTTTCCCGATGTGTATAGCAAAATTATTTTACATATACAGGCTGTCCCAAAAATTTGCGTAATTTTTCTAACGAATGACGTTACTTACTAAATAAAAATCCATTTTGAAAAAATATTTACATAAGTTTCAGAACCGATGAGAAACGACGTGCGTTAATATGATTGGCCTACATTAAAATTAGTGAGCAGACAAAATTATACAAGGTCGTATATAAAAACATGCAAATCATCAATATGGTGCCAGTGAATTCCAGCCATCCAATAAACTAACTACGTACACGTACTGTTAATGAGTCTCACTAAAGCACTTACCCGCTCTAGTTTAGGCATTCTCTCGCACGTGTCCGTTGCAAGCATGTTACATAGCGGGCTCGTATATCGTTTTGAACATGTCATCCTTTCATATTATTAATTTTATTTCCGTCGTAAACTATTTCACAAATAAGAATTAAATACTTATACATAAGTAACGTAAGATGAACAATAAATATCCATAGAATTCCTTTATTCTGTTGCTGTTGCTATTTCAGTGCAGGGTTGCGAATCCTGCATATTGTTTCTATCTTTTTCCCCGTAAACTAAGTAGTTCCTAGAAATACAACGAAAGAAGTTCGACATACTAAAAGAGCGTCATTCAACAATTATGATAATAGGCTAAAACAATTAAAACGCCAAGAAGTGTGGCGGTCGTAAAGAACTAACAGTGGTTACATGCAATACAATATTGTTGTTGAACAAACATTAGTGTTACAAGCAGAGAAACGTTTACTTGCATGTCAAGGCTGTCCGCCTCAATTTAAGACAATTACTGTTTCTATTATCCCCAATACAATAACTGTTTTAAATCAAAAGAAATATTTTCTTGGCCTTTTTTCTCCACTTAGGAGAAGTATATACGTGTAATTATTAATTGCACTTACCTTGTTTAAAACAGTACAACATATTCGTACACATAGTGCAGTAAATTATTCTCATGCTTGCAACAGTATAATGTTCAAACAAAAGTGAACTTAATATAGAATCACACATAAAAAAAGAAATAATTGAGATAATTTCGCAGCGTCATCTAGCGCCTAGTGATGTAGTCCTAAAGCGTGGCAACAAACACATTAATATAAATGCCATACATTGATAAAACATTTTCCAAAGATACCGGTTAATAAAATATTTGTTTCCTACGACACTATAAGAAAGATGTCAATTTCAGACAATTGGGTAGGCATGAAAGTTGACAATTTCATTCATCTGTCAAAAACCCGTACGTTATTATAACGCACGGTTATAACGTAATAATTTACTTTTATCAAGTATGTTGCTATTTTGTTTATCTGAAACGAGCGCTCAGAAGCAAGAGAAACGTCAAAAATTTTCGGGCAAATTGTGAGCTACAAACGGATTTTGGTATAAATATTTTTGCAATAAATAACTTTTTTCAGTGTCGTAGGAAAAATAGTGTACAAATCTCGCTGGAAAGTGTCTATCGTTTGCTCGTGAGATTTCCGCACTCGGTTAGCGCCTCGTGCAAGATTCTCACTCGCACGATATCATCCATTCTCGTTATGTAATATACTATTTTTCTTCCGGTTTACCAATTTAACTATAGTTTTTTTAGGGATCAATAAACCTAAAAATTAACTCATTAATTATTAAACTATATAAAAATAATCCCTATTTAATTAAATTATTAAAGAAATAATTTAGTTATACTACAATATATAAAATTTTTTTTTTCATTAGTTCATTTACTTGCTCCTACTTTTAATCATTAACTTTAGGTTTTTTTATCGCTATTGTAATTTTCCTTTTATTGGATATCCTTGTAGTTGACCTAAACTGTTTTTTGAACACCAAATCGGTCGCCTAATTTCTCAATAGAACTTTGTGAGATCTGGACTATTTTTTTCATTCCTACCTTTAATATGAATATTTTCTTAACTTAAAACTAAATGATTTACTTAGAAGAAACACACTATCTTGAATTTTCTTGATTTTCTAACCCTGAGAAAATATTTATTTAACAAATAAACTTTCACGAAAAACATTAAAATTAAGAGCAAGTGAATGAACTAATGAAAGGGTGTTTTTATGTTACAGTATAATTAAATTATTTCTCTAATAATGTAATTAAATAGGGATTATTTTTACGTAGTTTAATAATTAATGAGTTAATATTTAAGTTTATAATAGAATTTATTGGCGAAACAATGTACAATACAGAAAGAGAATTACAGCAATTACACAGAGATTTATTCATCCCTTTTTTTATTATTATTTATTACATATTAAAAAAAACTATAGTTGAGCAAATAATAATAATAATAGAATTTATTGTCGAAACAGTGTACGGAAAGAGAATTACAGTAATTACACAGAAACAGCCAAAAAGGCTTTGAGCCAAATTCATAGATGTTCCTTAAGTAACACTCACCCTCACCCGTCACTCGCGTCCTCTTCCGACAAATCGGAATTTATAGACAATTAGGTACTCATTGGCGCCTCATATTTGAGTTGTGAGTGAGTGAGAAGTAAGTAATTGTTAAGGTACCGGGGTAGGACACTAACTAAGCACTCATAATTATTTATGAAAGGGTAAAGGCATCCGGTAGCTGGAAAATAAAACAAAAGTCATTTATGGATATCTTAAATTTTTTAATGGATGATTTTTGGGAATTTGTTGACTACGTAGATGATTTTCCCTATTTACTAGTACCACAGTATACAAATTAAAATACGGTTAATGAATGATGTATAACCTACAGTTTATTACAGACGCATAATTAGGCATGCGTAGAATCCTCTAGAAAAATATAATAACAATGAACTACTGCAAAGATATAGATTTTCAATGAATACTATAGTTTATTGAGGTAATACAATAATATAATTTTAGAGGGTTATTGGTGATACAGGTAAAATTAGCCAAACCTACTATGTTTTTTTTGCATTCTACGATGTCCTTGTACTTTGCCACGAATTCTTTTAAAAATATTTTCTCGTCCCCGGTGAAAAAACTTCTTTTATTATTCATAATAGAATAATAAATTCTTGCAAACGCAACACGTGTTTTACGTTCTAACTTTCGGACCGTTAAAAGAACCCCTAACAATTCACTTGCCCCTTTTCAAAATTATTTGGCTATACGCATACTCGTGCTAAAAACGTCACGAAAACTCTGACGTAAGATACAGACGCCTCCTCATATTTTCCTCATATTAGGAACTCATCTCCTAGTCTCCATGAATCCGAAAAATGAAGTTTGAATGAGGATCACTTGAGTGAGTTTAATATGAGTAGCAGATGAGATGAAGTTGAGTGCTAACCAAGCTAGGACTATGAATTTGGCTCTAAATCGCCTAACTTCGAAAAGAAGATATACGGCGTTCTTCCTTTAGCCTTTGCAAAAAGAATATAAAAAAATACAGGTGGATATAATGAAATATACAAAAATAAAAAGAAAACAATACAAAGCTTTATACTATTAGCCTAATGTGCGTGGCGGGCGAAATGTATGCGGATATTTCAGATACAATGAGTTTGATGTGTAAATAAACTCTACTTAACTGTGCTCTTAATTTTATTAATCGGGGCATCGAGATCTACATAAGGTAGCACATAAGTATTGAGGATGTTGGAGATGTTATAAGTAAAACTACGCTTATAAATTTCAGTCCTATGTTTAGGAGGAAAAAGATCGCGCTATGCAGTATTCGAATGTGGTACATATTCAACATAACTTTCGAGTCACACCCCGCCGTCCGCGCATACCAAAAGTTAACCTCAAACAACTATTTTGAAGGCGTAGAATTCTTTGTACATCCTGCTTTGTAAATAGTAATAAAAGGAAAAAAATATTACATTAACCGGTATCTTTTGAAAATGTTTATGAAACGTGTTTTGTATGATTAAGTGGCATCTGTATTTCGGTTTCCACCATCTAGGACGGTATGACTATAACTACTCCAACTAGGTGGCGCTAGGAAATATTTCAGTTGCTGTATTTGAAGATATAAGCATAAGCTGAGAGATGTAAAAGCATTGCGAATATTGCGGGCTTATTATTATTATGATTATCTTGATTATTGCCCCTATGCACTTTTTTGATGTGTACTTTTACAGTAGTTAGTTTGAATGTTATTCTGTTACAAGCAAGATAAAAATTTGCCGCAGTATGTACGGATATGTCGTACTGTTTTTGAACAGAACAATTAACAGTGCGTGCGGTAATGAGTATATTTTGTAGTCATACTTTTTAACAACAATTTTACTATAAGTGTATGGTAATTAACTGCAATTCTGTAGTATTTTTTTACCATAGTTTTTAGAGCTGCTTACACTTTTGGGGTACTATTTTTACTATAAATATGGAGTACAGGCAGCCACTTCAAAAGACTACAATAATAGGGTATTTTCTACTTACTTCGATAGCTGTCACTATAGTAATCGCCGACTCTGGTAGGTACACTACAATTGTAGTACAATTTACTATACATTTCTCTCAGTGAACGTGTTAAAACAGTTAAACCTACACGAAGAAAAATAGATAGCAGATTTTATTTTTTTAAGAAAATAATGAAAATTTTAGTACTTATAACGCAACGCGTTTGTAATGTCAACTAAATTTTTATAGTAAAGGAATATATAAGAAACATTGTTGTATTTATTATATTGTATATACATAACTATAACAATAACTCTATTGACAACTTGAGTCAATAGAGTTTGAAAATAATGTCTTGTTTAGTCAGTGACATCTAATTGTTAAAAGTAGTAAATAAAAACACAATTTAGTAAAGTTTACAACACATATAGTGTAATGTATTACGTATATTTAGTAAAAGAAAATGTTTATCTTGACAAAATATTGCGTTATCGTGTGGGAAATGCTATGGCAAGTACTGGCTTGCAGAGTTGTCACATATTTCATTAGAAATTCACTTACTATCTACTATATCTCTAGTTCTGATGACTAGAGCAACGCAAACTGCGCTGAAGGCCAGTGGTTGACGCATAAAAGTTTACACAAAATAAACACGGCCGGGACAATTCGGTATAAGCATCAGTATAACTAAGACTCGAAAGCCGATCTGTTGTGTATGCATCTACGCTGTCGTATACTATATCGTAGTTCTACGTTTGTTTTGAAAATGTTTCCTACGTCGCGAAAACGACCAAAGTTGGACACAATAAGAGAATTTATTGCAGAAATGCCTGATTTAAAGTGTGATGGCGCTAAAATTCAATGTGCAGTGTGTAAAATAGATTTAATGTGTTGGTCGAAAAGTGATTGTCTACGGCACGTAAATAGTGCAGGGCATGTTTCAAAAAAAAATTCCGCACGAGATTATGACAAATTTAAATTTAATTTATGTGTTTATTGCATATAATTTACCATTTCATTTACTAAGGAAGAAAGCATACGTCTCGTTTGGAATGAATATTCGGACTTTAAGTTACCAAGTGAGAGAACATTACAGAGAGTTGTGCCGTCTGCTCGTGAGCATGTCGAGAAAAGAATTAAATCGGAGTTGCAAGATAAAAAACTGTGGTTATGTGTGGACGAAACTACAGATCGTAAAAAACATTCTGTGGTTAATGTAATGGTACGCACAATGGAACCACATCGACCGTCACCCTCAATTTTACTAGCTTCCAGACGAATACAACAATGCACTGCCGAAGTAATTTCAATGTTGGTGTTAAATACATTGGAAAAGATTGCACTTTCAACAAATCTACTATTGATATTTATGAGTGATGGTGTCGCAAACATGCTTGCTGTAGGTCGATCTCTTGAAAAACATTGTGCTAACTTGTTGCATATTACACGTAAAATTCATACTCTCAATCTCGTAGCAGACAGTATCAGAAAATGTTATCCCGAGGTAGACGCTCTAATAGCACATACAAAAGCTGTGTTTGTAAAATCCCTAAAACGTATTCGGGAATTGTATAGACTATGCCCCGGTATTCCCGAACCACCACAACCTACTCTTACTCGTTGGGGAACATGGTTAGAGGCTGCATTTTATTATCTTAAATATTTTGAGAATATAAATATTCTTCGGTGTCGTTAGTGGAATCTTTGCAAATAGTGCAACATGTTCACGCACAGCTATGCGCGATAGAAGACGCAAGAAATGTTTGTGTTTTAGAAAGGTTTGAAAGTGTTTTAGATAAAGACTCTGATTTTGGCACATTAAGACAAATTTGTGAAGGTGCGCCAACAGAACCGTTAAGTTATTTGAAAGATTATTTTACTTACGCAAATATAACGTCACTAGATGTAGAACGTTCGTTTTCGGCATACAAAAACACTTTTTCTTCACGCCGCACTCACTCTGCCGAAACAACTTTGGAAACATATCTAATGTTACAAATATTAAATAGACATTATCCACTTTGTGATTTCACGGAGGACTCTTAAAACGGTAAGTGTTTGAGCACGTATCACATTTAATTTATTTTGTGTAAACTTTTATGCGTTCGCCACTGGCCTTCAGCGCAGTTGCGTTGCTCTAGTGATGACACTACTAAATACATATATATACATACATATTTTGGAGCCAGATATATTTTGGGTAAAAGGAAGGCAAATATAAAGTTGTATCATTTCCAAGATTTACAATTTATTTACAAAGAAGGTAAGATGCATTTGACTTTTCTACACGACTATACCAGACAGTTTTATGGAACGACGTTGCCTTATAACAAGGTGTAAAGCCATATTTCATACTGTGTTCAGTAATAAAAACAAGAATGTTTACCTTATGTTTTCCCTGAAAGCTGTTCCGCAAACATTTTGTTTTTCTTTCTTTCAGTTTTCGTCTGAGTAAACGACTATGTTATACAAACAAGTTAAAAATTTCATCCTCCGGTCACACACTATCGATCTCTTTCCATCTTTTCGAGCGAAGCGTTGCAGTTATATGTGTTGAAGTGCATTTCCGCTGTGGGGGCAGTTAAATTAGATAAAAATATCGTACGTGAAAAATTTTCGAATAAACGGCGAGAAGTGAGCTTATTTTTCTTTCGAGTTCTCTTACATTTTATTTTCAACCTTGACACTGATGTTACTAGTAACGCGATATTGTGAAAACTGCGCCCTACTTTAACTTCTCGAAGCTATGAATTTTGAATTCTGAAGCTATGAATGATTAATGAATATGCAGGCCTTCTGAAATTGTAGAATTGCCTAGCGAACCAGGCACCTACTTTGCTATTTTAAATAGAATATCCTATTTATTCTCGTTTTTAGTTTCATAATATGTATAATGTGGGCTTCATATGTCTATTTCTAACAGATTGCGAAATATTTATTATTTTCTCCTCAATTGTCTAAATGTGGAGACATACGTACATTTCCTCCAACAAATCCGAAATGCAAATAGATTCTGGCGTAAATTTTGACGAGATTAAATTACATACTTTACTCTATCTAAACATGGTGTCAGAATGCGATTGAAATATACAGGCTGTTCTGTATTCAACACCAAATTTTGCCAAATTCGAACATTAGATAAATCATTATTTTAAATATTACTATATATTTTTTCTGTGCTCACCGTATAGGAAATTTATGTCTCTATCGGATTTGTATAACGATCGATATGTCTAATATCGGAAATAGAAGAAATATTTACAGTTAAACGCAAGTCCTGCATTTAAATATTCCAATCCAAGTGACTTCTGGTGTTAGTTTGTTTGATTACAATGGCAGCAGTAAACAAAGCTTAGTGATATTACTGCTCTTAACTGTTGATTCAAAAACCTAAGTAGCTACTTGCAAATGAATTACGTAAAAAAAAAGTTAATACATATGTAGTTAAGGATAACCCAAGCATTCTGATGTACAACGCTTAGAGTGTTAAGAAAAGTGCAGAACAGTTTTTACAAACCACAAGTGGTTTTACACATCACTAAAAAACGTGTAGCCTCTTCACAAATCTATATGCAGTTTCTATATAAATCGAAAACCAAATGTTCCTGAGAGATTGGTCTCGTTTACAGGTGACGGTTCGCAGTCAGACAACGAAGAAGGTGTAACCGAAACAATCTCAGACCACGACGAAACTGAGGAGAAAGAGAAGACTGACCAAAGCCAACAAACTACTCCTACAACGCCCCCCGCCGACTCCGGTAAGTACTGCTCTCATTCAGGGTCTCACCTTGTTGATTTTATAATGCGTTAAAAATTAGGCAAAAAAACAAAAGAAAGAAAGAAAGAAGTAAGATCCAAAAATATTTAAATGGTATATGATAACATCCCACTTGGTATTTTTTTTAATTTTGCGGATGATTTAAGTTGGTAGTTCCGGCAATAAAAAACATATTTATTATGATTGTTATATTTAACACTCTCTACTACATAATACACAACATTATTCACTACTATATCATCACTCTTTCATTAACGTGACTACTCTACTGCCTTGAACTTAGCTATACACATAACATTTTAACGTACTACCAAGTTCTTAAACTAAAAATCCTAACACTCCTCCTTGATTGCAAGTTTTGCAAAAACTAAAATCGTTTGCAACAAAGTATAATTTTAAAATAATGTATGACAAGTTTAATAAATGGCAAGTTCGCTACGTAATTTAACAAACGATTGTTCAGCTAAACTTTTCGTGAAAATATCAGCAATATTTGAATTTGAATAATAATAATAATAATAATAATAATAATAATAATAATAATAATAATAATAATAATAATAATCTTTATTTTGAAACACACAAAAATACAAAAAATGGTACAAAGTGTGAAACAAAACAAATGTACATGTTCTATTATCAATTTATTTGCCACAAGATCTATAAGAAAGTGATTTTTTATATTAATATGTTTAGCTCGTTTACTATTTTCAAATGATTTACACATATCAATTGCACCTTTATTGTCAATACGTTAACTCATCTCCAAAGTCACTTCGCAAATCATATGTTCATGGCATTACATACACTGGTTGCAGCCGCCACATATTCTGCTTCGGCAGTGGACAAAGTAACGCAATTTTGTTTTCTTAAGAACCAGGTGATAGCATTACCAGCGTAGAATGATACTGATCCACTAATACTTTTACGACTTTATTAGTTGCCCAATCAGCATCCGAATATGTCTTTATTTCAACCACGTCACACTTTTTGGTATTGTTTAGTCCACAGTCCTTAGTCATGTTTAAATATCTTAATGTTCCTTTCGCTTCCATCCACGCACTTTTCACTAGTTTGTCTAAAAATTGGCTTAAATATGATGTCGCGTAGGTTATATCCGGTCTTGATGATGTTGATACGAACATTAATCCTCCGATTAGTTCACGATAAGGAGCATCGATAATTTCTTGTGGCAAATCTACTTGAAAACCTTTGACTATTGGCATTTTCGAACCATAACTTTCTGTCATGTTAAATTTGTTTAACATTTTTTCTATTTGTTTTCGTTGCGTTATTTTTACAGTATGTCCATCTCTGTGAATCTCCATGCCTAAGAAGTTATTGATTTCGCCCTTTGCTTGAAATTCTTCTTTTAATTTTAATATTATCAGCGAAAATTAATCTGCACACATTGTCATTCTTATAAAAACAAAAGTCATGTTTTGATCTTTCAAATCCAATCTTCTTCATGAAATCATTAAATGTAATTTTCCAACACTTTGAGCTTTCTTTTAGTCCATGCAGTCCTCGATTAAATTTTAAAACCTTATTTTTCTCTACGTCAGCTCCTTCTGGTATTTTTATATATACTTCATTCTCTATTTTACCGTTTAAGAAAGTAGTTGGTATATCAAGTTGTTGTATTGATCAACCATTTTGAATTGCTTGAGCTAGTAGTAGCCTGACGGTTGTCATTCTTGCTACTGGAGCATAGTTATTTGCAAAAAAGCTCTCTCCTGCAGCTGGAATCCTCTGGCAGCTAATCTTGCCTTTTTGATCCCATCTTCTTTTGTTTTAAATATCTATTTTGTTTCGATTGGTTGCTTCCCTGTGGGTAAATCTGTTACTCTCCATGTTTGCATTTTCTTGAGTGCTCTTAACCCTTTTTGTATAGCTTCTATTCACTCATCACTTCTACTCATTGCTTCATTGTAGCGTTGAATATCATCATCTGCATATAGACAATAAGCAATATATAACTCATACTCACTAAGATGTTTAGGTTTCTTAACTATTCGTCCTGTGTTGGTTTTTCTATCCATTTCATTGTTTTCGTCCAATTCATTTTTACAATCTCTTCATTAATTTTAGCGCCATCTTTTTTGGTTTGTATGTCATTTTCGGGTGTTTCATCTTCATCTTCATTCACTACTTTTTTGTAACTTTC
This sequence comes from Dynastes maya, assembly GCA_029619315.2. Classification (NCBI taxonomy): domain Eukaryota; kingdom Metazoa; phylum Arthropoda; class Insecta; order Coleoptera; family Scarabaeidae; genus Dynastes; species Dynastes maya. The sequence continues at coordinate 39,623,220 of JAROYE020000001.1, forward strand.
TTCATTGTCATTTTCTCCAATTTTTTCCATATCTCTGTACTCTAGCATGTTCTCATGAAATGTTACTTCCCTGGAACATTTCCTTCTTTTCCATATTCCACAATCTAAAACCGCCTCCACAGTACCCAAGCAAGCATGATTACCTGTTCGGCGCAAAGTTCTAGCTTATTTGTCTTGGGTAGTTTTATCATCCATGCTCTGCTTCCGAAGACTCTTAGCTTTGATATATCGTTTTTTATGTAGGTGAACGGTTCAATTCATATGCTGAGGATCTTACGGTCTCACCCCATAATTCTCTAGACAAATTAGTTTCAGCAAATTTAGTTCGTACCTTGTCTAACAATGTTCGGTTCATTCTCTCTGCTATGCAATTCTGTTGTGGACTATAAGGAACTGTATACTGTATTCCTTTTGATTTACAATAGCTTCTAAATTTGTTCGAAGTAAATTCTCCACCATTATCATATCGGACCTTTTTTGTTTTGAAAACGTGTTGTGTTTTAATCGTTTTTATAAAGTCTATTACATTTCCTTCTGCTTCATCTTTGTTTTTTAACAATTTGACAACTAGAAAGTGAGAAAAATCATCAATTAATACCTGGAAATATTTATGACCCTCATATGTGGGTGGATTTATTGGACCAGCTACGTCATTGTGAATGAGATCTCCTATTTGCTTAGAACATTTAATTGAAGAATGAAAAGGTTTCCTTGTTGACTTGCCCTTGATGCATTCCGAGCATTTGTCTTCAGTGATTGGCAGGTCAAGTCTACTACATAATACACAACATTATTCACTACTATATCAGTATCATCACTTTTTTATTAACGTGACTACTCTACTGCCTTGAACTTGAACTTAGCTATGCACATAGCATTTTAAGGTACTACCACGTTCTTAAACCAAAAATCCTAACAATATTCGCCAATTGTTTAAGGCAATGCATGCGAATATGATCTTGGCTACTATAAAATTTATAAACTATTGGATTCATAAAATATACATGCGTATTTTATCAAATCAAGAAATAAGATAACGCACATGCAAACAAATGTAACACTGCTTTCAAATGAGCTGTGCCGAGTGCTGCTCTAGCAACAAGTGTTAAGTACCATTAATTCATTGACTTAAAGTACCTATTATTCAAATTCCCTGCGCATAAGTTTTCTCTTAAATACTTCTCGAGCTAGCATTTCACATAATAGGCAAATTAGATATTATAAATGGAAGATCATTTGCAAGTACACACATAACTTTCATTGTTCTTATTGTATATATGTATGTACGTTATACATTAATTCACGCATACAAAACTACTTCTAATCTATTAATATACAGTAAGGGAAATAAAAAAATCTAGAATAAAAATTTATGGATATACATAAGGTAGTCAGCCAGAAATTTTTGTAAATATATTCAGATATTCTAGGGCTTCCATTTGCTATCAGGGATTATTTAAGAGAGAAGAAATAACAATTATCATAACCTGTATACATTGTTGAATTTTGATTATTAAATTTCAAGAAAATTTGATTTACAATTTTATCTCCGAAGGACGTTAATCTCCTGCGTCGTAGAATTAATAAAATCGTTAGGTCTATGAATACAGCTTTGGAATATTGTTATTGATTTTTGATTTAATTATGGTTTTATAACAAGCAATTTGCTTTTTTTTTATTTTTAAGAATCAAGTGAAAACTTACTTAATTTATGGCTTTTTTATTATAATTCGCAATCTTAAACATATGCTTCTATATGTTACGAACAAAACCCGAAATTGTACAAAGTCGATATTGTGCAACATCTCTTGATCAATGCTCTGCTCACCCTGTGTATACAAAGTACGAAATTCACTCAATATTACGGAAATTGTACAAGTTTCCTTGTGCAATATCGCCAGTATCGACATTGTACAGCACCGTGTGTGCAAAGTTCGTTTTATAGTGCAGCTGTAACTTGAGAACAATTTGTAGGTTATTCGTTGCAAAGAGGTTTTGGGTTTGGAATAGTGTGCTCGTACGGTTACCTTTTCTGTTTAAAAATGAGTGATGAAGAGTCATTTATGTTAAAACTGAATAAATTACAAGGTAAAGTGAATAGTTTTTCAACCAAAATTGAGGAACATTATAAAAAACAGATAAATGAAGTGCTGAACGCTAAATGTCGGCAGGTGAAAACACCAACAGACTACAGACGAATTAGAAGGTACAATATATTAAAAGTAGAAGGCAGTAATAAATAAAGCGTGACAAACGGTTGCACCCGCAGAGGCGCCGTGAAAGGAGCTGTGTTTACTATGTACATACAAGGAATCGAGTGGACGTTCGGTTATTATCGGTTGATCGGTATGCGTGTACTATTTATAATGTTCGAGAAACTAATGGAACTGTCCGAGGCGTACTGCGCAAAAGTTGACGCAGTATTCATAAAAAAATAATAGATTGTTACCTTTTATTGACGTATCGATGATCACTGCGGTAATGTGCGACTGTTATGGTACGCCGCGTAGTACTGCAGCATAAGCAATGCTTCCATTGTCGATTCGGTCAGGCCTCGACGACGGTCTGAAAACGTTCTCGTATACTTTGCAAATGATCGTTCAGTATCTAATGAAGTAAGATTTGCGAAATTCAAATACTCTTGTATCTCTTCTGTGCAGTCTTGAATTGCAGATATAGATCGAAGCTTTTCTAAATCCGGATTTTTATTTAAAACTGCACGAAATTTTTGCGCGGCATCTAGTCCTAGAGGATCCGTCAAGGTTTCTAGAGCGGCTGTCAAATTGTTGATGTTATTTAACGAGTCTTGTATAGATGAGTGAGTATTTTCTAACTGCGAAATAGTTTGTGTCACTACAGAATAGTTTATGGAAATGTCATCTATTTCTTTTTGAACGTCCGAATCGGAAAAAAGTTGCTGACTCTCGCGAACCGCTTGAAAATTAGAAGAATTAAGTTTGAAAATGACATAATGAAATAATATTTGCGATAGTAAGATACTGCCTCGATCCTTGTTCCCCATCACGTCAATACAGGCTGAGGTGGTAGCGGAATTTGCGGATACAATTGCTTGAATACGCAGATATGTTTGGGAGATTTCACAAACACTTTTTTGGTAGATGATATTAAATCATTCACCCTAGGATACTTGGTTCGAATTGTTTCTGCTACGAGATGATATGCGTGTATGAGGTATGTTTTGTGAAGAAGAGTCGGAAAGCATACTTTTAACATCCTACCAGCTTTCAGCATTGTTGCGACTCCGTCAGAAAGTAACATGGTGATTTGGGCTCCTACGATACAAAATTCTCTTAACATATTTTTGATTATGTTTACAACGGTTTCGGCATCAGTTCTTTCAATCCTTTTACTGGCTAACAACAAGGAAGCTGCTGGACCATTACGTTTTAAAGGACGCGCCACAATATGAATCACGCTGTGTTTCTGAGTATCAGTAGTTTCCTCCACAGTGAGCCAGATTTTTTTGATTTCTCAACTCATCTTTTATACAGTCTTGTACTGTACTTTGCACATGTTGTAAATTGTACCGCAATTGTCTTTTTGTTGGTAGCTTCCATGATGGAACATATGTATCCTAAAAAAGACGGAAGTTTTCATTACCTACTAGGTGTTGTGGGATGTTGCACGTGCTCAACATGAAAATAAAGTCATACAAAAATTGCCAGTACGAAATAGTGTTTCTTAAATTCAACACATGACGTTTACTTTTGATATGACTTCTACATTCAAATGTCGTGCGACCTAGCAACCCTATACCGCAAAGTTTGCAACGAATGTGCGAACCTATAAATTCCAAACCAGGGAAACGCCAAATATATTTCTTCACATGCGATGCAAAAGGTACAACAGGCTTACGTTCCATGTCTACCAAACTCCTCAATGTCTACCGCATTACTGAACTCTGCATCCACATACGTACATACCCCCCCCCCTCCCGTACAGTCGTCTCTGCGGGTGCAACCGTTTGTCACGCTTTAGTAATTAATTTTACTCCTTAGTAAGTCAGTTAATAACACTGTAAAATGTTATGTACCTAATCTAGAATTGTTTGAAATAATTTAGAAAGAGGAATTCACAAGCTATAATATAACGTATAACAGAAATATGCTAATATAACAAGAACAATTATAAAAATATTCCTTGATAACCGCCAGACTTGTTTAAAAAATCCTGGTGACCCTAAAAAGGGAATTATTGTTAAGTCTATGGTTTTCAACAAGGTTAATGCACGCGGACAGGTTGATCTTATTGATTACCAAACTTTTCCAGGTGGACAGTACACATTTATTTTGAATTATCAAGGTCACTTAAGCAAATTTGTAAGTCTTCGTGCACTGAAAAGTAAGTGCTATTTGCATTTTTGGGCACCGTCAGTTTTGCAGTCCGACAACGGCCGATAATTTGTAAACAGCATTGTGGAAGAACGCAAACCCACACGGCAAACCCATACATTCCCAAAGCGAAGGAAGTATGGAGAGGGCAAATGGAGATGTAGAAGATATGGTTGTAGCCTGGATGGCAAATAATAAAACGACTCGCTGGAGTGAAGGTTTACGATTCTGTCAACTAAAAAAGTAGTTTTCACGCTGATATTAAGCAAACATCGTTGGAAGTAATGTTTAGCAGAAATGCTACATTAGGATTGGCCTCAAGTAATCGGCCTAACACAATTGCTGAAACTTTAAAGAGTGAGGAAGATTTAGAAAATGCCTTAAATTCAATTGAAATTTTACATGGACCACAGGAAGGTACTGATGAAAACGAAGATTTATCTAACGACATGATAAATGACAATGACTTTGGCGAACGTCAGTTAAATGAAATGGAAGAACCTGATAATACTGAGTTGAATACCAACATTGCCGCAGATGACTGTGCTAATGATAATTTTCCAATAGATGAAAAAGGCAATTCCGAACTTATTTCTGAAGTCAAAGACAATATTTCGCCAGTTGGAACTACTGTTACTTTTATGTGTAGCCGTTCCGAAACCTAATTGAAGTCGTTATCGATGTTACCATAGATGGTTATTATAAAATTGGCACGGAAAATGTAATTTTACCCCAGCCGTTTTCTAGATATGAAATATCGTCTAGCAAAACGAATCATTTCTTAATTGAAGATGTTCCACAACATACATAGCTCCACTTTGCAGACAGCCAGCAACATGTAATCGAGATTCGGAGGTCAGGGGTTTACTAGAGGCGTCCTCCTTTTACGAAATAACTAAGTGATTATAAACTGAAATGATTTACAAGTGATTACAATCTGAACTTGTTCAATATCTTAGCAATTGCACCGAAACTGAATATTTGTCAATGGAACGCTAAGTGATTGTAATTGGAATCAATAAATACATGTTCAGTTAATAGGGTAAAAGGAGGACGCCTCAGATGTAATTGTTCAACAAAGTGTTTTAACATGATGTGTCAATTTCGAAAGAAACAGTTAGTGTAATTTTAAATGTCACAAACCTTTAATTTGTACCAATAAATAATAATTAAGACAGTAGCCTAGTGGCTATTTTTAAATAAATATATTTTCTTAATTTTAATGTTTGTTTAGAGTTAATATAATTATATTAGTTAGTTGACAGTATATGTGTGTTCGTGTTTGCCATATTTGTAGATGAGCTGTTTTTTCATAGTTTTTGTTTATTTTAAATATACTTTTTTGTTATAAATTTTGTTTATAGTTAGTGTATTTCCTTTACTATAACATTTCTTTACAGTACGTATTTTCTCGATTAAAATTTTTTGTTTACAGTAATATGTTTTTCTTACATACCTATTTATTTCGTTAAAACAAACTTTGCACACTTCGTACAATGTCGACATTGTACGAAGAAGCGTGTATATTGGTCGATAAAAGTAAGTGAATTTCGGACTTTGTACAAATAAGGTGTGCAATGCTAGCATTGGCCAAGAAGTGATGTACAATGACGGGATTTGCTTGTAAAATATATATAACAGTATAATAATGCGCTAAATAGATTTAGTAATTGAGCTACTTCGTCTTTCGTCAGCATTTCCAATCTCTACCTTTCAAACGATATCGATTAATCGACTTCTATACCTTAAAGATCCTCAGAGTGATAACTCTTCCTGAACTAATCTTCACTTCAACTACGTCCAAATGGAAATAATAAATCTCCTACAGTGACCTCATCTGTTTGTGTTACAATTCAACCAACATTAGAGAGACCTTACGTGCAAACCATTTGAACAAGAAATCAATAATCCTGGTTTTCACTTTGTATAAATACGCGATACGTAGAGCAATACTAATCAGCCCCTGCTTCGCATCTCAAATATAAAACCTGCACGTATTCACCGTTTTAAGTTCAAAAATTCCTATTTAACATAAAATAATCGAGAAAGAATTGGAGTTCGTAGTTTTTTTCTGTAGTTTTTCCATTACATAAAGTTCCCTCTTCCAGCAAAATTAAACATCCCTGATGATATAAGTAGGTCGTGAAAGAATTTTAATTAAAGAACGAAATGGTAATTGTGAACCCGTTTCCACGATATGTGCATCATCCACACGAAATGTTTCTCATTAATTCGGAACTATTGTTTGGAAAATTCATGGATTCCTATCGTCAACCGCAAAGTCAAATTATGTGAAAAAGTTTTTAATCCTAACATGCCGTGTTCTACACCTATTCTAAGCGATATTTACAAGTACCTACTTTTACCGTCTATTATACATCCTTACATTAAAACATGTGAAGTACTCTGAACTAAAGGAAAACATGGTGGCCCATAACAAAACATAAACATGTGGTAGTTAAAAGGACCTGCTTCTCGGTTTAACAAATTTACATTCTTTTTCATAGAAATAATTTCTATTTTTTCATATAAATAGTTTCTATTTTAATATTGTCGGGAATTTATAAAATTGCATGCGGTGACTACATTGGGCAAACGACCACTATGAAAGAATCGAATCGTCAAGTGTAACACATAAACGAAACCGGGTATAATATTAAAATAGAAAACCTCAAATTAATTAAGAATGTAATTTCACCGCGAGAATTACACGTTTCCGAAACCATTTTTATGAGAAAGAACGTAAATTTATTAAACCGTAACAGATTCATCACGATAAAAAGTTTCAATGAGCTTTATCCAAAAAGCAGTCGACTAATTTTAATGCACCGCTTATATTCCACAACTGCCGAGGAAATAAAATTAACCTTGAAAATGCTGCGTAAGATTCCAAGTAGTGATTAGAAATCTAAACAGGTGTCAGTTATGTTATAATTAGAGTTTGTTAAAAAGGTGGTACCGTCAGTGACGCACCGCATAAAAGTAGGTACGTAATATACAATATTAGTGAAAAATAATATTGTTGCCTTTTCCTGTCGTCCTGATGTCCACTGTGGCAATTGGCAACCGCCCTGGTAAGCTGCGTAGAATTGCAACATCATCTACGCTTCCATGGTCGATTCATTCAGCCGTCGACGATGTTGTGAATACGTTGTCGTATACTTGGAAAATGTTCGTTCGACATCCAGTGAAGTAAGATTTGCAAATGTCAGATATTCCTTTTCCTCATATAGGCACTCTTAATTTTCAGTTATAGACCGAACCTTTTGTAAATCGGGATTTTTCGTTAAAATTGCACCATATTTTTGAGCAATATCGACTCCTATAGTGTTCGTCAAGTTTTCTAGAGCGCCTTGTAAATTGTGTATGCAATTTAATGCGTCTTGTGCAGACAAGTGACTGTTTTCTAATTGCTCAATAGCTTGTGCAACTTCAGAATAGTTCATGGAAATTTCATCTATTTGTTGTTGAACGTCCGAATTGGAAAAAAGTTGCTGACTATTTCGAACTGCTGCAGAATCATTTGAATCAAGTTTCAAGATGACATTTTTCACTTGTGAAAAATATTTCTGATAGTAAGATACTGCCTGGAGCCATGTTCCCCATCGCGTTATTACAGGCTGAGGTGGTGGTGGTAATTTCGGGCACAATTGTTTGAATACACGGAGGTGTTTAGTAGATTTGATGAACACTTTTTTGGTAGATGCTATTAACTTATCCACCATCGGATACTTCTTTCGAATGGTTTCTGCTACGAGGTGACATGCGTGTATTATGTGCGTGTTACATGTATTGCATGCGTGTATTATGTGCATATTATGTGAAGAAGAGTCGGAAAGCATATTTTCAACATTCTAAGAACTCTCAGCATTGTTGCGGCTCCGTCAGTAACGAACATTGTGACTTGGGTTCCTGTGGTACAAAATTCTCTCAACGAATCTTTTATTATCTTGATAACGGTTTCTGCATTAGTTTTCTGAATCTAACTAGATAACAACAATGAAGCTGGTGGACCACGCTACAACATGAATGACGCTGTGTTTCTGAGCATCAGTTGTTTCATCCACACATAGGCAGATTTTCTTATTTCCCAACTCGTCTTTTATACATTCCTTTACTGTACCTTGCACACATGGCAAATTATATCGTAATTGCATAGATGTTGGCAGCTTCCATGAGGGAACATACTTAGCCTAAAAATGGCGAAAGTGTTCATTAGGTACTAGATGTTTGTGGGATGTTGCACACACTTAACATAAAAATAAAATCATATAAAAATTGCCAGTATGGAATACTGTTTCTTAAATTCAATACATGACGTTTACTTTTACAATGTTCTACATTCAAACCTATCGCGACATAGCAATCCGCTATTGCATATTGTGCAATAAATATGCGGACTTCTATATTCTAATCCAGGGAAGTGTCTGAGATATTTATTCACATTCGAATGGAACGTTACACCCTTTGGGCGTCCCATCTCCACGTACTTATTTGGCATACAGCGTGCAACATACTGTCGCTTTGAACTCTCTCGCGGTACTGTCGAGATCGACTACGTGTTGAAAATTACCCCTACCCACGTCGCTACCGCTACGCTACTGCCATCCGGTACCACCTTTTTAACAAACTCTAGTTATAATGCATATAATAAAAAAAGTACTATATACAGATTGTTTAGCCCAGGAAACTAAATTTTTTCGTTGCCTAGTGCAATGTCGATAAAAAACGGGAGAATTTTTGAGCATTTGATTTAATTTATTGATATAAATTATTCTTTACAAATTCTAGTTTTGAGTGTGAAGAAAATTTTTCTTTATTATTTATTGGTTGTTAATTATAATAATTCCACCTATTGCGTTTATTGGGTAAGCGATACAGTTCGATTTAAATTTAATTTTTTAATTTTAGGATCCAGTTTTTATTTGAAATGATTTGATTTAAGTAGTAACAGACGGCTGTTTACTTTTGGCTCTGTGTTTTCACTTCAAACATTTAAGTTTTTTATTTTAGGTAGTAGGATTCTTCAGCAGAATACAGCTATTTACTTTATGATTCTGTAATATATTAATTTTAGTTTATAGATCGTTGATATTTTAAGTTAATTACTTTATTAATTAAACTCATATTTTCCTTATTATGTGAATTATAAGAATAAATATTTTTTTGGATTTCGAACTGGAATGAAGCATAGCGCTACAATCGGTACCACTAACTAGTTTGGCTTGTATGCCGATCACAACTGAACTACACAGCTGTTACCTCCGATATATGATAAGGCCTATGCGCTTTGACGTCAGCAAGCTATAACGTATTTTGCAGTAGGTTGATTGGTCAGATTTATGCATTGGACATTCACACGTTCAGATCGTTTCTTGCGCTTTGAATTGGTTTATCCAAATTATTTGGTAGCCATTTGGATACTGATATATGTAAATGTCATATTCACAGCAGTGAACGTACCACAACAATTGTAATAACTTGTTCTACAAATACTCTACTTAACAATTATTGTGCCGTGAAAGCCGTACTGAGTGGGCATCCGGTGAGCCTCAATGCAAAAGAGGTGCCCTGTACTGGTACATGGACGGCTCGAGAATAGAAGGTGTCGGAACAGGTATAGGCATTAGTGGTCCTAACTACCACCTAAAAATGCCTACAGGACCCCACACCAACATATTTCAAGCAGAGATTTCTGCTTTAAACCTGTGCGCCATAAAGAGCCTCGAGAAAGGGATACGAGACACAACTATTAATATATTCAGCGACAGTCACAGTTCTAAAGGCTATTAAGGCCTACACATACGAATCTGCTCTGATACACGAATGTGTACACAATCTACGGCAATTAGGACGCAATAACCACGTTATTTTGCGGTGGGTCCCAAGCCACCAAGGGATCGAAGGAAATGAAAAGGCGGATAAGCTGGCCAGAGAAGCAGTGAACATGCCTCTCATTGGTCCTAATCCCTTCTGTGGTCTCCAAAAGAGCCACATAATCAAGCAATCAAGATATGGGAGGACAATCAAAATGCCTCGTACTGGGAAAATGTTCCAGGACAAAAACAAGTGGAAACACTCACATCAGGCTCGCCAAAGACAACAAAAACATCACAATCGTTCAGTAAAGGGGATCTTAGATTGCTGGCAGGATTTCTGGCAGGCCATGTAGCCCTAAAATATCGCTTGTTTAAACTAAGAAAAGCTGAAGATCAATTCTGCCGTCTATGCTAAGAAGATCTGGAGACGGCAGAACACATCCTATGTGAATGTGTTGCCATTAGTCGCATGCGACACCAACATTTCAGTAAACCATTTCTTGCACTTACTGAACTGAAGGAAGCAGATCCTAGAATGGTACTAAGGTTTATTAAAAACCTCCAACTATTGTAACACACACAAGGGCACTTTGTTACAATAGATCTATTAAGGTCGCAGTGCCATGGCCCGACTAAAATAATAATAGTAATAATAACACATCTTTCACGGAAACGGTGCTCGGTTACTGTTTGGTTTTTGCAGTGAACGTATTGCAACAATTATAATAACCTGTTCTACAAATACCCTACTTAAAAATGATTGAAGGAAAGGTAATAATGGATTAGGTAAAACACCACATAATAAGAAATTAAAGACCCTGGTTAAATAGCATATCTGTAAATTTTCTCGTGAAATTGAACAAAATTTCAAATAAAATTGCAATTACTGTATCATTGCAACCTTAGTTTCGTCCAAATACATGTACAATTACAAATAATAATAATTAGTCGATTAAAAATCAACCACAAATACATCTTTCACGAAAACGGTGCTCGGTTACGTGTTTCGTTTTTGCTTTGAAACTTCGTTTTTCCAAAAGAAAATCAAATGGGATGCGAAGAAGGGCTCAGTTCACGACTGGCATCCTCTTTAAACCGGAAGCCTTTCAAAACTTAAAAAGAAATGCAAAAAAACGATTCCTTTACCGCTTGGGCTAATATCGCGTATGGCGATACATCACCTAAATAGCGTGACGTCGTCGAAGAGCGGTGAGGCCTTCTAATTTCGGTGATAACGACTCTGTACGTTATTCTAGTTAATTGTGGCTATACACATAGAGATTAAATACATTGTTTCTGATAGCAAAAGATAAGAGCACAATATTAGAAATGTCTGCAAGATACGAAACGAAAACTTAGATTGATTAATGTAAATATCAGAGTAACGTAATCGTATACAACACAGATTACTAAAAAAATTGATAGCTAGGGTTGTGAAGTCTTATTAGGTTAATACATCCGTGTTCAAGGTACACATTCTTACCATACATTATAAAAAAAGAAACCACACTTCTTATACACTAATTTGTAAATTGTGGTATTTAATTCAATGAAGCAATGTATCTATCTGCCATATTCTCCAATAGACACGTTTTATTCTAGCAGATATTTTTCTTGCGTGAAACAACACGCCGAACATATGTTTTTTATCACAAAATGTGAAAAGGATTAATTTCAACTTTAAGCGAGGCCGGTATAAATGTGCGTAAACATATATGTGATCGCTTGGTTCAACGACAAACAATCCCAATGACGCAGGTTCAATTCCCCAACTACAACTTTTGCGTCATATAGACTCAACTTAAATGACAGAAGACAGTCTTTTAGAATCAGCGGTTTAGGTAAAACATACTACTGGTTTTAAATACACTTAAATGTTCATTCCAAAATGGCCATGTTTTCTAGTTCTAATTCATCTAAGCATTTTCTTAACAATTTCTGTAAGGGATTTCCAAAATCACGCAATTACTTCCGATCTTCGTTGTACCCGGTCAAAAAATATGCATGGCGATACATCGCCTACCGAGCGTGACGTCATCGAAGAGCGCTTAACCCTTCTAGTTTCGGTGGTAACGGTTTTGCGCTGTTCAAGTACTCGAGTCGCTGTTCGTACAATTAAAAAACACTATATACACACATCAAACTTTAACATTATTCTCTGCATTTATTTTTGAATTTGTATGTCATGCAGAGACTGCTAATAAACATATCATGTAACGTTCTGTGCAATTCCGTGCTTTACAAAAGCAATTGTTGATATCAACAGATAAATTTAGGTTAGGTTATGACCATCAAATCATTGGCCTTAGTTATCAAATTTGTACATTAGTTTCGCACCCCCTGTATGAACGCACCCAAAGTGAGGATACGGAAACACCGCACTTTATCCACAGTCGCACACACCATATATCCGCAACCGATCCGTATCCGCATGCACAACAAAAAGATTATCCCCATCCGCAAAAATTTGGCGGATCAATCCGCAAATTATCCGCGGATACCCGCGGGTATACAGGTCTCGGGATATGAATAAAAGTAACTGCACCAGTGAAATTTTCTAGCACGTTACTTTAATGAAAGCACAATCTTTCTACCAATACAATTTAGATTTGTACCATCGCTTTCATAAAAATTTGGGACAAACGATACTATTACGACATTATCCATTTTAAACATGTCTTGTAAAATATGACAATTAAATAATTTAATGTCAAATTGTCTGGCAGTGTCAATCGTAAATCGACAAGTATTGTGTAGTACTTCTTATTGAAGTGTAATAATAATGCCCCATCAATGCAATATGGTTTTCAATAAAAATGTTTATATTTAAAAATAATCTCTAATATATTTTTTGCTAAAATCAAACCGTTTTTAAAATAAACAAACATAACATGTTAAATACAAAATATTGTCATTTTTAAAGTCATTGTAACAACACTCAAAAAACGTCAAAATGAGCTCATAAGTGTTGTCCCAGATTTTTATGAAAGCGCTAGTACATATGGATACAAGTAAACTGTAACTAATATGTATTTGTATTATATGTATCTCAATATATCACTATATCAATTTTAAAAACATTTATATAGAAATGTATTAAGGATCTAATCTTACTTTATTTTCAAAAAAGTTGCATGGAAATGCTGTTATCGTTTATGATACAATTTTTTCTTAATTCTATTCTACGTCGTACTTATTTCTAGATGCCTCCATCAATAGTCAACGGTATATCTTAGAAACGCTAAGCATGACGACGGTAACTGAAAGACAAATGGTGAAAGAAATTGAAGATAGGAAATCTAGTCCAACATTAAATATTCCACCAGGAGGCTCTCCGATTAGCGGCATTCTAAAGGGAGGAAGGTTGTGGAAACAAGGAGGAGAAATGAATAATCAAGTAAAGGTGCCTGATCTTCAACAGGTGGGCAATTTAAATAGTAGGATTACCTTAGATATCTAACCTAATTGAAAATCGGAAGAACTCAAACTTTTTTTAATCTGTCCGATTAAATAGCGAATGAAAACTAAGCAAGTTCTTCAATCTGAATTAAAATCATTATTTAACTTGTTTGTGGTATAGGTATTACGATTAAAAAAGTATTACAATTATTACATCGTTTATACGAGGATTGTTCGATATAAATACGTTTAGAGAGTCTAAATCAATTTATACCGTAACAGCGAGCGTACTATGATGATCAGCCAGCATAATCGGCATTTTTCGGAAATGCGAGAGTAAAGTCGTGTTTTACACGTATATGTGAACGAATATGCCGTTTATAACGTGAGCAAGATGCACAAATGAATTCGCGTTTACGCACTTTTGTCAAGCAAATGACATGCCACAATGACATTCAGCACAGCACACATTTAGATGGGCTGACTTCGTGTAAAGTCGGGTGATCATCGTACGCTCGCTCGTACGGTATATGGTGAAATTGAAAGAAATCTTTGGATTTCATGCATGTAAAATTCTATCGGTCGTTTACGTTTGACTTCTAAACCAAGAAAGTTAAAGTAATTGAAGCAGCATCGACCACTACACTCTAAGCGCTGACATGAGGCCAGCACAAATATGGTATAAAGATCACATAGTCTGCTTAATATAATTTACAAAAATCACGAAACAATAATTTAATGAAAACAAACACAATCAAGCGAAGATTGAAAATATGAGTTGCGATTAGAAACGATAAAATTCGACCTCGTTTTACCCCCACTTTGGTAGCGTTTGATGTAAATATTTTGATTTCATGTGAGTTTCACTCATAAATGTAACAAACTTCTCTAGTCCAAACTAGACCATCGCCTTTTAACAATTGTTTCGCTGCGCCAAATACATGAAGATCCCAAGCGACCAAGGCGCCTTATAAGGACTGTAAGAACGGCTATGTTGCTTAAAGTTTTTGCATTTTTTGTATTAACACTTGTCTAGTCCGCTGCTAATGGACTGTTGAGAACACTACACCGTTTCAGAGAGTTTTAGAAGTCATATCCTTCAACATTAATGTTTTTGACACCTAGCCTTTGAAATGTAAAACCAGTAGGTACACTTTGATAATCAGAAAATACGGTCACCATTACTTTTTCTGATGAAGGTTGAAACTAATATCTTTTCATTTTCGCCGATTCTGCATGCATATTCTAGCATGTGGTGATACTAGAGTTGCTCAATTTGTGCCAACAGCCAGTAGCGGGAGCATAAAAGTCTACACAAAATAAATGGTCAGAAATAAAATATAATACGTGCTCAAACACTTACCGTCTTAAGAGTCTTCTGTGAAATCACAAAGTGAATAATGTCTCAAAATATTTATGACAATAAAACGCGGCCTGTAACCATATTCCCCAACGTGTAAGAATAGGTTCTGGTGGCTCAGGCATACGGGAGCACAGCCTGTGAAATTTGCGAATACGCTTTAGGGATTTGACAAACACTGCTTTTGTATGCGCTATTAAAGCGTCTACCTCAGGATAACATTTTCTAATACTATCTGCCACATGACTGAAAGCATGAATTTTACATGTAATATGTAACAAGTTAGCACAATGTTTTTTAAGAGACCGGCCTACAGAAAACATGTTTGCGGCACCATCACTCATAAACATGAACAGTTGGCTTGTTGAAAGTTCAAACTTTTCCCATGTATTTAACACTAACTTTGAAATTACTTCGGCAGTACATTATTGTACTCGTCTGGAAACTAATAGAATTGAAGGTGACGATTGATGTGGTTCCATTGTACTTACCGTTACATTAACCACAGAATGTTTTTTTTCGATCTGTTGTTTCGTCCACACATAACCACAGTTTTTTATCTTTCAACTCCGATGTAATTCTTTTTTCAAAATGTTCACGAGACGATGGCACAATTCTTTGTAACGATGCCCGACTTGGTAATTTGCAGTCCTAATATTTATTCCAAAAGAAGACATATGCTTCCTTGTCTAGTAAGTTGAACGGTAGATTACATGCAATAAAGGCAACACATAAATTAAATTTAAATTTGTCATAGTGTCGTGTGCAATTTTTTTTTAAGAGTGCTGTTTACTATTTACGTGACGTAGACAATCCCTTTTGGACCAGCACATTAACGGGATATTACAAACTACACATTGAATTTTAACGCCATCATAATTTAGGTCAGGCATTTCTGCTATAAATTCTGTAACTTTGTCCAACATTGGTCGTTTTCGCGGCGTAGGCAACATTTTTAAAACAGACGTAGAACGACGAAATAGTATTTACGGCAGCGTACATGTACACACAACAGATCTGGTTGAGACTCGCAGTTATACTGAGGGTTGTATCGAACCTCCGCCACTGCCAGTTGACGCTAGTGAGCAACTCTAGACTGATAACAGCAATATTCATAATTGGCAACATTTTCCATTGGCTAACGCCCTTTAGCGACCAATAATTAAACCTCTGCGCAGATTATGTTGTTATATTGCGCATGTTCCCAAGAACTATGAAAATTGTCCGAAAGTAGACGTTGTTTAAATTAAACTACTTTATAAAAAAATAAGGTATGCGTTTATATTGCATAAAACGTTTAATATAAGGGTATATTTAAAAAAAAACAATTGAATTGCCACGCAACATTTATTAATACAATATCGATAAAATATACAAAAAACAAACTTTAATATAAAATCAATTCGATATTATCTCAAGTTGAAGAACAAAAATGTTTTAACAATAGAAATTAAATAACAGACTAATTCTACAAATAAATAGGGGGGTGAACTAAATATAATCTTGTCAGTGTAATTGGTAATACAATTATCATTTATAAAAGTTAAGTAGGTAAATTATAACAAAAAAAATAATATACTTATTTTTATTATCCATTTACTCGTTATTGCACTCAAATATTGCATAACGGTCACAATTACACGTGTGCAAGGTTCGTTACCGTAAATAACCTAAATAATTTTAAATTCAACTAAACAGTTTTATCTATAGTGTTTTAGTTCCAGGGCAGCTCAACGATGCCAATGACAGTACATAAATGTCTTGAAAAAGACAAAAAGACAATAGTTATATAAGATAAGAAATACATAAAAATGAAACGCCAAAAAAATACTCTAAACACCTCTAACCTCTTCGCAATAACTTTTAATGGTGTTAATTTAGGCGTTAATTCATTGAAAAATATACATAAAACAATGCGAATTAATTCGTTTGTTTATCCTCTAAAAAAATCCCTGCAAAATTTGTAATATTGGAAAAAATTAAGTATCCCCTTCGCACATTGCTAACTTTTAAACAATAGCATCAAACGCTTTAAAAAACACGTCGATTTTTATTTTTTATATACTAACATTTGTTATTGACAGTTTCATTCCATTTCCAGTGCCGGCAGAAGTGGTAGCCAACTTTCTGATCTTAAATAGAATACCTTTTATATATTTACATTTTATAAAAGGTAATGGAAAACGAATACATGTTTAAAGAGTTTACCAATCAGAGCGTCAAAACTTTAAATTGTTACCATGACTACATTGCTTAGAACAACACCACCAGACTGTCACAGCTGTTTTCAGTAGTCTGGCAAGTCATTATGGAGAGATACACAATTCAACGTGTAGAAATTATTAAAGTTTATCACCAAAATGCATGTTCGGTTCGACAAACGTTTCGCGCATTGCGACGAATATGGTCAACATTATCGACCAACTGAACGTTCCATATATCACCTCGTTAATAAATTTGAAACAACAGGCTCAGTGACAGACCAGTCAAGACCTGTGCGCCGTCGTTCAGCAGAAAACATCGCTACTGTAAGTCGAAGTGTGGGAGAGGATCCTAATGTCTCTGTTCCACGACGTTCTCAACAACTCTCCCTTTCTCAGCTGACTACATGGAGAATTTATAAAGTTATAAAATTCAGCTTACTCAAGAACTCAAACCTGCTGGTCATCGTTTGCGTCTGGCTTTCCCGACTTGGGCTCTGGAGCATTTGGAAGTCGATCCAGATTTTTGCTCAAAAATAATCTTTTCAGATGAAGCGCATTTCTGGCTTTGTGGATTGGTAAACAAACAAAATTGCAGGATTTGGGCCGATGAAAATCCTCAAGTGATTCATGAATTGCCTCTCCATTCGCAAAGTCACTGTTTGGTGCGGTATCTGGGCTCATGGAGTGATCGGCCCTTATTTTTTTGAAGACCAACAGGCAAATCAGGTTACTGTCAATGGCGAACACTACAGAAATATGATAAGAGAATATTTATGGCCGCAATTGCTAAATATCGACTTAAATAATGCTTTCTTTGAACAAGACGCTGCAACATGTCATACAGCTCACGAGACGATCAAATTGTTGCAAGAAAATTTTCCGGGACGGGTTATTTCGAGAAATAGTACTGTGAACTGGCCGCCAAGGTCGTGCAATCTCCCACCCTTGGACTATTTTCTATGCGGCTACCTGAAATCTCAGGTCTACGAGAATAAGCCACGAACGATTCGTGACCTCAAGCAGAACATCACACGCGCCATAAATTTACCGGGTGATATGTTTGAGAAGGTAATCAGAAATTCGGCCATAAGAATCCATTCAACCCAACAAAGCAGAGGACATTTAGACAATATTATTTTCAAAACTTAATGTTATTGATTTCTTTTTCCAATAAAATAAAAATTACTTACATATTACTTGTAGTTCTTATTATGCCTCATTTTAAAGTTCTAACGCTCTTGTTGGTAAACCCTTTACTTGAAATGAAAAAATATTAGAGAATAATAAGAATAAATTACGTTTTCGGAATTAAGACTGAATGCTATTGGTAGATTGATAAATGTAGTGATCCCGTTGCTTAGCAGCGACCTCTTTAGATTAACATAAGACATATTTTTTTTATTTAAAGCATAGCATAAATTTAGGGATGGCAAAACTGGGGGGATATATCGATATATCGTATCATATGATATATTGCAATATTGTATCGATATGATCGATATATCGGTGCCAATATATCGATATATCGTTAACATAGAATTATATTTGAAATTGCACATTGCCACCGGCATTTTGCAACACGGAGTAGATTCATAATTTGCCATTAGCATTAGTTCTACAAGTTATTGATTATTTAACAATGTAAACTTGTTATGTGTTATATAAATTACTCTATGTTCAAATTTTATTAAATTAAATCAACTAAATTATCTTCGGTTGGGTTTAACTATTATAATCATAATTATATTATTAATGTATACTAATTGGGAAAATGTGATATTAGCCATATCGCTATATCAGCGTACATATACCTATATACATATATACAGATCAGTCCGCTCGACTAGATACACCCGCGCATTGCGAAATCATCCGACTGTATCCGACGAAAATCGAAAAATTGAGTAGGTGCGCAAGTAGTTTTGAATTTGACAGTTCGTTGTAATGACATTAAAACTTTAACGATACGTATGTAATTGATCATTTGTAATGTTTTATTCAAATTATAGCCATTACAGCTTGTTGCGAAGAATCGGTGTTTTCTATTTCGTTGCTAACGAATATTTCATACGCGGCGCTGCGCGCCGTACCAATATTGGGTGGCAAGACAAGCAAATGCTAATTTAATCATCATGTTTGTATTTATTCAGGCTGACAAGACAACAACACCTTCTTTTCTACAGTCTACAATGCATTTAATCATAAATTCTGTATCGCAGTACGTCTACAAAACAATTTTTTTAACAATAATATGCGTTATTTAAATATGTATACCAGATGTTTCGATAGTATTCCCTATAAAATATGTTTGCACTACTTAAGACAAAACTTAAGACTGGTACTGGCATATCTTTTAGGTTGGTAAATGATGAAAATTAACGGCAAACAAACTGAAATAATAATTCTCTTATTAAATACAAGTGAAGGCTCATATCAGATTGCTCGAGCAAAAGGTTCAACAATAAAAGATCTTGAAAGGTATAAACAAAAAGGAAACTATATGTATTACCAATATCTACCTTTGCTTTTTCCTTAATGATTTCCGATTGTAGGGCATACATTTTAGACTTTATGGAATATATGTATTCTTTATTAAATATAAGAAATAGAACAGGATATATTGAAAAAAGTTTTAACACACAACAAAAAATCTCAAATACGAAGAACCAAAACTCAATTTTACCCAATAACGCAAAATATTAAAGAAGGTGTTCAACCCGATCTCCATGTATAAACAGACAGTAGCCTAATCTGCTATAAAATCTATGCCTAATTTTGAATAAATATTCTGCTGGAATGTTTGCAACTCGCCTTGAACTTTTCGTCAGAATTCATCCAAAGTATTTGCTTTTTAGGCAGTAGAGCTTCCAGAGCAAGAAGTCATTTGGGGACAAATCCTGCGACATTGCTGAGCAACAAATATGTCCAGGGCTACTGATTAAGCAAATATTGGCACTAATAAACTGTTATGTCTCGGCGATATTTTGCACTGTTTGGCAATAGAATAACTAGACTGAGTAAAATCTTGTTCTGCAAGAGCACATACTCCTATTCCTCGTAATTCTTGTTCTTCATGCCTAACCAGTTGTAGCTCTTTCTTATGGTAACGTGGGAATAAACAACCATCTGTTTCAAAACTTATTTTAATGCCAGTTAAACGGATTATGAAATAAATATTGAATTTCTGTGATGACCTGCATAAAATCATTTAATAATTCCTGCTGTTTCATACACATCCATTTCTTTAAAAAAATATCACGCAGATGGCTCTAAATAAGGCTTGCATACAATTAACGCTTACTGAAATTAAATGTAACTGAAAACGTCCAATACCTATATCTTTGCTTGCCTTGCCACCCAATATCGATACGGCGCGGGGTGTAAAATATTTCTTAGCATTGAAATAGAAACACCGATTCTTTACAACAAGCTGTAATGATTCTA
The DNA here is from genome assembly GCA_029619315.2 of Dynastes maya. Taxonomy (NCBI): domain Eukaryota; kingdom Metazoa; phylum Arthropoda; class Insecta; order Coleoptera; family Scarabaeidae; genus Dynastes; species Dynastes maya. The sequence goes on from JAROYE020000001.1 coordinate 39,643,798, forward strand.
AATTGAATAAAACGTTACAATCTAACAATTACATTCGCATCGTTAAAGTTTTAATGTCACTATTAGGAACTGTCAAATTCAAAACCACTCGCGCACCTACTCGGAATTTGCCGATTTTCGTCGGATGCAGTCGGATGATTTCGCAACACGGGAGGGTATCTAGTTGAGCGGACTGATCTGTACATATAGCCAGCGTATATCTACGAGGGTAAGTCAAATATTATCTACACTTCCGCCATAACAAGCTTTGAAGGTTATCGTAATGGCGGCCGCTTGCGCATGCGTTGAGTTGGTGCCTCTGTGGTCATGTATGCGGAATTTAACTATGATCGCGTCTTTTGTCTGCTAGCTACAACAGCATAAGCATGTCAGCTCCGCTATTAGTTTGTACCAAAGAGGAACAAAGAGCAGTGATCCGATTTTTGTGGTCAGAGGGTGTGAAAGGTGCTGAAATTCACCAGTGATGCAACCTCACCTATGGTAACTCGCCTATTTGCTGTAACCATCTCTCGAGCTTGCTGAATGTTGTCGTCGGTGGTCGAGGTTGACGGCCGTCCAGCTCCCTCTTTTTGTGTTACGCTCGTGCGGCCACTTTGAAACATTTCGATCCACAAAGAAACGCTTTTATGAGATAAAGCACTATCCCAGTATTGTGACAAAAGTCTCCGATGAATTTCAGCACCTTTCACACCCCACAAAAATCGGATCGCTGCTCGTTGTTCCTCTTTGGTGCAAACTAATAGCGAAGCTGACATGCTTATGCTGTTGTAACTAGCAGACAAATGACGCGATCGTGATTAAATTTCGCACACATGACCACAGAGGCGCCAACTCAACGCATGTGCAAGCGGCCGCCACTACGATAACCTTCAAAGCTTATTATGGCGAAAGTGTAGATAATATTTGACTTACCCTCGTATATGTACGCTGATATAGCGATATAGCTAATTTCACATTTTCCCAATCAATAAAAAAAAGTTCCTTGGTGGTCAAAAGTTCAACAACGGTGAAGAGCTCAAAGAACATGTTACCACATCACAGGCGGCAACGTTTATGAGGAAGGCATACAAAAACTTGCGCCACGCTATGACAAGTTCCTACAAAATGGTGGGAGCTATGTAGAAAGATAGTTATTTTTCTGTATCTGTACTCGTTTAATTTTTTTTAATTTAAAATTTTGTAATAATAAATAAGGCATGTGGGAACATACTCTCCATATGTAATATACTTAATCATTGTCATTTTGGAGAATAAGTACATACTTAAAAGAAAAAAATTTTATACGTAAATACATCTATTTTATCTTCTTCTTCCACCTGTCGCCCTTACCGGGCATAGAGCACCTTTTAAAGGTGTTTCTATAGCAGAACATCTATTTTATAACACAGAAAATGAGCTTATGGATGTGATACTACCCATTGGGCACCTACAGATTGCAGGTTACCGTTTCCACTAATTATAGCAGTCGCCAGGAGGTGGTAGCTCCATATATTTTTTTTTAAATAAATTTTGATGACTCAAATTACGTTATATTCGGGAATATATCAATGTATCATTTGATATATGGGAAAATATTTATGGAGATTTCTATTCGATATTTTTTCAAATATATCCATATATTTAAAATATCGATAAATGGTTGCCATCACTAAGCATAATGTGGCTTTTTGTATTTAGACATTTCCAACAAAGTCAATCCCAAATTAATCAATGCAGTTAAAGCCGATCAAATAGAGTGATGACAGTTGTGGATTTCTTTCTACCAACCAAATAACGTCTAATCTCAGTAACCCGATTGCTTTACGAATAAAGCTATTATCTTTCCAATGACGTAAAAATGTACAGATTGTTCTATTTAAAATATGAAAGTTGACGTTACTTCCGGTGACTCTGGCAATGGAATTGAACTATAAACACGAAAAGTTAATACACAAAAATTAAAGATGGACATTTTTGTAAAGCTCTAACGGCTGTTATGTGGAGGTTAGCAGGGGAAGTACGAATAAAATTTTAATGTCGCGAAAACGTCCTGAACCAAACAAAGGACAAAGTAGTAACAAAAAGCTAACTGAATTGCTGAACTTTAGAGCTTAAATAAAATAAAAAATACATTCTACCCTGAAAGTTACCATCAAAACCTTTGATTAAGAAGATATACAATATTATTTGTAAAATATCAGTTAGTTGCAAATATTTGTGTAGAAATCAATAAATATTGTTCTCAATACCTATGCCATATTAACTTTTTACAGACTATTGAGTCCAACATCACGTCGGATGAAGAAAGTGGAAGCCGAAGATCGGTACGTTTTATTGAATCAAGAGCATTAAACCAAAGAGATGTCTGTGATGGAGCGCCGGAGAAAATTAGCGATGAAGAAACAAAATTTTCGGAAAATCAAACAAGTAAAAGTCAACAACCAGAACAACAGCAAAGCAATAGTAATAACTCAGCGTCAGCAGAATCCACTGAAATGATGCTTACATTCAAATTAGGCAACCATGTTCTCATATCTAACAACAGTTTGAAACCGAACTCAGCTGTTCGACAACTCTTTCCTTGCACAAAGCCTTTAGGAACGAAAGTTGGAGATGACGACTCATCGTCTGTACACCAGTATCTTGTTACAGCAGAATCTCTAAAGGCGTTCGAGGAAGCTAAACGATCGAAACTTCCTCAAATAATTCAGAGTGGAGAAACCGATGATTCGATTAGGTAAGTAAAACAGCATAATTAAGTAATGATACTCTCGAGCACATTTTCACGTTAATCCAATGGAAATTATCACCACTATTTGATATTGAAAAACACTCTAAATTGATTGAATTAAAAACATTCATAATAGAATTAGTAGTAAAAGCAAAAGTATTTCAAAATAACAAAGTTGATTGTACCTATTCTTTTAAGAATAGCCTGCAATTTTTGACCAAATTCATTTGTTTGTGTAAATATGTGTATATTGTGTAATAAGTATAATTTAATAAATTGACGGAATTAATACACTAAAAAAAAATTGTCAAAATTTACTTTCTAACAGCCAATCCAATTTCGATCATTTTTTGGTAAATTATAGGTTAGCTTTTCAGCAGTAATATTAGAATAAAAATAGTTATTAGGATTTTAGTTTTCGCCGTATATGAAGCAGCAATGAAGGAAGCTTTTTGTCTGAGTTTTTGGGGTTTTGACATGTAAAATTAAAAATTGTCTGTTGAAATATTTGCAGAAAAAGACAGTATATAAGCACAGAAATCTTTATTGATGACTAAAAAGAATGAACTTCGCAAGCTGAGGCGTCCCTATTAACTGAATATTTATTGATACAAAATCACCATATAATCATTTTGACGCTGATAGCTTTCCATTTACAAATGTTCAGTTTCGGTGCAATTGCTAAGATACTGAACAAGCTCAAATCGTAATCATTTATTTTGTTGATTAGTTACGTTGTAATTCCGTAAACTAAAGTATGGTTCCTTTTGCTAACATCTAATCACTTCATTTTCAGTTGAGCTGGTTCACTTTCTAATCATTTGCAGATCATTTCAGTTTATAATCACTTAGTGCAAAGTGCATTTTCAAAGAAAAATCGGGCTACAGTTTGATGTAATAGATGGAGCATCCCACAGATCGCTACGGTTTTAGAGAAAACACTTTCTTCTGCGCATTCTTATAACTAAAATGTTAGTAAAAATTTGTGTTGCAGTATCGTTACCAAGAAGCAATTTCCTCTGTGTTGCTCAATTGATTTTTTTAAGCATATAGGGCGCTTGGTACTGTTGGGTTGCTGTAAGTTTGCAGAAAGCGGCGCATCCCGAACGATGAATCCTCTAATGAGAACATAGTGGCTTGCGAATATTCTTGCACTAAAAGCAATGAAACCTAGTGCTTAGTAATAGTTGGTGCAATTTTTTTAAGTAGAATGCTTTAAAGTTAAGAAGGTAACAAGTTTAAATTAAAAATATACTAATTAGTATTTATCAATTTTTATTATGATTTCAAGAGATTCCTCATAACAACTAACTGTTGTTTACAGAATCTATGTCGCTGCTGTCTGAATCATTTAAATTAATTATTAAAGAATCTGTTTGCAGATCTACTAAACATTCATTTTCCAAATAATTGGCTTCAGTATTGATAACCTTACACAACATTTGTTCAAAACAGGAAAACGCTTTGCACCTTCTTCGACACTTTCACTTTCTTTTAGTACACAAAACATGGTGCGCTTGGAAACACCAGTTGCTAAACTCACTTTGTCTATAATTTCATCTTTAGTCACACGCTTCACGAGTTTGCAGTAACGCTATGCTACAACGGTTACAATCAACTGAAACAATATCTGTTTCTTAGCGAAATGTAAACGGCCCGTCTTATGCAGATTAGAGTATGTATTAGAGGAGTAAATATTTCTGATGTATAATTACCATTGAAACTAAAATAGTAAATATTTTCGGTCTGATAATCGCTAATTTAATATACCTACTAAAATATATATGCAGAGCTATGTCAAGTACAGGAGAAATGTAAATAAGTACAATGGTAATTTCCTACAGGTACAAATACAAATACATGAGTAATTTAGGATCACATTACTACAATCTACAAATATTTTGAAAGGCTTACAATTGCAAATACATTCATACAAGTAAACACACAGCTCTGTATGAATAATAAAGTTCGATATTAAATTCAATTTCACTTTAATTTATGAATCTACATAAGTGTTTTGAACGACGTTGCTGCCAACGTTGTTGATTTCTCATCCTTTACCTTATCTTCAGTCTTTCTTTCCAGAACCCGTGCGCGTATCTGCAAACTTACAACGACTGAACTGTATACGCCGTGAATTGAAAAATTAACGTGTTGTGATCCTTTACTTTTTTAATTTTCAGAAAAGCCATAGAACGTAATACGTTAAGGCGTTCGTTAATACGTTATGAACCTAGAAGTAGAAAACCTGTACAAAAGACTGATAATTCACTAGTTGAAAGAATTAAACAACTTACATGTAATGTCGAAGAAGATTTAAATCAGGAAGCTGACGAAATTTCGCAAAGGGCAAGTCCGCCTGGTGAAGAGGCTAGAAATTCACCCGAAGTAGCGGTTAATAAGAATCAGGACAAAAGCTTTTCGCCGTCCTCTTCCTCGACAACAAGTTCCAATTCATCCTCGATGTCTTCCACATGCAGAAAATTTACAGATTTATTTGCTAGACGCGACAAAATGCCAGATATACAAAATGTGAACGATTCAATAAGAAGCAATCAAACGACAACCGCGCCTGATTTAGGAAACGGTCCTCAGGAATTAACAGAGCCTCCCCCTTCTGCTACTATCACAAAAAATAATCCAGGAGAAACTAAAAAACAATTTTTGTCAACTTTAGCTCCTTTAACTGCTTGCGTTAGTGGAATTGGACCAACTGACGATTATTATCACGTAAATAGTCATGGTGGCGATAGAACGTCCATTGCTAGTTCTGTAGGTACTGAGTATAGTTTAGAAGATATCGACGAAGTTTTGAGAAAAGATGAAGAAGAAACGAAAAAAATCGCTCCTGATGTTTTAGCGGGTACTCCATCTGCGTCTGAATCGGGAGATGAATTGGCAATGTTCGTTCAGCAAGACGCAGGGCGTATAGAGAGAATAAAAAAAAAGTAAGTAGGCAACTTAGACTTTATTTATCAAGTTTCCTCCTTCCATCTGCAACTGCACAAATTGCCGGCTGAAAGTTATAAAGTTATATACCTACTGCATTTATAATTATACGAGGCTGATATTATTGGGACTAAAAGAGCGGATAATATAATTTAGATTTTTTTAAATATGTAAAGTAATTCCAATAATACATTGATCATTCTTTCCTTCAACTTCTTAAAGGCCGCCAACCAATCTTCTTTTGGTGTACTTGTAAAACACTGATGAATGGCCGTATCAGTTTCTTCCTCAGAGTAAAATATTGTACCTTGCAAATGGTTTTTAAGCCTATAGAACAGCCAAAAGTCCCACATTGCCAAATTAGGTGAATACGGTGGATGTTCTATTACTTCTACATTTTTTTCTGCCAAACATTGGATCGTGAGAGCTGCCGTATGGGACGATGCGTTATCGTGATGCAGCGTAGTACCCTTCTCAGAAACTCTACTGAACACCCGAAACAAACATTGTTCGATGTACCATTTAGCTGTAACTGTTTTTTGTTTATCCAATTTAATTGCACATGCCAGGCCCGTACTTCTAAAGAACCGTAACTTTTTCGTAGCTCGGTGCTTCTTTGTCATTGTTGGTGTTTCTTCATCTTTATGGATCTATTCACGACTCTCTTGACGGGTAGGTACGTCGAAAAACGAAATAACACGTTTCGTCACCTGTCACAATTTTAGAAAAAAACCTGACGTGCGCCATTCTTCAAAAGAATTAAAGTTTCGTGGCAAATTCTGTTTTTTAAAGTCAAAGAGCTGATGCGTACAAAACGACTAACAACTTTTTTTTGCAATGCAAGTGATCGTGCATGGTTGTCGTAACAACTGAGGATCCAATCTTAAGTTGATGCTTTATTATTATAGTCTACGTGGCTCCTCTTCAATTATGTTTCTAACAGCATCAATATTTTCTTCGGTGACAGCCATACAAAGACGTCCTGCTCCTTTCTGATGTTGAACAGAACATCTTTCGCGTTCAAAGTCTTTATACCATCGGTAAATTATAGCCAAATGTGCTTTTTTTTTAATTAAAGGTTGGATCTAAACCTTCCTTGTACTCATGAGCGCTTATATCTTTTTTGAAATCTTAATAAATCATGATTCGAAAATGCTCTGTAGTTAATTCCATTTTTTCACTTATGTTAGCACTTAAAAAATTAAAAACTTCGGTTCTAACTAACGCTCAATTGACAGATGCAGAGTTGCCTTTAAACAACAGTGTATGTTTTGTGTTTCGCGGCTTACTAGATTTTTTATTCCCAATAGTATCGGCTTGGCCCTTGTATCTTCAACATATAACTGTATAAAATCAACAATATTTTTGTCAAGACTAAAAAACTTCATATGTACTTTAGATACCAACCTGAAACTACTGAAGAAGATGATGAACATGATGATTATGGGTTTAATAGAAGACCGAGTGTCCGTGGAATTAAGCCTCGATTTGGATCTACCACAGAAATTCTCCAGCAAATACAAAATCAAATGCAGCCACCAAACAATACGCCCCCAAGAAATCACGTAGCTTGGCCATATTATTCAGAAACAAACTTGACAGGCATGGACAACACAAAGTCTCGCAATATAAATCAAAACTTGCCGCATTATCCTTACCCTAATGTTTCAGCAGAAGATATTAAACGATCATATGCATCTCATCAATATAGGCCTAGCAGTTATATAGAGGAAAATATTTATCAAAACTGTGCCAATCAACGCTGTCCTCAGGTGAACTATAGAACAAATATGAACATATACCCGCCTGTTGTAAGAGTTGGTGGAGGTTGTAGTGATTATTACACGTCGTTACCAAGAAACAGAAATGGAAGGCCTCAATCACCACCCCCACAAGAAGTTTCTAAAAATTATCATCAAACTATGGTATACATACCATACAATCATATTGAAGGTTATCACCCCATGTCTCCAAATTCTTATTATTCCTCTACAAATGATCCATGCTATGCACGGGTAACAAATCAAAATCAAATCAATAAACGCTACTTAGATGGAGCTTATCAACAAAGAATAAATCAACCATTAGAGGATCACTACCCAAAAACTATCTTACGGCCCAGTTATCCAAGCTCTAACCATTTAGCATCCTCTAGGAGTGAAAGTCCCTTGCCTGGACAATTCTCCACTGCTAGATCTACGCAAACACCCATTGTTAACATGTCTACTTGTACATATTTGCCATCGAGATACAGGCCTATGGTAGGACCGGTAAATGCAATACCACCGAACGGCCTAAGATGGCAAGGTGAAGGCAGCAAAATGAGTAGACATGGTTTTCCGCGATATCCACCATCAGATAGTATTTCTCTAACCGATTCTGACAGTCAACATAGTGGTCAAATGCCTAATGGCTACAGACAACCTGCGGACACTTGTTACAGTATACAAAAAGATTCCATACCGAACTCGCCAACAAAACCAAGGTTTATCGAAAGAGGTGTTCCAGAAGGTGCGGCTAGTGTTTCTCCACAAGACAGTGTGAATACTGCTCAAAACACCAGCACGATGACATCTCCAACTTCACCACAGAATCCGCCGTTACCTCCAACTGCTAAACCTTTGTTTTATGCGATGAATGTTTGACCGAATGAATAGTTAAACATCAGGGTCAAAATTTGTCTGCCGATTGCTAATCGGCCGATCATAGAGAGTTGCCAAACAGATCACGAAACTGGATGATACGACATACATCAGCCCATGCTTTGATGTAAAATTAAAGCAAAATACATATGCGACTTCTGAAGTTGGCAAATTAATTCTATATGGTAGGTTATAATAACCGAAAGAGGCAGAATTTCTTAAACAGTATTCAAGTTAAAGAAACAACTCGTATTTATTATTATAAAATTATTACTAGTTGGTAGAGTTTTCGAATGAGTGAATGATAAAGTGTACAAGAAATAGGAAGTATTTTTGAGTTAATAATCATGAATGATGTTAAAGTGATTATTGAGGAAGTAGTCATTGTTGCCAAAAAGTAAATTAAATATGAGATTCCATTACCAAAGTATTATTGTATAGTTAAGTGAATGTTACTGACCAAATAACCAAAAAAATATAATAAAAAACAATAAAGTGTAATTGTATAAGTATCTGTTGAGCCGTCTGACGTGTTTGAAACGGCTTAGGCTTTTTCAATTGTGATTATTGTTAACTTTACAAATCTGGCTTAATAAATACGTATACAGACTACTAGTAGCTTTATGTATATGCTAAAGGAAATATATCAAATATATTGTGAAAAAAGAAATACAAGATATACAATGAATTATCAAATATCATATATACAATAGAGAAATTACAATTACTTGGTAGAAATTTTAATTCGAACATTAGTTGAAAACTTTAAGAATATATGTATGTAACATAAAATTAATTCAAAACATTTGCAAAACCAGCAAAATATTAATTAATAGAAGGAAGAATAAAACGCAAGTCCACGCTTCTCACAAAAATTCCATTTGTATTTAGCCCTATATACAAATAGAACTTTTGTGATAAGTGTGGACCTGCGTTTTATTCTTCCCTCTATTAACCCAAAACTCACACTTGAGTCGTGATGGAATATTTAAAATATTAATTATTTCTGAACATGTTTGTATTGTAAATATTACTTGGCAGTGTTGGAAATCTAAGAAAATCATTTTTCTGATATTTATCTAATATAGTATCATTAAAATTGTGTTCGTATCATGTTGTCAATAGCATTGATACGGAAATCATGCGTTAATTGTACCGTTAATTATTACGAAAGTATGACAATGTTGATAGCATATTTGTCAATGATAACAATAGAATAGTATAGCTAGCGGGTAAAGTAATACAGAAAATACCAGTAAGCATATCTCGTTTTCTCTATGAAATAAGAACATTATATTCGTTGTATACCCTGTATTTCATTATCATTTTCTAGGAAAAGATAGTAAAATTTATAAACTGATCATTAAAAATAAAATGGATTTTAATAAGATAAAGGTATTTATTTATTATATACTAAAGTGAGAATATTAGATAAGACAAAAAAAATCGGTCTACTTATTTTGTGACGTAATTATTTATACTTAACAGAATATTAGATAAGATCGATGTTGCTCAAAGCACATGAAATAGAATTGATTGAAAAATAATTTTTATAAATATAAATCGAAAATATACTTTGTTGATGTTTTTACGTTTTATTATGATTTTTTTATTGATATTTTATCAAAGTTAGTGTTATTGAACAAGACACACATTTAACTTTCTGATATGTATTTCAATAGAAATAAACTATTATACAAAATATATTTGTCCATTTTTTAACTTTTTTTGCTTGTGTGCGTAGACGGTAGACTGACGCGACGACAGAGGCGGGGCAAGACCTAAATTTGATGTGGATAAGATAAATTTTGCGAGGCCCTCTAGTGGCGCAAAAGGAGGAATTTTATATAGAGCAAAACACTTTTTGAAATAGCCAACTTTTTTTATTCATAAAAATGCAAACATCTCTAACAAAATGCGAATGACAATATAAATATTTGGGTAAATTTCTTTTAAGTTATTTTCTGTTATGTATTGGAGCAGCTGTTTCACATCTTTAATGAAGTCGGGTAAATTTGGGATCGTTGTTTGTAATTCTTCATATAATTCGTAAGATTGGAAGTCGCTGCTCTCACCCACTCGCAGGACTGTATGTAAATCTTGACAGTTTTTTAATAAATGCTCTTAAGGAATATTTTTTAACTTGGTTAGATCATAGAGAAAACCAAAATTTTCAAAATGTTGATTTAAAGCTAAAATCTTGAATCCATATTGCTCACTATGGAATCAATCATGCTGTTAAAAAGATTTGTTTCGTACCGGCTTTTGGGAGACTGTATAGGTTCATCGCTGCTTTCATAATCGAACATCGTTTTCTTTTTGGCTACCCTTTTATTTTTAAAGTCTTTTGGCAGATCATAATTGCTTTTCTCAATAAATTGGCGAGCGTCAGACAAGCATCGTTCGAACCCAGATTGTCAATATTCTTTGATCCAGTCACAAAATGTACGCAGATGTCCAAGAGCAATACTTAAATGGACTTCTACAGATTGCCATAATTTGCTTATTATATTAACACGCGATAATATCTCATACCATAAATGTAATGATATGATAAATTCTAAGCTGAGCATCTCGTTTAAAACTGAATCACAATCACTGAGTGTGTCTGATTCTTCCGTGTGACTTTTTAAGCTTTCAATGCATTCAACAACATCATCAAATTGCAATAATACGGCCTTCACTGCCTCGATTCTGCTTTTCCACCTTGTGTCTGATAAAGGCTTTATAGTAAGCTTTAATTTGCCTTTGATTAATTCCCAGCGTTTGCAGGATCTTGAAAATGGCAAATAAATTTTCTGAATAAAAAGAACCAAAAAATGTTTTTGCTGCCGCAGAAGAATTAGCGGCGTTTACCAACAGCAGATTACAACTACGACACCCGCAAGGTGTGAAAAATGCTCTGGGATTAATATATAATATTCGAGTTTTAACTCCACTATTTAAGCCTACCATATTTGCATCATTGTCGTATCCTTGGCCACGACAGTTTTGAATATCTAATCCATTTTTTTCTAGCTCTTCAAGTATTGCTTTAGTTAGATATTCTCCAGTCGTCTTAGCGACAGCGAAAAATCCGATGAAGTTTTCTTCTATTGTGCCGGTTAATGTATTAAAAAATCTTAAGATAACTGACATTTGTTCAACTCTACTAGAATCTCTAGTGCAGTCGAGCAAAATAGAATAATGTTTTGCCTCTTTTCCCTACGAATCACTTCATCGGTAATTGTTTTTAACATCAATATGACGAATTCTCTTTGAATATCGTGGCTTAGATAATGATGTGCAAGTTGTTTGTCATTAATGCGTTTCATGTGTTCCCGTAATGTAGGATCATATTTAGATATCAATTTAAACAAGTCTATGAAGTTACCAGAACTTCCACTGTCGTCGCTTATATTGAGAGATTCTCTGTGACCTCTAAATGCCAGATTATCAGAGGCTAATAAATTAATGATATCAATTAATCTCTCAAACAAATTGTGCCAATGTTTTTGCGGTTCACGAATTAGCCTTTCATTTTCTTGGTCTATTGTTTTTCCATGCTTTATTACTTTCTTTAATGTCATCCATTGGAACATAAATGCCATATGTTCTTTGGTATTCTCATGTCTTTGTAAAATACTACTTAAGTGTTTCCAGTCACAGCACCCTCGATGTACTATCTGAGTTTGTGAATTGCCAAATAGTCTGCATAGAAAGCAGAAAACTTTATTTAGAGATTTTAATAAACCAACCAGCGACGATGTTGAGTTTCATTATTTAGTTTTCTTGAGAACTGAAAATTAGAAAAGTGCCTATGATCGTTGTCTTTGGGATAATCATCGTCACTGTTGTTTAACTGCTGTGTAGGGCCGCTTTGAACTATATCATGACGCTGAGAATCCGTTACGGGAAACATCCACATTAACCGGGTACTCTAAATCTGTAGCACTGGAACACTGAATTCAGTTTTACTGCTGATGATAGCTTGGCTATCAAAACGTGCGTCCAGTACGAGTTAAGTATTGTGGTAAGGGTTTCGGTGAACTGTTTCAGTCCACATTCCCGGATCCGAACTAACAATTGCTTGTTTAACTACATCACTGGCATCGCTGCTAATTGGCGGAGAACCGATCTGTTCTTTGTGAATTTTACTGCTCAACACAAGAGTTTCAGATTCCGATTGGCTAGAGTTTGATCCTATTTTTATTTCCGACTGTGTGTATTCGGTGCGTCTGGAGTACTTCTCAAATTCAACGGAGTTTCGGATGTGGCTATATCTTTTTTGGAAGTCGAAGCAATCAATTCAGACGATTTTGTGCCACCAGATGCAGTTTTTTTTAGAAACTTCATCAAACTTGAACTTAGAGCCTGATTTGATGCGGCTCTTTCAGCTTTTCTTTTTCTTTTTGCAGATCCAGATTCCCATTTTCTCCCGATATCTCTATCTCTCCTGGGGCCTAGGCCTGACATGTTAAGATAAGAAGATCGTGTATTGTACCTGTAAACAATAATAACGTTTTTACTTCTTTGTATAAGTACCTACAGACACGCCGCTTCTGCACGACGACTTAGCCGCCCCAACACGATGCACTGCAATGCAGCGTGCATTGGCTTAATGTGCAAAAGTGACAGTTTTGCGTGATCGTGTATGGGAGGGTTTATTACACTCTCGACTATGAATCGCACATGCTGCAGTCGTTCAGCATTGATATACTCAATTATACTATTTATTTTGAATATTATTCAAAGTTTCACTTCCTTTTCTTAATTCTATGGTTTGAATTTTGGTGTACCTATTTTTTAAGAAAATCTATAAAATGTTGATAACATTTTAATTATTTTTATTTACGTTAATAGAATACATTAAACATTGAGTTTGCATTTTCTCATCCAAGAATCTTATTTACTATTAGATATGGTTTTGCAGCTATATGTATTCGGGCCTAAATAATAAGTAATACCCGCATCAAAGCTAATCAAACTAACCAACTTTAAACCTAACAAAAAAAATTCAAATAAACTCTGACAATGTCTAAATGAAAAGACAAATATCGTATTAAAACACTAAAAATTTAACAAAATAACTTGAAGATAACGTGTAAACGATCCCTTTTTTGCAGCTGCGTAATAGAGCAATGGTGTGTAAATATAATACACAGACATCCATGTTCCAGCGTCTTCGCGCTGCGATAGCGGAAGTCGTCGATCTGCAGACTAATAATCACTTGATTAATTGGTTTATTCTAAGTCGTTAATCTGATTAGCAAAAATAGATTTTTTGATTCGTTTTTTACCAATAAAAATTCATTTTAAGCAATTTGTTTTTTTCTTGTCAAATAATACATCAGTTTAGTGCCATGTATCTACACGTTGGTCCACATTTCACCGGGGTGCGAGAAATATTGTACGTAGCGCGATCTGGCATACTTGCATTTATCCCCGCCGGCCAGCCGCGCCGTGCGCAACTGTTGTAACCTATCTGTCGCACTCTTTGCCTTTCTGTGCGCTCGTAAGGTTCTAACAAGAGATCGTGGATTTTGAATACATTGTGTTAGTTTATACAACCGTAGAGATGGTACAGATCATTAAATGGTATTTTGCGAATTGCCGTAAATGCCAACAAATAGACGAACAGCCTCAAATCCTGAGCGGGAAGAGACAGAAGTGAGGGTTTGTTCGTTAGTTGAAATAGGCGAACCTCGCTTTAGCCGACAAATTTTAGATGAAATCGATATTAATAGAAGTACTGTGAAACGTATTTTGAAACGCAACAAATACAAAAGATACAATGTTCAACATTGCCGGGAGATCTCTCCCCTTAATAAAGTAACATTGTTAGAATTTCAATTTATTTTGTGTAATTATCGAATTTATTCTTCATTAATTTAGTTTTATAAGAATCGTTGTTTATTTTCCTACAAAGAACTATTTTTTATATATAAGAAACTGAACTTTCTAACATAATCTGAGAATACAGAAAAATTACGCAGTAATTCTGTATTAGTGCATTTTATCAGAAGGCGTTGAATTATAATATTACGTGAGGCTCGAATGCTCTGTTGCCATTCACAAAGGCAATATCCCGTTCGTATCTGGGCCGACGTGTATAAAGTTTTGGTCATATGTCGGCCAACAAAAGTTAAGTCATCGTTACGTCACACTGAATAAATCAAGACCTTTGATAAGAACTTTTTCCAAAACTGTTTTAAATGGTCTCAACGCCATTCAGTAAAAATAACTTGTATTCGGGGTAAATATAATGTTATGGTTTTTTAAACGAATAATAGGATAGGAATATAATATAATAATAAGAAGGAATTGTACTTTTCTATTTCAAGCGACATTGGGCTAAATTTATGTTCATGAAACTTTCTTGGTTCGTCCTGCACATTTAACTTAATTTGTCTTTTTCTTTGGTCTGAAATAGGATTCAAAGAAAAAATCATGGACTAGTGCAAATAGACGCGATTGATCTAAGAAAATCACAAATCATTTGAAAAGATTTCATGGCATCTAAGAGCCAAATTCATAGTCCTAACTTGGTTAGCACTCAACTTCATCTCATCTGCTACTCATATTAAACTCACTCAAATGATCCTCATTCAAACCTCATTTTTCGGATTTATGGACACTAGGAGATGAGTTCCTAACATGAGGAAAATATGAGGAGGCGTCTGTATCTTACGTCAGAGTTTTCGTGACGTTTTTAGCACGAGTATGCGCATAGCCAAATAATTTTGAAAGGCGGCAAGTGAATTGTTAGGGGATCTTTTAACGGTCCGAAAGTTAGAACGTAAAACACGTGTTGCTTTTGCAAGAATTTATTATTCTATTATGAATAATAAAAGAAGTTTTTCCACCGGAGGCGAGAAAATATTGATCAAATAACATGAACACGAGCAACATGTTATTTGACATCATTTTTTAGCAAAAACAAATGATAAAGCAAATATCTTATATAAGCAATATCTTTATGTTCCATATGGTGCCGACTTTTTATCTGACCCTGTATACTATTACTAAATCATTTCAGTAAATCAAATCTGTTACACTTAGTTAAATTTTATATGATAATGATAATATCAAATATGAATGCCAGTCAAAATTAATTGTTAAAGTATGATATTTTCTTACAATATAGCAGAATACTACTAAAGAAAATTATCAAATGAATTTGAATGCACATATGAGAAAAATTATAAAAAAACATTAAAAGTAGATGTGAACATAAAAGTTCCAATTCCTATTTAACTAACAAAATATAAAAACTCTTACCATTTTAAGTGGGCTAGTAAAAAGATAGTCATATATTTGTTTCATTTGTGTTCGTTTTGAATTTTAGTGTATTGTCATAACTCTCTAAAAATGTGGGTAAGCAAGAATATTTTTATGCAATATATTTCATTTTATTGATAAAAATGTTTATAGACTATAATCTCAGTTTTAAACAACGTATTTAAAATAAAGGCGCCAAATAAAATATGTGACAGTAGTGACATTTCGTTTCAAGATGATTTCACTATTTCATTATTACCAACTAAATAAATAACCTTTTTGTAGGGCTGTACGTCGGCTACTAAAATGTCTGCAAATTCTTTGGAAAATGAGGTAGGTTTTTTGCATGTTTTTGGAAGAATTTTTAGTAAAACCAATTTTATAAATATCTTTGCATCATATTCGTTAATAAAAAAATGTACAAATATTCACGTTGTCAATAAACTTTCAATTTTTTGTAAAAGCTGCCTACTCCATTCAACATACGTACCTATTTTCGTTTTCTTTTACATAATTAAACCTGCACATTCAAGAATGATAAGAACGATAAGCAAGAACCAGAAATAGTTGATACCATAGACTACTCTATTAAACATCCTTTACATAATTGCTGGACATTGTGGTACTATGAAAATGATCGAAGCAATACATGGGAAAAGAACCAAAAGGAAATAGCATCATTCGATACAGTTGAAGATTTTTGGAGGTAATAATTGTTTCTGTAATTTCCAATATCCTAAATTAATAGTTTTAGTCTTTACAACCATATAAAGTTAGCTAGCGAACTGCGTCAAGGTTGTGATTACTCGTTATTTAAGAAGGGAATACGGCCAATGTGGGAAGATGATGCAAACATTCGAGGAGGCCGTTGGCTAATTAATTTAGAAAAAAAGCAACGTGGAAATGATCTAGACAGATTTTGGTTAGATGTTGTGAGTAGGTTTTTTTGTTATGAATACACCAATTTTTGGTAATATACAGCAGTGACTACTTCATAAGTTTAGTATGAATTTAACATACATGTTCTGCCAATATGTTTTATCAAGCAAATGTATATAATCTACTCTTAATTGTGAAAAATCCAGTGGGAGAGCAAGGGGTTGTGATAACATAATTTAACTTTACTTGCTTTGTATGATTTTTAAAATGCTTTAACTCGGGTTTTTAATTATATCTTTTATTTACTTTATTTTGGAATGCCCCCTTTTTATTTTCCTAAACATATGAAAAACAGTCCTTCTGGATTGTGGAACTTAATTTATTTAATTTATGTTTGTTGAAAAGGTTAGCTTTTGTACTTTGCTATCATTGTCGCCTAATTCTTTCTGTTTACGATCCAGTATTCATTCTCAGAAAATCTAAAAAGATCTGAAATATACTAAATAACGATTCAAAATATTGTATTATTATCTTAAAGTAAATTGATAAAATTATTTACAAAACGCGTAATATGTCTTACTTCCTTAGCAATAAAGCTTATGATGCCCAATCACTTATCAGTCTACGTAAGATTTGGTAAGTCTCTAAACATTTTGCATTGCTAGCCGTATTACTCTATGCCCAAGCTGCTCCCGGGCATGTGATGCATTGTTGCCCATAACATTCGCAACGCGAGAAATTGATGGTGGCCAACTACGTACGTTCATACCCTCCAATGTCGTTACGTGGTCATTAGTGAAATGTTTTTTGGACTGAATGATGGCTGTAAATGAATTTCAAGCAGGGGCGACTAGTACACTTTGACTGCGGAGCTGCATTACAACACATCGATTCCGTTGTATATTTTCGTTGCATATCGTGTACACTGGCGGTATTATATTATGTCTCCCTTTTGTGATGATGTATCTGTACTTTCTGCCGAACGCTATGAACCGTGTACTCCGGTTATTTTCGGATTCGCAAGTTTTATTTACATTTTACAAATAAATAATGATAATGTCCTTCTCTGCTCTTTGAAGGAGTATGAAATTGATACTGCCGAATCCATGTAAGATCTACGATATAAAAAAATCTGTCTCATTCATAACATTTTCAAAACAACTATAAATGTTACTTTAAAGTTGAACACTAACAATAGTGGACCAATTTATAAATAATGATATATCGGTTCCCTTGCTCGTCAATAATCGGGTAATTACGGCAGCAATCTGAGTGCCGTAAAAGATTGTGAATAAATTCTTCTGAGGGCATATCCTGTTATGTTAGTACAATTTTGAAATATAAACAACATAAAACTGGACTCATGCGCAACTAAAAACAAGTCATTAATAAAAACAGATTTTTGCGCACAAGTATTGCTTTATTATAAATTTGCGTGTTGGGTACATCTAAGAGTTATGCTAACGTTAACAAAATAATGCTTAGAACTGTTAATAATGGGTTTTATTTTTTAGTATTGAGTATTTTATGTCTAAAGTAGCATTTTACTGACAATAACCATGTCATTACTGCCTGACGCCAATCAGCAAACGTAAGCTTTTCTTTTCTTCAAACATAGATGACGTTGTAATTTTGTTTAAATGACATTAACAAGGGATTTTAAACACCAAAGTGTATAGTAATTTTACGACTACCAAGAGGGTGACGTTATATCTGAGAACGCTATAACCGAGTTTTACTGTAGTTAGATTTTTATTTTATAAAAAATGATTTAAGTTGAAGCTTGAATTACTCGTTATTCTTTCTTATTAAATGTATTCTTAACGCTGTTTAAAACTGTCAAAACAATACTGCATGGTATGAAAATATTGCATTGTTTTTTGTGAAGATTTCTTTAGAACACATCAATAAATCCGTCAATATGATTCATTATTTAAACATGTATTTAAAAATGACGTAAAATTTGTGAATTCGAATAGAATTCAATGATAATTGTACTACTATAAATAAGTTATTAAAATATACCATTATAGAGATATGGCAATGGTTCTGATCTGCTAAATAATCAAACTACTTATGTAGATACATTTTTATAGCCCAGCGTTTTATAACTCAATACGTCTAGTTCTTTATTCCGAAGAGAAATATAAATTCACTCTAATATTTATTTCAATTTGCAGATTCTTTGTTTAATTGGTGAAGCTTTTGAAAACTCTGAAGAAGTATGCGGTGCTGTTGTAAACATCAGAGGAAAAGGAGACAAAATAGGTATTATTTGTGATATTACCATAGTATAGGGAGAATACAGTAATGAAATGACGCAGTATACAGTAATATAGGGTGTCACAGGATGACCTTACGTTAGCCGTATATCAGAAACTAAGCAGGTTCCAGGTTATTTACTCGGTAAGTAAAAGTGTTAATTAGTAATTGTTACGAGTTAGTAAACTACAAGTATGGGCCATTGAAAAGTATTTCAATTTTTGTACAAATATTATACGTCATTATTATTATATGTCAGTATTTATCGATCAAATATGTTAAGATTTAATCATTAATATCTATGTAATTTTAAGTAGAACACTAAATATTTTTATTGTAGATGATAAAATATTAAATTCTTCGTCAAATGATATTACATTTCCCTATACCTAAAATGAATACCTCTGCAATTATTCGCAATTTTACAAACAGTTTTGTAAATTTCGAAAGACGGCTTTGAATATTCATCCTATATGTCAAAATTTCTGATGACCAATAGTTCAAAAATATGCTGTCACATCCAAGTGTATTAAATGTTTAGGAAAATTAGGGCAGTACGAATCAAATATTACTGTACACTGACAGAATGACCGTTTGCAGCACCGCTGTTAAGATTAATGTAAGAATTCATTTGAGAAATAAAAAAAATTCCAACAAAATCGTTTCGATATGCCGTTCTGCCAGCGCTGATGTGCCTGTTAAAAAGAAAACAAGATAATAGAATTGAATTTTATTTTATAAGCAAGAAAAAATAAGATAAATTTAAATAAATGTAAATTAAATATATTAAAAAATAAACAAACAACTATTTCAATACGTTTTCAAAATTGGCACCATTCATTTCTAAACACTTAATAATTCATTTCGTATTTGCGCTTCTGTTAGGGAATTCAGTGTTACTCGTATTCTTTCTTTGACGTCTTCAACAGTTGTCACTGGAGTACCTGCTATAAACTTTATTTTTAACGTAGCCCCAGATGAAAAAATCCAGAGGTGTTAAGTCTGGAGAACGTGAAGGCCACAAGTATGGACCTTCGATTGCTATCCACTTTCCTTCAAATAGCCTCTCCAAAATTGTGTGAACATTTTTTGTGTTGTAAGCGGGTGCACCACCTATTTGATACCAAGCGGCAGCAGACTGAGCAACTGGCAATGTATCAAGTTCTTCTTCGACAATATCGCGCAATATGTCTAAATACCTTTTACCATTTAAATTTTCATTATAATAGTGTAGGCAAAGAATACTATTATCTTTAATTGCGCAAAATACATTGAATTGCTAACTTTCTTGAAATGCCCTCTGTCTAATTACGTAAGGATTTTTAGCTGCCCAAAAGTGACTATTGCGTCTACTGAAGATACCGTTTTTCGTAAATTTTGTTTCGTCTGTCCATATAATTTTTTGCGTGAAGTTTTCACCTTTCTGACAAGAAAAATTCCCAAAAACGCATCCTTTTGAAAAAATCCTGCGGATGTAAGTTTTGTACTTGTTGGTATGAAAAAGGTCTCCATTTATGTTTTTTTAACACTTTTTGAACAGACATTCGTGAGATTTCTAACGTTGTTGCTACTTCTGGAAGAGATGGGATATAAAAATATCCCATAACACCAATCTCCACAATTTCGCCATCAATTAATTTACAACTTTTTAATTTTTGGCCCAAACTCCATATTTTAAGCAATTTTAAATCAATCGTCGAACTGCATCTTTAGACGGTATTGGCCTGTCCGGGTATCTTTTCCGAAACAGAGCGCACATTCTACTTAATGTGCGCTATAAATGCGCCATAAATAATCAGTAAATTCAAGTAATCTTGGTTTGTCAATTCCAACATGACATTTTCTTGTATGTTATAAAAAAAAAACTAGATTACAAAATGTGCGATATACTAGGAAGTTTGCTAAGACATTATCGAATTGTCACACAACTGTCATTATAAATTTATACACACACTAAATCGGTGACGAACGTACACAGCCAACTTTCGAACTTATACGAAATTTTTGAATACAATAACATTAATTGCGAATAATTGCCCAAGCATTCATTTTAGGTATAGGTAAATGTAATATCATTTGATGAAGAATTTAATATTTCGTCATCTACAATAAAAATATACGGGGTGTTCTATTTAAAATTACATAGTTGTTAATGCTTGAAGTTTAATGTATTTGATCGATAAATGCTGATACCTTGTATAATATTTGCACAAAAATAGAAATACTTTTCAATAGCCTATATTTATAGCTTACTAATTCGTAAAAATTATTAATTAACACTTTTGCATACCGAGTAAATAAGCTATAAAACACTATGATGATTTTACTGACATCTTCATAAAAATCAAATTAGCTTTAAAACGGTAACATTTAGACCTATGGAAATAGATCGATTTTATGTCAAATTAATTGCTGAATTCAAATGTTTTATAAAAATCAGGGCAATCGATTTAAGAAAATTAAGTGTGCGTTACTTCCGATGTACCCGGAAGTTGACTAGAAGTGCCGATATTTTCTAAAAGTTAGCCCCCTCGAACAAAATAAGTCTGCAAATGTACAAATTTGGAACCTGCTTAGTTTCTGATATACGGCTAACGTAAGCTCATCTTGTGACACCCTGTATAGTACTAATGCTTCTATGTAACCATATAAAAATATATGGTGCAGCTCCATTTATTTCCTTCGTGAACCATTAAAAAATTAGTTTTCATTACTTGAAAACAATATCTATCTGATACGTTGCAAGCTGTATACAAGATTTTTATCTCTGCTTTTTTTGAGTAGTTAATGATGCAGCTGACAAGAAAAGAAATTGAAAGTAGAGGAGACTCGGTAAATATGATAATAAATATATACTCATTATTTTACTTATGCAATATACATAATTGTGTGCAAAGAATATCGGATAAGAGCAGTAAACCAATAAATTAGCCAATTTAGCGACCCTCAATTTCTTGGTGTGTGTAATTAGTGATGGGTTGCTATGAAGCAACCTGCTATTTTGTAACAGCTAACTACCGTTAGAGTTTGTAGCAGCATTCTGATATAGCAGACACCCAAACATTCGTTGAGTACCCAATATGTTTTATTACGTTGTGAAGCATAAATGTAGATTTGCAGCAGTGTAGCAGTAAAATGCTATAAAGTATAAAACGTTTCTAAATATGTTGTTTTCAATACTTTCTTTGCATTGTATATAGCTGCTTATACGTATACGTATTAAGGATTCTACAAACCAACGCGGCTGTGATGGCGATAGCGATCAAAGTAACCTTTGGATATAAACATGGTCACGCATATAGGAACGGTCCAACTCGCGACTGTGTAACGTGCTATTAGCAATAACCGAGCGGTAGCGTAGGATATTGGTTGATGTATAGGGGACTGTTTAATTTAGCGTTTGTAATGAAAACTTTGGGATAATGAGTGCTAAAGTATAGAAAATTTAAGAGAAAAATTAATGAATATGTAAAAGAACACAAAATTTGATGACACATTCAGAATATAAAAATATTAGAAAAGAAGTACAGCCAAAATCGAAGTTTCTTTTTGTTTCCTTTTCAACATTGCAGAACTCGCATGCACTTTGTATTATAGCGTGTAATCACTAGTGCTGCAAATATCCGATAAAATTGAGATCCGGATATTCGGATCCAAAATTATCCGCATATCCGGATCCACTATCCAAAGCTCAAATCTGGATCCGCTATCCGAAACTCGGATCCGAATCCGATTCTCAGATCCGAATCTGCTGTACGGTTCTCGGACCCTCTATCGGATTCTCAGATCCGGATCCACTAACCGGTTTGCTCTATTTATATTATAATTGATGCCAAAGTACCTCTCACTTGTTTTAATTCGGACAAGATCAATTCAAGATTATTTTGCAATGTAGAAAGTGCTTAAAAAGAAAATATCGAACTTATGTTATATGGAAAAAAAGTGCAATAGTTTTTAAAATCAATGAACTCAGGGTAATACCGAATTTCCATGCGCGCAATATTATTTTTTAATCGATCTATTGTAGGTTTTCATAATTTACTACGAAATTTTAATGCACTTTACTATTTGTTTAAGAAAGTTATCGGAGAATGGGGCTGGTCCACGTTATCGGATAATGTATTGGAATCGGAAATATCGGATAAAGAATCGGAATTCAGAATTTCGGACAATGGATCCGAATAATATCAAGATCAGGATAACATCAGTAAACATTACTAAACACTTACTAAAATCGCTACCGGCACCACGTGTGTTTGAGAAGATTTGATCGTTTCTGGTACCGCTACCGCGCCGGTACGTGGCCGCTAACGCCACCGCGACTCTAGCCGCGTTGATTTGTGGAATCCTTTATGTATATGGATGTAGGTATCGGCCAGTGGGAAGCGACCCAAAGGCTATAATAAAATGAACTGCAAGACTTCCATACACATATTTTTTTTTATCTAAACGTGAGAATAATCAGAAACAGGTTATTCGAGTTAATAATGAATCATTGAATTAGAGTTTTTACTCTAATTCAATGATTTCTAAAAGGCATTGCTAATGTTTACATTATAAGTTATTTATTTCGAATGATTATTAGAGTTACATGTATATAGAACCTGGAAATCATAGTTTATTTAGTGCTTTTTATTCTTCTAATAATTAATGGCAGAAATTGTCCGCTATTGAATTAAAAACTGAATTATTATAATGGAAGCATTTTTTTTTTTTTGTATAAGCTGCGACAAAACGTGTTTCCATAATAGAGATAGATTATCCAAATCGTTCAACAAAATCGCCTATTCTAAATAAAATGCAATTAATATCTTATTTCTATTGCTTTATTACCGTGGGATATTTTAAAATTAATAGAAAATACCAGTTTATATTTATCCGCTTGAGAAACAATTTTCTTTTATTTATTAATCGATTATTTATATTATTAGATTATTAATTATTATATTGAAAATATATGGCTATATGTATTAATTATTTTTCTTTAATATATGTGAATATATAAAAAGTGTATCCACATATACATGTACCCTCGACCGTTATTGGTAGATATTCAGTTAGTAGTGCTAACAGTAAGACAGTTTATCACTTTAATGTATGTATATCGCTGTATAAGGAAAACTGCTACAAAATGTAGCAGCTCTTTTAAACTGCTAACCAAAAGTAGCAGTAGCAGGTTGTAGCTGCTAACGCAAAGAAGCAGTTTTACACATCAGTGTGTGTAATACACTTAAATTGATCAATAAATTGACGGATTCAAATTGACCAAGAAATTGATGAATTTAGAACCGGTTCTAATTTTCGTCAGTTTTTAGTAACTTTCTGGTGATTTTGTAGATTTCGTTGTAGTACCAACTGATGGTATTTGACACACGTGTTCTTTGCATATATACGTAAATAAATATTAAATTGTTTGTTTTTGAAACAACATATAAGTAAACTTCATCTGGTTGGTTAGACCATGGCTTGATCGTGCGAAAGGCAACGTAAAATCAGTTCATAATGTTGTCACAGATCCTGGCCAGTTTAAAATTTATCATAATGGATGAAGACGTCTTCAATAAGTTATTGAATATGATATCGTTTAAAATATCAAAAGAAGTTAACTCTAAGATTCTTGGCAACTAGAAAAACAAGTTAAAGTTATTACTATTTGTATTCATGTTCTGGATTTACAACATTTATAAGTATTTGCGAACTACATGCAACACCAATGACCAAAACCAAATAATTTCATTCAACCCAAAACCATAGTATACAGTAATGACACTTGGCCTATTTATGAATTAAATCTATCAGCCAATTTTGTTCTTGAAGTGCTCATTCTAAACCAATGGAAGACCGATTTCTGGTGCACGTCAGCCAATATTTCAACACGTAAAATATTGGCTGACTGTCATTACTGTATTCTCTCTACTCTGTGCTCAAACGTCAGAAACATTTTATTTAGAATTCCTACATTCTAGCGCTATAATCGACCAATTTATTGATTAGTGTAATACGAATCCTCAATTTTCAATTTCTTAACCGATTAATTGATCAGTGTAATACCGCTATAAAAAAGAATAGAATTATTTACACCAGGTATATTTCACCATAAAACCTAAAAAAGGTACTACGAGGAGCCTAACCAACACAATCCAGTTTATTTGATCGACTGAATTTAATTTTATCATCTAAATAATACGAAAATCATGTGATTATGTTAGTAGTACCTAGCTTTTCTGTATTTAATATAAGACCTTTTTCTGTATATAAAGATACTTATCTTCTTTTTACATAAACTTTCTAATGCAGCTTTACAGAACTATTTTTTTAACAATCTTCAGATAAGCCAATTAATTAATTCTTTAGTGCTATTTATTTTCAATGTTGCCATGACCATTAATTAATTTTTTTTTAAATTAGGGGTTTGGACATCAGATGCTATGCATAGTGTTGCAATATTGGAGATTGGCAGAAAACTCAAAGAAAGGCTGCGCATTACTCAGAAGGTGACTATAGGATATCAAGTGCATAAAGATACAATGGATAAAGCAAGCTCAGCCACCAAAAATTCATATACCGTATAACAGTAATGTTTTTGTGAGCTTCGGGCTCAGCAAGGAAGCCGTTCTGTTACAAATTATTATTTATTTGAGTCTCCCGTTCTCATGAATAATTTTTTCTTACAATACATATTACTAAACGGAATGGCATCTTGAGGAGCTACTTGGTTACGTTTTTTTATTTTTTGATGTATTGTAATATTCTTTTGTGGTTAACGTACTGCTGTACATTTACTTAAGAATTAATACTTTTCTCATATATTTATTTCTTTCATTTAAAAATGCGTCAGACTATTTTAATTTTTTATTAATAAATGTGCAGTTACACTATATGTACGATTATACATTATACATATTTTAACAGATATTTGAATTAATAAATAGTGGAATTTGTTTATTAATATTTGTCAATTATTTTAAAAGATTCTATGAACTAATGATTCTGATTAGGTGATGAAAACCAATCAACCAGTGCAGATCCAAATTTTAAAATTGAGCATTCGGAATTTTCATTTAGCGTACTGAAAAGTTTATATGAAATACATGTTCTTTTGTGATACGTGCTAATTATGATGGTACCGGATGGCAGTAGCGTAGCGGCAGCGGCGTGGGTAGGGGTAATTTTCAACTCGTAGTCGATCTCGACAGTACCGCGAGAGAGTTCAAAGCGACAGTACGCTGCACGTCAAATAAGTACGCGGAGATGGGACGCCCAAAGGGTGTAACGTTCCCTTCGAATGTGAATAAATATCTCAGGCATTTCCCTGGATTAGAATATAGAAGTCCGCATATTCATTGCACAATATGCAATAGCGGATTGCTAAGTCGCGATAGGTTTGAATGTAGAAAACATTGTAAAAGTAAACGTCATGTATTGAATTTAAAAAACAGTATTCCATACTGGCAATTTTTATATGATTTTATTTTTATGATAAGTGTGTGCAACATCCCACAACATCCTAGTATCTAATGAACACTTTCGCCATTTTAAAGCTAAGTATGTTCCCTCATGGAAGCTGCCACGTGTGCAAGGTACAGTAAAGGAATGTATAAAAGACGAGTTGAGAAATAAGAAAAATCTGCCTATGTGTGGATGAAACGACTGATGCTTAGAAACACAGCGTCATTCATGTTGTAGCGCGTCCTTTAAAACGTGATGGTCCACCAGCTTCATTGTTGTTATCCAGTAAATGGATTCAGAAAACTAATGCAGAAACCGTTGTCAAGATAATAAAATATTCGTTGAGAGAATTTTGTATCACAGGAACCCAAGTCACAATGTTCGTTACTGACGGAGTCGCAACAATGCTGAGAGTTGGTAGGATGTTGAAAATATGCTTTCCGACTCTTCTTCACATAACATGCCTCATACACGCATGTCACCTCGTAGCAGAAACCATTCGAAAGAAGTATCCGATGGTGGATAAGTTAATAGCATCTACCAAAAAAGTGTTCATCAAATCAATTGTGTCCGAAATTACCACCACCACCTCAGCTTGTAATAACGCGACGGGGAACATGGCTCCAGGCAGTAACTTACTATCAGAAATATTTTTCACAAGTGAAATGTCATCTTGAAACTTGATTCAAATGATTCTGCAGCAGTTCCAGATAGTCAACAACTTTTTTCCAATTCGGACGTTCAACAACAAATAGATGAAATTTCTATGAACTATTCTGAAGTTGCACAAGCTATTGAGCAATTAGAAAACTTATCTGCACGAGACGCATTAATTTGCACAAACAATTTACAAGCCGCTCTAGAAAACTTGACGAACACTATAGGAGTCGATGTTGCCCAAAAATTTGGTGCAATTTTAACGAAAAATCCCGATTTACAAAAGGTTCGGTCTATAACTGAAAATCAAGAGTGCCCAGATGAGGAAAAGAAATATCTGACATTTGCAAATCTTACTTCACTGGATATCGAACGATCATTTTCGAAGTATACGACAACGTATACACAACACCGTCGACAGCTGAATGAATCGACAATGGAAGCGTTGCCGATGTTGCAATTTTACGCAGCTTCCCAGGACGGTTGCCAATTGCTACAGTGGACATCAAGACAACAGGAAAAGGTAACAATATTATTTTTCACTAATATTGTATATTACGTACCTACTTTTATGCGGTGCGCCACTGCCGGTACCACCTTTTTAACAAACTCTAGTGATAGCTCAATATTTACTTTCTATTTATGCGCATAAAGTTAGCAATTATAAAAAAAGATAATTAGGTCTTAATTGAGAAGGTATATTGCAAAACGCAGTTTTTAAGTTGTGTGCTTTTCTACAAATAACATAGATGCATATATCCTACATAGAATGTTTTTTCAAAAGATACTATGTTGTGCCAGAAGGGAGATACTACTGTAGAAGTTTTCAAAAATATTGCATGTTTTCTTAATTCACCAGGGGCACATGAAAAATAAATAATGCATTTTGAATTATGCCAAAAACTACGTTTTGCAATGTGTCTCCTCAATTGTCGTTTTCACTATTTTGGTAGTCGTATTGATTGACGCCCCATTTGTTTTTCATGTATAGTTTCTTATATGTCGATTGTTTGGCTTTATTCTGCAACTTTTAATGTTATTAATTTCTTTATTATATATATATAATATACATA
Source organism: Dynastes maya (assembly GCA_029619315.2). Taxonomy (NCBI): domain Eukaryota; kingdom Metazoa; phylum Arthropoda; class Insecta; order Coleoptera; family Scarabaeidae; genus Dynastes; species Dynastes maya. The sequence goes on from JAROYE020000001.1 coordinate 39,671,679, forward strand.
GATTATTTTTAACTGGGTAACTTGCGTTAAGCGATATTTATTTGTTGAAAATGCCTTTAACTTTGATATTCTTTTTAAATAAATTATTTTCACTCACAACTATTTACTCTTGCAAACTCAGCTTCCTTTGGTGAGCTGTTGTTCTGCATAAAGGATGACATTACGTCTCAAAACACCAACATGATAGACACGTTAACGAAGGAAGAAACAACAGTTAAGGGATTACAAAACTGGGAGATTAATGAAGCTCTAATGGTCAATAGGACCAATAATCGCTACAGAGAAGCATTGATTTATACCGTAAAATTTTGGATTGAGCAGTGTCAATGGAACATATTCCTGCGCCGAGCAATTTTACTTGTTATGTTTCATTGGAAGAGGTTAAATACATCGGTTACAGTTGCCATTTTTGTATTTGCAAATATTTGCTGTTGTGAGTCAGCCATATTGTTCTAAATCGGATCTGATCTTATCGATGGAACAAACATTATTGCTCTAAATTCTCTAATGGAACGTGGAACTCGTGCTCCGACCATGCTGCGAGTGCTCTGGAGTTACCAATAGAATACGCTATAATTGCTTTGTAAGTGAAGAAGAGTTCCCTGACAATATGAAAAAAATTAATAGTTTGTATTTTTTGTTCTGCTTCGGATTTTGTTGAAAAATTTGGAAATATTCACAAATTTCAATCTATGATGCGTTTTTTCCTTTGTCTTTGTACTCATCATTTGAAGTATTCCAAATTATGGACGTTTTTTCGACTTCGACAGTAATTCCACGTCCATTTTAGCACAAGTACTTCGAAAACGAACGTTATAATACACGGTAGTGTGAACATATGTATTTATTCAATGTAATGGATCACTGTCCGCATGCAAATCACAACATGCGTTTTAGCGTTATTCGTCCATGCAAAACAATTTATACGTTACAGTGAACGTTCAAATGTACGTCTGCGGAAAATGCGTACACGTACAGTTATGGAATAATGTAATGAAACGATACGAAAACCACGCGCAGGTTAGAGGGCGACCCTGTAACGAGGCTTCGTCACCTTGAGGACGGTAGACGAAGACGCAAGTAATATTTGTCTCGCAATCATTCATTGATTTACAGCCGGCAATAGACACTTTGGGACGATACGATAATTTTAGTTTAAGCATTTATGTCTTTTACATCGTCTTGAGGTTTGTTTCGGAAATAATACTTATTGCCTGTGTTTTTATCTCGTATATGCACGAAATTCTTCTGTTGATTTGATTCGTTGGAAATAGAATAGAAGCATTATTTAAGCATTATTTAATTTTTGCCACGCTATTCTTATATAATATATCAATGTGTATATATACTACATATGTATGTAATAAATAAAATCTTGGGTGGCGCAATAGTGTAGCAAAGCTCGATATATCCACTATTAAGAGTCATATCAAAATAACTTTCTAATGCAAATTGTAGATACTCCTAAATATAACATTTTACAATTATTCACATTTATCCAGGATGTTCCATAATTGCATGGTGACCCCAACTTCTGTTTTTCTTAATGGGACATTCTATATATTCATTTAAATTTTGGTTAGGCTCATCTGCTCCATACTCCCAATATAGGTTTTCATTGCGTTACTAAGTATTTGAAAAGTTATTGTCAATTTAATTCTAAAAACATGACAACCTGTATCTTGAAAAATAATGAATACTCAATCGTCCTCAAATGTCCACCCATAACATCAATACAGCATTGTAAGCGTTTCTCAAATGAACGGCTTACATTCCTTAACATGTCTATATGAATACTATGAAATGCTTCTCTTATTCTGTTCTTCAGATCATCTGATGGAGGGTTCCGGTACAGTTTTTTCCGTAGTAACAGTTTTTGTTCTTTAGTGCTTCTCGTGCACTACTGAGTCTGTACTTCAAACGCTTTTCTGTCAGGTTGTCTTCATCTAGGATATCTCTCTAGATAAATCCTTTTTACAAGTTAGCAATTTTTCATACATCCACTCAAGACCCAAAACATGTCTGTTAACTCATCAAAAGAATAGTTCGTTTTGAAAAATATTTGCCATTTTATAAATTAATACAAGTCAAACGACTAACATTTATTAACTATAGCTGCTTTCTATTTGACTCAAAGTACTGTACTGAACCGTTTGTATGGTACAAATTTCAAATATGTGTGTTCCATTTGAAAAGAACGGATAGTTCCTACCCGTCCTTTTTTTGAAATCCCCTTTCCCTTCGTGTCCCTACCGAATATTTGATACGTTCCGTATTGTTCTGTTAACGCATGCGCAAAACATAGGTTTATTGATATTCTCCACATTATTACACTCACTGAGGTTAGATTTAGGGTTACACCTGTGTTCATAATTCGAAATTTGATTTACATTACATACTGGACTTATTTCGGCGAATTTCCTTTTGTTTACATTTCTCAATATATAAAGTTAGGTTAGAATGATTATATTTATGTCCACTGCCAAAAATGCATGTCCCATTTAGGTCACTGTCAGTACCGTTCAGTACAGTACTTTGAGGAACGATACGGTACAGTTAATAAAACAAATCGAAAGCAGCTTATGTCTAATAGTTCGTTACCTAAAAGTTAATTGCGCATAGTTTGGTTATTGGAATAGCTTTTTATAATAATATGAAATATTTGCTCAACCATTGAATTTAGGTATAGGGAATGCTTAATAGAAATAAGAGTACGTAATGTACTCCTTTTACTTTAGATATAACATACATGTCCATTTGAAAAAAAAAAAACGAGAAAATCGTAAATTTCCATTTTGACTTACCTTGTACAAATGCGGCACTTATGGAAACAAATTACAGTTGATATCGAAGTAAGAATATATTCCTAAACTCGTGGTAGAGCTGACTCAAAATGAGAAATACATCTGACGTCATATGTGCAAAGGGACTATTTTCGTCGGGCGAGTCTATTATTACGCGGCATTTGAAAAATAGGGGTGGAAGTTTCGATAGCGTGCCAAGCTTTGATTAGCTCCATACAGCTTGTTATCTTGGATAGATTTCACTTGTTTTGTTAGTCTAGGCTGTTATCGTTCCATTTTTTATTAAGAAAACTTTCTTTTTTAAGACATTTGAAAGGGTATATTACTGTGGTAAAGTTCAAATGCAAATAAATAAAGTAGGTAGATATATAGGTATGTTATATTAATTGCACAAATTGTAGCGATGGCGTTGACATCGAAAGGAGTTGGCGTCAAAGGAAAAGTTATCCACAGCCAAGGCAGAGAAATTATCGCCAATATTTTGAAATTTATAAAACAAGAAGCAGAAGATGATAAACTAAGTATTCCCTTGAAACATTACAAGGCCAGATTACTTGCTGCGACAGGTGTATCTGAAAAAACATACTGAAGTATTACGAAAGAGTGTGAGGATATACATTTAGGAAAGATTACTTATTTTTCTACTTTTCATAAGTAAGGTTCGACAAACGAGTACAACGTCAGAGGCGTATCGCGCAAAAGTAGTATATTCCAACCCTTTATTGACGTCTTGATGTTTTGATGCAGTAGTATTTTGTCGCAGTGAACATCATATATTATTTTTTAATAATACTGTATCTCACGTACCTACTTTTGCGCGATACGCCTCTGACGTTGCACTCGTTTGTCGAACCTTACTCATAAGAGGAGATCACATAAAAGTCCGAAGAGTACAGTTCGTGGAGAAGATACTGCAACAATTCGGTCAATTATTCATAACTTTTACATTTATCAAAAGAAACGTCCCACTTTAAAAGGTATTTCAAAATAGTTTTCTTTTATCATATGTGTATCAATCATTCAAATAAATTAAAGGTGGTTGAATGAAAGGTCCACTTTCTCACAATAACTCAATTAAATGAAAATTAGCGACCGAAAATTAAGTTATTGTGAGAAAGTAGACATTTCATTCAACCACCTTTAATATGTATTCCTCACACAGAGCCGCATTAGATCAATTACATTCAAATAAAGTTGGCATCAAGTTGTCCCTTGGACATAAAGTTGCATGTCGCAGCTGGAACGGTACTACATTCAGACTGTAGATGAGAATTCGCAAGTAAGAACACTAGTTCTATTAAATAAGTGTGGAAGTTAAAATGCATAATTATTTTTAGATGGCGGAAAACCTCTGATCCGCTTTGTTTTGTAATATCATGAAGAAATAAATATATACCTTTATAATTATTTTTGAATAATCCTAAATAATATAGTAATAAAACATTACACAAAGTTGAATAATTTTGTTGACAATATTTTACGAGAAAAAGAAAGTTTTATAATTGGAATTTTATTTAGATTCTTTAACGAAGCAAAAGTAAGGTGGGTATAATGATAATCCATCTCATTTCCTTAAATTACAAAGCACAGGTATTTTTAATCTAGGTTGTAATGAAGCAAGAAAATTATGTATCTACTAGAATAGTATATATCTACTCTTTCGAGAGTAGATATATAATTATAATTTTCGAGACTAAAGTGTTATTTTGAGATGAAATTGCATCAAAGTTTGGGTAAAGCGTTGTTAAATGTTGTATAGCAATATTTTTATTTATTAATTCCTATTGTTTATCAATCATTAAACTATTTTCGTTCTATTTTTACCCTATTAAGCACCTCTATTTGTTTAAATTACCAACGCCGCTGGCACATTTTCTTCGCGCAGCTAACAATGACGACATATGTACTTCTCATTTTGGCTGAGCTCTAGTATTAAAAAGATTAAGCATTCATTATTTCTCACCCTATATATAAGATATGGGTTATTCAGTTTGCCATGTTTTTAGAATAAAATTGACCATAACTTTTCAAATACCCAGTACAACGTAATGAAACTCTATATTGGGAGTATGGGTGAGATGAGCTTAAATTAATATAGAGGGTGTTAAAAAAAACGTTTAATTATTTAAGGAGCATATATTATGATCAAAAACAAGTAAAAAAGCCCTAATGAACATGGGTCCGCAAAACAACCGTTTTCGAGATAAGCGCAATTGTTTTTTTTTAATTATTTTAGCGCTACAGAACACGATAATCACAGATGTTTGAGATATCCTCCTTCCATTTCAACACAGGATGTACATCTTCTTAAGAAGGAACTCCGTACCCTTTCCAAAAAGCCCGGTTTTGCTTGAATTGTTTGACAACATTGTTCAATTCGCTGTTGCAACTCGGCAAGATTATTTACTGGTGTTTCGTACACTAAACTTTTCAAGTAACCCCAAATACAAAAATATAAGGGATTTAGGTCGGGAGACTGACAGACCACTGACAGAATATCTTTCTTGCTCGGTAGTCAGGACGAGAAAGGGCTTGTACCCGTTGGTATACCCGTATGGTACGGATATAAAAGTTGTTGGTGGAGAGTTCTCCAAACAAGAGGACTACTTACGCCTACTTCAGCCGAAATTTTTCTCACGCTAGTTTCGGGGTTTTTATCTACTATTGCCAAGATTTGTTCTTCAACCTCAGGCATACACACTGACCTTGGACGTCCGCTTTCGTAAGCGCGTTTTTTGAAGGAACCACTCAACCGCTAGTAAACGTTTCCAAACATCACATGCGAAGGTCGTTGACGATTGGGAAAAGTCTCGCAATCAAGGCGACGTGCTTCCAAAGCATTCCCATCGGCACGACCACACATGAAAACCATGTCGGCCATTTCATCATTTGAATAAGGCATTGCAAATCGGAAATTAATTTCACTTGCGTCGAAAATAAATTCACTACCAGAAAGCAGCTTTTGAATTGACAGTGAACTGATTAATAACGCAAATTTCATATGAAAACAAAATGTTTTACTTAAAGTTGTTTTTTTTTATTAAATCGTATTTATTTGGAAAACAGCGTATGCATAGTACTGCGAACTGATAATAAAATTTATGAAAACAATTGTTGTACTTTAGAGAAAGTCGTGGTTTCTATGACTAAAGCAATCAAAAAAAAACACTAAACTGATAATGAAAATTGTGGCTTTCATTGATGTTCAAAAGAGACAAATGCACTTATCACGAAAACGGTTGATTTGCGGACCCATGTTCATTAGGGCTTTTTTACTTGTTTTTGATCGTAATATATGTTCCTTAAATATTTAAACGTTTTTTTAATACCCTGTATAGGATACCCCATTAAAAAAAACGTAAGTTAGATTCACCCTGGAATTATGGAACATCCTGTATAAATGTGAATAATTTTTAAATGTTAGGTTTAGGAATGACTGCAATTTTTATTAGAAAAATCTTTTGATATCACTCTTAATAGCGGATATATGGAGCCACACTATTGCGCCACTCTGTATATATACATATTACATTTAGCGCTGTAACATGTCCAGAAATGTTTATGTATTAACGACTCTTAATAAAATTGTGGATCAGTGTGCATCTATTTTATACAAAAATAAGTTTTAATTTTTACAAAACATCGTTTTCATCTCAATTATTATTCATTTTATATTCTCAACAAAATCAATGCATGTAATCCTGCATTATTAATGTGTTCAAATATTTTTTTGTTTGAAATTATGAGTAAAAATAGCCACCACGCCCATAATTTTACTTGCTATTTAATAATTTTCAATGAAATCAAAATAAAAAAAGAATTACCTAAGTTATTTCATTTTTATTTATATAAGTATACACACATAGATATGCATACATACATACATATATAATTCTTGCGTCAAGGTATATATGTATATATATACATGGTTTCGAACACTTCTTTCTGAAATTAACACTTGAGCAATCCGTTGTCGGGTAATAAATCATTGGAACGAACGAGGAACTATTCCTTGCGTCTTCGTTTACCTGTTACGAGGGTGACATAGCCTCGTAACAGGGTCGTCTTCCAAAACTGCGCGTGGTTTTGAATAGTCTCAACACTTAATTCCATAACTGTACATAATCTTTATAAAATTACGACACACGTTACAACGGACGCATTTACACGCTCGTGTATCTCAAGTATTCGTTCAAGTTAGAACACTAGAACTGTAAAAAAATCAATTACATGTAAAATATAACGTTATCTTCTATTCTGAAATCGATTATCGACAAATATATTGCGATTACTCGAAATATAATAGAGGACTGTGGGTATTGATATTAAAATAATCGACACCATTCACATAAATTAAAATCTTTACAACCTTCGCATAGCAAACATGCTGTCGTTGATCGTTAAATTAGGATCACTTCATATAATTAAAAAAATCTGATTTAATAAATTTTGTACTATAAATAAACCAATTATTACGGATACGTATATTGGGGAATTGTTTTAATGATTAGACCTACATGGCAGGTAGGTTAGTATTACCCCTCTTGGACCTATAAATTAGTTCATCTCCAATTATTGTACCGAGATTTAATGTGTTTCAAAATTGAAATAAACATTTCTGCCGTGCTCAGTATGTTAGAAGACGCTAAAATGAACATTATAAAGAAGACTGCACTGCGAAAACAGTAAAACATCCACCTTATGTAATATGTTGGTTGTACATACATTACAACATAAGAGGGTCACTGTATATCTTAGAAAAGAAACCGACCAAAAATGACACCAAAACGTTTTAAGATTATTTATTACTGTATTGTGTTCTGGTTCGTTAGTGTACTTGTGAAAGAGGATGAAATCGATAAAACGGAATTGTATTTTATAGCAACATATATTCAGCCATTTTAATTCTGCCTCCATCTACCTCGGTCGCGTTGCGTACATACACTACTACTCCAATGTAACTTGTCCGTGTCCCTCAGTGACAGAGTGCAACACTAGTTGCCTACCCAACAATTACTACCATATATTGGGAGATTAGAAGAAACTAACAGCCCATGCACATTTATTATTTGTATGCTCCATGTTATAAACGGCAATCTATTAAAAATCATCTCAACTCGGAAATTTTTCCGTTGCTGGATTGGACCGGAAATACTCATAAAAAACATGGTATCATTGGAAAAATGTATGAATGAAGAATGTGAAAAATGTTAAAATTGAGGTCATACTAAATACTAACCAATCTACATGTACTTTCGTTTATTTTAATAATTATTTATGAAGTTGTACAGAAAAATCGTTTTCTACTTGTTTTATTTATATACAGAATTACCATAATTTCCTAGTGGTCTTACTTTAATGACTAACGACTATACAAATTAAGTTGGACAATTCTGAACGTGCCCGAATAAGTAGGCAAATATAAGCTCCAATATACACTTAAACTGTCATTCAACTTACAATCGATGTTCTTCGACCTCGGTAAGATTGGGCTGATTTGATGAACAACGGGACATAACTTCTAAATTTACTGTGAAAATATAAATTGTTAAAAATAAAAGCCCCTAAATCAGTTTAAATTAGTTACTTGGACGTTTTGTTATAGTACTTCATACTTGACGATTAGAAAAAAAAAATAATCCACTTGTTACAGTACGTTGGTAGGTTGCAGATATGCACATTGCTCAGTACGTGCACTAAATATGAATAGCATACGACTGCTTAGAACGCCTTAACACGTTAATTTTTCAAGAACAATATAACATAAACCTGAAAAGTGGATACGAACTTCTTGTTTGGTATGCTTGTATGGGAACTTCTATATCCTAGCATAGAACACCATTTTGAGTACATCATCTATTTAGCATATTAAATAAAATATTCACCACAAACTAACACTCGGCTATTCATGACAGATAAAAAAAAAAAATAATTTTCGGCTGCATGTTGCATAACTGTTGCAATGAATTTGATTTAATGATGATCTAATGATGTCTTAATAGCAAATGGGTGCATGCCAGATGACTCTGTTGGGGAAGTGCATGGTGGAGAATTACGAAAGCAATTTATAAATAATGTAATATATATATACATATAGACAAACAAAATTACAAAAATTACAACTAAAAACCTGTTGTATTAAAAGTTACGTAAAGAATAAAAAAAAAAACAACAGAAACTAAACCAATTCAGTTTTTTTTTTTTTTGGCGACACCCACATTTTTCGCTGTACGCATTCGTCTTACGGTTCTTTGCAGTAGCCTCTCTACGGGGTACAACCTCGGGAATCTTCGGGAGATTTCCCTTTAACGAGGCTACGACATAACTTTATTTGCCGATTGTACATTGATATGTATACAGAATTACTGAAACAATAACTATAGAACTACAAGACAATTGGTATGTTTTGAAATTTCCAACATAATTTTATTTTTGCAATGAATAATGACTGGTTCTATCATTTTGCAGCTATTGATCGTAGAGATTGTTTTTTGTCAATAACACTTTTACATGTTATTTTCGTCAATATAAAACTCGTTGCGTTTTTTTTTTACGTGCGAACTATTATTCCTAAAAATTTAATTTAAATTAACGGTTACATTACATTGATACACGTATAAATGCGCTCCCACTATGAACGTATCAATGTACCTACCTCATTACAATATTCCGACAAAAACGCCATGCAAATTTAACCTAGGCTTTTTTGGCGGTATAATTTCACAGTCTTATAATCAAGTAATGATATCTCTTAAACTTCATTATTGAATACAGGATCACACCTTAATCATAATTACATAAAACGTATATTTATAAGGGTAAAGAAACTTACCTTAGCAAAAAACTATAAATTTTAATTACTTCGAACGCAAGTACCCTTCGTAATTCAAACTATATTGAACCACAATAACTCTTTCTATCAGTGAAATAGAAAATCTATTTATATTACGCTGCCCATTTAAAATTGCAGTGTATCAATGTGCCTCTTCCTTCCCTAACTTTAAAATGAATATTTTTGAGCGTAGATCTATTGCACCTGTTTACATTTTGTAAACTTCAAAGTTTACGTGCATAATTGGAAGTAGGTACATGTTTGAGGCATTTGTTAAGTAATGCTACAAATTAGATTTTTAGAGTGAAGTATGCAATTATAGCTATAAAAACGATGTTATCGTGACAATGTTCTTATGTCAAGTCTCTGTGACATTTTATAGTGCCATCTCCAAATTTGGTTCCAATCGCTTAACATTTGTCACTTGTATATCAGTTTAAAGAAGCGAAACCGAGTAATTTAAATCTTGAACACAGAAGCGTCATGAAATTTCTGTTGAAAGAAGGCAGTAGCCCGGAGAATATCCATTAAGAGAATGGAGAAAATAGTCCGTCCTACTTCCAAGTCAAATATTGGTACAAGCAGTTTAAATGGGGCAGGGAATCAATTCATGATGACTAGAGACGGGATTTTAGGCAAAATGCCTGTTTGTTTAGATTCAAGGCAAATTAAAAATAATACAAAATCTATATGTTTCTCGACAAATCAAAGCGATCTAGCTATGTTTTATTTTGCCTAGTTGCCTATTTGGACTTTTAACAGCCTAAATCGTGGTTTTTCGCCTATTTTGTCCTAAAATCATATTTATTTGGTCTAAACTTTTTTTTTTAATTTTAAATAAATATGGTTTTTACACAGCTGCATCTTTCTTAAATGTAAATTTTAGTTTTACAGCTAAAATGCTATAAACTAATACAACGATGGGTTTTCCCGTCTATTGTGTGAGGGGCAAAGTTTGGATCTGCCTGCCGTAAAATTTATATTACTACCCTATTGAAGATATATCCTCAATTATCGGCTTCTCGCTCTCGGGTTCATTTACCTGCACCCTCGTTTTTATTTTACGGGAATCCCTATCGGCTTGTTTACGCCCTGTAATTTAAACCATATAAGCAAATGTCTTCTCCCTGTTAACGTGATTAATGAATACACGATGCCCATTCATAGTTTATACAATGGACATCTTGATATTGCAGTTTAGATTTTATATTTATTCTCTTAATGTTTCTCTGGAGCGTATATGTGTGTGTTCCTATAGCGAGGTGGACTATTGACGAATCAGTATACAGTGAAAGACGTACTTTGAATTTTCATTTATATCGTAGCTTGCAACGAATATTTTTCGGTAGTTTTCTGTCGGTTTGTGCTTGTTTATCTACTCAGTGTATTGTTTATTTCCATCTACAACAATACCAAAATCCAAGGAATCACATAGCGATAAAGTTCAAAAATGGCTGAAGGCAATTGGAGGCACTACTGTTTTTCAGCTAAATCCAAGCAACAGTGAAGAGTTGTTTTGTAAAGCGTGCGGAAAAATGGTAAAGGACGTTTTTGTTTTTCTTTCCTAACTTGCTTCAAAAATATTATTGTAGTTAACTTGCAAAAAGAAAAATCATTTAGAGCAACATGCTACTGCTCCTGGACATCAGGCAAATCTTAGGAAACCGTTGAGGAACCAAATGTTAATAGACACCAAAAATTCAAGAGAAATCGACGTTTTTAATCGAGATTTATGCGACGCTTTTATGTCTGCCAATATTCCTCTAGACAGATTAAACTATTCAAAACTGCGAAATTTTCTCACTAAATACTGCAACAAGAACGTGGCAAGCGTGGAAACCTTAAGAACATATGTAACAAAATGTTACAATGAGGTAATTAATATAATAAATAATAATTTAAAAATGTATTTTCATACTTGAGTGTCATTAAGATTTTGTTTACACCTATAATATTTTTATTAATTTTTTAGGACTATTAATACTATTCGCGAAGTTGGTAACAACGATATTTGGATATCTATAGATGAGACGACTGACTCTAAAGGTCGTATTATGGCAAATATGATTGTGGGTAAGCTTTGTTCTGAAACACCAGGAAAACCATATTTACTGGCTACAAAGCAACTTGAAAGAACAAATTGCAATACAATGGCAAGATTCGTGAACCAAGCTTTAGGTAAGATGTATTATGCAAAAAACTTACTTTAATAATATTGTAAATTTAATGCTAGATATTTAAGTTAAAGGCAACTCTTGTGTTTTAGGTATTTTGTGGCCAACAGATGGAATTAAGTACGAAAAAGTCAAGCTTTAAGTCACGGATGGTGCTTCTTATATGCTCAAATGTGGTACAAATTTGAAGATTTTTTATAAAAATCTTAATCATTTAACATGCTTTGCACACGGACTCAATTTGGTGTGTGAATGTCTAAGAAATCAATATGCTAATGTTAATGGTTTCATTTCAAATACCAAGGGTCTTTTTAAAAGCTCCACTGCGTGTGGCAGTGTATAAAGAAAATCTGCCAGATCTCCCTTTGCCTCCCGAACCTGTCTTAACACGTTGGGGAACTTGGTTAGAGGCGGTAGTTTTTTATGCTAATAATTTCGAAGCAATAAAATCAGTAAGTACTTTTTTAGCAAAATTTTTAAATAAGATTGTTTTTATTTAACGCTTTATGTTTTAGGTTGTAATATCGTTTGACAAAGATTCAGCTAACTGTATTGAGCAAGCGCAAGAATACTTTTCCAATCAAAATGTCAAAAACGATCTTTTATACATCAAGTCGCATTATAAATTTCTCATTGATAACATCAAAAGATTAGGAACATTCGGCCTTCCTCTTACAGATTCTGTTGCAGTAATTAATAATGCCGAAGCAGCTCTCAAGAATGCCCCAGGAAAAGTTGGCAAAATAATTTTGTCAAAGTTTAACCAAGTGATTTCAAAAAATCCAGGCTTCAAAACGGTTAAAGAGTTTGCTGAGCTGCTCAGTGGCGAAGCAGTTGAAACTACCGCTCATACCACAGCTGACTGGTCCATATTTAAGTTTTGTCCTACAACCTCGTCTGGCGTAGAACGTTCATTTTCTTCGTACAAACTGCTGTTTTCCGACCGAAGAACAAATTTTACTAACGACAACTTGGAAAATATCTTGTGTGCTACGCAGACGCGAAATTTGAGGACATGTTAATTTATTTATTTATTATTTTAAACCAAATGAATCTACATATTTTAGTTATTAGTTAAAATTCGTATGTTTTATTTCTTTTTATGGCTGAAATGTACCTAAAATTACATTAAATATCGTCTTCTTATTCATGTTTTTTTAAAATAAAATGATTTTTGTGTTTACCTTTTTTTTTAAGTATTTGCCTAACATGCCTAAATCACAGTTTTTCGTCCTAAATACATAGTTTTTAAGGCCTAGAAAAGGGCATTTTTAGCTGTTTTTTACGTCCTAAAATCTCGTCTCTAATAATGACGCAAAGTGTGAAAGACCTCTGGAAGCACGAACTGAAGAAATCATCAACAAAGCTGAAGATTTAGTGTTGGCTGGCCGCCTAGTAAAAGTTTCAGTTATTGCTAGAAAAATAGGAATATCAGCAGACACGAGTATTTCTAAATTGTACATGAAGATTTGGGAATGAGCAAAGTGTCGGCACGATGGATTTCCAGGCTGCTCAGTCCCGATCAAAAGCGGCGTAGATGACAAATTTGCGAAGAGAATTTGACTACTTTATCCCAAAACGCAAACTTCTATAGAATTATAACCGGGGATAAGACCTGGGCACAACACTGCCCTCCGCGCGGAAAATGTCCACGCAACGGAGGGAATTCTTTTGAGTACATGCCAAAAGGGGCAAAATCTTCAAAACCATTTGAGAGGGCGTCGCCTTTTATCGAATGATGAATTGGAAATCGCTGCGGAGCCGTATTTTGCAGAATTACCAAAAGGTTGTTTCATAGTTAGGTAGACAACATAAAAAACTCTCCTTGTATATATCATATTTGCAATAAGCAATTGATCAAAATCAAGTTAAGCGATATTAGAAGCAATTAAAGTACGTTAATTAAATATAAGAGTCGTTCTTGTCATTGTTTATATGTGTATCGACCTTAGTTATACATATGCCTTGTTAACTATAAGCTTAAAATATTTGCTTGTAATCTTAATGATTTATATATAAAACTAAAAAAATATCTGTTTCAATTTTAAATAACGGATTTATATTGAAGTAATAAAGATGAATAGGTAAATATAGCGTACCATCATTCCATAAAAATCCGGGACTCTTATGAGCTCAGTTTGACGTTTTTTCAATCGTGACAATAACTTGTCCATTTACGATTGACACTGACAGACAATTTGACATATTTTTTCATAGTTTACAAGACATGTTTAAAACGGTTAATAGTCATAATAGTATCTATTGTCCCCGATTTTTATGAAAGCGATGGTACGTTAACATAAAAACTCACAAATACAATATATAGTTTTTAGACTAATTAATTACAACCTACTACTAATAACAAATGATCAAAAAAGTCACTTAACATTGGCGCAAAATATAACAAATTTCTTGTTTAGTAAAATATGTTTAAAATACGCTGACAACAAAATATTGTTTTCCCAAATAACGAAAGGCAAACGTAATTCTAGCACGTAAGGAGTGATTTTTTTGATCATTGGGTAAAAAGTAAAAAGAGAATAAATTTCAACATAATTTTCTTTAAAAATTGGAGTACTTAATAAACATATTTTAAAAAACGAATTTCAACATTTTGATAAACAATGTTATATTGAAAAACAAAAATGAGCTGAATAGGATACTTAAACTGTTATTGCTTAAGCACATTATTGAAATTTCTTTTTATGGAATCTATACTTAATAATAACATCTTACATCTCATAAACGAAATTGAAAAGTGCTTTTGAGTTTTATAATTAGTATAACTTTTCAAGTCATACCTACTGATTTACTTTGCAGCAAATTTTAGAAACATATAATTTGTAACTCAAATAATAAATGGTATCACAGTAGAGGTATTAAATCGATACTTTGAAATCGTTCATAATATCTTCAATTTCGTTACTTAAATCTTTCCTTCTTGCATCCGAGAGAGCTCGCACCAAATTTGTACGGAAATAGTTGGGGGGACAGTCGCGTTTGTAATTTCTCAATATGTTTTGTACTCGCTCAGGAACATCTCTATATTTTGATTCCAAGTTATCGATGTCGCCTTCACGAAATTTCAAGCCCCTAGCAAAATCCTTCCATTTGTATCCAATATCTCGGCCGATAACATAAAATATTCTCTCACATACATTATCAGGTTCTTGTAATGAACCTGAAAAATAAAGTATAAAATATTATATCATATAATAATCATTCTTGTTTGACAATTCAACTATTATTCGTAGGAATACACATTTATTGTAAAATACGTATACGTGGTTCTTAATAAGACAGCAACGATTAAACAAAATCAAATCAAGGTGCCTCTTATAATCAACTGCGTTGGTACAAATATCATTGACTATTTCATACTTAACTTGAAAGATATTGTGTAGTTTTCTTTAGCTTCTGTAATTTGAAGATAGGTTCGTTCAAACGGGCATATGCAATAATTGTTTTTATTGTAGGCATCTGCGCACACAATTTGCAAAGTGCCAAATTGATCGCGCATTAGAATAAATCTAATAAATACAGCTTTTATCCAACTGCTAACAGCTTTTTAAGAATATTAAATAGTCATACGCTGAGGCATGCAATACTTTATGTATTTTTAAAGAATTGTCCACCATTGAAACAAAAAATTGAAAATGTTAAATTTTTTTCTAACAACGAAACTAATGACAAAATAAGGGTACCACAGGCCTTATTTTAAAATTTCCTATATTGTCGTTGTTACAACATAATTAAATACAGACGTAGTTTTATACAGTATGACTCGTTTGAAATGGAAGCACCTCTATAGAATCTCTATTTTACACTAAAATGAAACAAATTTCTTTTAATACATAGTGGATCAAAAAGTCTATTTCTGCACAAAGTTTCAGAAAATCATCTAAATTTTTGAGGCACATTATGATTATTTTTCGAAAATAGCAAAATTTTATTAGCGATTTTTTTAGTAAAAATCTGACTACACCATTGAATTCAGAAAATCATAAAATGGTTTCAAATATGTTTAATAATAAAAAAGTTACAAGGGAATCATTTTTCAAACTTTACTGCGCATTATTTCATAAAATGGCTTTTTAGATCTACTGCTCAAAGTAGATCAAAATTTATGGAAAAAAACAACTAAAAAATATATAGACAAATGGAATTCCTTATTTAAATTTTGCTTCAGCAATTATTAAACCTAGTCTGCAATCATTCAACTATTAATAAAGTTAATGAACAATGAGCAGTAACTATCAATGCCACCGCCTGCATTTGACTTAATTTAAAAATTATTAATACCAACGTTATGACCTACTTTGAATTTCACTTAAATTAAATGTGCTTTTTGAATGAAACAACAATTAGGTACTATTAAGAATTGAAACATTTTTTAAGATCTACAATACAAAAATGTACTAAATAAAAATAGAGCAAGATTAGTTAAAAAATCAATGTAGCTAGTAGGTATTACTTATTTCTTTAAAATTTGCACTTTAGTAGCCGCGTTATTATATTCGCCTTTTTGTTATTGTAGTTAAATTTTAAAAAATGGTTATTTGCAATTTTGTGGTGAGTTTGGTTAATTTTTTGTTTCTTTTTTTGTAAATTTTGATCTATTTGGACAATAGGTGTAAGAAGTGGATTTATAAATAATGCACGGTAAAGTTTGAAAATTGTTTCTCTTATAACTTTTCATTAATAAACATATTTGAATTCAGTTGTGTTCACATGTTTAATAAAAAATTCCCTAATAAAACTTTGCTATTTAGGAACTCGAAAAATAATCATATTATGACTTGAAAATTTAGATGAACTTCTGAAATTTTGCATGGACTTTTTGATCCACTATATATTTGGAAAAAAATTGATTCATTTTAATGTAAAATATAAGTTCTACAGGGTGCTTTCATTTCAAGTGGGTCACACTGTATGTAAAATTGGTTAGAGTAGTCATTATAACAACTAAGTTATGATATAAAATTGACTTTTTTGAAAAAGAGCAGCCCGTACATTTAATTTTTTCTTGCCCTTTCAATTTTCGAACGTGCATAATTGAAAAAAAACCTCATAAGTTCAAATGTTTGGTATACAACCGTGAGAGTTGAAATAATCATAGCAAAGCATATTGTGCATTAGTATACAATGTTGTGTTGCCATTTAATGTTTTGAAATTCAAATTCCCCGTAGGTATATGAATGTGCTGCATTTAACGAAATCAAACCAAAAGTTAATCAGGTATCTCAAAAACCTATTGAGATAAGATAGTACACCAGTAAAATAGGAAGATGTATGATCATACAAATTGAAAAATGAGAGAAAATGGTACAAATCAGCCAATTTTCACTAATTCACATATGGAATGATATGGACAATTTTCCTTATCCCTATAAGTGTATGTATGTACATACATACATACATATTATATTAAACAGAGGGGATTTACCTATGTATACACCTTTAGGTTTTGTTGGCAACGATAAAATTACCTGACATAGAAATAAAACGATCAGTGTAAGTCAGACATAACGTAGTTAATTTTAATATGCTTTATGTAGTATGCATACCTATATTGAATAGTTAAAAACAATATTTAGTGATGCTTTAAAGTGTGTCCGTAAATTGTGTAACAGCCACTACCTGACGTTTTGTAAGTTACACGTAAAATTTACTTAACCTTTAAGTATCTATTGTTTTCTTTTAATGGTCCGCGATATATTACGAAAATACCGGCCGGTCGGAAATGACCGGAACGCTATAGTTGAATGCTGCACTGCGAGACTACAACACGTAGCATTTTTTGTAAGAGAGTCATCAAAAAGAAGGATTATTCAACCTAATGATTCATTGAGTTAAAAGTTTTTATTAGACTCTAATAAAATGCAATATTAATTATTTCGAATGAATAGAATTACTTGTTCATTAAACCAGGCATTGTAATTTATTGGTGTTAGCGTTGGTTTTTTTGTTCTTTCGAGTGCAACGGATTAACTATAAAACAAATGCTCATATAAATATTGTGAGTACCCGATCGAATCGCCGATTTCCACACGGTAGGTGAACAATAACTTATTAGCAACAGTTTGTAACTTAATCAAAATTCTTCATCTGTTATACAAAATGGATCTTTAAAGAACATTTTGTCGCCACAATATCTTAAAATATTAGCTCAAATGAAATGTTTAGATAAGGATGTGTTTGAACGCCATATAATTTTTGTTTTTTTTTTTTATGTGCTTCACCCTATTGTGTGGGATGAAGTGAATCGGCAAATAATTAACCCAAAAAGCGTTTTAATTTTAATCGTCATGAAGCCGATCACTTCTATATTTTTAAAAAGTGGATTAGCAAGAATGTAGTTTCTTTTAAGATACACAAAAAACAAGCGGCAAGTATAAAGAACAGTTTGGTCCACAAAAGGTAAAGTCAACTCTAAAGAATAGTATATTTTTCTAGTAGACTTGGTACACGTTTGGCAACAGAAACAAATTTTAAGTAAGAGAAATAAGAATGATTCAAGGAAGCAGACTATCCCATGTATTACATGTTAGTATAGTCGGTTTTGTGAAAATAATTTTTTTTTTAGGAGAACAGAAAATATCTGACTTATACTAAATTACAATTGGAAATGTCTTTGGATATACACCTCTTCGGACATGTCCAACATTTTTTTTACTATTTGCGATTTTTTTGTGACGGATATATCGAGAACATCCGAGTATACAAATAAAACAGCCTCATTATTAGATTTTTATCTTAAGGTGTTAATAGTAAACATATCGTCATGACTTTGGTTGCTACGTTGGTCTATTTTGTTTCTATAGACACGTGGCATATCTGAAAAGACATAGGTATCTACTTTATGACAAACTTCATGTGATCTGCTTCGCCCCGTAAAATAACGTATTTCAAAGAAAAAAATATTTAAAAAAGCATTCTATTCAAACAAAGAAAATTGTTCTGGTTATGTTTAAGACTGTCAAACATTAATATACATTTTGCTAGCTGTTGGATATTTCTTTCACCAGCTTAGTATACATGCAAGTGAAGCAATAAAATATTTCAAGTAATAGTGAAGCCGCATTTTTACCAGAAGTACATTAGTCATGAATAAGTAAAATATATATTTAAATGAAAATGAATTAGTCTCTTCTTTGTTTTAAAGAGTAACTACTAAAAAGAAGGATGCGAATAATGTGCGGGAACGGCTTTTTTAAAATCATTTGTACAGAATGTGGGGTTTAACTTGTCGCGAATATTATAAAATATTATAAATTGGCGTTTTATTTATTATCCAATTTGGTACACTTATTTATTTATATATTATTTAGAAAACTGAATAATTAATCACAGCGATTTTTTATTGCATTCGAAGCACACTTGCAGCATATCGGTAAGTTTCTTGTTACACATTTTCAGAGAGGAAAAAAATATAACGAAAAGCTAATGAATCGACAACTTGCGGTTAACGTTAGCAACTACGCCATTCAAAATCGAGGGAATTCTTTTAATTTTTTAACTAAATCTTACACTTTGTACATCACTGGATTATTATTCAGAGATCTGATGAGGATGCAGTTGTCCCTCAGTAACACATATTTGCATATAACTTTTTAAAACTTGATTATAGGTTTTTACATATTTTGAAAGTATTACCTAATTATAACTTGCAATATTTGTATACTTTGTAAATAGGGATATATCTGATTTGTCTGTTTTATTTAGTAATTTATTTGTTCTGTATTACTAAATTAAACCACATAAAGTATTATAGTTAAAAGAATAAACAAATAGTATAAGAAGTAAAACGAGCTAGGCCTGTATGCCAGTCAGTCGCATATGCATCTAATTTTTATAGATCGGTCCTATAAATGTTACAAATATAAAAAGATATGCGTCGCTATTTGTGAATTATCACTAGCGTCAAATCTAACATTGTTGAAATTATAGTAAGTTGCTGGTGTCAAATGTGAGCTACATATTTTCATAAATGCCGATTTTTCTAAAAAAATATTGTATGCCACTCGGATCGTAAGTGCTTTGGCGGTCTCGGATGTATTCTGTGTCTACATATGTCTCGGCTTCGTCTCGGTCTGCAAACATCGTCGTCTGCAAAACTGCACTTACGTTCTTTGTGACATAAACAACAATTATTTTTACTTTACGATAATATCTTTCATCACTATGTTCAGCTTAACAAGAAGCGCATTCAAGCGTTGGAGGTGTATGTTTAGAAATCAAAAATTAACAGTATATGCCTCTGCGAACATTAACTTTTGATTTGGACTCCAAACTCAAATTTGAAATCCAAATTGGAATTCAAATTCGATTTCGAAAATTTAAATTTAAAAATTTTTGGGACTCGACAGCACTACCTGAAAGTGCTTAAGTGATATTCTGCGTAACATTGCTTTTCAATGCACTTTAGCAGTAGAATTATTAACTTCTATAAATGCTAAGATACACTCAATACATTTTCTGGATCCCAATTTGTGTTTTATTTGTTCCAGTTTTTTTCTGACCAGTAACTCTATTATTAAACTCAATTAGAAGCTTTTTATCGAAATATTATGAATTATGAGAAATTGAAGCCGACAAATGAATCCAGTAAGTATTGAAGGTAAAATCCCAACTCTTAATAATTTAAATTAGTTAATTTTAAACAGTTCACAATACGTTTGGGTATCACTTAATATGCTGTTGTAAACAACCTTGGAAATATTTAATTTTAAAATAAATTTATTGGAAATGTTCTTTATATTGTTTCGTATTCGTATAAAATTGTTGACACATACATACACTTAATCTTGAAGAAATATATGTTTGTATTTTACTTATTTGAACTGGTTTAATTATTATTAAAAGATTATAAGAAAAAAATAATGAGATATCAATTGTGAAACTTTGAATTGTAATAGTCACATAATACTTTATGTTTAGTCGTAACTACTAAAAGTGGGGACGTCATACGCATACGGTAGTTCTAAGAAATATTTTATCACTGCAGATAAGCAATTATAAACAAGTAGAGATGTACAATACCAATGCATATAAGATTAAGTCTACACATTTCGCACGTTAACAATATATGATTTCGAAATTCATTTGTTTTAATAAATAACTATAAAATTTATATTTCATACAGTTACAAAATTGTAATTCGCCCAAGCCATACATTTTTCTTCTTTTTACAATATTAATCATAATACAAACGATATAAATAACAAATACAGTAGTAATAATGATCTTGACATCAGAGAGCGAATAAATTAATATCTGCTAGATGTATGTTTGGAAAAAATAATAGTGACTCAACTTACTAATCATCGCGTCGTACGAAAGCCAAGGTCAAAATTGATATCACACGTAATTTCATATTGCATGTAAATGAAAGAAACGTTTAAATTTGAAAATACTTAAAGAATCATTCTCTCTAACATATAGGAGTATATATTGTAAACACTCATTATTCAAATGTTTCGATTTTAACAGAAAACAATTCTGGATGGCCTATTACTTTTAAATACAGCTCAGTAACATTTTTGTTCCGACTATGTATGTACAGTATAGGACAGTCGTATTCGTACAAATGCGCGTTCGCATGACTAAGACACATTTACATATTAATATCCATATATTTATTATTTAGTTTGTAGTATATAGTCCAACAACATAAAACTAATTCATAAACAGTATAAAACATAATTTTTGCGCGCGACAGGCCTATTCGTACATAATAAATACTACATAAAACAAATAGTCTTAATATTTTGTAGGATATCCATTCTGTTCAATAACACTTCTTAGTCTACTTGGCATCGATTCGACCAATTTTCTTGTTGTCAGGACTGATATTTTCCCACTCCGTTCTCAGAACGTTTTTCAAACCTTCAATGTCAGAAATGTTTTTATTTCTCAGATTTATTTTTAAAATGGACCATAAATTCTCAATAGGATTTATGTCCAGTGATTGAGGGGGTGTTTCGAAACGTGTGCCTTATACTTGGAGTCGTTGTCTTGGTACCATACCATAACGGTGCCTCCGCCGTGCTTGACGGTAGGTAACAAATTCTCTTTATTTAAACTAGTTCCCGGCATTCTCCATATTTTTTGACGTCCATTCCATCCAAAAACTGAAAATTTACTTTCATCTGTGACATTTTTCCAAAAGTTAAAATCTTTGTGAATGTGTGTATTAGCAAAATCTAGTCTTTTTTGCCGATTGATTTTACTAATGTACGGTTTCTTCCTAGCAATTCTACTTGCAAAATTATGCGTATGTAAACATCTTTGGACTGTTCTGGAACTAACGACCTTTTCAGTAGTTTCTCTTAGCCTGGAGGCCAGTTTAGGACCACTAATAAACTTTCTTTACTTCGTTCAATATAAACCGTACGTCTCGTTCGCTTAGTAACCTTCTATTTAAATTTCTAGGCTTATTTTCTAGTGAATTGTGTTCTTTATATTTTTTATTATGTATTGTACTGTAGATGAACTTCTTTTAACTAACTCACCAATTTGTCGCAAGGATTTGCCGC
Organism: Dynastes maya; assembly: GCA_029619315.2. NCBI lineage: Eukaryota > Metazoa > Arthropoda > Insecta > Coleoptera > Scarabaeidae > Dynastes > Dynastes maya. Next base: position 39,694,027 of record JAROYE020000001.1, read on the forward strand.
TTTCATATAACGTTATAATTAATTTACGACTTTCAATAGACTTTTCACTGCCTTTTCTTCCCATGGTCTTAAAATTAAAACACGAGCGTCTTCGCCTACTTCTAGTAACAGTTATCAACAGACTAACATATTTTTAGAAAAGTTTTGCTTTGGGGGTTCCTCTGTTTTTATGAAATTTAGTTATGTACGAATGCGGCTGTCGCGTGTAAAAATGATGATTTATACTGTTTCGGCTTCCTGTGTAACGAAAGCACGTGCGATTTTTTTTTTCTAATACAGTAATGAATTAGTTTTATGTTGTTAAACTATATACTACAAACTAAATAATAACTATATGGATATTAATCTGTAAATGTGTCTTAATCATGTGAACGCGCATTTTTACGAATACGGCTGTCCTATACTGTATATAGGAGCAATTGTTTTCAGAGTTGGGAAATTTTCGATACCCTTTTCCTATTCGAAAAATCTTCTGTGCCTTTGTAATTCTTTTATTTGCCCATATTTTATTTTTTAAATATAAACAGAAGGGTAACTCAAAATAAAGCAAAATCAACAACATGATAGTGAGCAAACTTTTAAGAATTACAAAACGTGATTCGGTTATTCAACAGCAAATATCACTAAACTAAGCTTCTTTAATTCAGCGTTTAAATTTATTTAAGGATTGAAAGCACAGAGAAAATTGTTTCGTCGGGACCAGTTCTAAATTGATGATACTATCCCACAACACCTTGTCCGCAAAATCAATAAGCCCGCCCATAAATTTTAGCAACTTGTACAAGTGGTAGCAATTGTTTACTATTATCTTTATTAGTAACGTTAACACGGAATCTGTAATTGCATTGGATCGCAAGAAGTACATACGTATATACAATCCGCGACAAAAGTATGGTGTAATGTAATTTCCGACAACTATTAATGCTTAATATAAAATAACATGCACAACGGTGTACGAAGAACACATGTTTACTAAATTCATTCTTCTCAGGTGTATACTGTAAGTTATATGCGATCGGCAATAAACACTTCAAAGAAGGCCGCATTTCTACCTGCGTCAAAAGTATGGTCGCACGTGTGATATATACTAAAATAAAATACAAAATTCAGAAAAGAAATAAAATCTATCAATTAATACTTAGTGTACCCTCCACTATTTTGTGTTAATGCAAAGTATTCTATTTTTTTGTACAAGTGTTCAATATATTCTTGAGGGATGTTGTGCCAACAATCAATAATTTTTTGCTAAAGCTCGTCTGTGTTATTAAACGTTGCGCGATTTTCATAAATTTTTCGTGTTAAATACCCCCATACATTTTCAATAATATTGAGATCTGGAGATCTCACTGGCCACCCCAAAACTTTAATGTTGTGATCTGAGAACCATTGTTTCATTTGTCGGCAAGTATGGATGGGCGCATTATCTTGCTGAAATGTATAATTCGCACCTCCAAGAGACTCGGCCTGGACAAACAATTCCCTGTCTAATAATTCTTGGTATACCTGCGAATTTACCTTTCTTGGAAGACGCTAATATTGCTTTTGTCGTAGTAACCTATTGCACTCAAATCATCACCGAGCCACCGGCTATTTGCCTGCGAGAATGTGTGCGTTGCTCTTTACGCAAATCGTGGTAATAATCCATATATCCATTCGAATCGTCCAAATTAAATTTCTTTTCGTCCGAAAAAATCACGTTTCTCCATTCCTCGTCCCAATTCATATGCGCTCTGGCGAATTTGAGTTTGTTTGATTTGTGTACTTCACTTAAAGGTGACTTTCTTAACATTTTACGTCTTTTAACGATTGATGTTCGTTGAAGTAACCGCTGTACATTCCTTGCATTTGTTTGAACTCCAGCTACGGCTGCGATATCACGGGCAGTGCAGGAAGAATTTGAAGCAATGTGCAGAATTCGTCTCTCCTGTCTCGCAGTTAAAGCCCGAGGACGGCCAGATTTTCTGGTTTTTCCGTAATTTTCTTTATTTTTCAAAAATTTACGGATGACATGTTCACTTCGGTTTATTCTGCGCGCAATTTCATGGTTACTTAAGTGTTGCTCCTTTAAAGAAACAATACGTCCCTTTTCATACTCACTTAACACTTTCCCACTAGGCATTTTCAAATTTTACAAATTATAAATTCTTTAATACACTTTAATATACTCGTCCGCATTGCCAATGCCACGTTCACGCTGAAACTAAATACTACTGCTGTAATTTGTCCGAGTCCGACCTTACGACCATACTTTTGACCCAGATAGAAATGCGGCCTTCTTTGAAGTGTTTATTGCCGATCGCATATAACTTACAGTATACACCTGAGAACAATGAATTTAGTAAACATGTGTTCCTCATACACCGTTGTGCATATTATTTTATATTAAGCATTTATAGTTGTCCGAAAATACAAAAATAATGCATTTTTAATACATGCGACCATACTTTTGTCGCGGACTGTATCTATGTATATCATTCAAGGGATAAGTTTTCCATTTCATTAGACATCCGTTTGGTTTATTTACTTTTTTTGCAGTAATTAATTATAATAATTATTATAATATTAAGTAATTACATAATAATAAGAATGAAATGAAATGACAATAATTAAATCCTCTATAAGTTTGTTTAAATTATTATACAACGTTAAAAAAGGGAAAAAAAGAAAATTCACATTGATAGAAAAAATACAAGAAAACTAATATGTTTAACAAATCGGGGGCAATTACTTAGGTTTCCGTTATGTGATCGAAGTAGTATTTGGAATGGGTTATGTTCTTATGAAGTGGAAACATTTCGGGAGTGCCACTGATACAATTCAAAATTGAAAGCACGAATTAAACAAGGACCAATCTAATATTCTTTTCTAAAATAGCTTGTACTTGGAATATAGACTGAATACAGAATGTAGAACAAAATATTTCGTTTTCATTTCTTTTTCAGAACATTTCTTTCTAAATGCATGTATGTTTTAGAGATTTTAGGATATCCTGCAATATTAGAAATTCATTTGATTTCTAAATAAATACTGGCAATTTTCTCCTTTAAAAGAGAAATTAAGTAAAAAATTTCGATGGAAAACAATTTAAGCTAATTTAAAAAATAAGCAAAGTTTTAATACGTTTAAGTTTTAAATCTTATAGCTGTCTAATTAACATGGAATAAATTGAAATGAAAAAGCTTCTATGTAGTACACGTATGTATGTATGTATGTGAAAACATGCTTTTATAAATTGTCTTCCATTTTAATTTTGTTTTTAGTAATTAATCACCGAAAAATTAGAAGCAACGGCCAAAAACAATATACTATAGATGGTATAATAGATTCGAAGATGTTTAAAGTTAAGTAAATACAGATATTTCATAATTGTAAGAACAAGTGGGTAAAGGGGTTAGGTCACATTTTTGAAAAATCTACATTTTGTTGAGCTTCATGCTCAACTCAAATGTTTGACCATATATTATTAATCTATAACCCCTTCTTACTAATCAAACAAACTGCATTTGCAAATAATTATTCAATACAAGATAGGAACTAGATAGGGTTATTATAACCTAATTTATTTAGAAACGGTTTTTTGCAACATAACTCCTTCGTTCACTTGCCCCTGCAATTATGTAAGTGTATTTCGTTGTTGATCACCTTGAAAACGAACAAATAAAGCCCACGTAAAGGAAACTGCACGTAATACTTGCAATGATTCCTCAGGCATCTTTTGCACATTGGTATTCTTTCTTTTAGCTATATGTATAATCAGTGCCCGTCTCACAATTAGGCGATCTAGGCGGAAGCCTATAGGCCGGCACAATTTAGAAAGCGGTAAATTTTGTAGAAAATTATTTTTTATGATTTAACATTTGTCCACTTCTTTAAGTGAAAAGGCCGGTACATTAAATTTGTTCTTCACCCAAAGTAGCACCTACCTCAGCCAGTATTGTATACAACATAAGTACCCTATTTTTCCACTATAAGCCGCGGCTTGTTACAAAAAAGTGCTTTGAAACTGCGGCTTATAATGGAATACGGCTTATAGACTTTCACAAAAAGTACCTTTTAGATAATCGTTTGAAAGATTTTTTTTTAATTTTTTTTGTAAAAGTGTTTTGTTAAATACATAATTACAGAATTTATATGCACTTACCAAAATAATTATGATTTAAAAAAAGTTGTTAAATATATAAAACTATCTACTTCATCGTTCTATAATTATGTATTATATTAATAAATTACCTAAGTGGGGTACGTGGGTAACTTTTGTAATTGAAGAAATAGGGAATTGGTTAAATTAGCAAAAAGGTGATGGTGCGAGAGCCCGTTAAGAATCCATTTTCAAATATTACTTGTCATGACCAACTTGGTTAAAATTTAAAAAAAATCTGCTAATTTCTTTTAGTTGCCGTAACTTTTTTATTAATTGAGATGCGGTTTGAACTAGTTTTCATGATAATTTAAATACTTTGATTAGCACTTAATTAAACCAATATAAGGTATGCACATGTTTAGAAATCCATCTTAACGTCAAAATTTTAAATTAGTACCATGCAATGCTTTGGACCTTTTAAGAGAGGATTTTTTTCTGAATGCAACGATGTATTGCACGATATGTATGACGCCGGGTAGGCAGAAACATGTCCGTTGGTTAGCGCATTTCTTTTCTCGCTTTGTTTTCGCCGGGAGTGATTCCACCAATACCATGTGGTATATTAGCATTATTTTTAGTTATCAAACACACTTATTGACATTAACACAAGCTAAAACTAATTCTTCTTTTTCTTCATTATTCTTATTCTTCTTTGGTCTTGCTGCCTATCTAACCGCAATATCGTTGTACGTTCAGGCATATGCCTTTCTGGATACTGAGCTCCGTAAAGTGTGTTTGCTCTACAGAAATTTCACAAACTGCTGGTGATGGTGTAACAAAGGCTGGAGTTTCAGATATTCCGTAGAAAACAAGCACAAATGTTATAAATTTAAACCATCTCAAACATTTTGTAACTGGCATTTGGGCCAAGTGAACACAAATCCAAATTTCAGGAACACCATTTTGTGGACGGATGAAGCGATGTATACAAATCGTAGAATGTTTAATATAATAAGCATTACTACTCCCAAAATAATTTACAGCTGACTCCTCCAGTTCGAAACCAAGTTTTCGGTTTCAATGTTTGGTGCGGCGTAATAATAGATTAATAGAACCCATATTTTTAATGGTAGTTTAACAGTACAAAGATATCTCTCTTTTTTACAAGACGAGATCGAAGAGTTAATAGAAAAGTTGCCACTAGAAACTACTAGACAGATGTGGTTTCAGGATGAGTGTGTCGCGCTGTTATGAGGGTAATTGCAACTAATGGAACGGTACGTTGGCCTGCAAGATCACCTGATTTGACTCCTCCTGATACGTTTTTATAAGGTACTGTTAAAAATAAAGTGTATGGTTCGACATACAACAGCATCAAAGAATTGCAGGAAGCAGTACTTGAGACATTTTTGCATGGCCCCGATTTAAAATTTTGAGTGTAAGGGAGATTTCTAAAAATGTGCAAAACTGACATTGGCTTTAGTAAGTGTTAATAAAAGTAATTAAATTATCATGAACATTAGTTCAAACCGCATCTCAATCTCTTAATTAACAAAAAAAGTTGCGGCTACTATAAGAAATTAGCAGATTTTGTTTTTTTTTTAATTCTAAGTTGGCCATGACAAGTAATATTTAAAAATGGATTCTTAACGTGCTCTCACAGCATCACCTTCTTGCAACCATCTCTCCATCTCTTCAAATACAAAAGTTACCCATGTTATCCCTACGAAATTTGGGCACACTGTATATAGGTACTGTAAATGTTCTGCTTGTGCCGACTGTTAGAAAGCAAAAGAAGCAACATGCGGCTTCCGACTATCGATTTATTCCATGAAGCTGAGATGGTAAAGCTACTTTTAAGTGTGCGGCTTATAACTCTTATACGGATATGCGGCTCAATAGAGAAAAAAAGTAGAAACAATTAAAAATGTATGGTATTTTAAAAGCCGCGGTTTATAAGGATGCGGCTTCCAATAGAAAGACAAGGTAATTCAGTGGATCTGTCCTCCCACCAAGAAATAGTTAATTCCTTTCCTCAATATTACTTATGTAAATACGTAAATAATCTCATGCATTAAATATTTTTTTTTGTAAATATCTTTCATGTTAATGTATGAAAGCGTCAATATTGTGATTAGGGTCAAGCACTCATGTTTTAAAAGTGTACATGCTACAATGTTATACAGAGAATTTATTTTAACAAAATTCATAGGGTCAAATGCATTACACAATTATCTTAAAAATATCCACAGGTATATTTGTAGTGTACAAACAAACCATTCACTAAATATAAATATTAAACCCATAAGTGGCCAAATAGTTGACTGAAAATGTAATTCTCTGTGGCCGGTTAAATAACCGCTTGCTAACATACAATCCTGTGCAAAATAATAGCAGTGCCCTCTGAAACGAGGAAATTTAAAAGATACAAGTTTTTTGTTGCTTGTGAAAATATTTACCAGATGGCGCCATAGTAAAAATAATGTGAATACATACTTGTATTCATGAGTAGCTCGGGAAACTCCCCAGTTCTATATTAGATTGACAAAATCACTTGTGCAATAAAATAGCAGTGCTTTAGCAACTTTACTGTAATTTTCGAAATATTGAGATTTCGTTGACCAGTTGAGGTAAGTTTACAGTATTATGAGTAACTTAAAGCATATGTAGTAGTGAAAAAAGTTCTTAATACAGGTATCGACGAAAATGGGTCGCGCAAAGCATTGCACAACAGAGCAAAAAAAATTAATTTTAAAATTACGAACAGAAGGTAAAAACTACAAGTGCATTCAAAATATTTTAGGGTGCTCTGCAAAAAAGATTTGTAATGCAATTAAGAGGCAAAACAGAGATGAAAAACGTGGTCGTAAGAGAAAAACATCAATTCAAACAGATCGAAGAGTTTTATTTATAACATTAAGTCAGTTAGTAGCTGACTTGCATCTCAATATTAGCAGCTCGACAGTAAGAAGGCGATTAATAACACAAAATCTTCGAGCTAGAAGGCCAAAAAGAGTATCTTTATTAAAACCAAAGCATATTAAAAATCGATTACGCTTTGCCAATGAACATCTGCTTTGGCCATTGGCAAGATGGCGCTGTGTATTGTGGAGTGACGAGACAAAAGTTGTTTTATATAATAATGTTTGCGATAAACAATTTGCCCGACGTCCAGAAGGTACAGCGCTTCTACCAAAATATACAAAACCGACTATCAAATATGGACATTTAAGTATAATGGTTTGGGATTGTTTTTCTTGGAGAGGGATCGGTCCAATTTTCAAAATTGACGGTATAATGACGCAAGGTGTTTATTTGAATATATTGCGGAATGTAATGTTACCTTATGCTGATGAAGAAATGCCTCTACGATGGACCCATCAACAAGATAACGACCCCAAGTATACTGCTAGAAGAGTAAAGCAGTGGTTTGAGGAGAATAGAATTTCTTTAATAACATGGTCAGCTCAATCACCTAACCTCAATCCCATTGAAAATCTTTGGGTTGAGGTCAAGAAAGATGTTGCAGCTGCTCAACCCAAAAATATTAGTGAATTATGGGAAGCAGTTCAGCAATCATGGACATTAATTTCTCCTGAATTATGTCAACGTTTAGTTGATTCAATGGAACGTCGATTGCTTGCAGTTCTTGCAAATAAAGGATATGCAACGAAATATTAATAATTTTTTTAGTTCAAACTCGCCCGAACTTATTTAATTTTAATTAATTAAAAAAGCTGTTATTTTTTTTTCACAGCTATAGTTATCTAGAATTCATAGATATGATAGAGTTCTTGTTAAATTGTTTGATAATTATTTATGTTTGATTTAAACCTAAATATAATACTTAAATACACTTTATTTACTAAGTTGTGTAGTTTTATTTAAGCCGTATTTGACAAAAACATCTTAATTTTATTACAATTCGTACCACTGCTAGTATTTTGCACATGATTGTACGTCATCTACACAAATCGGCGTAGCCAGGTTTCTGAGCCGGGGTGGGTAAGGTCTTGGCCTATTAGGAAACGAAGCAGCTTGCGTAGATACGGTTTCTCATCCCTGCAATAACTGCACGGAAAAGTGACACAATACCTTTACATTTTTTGCTATGCCATTTACTTTTCTGGGCATAGGGCAGCATGGAGAATGAAATGATGAAAATCATTTTAAAGTTTTAAAAATGTATTATTACCTACAAATTTAAATGGCATGCTTATGCTTTTTTGTTTTGTTTTTTTTTTTTTTTATATAACAAGGTGCCCCCCTTATCTGGCTACGCTCTTGCTCCAGAGTAATAATGTAACTTGCTTAGATATATTCGGCTTCGTCACTAAATTTTCAGTGGCAGCCAAAAGCTCTAAGCTTAAAACCACAGAAGCTGTTAAAATAGACATTAGCATCTACTTTCTATATTAACTCAATCTTTATCTTTATTTATTAACGAAGCGTCTCTGAGTTATCAATGTCATCATTGGACTGCGGTTTTTAATTATTTTGCCAATGGCTCCAATTTATAAGCAGTAGACACACTAGCATCTTTTTAGAGAAATGTGATATTTCTTCGACTTATTTGCTTAAAATATTTAGTAATGCTTATAAGAGCTTTTAACTGCTTAAAAAACATTTTAATGCACTTCTTACGGTTTGGACATTTAAAACTTAATTTACAAACACACTAAAAGTGTGAGAATCAAATATATACAGTGAGGTCCAACTTTGCATATCAGAAACAGATCATTAAAACCTTTATTGGTGCATATCGTAATATATCTTGAGCTGATGAATAGCATTTGTGGTATCGTTGGATTTATCTTTCGATTGCCTTTCCAAAAACGTAAAAAATATACGCTAGTTTCTGTCGTTCAAAAGTTAGTATGGAGGGACCTCGCTGTACAAGTAGATGGGGCATATGTTTGGATGCTGCTATTTATCATGCAACATACTACAAGGACTTTAAGAAATTTGCAGCCAAACTGCTTGATGAATTTTCGACGGCAATTGGAGATTGTAAAAATATTTTGAGTAGTATGATATTGTCGGAGCACCGAAATTAAAAAATTAGGAGGAATAAAAATTATTCCTTGCCGATGGTGTTAGTTTTATAATGAGAGATTCTATTTAGTTTTGGAATTCGCCATTTTTCCTTTTAAATTAAGAACGTTTTCTTTGTTTCATATACGACAACATTACATTTATTTGGAAATAATTAGGATAAAAATCAAATAAGATGTATGTTTCCGTAAATCTGTGTCGAGCAGATGCCTTGAACACGTATGCTGGGCGACTAAGGCGACTGACTTGCGACTGTGGGGGATTGTCTAGGGACAGAGAAGTGAAGAGAGCGTTCCAAGCACAAGCGACAAGATTATTCGCTATATGTATGGGACCAGCGCTTATAAATGAATCCTTACTTACCCTACTTCAGCTTCAAGCAAAATTGACTACAAGCGAATGTATTATTGCAGCAAAACAAACGGAATTTCAAGCTTGTCAAAAACGAGACATTTATGGTGATTTGCGATGAACACGAGTACCAATACCAATAAGAAGACTTCTGGAAACTTTACAAGCGAATTTACACAGAGAAAGCCACATCACCAATTGAAGGTAACCAGATCGAACAAAGAAATTCCTAGTAAATGTAAGTACTGTGGTTTTCCTGTTCATTCAAAAGAGAAATGTCCTCTGAAGAAAATAGCTTGTAAAATCTGTGGGAAGATTGGTCATTAGGCTAAAGTTTGTAGACATTCTAAAGTCTCTTCGGTACAAATTAACCATAAATTTTAAAGTAGTCGTAACTGTAGTTATTTAGGATGAATTTGGTTGAATAGTATGGATTCTAAGGAATGGATTGTACCGATACATATTAGCAAAATAAACCGTATGCCTAATTTTTTAATTGATACGGGTACAGATATAACTTGTTTACCACTAGATTACTTAGATCATAGATTAATAAGTCAAATGATGAAATGCAATAAAATTGTAGCTGGTCCTTATTAGATTAAAAATTGCTGGTACTTTGGAATTAACGTATCTTGATAGCCAACTTCAAACAGATATTTGTTTCATTGAATGTTTAAATAGCGCAATTTAGGTAGACCAGCAATAATAAGTTTGGAAATACTTAAGTTCGATGGAAAAACAAATTTAAATTCAATACAGCAACATTTAAATGAAATTGATACTCTTAAGACACAAATGGAAATTAAAATGAAAAGCGGTATACAACCGCCTATTCAGTTAGTGTCAAGAGTGGTACCAATACCATTGCCAAAACCATTAAAACAAGAATTACAAAACTTATCATTGAGCCTGTAGTTAGTCAATAGTAGTTATACAGCAGAAAGGAAAGGTAAGGCTATGCTAAGCTACACTTCTTAACAAAGGTGTCTTGCGGTCGCATTTTCTAAGTGGAAAAGTAGAAAGTTTTAACAAAGATTAAAGGATCTGATTACTTTAGCAAATGGCACACTACATTAGGTTTTCACCAAACATATTTAAGAGAAGAATCACGTCATCTTTCGTGTTTTATGATACCATGTGGTAGATTTATGTTTAAACGATTACCTTTGGAAATCACTTGTGCTGCTGAATATTTTTCGATATTATTAAATAAAATTTTATCTGGTCTAGATGGAGTAATAAGTCATATCGATGATAGAGTAGATGTCATAATGAAATTTTAAATGAAGTTCTAAGTAGGACCCATAAAGAAGTGCGCATTTGGAGTACAGACTATAAAATATTTAGGACATGTCATTAGTAGCGAAGGGGTTTTTTTAGAACACAAATTGAAAAAGAAGCTGTTGCATGGGCATGTGATAGGTTTAAAGAATATATTACAGGTATTAGAATATTAATAGAAATTGATCACAACCATTCATTCAAATTTTACAAAACCCATAGATGAATTAATGTCAAGATTACAGAGATTCCGTATACGACTCATGCGGTATCATTGTGTATATTATATACCAGGTAAAAATCTGGTTGTAGCTGATGCATTATCTAGAAACTTTGCAGCAGATTGTGAAATACAAGACGATGAGTTCGCAGAAGATACTGAAGCTCATGTTAATTTGAGTCAGCTCCTTAGCTGTCAAGCCGTATGTTAGAAAAAATTGCGATTAAACAGTCTAAAAATGTTATGTGTAGGAAACTGAAGGAATATTCATTAACTAATTGGCCCGACAAAGATTTACTAGATGAATATTTATTGCTCTATTGTCAGTATAGATTAGAAATTTCTTTTAGTAAACGATTGTTATTAAGAGATTCACGTATTATAACTCCAAAACCATTACAACTCAAATGTCTAGAATTAATTCATCCGGGACATGAAGGTATTGTATAATGTCGATCTCGGACTAGAGTGTATATGGTGGTTAGGACTGCCACTCCAAATACAAAATTTAATAAGGAATTGTCCCAATGGCGTTGAAAATCGGATAAATCCTAAAGAACCTTTTCTAAAAGATTCGTTTCCTAAACGACCATGGCAAGAGATTGCTGTTGATTTATTTAAAGCAGACTCAAGATTCTTGGTAAACACAATATTCACGGCACATTCCCCACCACACAAATTAATTAACTCGGGAAGGCCTTTTCGAAGACACTTAGGTCATCATGATCAGCCAAGTACCGATTAATGCGAGAGAACATATATTAAATCTAACGAACCTGCTACACCCCTTCTTTTCAAGAAAAATTTTTGTTGATAAAATATATAACAGATACGTATCTACTACTGCAACGGTGAATTTTATGAAAGGTAAAATTGGTGATATCAATAGAAATTAAAAAAGTTAAGAACAACTTTCCAAATTTTCAAAAATATTCATGAATTACATCGCTTGTCGCAGTACCGAATGTAAAAAACTGTTTACAATAGAAAATTTATAAAAATAGCTATTTGTAAACAGATAAAAGATTTCTTAAACCAAAAAACATATTTTATTACTTACACACACTTTTTTGATTTAATAAGCATGGTTTTTAAAATGAAACAGTTTTTTAAAGCGAATATCCGATATTGTCGGTTAAAAAATTAAACTAAATTTGTTTGAAGTGCAGGTTGCTTTGTCACAACTTAAAAGAATTACTTGTCAACTCAATATGAATATCTTTCATTTGGAGAAGTCTTCCTCTATGTATAAATTATCTTACCATTCTTACAAATTGTAAGATGTTTCAGTATTTGAATTTTATATGTAATATAATTTATATTTCGAGTGATATATTAATTTGTTATTGTTTTACATATATCTTTATTTATACTGCTTATTTTTACTTGAGTGCATTTTATAAGCGCTTATTTTTCTAAATGTTTTACTAGTCCATGGTCTAGTAATAATAGTAAGGAAATTAATTTTACATATAATACAAAATTCCTGCGGAGCATTGTCCGATAAACGATATAATGCATTTGACTTATGAGAACTGCTAAAGTAAATCCTATGTATGTATGTAATTAAATTCAGCAGACAACCTTAAATATTAAAAAAAGGATAAAACTAAAATTAAAAAAATATATATAATAAAAGTATAAGTTAAAAGCAGTGAAAATGTTGCAATTTGAATGCAAGTATATGCAGTAAAGTAGCACCTTAGTACCGATAGATACTATGTATGTGTCTATCTAAGTGTAATTTAATGCTATTTTAGGGATAAACGAAATAATATATATTTAAGATTGACTACCTCCGATATAAAAGAGGAACTAACGTTTGTGCAATGTTTTATGACATTCAAACAGTGCACAAAAGTTATTTGTATAAAATCATTTTTATAATGGCAATACCTTGATACCTCGATGCATTTTTAATGTTTAGATGTGTCCCTTGCTCCAAATTGCGGAAAGTGTGTGCTAGCTATATCATGTTGTAAGCACTTCTATGGTACCTTTAATATTAACTTATAAACTAAAATGGTATTCTTACAATAATTTATTGTTCGCCCAAGTAAGTTGGTAATTCTGCAAAGTCCTATTACACTAGATTAGGAGCAGTAACCAATCCAATGATTGGATCAAAACATTTCAAATGTGAAACAACTTTAATTCGTATATACACATATTCATCTCATGTGTTTTTATCTTCATATAGGACTTGAGTCCCTTAAAATCGATAATAAGCTATTATCGATAATTATATGTGAATTATATGTGTACATTTCCTAAAACTTTTTTGGCTTTTAAAAAATATATATACAACAGTCAACCCATCTCTGTGCCAATAGCTAGTAATTCAATGATAATTAACAGCACCTGAAGTTATAAATGCACAAATAATGTAAAGCTTTTCTACTATTATTCAATAGTTGTCAAGTTAATTAAAATAAATTCTAAATTTAACATTTTTGATTTGCCTATAAAGTTTTAGGTAGCACACTTATAAGTTACAGACGCGTACATCACTATTCAACAACATGACGTAAACACGTAACAGTTTACATGATCATGCCATTCTACTAAATTATGTGATGTAGCCCCTCTCACTAGGAGAGCATCATTACAATAAGAGTTTCTCTACTGTGAGGAGTTGATCATTAAAGGCAAACTATACGTATTAACAAAGAAATTTTAAAATAAACCACCAAATCATTTTTAGCAACAATACGTCGACCTATGCTAATTGCAGGTGCAAACATTTGCTTGCTTTTCTATTTTGATATTTTAAAATTAATTTGCAGATACCAACTTGCTTTTAAAAGCTTACCCTTCACAATAAGAAAAAAACTTAAAACAAAAAAAAAAAAACGAATAAAATTAATCTTAGAAATAATATCTAGATATGTATATCATGTTTTATATTTGCTTATCGCGCAGCATATGCATGTATTAGGTATCCCACATTTTGCGTCAAAAGTTGAGATCATACTCCCTAATTCGGATGTGCATGAATATACATGATTGCCAGCATGACGTCACGATATTTATTTCCATCCGATTTGCCTTGTGTTTACAACTTTTCGAATCAGTTGTATCTGTTTTAAAAACATTTGTTCTATTGTAAAAAAGTGATACAAAATAAGCCTGTGTGGCAAATGTTCGTGAAAGAATTTATTACAGTGCAAAGCGACAATCTACCATGGTGATAAAATTCATAAAAAGAAATGAATGTTTTAACGCTACAGAAATTAGAGGAGTTAATGCAGAAAAATAATATAGATATAAGCCTTCTATTAACACATTATAGTATTCTTTGTAAATACATTTTAGGTATTCTTAATGCGAGAAATTAACAATCACCACAATTTCTCTTTAATTAATACGTATTTGAAGGAAATGCATTTAACAACATGTTATTTTTAGTTTAGATCTATGAGAGACAGCTCGTCGGCTTAGAGTTATAAGGTTGTATGTGTAATACCAGTAGTTTTGAGATATATGCAATTAAAGTTTTTAAGTGTTCCATTTTAATTACCGTTGATCATTAGACCTATAAAAACATTGTAGGTGATGCATTGCTATTCAGTATAAGTATTTATAAATTTCAAAAAAAAAATTAAAAGCAGTGTAGAAAATGGGCATAGAAAAAATGACATACAACTTTGTAATACAAAAAATGAGACAATATTTATTCAAACGTAACATACAACTGTGTTGCAACAAAAAAAAACTAAACAAAATATTAGTTTTACAATGGAAAAAATTGAAATCTTAAAAAAGATTATGAAATCTATGAGTTGGAGCTTGAAGTATCCTTATCCTTTGGTAAAATCGCTTTAAAGTAAGCACTATCAATAGCTGGCATCCAAAGTAGCATGGATTTTATGGCAGAAATCTTGTTTTCAGGTAGTGTATTTCTTATTTTATTGAGCCGTACATTTAAAAATATATTTGCTAAATTCATGTTACTACTTCTTCAAATTAACAGTAGAAAATTCTTCTGTATATGAACATTTGTACTGAATTTCAAATATGGATTGAGTATACATTAAAATCTTTACTTTGGTATAAGGTACTATATTATACTTCAGTTTAGCACAATTTTTTGGAAATTCGGGAAGTCTTGCGGTTGCATTTGAATAATTTTGTATTTACTCTCAGTAATCCTACCGGAGAAAAATATTCTCGAGTTCTTAAAATTCTCGATGTTACTATGGACGGCATCAACGTCTTGTACCGCAGAATGACCCGGCATTGAACACTTCATGGTGATCACCTTTAGAGAAGGGTGAGTTGAAAGAAGTCTCCCCATTGCAAAGACATTACACTATTCTTATTCTGCGGAACACAGCTGTCGCTCCATAATGTTAGTTCAATGATTTCGGGATGTTCTTTTAATACAACTTCAATAATTTTATACAGTGCATATGCTATATCGTTGCCTTTGCGGCCCATAGTAACTTCCGTCCATCAAGCACAATATACTTCTTTATTCAAAGAAAGATGTGCAGTAAGATTGTAGACCGAAAACCGTTTTATAATAATATTGACCTATTTCTGCTTTTGGACATTGTAATACATTTTGTAAATCAAAACATAGTACTGCTTGATTTTTATTGTCTCTATCTTTTTGTCGCTCTTCTCTCATCAAGCTTTTTTCAAGGATGTGTGATTCAAATTGTAACTGTTTCTCATCTGATAATCGGGATTCTTCTTTAGGTACGCAGATAATTTAATCGCTTTAAGCGTTTTCCCCTGTTTCTTGCAGTTTTTGAAGGTATAAATCATACATTTTGGCAACAGTTAATCCTGATTCTAAGTATTCTCCGTCACGTGACTTGCCACAGTAGTGTGAGGAAACTCTCGGAAAAGAGTTTGTGTTGTTGCACAATTTGTTTGTCTGTTTCAGGTATTTTATATTTGACATGTTTTCCTTGCATACTTTTTGTTGGAATAAATGTGACTTTATCTTGTGCTTTTTCATGGGCGATATAAATGGGTTTTTGACTAATTGACAATGTTCCACAAAAATAGTTCTTGCATACCTGAATCTTGATCCCTTTAACATCAAAATAATATAAATAGGTATAATGTCTTCTAGAAGACTTTTCGGTGTTTCCCTTTCTTCGCCTCCTATCAGAATTTAACTTTTTAGTTGTGGAGGCTAGAAATAGCCATTTCTCATGTTGTTAAACAATAATATGACTTAAAAATCTACTCTCTTTCCTTACTGGAGATTAATGTTTGGCATTTAAAGTGGCAGTTGTTAATACAGTCCTTTGTTGTTTTAATCGTTTTAGCTACAACTAATATTTTTCCTTGCAGAAATATATTCCTCTCTTTTTTCATGCTTTCGCTTCCGAATATTACACTTCCATTCTGAACATACAACTTTGTTTTATGGCCATGGCAAGCGCTACAGCCATAAATTGACTAATCAATCAATCAATCAAACTTTGTTTTATAAGATTTGAATATTTTTAGACATACACTTACGTATTTCTGGATATATTTCTATAAAGGAGGTAGTGACTTCTACCAAACTCAAGTTGAAGTATGCAGGCGAACACATACAACAATGTTATATCAAAATCTCAATTTCACAAAAACTGTCACATACAACCTTATAACTCTAAGCCGACGAGCTATAGAAATAAATATATTGGATACGTAGAATTATAAAAGAGGGAATCAATGCATCGTAAAGTGCATACGGCCTTGGCCAATAAAAGGGAGCACCTATAGATTTTCGCAAATGTACAAAGAGTACTCGTTTTAATATTAGCGACAAAATAACGAAATATTTTTTCTGCGAATTACTCTAGAATGGCATACGGGAGAGAAACCAAATAAAATCGAGACACGAACAATTCTAGTAATCAAAATCGGTTACATAAACGGACGGCGTCAATGTTTAGTAGTAATCGCGTGTGGGTTGTTAAATCGGGCGCCGACAAAGAGCAAGTGTTTTTCTACAAATATTTACAATTATTAATTATTATGGCATAAAAGCGACCGTTAAGCGAAACTAACAAGGCACAAATTGTGACAGTTCTACGGGAATCTCTTAAACTAAAATTGCTCAAACGTAATATTCACGTGGTGCTTATCGATCATTTGTGGCACTTTGCGAAAACTCAACCAAAGTGTCACAAACATTCTTAAAAAACACTACTTGGAGCCGAAATGAAAGAACTGTGGAAAAATATTGCACCGGCCCATTGCGAAAAATTGATGGGTACAATGATTAAACGACTATACACGATATTAAGTAATTTATATCTAGAATTGTATAACATCTTGAGCCAAAGTTGTTTAGTATACCCTCATATGTACAACCAACGTTTTATGAAATTATCATCTTTTTTATGATAGTTTCATCAAAACGTCGGGCATCTACTTCGTTAATTATACTCACCAATGTAAATATATTTCAATAAACTTTTAAGTTTAAGGTACTCCGTTTTATTGGCCAAGGCTATTGTGTTTAGAATATCGTATTCGTAATACAATTGAGTTAAAATAGACTTCGATTTAATTTTAGTTCACTGCATGGGGATCTTTCATATTACCAGGCAATTCTCCTGTACCGTAATATCGTAATAAGTAGAGTTTGTTAAAAAGGTGGTACCGGATGGCAGTAGCGTAGCGGTAGCGGTGTGGGTAGGGGTAATTTTCAACTCGTAGTCGCTCTCGACAGTACCGCGAGAGAGTTCAAAGCGACAGGACGCTGCAAGCCAAATAAGTACGTGGAGATGGGATGCCCAAAGGGTGTAACGTTCTCTTCGAGTGTGAATAAATATCTCAGGCATTTCCCTGGATTGGAATATAGAAATCCGCATATTTATTGCACAATATGCAATAGCGGATTGCTAAGTCGCGATAGGTTTGAATGTAGAAAACATTGTGAAAATAAACGTCATGTATTGAATTTAAGAAACAGTATTCCATACTGGCAATTTTTATATGATTTTATTTTTATGTTAAGTGTGTGCAACATCCCACAACATCTAGTATCTATGAACACTTTCGTCTTTTTTGGGCTAAGTACATTCCTTCATGGAAGCTGGACATCTATGCAATTACGATACAATTTGCTACGTGCGCAAGGTACAGTAAAGGAATGTATAAAAGACGAGTTGAGGAATAAGAAAATCTGCCTATGTGTGGATGAAACAGCTGATGCTCAGAAACACAGCGTCATTCATGTTGTAGCGCGTTCTTTAAAACGTGAGGGTCCACCAGCTTCATTGTTGTTATCCGGTAAAATTTAGAAAACTAATGCAGAAACCGTTGTCAAGATAATAAAAGATTCGTTGAGAGAATTTTGTATCATAGGAACCCAAGCCACAATGTTCGTAACTGACGGAGCCGCAACAATGCTGAGAGTTGGTAGGATGTTGAAAATATGCTTTCCGACTCTTCTTCACATAACATGCCTCATACACGCATGTCACCTCGTAGCAGAAACCATTCGAAAGAAGTATCCGATGGCGGATAAGTTAATAGCACCTACCAAAAAAGTGTTCATCAAATCTTCCAAACATATCCGTGTATTCAAACAATTGTGTCCGAAATTACCACCACCACCTCAGCCTGTAATAACGCGATAGGGAACATAGCTCCAGGCAATATTTTACTATCAGAAACATTTTTCACAAGTGAAAAATGTCATCTTGAAACTTGATTAGAATGATTCTGCAGCAGTTCGAGATAGAACTTTTTTTTCGAGTAGAACTTTTTTCCAATTCGAACGTTCAACAACAAATAGATGAAATTTCCATGAACTATTGTGAAGTTGCACAAGCTATTTAGCAATTAGAAAACAGTCACTTATCTGCACGAGACGCATTAAATTGCATAAACAATTTACAAGGCGCTCTAGAAAACTTGACGAACACTATAGGAGTCGATGTTGCTCAAAAATTTGGTGCAATTTTAACGAAAAATACCGATTTACAAAAGGTTCGGTTTATAACTGAAAATCAAGAGTGCCCAGATGAGGAAAAGAAATATCTGACATTTGCAAATCTTACTTCACTGGATGTCGAACGATCATTTTCGAAGTATACGACAACGTATTCACAACACCGTCGACGACTGAATGAATCGACAATGGAAGCGTTGCTGATGCAATTCACAGTGGACATCAAGACGACAAGAAAAGGTAACAATATTATTTTTCACTAATATTGTATACTACATACCTACTTATATGCGGTACGCCACTGTCGGTACCACCTCTTTAACAAACTCTAGTAATAAGGCGTTCAGACATATGGTCTTTATCCTAAAAATGTTTCTTTAATAGACAAAACACGTCAAATACGTTTGCTTTAAAAATACTCTATCTGAAGGATCTAATAAAAGAATAACGGAGACATTCATATTAACTTTACCAAGACCACTAAAGTAGTTGTTTTACTGCTGATGATGATAGCTTGGCTATTGAAACGTACACGTCCAGTGCGAGTGAAGTATTGTGGTAAGGGTTTTAGTGAACTGTTTCAGCAAGACCGCTAAAGATAATGTCATTTATCAGTAAAGGAGATTTAAAAGTAGTGTTGAGTCTGCTAACAGAACAATCTATTCTAAATCTCATTTATCCAACGTCAAAACACTAAAGACTATCTCTATCTCCAAATTTGTTGCTATTACTCAAAAACGACACTAGTTTTTTTAGTAGGCGTTTACTGAAAGAAGGGCTAGACATATTTCAAATTTGGAACACGACGGATCTAAACTTTTAAAATCAAATCATCATCACCTGTTAATGGTATTCAATTTTACTGAAATCTTTTCAGGAATAAAAAGAACCAATAGAAACACAAACAGAGGCTAATAAATATTTAAAATGTGTAGTTTTGCTCGACATAGGATACCTAGTGACATGTATGTGTACCAGATAAAACTTAATCTCTACTTAAAAACTCCCCCACTTGATACAGCTATGTAAGTGATTCATCTTTTATTTTGAAATATTTTTAAAACATTTAAAACAAACTGAGATTATAATGACACCAGTATATTTTTGAAATTAAAAATTTCGAAATAGGCGTAAGCCACATATAAGGTTACAAAGTATGTAGAATTTAGATACAATTTTTTCTATATTTATAGGAAAATTGTTCCTGAAAAATTGTTTTGTAATGATTTCGTTACAAAATTAAATTTGTCTTGTATGAATAATATTATATTTCTTAGTTTACCTTGTTTACTAAAAAGCACTGGTTTGCGAAGTACACCTTGCAAAATAGTTTGCTGTGATACAACAAAACAATACTTCAAACATAAAATCGATAATCAAAATCAGCTTTTCCTATATCACATAATCGGTAGATACAAGATATTGAGGCAGTAATTTGAAGTTTTTCAAGTTTCTTGTATTGCATAAAGCCCTGATAAATGCAGACGCGGTTAATGTTATCAGTTGTCACCCACTTATCGTTATTAGTTTAGTTTAGTTCGGTTCGACAATATTCCAAGAAATACAAATATTTTCCTTTATTATAATCACGGATTCGGTTATTGTTATTAGGTTTCAGTTTTATGGTCTCATTAAACAATATTAAGTAAACTGATGCCGATTACATAAAGTTAATAATAAACCTCTGATTGATTATGTTATATCACTATTACATGCCTATGTAAGGCTACTTTAATATGATTACTGATTAGTAGAGCCCGGTAACTAGAGAGCAATCGCAGCGGCGGTGTGACTGTGTTTAGGTGGGCGGGGAGGGCTGGTCGATTATGATACGATACGACAAATCATCATCACTCAGTTCAATTTAGCGTTGGATAGCGGATAGAGCGTGTGGATTTTATTGATATAGACGTAGTTATAAATTGCAGTTACTATTTAGTGTAGTGCGTTTTGATTTTATTGATACAGACGTAGCTTCGTTTCAAAACATAGTAAATAAGTTTATTTCTGACTTTCCCGATTTGTTTTACAACGGGAGCAAGATAGTTTGTAAAGTGTGCAAAATACATTTGATGTCAAATAAGAAGTGGAACTATACAAAATTGTGTGAAAATTGGGCATGCCACCGAGAAGTGCATTTTTTTATGTAATTCTTATGTTGATAAACTGTAATTTGCCACTAGACTTACTCGATAAACAACCGTTTAAGGAGAAAACGGCACGTAAGCATGTTACACTTGTACGCGATGACGTGGAAAAGAAAATGAAACGCATATTGAAAAAACAGTTTCTTTGGTTATGTGTTGACGAGACAACAGACTGTAGAAAAAAATCAATTGTAAATATTATGGTACGCATACTAGACCCTAGTAAACCTACATTACCACTGTTACTAGCTAGCCGAAGACTACAAGAATGTACTGCTGCAGCAATTACGAAGGTTGTACATTGGAAAAATTTCAAATTTCAAAAGATAAAGTGTTGATGTTACGTGTAAAGCGCATGCTTGTGCATCTTGTGGCAGAAACCATTCGACAATGCTCTCCCGAGGTAGATGCATTAATAGCAAGCACAAAAAAAGTATTTTTGAAATCTCCCAAACGCCTACGATCATTTCACACAGAGTGTCCTGGTATTCGTCAACCACCGGAGCCAATTCTTACACGTTGGGGAACATGGTTGAAGGCAGCTTTATATTATGCTGAACATTTCAAAATAGTAAAAGCCGTTGTTGCACAATTCAATCCTGCCGAAGCTGCAGCTATTAAGGAGAGTCAGTCGAAATTTCAAGATATTTTCGTTGAAACAGATTTAAAAAATATTCGTAGCTACTATAAAGGATTAGCTAACGCAATAGACCAATTACAAAATAGATCGTTATCATTATTGGAGTCTCTGCAAATTATGGACGGAGTGCATACACAGCTACTAACTATACATGACGCAAAATATAATCGCGTTTTAAAAAAAGGGCATTAAAGAATCAGTCCAATGTAGATCGCCTTTCTGCTGCATGCATTCATTCCTTCACAATAACCCCCTGGAGTGCCACGCACTTATTCCATCTCTCTTCCTACTTCTGGAAACACTTCTGAAAGTGGCCTGAAATTAGACCTTGCAAAACCATCGTCGTCTCCGTCTGGATATTTTCTATGGAGTCGAACCGTTGTCCTTTCATGGGACTTTTCTTTTTTGGGAACGGCCAGAAGTGCAGTGGTGCCAGATCTGGGGTGTACGGAAGGTGAGGCTGCGTTGGAATTATTTTTTTTCGCTAAAAATTGTCTAACAAGAAGCGACGAATGGGCGGGCGCGTTGTCGTGATGAAGGATCCATCCAGATTTCTTCAGTTCAGGCCTTACCCGCGCAATCCTGGCACACAGTCGCTTCAAAACTTCAACATAGAAAGCCGAATTAACAATCTGGCCTTGCGGAATGAATTCATTGGGGACAATGCCATTGATGTCGAAGAAACAAATGAGCACTGTCTTCATGTGTGACCGCGACATTCTTGCTTTTTGAGAACGCTCTCCTCCAATCCTAACCCACTGTTTACTTTGCCGACGAGTCTTCTCAGGGTCATATTGGAAGACCCAGCTTTCATCCCTTGTAATCACACATTTCAACCAATCCCGTCCGTCGTTTTCAATGTGCTCGAGAAACTCCTGTCAAATTGAAAAACGACATACAACGCTTCAACACCAACCTTTCAAGCCTACTACTTCACACACAAAGCACTCGACCGAGTTGAAACTTATTAGGCATTTAGTAAAACTGTGGAAGTTTATGCCTATGTCGTTGAATACCCGCCAGTGTTGTCAGTTCGAGCGTTCGAAACAATTTCTCGTTATTTAATTGCCATACCTCGTAATAACCCGATATAACTGATGTTTTCCAGCAATAAGCTGTATAGACACATAAATTTGTGGAAAACTTAATAAGTAGAGTTAAAAGTATAATAAGTGTGCAGTATTTTGTTTGAAACAAGTCGATGATGATGAGTATCGAGTTCATATGCAGTTCCGAATATGTTCCCGACCTCTACATGCAATTTCAATATTTCTATTTTACTGTTATTCAGCTGCAATTAAACACAAAAAGTTTCTACGAGTGAAAAATAACCAGCGAATTGCAAAATGAAACTTGTCTAATAGTGCCTTTGTCCTGCGTAAGATCTCTGATAAAGGAAACCGCTCAGGAAACAAGCTTTTAGAGGTTATAATATGCCTGAGAACATAAAGATTGGACCGCCGAAAGTTATTTAAACTCTGGTTCGAAAGAGGCCGGGAGATAGATACAACCCGCAGTGTGTTTCTATTTTTATTTGGGATGCATAACAGAATCTGGCGTTAGTTTTTTAATCAAAATCTCTGAAAAATTGAAGGGGGAATGTTATTGATGGTTTTCACATTGGGTCACCGGTAACCGTCGCCAATAAAAATGCATTAATTAAAATCGATGCGTTCAGACGAGGTCACTACGGTGTTCGAAACGTTCACGATGACTCGCCAGCTGCCAAGCCGCGTAACCGGTGACGTAGACGAACAGTAACTATCAGAAACCGCGTTTCTGATATTGTTAAAAATACGTTTAATGAAACCTTTCAAATTGAGATGTTAGCGATGACAGTTACTCTACAGTTTGGCCAACTGCACTGACAGACAATAAATAAAAACAGAACCCCTAAACAAACTGAAAACGATTCGTAATTTTCATGATGTATGATATATGTAATTATGGATTTAGATATTAATATAGAAGACTTTATAACGGAAACGGTGAGGTATCGCGCTGTTTGAGATTCCAAGTACGACGACTATAGTAATAAAATCAAGCAAAAATTGAAAAAAAAAATTAAGTACAAACAAAATATTATGACATTTTTAGAGTTATCTAAACTCAAATCATCAAACAGGGTATGAAACAAGCCTTTTTCAACTCGATCAAGTAATAAGGGGTGTATGTATACAAAACGTCTTCGTTTTATTCTTCTTCGTTTTCGTCTAAACAGAAGGAATAGTAATAGCAATTGAACATCTGAATCTATACTATTTAAGTTATGTTTCTAGCATCAATGTTTGTAAATAACAGTTGTGACCTAAGTGACCGCTGCAAACACTAGTGACCGTTACCTCTTTTAAAGATAAGCGACGTAAACGCAAACTTCTACAATAAGATTGAATTCACTGTCGGATAATTTACAATCGGATCGTAGAACGTCAGGATAAACCGGTACCTCCGATATATAACAAGGCCTAAGCGCTCTGACGTCAGCTGACTGTGGCGTATATTGTATTAGGTGAACGATCAGCGATAAACACGTTCAGATCGTCTCTGCGTTTTGAATTGATTTATCCAAATTATATTGGTTTTATTTAAAACAATACTGTGTAGTGATATTTCCGTGCTTTGTTGGTGATACCTGTAAATGTCTTTCTAGCGTTGTATAAGCAATAAAACCTTTTCTAAAACGATAAAACGATTGTTTGTGAGCTACACTTTGTAGAAAAAGATATTTATTTTTCGATAGCTACAGATTCAAGGGCCCGTGAAACTATAACTGTAAGTTTAAAAAATCCTAGGCTTAAAGAATATACTATTCCAACTCAATTTCCTAACTGTCCGTTGTATTTGACAAAAAACGTGAAGATTTCATTGTTCAAATAGTTCTATATTCTTACGTTATATTTAACAAAATTATTTCTGAACACGAAGAGATGCTTTTAAGTGTGCATCATAAATAACCTGGGCAAATATGCGGTAACAGCCAGATGCGTGGCGAGCGCATAAGTTTACACATAAAATAGAAGGTAAGATATAAATTATAAAACGTGCTGAAACACTTACCGTTTTAAAAGTCTTCCGTGAAATCACAAACTGGGTAACATCTGTTAAATATTTGAATCATTATAGATATGTTTCCACAGCTGTTTCAGTCAAGTGAGTACGACGTGCGGAATAAATATTTTTTAATGCCGAAAACGACCGTTTGACATCTAGCGATGTTATATTTGCATATTTAAAATAATCTTGGAAACAACTTAATGCATCTTCACACGCACCTTCACAAATTTGTCTTAATATAAGAAAATCGGAGTCTTTCTCTAAAACACTTTCAAATTTTCGTATTACACAAATTTGTTTCGCCTTCTACAGCGCATAACTGTCCGTGAACATCATTTGTGCCGCAAGATTTAGAGTATGCATTTTACATGTTGCATGTAAGAAGTTACCACTGTGTTCTTTAAAAGATCGGCCCAAAGAACGCATGTTTGCGGCACCATCACTCATAAACATTAAAAGTTGCTTAGTTTAAACTTCAAATTTGTTCAATGAATTCAACACCACCTTTAAAATCTCATCGGCAATACAATTTATAACTAGAGCGGGCCAAGAGCGCCACGCGCCAGGTTCGCAATCAGGCTGCCGGGCGCATATATGTATGTAAACATAGGTAATTTAAATATGTAATTATTAGGACGAGGACCAAAACCACTGTCTATTACGTCGTGAAGACGCGCAAATATACACCTGCAGTTTGGGTGTTCGTTGATAAATAGGGCGTTGTTCACAGTGGGCCACTACAAAAAAAAGTTCATTCATCGACGGCTACGAACTAACAGCGCGCTTATTCATTTACGGATGACGCGCTCTATTCATCAACAAATGACGAGTCTGCAGATGTTACGTTTGCACAACTTCGTGGCATACTAGAAACAAGCGTCGGTGTGCTCGCTTTAGTGATTATGTCTAACGTAACTATTAAAAATAAACGGCCATTACCTACGAAAGTTAATAAATTTCTTAGTGAATTTGTGGATTTACACTACAATGGGAGTACAATTTTCTGTAAAGTTTGTAAAAAGAAACTACTGTGCTGGAGCAAACGTGATTGTGAAAGACATATAAATAGCGCACACCACAGAAATAAAAGAAATGGTGTGTCACAACAACGTCAATTTCAATTAGAATTGCTTTTAACGTTTATGGTATGTGGTCTACCACTTCGTATACTTGATAAAAAAGCATTTCGAAAATTCTGGGGTACATACAATACCGTGTGGATACTACCATCTCGGACAGCGTTACGGAAAGATATTCCACGAATACGTGAGGACATTGAAAATTGAATTAAAGCCGAATTAAAAGATAAACAGCTGTGGCTATGTCTTGATGAGACGACAGATTGCAAAAAAAATTCTATTTTGAATATAATAGTGCGCGTATTAGATCCTATTAAACCAAATTTTGCAATTCTATTAGCCAGCAGAAGATTAAAACAGTGTACTAGTAAAGCAATTACGGCCGTAGTTCTCGAAACGTTACAAAAATTTCAAGTGTCAACCAGTCAACTGTTGTTGTTCATGAGCGATGGTGCAGCAACAATGTGTAGTGTAGGCCGTTCCCTTAAAGAAAAGTGTGAAGGACTTTTACATGTTACGTGTAAAGTCCATGCTTTACATCTTGTGGCACAAACTATTCGAGAGTGTTACCCGGAGGTGGATGCATTAATAGCAAACACAAAAAAAGTGTTTCTCAAAAGTCCTAAGAGGACTAGGGCATTCCACAGGTTATGCCCTGGTATTCGAGAACCACCACAGCCCATTCTTACGCGTTGGGGAACGTGGTTAAAAGCCGCTTTTTATTATAATGAACATTTTCAAGAAGTCAAATCCGTTATTTTGCAATTCGTCCCTGCCGAAGCTAGAGCTATTAGGATGAGCCAGAAGGGATTTCTCGATATTTCTGTTGAAACACATCTAAAGAATATTAGCAACAATTACAAAGGGTTAGTAGACGCGATAGAAAATTTGCAAAATTCTGGATTGTCGTTGGTAGAATCAGTGCAAGTCGTGGACGAAGTTAGTACATTGTTACACAGTATAAACGATGCAACAAGTGGACGAGTTTTAGCTAAGTTCGATAGTGTTTTAAAAAAGAATCCGGACTACACGAGATTAAGACAAATGTGCGATGGGGCATCTGCAGATTCCTTGACTAAGTCTAAAGATTATTTTAATTACGCCTGTCTTACTTCGGTAGACGTGGAACGGTCGTTTTCGAAATATAAGAACATTTTTTCGTCTCGGCGAACATCCTTCACCGAGGCAAATGTGGAAACTTATCTGATGGTGCAACTTTTTAAACAAGCCTATCCGCATTATTAAGAAGGATAGAATTTATTTATTATATCTTTATTTACAGTTACATTATTAAGTACAACAGAATAAAAAAAGCGTTCAGTTTCTCAGTTATTTCCTTATTACATCCCATTTA
The DNA here is from genome assembly GCA_029619315.2 of Dynastes maya. NCBI lineage: Eukaryota > Metazoa > Arthropoda > Insecta > Coleoptera > Scarabaeidae > Dynastes > Dynastes maya. Next base: position 39,721,204 of record JAROYE020000001.1, read on the forward strand.
CAACGCATACCGTTTTCGATCAAATAAAAAATCATAATGAAAATAAAAACACCTCAGCGTGTACATATATATATATATATATATATATATATATCCGCTCTAATTACTAAACATTATTATTGCGTCAGCTTTTATTTTTTTACTCTTGTGTATTAATTTCGAAATATCACATATCTGCTGTGACTCACATATACGCTATTTACAATAAGCGGCCGTTGCGCCTGATTCCGATTCTGTTGGATGGCGCAATTTGGCCCGCTCTATTTATAACTCTTTTGGAAGCAAGTAAGGAGGATGACGGTCGATGTGGTTCTATTGTACGTACCATTACATTAACCACAGAATGTTTTTGACGATCTGTTGTTTCGTCCACACACAACCACAGTTTTTTACCTTTCAATTCCGTTTTCATTCTTTTTTTTATATGTTCACGAGTAAATGGCACTACATTTCGTATCAATGTCCGACTAGGTAATTTACAGTCCGCATATTTATTCCAGAAGGAGACAAATGCTTCTTTGTCTAGTAAACGAAACGAGATTACATAAAGTAAGAGTAACACATAAATCAAATGTAAATTTTCTTGGTCTCGTATGCCACTTTTTGCAGAAGAATGCAGTTTTCATTCGATGTGACGTTGACAATGGCTTCTGGACCAACACATTAAAGGGATTTTTTTACAAACTAGACATTGAATTTTAGCGCCATCGAAAATTAAGTCCGGCATGTCCACTATAAAGTTTTTAACTGTGTCTGCCATTGGTCGTTTTCGCGACGTACCTAACTGCGACATTTTTAAAGCAAACATAAGCGTGCAATTACGAAATAAGTTACAACAGCCTACATATACACAGAACTACTCGCATACAGCATCGATTTAGTACTGACGCTGTGAACGCGTGAAATAAATAATCGCCGACTCCGCACCACATATCTACTACACTGACTGTTACCGCTGTTTGCCCAGACTAATCATAAACGTTCTGTTTTAATACTATATATTTTAATGTTATTATAACAGCCATTTGGATACTGATATACATATGTAAATGTCATATTCACAGCAGTGAACGTATTGCAATAATGATAATAACTTGTTCTACAAATACGCTACTTAAAAATTATTGTGGGAAAAGTAATGATACATTAGGTAAAACCCACATAATACGAAATTAAAGACCCTGGTTAAATAGTACGTCTGTAAATTTTCTCGTGAAATTGAACAAAATTTCGAATAAAATTGCAATGACTGTATCATTGCAATCTTAGTTTCGTCTAAATATATGTGCAATTACAAATAATAATAATTAGTTAATTAAATATCAACCACAAATACATCTTTTACGAAAACGGTGCTCGGTTACGTGTTTCGTTTTTGCTTTGAAACTTCCTTTTTCCAAAATAAAATCGAATGAGATGCGAAGAAGGGCTCAGTTGACGATTGGCATCCTCTTTAAACCGGAAGCCCTCCAAAACTTAAAAAAGAAATGCAAAAAAACGATTCCTTTACAGCTTGGGCTAATATCGTTCATGGCGATACATCACTTAAATAGTGTGACGTCATCGGAGAGCGGTGAGGCCTTCTAATTTCGGTGGTAACGACTCTGTACGTTATTCTAGTTAATTGTGGCTATACACATAGAGATTAAATATATTGTTTCTGATAGCAAAAGATAAAAGCACGATATTAGAAATGTCTGCAAGATACGAAACGAAAACTTACATAGATTGATTAATGTAAATACCAGAGTAACCTAATCGTATACAACACAGATTACTAAAAAAATTGATAGCTAGAGTTGTGAAGTCTTATTAGGTTAATACATCCGTGTTCAAGGTATACGTTTTTACCATACATTATAAACAAAGAAACCGCACTAATTTGTAAATTGTAGTATTTAATTCAATGCATATATCTGCCATTTTCTCGAATAGACACGTTTTATTCTAGCACATATTTTTCTTGCGTAAAACAACACGCTGAACATATTTTTTTATCACAAAATTTGTGAAAAGGATTCATTTCAACTTTAACGAGGCCGGTATAAATGTGCATCAACAAATATGTGATCGCTTGGTTCAGCGACAAACAACCTTAATGACGCAGGTTCAATACCCGTTTCAGGCGGTTGATTTTTTAACGACGAATCAAACCAGACTGCGTTATTTTGCCAAGTAGAAATCAAAACTGTTAGTGCTGTGTGAATACCATATTTTGATTCATTTTTAAGCTATTATTCAACTAAATCCGTCGATGTCGAAAGAAGATTTACGTCATATAGAAGTTTTGCTTCATCTTAAATGACAGAAGACAATCTTTTAGAATCAGCAATTTAGGTAAAATATACTACTGATTTTAAATACACATAAATGTTAATTCCAAAATGGCCATGTTTTCTAGTTCCAATTCATCTAAGCAGTTTCTTAATAATTTCTGTAAGGGATTTCCAAAATCACGCAATTACTTCCGACCTTCCTTGTATTCGGTCAAAAAAATTAACACACTTTGACTCAACGGATCCGTTAGCCGAACAAGAATTGCAGCTCTAGTTATGACATTATCAATATCGTTCTTGAATGAGACACCCTATATTTTATTACATAAGTTGAAAAACCTGCCAAAGACAAATTTAATAGTTTCAGAGACTTTTTCTCAAATTTAGACAGTATCTACGAGGGTGTATCAAATTTAAACGGGACTCGTTTTTTAAAATTCTAACTATTTAACTAAGGTTACAAATATATATTATTTTTCTACATACTCTCCCGTCCTAGAAATACATTTTTCCCATCGGTCTGGGAGCCTTTCATCGTAAAAACTCTTCGGACGTTCGTGGAGCACAAACGCTTCCACCGCTTCGTTGACGTCGAAACGCTGGCCTCCAAGCGCTTCTTTAAGGGGTCCAAAAAGATGGAAGTCACAAGGTGACAAGTCTGGACTATAGGGTGGATATTCCAGCGTTTCCCATTTTAATGCGTCCACTTTTTGCACCGTGGCGTTAGCCACATGAGGCCTGGCGTTGCCATGCATGCAGAAGAATGACACTTCTGGCCGATTGCTTCTTCCTTTTCCTTCGAAATGACAATTTCGCGGCATCCATTACTTCACAATAATATTGCGCATTAATTGTGCGTCGATCGTTGAGAAAATCAACATGAAACGATCACACTTGTCCTTGGGCGACGATCATGGCTCTCGTTCTCGACCTTTTCACGCCATCCAGAAAACTTTTTGCGCCATGCAAACACACAGCATCTTGACAGGGTGTTGTCCCCGAACTGTGTCTGTAATCGCCGCAAAATTTCGGTTGGGTTCACCCCCTCCTTCGCCAAAAACTTGATGATAATCCGCTGCTCCCCAGGGACATGCACTTTTTTCTGGCTCATGGTTTCTTTTGATACTAAAGGGACCCGAGAGAGTTGCGGTCGGTTCCCCAGGCTACCTGCGCATCAACCTCTTCCAAGTCTAGAAGCCCTCGGGAATTTTTAAGAAAATCAGTCCCGTTTATATTTGATACACCCTCGTAGTTCCACAGGTTATATCGAATTGACAAAAAAAAAATTTCTTGTTATGAAAAAATTGAGCTGCGGTTGTTCAATAGACACAGATGCAGGTTGCAGTACGTTATTGATGGAATTGAAGATGATATTAAAATGATTTTATACGGTATTTCAAAAATTACATATCAATTATTCAAATTCAAAATTGACAAGGAAACGACAAAAATGATTTGATTAAGAAGACCAAGTGGTAAACAATTTTCACCACGGATTATTCAAAATTATTCATTGATACTAGAAATTAAATGAATATCTTTAGAAACAACCGTGCCCATGTGAGGTACAATAGGTAGTGAACCTCCTCAGAAAGTTAATTTATTCATCAGTAAACAACCTCTTTGCGGACATGAATGTTCAAGAGAATCAATTAAACTTTCGTACGGATATAGAGAACGAAAATAAAGGAACAAGCCTGATTACCAAAGAACTTCAAACATACATAAGACAATAATTTAATAAAGACAAACATAAGCAAATGGAAATTATGCTACTCTCTTATACTATGGTACAATATGATCATAAAGAAAACGTCATTGAGAGTGCCATGTTTTTCTTTAATTAACTTTTATGTTGGTTACAACTACACTACCGGCCATAATTATTTACCCATCTAAAGAAATACGCATAAATAAAGGAAGTGCTAACTGAAAAAAAAATTGTAGATTTGCATTTAATAAAATACTTTTAAAACAAAGAAATTGGTAGTCTTTATGTCTTTATTCAATTATAAAATTTATTTGAAACAAAAAAATTAAATCTTTGTTTCGTCGAAATCTCCACCTCTGTTATTAATAATTGCGGCATTCTCTCTATTAATTTCGTCAGAGTAGCAGGTTTTATTTTAAGCCAGGCTTCTTGTAGTTGTTTCCACAACGATTCCTGGGAAGTTGGAGGATTTATTCTTTGCAGTATTGCACTCTCACTACATAACCGATAGACTTGTTCTTGCACAATACGAATTTTATAAGCATATTTTTCGACGAGATCTTTTCTGATAATATGCTGTATCATATGACAAATTAGTTTCTTGTGAAAGCTTTCTGACTTTTTACTGGGTTTGCGACTTACTGCACCAATTTCGCGAAATTTAGCAAAGCAGCGAACAATTTGTTGATTTAAATCAAGATATGATGCTGCAAAGTGTGGAAACTGAAGACGAACTTTATTCATACATAGTGTCATAAAATAAGACCATTTCCCATTCGGTTGTTGTTGTCCATTACGAATTGCCGACTTTGTGAGACACGTCAATAAACAACAAATGTAATTTGAATTGTCAAACTTGTCAGTAAATGTCAAACGTAATTGGAAGTTTCAATATTGGACTTAAAGAAGACGACCCTCTCGATTACGTTTTTTTTATGATCATATTGTACTTTTTGCACGTTTTTATCATCGTAATGTGCAAATGTACAAGGTACGACATCAAGGTTAGCGGTAGAGAGCCGATAACTAGAGTTGCTCAATTTGCACCAACAGCCAGTGGCGGGCGCATAAAGTTTACACAAAATAAATGGTCAAATATAAAATACAATACGTACTCAAACTCTTACTGTCTTAAGAATTTTCCGTGAAATCACAAAGAGAATAATGTCTGTTAAATATCTGCAACATTAGATATGTGTCCACAGTTGTTTCGGCAAACCAAGGGCGGCGTGAGGAAAAAGTGTGTTTATGTGCAAAAGACGAACGTTCTACATCTAGTGACGTTATATTTGCGTAATTAAAATAATCTTTGGAACAACTTAACGGTTCTGTTGACGCACCTTCACAAACTTGTCTCAATATGCCAAAATCAGAATCTTTCTCTAAAACACTTTCAAGCCTTTCTAGAACACAAAAATTTTTTGCGTCTTCTACCGCGCATAGCTGTGTGTGAACATGTTGCGCTATTTGCAGATTCCACTAACGACACCGAAGGATTTTGTAATTTTTCTATTGCCTCCACTAGTTCCAAGTAATTGTTCTGAATAGTGTTTAAATCCTTTTTAACCTGGCTATCTTGAAATTTCGACTGGCTTTCCTTGATAGCCGCAGCTTCTTTTGCATCCAATTGTAAAACCACGTTCTTAAATATTCTCAAAATATTTATGATAATAAAACGCGGCCTGTAACCATGTTCCCCAACCTGTAAGAATAGGTTCTGGTGGCTTAGGCATACGGGGGCACAGTCTGTGAAATTTGCGAATACGTTTTGGGGATTTGACAAACACTGCTTTTGTATGCGCTATTAAAGCGTCTACCTCAGGATAACATTTTCTAATATTATCTGCCACATGACTGAAAGCATGAATTTTACACGTAATATGTATCAAGTTAGCACAATGTTTTTTAAGAGACCGGCCCACAAAAAGCATGTTTGCGGCACCATCACTCATAAACATCAACAGTTGGTTTGCTGAATGTTCAAACTTTTCTAATGTATTTAACACTAACTTTGAAATTACTTCGGCAGTACATTGTTGTACTCGTCTGGAAGCTAATAGAATTGAAGGTGACGATTGGTGTGGTTCCATTGTACGTACCATTACATTAACCACAGAATGTTTTTTACGATCTGTTGTTTCGTCCACACATAACCACAGTTTTTTATCTTTCAACTCCGATTTAATTCTTTTTTCAACATGTTCACGAGCAGATGGCACAATTCTTTGTAACGATGCCCGACGTGGTAATTTACAGTCCGAATATTTAAGACGACATATGGTTCCTTGTCTAGTAAATTAAACGGTAGATTACGTGCAATAAAGGTAACACATAAATTAAATTTAAATTTGTCATAGTGTCGTGTGCAATTTTTTTTAAGAATGCTGTTTACTATTTACGTGACGTAGACAATCCCGTTTGGACCAACACATTAAAGGGATATTACAAACCACACATTGAATTTTAACGCCATCATAATTTAGGTCAGGCATTTCTGCTATAAATTCTGTAACTTTGTCCAACATTGGTCGTTTTCACGACGTAGGTAACATTTTTAAAACAAACGTAGAACATGTATACACAACAGATCTGGTTGAGACTCGCAGTTATACTGAGGGTTGTATTGAACCTCCGCCACTGCCCGTTGGCGCTAGTGAGCAACTCTACCGATAACTGCCAAGCGAAGATTGAAATTACGACGAGTTACGATAAATATTTTGCCTTTGTTAGTTTCTCTTTTGAATGTAAACACGTGCTTCTATTACGTCAAGTTCTTTGCTCATAACCTCCAACAGAAGAAATATAGGTATGGAAATTGAGATTATTTAAAATATAACCATTCCAAACGATTAGCATCTCAAAAAAAGGAGATTCTTAATCGGCAGAAAAAATTGGGTTCTTTTCACATATTTTTGGCAATCGAAAATGGGGAGATCCAGATAAATTTCTACATACACTGCCCAAAGTATTACATTAATGAAACAGGACCATAGAAATCAACTAAAGAAAGCGATACCACGTAGTCGTGGATAGTTTTACGAAATTTACTTGGTTGTACCCGATCAAGATAAGAATTATCAATTACCGAAATGAACAAAACGAAGACATATGTACAGAAATAATAGTAATTGTTGTTAAATGCTTTAATGTTTCTAAAAAAATCCACGAAATACTTCAAACATATAAGTTCACGTACTGAATTTAAGAACTAAGAAATACGGCAAAAAAGTAAATATGAAAAGGTCAGGTAAAAAAAAACAAGAAAACCTACAACCAAGGGCAATAGGCTCTGATTCCACAGACAATAATAAAATAGAACGTAAAATATCCCGCTGAACAAAAGTTTGAAATATGTATATGAAAATAAAAGTGTACTGTACGAGGATAGCGTCTTAAGTTTTTAAAAACGACCATTAGATGTGGCGCTATTGAGGTTTAACATTATTATTTTCGTAAAACTTGACATTTGTTACCGTTGAAGCAGTGACAGCATAGAAATCGGCGGAGAAGTTTGTTTACAACTTTTGGTAATGACGCACTATCAGAAAAGACTGTTTAAAACAGGTTTGCAGAATTTCGTCGTGGTCGTGTTTCCGTCAGTAATGAATTTCGTGAACGCCGACCAAAATTGGTTGTTGTTCCAAAAAACATCGATGGTGTACGCAACATGATTGAGGAGGATCGGCATATGACTTTCCGTGAGATAGAGGCATCCTTAGGCATATCGACGATTGCAGTACATTCGATTTTGCATGGACATTTAAGTGAAAAAGCACAAAAAAGGCTCCTGTTAGGAAATGCTCAAAAAAATCGACAAAAGAACAAAATCCGTATACAACATTGTAATAGGTAACAAAACTTGCGATATATTCGTACGAGCCGGAAATTAACAACAATCAACTGTTTGTGTGTTACCAGGTTCCCAGATGAACCGAATCCAACAAAGTTGTTCGTTCACGAAACACTTCCAAGAAAATGATTGCTTGTTTCTTTCGTTGTACTGGACATGTCGCAAGCATTGTTTTGGAGGATCCAAGAACAGTTAATGGTATAAAAGAATTTGTTTACTAGAATCGACAAGGTCGCACCATGCTTCATCGATAGCTGGACACTCACACACATTCTTTCGCGTATAAAATCTTGCCTTTTCCGAAAATCATTTGGAAAATCGTTTGCGTTAGTAGCCGTCGCTTCACGCCATGATATAACGGGAAGGGATTTTAGACGTTCTGTCGTCTGGAGTGGGGCGTACCGTCTTAACGGAGACAGAAGTGCTGCGCGCCACACCACATCACACGTTTATAAAATTGACGCTCTTTGCTACGTATTATTTTTGCTTGGTTTCTTCCTTCTGCATAGTTGTTGTTATTTTAGAGACATCGTCAATATTCGTCACGCCACCAAAGAATTCATAACAGAGTTTATAGAGATTTATAGGTCCCATCCAGCCCTGTGGAAAGTAAAATCAAAGGAGTGTGTTAACAGAAATATGACGCCTTAGTTCAATTTTATCGCAAGGTGGACTGAAATGCCGATCGAGACCTTGTTTCTAAGAAAATACAATCGATGAGAAGCTCATTTCAAAAAGAGCTAAAAAAAATTGAAAAATTTAAAAGAAGTGGTGCTTCAAATGATGATCAATACGTACCAAGTCTTTAGTACTTTGATTTATTAATATTTATCCGAGAGCATGAAACTCCTACAGAGAGTTTTGACAGTATGGCAAACAGTCCATCTCCAACAGAAGATGGTTTCGAGACCGAGGACACTACAGAGTTAGAAAATAGCAACTCGGAAAATACGCAAACTTTTGTTGCTGAAGGACTAACTACTAATGAAAGAGATGAGAAGGAAAAAGGCGAAGAAAAGGAAAGACGTGAAGAAAGGAGAAGAAATGAAAGTAGTGAAAGGGTATGTTTTATTTTGAATTTATTTTGTACATTCTAATATTGAAGGAACTAACGATGTCTTCTTTAAACACAGCGCTACGCATATTTAGCCTCTTCCCTTAATTAGCATGTCTTCTTGCCATGGCACTGCACCTTCGCCAATAAAGTAGGCAACATGTTTACTACGACTTTCTTTAGCCGTTAAATAAGTACCCCGACGTACGGCTTTTAAACCATGAAGTTGTACTTGAGTTCCTCTCCACTCAGCGTTGTAATTTATTTGCTAAGATGTTGCATTTACAGTATCAAAGGCATGTCCACCAATATAAGATCTTCCTTTTCTCTTTAAGAAGTTATGTAGCACACACACAGCCTTTATAAAGTCACAAACTTTATCAACGGCTACATTTATAGGTATATGCAAAATTCTAAATCTGGCTCCAATCAAGCCAAACTTTCAACAGCATTTCTTCCTCTTGCTAACTTGTAATTAATTTTGTGAAAATGGTTTTAAAATATGGTCGTGTAAAGCAGATACTTCATCTCCTATAAATACGAAGTTCAAATTTTCATGATTTTCCGTACTATCAGGCACATGAAGACGATCTGAAATTAAGTGCCTGAAAAATGTCGTGTATTCCAATACTCCACTATCTGATAGCTGACCATTTTTTCCAATATTAATATATAAAAATTCATAATCTGCATTCACGATCGCCATCCAAACAATACTATAGAAATTTTTATAATTATAGTACAATGGGCCTATATGTGCTGGTGGTAGTATGCGAATGTGCTTTCCATCGATGGCCCCTCCACAGTTAGGTATCTGCCGTCGTGAGCTAAAGCCGCCAGCAACATTTCTCCAGTCCTTTTTGCTTGAGGGAAACTGAAATAAAAGGCATACGATGATTTGATTACTAAGCTTATTCGTGTTAATATTTTGAAACGTCTGTTAAATAACCGATATTGTTTTACAGAATTTCAAACCACCTGCAAAAAACGCCAAAATGAAGACAACACCTCATGAAATACAGCAGCAAATATTTATGAAGAATTGCACCGAAGCTTTAAAAAAGTGTTATGCGGCAGAAGAATCAGACAATATAGTTTTTGGAAGATTTGTTGCTTTAAAACATATGAAGTTGAATGAAACCCAAAAGATGTGCATCGAACCTTTAATATCAAAAATATTATATAAAGCTATAATGAACAAATTAACCGAAGATACTACCATTTATGATCCTCCGCCGCAGGTCCGATTTCCTCTACTAGTTTGTCATCATCTGTTACACCTTTATTAACACCACCAATCATAGATCACGAGCAAGTTCCAGAGCAACCACAAAATGTAGGACACGTATTATCGAATTTGTCAACTTTATTTGATATGTAAATAAATATAATAACTTACCTTTAAATAGTCCTTGTGTAGCACTTTGTAAAGAACCTTGTACGTTTCTGGTATGATGCGTCCTAAAGCTTGAGAAGATATTGCTGTGGTAAACTTAAGGTCTTCATAACTACGTCCAGTTGCAAGAAAGCGAAGGGGTGCAATTAGCCGTTCATCAGCAGGTATACTTTGTCTAATTGGAGTATCTTGTTTGGTAAGATGGGATCTCATTAAATTTAAAAGCTCGTCAAACGTTTCTCCGTCCATCCTTAAGTAATTTCTAAAGTCGTCCAGGTTCTTTTCTCTCAATTCACGTAAAAGTGACACGTGGCAATACTTTTCTTTTGCAGCTAACCAACTTTTCTGTCACATACGTCGTTTTCGCTTTCGGTTTTGGTCCATAGCACTTCCTATGGCCATTACAGCACGTGCAACAACGCAAATTCTTTTCTTTTCCATATTGGCCAAGTCCCAACACACAAAATTTAGTCAAATTCTTTGAGCACACCATAAATCCTGTTGAAAGTTTGTACACGACGACACGCAATTCCAAATGACACGCTAAATGATAGTTTTTGCCCACACACATACGACTTTTCCCTTGGAATTGGGAGTACCACGAGCAATCATGTAGTAAATCATGTGGAAACTTTGTCATCGTGTGTGGGTAAACAGTTTTTTTGCCGTGCCGTTCTTTCGTGCACTCTAACCGTCACATTCCGACGCGCCAAAATTTTCGAAATGAAAGAATGTGTGTGAGTGGCCAGCTAATGTCAGCTCTCACGCAGCGCGTCAAACAATTGATTATTTGTAGTAGAAAAATATCGAATTGCTCGTATTTACCTGATTTATCGCCTAACGACTTCTTATTGTTCCCGAATATCAAACAAAAAATACGTCGACAGAGATTTTTATCACCTGAAGCTCTAGAAGCCTTCAGAAAACTAATAATCAACTAAACAAAATAAAACTAAACTTTATCCCTTCTTGTGATTGAGGTTAGGTTGAATGTAGCGTTTTATGAGAACTTGGCGTTATAAAACTGATAAATACATACTTCTCCGTTATTTAAAAGATGAATAAATTGATTGTAAATATTCATCAGCAAAATTAACTTCACTCTGAAGAGCTCTTTTGTCTAAGCGTCCCTATTTTAATTACTGGTTATTGTTATTAAAACCTCCATACTCCAAGGTGATTACAATAACCGAGATACACCCTATATTTGAGTACACAAAAGATAAATTTTACATTATTTAAAACATCACCAGGGTGTATAAACGAGTTAATGTAGACCCCCTACAACTACAATCGAAGACCTTGCACGTCGAATCGAGCTATTCGGCCGTAGTTGAAGATCCATATTAACTCATTTATGATTATATTTGTATGACCCTGAAAAAGCAACAGTCAATAGTTTGGGATTTCCAACTTCAATAAAAGTAATTCTTTGAAACGTCGTGAGAAAATAGTCGTTATTTTTTACTATTATTAGACAAACCGCGCCCCACATTCAGTAACTGGGCAATTTTTTTTATTTAAGAAATCTATATTTATTTTCTATTCGCAAAAACAGAAACCATCAATATGGAAAACCGAATTTAGTAACTCTGTAAAAGGCAGAAGATAACATTGCATATTTTTCTACATTTAGTCGGACCATAACTTCAGTTTGTTTAATAACGTTCTTCCAGGGAAATCAGGACCATATGGCACATTGTAAAGAAGGTAAAAGAAAATGCAATATGAAATCGTAGACGCACCTGACAAAACAAAGAATTATAAATTTACTTTGTTTTCTTCTTGAATGAAATGTTTGTATCACCTCCAATGCATGTATCAAGAGCGGAACTACAATTGATGATAAGCACGTAACAAGCATTTGTCGCTTGCGGTTTTGTAACAATGTTAATATAACGTTGATTATGATTATTCTTTTTTTTTGTAAATGCTTCTCGCAGTTGCATTTAGATACTTACAACTTGGTTTTGAGATCAGCACATTGTAAGTACACATGTGGGAGCCATATACTACGTAACTACCACCACTGCATACAAAATTTAAACAATTAAATCTAAGCAAAAATGTAAGCAATTTAGATAATTTTCATTATCTTTTTTTTTGTGTAAAGATCAGTAGAAATGATCAAATACATCTATTATGTGTGTGCGTAACACTAATATTCACTTAACTAAAAACTAATAACTTTGCAGAATGAACAACTTTCTTGTACACATTATAAACAATAAATAATGTAAGAATACCTAATGTAATCCATGATTGCAACGTTAACGCAATACCCGATTATATCCATCAATATTTGATAGATAAATAGGTACCAGAAAACATCGTAAACATGAACCAACTATAGATATATATCTTACAGCCACTTAACCTTTTCCTCATACTGAGTGTAAAATTTCTACACCCCAAGCATTAAAAAAATCACAAAATTAAGGAGTAAAATAGTAAAAATAGATACGATTATGATTACATTATTATTAGACAGGAATATAAACTATACAACCATTTTATGGAGAAAAATTATAAAAGCGATGGGCCCTTTGGTTTTACTTACAGAGATATAGGATAACGGTTTATTAGAAATAATTAGAGACATCTCTTAATTCGTTGTGATCGAATATTACTGCTCTACAATGACGTGCACCACAAACCAAGCAATCAAACAATCTACATACTCGTTATATTCCTTACATTTATCTACCCGATCTTGTACAAACTTGCCAAAGGGGCAAATGAAATAAGAAACGTAAGTACGGCCAGAAAAACTTATCCTCAACACTCTTGGCGAGTTGATACAACACATAACATTGTGTTTACATTTTATTATGTTATAATAGTATTAAATTAGTGTTACTTTACCGTATAAAGTAGTGCGTTAAAACAAAAAAATTTTAAAAATTTCTTAAAAAAATCGAGTAATGTATTGGCGGGTAAATTTATAGTTTATTGGTATAATAAGAATTACAAAAATCACATTAACTTGTAAACAAGCACAGGACGGAACGTCAGAAAATGAATTTTATTATACAGCCTGTCCCTCTAACGCATGTGTGGAAAATATTTTTCTCTGAGCAATTAACAAAAGAAGATTTGAAATAAACATTTAGAGGTTCACATTCAGTTTCCGCTGCGCACGACACAAGTGTGATTTTTTTAACAGAACATTGCGTTTTTAAACGCCCTCTTCAATTCATGTCAACTTTATTTAACATTTCGTATCTCTCAAGCTTCGTTTCTGAGATAATTTGAGATTTTTGCGAAATGCCATTGTTTTTTTAACGCTCGATATCTTAAACGTCTTGCATGCTAGAAAAGTAAAACAAATTTCGATTGAGTATTTCTTTGAGTTTTCGGCACTACATCGATTTTTTTATATCAACTAGATTCTACAAGATGGCAATCGAAGTCGTCATGTTCAATTTATTTCAATTTTTTAATGGAACACCTGTATATTTTTTCAGAATCTAATAGAAAAGCTCTTCCATAAGTTTTTTTATGAATATTTTCCTATATTTAAAATGCGTCCTTCTTTAGTAAATTAAATATGAAACTGCAGGCAAGTTTTTTTTTACTAAAATGCACAGTGCTGTGACGAATGCTAGGTATAAAACTTTTTCTAAAGATATTCATTAAAAATAGTCTGTGACATTTATTTTATGCGTAAAATTTCAACATCTACTCGAAATAATCACCATTTTCCTTTTTCTCTAAATCCCTCACGGGAAGAATTATCTTCCGCCCACGCACTAGGTGGACGCACTATATATTATTATTAAGGTTCGACAAACGAGTGCAACGTCAGAGGCGTATCGCGCAAAAGCAGGAGTGAGATACAATGTTATTAAAAAATAGTATATTATTACCTTTTATTGACGTTCTGATGTCCACTGCGACAAAATACTACTGCCCCGGTAAGCCCAGTTGTCGCAGTGGACATCAGGATGTCAATAAAAGGTAACAACATATTATTTTTTAATAATACTGTATACGCACTCGTTTGTCGAACCTTAAATTTATTATACTATTATGAAAGGAGTAAAACCTTGAATGTACTTTTGTATGTATTCAATTTTTATGACGTATTATTCTGACACTGTAACTGTAAGTAAAGCAGATAGTTTATTTATCAAACAATATGGTTCCTTTTATGTTTTCGAAGTTTGAATAACATACTGCAAGATGGCACAAATACGCAAGTTAAAACAGTATCTAATCTATAGCAGATATGTTAATATCAAAAAAAAATAACCTTTTTATAATTATTTTTAGCATTCCTAGAAATATTTCAAATAGTTCAAACACAGATAATTGAAAAAAAAAACCTATCACCCTCATCAGATAGATATAAGTATATAATTCCGATTTGTTTCAATGGATATACAGATCGATTTGTTTCAGTACACTGTACCAATATTAGGTAGCAAGTTAAGTGAATGTGACCCAATGTATCTAGTTAGGCATACTGATCTGTATAGTATTTGAATATTAAAAAATGTTGAAAGACAGGTCTCGTTTATGTTCCTATACCCAATACAGCAATTTATTTTTTGAGGGAAATGTAACTAGTTTGTTACATCGCAGTAAATGAAGAAATAAGGAAGTATGTTAATCTAAGACTATGTTAATTCAAGAGCAGGTGGCGATTAGTTCGAATGTGATTTTTTGCTTGAAATACAGAAACTTTATACTTAATATAAAGTAAATTGAAATGTGGCGCGAGATACAATCTAACAAAATATAACAGTCTAAAAATAACAAACAACTTGATTATATACACAATAAAATTTATAATTTCCAAATACAGTATTATTAAAAGACATAAAATATGTACAAACTTCAAACTTGTGTTGCCTTCAAATAAATCTTCGATACACCTCATAGTAGGATTTGTAACATACATACGAATGTTAAGTGAAACATACAAAAAATAATAATTATAAAGACTTTGAAAAAAACTACTTACAACATGATAAAACCAACACACACTGTAATGAAAGGTAACCAGTAAGGTACTCAGTATTAAAAAGATCCAATTACTTAATTCGGTAGTACCTTGTATGTTGGGCTTCCAACTACTCTGTTCATCAATTATGTTTAAAATATCCGTTCGATTTAAAATACCGGCGATTTCTTGGAGGGTTTTAATATTGTCGACACTGAAAACGTCTCGTTTTTCTAATAATTTAATTAAATCAAAGATGCTTCTGCATCTTTCCAGAGCTCTGTTGGATGAAACATCGCTGGAATATTTTGCCTTCAATGTTTCCAGAATTTTGTCTGTACACGGCACTTTAGAAAAATTTTGTATAATCTTTTCGTATTCAGAGTTAGTCACCATAATTTTTTGTACTTTGTTTTATAATTGAAGCTATGACACTACACCCATTCTCTTTTCAGTCAAAACACTAATGAATCATAGTTGACAACCTACACCGCGCATCCTATCGGAATAAAGTTGGCAGAATTGAAATTCTCCAAATTAAAACTACTATTGACTATAATTATTACTGGTGCACAAACACTTAATTTACATTATTTCTCTCCTTACAATTTCAATAATTAAAATAAAATTATTTCAACATTTACTGAGTATATTTAATAAATCTTCTTTGAATTGATTGCGCCTAAATTAACGCAACCAACTGAACATGCTATTTTAACCAAGATAGTCCAAATTTATAGGTGGCCCCATGGTGGCACAAAAAATGTTCAACTGATAGTGCTGATGTCTACTTGCACTTGTGTCCCAAACTTTATTTATAGATAATATAAATTAGTATATATTAGGTAGTTTTAAATAAAAAGATAATTTAATAATTTTTATTAGTGAGCGATCATTCACACACAATTTTTAACCAAGCTAAAATACCCATGAAAGAGAATTCTATATTTTGTCTTTAAATGCGACAGACTCTACCTTAATTCAAAATAAAAATAATTATAATTCCATTTATTATTCTTGTTTCGGAATTTCTGGAACTACCGACAAACCACCCAGTAAATATTTTTAAATTTCGCGTTGGTAGTTCCAGCAATAGTGGTCATACTAACCAATTTCTAAACACAATGCAAGCGAATATGGTCTTTATTACCTACCAATTTAATCGTCTGTGAACTGTAAATAATGTTTACTATACAGAAATCGGTTACTGTTAAGAAATATATACATTCTATGCATACATATATCTCTTTCTTTGGCACATTTAATTTAATTTACGAATTGTTAATTTGAAAACTTTAAAATTAATATTGGAATATTAATTACTATACTAAACCATAGTGTACACTAACTTCCTCTCTCTTTTCAGGTTTGTTTTTAAAACACCAAGGAAATGTTCTTAAATCAATATAAGGATAAACTTTTAAAAAATGATTGATCTAACGCGCGAATACCATTCAAAAATATGACGTATACGTCAGTAACGCAAAAAAGACGTTAACGCCGTATTCCCGTAAGCCTCAATGACGGAAAAATGTATGCAAGTATTATTTGGTAATTAATCAAACTTTTAAAAGGTATGTAGTTTTTATTTATGTACATAAACTGCAGTTTAGTAGTTCATTTTAATAATAGTAATGGTTATTTTTGCCGAAAAATAAATAAATAAAAAAACGACACTTGGTTAGTACTTGATCCGCTGTTGAATGACCGCCAATAGTCAGTCAATAAATCGATGTTTAGATCGAATACGATTTGCTTTTGTACAAGTGTTGTGTTAAACCATTAATGAACTCCGTTCATCGTTGAACGCCTTTTATGCAACTGGCCCTTGGGATAAAAAGATACAAAACTGCCATTAAGCAATATCTATAAAAGTTGCGTAACATTTTATTTGCTTTAGAAGTTTTATGTAATGACAATGACTATTTGAGAATAAAGATAGATGATTTTCTAAAAGTGTTCATTCAAATTTCACTATTTTAAGAGAAAAAACGAAATTTTGAAAATCATTAAAATCCAAATTTCACGTGATTTAAAACGTACTAGAGATTGGTGTGATGTCATCCAGTCGTCGGCAGGCTGCTTTCCTTTAGCGACAAATATCAGAGCGGATTACTTATACGCATGTATAGGTATGTTCCTTTTACTAATATGATTTAGATATAAAAGAAATTATTTCGCTCTTACTTTCCTTTCAAACATTACTTCGGCACCAAATGATAGAGATGTCAGCATTACGATTCAATTTAATTACCATATTTATAATAATAGAATATATCAAGCATGTATTTTACTGATCTGAGGTTGGTATGAATGAACATACTCTTTTGCTCTGCGTTGAATGTGAAATACAACAATTAATAAATAATAAGGATTTTTCAATGCTATCGTGATCGCCAATTGCCACCATTCTCAAACTTTTAGATTATGTATAATATATAAATACTAATTTGTACTGTTTGTTTGTATTCATTTAGAGTAGTCCTGAGCAATCAAAACGATCACGTGTTCATAATCCTATCACACCCTAGAACTAACGCAAGCAAGACAAACGAACAAACCTATTAGCTTTCTTCGTTTGTCAGTTAGTGTAATATAGAGTTTCTATTTTGCGCGTTCGTTTGTAAAAAAAACTGGCAATCCGACGTTCATTTGTATGTATGTATATGTTGGGCAGCTGCCGATAGTTTTGAACTACACAAACTTAAGCTGGGTTCACATCACAGGTGTGTCGCTGTACCGCGGTGTTGCGGTGCGCCAAAAATTTGAAGACGACGCCAACCGCTGTTCACATCACCACTGTTTCACAGCGCGTATTTTAAAAGGAGTTCAAGCATGCACGATATATCATGTCATGTTAAAATTTTGTTTTGGTGAGCAACGGCCGTTGATGGTATTTGTATTAGTTGTATATTATAGTTTTCAGATTTTTGCGATTTTCACACTATTAACAATATGGGTACAGAATATGATAACGAATACACAATAAGTATATACCATCACAGACTTTTAGCGTTATATTTGCTAAAAAAGTATAATAGGTATTACCATTTTATGTCAAAGTAAATGATTTATTCCATTCATATTATATATAAGTTGTACTCGAACAATTCACCCCAATTGACCACGTTTTGTCAAAGATGTTTCCCGCTCAGTTCTCAATAGAAAGGGATTAACCACAAGTTGGACAAGGGCGCACTGAGAAAAACGCGCTGTGCCACCGCTAAAAGTTACAGTTAAACCAACTTTTAGCGGCGTGAATTTCCTATGGCGCCAGTGTAGCTTTTTTTGAATTACCCAATAGCTTGCACGTCGCATCACCGCGGTACAGCGACACAGCTGTGATGTGAACCCAGCTTTACACCTCCTCAGGAGGTAGAAGGTTTGTTCGTTTGTCTTGCTCGCGTTAGTTCTAGAGTGTGAGTAATTTGTCTATTAAAAAAAAGCAAATTGATTGTTGGACTTAGTTAGTAGTATATGTAAGAAAAATAATAATTCTCTTTATAAATTTACGTAGAAAACTTAAGCTTAACAAATAAAAAAATTATTCTTGTTTCTATATTTGCACCAAAATGTAAATCTAAATGAAACAGCAGTCTAGTTTATATATAACGTACTTCTTTTGTGTAAATGATTCCGGTAAATTTTGAAGAAATTTACTGGAATCATTCTTCTCATTTCATTAAACGTATCTTCCTTTAGTTTTAACTCCTTTTCTTCATTTTTCTCTTTGAATTTTGTACCCTTTTTTATTGCTTCTTTTAATTGTATTTCACTTTTAATGATCACAAGGGATGCAATTTTATATGAATATGAAGTAAAGTTAAGTTAGGTAAATTCCTTTAACCATGCCTTTGACATTTAATGTACTTATGTTATTCGTTACATGTTATTACTATTGTAAGGCTATTGTCTAATCAACACAAAATTATCAAATCAGTTTTATATCACTTGAAAGATGTAACGGAAAATACTGAAATCACTGTAATTGTTTTACAAAATGGTATAGGTAATATAAGATGAAAAGTAAAATCAAAATCACAAAACACTATTTTTATATATTACAAATAAAATGCTACAATAGAAAGACATACTGCTGACGCACAAAAGTAATTACTCATACTGGAATTAAAATTAGATCCGGTCCTGCTATTCGATGCGAGAATTGTGAATTTCAAATTGACATAAAATGATGAGGAGGGAGAACGCATGCGTTCACAATGGCGGCTTGTTTGGGCGTAAAATAAAACTTCGTGTTCCTGTATATATTCAAGCAACGATAGCATTATCGCTTTCAGTTGACGGAAGGTTTAGAAAGTGTTATATCGCTACGTTTTTAAAGTGTGTCAAAATGCACGAGTATACACAAGTAACGCTGCCAAACTACTCATACATGTTCAACTTTGAATCAGGCTTCAAACATCAAGATACACGCACGTGGATGACTGAAAATTGGACACTAGGATTTTATTATGTGGGTGCCTATATGGTATTGATATTTGGCGGACAATATTTGATGCAAAACCGTCCTAGATTCGAGTTACGAGGTGTCTTGTGCCTTTGGAATACTCTACTGGGTACCTTTAGCATTATGGGTGCCTGCAGGACAGTACCTGAATTTTTACACATACTTACCCATCATGGATTGTACCATTCAGTGTGTATTCC
This sequence comes from Dynastes maya, assembly GCA_029619315.2. NCBI lineage: Eukaryota > Metazoa > Arthropoda > Insecta > Coleoptera > Scarabaeidae > Dynastes > Dynastes maya. The sequence continues at coordinate 39,741,107 of JAROYE020000001.1, forward strand.
ATCTTTTATTGAACAAGATCGTGTTTCAGGCTTTTGGACTTGGATGTTTGTTCTAAGTAAGTTGCCTGAACTTGGTGATACTATCTTCATAGTGCTAAGAAAGCAACCATTAATTTTTCTGCATTGGTACCATCATATAACAGTACTACTATATTCTTGGTTTAGTTATACAGAATACACTGCCAGTGCGAGGTGGTTTATTGTAATGAACTATTGTGTACATTCTGTGATGTATTCCTATTATGCATTAAGGGCAATGGGATATAATCCTCCTAGGCAAATTGCAATGTTTATAACGTCATTGCAGTTGCTACAGATGGTGATTGGCTGTGCAATAAATATATGGGCCCACCAATTGTTACAAACACAAACGGAATGCCATATTTCTCCATTTAATATAAAATTATCAATCGCAATGTATTTTAGTTATTTTGTCTTATTTGCAAGATTCTTCCATAAAGCTTATTTATCAAGTGAACGAAAAACCAAAACTAGAAATCAACCAATTACAGCAGACTATACATTGCTCAAGTCAAAAGTGCATTAGCACCATTTTACTTAAACATGACTTTTTATTATGTGAGTAGGTACTTACAATGATAAATTATTTGCTTAAATAAATTGCCACAATTTACCTACATAAATACACCTAATTTTAAATAACAAAGAGGTTTCTTATTTCAATATTTTTAGAGGCTACAGATTTTTAAGAGGTAGCAAATTTATGTAGGTTTAAGAAAATTTCAATAAGTTTTCTAATGAAATGTATGACAATTTAAAGCATAGAAAACATGAATACTTGTTATATAAGAGCAAACAAATTTTAATTTCTTTTAACACAGGTAGTTTTTTAATATTCTTTAAAGGAGGCCTATTAATTGTTAGAACTCACATTTATGAACAGGAGTGGTATATTTATTTTACATCAGGGTACACATTTCATTTCGTTATTTTTTGTGTTACACTAGTCACTTGTTATAAGGTAATAATCAAATGGTGTTATTCATGAATTACAAATGTACTTAACATAAATCATGTCTTGGGAAATGTGATATAAAACATTCTAATAAAATATACAAGCTACAAATCTACTCTTAATTTGTAAATTCATTATACTATTTATACATTAAATTATTGTAATATTTTATTTTGTACTTTGTATTTTGTATTATATATATATTTGTTCCGTTTTTCATTAAAGGATCGAAGCTTTAAAGATTTTTTTAATTATCGGCATATATTTCTAATTACTTACCATAGATTTCAACTTACCTTCTCAAATCTTTAACAAAGTATTTACTCATGAATTTGAATCTGTATAAACGTTTCTTGAATATTCAAAGAAAATAACCGAAAAATGAGATTACACAAATAAAAATGCGCAGGGTAATTATCAAAATGCTATAAGATAAAATGTATATACAGTATGTCCCTGGATTAACGCATGGATAGGTAAGGTAGACGGGAAATTATTGAGTTGAATTTTTATCTTCTTGGAGTTCAGCCATGCTTTTACACTAAGTATGGCATAATTTATTACTCTGAACATTGTTTTTTAATAACTCTATTATCGTATTTCCTATAAAAAAAAATGTTACTAATTGAAAAAATTCCTTTTTTGTAAACTTCCAAGATATACTTCATTTTTCGGCAATAAAATTATGGCATAAATTAGTTACTATTCAAGCATGGCTGAACACCAAAAGATAAAATTTCAATTCATTAATTTTCTGTCTGCCTTACCTATCCATGCGTTAATCTAGGGACACGCTGTAGATAGAACAAGATTATCGATATTTTTGTAGCTTTCATTGTTCATATCCTAAGGAAGTAACTATTTAGGTGTTATGTAAAAATAAAATCGCAGGACTAGTATGAATCCATTAAACCAATAAATTGTAGTCCGAAAAGTGGTATTACTACATGTAGGTACATTACTTTGTGTAGTTCACGATATCTTTTTGAACAGCGGAAATGCAACATCTATTTGTGTTTTTTGTATTGCATGGGACACATTTGACTCCACGCGCTAAAAGCCAATAACTAGCTTGCTTGGAAAAATAAGGAAAATTTGCTGAACTTCCTAAAACGCCTAACATTTTACTTTCCGTGCATGTTGTGCATTAGTTTTTTGCTTCTTTGCCTTAGTTAATCAGTTTCAGTAATTATTTATCAGATTACATACCGCAACCGATCTAATCTAAAATTGTCAAATTACATTTTAAAGTGCAGCGCATGGTTTTGATTGCTGTTCTGTATTAATAAAAAATACACTAGGTATACAGCGTGTCCAACTAGTACGTGGACGGAAGACAATTTGTTTCCTGAGTAATTTAGAGAAAAAGTTTTCAAATAGAAAATATTCGGAGACAAATGCTGCACAACATAAAATTATATTAAAGTATACAGGATGTTCAGTTTTCGTTGCGCACGATAGAAGTTTGGTTTTTCAAATGGAACACCCTGTATATTATTTTAGATACCGCTTTTCAATTCATGGCAACTTTCTTCAATATTCCCTATACCTATCTATCTTAGTTTTGAGATAATTGACATAGTTTGAGATTTTTGTGAAATGCTGTTTCTTTAACGGTCAATATCTTAAACGCTTTACACACTAGAGTGGTAAAATTTTATTCGATTGAGTATTTATTGAAGTTTTTGGCAAGACATATAAGATTTTTTTAGATCGACCAGATTCTACAAGATGGCCATCAATATCGTTGCCAAGTTTGATTCATGTTGTTTGATTTTTTTTAATGGAATACCCTGTATATTTAAAAAATATATAATAGAAAAGCTCTTCTAGAATCTTTTTTGTAATCATTTCCCTATACCTAAAATTCGTCCTTGAATTGAATGAAGCTATGGAAATAAGCTTTTCGATTAAAAACGTAGGATACTGTGAGGAAATACTAGAAACTTTTGTTTCGCTAAAGAAATTTATTAAAGCAAATGTGTAAATGTTATCATTTTCCTACATACGTCGTTTAGTTTCAAATTAACCAACATGTATAAATAAGTAGACAAATGTTAATTAGAGTTCAACATTAATGGAATAGGTTTATTTAGCACCGCGCACTAAGTTTTTTGAGCAGTAAGAAATATAAAAAGAACATAGTGAAGATTGTTAAAAAAATTTCACAATTTAACTAAATAGAAATATTTAGGAAAAAACTTTCTGGATGAATTTCTTAAGCCAGTGCATATCATGGGCATTACATAAAATAATACTTCCGAGGAGTTAATAAATGTTCAATAAAATACAAGGAATCGCATTACAGTTTCTAAGAAGCAAAATGATGTTCATTTTACAGTTTATTTTTAATAAATATCTTTAGAAAAGCAAAAGTTTATCGTATTTCGTCACAGCACTCAATGAACTTTAGCAAAAAAGTTATCCGCGTTGCTTCATATTTAATTTACTAAGGAACGACACATTTTAGGTATAGGGAAATGTTTATAACAAAAATTCTATTACAGTTTCTCTATCAGACCGTGGAAAAATATATATGTTCCATTACAAAAAATTGAAAAACCATAAATCAAACATGGCAACGATTTCGATGGCCATCTTGTAGACTCCAGTTGATATAAAAAACTTTTCGATGTATTGTCTGAAAGTCCAAGAAATACTCGATCGAATAAAATTTGAATCACCACCAAGTTTAAGGTATCCGGCGTTAAAGATTCGCCGGCATTTCGCAAAAATCTCAAAGTATGCCAATTATCTTAAAAAATAAGATAGATACATAGGTATAGGGAATGCTGATGAAAGTTGAAATGAATTGAAGAGAGGCATCTAAAATCGTAATAATATACAGGATGTTCCATTTAAAAAACAAACTTGTGAGTTGCGCAGCGGAAGCTGAACACCTGTACACTGGGATATATAATTAGAATTAGAATTAGTTTATTGACCCATTTGGCTAGATGCATAATATAGATTGGGTAAGTCAAAAACAAAGCATATATATAATAATCAAGGAAATAAATAAAGGCCCAAGCTTCTCACAAAATTCTTTAATACAAAAAAGGTGGGCGACCGGTTTTGTGTCGCATCCGACACATCCTAGGGCCAGCTAGGAGGTTTACATGAAAAAACACAGGTGTCAAAAATTATTCGACAACAATGTTGTTAATCAAAGTACGAAATCGAGATCTAGAGCTAGTTTGAAGACCAAACAGCAAAAGGAGCAACCAGCCACCGTGAAGCAATGAAGTGAATCAGTTAACTGTACTAAAAATATTTTTTTATAAATGCATTTTAAAGTGGAGGATAATATTAAATCCTTACAATTAATAGTAGTCAGCAGGATTAAATCCTATTATTAAAAAACGTGAATGTACTGTAATTGTCCCAATATCATGTCTAAGTGCATATACCATAAAATAACAAAATGTACTTATTTGTAAAATTGTAGACTAATAAATTTAAATCGTTGTAATTACAACGATTTAATTTTTTTTATTCTTAATTTTTTAACGGTCACAAACACTAAAATGTAAATCTATGTCAACGTTAAACGACTAAAAAATAGATGTTTTTTTTTTTGCAAAATGATATAATAGATATTTAAATAATTCCTTAAAAACAAATCAAAGAGACATCTATGTGACAAGAGACAAACCTAAGGTAAAGCCAACACCACATATATACAGGACATATACAATAACATAATTGATACCACAATTATTATTGCAGTTCAAACAGGCTTCAAACTCCGCCACACTGTGAAACCCTCCGTTCCTTAAAAAGTGTTTTAATTTAAAGTAATAGCTTTTTGTTGTGCAGCATTTGTTTCCGAATATTTTTTATTCGAAAACATTTTCTCTAAATTGCTCAGGAAGGGAATTGTCGTCCATCCACGCACTAGGTGCACACGCTGTATAAATGAAAAGTAGAAGTATAGTATATAAAAGATTACATCCAGTTACATCAAAGCAACTACAAATTGCTTAAACATATTTTACCTTCAGTGTAGTGCTTTTATAAATTGGCAGATTGTCATAGAAGTGAAAAATAAAAAAGAAATTAAATTCTAGTCAGACAAATTTCAAAATACGGTTAAGCAGAGAAAGTAATAGAATACAGTCTATGTGATATTAAGCAATATTTACATACGTATTTTATAAACGTAGGTACACCGTGTCAAGTTCAAGATTATCATGGTAATGTTTCTTCATTATTTTACGCATAAAGTATAAATATTGATTTGAACAGTAATTTACTTTCAAACAAAAAGTTGCACATATCAACAACCTTGAACTTCACAAGGTTGTGTTAATTACATTCTTGTTTATTATTTAGAGATTCCTTTTTTCATAAAATCACAATAGAATGTGCTTACAACAATTTCTCTGCAACACATGGGATAGGTAATACCGTTGTATGAGCAGCTTAGGTTTTAACAATGGCGGGTCCCCATTGAGGGGCTCTTGATATTTAACAAAATATAAACGTTAAAAATCTTATACTTACACTTACACATAATTCGATGAACACGTAGGTTGCAGCCAGTAAGAATAAAACACTTACACTCCGCCACAGCTTATTCAATTTTTAGTGTCTTTTAATAACCAACTTATGTAAACTAACCGATTGAATATTTTAACAAGCTCGAGTGCAGTATGTGACAAATACTGCTTACACACTATAAACTTCTGCGCATGTCATATAGAGATTATTTTAAATATTCATACAATTTTTGTTCATTTTACCGGTATTATTTAGTGCAAAATAAAAAGCAGAAACACGGTAAAAGTTTAGTGACTTTATTTTGCGCCATCCAGAATTTAAAAAAAATCGATGTGGCTGAAAGATAATTCCTCTTTGAATAATGTAGAGAAAAACTTTTCAAAGAAAAATTATTAGGAGGCAAGACCTGCATAACATAAAATTATATTCACGTACACAAGCTGTCCAGTTTTCAATGCACATAATGCATCTTTGTTTTTTTTTTATGGAACATCCGGTATATTGCTGTGTTTTTGGATACTGATTCAATTCATGTCAACTTTCTTCAATATTCCTTCCACTTACTACGAACCGAGATATTTTGAGATCTTTGAGAGATGATGTTAGTTTATTGTTGTTTATTATACTTGAAAACTAGAACCTACAGCAATAGACAAAATGGTGGAACGTGGTAAAATAATAGTAAATGTGTTGTGTGTTTTGTTAATATTATATTTTTGACATAATAAAGCTATAGGTAATCTAAAATAAATACAGTAATTAAACTACCGCGCGCCCACATTCACCGCACTTTTAGTTGGTTGCAAGATGAGGGAAATTCTTTAGATGCTATTTATTAATTTTTTCGAATGAATATTTTTTTTTTGTAATCATGAAAAAATAAAAAAGATAGGAAAAACGAAAAAAAAACAGTGCCTTACTAGGGACTTGAATGTTGAACCCTCAAAACGTAGAGTGAGTTGTTAACGTACTCGACCATCATGCAACCTAGTTTGCATTTATGGTATATTAATGATATAATTAGGCTTAAGAAACGTCAAATTTAAATTACAAATTTTATTGGAGGAACGTGATTTACAGAGAAACATTTTATCATATTTCGCATTATAAATACAATATCGTATTTATATTCATGTCGTACGCGCGAAAACCAACACTTATACCGCCGAACATTAATGAATAAACTGTTTGTGGCTACATTGGCTGCAGCAACATAAGATCTATACTTGCAATAGTTGATCACGTGCAGCGTTGACCAATGAGAAAGCTTTATTTTAAAAATATTGGGCTGTGAACACACGATCCCCGTGGTGCAGTAATTAGTACGTCCGTCCGGCAAGCGGGAGGTGTCAGGTTCGATTTCTTACCGGGACGAGATTTTTTCAAGTATGTCATTACGTCGGAAATTCCAAGGAAATTACAGTCAAATCGATATGATTTCGTATATGCTCGCGTTTCTTCGCTACTGGCTAGTTCGAATATGTATTATTAATAAAGCTGGCCACGAGCGGTACCGCGCAGTAGCGTAGAGTCGACCAGGCATTCCACTAGAGTTATTCTGCTAATAGAGATGTTTGCTGCCGCAAATAATTTCGCTCATCTTTTAAATAAAAATTAAATAACACGTGCTCAAACACTTACCATTTTAAGAGTCCTCCGTGAAATCACAAAGTGAATAACGTCTGTTAAATATCTGCAACATTAGATATGTTTCAATTGTTGTTTCGGCAAAACTAGTGCGGCATGAGGAAAAAATGCGTTTATATGCAGAGAACGAACGTTCTACATCTAGTGACGTAATATTTGCGTAAGTAAAATAATCTTTCAAATAACTTAACCATTCTGTTGACGCACCTTCACAAATGTGTCTTAATGTGCCAAAATCAGAATTTTTCACAAAACACTTTCAAATTTTTCTAGAACAGAAACATTTTTTGCGTCTTCAATCGCGCATAGCTGTGCGTGAACATGTTGCACTATTTGTAGAGATTCTTCTAACGACACCGCAGGATTTTGTAATTTTTCTATTGCATCTGCTAGCCCGAAGTAATTGTCGTGAATGATTTTTAAATCCATTTTAACCTGACTATCTTGAAATTTCAACTGGCTTTTCTGGATAGCGGCAGCTTCCTTTGTATTGAATTGTAAAACCACGTTCTTAATATTGTCAAAATATTTATGATAATAAAACGCGGCCTGCAACCATGTTCCCCAACGAGTTAGAATAGGTTCTGGTGGCTCTGGTATACGGAGGCACAGTCTGTGAAATTCGTGAATACGTTTCGGTGATTTGACAAATACTGCTTTGGTATGCGCTATTAAAGCGTCTAGCTTAGGATAACATTTTCTGATACTATCCGCCACGAGATTGAGAGCATGAATTTTTCACGTAATGTGTAACAAATTAGCAGAATGCTTTTTAAGAGACTGGCCTACAGAAAGCATGTTTGCAGCACCATCACTCACTAACAACAAGAGTTGGTTTGTTGAAAGTTCAAACTTGTCCAATGTATTTAACACTAACTTTCAAATTACTTCGGCAGTACACTGTTGTATTCGTTTGGAGACTAATAGAATTGAAGGTGCCGATTGACGAGGTTCCAATTTGCGTGCCATTACATTAAGAACAGAATGTTTCTTCCGATCTGGTGTTTCGTCGACACATAACCACAATTTTTGATCTTTCAACTCCGATTTTATTTTTTGTTCAATATTTTCGCGCGCAGATGGCACAATTCTTCGTAACGATGTTCGACTTGGTAATTTGCACTCCGAATAGTTATTCCAAAAGCAGATAAATGGTTCCTTGTCTAGTAAATTAAACGGTATATTACATGCGATAAACGTAACGCATAAATTAAATATACATTTTTCATTGTCTCGTGCGCAATTTCTTTTTGAGACATGCTTTTCACTATTTACGTGTCGTAGACAATGTTGTCTGGACCAACACATTAACGGGATTTTACAGATTACACATTTAATTTTAGCACCTTCATATATTAAGTCTGGAATTTCTGCAATAAATTTTCGAAGTTTGTCCGACCACGGTCGTTTTGCTGACGAAATAATAATTTTTCTAGGACAGATAAACAATTGCGCAAATGACCGGCAGCGAAAATGTCCGTACTGCTCCGCAGACGAAGTAATACTACCGTTCCTCTCGGTCCGAACTGATTCTACGCCGATGCGCGGTACCGCTCGTGGCCAGCGTTAATTATTAATGTATCAAAATAAAGAACGCGGTAATATTTGTATAGTTCCCGATAAGTTATAAGGGCATTAATAAACAAATATTCTTTGGTTAGATATACTTTAATCTGTTTTTCAGCTTCGCAACCACAGTGTACCAGCCGCCCTTGAGAGAAGACCTTTTGGAAATATTTTAATACGCATTTCTCTATACCTAAAATACGTCTTTAGTCAGTTAAAGATGAAACTAAGCAGTAGATTATTTTACGCAGTTTTGCTAAACAGAAACGGTTATGAAAAACCTTTTTAGATAAATTTCTTAACTTAACGTTTCACTCGAACATTATACAGAATACTATTCCCGAAATATTAGTGATATACTGCGTTAGTAAGTTCCGTATATATGGACATTGTTGCAATATTTGGTCGCTATGGAAGTATAAGGGCGGGCAATTGCGCGACGGGAACGATCAGAATCAATAAGAATTCAACCGCTGTCAGCAGAGCATTGTGATAGACTCTAGCCATGCATTATACCCCTAGTTTATTTCTTTAATTGATCATCCTTACCGTAAAACAATTCAGTTTTACGACTAATGATGATAGCTTGGCTATCGAAACGTGCGTCCAGTACGAGTTAAGTATTGTGGAAGGATTTTAGTGAACTCTTTCAGGGAAGAAATGATATTACAAGATGTAGAAAGGATTACTTGATGGCGATAAGACAATATACAGGGTCATTCAGGACGAAAAGTATCTCTGGAAATAATCAAAGTACCTTTTTGAAATTTTGGTAGGCGATATTATGGATAATGATGTATTTCATGAATTTTTATTAAACCGGAAGTCAATATCAACTCTCTTATTTCAAATGGTATATTCAGTATATTATGGATGCTCTAAATAGACCTTTCAGACAAATTCAACGATATGCAATATCGTGTAGATGTAGGATGTACCACCTTTGATATATTTTTTTTCTGGAACATTTGACAAACGTAGAGTTTAACTTAAACATCTATATCTTCCATTCGATGTTACCCATGTAAAACAATTTTAGGATTTTTATTTCCAACACAAATTCCTCTTTATTGCTGTTATACAGTTCCAAAAACTTAGTCCTAACACTAGCATATTCAACTGAAAAATTCCACTCTTTTAATTTCCAACCACTATTTTTGAGAATGTTACATATTGTACTCGAAAAAATGTGAGTAAAACATATTTTATTTCCTATACCTAAATTCGCTCGTTTCCCAGTTATTAAAGAGCATGCAATCGATTATTTATTACCAATAAATAACCAAATTGACAAGGTTGGCTTTGTTTTGCTTAAACTAATGATGAATGAACACTGTAATAATGACATCTTGTTTGTATCTATTAATCATGGCAGAGTACAGGAATGAAGATATGTTAAATTTATTTTTTGTACTTAGTGAATGTAATAAAATAATTAATAGAGCTTGTAGGGTGTTTAATGATCGGTACCCTTATTTAGCAAAATTGACAGCGAAAGAAATTAAAAGAATAGAAGTATTTTTTTTTGAAATGTGGTAAAGTAAATGCTTCAGCCACTAAAAAAAGCCGGTAACTTCAAGTGATGAGATCATAAATATTCTGGCATACTTCAGTGCACATCCTGAAGTTTCAATTTCTAGTGCGAAAGCAGGTCTTGGGCTTTTGTATTCATCAATACAGTGAATATTACGAAACCAAAAAACGTACGATTTCTATCTTCTACAATATCGCAATAGTATATGAATATCCTTAAGAATTCGAATATTTCATGGGAGGCTGGTGCACTGGGCTGTGGAGCTGCAGAACAGGGCTTTAATTCCTTCGTGTATTTCCGTTGCATATCATTTACATAGTATGTATTTGACAAAAAATGCACGAGGAAATCGAAGCGTTGTAATTCACGTCTGGGCAAACAGCGGTAACAGTCAGTGCAGTAGATATGTGGTGTGGAGTCGGCGATTATTTATTTCACGCGTTCACAGCGTCAGTACTAAATCGATGCTGTATGCGAGTAGTTCTGTGTATATGTAGGCTTATGTTTGCTTTAAAAATGTCGCAGTTAGGTACGTCGCGAAAACGACCAATGGCAGACACAGTTAAAAACTTTATAGTGGACATGCCGGACTTAATTTTCGATGGCGCTAAAATTCAATGTCTAGTTTGTAAAAAAATCCCTTTAATGTGTTGGTCCAGAAGCCATTGTCAACGTCACATCGAAAGAAAACTGCATTTTTCTGCAAAAAGTGGCATACGAGACCAATAAAATTTACATTTGATTTATGTGTTACTCTTATTTTATGTAATCTCGTTTCGTTTACTAGACAAAGAAGCATTTGTCTCGTTCTGGAATAAATATGCGGATTGTAAATTACCTAGTCGGACATCGATACGAAATGTAGTGCCATTTACTCGTTAACATATAAAAAAAAAAATGAAAACGGAATTGAAAGGTAAAAAACTGTGGTTGTGTGTGGACGAAACAACAGATCGTCAAAAACATTCTGTGGTTAATGTAATGGTACGTACAATGGAACCACATCGACTGTCATCCTCCTTCTTACTTGCTTCCAAAAGAGTTATAAATTGTATTGCCGATGAGATTTTAAAGGTGGTGTTGAACTCATTGAACAAATTTGAAGTTTAAACTAAGTAACTTTTAATGTTTATGAGTGATGGTGCCGCAAACATGTGTTCTTTGGGCCGATCTTTTAAAGAACACAGTGGTAACTTCTTACATGTAACATGTAAAATGCATACTCTAAATCTTGCGGCACAAACGATTCCTACATGTTTCCCACTAGTAAATGCATTGATTGCTAGTACAAAGGCAGTGTTTCTAAAGTCCCCGAATCGTACCCGACCATTTCACAAACTGTGTCCTGATTTACCTGAACCACCACAGCCGATTGTTACACGTTGGGGAACGTGGTTGCAGACTGCGTTTTACTACAACAAATATTTTGATCAAGTAAAGAAGGTAGTTTTAAAATTTAATCCGACAGAAGCTACAGCAATCAAGAAAAGCCAGGAAATATTTCAAGATAGTCAGGTTAAAAGAGATTTACAAACTATTCACAACAATTACTTCGGACTAGCGGAGGGAATAGAAAAATTACAAAATGTTCCGATGTCGCTAGTGGATTCTGTTCAAATTGTGAGTGATGTTCACGCACAGTTATGCGCTGTAGAAGGCGAAACAAATTGGTGTGTAATACGAAAATTTGAAAGTGTTTTAGAGACTCCGATTTTCATATATTAGGACAAATTTGTGAAGGTGCGTGTGAAGATGCATTAAGTTGTTTCAAAGATTATTTTAAATATGCAAATATAACATCGTTAGATGTCGAACGGTCGTTTTCGGCATTAAAAAGCATTTATTCCGCACGTCGTACTCACTTGACTGAAACAGACTGAAAGCATATCTAATGATTCAAATATTTAACAGATGTTAGTCAGTTTGTGATTTCATGGAAAACTTTTAAAACGGTAAGTGTTTCAGCACGTTTTATAATTTATTTCTTACCTTCTATTTTAGGTGTAAACTAACTTATGCGCTCGCCACGCCTCTGGCTGTTACCGCATATTTGCCCAGGTTATAAATGATACTAGATGTTAATTATATGTAATATATTTTAGTTTGAGCATCTTGTGTTATTATTATTATCATTACTTCGTTAACACGATTATTAATAAGGTTCGACAAACGAGTGCAACGTCAGAGGCGTATCGCGCAAAAATAAGTACGTGAAATACAGTATTATTTAAAAAAATATATTGTTACCTTTTGACGTCCTGATGTCCACTGCGACAATTGGCCTTACCGGGGCAGTAGTATTTTGTCGCAGAGGACATTAGGACGTCAATAAAAGATACAATACACTATTTTTTAATAATACTGTATACATCACGTACCTACTTTTACGCGATACGCCTCTGACGTTGCACTCGTTTGTCGAACCTTAATTATTAAATTATTTTTGTTTGCGGTTACGCTATGTAATAAACAGAATAAAATTGTATTTGGTTATATTTTACGATTTTGCACAAGCTTATGTGTTAAATGGATAAATATTCTATTCCATTCTTCACAGAAACAAATCATGTGAAGAAAATTGCAACAACATTGCAAGTACGATTTTGTATTGAAAATTCACGTAATTGTAGAATGCTGCGCCATCGTTAAGGAGTAATTTTCATTAAAATATTGGAGTAATTTTATTGTAGTGAAATATGGTTTAAAACTAACGAAAATTCAAGTCTAGTTCCTACTACTTCAGCTATCGCTGTCGGACTTTACTGCGAGCCCCGGACTCTCAGGGCGGTAAGGTCTATGGGACATCTTCAGGGCTGTTACCGCACACTGACTGGGGACTTATTCATTCTGGAGGAGTTTATATACGGCTTGTTTTGGGTTGGGAAATGTTGTGGGTCGATGAAGCGGAAATGTTATGCATCGATGAAGCGTGGCGGTTGCTAGGAGGTTTAATCAGTAGGGATTTCCACGTGTGATGTAAGGGGTAGCCATCTTCGCGATTTAAATTGTTGGGATGTTTGAAAATCTCTATTGATTCACGGATTTTTCTACTATAATAGTGAAAATTGCGAGATAAGATGCGGGTAGAGTTAAATTGGATTTGGTGGCCAGTTTCCAGTCTATGCTCAGCCAGCGTGGCCCCGGCTACACGCAACAACCGCGTACAATGCTCGTGCTCAGTAACACGAGTGCTAACCGATCGCTTTGCTTCACCAATGTACACAATGTCGCACGAACATGGAATCTGGTAGACACCAGGGGCTTCCAGATGATTGCGGTCTTTGATGGGCAAGTAGTTTGAAAGTTTGAAATTGGGTTTGAAGATGGTTTTTATGTTGTTCTTGAAGAGAATCTTGCTGATGCGATCAGTGACACCATGAATGTAGGGTAGATGTGCTTGCTTATGGAAATTAGAGCTGGGTGACGGGAGTTGCTGTGGAGGAGGGTTGGGGTAGCGGTTAATGGTAGTTTCGGATCAAAGTTTCAGTGATGTGGTTCAGTTCTTGAGAAAACGAATTGGGTTCAGAAATGGAAATGGCCCTTTGGATAAGAGAATTGATAACATCGAGTTTTGGGCTGGATGATGGTGGTAATTGAGATATCTATCCGCTTGGGTCTTCGGTAAACGGAATGTCTTAGTGCATCGTCAGGACGCCGGTGTACGAGAACATCTAGGAAAGGAAAGCAACCGTCCGATTCGACCTCCATGGTGAAGCGTATGGAATCATGTCGAGAATTCAAAAACGGTAGCAAATTGTTTAAAGATTCGTGTCCATGGGGCCAGATGGCAAAGGTGTTATCAACATACCTGTATCAACACTTTGGCTTAAGGTTGCAAGATAATAGGATGTTGTTCGAACGCTTCCATAATGATGTTGGCGACGACAGGAGACAGAGGAGATCCCATAGTTGCGTCTGAAACATGCTCGTAGTATTTACCCCGAAGCTGGAAATAGATAGAAGAAAGACAAGCTTCAACCAAGTCAGCCAGATCATCCGGTTGGTCATTGGAGATGAGGAACTCTCTAATAATCGATACTGTGTCCGATATGAGAATTTTGGTGAATAAGGGTTCGACATCACAGCTGACAAGTAAATCACCAGGATTTACCGTCAATTCTTTCAGTCGTTGGTCGAAATGTTAGAAAAGTACTTGTTTTTGTAAGTTTTGTAGGTAGGGCCATTGAGAGTGCTGGGTTTGTGAACCTTAGGGGGACCGTATAACTTAGGGGCTGAAGGGAGAAGTGACCTCTGAATACTGCTAGAGATAGATGGCGTTTTGATGGAGTTAATAATGGAGCACTCACTTCGGGAAGCAGGATCACGTTTAAGAAATTGATAGGTGCCATCCTCCAGTAAGGAAAGAACTTTTTGCTAGTACTCTTCGCTGTCAAGAATCACGGTAGCATTTCCCTTATCAACTCTTAGTACAGTAATTTTAGGGTCAGGTTTCAGGTTTCTTAAAGGCCGGGTTTCAGGAAGGTTTGATTTTGGAGCTTTGGCACGCGTGAGGATTTTGAATGTTTCAAAGCGAATGGGATCAGAGGTTTCAGATGGCAGACCGACAAGAGTAGACTCTATGTCAGTAATGATGTCTTCGGTAGGAATAAGTTTAGGCGTAGGGGCAAAGTTGGGGCCTTTGGAGAGTACAGCAATCTTATCGGAAGAGCTCGACTACAAAGGTTTATGACAGTGTGTGACATGACTCTAGAATTCTGGGATGATGTAGGGATAAGGGAATCGAATTTTCCGGTTTGTCGTGCTATAGTAAATTAATGTTTTCTTTTCGGGTTGATGGTAAATGATGCGATCTAGGGTATTCCATTCAGATGGAGATAAGATGAATGACAGCTCTAAGTGTAAGTGAAAAAGTTGCTTTTTCACTTACACTTAGAGCTATCATTCATCTTATCCCCATCTAATCGGAATACCCTAGATTATCCGCCCAAAACGCGGTGTTATCAATTCTTCTATCCAAAGGGCCATTTCCATATCTGAATTCAATTCGCTTCCTCAAGAACTGAACCACATTACTGAAACTTTGATCCGCAATAGCTATTCCAGGAAAGATATTCAAACTACCATTAACCGCTACACCAACCCTCCTCCACAGCAACTCCTACCATCTAATCCTAATTTCAGCAAGATTCTCTTCAGGAACAACATAAAAACCATCTTCAAAACTGGCCACCAAATCCAATTTAACTCTACCCGCGTCATATCTCGCAATCCTCACTATTATAGTGGAAAAATCCGTGAATCAATAGATGTTTTCAAACATCCCAACAATTTGAATCGCGAAGATGACTACCCCTTACATCACACGTGGAAATCCCGACTAATTAAACATCATAGCAACCGTCATGCTTCATCGATGCATAACATTTCCGCTTCGTCGACACATAACATATCCTCTTCATCGACGCATAATATTTCCGCTCTATTGACCCATAACAAGCCTTATATAAACCCCTCCAGAATGAATAAATCCCCAGTCGGTGTGCAGTAACAGCGCTGAAGATGCCCCATAAGAGTGTGGACGAAACGTCGGCCAAAGCTACGGCAACGACGCGGTTCCAACCTAGAAAGTGTATAATAATATTATTCATACTTCATTCGAAATTCCTTTTATCTTCGTAAGAAAAAAGTCGAAAGTTCTACAATTAATGTCAAACAATTTTTTATTGCGTGGCTAATATTTTAATGTAAATGAAAAAAGCCCTCTCACCCTCAACGTCCTCCGTACGCCAAAAAAGGTACTCTTTGTAAGTGAAGTTATTTCTAGTTAACTTCAATCATGATTTCTCTATGTAACGTTATTTTCTATATTTAAAATGCATAAAATGAATTTTTGATTATTTTTTTTAGTTATAGGAACGGATTATTTCTATTTCCTTTATTTCTTATTAAGTAAATTTGATTCCAGTTACGAAGTTTTGGATTATGAAATGTTTTTTGAAGACATTTAATTCCGTAAAGTGGGTTTCGTATTAGGAATCAGACTACATCTTATGAATTGTTGCTAGTTCTAAAGTGTATATTATTACAATAAAATTACTCCAATATTTTAATGAAAATTACTCTTTAACGATGGCGTAGTTTCCTAAATTACGTGAATTTTCAATACAAAACCATACTTACAATGTTGTTGCAATTATCTTTACAGGTTTTTTCTATGCAATATAAAAAAACATGCAGTGTTCCATTAAAAAAATATTGCAACGTCTCTGTGGTAAATGACATACTAAACTTTCTCAAACTGTATATTTTGACATAAGTAAACGGACTATTATTATTACGCACTATTATTATTAAGCTATCGCGAGTTAGGGTATACAAATATGTACTAGTAGTACATATTTCTAAAAATCTAATTCACACGCATTTATGGCAAATGCTTATACATATATATAAGTATACTGATATAATTACTTTCATATATGCGAACTTCATTGAATACCGTCATTAAGTAAATTCCTTTGTAATTTAAAATAAAAATGAACTACCTAGATTTTTCAATCCTTATTGCAATGCCATATTTTTAAGAAAACGCTGTAAGTTGTGTTTTTATAACAGCACCAGAGAAAAATGCTTAATGATCCAAAATATCTAGGAAAAATTAAATGCTTTCACTAATAGATATTAACAAAACGGCGAGCATGACAGTCTAAAATCATATTTAACTAACCTTTTGACCTGTTTTTCTTTTCGATTCGTTTTGTAGTAATTTTATCATCATATGGATTACATAATGCATAACAATATTTTTATCTCTAATTATTATGCAACGGTAGAAGGATATTACTATTGCAACGTGTAGCCTAATCATAGAAATGGAAATTTAAGGAAGGGCTTTAAGATAGAACCTAGATATGTATATGCGTATAGTACATAACAAAAATATATCAGACATAATTACTTAACCAGTGATAACCATAAAAATATCCGTTCCTTTTTTCACTTTTAAAATTTGTCCGATTGTTTTCTCATGTCGCTGTGTGTCAACTGAAGTTTATAGTCTTGTCTCTGGATCACAATTAGATTAAGAACCCAGTTGTTACTAATGTGTAGAGCGGGCACTTTTGAAAATTTCGCCGATGATTTAGTTGATAATTCCGGCAATAAAGGATATATTTGTCAGTATTACGTTAAGAAATTGGCGTATATCAATTTCTTAACTAGAAGGCCTTACCGCTCTTAGATGACGTCACACTGTTTAGGTGATGTATCGCCATGCACGATATTAGCTTAAGCGGTAAAGGAATCGTTTTTTTTGCATTTCTTTTTTAAGTTTTGGATGCCAGTCGTCAACTGAGCCCTCCTTCGCACCCCATTCGATTTTATTTTTGAAAAACCAAGTTTCAAAGCAAAAATCAAACACATAAACGAGCACCGTTTTCGTGAAAGATGTATTTGTGGTTGATATTTAATCGACAATTTTCTTCAATTTCACGAGAAAATTTACAGACATGTTATTTAACCAGGATCTTTAATTACCTATTATGAGGTGTTTTACCTAATCTATCTTTCCTATTATGTGGTGTTTTACCTAATCTATCATTACGTTTCCTACAATCATTTTTAAGTAGGGTATTTATAGAACAAGTTTTTATAATTGTTGCAATACGTTCACTGCTGAGAATATGACATTTACAGATATTAGCATTCAAATGGCTATGTTTAATGATATAATTTAAAATATATCGTATTAAAACTGAACGTTTATTATACACATTTAAAAACATCTCTTCGTGTTCAAAAATAATTTTGTTAAATATAATGGAAGAATATAAAACTATTTGAACAATAAAATCTTCACGTTTTTTGTCAAATCCAACGGACAGTTAGGAAATTGAGTTGGAATAGCATCTTTTTTAAGCCTAGTATTTTTTAAACTTACAGTTATAGTTATGTATACCAATCCTTGAATCTGTAGCTGTTGAAAAATAAATAATATCTTCTTTTATAAACACGTAATACACAAAACACCTTTAGACAGCCGACGGCACAGAACACTTGTAAAGGGTCGGCGCACACGTGCAAATAAAACAATCGACGCCACGGTACACAGTGCGTTACAGAAAAGGTTTTATCGCTTATACAACACTAGAAAAACAATACAGGTATCACCAACAAAGTACTGAAATATTACTACACAGTATTTTTGTAAATAAAACCAATATAATTTGGTTAAACCAATTCAAAACGCAAGAAACGATCTGAACGTGTGAAAATAGCCGACGCCATGTTAGGTTAGGTTACCTCGTTCTTATCGTTTTAGAGGAGGTTTCATCGCTTATACAACACTAGAAAAACATTACAGGTATCACCAACAAAGTACGGAAATATCACTACACAGTATTTTTTTCTTTAATAAAACCAATATAATTTAGATAAACCAATTCAAAACGCAGACACGGTCTGAACGTGTAAAGGCGTTTATGGCTGATAGACGGCCCACTTCAAAACACGTCACAGCCTGCTGACGTCAAAGCTGTTCAGCTTTGTGTTTTCGGTAGTAACGGTATATCTCGTTTATTGCCGGAACTACCAACTTAAACCATCCGCGAAATTTAAAATGTGTCCGCTCTACTAATGTGATTGATTGCTTCGAAGGACCGTAAACTGAGTATGAAAGCACTGATTAAAGAAAACTAATACATAACAGCTAACAACCCTTATTCATTTATGACGGTTACATGCATGCACATACAACTCTGTTTTTCAACTTACGCGCTCGCGTTGATAATGTCGCAATATGAAACACGTTTTTGTGCGCATGCGTAATAGTTACTCGAAATACAAAATGAACGGGTATACTTAACACCAGTTTTCATGAGATTAACATAAATAACCTAAACCCAATGCATTTATTCCACCAATATGTTATTTTCTATTGTTCTAAACGCCTTCTCTTTTACCAAAATTGGGATTTATGAACAATTAAACCAATTAACGTTTTGAGAAACTCTAAAAGTTCTTATACAGCCTTGGCCATATGTCTTAGGCACTCCTATATATTAGTATGTGTTTAAATAAAACTGCTTGCACATACATATTCTAAACAACAATTTATTGATGTACCACCATGCGCTTTAATAACAGCTTTACTGCGATTGAGCATTGTCAAAATAAGTTTTTGGCAGGTATCCGCAGTTATAGCTTCCCATTCTTCCACAATTTTCTTTTTTAATACTTCTAATGACTCGCATTTGTGTTTGACGATGTTGCATTTGATAGTGGACCACATATGTTCACTGGGTAATAGATCTGGGGGCCGTGCGGGCCACTCTAAAAGGTGTATCCTATTTTCGCAATGCCTCCTTTGGACAGTGGCAAAGCGCATTGTTTTGTTGAAAGTAGGAATCGGGGTCCTTATTTTTAAATGATCTTCACACTTCCACCGCCATGTTTGACTGTAGGATTTGTAGGACTGTAGGACGATACAAATGGGGGTGAAATGCTTCTCCTTTCCTAGACCGTAGGGTACGTACTGCGTGCCAGGTCGCCCAAATAGCTGTAATTAACAATAAAAAAACCGTATACGCGCAGAGAAATGGTTTCTTGCATCAAGAAAATAGATTTTCTTGCAAAAATCAGTCTCTATTCAAGGCAATATTTTTATTTCAAGACTATAAAAATGTATAATATAAGAAAATAATTTTCTTGAAATGTTATTTGGATTAAATAAATATTTTCTTAGGGACAGAAAATCAAGAAAATCCAAGACAGAAAAATGTTTCTTCCAAGTAAATCATTTTATTTGAAGTTAAGAAAATATAAAAAAAAACTATAGTTAAATTAGTACACAATAAAAAGAAAAAAAATATTACATTAACCGGAATCTTTTGAAAATGTTTATGAAACGTTGTACGTTAAAGGTTATATCATTGTATGGGTAAGTATGGCATCTGTATTCTGGTTCCGTGTCTACTATCTAGGACGGCATGACTATAACTACTGGCTCTAGGTGGCGCTAGGAAAAATTTCAGTTGCTGTTTTTGAAGATTAGTGGCATAAACTGAGAGATGTAAGAGCAATGTGGAACAAAAAGCTTTAATGCTTTTCCCTTCTCATATTGTTTTTGCCGGTAGTAATTCTATCAATACCAGGAGCTATTTATTAGCACTATCTTGGTTATTGTTTCTAGGCACTTTTTTCATATGTAACTTCTACATTAAGTTCACTTTTGTTTGAACATTATTCTGTAGATAACCTCTACTCTTTAGCTTTTTTAAGATCACAAGCAATGTGAATAATTTACTGCATTATGTACGGATATGTCGTACTGTTTTAAACAAGGTAAGCGCAATTAATAATGTGTATATAAATAAAATGCATTTCAAAAATTATAAGCAAAAAAATGCTTTATTTTAAGAAAATGAAACTATTGATTTATGAACAATACCTAAACGCTTTCTGGAATTAAGAAAACTATTTACTATCCTCAAGAAAATATTGTCTTGTGTTATAAAGGCCAGTTACTTATACTATGAAATACAATTATTTAATTACAAGTATATACGAAAGGAGGAGAAGGAAACGCTAAGAAAATATTTCTTTTGATTTAAAACAGTTATTGCATTGCGGATAATTAAAACAGTAATTGTCTTATATTAAGGCGGACAGCTTTAGCACAAGTAAACGTTTCTCTGCGTGAACCTTGTTATTTCTTTTCACAGGTACCGAAAAAACAAATGTAATTTTATTTCGTTGTCAAATAAATCGAAACTGTGTTCAAACTTGCCTCTATATTAGATTCGTCGGGCGATACAACTTTTGATCAGTATTCAATAGATCATGTGCATACTTTTTTGCCCATTGAAGACGCTTTTTCTTGTGGTCCTGTGCCAGTAAATTCGCTTCTTTAAGGCGTTTTTCGTTTCTAATCCCGTAATTATGAAAATTACCCCAATAATATATATTCAAGCGTGGTTGTGTTGTGTATGGAAATACAGTTTTAATCCGTATACCTGGAAATTTGTTTGTATCCAAGATCTTGGAATATCTCAGGGGTAATGTAGATAATAAAGTGGCATTTAAAAATGTTTTTAAAACATTAATTTATATTTAAACATGTTCAGGCAATATTAATAACATAACGTCAAATATACATTAGAATGTTTGCAACATTTATGTCGGACATGTGTGTTTTTTTGAATTGGTTGACCATCGGAAACAATTTCCGAACTATTCTAGCCTCTATAATTGGGGTGATTTTACACTTTGAGGATAGAATTACTCTAATTATAGGAGGGATACATATTTTACACTAAAAGTGAAAATATCTTTTTTAGTAAGTGAAATAAAAATATTGGTAGTTAAGTAGTTGTTTTTATTTTCATCTACATATGTACACGGTATTTAAAGGAACGTATTAAGGAATTTCAAAACCCATCTTTAACTTAGTTTCTAGATTGCTTCTCGAGGCATATTTTCCATTAGTATCCTTGCAAAATTTGGAAAAAGTGGCGTTGGCTACTATGATCCGACTGCTATGGAATGGTATAAATAAGGACGGCGTTGTAAGACATGGTGAAATGCACCGCAAGCTCTGCGAGAACGCTTGCAACAGCTTGCCGATCTTGCAGGCTGGGGCGGATAACATTTCACCCCTTTTTATCTACGATAAGCCCTACAAATCTTTAACACACCAACAGACCGACATGTCTTTTCACAGTCGGATCAAAAACCAATAAAGGAACTAGGGCAGGAGTATTTTCAGAGGAGCTCCACCTAAAGGAATTATGGCCGCTAGGGAGAGATATCATCGCTTTCCAGGCGGAAATCTCGGCATTGCTTACCGACAACAAGCAGATAGTGTCAGCATTGAACCGAGCAATAACGTCAAATCGGCAACTAGACTGCCACAGAGTTCTATCCTTAATCTCTTGAACAAGAATTATTTCTTCTCTATTATCGTTAAAGTTCGAGCCAACGCCTACGTTCTAATTGCAGGCACGGAGACACAGGCGTTAATAAATACCTTGTAAAAGATGTTTGACGCTGTTCACAACGGGTGCCAGGGGGAACAATTAACTCACAAAAGTCTGTGATCATCCCTCTCACAAGGAAAAGAAAACAAAGGACTAATCTCTCGAATCATTCTTGTTGAACAACTACATTTCACATTTCTCTACAGAGCTAAAGGTTAAATATCTAGGACTCTTGTTTGTCAAGATATTATGCTGGCTCAGCCAAGTCTTTATGGACACGTCGTATGTTTTGTGGCAACACTTAGCGAATGTATTGGCTGTATGTGACAGTGGTGCCCCCTATAATCACGTACCGTGTTGTTGGCTGGTGGGAGTAGGCCCAACAGGTTGCAGCGACCGACGGCTAAACTCACTGCATTGTAAAAAACGATCGGTCTGATGATCACTTGTGCCTTGAGTACCACACAAGGACCGGCTAAACATTCTCCTGGATCCTACTTCCCTTCACATACTACTGGAGATGGAAATCAGAATACCACTAACAGTAGCGGCTGGTGGTAACGTAAATGGGAAGTCAATTACAAAACCCTTCGATTTTCTCGTGTATTTCCGTTACATAGTACACGATATGCAACGGAAGTACACAAGGGCATCGAAGCGTTGTAATGCAGTTCCGCAGCCTCAGTGCAGCAGTCGCCGTTGACCACTATACACACCATTGCCATAGTGTTGGTTATGCTAGTTTATATATGACTATAATTTATTAATATTGGCATTGTTTTAGCACTATAAGCTCCATACATTTCTTTTATACAAAATTGAGTATACCTAACAATGCTACTAGACGCAGGGCAAACGCGGGCCACACTTCACATCTGAGGCCAATTGAGTGGTATATGTATGTTCATATAGGTAAGCCCCCTGAAGAAAAGGAAAAATCAAAAAAGTGCGGATTACAAAGTCAATTCAACTAACAATAAGTATTGAAACGTCTATTACACATACATATGTGTGTCTATAAATCCTGCAATTGACGTTTTTTCTCCGAAACTTTTAGATAATTTATATTGATTGGAAAGTATAGTATGTGTCCATATAATAAGTCAATGATGAATAAATTGATTTTTTGTTTATGCTTGCTACATGTAGTAGAGAATTACGTTACACGTTCTAGTCTGATGTTCCTAGCGGTACACTGCATTGGTTGTCTCTTATGTCAACCTTATTGCCGAAGATAATTATAGGATTGTAGTATCCTATACGAAAGCTAATTATCAATGATGCAAGGGTAGCAGTTGAGTTAGGGTCACAGCTAATTTTTAATGTTTAATCTAGTAACATTAAAATTTATCAATGTAATAATTTGTGTGACCTCATCATAGGATTAGTTGTAGGCTTTAAATTGGGTTCGCATGTGCTATTTTGTTCAATCCAGTTTCTGAGCGAGTACGCGCAAGTATCAACATCTGTTTGCTTTTGAAAGCACTACCACATTCATCTATGACTCGATTCGATCTTGGCTCTACGTTTTCAGCCTATCAGCGTAATGGTACGAGTAAACAGCTTATTTGGGCAAATATTTACTGATTCGATATTGTGAATGAAATGAAGAGAAAATACATGTTTTAAAGAATGGTTTTCAAAAGCTTGTTAGTTCGCATTAGGCTAAAATTACCAGCATTGCTAGTTAATTGGTACGCTTTAACTATAGATTTAAAAGCACGTTTGTTGTAGTGCTGGTATTTTAGGAAAAGCCGAATCCACTACCAGGCGAGTGTGCTAGTGCTTTTAAAAGTAAATAGATGTTAATACGTGCAACTACTCGGTCGAGCATAACAGCAAATGTAAACTAGGCCTAATGTCAACTTAGTACCGCCACTACAACTAGCTTGTTTTTAAACATATTGCTGAATTATGCCAGTTGACTAGTAAATATAAATCAAGACTTAGCTAGATTCGTCTTGGTCATTTTTTCTACTACGGAAAACGAATCATACCTACTATCTTTTATGTTTATGTTTTTAGTATTGTCTGCTTCGTACATGAAATAATTACGTCTTGAGTATAAAGTTGCAAATGTATGAGTAGTTTGAATATTTTGGGTAGGTTTTCCTTTACTTTCTGAATCAGTATGTAACACTAGATAACCGAAATGTTAAATGCTATTGTAACAACATAGCTTATAGAGTATAGGATTTGCCAATAAATAACCTGGACATTGTGGAAAATCCTACTTCCTGGAATAGAAAATGCTACATTTGGACTTACTTTAAATATACTGTAGTGGGATATCCTACATGAAGAGCGTGCGTTTATATGTTACTTTATTCATTTCGATCAATTTTATATTAAAATTCATAAAATATTAAAATTTAACCGAACATTTGTGGAATTCGAATTATTTCGGGTTAAGGATTCGAATTTCTGCATTTTGATCATTTATACTGTTAATATTTTATTTAAAAAAAGACTCCATTAATGTTATGTTACAGGGGATTATCGAAGTTCCGGGTTATTTTAAGTATTTTACATTTTGAAACATAATTTGTAAAAAGTGACACAAACACACATGTAAACACGTCATCTGCAACATCAAAATCGATCATCAGTACATCAAAATTTAAAATATCAAGTTGTTAGATTGGCAGCACCCAGACAACCGATAAACAGAAAGTGAGATACGAAAACTCTAA
This sequence comes from Dynastes maya, assembly GCA_029619315.2. Classification (NCBI taxonomy): domain Eukaryota; kingdom Metazoa; phylum Arthropoda; class Insecta; order Coleoptera; family Scarabaeidae; genus Dynastes; species Dynastes maya. The sequence continues at coordinate 39,765,962 of JAROYE020000001.1, forward strand.
CAGTAAACAAACATGTTTTTCGATTGATGAATCTAGAAATTGTATTTTAAACCTAAACGTTCCGGAAATTATCAACTTTAAAGTATTGAAAAACTGTTACAGTGAAACAGAAACAATTACAAGCAATAATCAAGAATATTTAATCAAACAAAAACAATTTGAAGAAACAATCAAGAAAATTTATTCAACAAGACGATCAGAGGGGTTATACAAGAGGATATTGGATATTGATACTGCTGAAAAGAGGAAACTAGGAACCATCAAGAAAGAAATACACACATTAACTGTAAGTAATTTGAAAAAGAAATTTAATCTTTGTAAGTGAAAAACTTATAATAAACGGAACACAGATTATCTCCCTAGTCGATATTTTTAATCGTTATTTGAAACATCACAACACATACGTAGTAGATAATTAATTAACGCAAGGTATGTATCATACGGATTTATACATATACTTGATAGGGGTGCCCATGTAGTTGCCAAGGTTGAGAGTTGCCAAGGTTGAGAGTTGCCACAGTGACATCTCTGTAACACAATAATAGTACTCAATATCTACATACAAACTAAAACGTATTTAATAACATAGGTATTTTCCAAATTAACTGCTTCCGCGAATTTTAGCTGATGAAGCTTAATTCATTTATCAACAAGGATGTTAATAATTACTGACGTAACAGGAATAAATAGCATTTAAGCTATGCATGCGTTATTTATAATCGTATGGATTAACTTATGTTTATAAACCGACCATTATAAGCCTTAAACATTTAGATAAAAAATTAATGTGTATTTTAATAGTATTATAAAAACATAAACAGAGAACGTTGAAACAAAAAATAATTTTCAATGGGCAGCTATATGGGCGGAAGCGGTTTTTCTATTCTTCGTAACAATGCTGGAAGGCTTCAACTGGAATCGCCTGCAGCTCCTTGGTTACGCTACTTTGGTTGTTATCGATAGTGCTATGATGATGTCCTCTCATCGCATATTGTATTCTCGACTGTACTTCTACAAAGTAAGCTGATAATATTACAGGAAGGCATGTTTGACTTCTCAGTACACGAAATAGATATGCTTTTGTCGAGATCTTCTTTGCCAACTTTTCACAGTGATTATTCCATTGCAGATGTTCATGTAAAGTAACCCCTAAAAAATTTATGATACTCGACTGATGGATGAGGTATTATTCAACTTTCAATGTGGGGGTTGAAACGTTTCTCTGCCTCGTATGAAACAATAGATATTTTGCTTTTTCTTAGTTTAGGGGAATTCTATAGTCCGCCAACAAAGGGTTACTAGTACTTCATTCGCCATATTTTCGTCCTCCTTATCGCCCGTGATTAACAAAGAAATGTCATCTGCATATATGACCGTATAGACATTTGTTAAAAACAATAATATTAATTAATAATTGAGTGTGCGCTATTATTTCTCACGTTTTTGTAAGAAGATTTGTGGAGCATCGATTCGCATTTAATTTTAAAAAGGTGGTACAGATATGAATGTACGATACCTTACGTGTGATAGTTACAATCCATTTTATACTTCCTAAACAAATCTGAATAATTATTTCTAACAAACGTTGCATTATTTCTAGTAAATCGGATGGAGGAAAACGAAGTAGCCTGGCGACCTTCAGAATCTCTTGATTTTAGTTTAAATACTGCTCTAATATAAGCTTTCTGAGTAATAGAGAAGGCAAGTCGACTGGCCCCGAAACAAGACACTATACTGTAGTTTCGAATGAATATTTCGAGTAAGCGTCACCTCTTCCCTAGCTTCTACAGCAATTAAATAAGATGGTTAATTTTAAAACGGCATAGTTTATGTGTCTGCTGCATGGCAGTTCACAGTCGATAGGTGGATATTTCGCCCTTGTGTACGCTAATACCTTCAGCATTGGCTGTGAATATCATTAAATGTATTTTATTTATGTTTAACTTTACATAAATGGTTTCCCTTAAACTATTCATCGAGGTGTTTTGGTTATGCTACATGTTCAGATGACTCAGTTTTTTCGAATCAGTAATATACAGATCGGGAAAATGTGCAATTAGCTATATATATATATATATATATATATATATATATATATATATATATATATATACGGCGAGAGAGCGAGGAGGGGATTGAGTGAAATCCGATCGATTTGATGCAGGTCGCGTTTAGTATGGATGGGATATTGGTGATAAAACATCGATGTCAATTATCGATGTCAATTTCGAACACCAATCATATTTGGAAATTATCGACTAAAATTATCGATGGTTTTTTAACATCGATATTTTTTGTATAACTAAAAATTGTTTATATTTCTCAAAAGCAAAAAGAATTTATCTGTGACAATAAATATTGTTTCATAATTAAAAATAAACTCCAGTAATAATTAACAGTATAAATAAAAATAAACTCTATCAACAATTAACAATAAACTCCACTAAAACCCTAAAACAACATTGAATAAGGTATTTATACTAAACTGGTACTCTAAAACTGTGGCACTGGAACACTGAAACAGTTCACTAAAACCCTTACCACAACACTTAATTCGTACTGGACGCACGTTTCAGTCTTGCTGCTGATGATGATAGCTTGGCTATCGAAATGTGCGTCCAGTACGAATTAAGTGTTGTGGTAAGGGTTTTAGTGAACTGTTTCAAGGTATTTATAGATCCCAAAATGTTTCATTTACTGACTGAAGAAACAAAATTTGGGAGTATTCTTCCTTTCAGTTTATATCATTGCTGTGTAAGCGTTACACCCGCCTTTGAAAATAAACGCTCTGATGGTACTGATGCTGCTACAATGGCCAAATATGTTTGACCTATTTTTGAAAGTGATGGGTAAGTTTCGTTATTTGTCTTCCACCGATTCAAGGAAATTTGCTCTTAGTTATAAAGATAATTTCCAGAGTTGGTCACTTTCCTCTATTTGTGTTTTTTCACTAGCCGTTAGTAATTTGATCTAGATGCATAGCTACGATCTGTGGTACGATATATACCGATTGTGAAAATGCGAAATAAGCCATATCGCTACCCCCTCCTCGCTCTCAAGCGGAGGAGTTAGCGGCGGTAGATGGTTCAAGGTTACCGATGTGGTTAGTTACGAGATAGACTGCAGTATGTGCGGACGATCTTAGAGAGAATTTCTGGAGTATTTATTTTTCTTTTCCTTCATTTCATCAGAATCTGTTTTTATTTTCGTCTTTAAAATTTCTTATTAATTTCGTTTAAACTTCGTAGCAACAACAAAATACATATGCGAAACTCTCATTTCCAGGCGACCTTGACTTCAAATCATTACGTGCACATTTCGCACAGTAGATCTACATCCCGACATTGTTCGCAATGTACTAGCATGTCCCGCATCGAATTGCTCGGATTTCACTCGGTCCCTTCTACGCTCTCTCGCATGTACGGCTAGAAAGCGAGGAGGGGATACCGATATGGCTAATTTCTCATTCTCCCAATCGGTATATTTTTTTAAATTTCTATTAATAGATGGTACTATACATATAATTGAAATATAGAAACCTAAGTCGATGTTTGTCTTTTGACATCGATATTTGTATCGATGTCAACTGGTAAAAATATCGATAAAAAATCATCGATGTTTGTGAAAAATTATCGATATTTCAAAAATATCGATATACATCGCCCATCCCTAGTGTGTAGTACGCTTGTAACAACGTTGGCATGTAGACCTACTGTGTGCAAGAACGCACGTAATAATTTGAAGTCATGGTCGCCTGGAAATGAGAGTTTCGCATATTTATTTTAATAAGATATTCTAAAGACGAAAATAAAAACAGATTCTGACGAAATAAAAGAAAAGAAAAATAAATACTCTAGAAATTCTTACTAAGATCGTCTGCACATAATGCAGTCTACCTCGTAACTAACCACACCGGTAACCGTAAGCCGTCGACTGCCGCTAACCCTTCCGCTTGTGGTGAATCACCCACTCGCGTTTACCGTTGTCGCATGTACGCTTTTTCGTATAGCTAGACATTTTCTTTCCCTATGTATATAGTTTTGTTTCAAACAAGCAGGTTTGTCTCAACTCCTCTCACATATAATTAAGTATGTATTGTATATTGCTAAAAGGACGTATAAAATATCTATATGAGTGCATCGGATCTGAACACCAACCTTATATAAATTTTAAGCTGCCAATATAAATAAATAATTAAATATTTGGTCCATAAGCTTCCGCGGTCATCAATAATAAATCGATAAATTTAACAAATCAATAAGGAAAGTACATTTAATTAACGGTTTGATATTAGTACAGGTGTGTATTAATTATAATTATAATATTACATATCATAAATCGTTTATCAGTGTGTCGATATTTTCGGATTTGGTGCCGATGATAAGGTTCAGGCAAATAATTTCCTTAACCGATAAGGGTATGGTATTCAACGTTACTAGCATGGTAAAAGGGTTTTTACTGGCGGACAGGAGCGAGCCAGTTACCTTCTGGAGCCAGTAAAACCCGTTACCTTGGGTGTATTGTTGAATATTTTATTTGTTCCTCACTTGTAAATAAATATTTTCTAATTTTCAGGTTCTTATTTGTCATTTCTAGATTTAACTTTTCATTTCATAATAGTATAAAATATATGAACACAGGTGTGAAATTTTATTGACTAGCCAGTAAAATTTTTACAGGCTAGCCAGTTAAAGACATTTTCAAGGTGAATACAGTGACTTGATAAATTGATGTTTACAAGTGAGGAACAAAAGATATTTGGGACGGTACAAATTGCCACTGATGAATTTTGGGACTTCTAGTTTTATATACCTTATTACTAGAGCCCGGTAACAGGGAGCCGTGCCATAGCCGTACCTGCCTAGTAGAGCAACGCAACTGCGCTGAAAGCCAGTGGCGGACGCATAAAAGTTTACACAAAATAAATTAAATGTGATACGTGCTCAAACACTTACCGTTTTAAGAGTCCTCCGTGAAATCACAAAGTGGATAATGTCTATTTAATATTTGTAACATTAGATATGTTTCCAAAGTTGTTTCGGCAACGTGAGTGCGGCGTGAAGAAAAAGTGTTTTTGTATGCCGAAAACGAACGTTCTACATCTAGTGACGTTATATTTGCGTAAGTAAAATAATCTTTTAAATAACTTAACGGTTCTGTTGACGCACCTTCACAAATTTGTCTTAATGTGCCAAAATCAGAGTCTTTATCTAAAACACTTTCAAACATTTCTAGAACACAAACATTTCTTGCGTCTTCTATCGCGCATAGCTGTGCGTGAACATGTTGCACTATTTGCAAAGATTCCACTAACGACACCGAAGAATTCTGTAGTTTTTCTATCGCATCTGCTAGTCCCACGTAATTGTTCTGAATAATCTCCAAATCTGTTTTAGCTTGACTATCCTGAAATTTCAAGCGGCTTACCTTGACAGCCGCAGCTTCCTTTGGGTCGAATTCTAAAATCACGTTCCTTATATTCTCAAAATATTTAAGATAATAAAATGCAGCCTCCAACCATGTTCCCCAACGAGTAAGAATAGGTTGTGGTGGTTCAGGAATACCGGGGCATAGCCTATAAAATTCCCGAATACGTTTTGGGGATTTTACAAACACAGCTTTTGTATGTGCTATTAGAGCGTCTACCTCGGGATAACATTCTCTGATACTATCTGCAACGAGACTGAGAGTATGAATTTTCTATGTAATATACAACAAGTTAGCACAATGTTTTTTAAGAGATCGACCTACAGCAAGCATGTTTGCGGCATCATCACTCATAAACATCAACAGTTGATTTGTTGAAAGTTCAAACTTTTCCAATGTATTTAACACCAACATTGAAATTACTTCGGCAGTGCATTGTTGTATTCGTTTGGAAGCTAGTAAAATTGAGAGTGACGGTCGATGTGGTTCCATTGTGCGTACCATTACATTAACCACAGCATGTTTTTTACGATCTGTTGTTTCGTCCACACATAACCACAGTTTTTTATCTTGCAACTCCGATTTAATTCTTTTCTCGACATGCTCATGAGCAGACGGCACAACTCTCTGTAATGTTCTCTCACTTGGTAACTTAATGTCCGAATATTCATTCCAAAACGAGACGTTTGCTTTCTTCCTTAGTAAATGAAGTGGTAAATTACATGCAATAAACACATAAATTAAATTTAAATTTGTCATAACCTCGTGTGGAATTTTTTTTTGAAACATGCCCTGCACTATTTACGTGCCGTAGACAATCACCTTTCGACCAACATATTAAATCTATTTTACACACTATACATTGAATTTTAGCGCCATCACACTTTAAATCAGGCATTTTTGCAATAAATTCTCTTATTGTGTCCAATTCTGGTCGTTTTCGCGACGTAGGAAACATTTTCAAAACAAACGTAGAACTACGATATAGTATACGACAGCGTAGATGCATACACAACAGATCGGCTTTCGAGTCTTAGTTATACTGACGCTTATACCGAATTGTCCCGGCCATGTTTATTTTGTGTAAACTTTTATGCGTCAGCCACTGGCTTTCAGCGCAGTTTGCGTTGCTCTACTGCCTAGTATACAAAAACAATACTAAGAAAATAGAAAAAAAATAACAGAACTAATACATAATTATAATATGTGAAAAGTAGTGAAACACTCACCCTTTTAAGCAGCCTTGGCTACGGAACAGTAAAACTAGAAGCACCATTATCAGTATTAACATCATATTGATAAGGCAAAAAGTTGATACCATTAGGTGCGTTTCCACAGTTGTCTCGGTGAGCGATGTTCGCCGTGGTGAGAAAATGAGTTTATATTTTGAAAAAGAGCGTTCAACATTTACCGATGTTATTCATGCATGGTTAAAATACCCTTTGTACTTAGTCAGTGGATTATTCGATACACCATCACAAATTTGTTTTAGTGTGCTAAAATCGGGATCTTTCTGTAGCATACTCCCGAACTTCTCTAAAACGCGATTATATTTTGCGTCATGTAGTCAGTAGCTGTGTATGTATTTTGTAATTGTAATATTTTTTAAATCTGTTTCAACGGAGATCTTGAAATTTCGACTGGCTCTCCTTAATAGCTGCAGTTTCGGCAGGATTGAATTGTACAACAACAGCTTTTACTATTTTGAAATGTTCAGCATAATAAAAAGCTGCCTGCATCCATGTTCCCCAACGTGTAAGAATTGGCTCCGGTGGTTGACGAATACCAGGACACTCTGTGTGAATTGATCGTCGGCGTTTGGGAGATTTCAAAAATACTTTTTTTGTGTTTGCTATTAATGCATCTACCTCAGGAGAGCATTGTCGAATGGTTTCTGCCACAAGATGTAAAGCATGCACCTTTACACGTAACATATAAACACTTGCAACCATGTTCAAGAAGAGAACGGCCTACCGAACGCATTATCGCTGCGCCGTCGCTCATAAACATCAACACTTTATCTTTTGAAATTTGAAATTTTTCCAACGTACTAAGTACAACCTTCGTAATTGCTGCAGCAGTACACTCTTGTAGTCTTCGGCTAGCTAGTAGCAGTGGTAATGTAGGTTTACTAGGGTCTAGTATGCGTACCATAATATTTACAATTAATTTTTTTTTACAGTCTGTTGTCTCGTCAACACATAACCAGAGAAACTGTTTTTTCAATATGCGTTTCATTTTCTTTTCCACGTCATCGCATACAAATGCAACATGCTTACGTGCCGTTTTCTCCGGTGGCAACCGCAACTCGAGATTGTATTTGTCCCAAAAGTTCTTAAACGGTTGTTTATCGAGTAAGCCTAGTGGCAAATTGCAGTTTATCAACATAAGAATTACATAAAAAGATGCACTTCTCGGTGGCATGCTCAATTTTCGTTTTCTATGCTGTGCGGAATTTACGTGTCACGTACAGTTCCACTTCTTATTTGACATCAAATGTATTTTGCACACTTTACAAACAAAACAAAAAATGTTCACTAAAAACTACAATTAATAACTACGTCTGTATCAATAAAATCAAAACGCACTACACTAAATAATAACGACAATTAATAACTACGTCTATATCAATAAAATCAACACGGCCTATCCGCTATCCAATGCTAAGCTGAACTGAGTGATGATGATTTGTCGTGTCGTATCATAATCGACCAGCCCTCTCCACCAACCTAAGCGCAGTCACACCGCCGCTGCGATTGCTCTCTAGTTACCGGGCTCTACTTATTAATCTGTCAACGGTTTTTAATTCGTTTCTAATATACTCACAAATGCGATGAAGACTGTGAACAGCACATGTGATATGTATATAACACACGGGGTACACATTTAATAATCTGCCAGCTTTGATCATATACGCGGCTACATATAACAATTAGTAAGATACGATCTTTGTAACTAGTGTCTGTACCGAATATACTTTCTACATTGTCTACAAAAACGTTCGCAATAGTTTCTGCATTGACAGTTTGTAAATTTTAGAACTTACTTTATCGTAGGATTTCGCGACATGTCTGCGTAAGGTAGTATCACTTGCAATAGAATGACCAGTATTCGTTTCTGAAAAACTTTTTAGTACTGGATTTTCTATTTCTGCTTGGCAGCGATAAATGTTTCACAAGATTGGGTTTTGTAATTATAAGAACCTTCTGCATTTAATTTAGATTGGTGTATCTGTGTTTGAACGTGCTGTGCCACATGTGATTTAATGATGCAGTGCACTATTTGTTCATACACATAGCAATAAATATTATCTTCTAGAAATGAAAAGGAGTCTGAGTAGTCCTAAAGCCAGTTTCTTATTTTATTCTGACGAGAAGTTACCTGCAATAAAAAATAGATAACACAAATAATGAATAGTTATATGAAATAGAACTAAAGTAAAATTAATAAAACCCCAAACAGTAAATAAAATAACTTTAGAGCAGGCATATGCATAATACATTTATAGTGGTGACGACACTAATGTCACTTACTCATCGTCGCTCGATGCAAAGTCACCTAAAATGTGGGCCTCTCTAGTAGTTGCTCACTATTTAGCTTCTATATTGAGACATTATTGACCTTGACTGTACTACACAATTACTAGAGTCAGACAAGAACATTACATACCACGTCGTAAATAAAATAAAATTAAATTTAAGTGTTTCTGTTTTAAAATGTCTTTTTTATGCCCAATATATTAAAAACAATAAAATTTTATGTTTCAATTTTTTACAGCGACATTTCATTTTTGTCTCGAGACCTCATCTTGGTGTTCAAACAGCATGTCTCATTTTTTGATGAGCGTGTCTAATGTTTACATTTTTTACTGGGTAAAAATGAGCCACAAATATTTTTAAAAACTGCATACTACCCTTTAAAATATTACTTTTTTGATCCGTAAATAAGATTCAGCTATAATTTTTAACTATAAGAGCTCTCACACATCTAAATAATGTAATTTTGGGCCCGTAAACACAAAGTTTTGAAAAACGTCTCATTTTTACACCAGTCGTTCCTAGGTATAATATGGCTTTTCGAAAATCTATGTATTGATTTTTATTTGATTATTTAGAATTTAGATTAATGCCAATTTTTTGTTAAAAACATGTTTAAGTGTCTTCCATATATTTGCAAATCGAAAGGAAATTTATAAATTACTAAAAATGAACCTTTGATATTAATCAACTACCAATTAAGTACTGATAAAGTAATACATTTTTATTTGAAGGCAATCAGATAGCGAAAATAATGGCGTTTATACGTTATTCACACCTGCACAGAAATATGTATATTGAGGTATCAACCTCCGATTTCTGTATTGTTATTTTTCTGAGCGTAAATTTAAGGTAGATATAATAAATAAATATATACCAGCAACTTGTATGTTTTACGAAATTAATTTTATAGTTAATGGTAATATAAATAATAAAGGGTTTCCTATTAAAGAAATATTTTATTTACTTACAATTAAAAAATTATATTTTAAGTTCTAATGATGCATTTTTTTCTAGCGGCGAAAAACTTTAGGCGCAGTGCTCTAAAAAAATAAGCATTTTGCAACTTCATAAGCCTACTGCTTGGATTAAAGAAAGAGAGCAAATTACTGGACATACATTTGATTAGACTAAACTAGTTAATAGGATTGTTTATTAGACTTTCCATAAGTCAAAAATCACTCTGACGCTTAAAATCAAATTGCAGTTTGCAAAGAGCATACGTTTTCCTTTACTATTTTATTTTAAGCGTTTAAATAATTTTATCATTCTACATTACATCCTGATTGAAAATAGTTTCAAATAATTTAGATCAAGTACTAAACTGCAATCTGCTTTTTGAAGTAAATAACAGTTTAAATATCAATTTTACCTTATAAATAAAAATATATTTTTTTAATTTCATATGTAGAGTGGATCACTATCGTGCAAAAGTAAGTACCTACTTTTGCGGGATACGCCTCTGACGTTGCACTCGTTTGTCGAACATTACTTATTAAATGATGCACGCACATACGTACACTACCGGTCATGGAGGTTTGGCCTAGTGGAAAATGTGAAGAAGTTAAAAAAGTATAGCTTGATTTAAATTAGGAATTTGTAATGAAAACTTTTGTTTCTATTGCGCCACAGTGTTGCACTTTTATTTGATCAAAACATCCACCCTTCATTCGCGACACGGGACATCCATTTAATTCATTTTTACAAAATTGAGCTTGAAGTATTGTTATGAGTGCGGTCCATAAGTGCTCCTGAGAAATAGGACCAGTTATTCACACTCTCCTGACAAGGTCATCTCACAATAATTTGGGCAGGAAGAAGTTAGCACTTATTTGGTTATAGTGTTAATTTCATTTTAAGTGTATATATTTTTCTATGTTGTGTACCCCGGTGCACAAACAATAATATTATGTGCATAGATTTCTAAAGGAGTCTTTTACAAGGATAAGCAATATTTATATGTGTGTTTAGTTACATTTCTGATAGAAACACAGACAAAATAAGAGCAAATTACAGAATTTGTGATACACATTTTCATGAACGATAAAGTACCTGGTTATCGATGGTCAAACTTAAAAGCTGATAACGCGCCTTCTTTAAATTTACCACGTGTTCAAGTTTAAATTAAACGAAGAACTAAGAATAATTACACTTGTATTTTCAACAATCTACTTACAAAAATTGAATAAAAGTTACTTACAACTCCTAGTTACCCATGTGTGTAGTGTATGTGCGTTAATAAAATTCTTGTTAAAATCCTCTTCTTTCCCTCTGTGAACGTTGTGAACCCTTTTCGATCAGTCCTCTGATGTAAAGCACTCTTTAAGTCTGCTTTAGTTGCTTTTTTGTTCTACTTTCCTTTTTTTTAGTTTCCAAATGATTTTACAATAATAATAATGACTAATAATAATAATAATAATAATAATAATAATAATAATAATAATAATGACTTTATTGTAGCATCCCATGTATGTATAATACGAGGGTAGGTCAATATGTCCGTGACTTTTTAAATTTCCCGCGTTTCAAATTGAAAAGACACACTACTCCCGTCAACCACCATTTATCAGTACACTACTGTCAAAGTTTGAGAAAGCTGTGTCATTTAGTTACAGATTGGCAGCCATTGAAAGCACACAACGTCGTGCATTTTGGCGAAAATGGCAAAAACTGAATTTCGTGTGCCGATAAAGCATTATTTTTTGCGGATAAACCATCATTCAAACCAAGGCTAAGCTTGATAAATACTATGAGGACTCTGGACCATCAGAATCAATGGTAAAGAAGTGGCTTACTGAATTTCGTTGTGGTCATACAAGCACTAATGACGCTGAAAGTTCTGGACGCCCAAGTGAAGTCACTACACGCGAAACAATGGAAAAAGTCGTCGATACGGTGTTGGCTGATCGGAGATTTAAAGTGCACGAGATTGTGGACACCATAGGCATATCATATGACTCAGTGGTTTCGATTTTCAATGATCACTTGCGTATGAGAAAGCTATCCGCAAGATGGGTTCCGCGTTTGCCCACAATTGATCACAAACGCGATCGTGTGACAACTTCGAAGGAGTATTTGACGTTGTAATCCCGACGAGTTTTTGCGTCGTTTCATAACCGCTGACAAAACATGGATAAACCACAACACACCGGAGACCAAACAGCAGCCGAAACGGTGGATTCTTCTGGGCGAATCGGCGCCGAAAAAGACCAAGGGGATTACCTTCAGAAGGAAAAAACAATCAACGGCGAATATTACGGCCTTATTGGACCGGTTCAATGACGATTTGAAGAAAAACGACCGCATTTGGCCAAGAAGAAAGTGCTCTTCCATCAAGACAATGCACGGGTGCATTTATACGTGCCTAGTTGCCATGGTGAAATTTCATGAATTGGGGTACCAATTGCTCCCCCGTCCGCCATATTCTTCGGATTTAGCCTCTAGTGACTATTTTCTGTTTCCAAATTTGAAGAAATGGCTCAGCGGACAGAGATTTGGCTCCAACGAAGAAATCATCGCTTAAACAAACGCATATTTTGAGAGCCTCGATAAATCTTATTATTTGGAAGGGATCAAAAAAACTGGAGAAACGTTGGACGAAATGTATTGAGCTAAAAGGAGACTATGTTGAGAAGTAAAACGTTTTCTTGCCGCAAAAACTATCTCTCATTCACAAAGTCACGGACATATTGACCCACACTCATGAAGGGAAAAAAGAACAAACAAAACTGAGGTACTACAAACACTAGGCGAAGTTCAGAAAATTCTGCTTTACACTTAACCTTGACTACAAAATTCAAATTAATTAAGTAAAAAAATGCCTAACATTATTTGAAACGGTGGTGGGCGTGAAACAAAAGAAATTAAAAAAATCCAAAACTATTTAAAGGTAAATGGTTATTGAAATTATTACTAAAAATAAAAAATTAAGATACACATGAAGGTATACATGTCTGCACGGCAGAGCTAAATGATACCAAGTTCAAATATAGAATTTACAAGTTAATTCAAAACTGGGATTTAGTAAATTCCATTACCTGCATTTAGTTGTTGATAAATTGATTGAATATTTTGAATATCACCATTTTTCTTGTTGTAAGAACAGATAAATAACACTACTTTAAAACGTATACCTGATACCGTTTAGCTCTGAGGTACAGACAAGTAGACACATTGTGAAATGCTGCCAGAGCAAGATTGCACTGACATACCTGATACCTGTCCAACTGCAAGTATCAAGAAGTTTGTTGTTCCAATAAATAGTTTTTCATTCATTTTTGTATAAAGCCTGAGAGAAAGCGATAGATATATAAGTGGTAAATTAATAGTTAGAGCATATATTTGGAAAGGGAAAGACCTTTCGTACAGTGAAGTTTTATGTGTAGGCGGGGATATCTGACCTCTGTAGCTAGTCATAAGTAGAGTTGGTATTTTTTAAATTTCGCGGATGATTTAAGTTGGTAGTTCTTGGAATAAAGAACATATTACGCTTAGAAATTTGCGAATATAACCTTTATTGTCGAAACTACTAACTTAAATCATCTGCGTAATTTAAAAAATTCCAACCCTAGTCATAAGGTTGTGAACATTTGTCTGAAATCTTATTTTTAAGTAAAGATACGGGGGAGATTTAGAGGAAAGTATTTGATGATATTAAGTTAAACAACGTAAATGTCTTCTATTTTCCATGTTAAGCCAACCAGCAGTTTCCAATTTGTGCGATATACATATGTTAAAATGTTTTATACCATATACCTTACTTAGGTAAGAGTTTTAAATTCTTCGTTGGTGTTGTTGCCTTGTTTCGTCGTAAAGTAATCGATGTGTTGATTCCTGTTCTGACGAACATTTTTCTTTGACGTAGTGTCACGACTAGTTTCGGCACTTGATAATGGCAACCGCCTAAACTGGTCGTGACACTACGTTAAACAAAAATGTTCGTCAGAACAGGAACCAACACATCAATTAAGAGTTTTAATTTTCTGGACTCGATTTCTAGTTAAACAATCAAAAGCATTATGATACTCAGCTGTACAGTTGAAGAATTGTGACAACAAAGGCCGCACAACTGTTTCTTGACATACTCATTAAAGGCGTGTCTGTATGGAAGCAATTTTTTTTAATTTGAATAGTTTGTTTTAATGTAATTTGAAATTTTATCACGAAATCTCAACGAATTGTCTAATATTAAACCCAGACTTTTAGCACTACTATCTATAGACAATTGTGTGTTAATTTTTATTTGAAAACCCTTAGAAATATTGCTACAAACTCGGTTAGAACCAAAAAGTACCAGATTAGATTTATGTGGGTTAAGGGCTAAGTTGTGATTGCAAGACTCAGTATATAATTGTTTCAAGTCATGATTTATTTTGCTTGAGGCTGCCTTCCAGTCTGAGGGAGTGAAAGAATAGTACAGTTGTGTACTATCCGTGTAGACGTGTGCTCTACAATAGTTAAATCTTAAAAAATGATGAGACGTATAAATAGAAAATAAAGTCGAGCCAATAACCGGACCCTGTGGCACACTTGCGAAACTTCAAGTACCGCAGACTTCCTGCCATCCACCTCCACCAACTGACGACTCTACGACCATGCAGGTAACTCCCTAACAAGGAAAAGCATTTCTTTTGATGCTGATCTAATTTCTAAATACTTTTTACCGAAAGATTCTTCTGTCAGAAAAATGTTTATTCTATGTGTTTGTTTACCACAGAAAAGCTATTTATATAGTTAGCCTATTGATGAGAGTATGTGATGTTATGGATTTTGATTACTAGATTCTATTGTAGATAGTGTTTCGCATGATTTTTGTATGCTTTTGACGAAAATGGTTATTAAAAGGTAAATCCTTGAAAATAAATTGTGGCTTTGATTATTCCCTATAAGTTAATTTTTTTTTTCAACGAATGAATAATATAAATTATTTAAATGTTAGAATTTGAATAATAATAAAAGATTATCCAATGGCAATAATTTAATATCAGATTTACTACTATTATTATTTCATTTTAGCGTTTCGTCAAATACCTGTTTGGCATGTTTAGTATTACATTTACATTGTGGCAACTTCATTACGTGGAGACAAATCCATTCTCAATATATGATGTACTCCCTAAAAAAAAGGGCGAAAATTGCCTCGAAAATAGGAGGCAACTTTTCTACCTCCTATAATAGGGGTAATTTTATTTCTGTGGATAAAATATATTGATATGATAATACTAGAACGTGGTTTTTCATTCGCTTCTCAAGGCATATTTTCCAAAAGTATTGCTGCAAAATTTCGTAGAGTTTCATTGCAAAAGTTATTTGAGGATGACTTTGGGTACTTTGAGTTTAAATTGCAAACAAAGCAAACATTTACTCGATAATTGGCTTGATAGAAGAAAATGGATGTAATTCTTCATTTTTAACACGGATGCAATACATTTTGGTTTCATTCAATTAGTTAGTATTTTGAACATTCTTACCTTTCGTGATAGGTACAGTTGCTGAGGTTTCATATCTGACTTATCCTATAAGCAAGTTTTACTAATTCAAATACTAGAAAATTAAAATGCAATTTACTTGTAATTCGAGACCTACAGAGTATTCGTCACTATGGTAATACTGATTATTATAATGGTAAAGTACCACAAACTTTCTTTTACAAATGATCCAACTATGAAATGTTGGGCATTAAATACATTGTTGTTAATATTTTGTCAATTATTAGGTTCAAAACAAAATAAAGAATATATAGAGAAAATAATGCCAAATTGTTGCCTACAAATTAGGACTTACCAAATAACAAATAATTAAGCAATTCACAATACAAATGTATATATACACTACCGTTCAAAAGTTTGGAAGCAGCAACGGATTTAACAAAAAGTTACAGATACAGTAAAATTTTATTGTGATTATTAATGAATTTATACAACATAAGTAACTATCGTCAAATAACAGTAAATTTATTCAAACATAATAATATTTATGCATTATTTAGCTCGTAAGTTTATTTTCGTCTATATGACCTCCTTTAGCTTTGATAACCGCTGTACAAAGTTTAGGCTTTCTTCGAAGCAATTTTTCAAGACAGTCCGCGTCAATTTGTTGCCATGCGTTCTGTAAATATTCCCATAGCTGTTGGGTGTTCTGAGGTTGTCACTGTCTAGCCCTTCGATCAAGCTCATCCCATAAGAGCTCAATGGGGGATAAATCCGGACTTTGAGGAGGCCAAACCATTAATTTTAGTTCATTTTTTGCTGCTTTCTCCTCTAAAAAGTGTTTACAGATTCGAGCCGTATGTTTGGTGTCATTGTCTTGCTAGAACACAAACGGCTCACCAACAAGACGGCTTCCACACGGAATAGCATGATTTTGCAAAATATCAAAATATTCTTCTTTCCGCATTGTACCACTAATTTTCACTAAATCACCCGTAGTTGTTCCAGCAAAACAACCCCAAACCATAACACTACCACCTCCGTGTTTGACGGGCGGCACTAAGCAGGCTTCACTAGCTCTCTCCCCTGGTCGTCGACGAACAAAAACTCTCCGTTTCGTACCAAATAACTCAAATTTGGATTTGTCGGTCCATAAGACTGCGTTCCAATCATCTAGTGACCAGTTTGCATGCTCTCTTGCCCAAGTTAATCGTTTCTGTTTATGCACACGTTTTAAAAACGGTTTTTTGCGGCCGATGCATCCCCTTAAACCTGCTGCCAATAGTCGCCTCTTGACGGTGGTAACAGAAACATTTGTTCGTCGTTGTGTATTAAGGCGCGATGCGATATCCGGTGCCGTTAGACGTCGATCTCGTTTCGAAGTCGTTACTATAAATCTATCTTCAGCTCCAGAAGTCACCCGGGGCCCTGTCTCTCTTCTCCGGGCCAATGTGTAATGCACACCTTTCGGTGAAATCCCTAACCGTAGAGAAATTTCTCTTTCGGTATATCCGTCGCGAAGAGTACAAATAGTACATCGTTGTTCTGCAATCAACTGTCTACGTTTTGGCATTTTTACGCTCAGTACTTTACCAAATTGTTATAATTGCGCACTGAATTCAAAAAACTAATTCCGCACAGGAAAGCGATAAGACACTAAGGATTAATATCTTTACCTCATGCACTAAACGATTACCGAAGTAGTATTAAACCGTTTGACCGAAAGCAATTACTGCAGGTATCCTACCCCATCCTCGTCAAACAATAGTGGTATTCTTGGAAAAGAGCAATAAAATGTATTCGGGTGAAATTTGTACCTAAATGTTTGGAATTTACTGATTATGTGTAACAATTTTATATTTGCGTAGAATAATTTATAATAGGGATTAACGATTTCACGAAATGTCTAACAGTTGTATTATTTTAAAGGAGTTGCTTCCAAACTTATGGACGGTAGTGTATATGTTAATTGAAATTGTGTGCATACACGTGTGTTAACTGAAATATACCAGAAAACAATACAATGGGATAAAATATTACATTAATAATACATTAAAGAAATAGTTACAGAAGTATTGGCTGAAAAGGGTATTTACAAAAGAAACAATATATTCGCGTTTATTACTAATACCTACTGATTCTTTACTTGTTCATGGGTGTTGTGGTTGCTTGTTGATATGTCACAATTTCCTTACTTACCCGTGTTTTCCTTGGTTTTTTCCGACGTAAAGGAATATCAACTCCGGTAGAATTCGAACCTACGATTCCGGTTTGCCGAACGGGCGCGCTATTAACTGCTAGGAGCTAATCCTTTTAATACCTAGATCCTACCGGTGTCTTGAAATTTTATCTCATAACTAAATTTGATTACAACCGTAAAATCAAGGAAAACCGATTTTTCTGTATTCGCCGATGGAACCCAATATATACATTAATTAGTGCATACTTGGCACACAAAGATAGCTCTGTCGAGATATTGCAATATATCTGCAATCATCGAAGATCTAGGTATTAGAAGGATTCGTTCCTACAGAGATTCGGTGGTGTAGTTTATTGCGCGTCCGTCCGACAAACGGGAGTCGTAGGTTCAAATTCTATTGGTGTCTTGAAATTTTATTTCATTAATTAAATTTAATTACTTCGGTAAAATCAAGAAAAAACCGATTTTGTGGTATTCGCTCATGGAAGAATATATTCATTTCATTTACTTTTAACACTTTTTCAGTGTAAATCTCGTTCTTCTAATATAAAGTTCTATTAGTTGTACAAAGAAAATCATGTTAGTGTTTATTTATCTTCAAAAATACCGATTCAGTTTTCAAAACTTCATTTGGTTGACAAATTCTTCATAACCTCCGTTTCAATATCAGCACACAGGAAATCTTTAAATTTAATTGTTTGTTTATTATTATACAAAAGTTTGTCGACATGTAATCAGCATAAACAGTTTCTCTAGCTTACATTTCTTGTGCTTGCGGTCTATTCGCAGTGGTATTACATTACGACAAATTCTATTTTTCAACTAAATATTTTGTTCATATAACCATTAGATTTATTTAATTGAACCAAATGTATGACTGGATCAACACTTTTAAAACTCTTGAGTAAACACAATGTTTTACTTGAAGGAACAAAACATTCTTTGTCAATCTCTCATTCAACCAAATGCTATAGTTGACTCTTATAAATATTTTAACTAAATATTTTGTTTCATTCAACACACCAATTTTTTGTGAGTTAGTTGGGGCAACAAAGCAAATAGTTGGTTCAAACAAATTTCCTTTAACAAAGTCAATTTAATATACGAGGCACACCCAGAAACTAAGTTCCGTTTGGTAATAAAAACAAAACGAATGCAAACACAGAAAAACTATTTATTGCAAAAAAAAAACTACAAACCTTAAACTATCTTTCTACATAGCTCCAACCATTTTGTATAGGCGCTTATCATAGCGTGGTACAAGTTTTTGTATGCTTTCCTTATAAAACGTTGCCGCCTGTGTTGTCAACCATGTGGCAACACGTTCTTTGAGCTCTTCATCGTTGTTGAATTTTTGACCACCAAGGAATGTTTTCAGATGACACAATTGCGTCGAGCAATACAGAATAAGTGCCGAGGAATGCTCATAAAAGGTATTGTTTTGATTCATGACAATGCTCGACCTTACACTGCGATCAAAATACAACCACTTTTACAGGACTTTGGCTGGACTCAGTTTGACCACCCTTCCTATAGCCCTAACCTCGCCCCTAGCGACTTCCATTTCTTTTTGCACCTGAAAACGTTCCTTAGTGATCGAAAATTCAACAACGATGAAGAGCTCAAAGAACATGTTACCACATGGTTGACAACACAGGCGGCAACGTTTTATGAGGAAGGCATACAAAAACTTGTGCCACGCTATGAGAAGTGCCTACAAAATGATGGGAGCTATGTAGAAAGATAGCTTAATGTTTGTAGTTTTTTTTTGCAATAAATGCAATAAACGGAACTTAGTTTCTGGACGTGTTCTAATACGAGACACGTAGAATACCTTAATTATAATTTTCTTTTAGTTACTTGATGGTCATTTAAAATTTTGTAATAATAAATAAGTCATGTGGTAACATACTCTCCATATGTAATATACTTAATCATTGTCATTTTGGAGAATAAGTACATACTTAAAAGAAAAAAATCTTATACGTAAATACATCTATTTTATCTTCTTTTTCTTCTACCTGTCGCCCTTACCGGGCATAGGGCACCTTTTAAAGATGTTTCTATCGCAGAACATCTATTTTATAACACAGAAAATAAGCTTATGGATGTTATATTACCCACTGGGCACTTACAGATTGCAGATTACCGTTTCCACTAAGGTCGCCAGGAGGTGGTAGCTCCATAAACTTTTTTTTTTAATAAATTTTGATGACTCAAATTACGTTATATTTGAGAATATATCAATGTATCGTTTTAGTTTCTGGACGTGCCTCGTATGTGGATGACAGTATCTAATTAAAGATACTCTAATAATCACTGAAAATGTCGAAAATTAGTTGCTATATCGACCGCTACATAAATCAGCAATGAGTAATGCGCCATGTTCTGCGAGGGTAGCAGGCACTGAATTTAGTTGACTCAAACATATCGTTTTTTCAGTGCCTCAGTATAATGCTTGAACTGAAAAAATAGATAATAAAACCTAGATAATAAAAGTGAGTTAATAACCTTTATCACAATAAACTTTTTTTAAACATTTTCATACCTACTACGTGCTTTTTAATATATATTATTATACCTCTTATTAAAAATCTGACCCTCCCTAGATAATGAAAGGTATAGTAAATAATATTAGTAGTATGATGTTTCTCATAACATTTTTTGTCAAAAACACACAGAATCTCGCAGCACATCTACATTGCAAATCATCAAAATTTATAACGTCGTTTGTAAAAATACATACCACTATCAAAAGGTCAATCATTTAAATGATTTAAATATGGAAGTGCTTGGATTGATACCCTGTGGAGGAAAATAATAGATCTATGAAATAGACATACAAGTATTTTGACCGAAGACAAGTTTTGGAAAAAAGAATTTAGAAATTAATTTAAATATTAAGTATTAAAAGCGTATAAATTATCAAACTACATTAATAGAACTTGAAAACCATTAAAAAAAACATTGAATTGAACCAAAGTACCTTTGAAGAGGGATCGAAGAGGACAGCACATTCTAACAGGAATAGAGGAAGACGTTCAAAAAGGGACTAAAGAGAATATTATGCAAAACACACAAGGAGGATTAACAACTGTACTTAAGTAAATTTACTAGAATAAGTAAATACTTGAAAATAAAAAGAGGATTTCTAATTTTCTCAAATCTATATTTCTTGTTAAATTTGTAGCATCTCAATACAATTTGCCTAGTTGTTGAGTCCACTAAAACTCTTTCAACGAAAGTATTACAGATTTCTCTCTTGGCCAAACTTCTGTGATCGATAGTGTATATAAGCTTATAAAACGAATCAACACTTAAAATTAAACCAAGGTTCAGAAATCTTAATAAAACAAAAACAGTAAGCATGTTTTGATAGCAATTCTCCTTTATGAAGTTGTTTTCAATATTTAAAGAAATGGCGGCTAAAACAAGTTTGCACAATGTCACTGACCAGTCTACAGCCTCGCTGTACCATCAATGTGTTGCTAAAGAAGAATACAAAGACGTCATAAGTAACCAGTAAATATACTTAGTTAACCAAATATACTATACGAATTTATTTCTTTGTATTTATTTAAATTTGTCTATCGAATATGATAGCCTTATGAGCCTCAGACGTCTATAATGGTAGTTAACTACATAAAAAGATAATAAATACAGTACATTTACACAGTTTCTTTAATTAAAATGTTCAAATAGAAATAAAACTATGGCAATAGGAATAATAGGTAAGAAATTCTACATTCCTATGTGTTTTTTTGTGTGTAATTTTTGTTTTAGCCCGGTGGGTGAAAATTACTCCGAAAATAGGTGGCAACTTCTTTACCCGCTAAAATACTGGTAATTTTGCCCCCGTGGGAGAAATAAACACATTGGTTGTTACGTAGTTGTTTTTATTTTCATCTACATATGTATGTAGGTATACAGTGCATTTCCTTTAAAGCTGATCATATACCTTCCATGCATTGACGCGTTTTTTTATAATTGAACATAGTGGCGTTTGGCATGGCGAGTAACTACTGGGATTATTACAGAAAACTAGATGATAACCCCTAGGGTTTGGCAAGGAACAGTTATAGAGTTCTATGCACATAGAGATACCAGATATAGCTTACACATCCCAGCACATTTTCTTTAAAAATCCGGACGCTATAGTTTAAAATTAATTTAGTTTTTTCTTCAAAAAATAAACTATAGCTCATATTATTAGATTCTGTAAAATGGAATGTTAAAAACGTAAACCTTTAAGGCACTTACTTTAGTAAGCAATCAAAACATAGCACAAAAATAACATAAACTTGACTGCCTTAGAAAGCTAAATTTATAGCACCAAACAGTAAGCAAACGAAAAAGTCAGGTGAATTTCTTTTCTTTGACAATCCAGATGGATTTCCCCGAACGGGCACATCATCCCCGGGTAACCACATCATTCCTGGACGATAGCATCATCCCCGGGCACGCTAAAAATCCGGACTTCTGGTAACCCTATATACACATAATAAAGAGTGATATCTATTAAATATTTAACCTCAACGTGGAAACTGAATCTAATAACCTTCCTATTTTGTGCGTTTGTTCTATCGCCATAACTGTACATAAGTAATAAATAGTAGTGGTAGGAAATGGTTGTCGAGGAGTATGCAAATACCAAATAATGAAATCTATCAATCAAATATCCTTTGAACGTTTTCTAAATCTAGCTCTGTTTAAGTCACACATATGTCGCATGCAATACCCTCATTTCGTTGAGGGAGAATAATGAATACCTAAGCATAAAGCCACATTCGGCTATATACGATTTTGTTTGGCTCCGTTCGGCAATATTCAATTCTGCTCGGGTCCATTCGTCTACGGTCGGCTATATTCGGTTCTGTTCGGCTCCAGTCTGTTACGTTCGGCTATATTTGGTTGTGTTTGTTTCCATTCAGCTATATTCGGTTCTGTTTGGCTCTATTCGGTTACGTTCGGCTATATTCGATTTTATTTGGTTCCGTTTAGCTATAATCAGTTGTTCTCGGTTCCATTTGGCTACAAGTCCGTTTCGTTTGTGTTCAATTGCCCTCAGTTCCAATTGGTCCCATTGACTCTGTTTGGTATGGTTTGGTTTCTTTCAACTATGTTCGGTTTTGTTCGGCAACATCAACCACAATAGAAATAACCTGCAAAAACACTTAATGCTGTGTTTTACGCTTGTCATAAGGTAAGGTACCACTTTTGAGTGAAAACTTATAATCAAAATAATACATACATCTCTGAGATATGAACATAGGAGGTGAATTAGAAATTTAATTTGAATGGCATAGTTTAGGTTAGCCTATTATGCGAATAAGTATCATAACTTATTATTAAAGTTCGCAAAGCCGGTGCCAGACCATGGGCATGTGGAGAGGTGGGTGATATACCATTCTCCGTACGAATAAAAACATTATATTACGCACATACCTGAGAGGCAAGAAACTTTGCGCAAAGAATATCAGTCTGCAGATATCATTTCGGTTTAACGTTACCCTGTTTTAGTAGCAAATATGAGTGAAGAAGTAATTCGTGAAAATTATTATTGGAACCGATCTCAATGCGAAAAAAGTGCCAATAGCGCAAACCACAAATGGAAAAAGCGCGGTCAAAAACCTTATGCCGAATTTGTAATGGATTTAATATTTATGACGAATGTTTGCAACATTCCATGTAATAACATCCAAGAAGAACAGTTTTGTATGTTTTGGGACAAATATGACCACGACTGGAGATTGACAAGTGAATGAATATTGCGAAATTATTTACCACGTGGATGTGAAAGAATAAGCAATATAATTCGGCGTGAAGTGCACGGTAAAAATTGTCAAGTTATGACGCATTGGCGGCTACGATTGGTCACGATGCACTGTATACAACATCATGCACATACCTAGAACGTATACAAGGACTGTTCTGTGTTTTCCACAAGTTGCGTCTGTGCATATACCTCATTTTGCGTGAATTTTACCCCACATTTTCCACAATTTCCCCACTCTTTGTTTTCCCCCACACTGTAAAGGAATGGGGGACCGTTTTTTTACAGTGAACAAGAGATAACAATCCAGGAATGTAAACATGATAGAAATGGTAATTCTGAATTATTAAAAAAAAAATTGAATAAAACCTGAACTGAATCCATTGAATGCTGTTCTCCACTGGAAGGAAACAAACATATAGAGTGATTGCCTGTGGAATTGTTTATGCTCACGTAGTTTCAGACATCAATTATTGTAAAGAGGGAATTGTTTGTTGACTGAAATGTTATTCTCTCCAGACAGTTAGGCGTTTCTTAGATTATGCACATTTTTTATAATATTAACTTCCTGTCGCGGCCGTTTAGACGGTACATTCTGCTTATGGTAGTCTTTGAAACAATGTGGGTTCGGAAATGTTAACATTTTTCTAAATAATAATAGTCATAATACATTAAACCTCATTTATTTCTTTATTATTGCGTATCTTGGTCTTGAGACTATTTCATAATACTAACAATTACATTCCTTCAAATGTGCCAGCTATTCTTTCTATTTACCGGTTAGTATACGCTGACGTTTAGGATTTATGGCATGTTAAGCCTTAATAATGTTAAAACCCAAGGGCGAGTAAAATTTTCGTTTAAGTGGATACATCACTTGATACTCACAATGCATATGCGTATGTAAGTACGTACGTAGCAATGTATGTACATATTAAGTAATTTTTTTTTATCTGTACTGAGCATACTAGCTATTCGCAAAACTTTTTTGATATAACACCTGAATTAAAATGATTTATAATTTGTTTATGAATAGACAGAAAAAAACGTTATCAGTTTATCACAAGTCTGGGAACATGTGCTTTAACTCGTAATAAAATAAATCTCGTCATGTGATAATTACACGTTATATAAACAGAAAATTAGGTACTATTTTTGTATTTAAATAAAAAAATCAATATGTAAATTTACTATTTGCTCTGATTGGTGCCCAAATAGAAGAACCAATTCACATAACTATTCCTTGAATATATAGAAATAATTTAAAATTTAAATACTTTTCGATTGAGCCCTTAGTATTTTCTAACTGTAATATAAACAGAAACAAACACATTAATATATTTTAGCTTATTTTTTAGAATACACAATTTAAAATTTCAATGGCCAACGCAATTGAGTGCCATCTCTAGAAATCAATTCCCCTTTTAAAACTTGAATGCCGCACAGTATACGCTCTCTATAAAATAAAAGGAAAAAATGTAACAAAACAAAGTGAATCTTATATAAACTTATCCAATAACATTTGTATAAGACTAATTTCGCGTAAATCTAATTAAAAGAGAATTGATCTTCATTGACATTCCTTTAATAAATAAATAGATTTCTGTCAAAATATTCCGGAAAGTTAATCCCCTTATATCGATAAAGGTCATAGTCATTTCTATTTAATTTGTAGTTAATGTACACTTACTAAAAGGTAATGTTGGAATTTTTATCTGAAGTTGCATTCTCAATAATCCACCACGTTATTGTGTTTGCTCTTAGCTGTGCAATATTAATCGCGTTATCGTAGACTAATGACGTATTTTATTGCAAATTTTTGACTTAAGCTTTCCACCATAT
This sequence comes from Dynastes maya, assembly GCA_029619315.2. NCBI lineage: Eukaryota > Metazoa > Arthropoda > Insecta > Coleoptera > Scarabaeidae > Dynastes > Dynastes maya. Next base: position 39,791,168 of record JAROYE020000001.1, read on the forward strand.
CATTCCTAGATATGTTGGAACGATCACTAGAGTAACCTAAACTTGCGGACTCGCATAGGCGTCGGTATTACGGGTTAATATAAGAATACGAAAAATTCATAAATAAACTAAACCGGTAGAAAAGCAGGCATGTAGTGTCGACCTTGAATATAAATCATGTTAAACCGCGCTGAGAGAGATTTCTGAGATAGCTGTGTTTTTTGTGTGTTGTAGTATTATACCAAGTACATAATTAGTGTATCGTTTCATATAGAACTAATATTTACATACCTAAGAAAACAATGCCTCGTAATAGATTTGCTACTAATGTACATAAGTATGTGTCACTTTTTTCCCATTTAAAATATAACGGTAGTGCAGTTTTTTACTTAATATGCAATGTTCGTTTGGCTGCATTGGACAGAACTGATTGCCAGAGGCATGTCAATGGTATTAAGCATATGACAAATGCAAGAACTGAAATACCTTATACACTATTCCTCATACATTTATTAATTATGTTTACCTCTTGTAATCTTCCGTTGTCGTTGGTGAGAAAAGCAGCTTTTAAAACGTTTTGGCGACAATACGTTCCAACCCATTACCCTCACAAACACAATTACAGAATCATTTGCCGCGAATGAAAGAGATGCTAGAAAATGTGTGTAAACGTGATTTGTGTTCCAAAAAAATATGGATTACCGTGGATGAGACGACCGATATAAAGAAAAACAGTATTGTGAATGTAATAGCTCGCGTTTTATCTCGCGAGAACACAGCATCTCGATATTTGTTAGCTTGCAAACGTGTTCAACAATGTACCGCGGAAAATATTCAAAAAGTGATAATGAACGCTTTGAAAAAATTTAAAATTGCCCAAGATCAAGTTGTGATGATTGCGACAGATAGTGCAGCAACGATGTTAAGTGTTGGGCGATCCTTAAAACATATATTTCCTAACTTAATACATATAACCTGCGTGCTGCATGCTTTGCATTTAGTTGGTGAAGTTGTTCGACAACATTACGGAAACGTTGATCGGATGATTGGAAGTACTAAAGCAGTGTTTCGTAAATCTCCTAAACGTTATAAGAATTTCGTAAATTTTGTCCAGGTATTCCAGAACCTCCTGAACCAATTTTAACGCGATGGGGTACTTGGCTAACAGCAGCTTCTTACTATTTGATCCATTTTCAACAAATTCAATCAGTTATAATGCGATTTAATCGGAATGAATCCAAAGCAATTAGAGAAAGTCAAAGAGAATTTCAAATTCCTCAACTTTTAGAAGATTTAACAACAATATGTACCAATTATACAGTGTTACTAGATGCCATCAGAAAACTACAATGTACTGAATTGTCATTGCAGGAATCATTAGACATAGTGGAGAGTGTAAAAAATAAATTACACACATTAAATGATACGCCAGGATTATGCGCTAGTCAAAAGTTGGCAGATGTTTTAAGGAAAAATCCCGATTTTAATACTTTAGAGGCCGTTTATAATAAGTGTAAGAATAGTGAACTTTTAAGTGATTTTGAAAAACAGTTTCTACATGCAAATGTAACTTCTTTAGATGTGGAGAGATCGTTTTCTATGTATAAGAATATTTTTTCTTGTCGACGCACAAGGTTTAAAGAAGTAACTGTGGAAACATATGCAATGATGCAAGTTTACAGTAGTTCACATCCTGATGCCTCTAATTTCTTGAATAATTAGCAAGTAAGTTTATTTATGAATTTTTCGTATTCTTATATTAACCCGTAATACCGACGCCTATGCGAGTCCGCAAGTTTTGGTTACTCTAACGATCACTTATCTATAACTTAACATATAACAAACTTATAACATTTTTACGTCAAAACAACTATTTGCATGACGTTAGTTACAAACTATTAGGTTTAGTTTTTCCTTACAATTTTAACAGGTTTTGATAGGCAACATAATAGATTACTTGTTTGTCGAGTATTACAGCCATTTTGTCAGTGATATCATGCATTAAAGATAACAAAATTTAAAATGTTTATTACTTTGCTATTCACTCGTGGTATTGTATTCATATTATTGTTTACATATACAAGGTGATTTAGTTTTATTTGGGGAAACTTAAGTAGCGTACTCTACCAACCAAACTGATGAAAAAACCACATATATTCAAAAATGCTTCGTTTTCGAGCTGCAGCTTGTTGAAGGTTTTTTTTTTTAATGGAAAATTGCACTAAAGCAAAATTAATCATTTAACAATGAAAACTACATTAAATGCTAGTGTTGCGAATGATTTATTAAAGGAAAATGCAATCCGTTCACTTCAATGCATTTTCTACAACGCCGAACCAGTGAATCAATCGCGTCGGATATTTGTACTGAATTTTGTCGCATCTCTTTGCAAGCTTCTTCGATTCTTAAAATTAACAGTTCTTTTACGTCCTCCGGGTGTAAATCGTGAACAAGTTGTAAATGATACGATCCATGATATGCACGTAATGTACGCCATACCCGTGATTGCGAAGTTTGGAGTTGTTGAGCTATTGTATAAGCGAAATTTTAGTATTAATAATTATGCTACATTTTGTAATCTCTTAAGTTCTGAGACATGGTATGATGTATACATTTCTAATGACACCGAACAAAGCTTTGGAAAGTTTATAACTACTATATAGATATGGCTTTTCCTTTAACGTTGATGCGTGAGTCAAGTAGCAGAAAGCCGTGGATAACGCCTGGTATTTACAAGTCTTCTAACACTTTTAGAAACCTATACCAAAGGGCTATAACTACAAAAAATGAAGCCGATTTTAATTACTACAAAAAGTACAAACAAATTTACAGAATAGTCATTCAAAACGCAAAATGTCTATATAATAACACGAAGTACACAAACGCAAGCAACAAAAGCAGAGCCACTTGGCAGATAATAAATAACAGTTTAAATGATTCGCGTTCTGCTAAAAATTCAATCAGCCAGATTATTGTAGATGATTGCGTCGTAACCAGACCAAAAGATATTGCTAATTGTTTTAATAAATATTTTTCAAACATTGCAGGTGAATATCTTACTTCTGGTGATATGAATAGGTTTCACAGTGTTATTGCTAGTGTTCCAAACAGCATATATATATTGATATTGTATCAGAGTTAGAAGTTTATAATGTAATAAATAATTTAAAGTCTTCTAATGCAATTGGTTTTGACGCAATTAGTACTAATTTATTAAAGAATTTGAGAGAGTACATAGTGCAGCCATTAACTTGCATTATAAACCGATCTATAGCAGATGGCATTTTTCCAAACATTTTAAAAGTTGCACGCGTCATTCCTTTACATAAAACAGGAGATCTTGATAGGTTGTCAAATTACAGACCGGTGTCTTTGCTTTCCGCCGTATCGAAAGTATTAGAAAAGATTGTATCATCTGATAAGGTAATATATTTTTTAATGAGTATGAAGTTTTTTAATACTTCACAGCATGGCTTTTTAAAGAATAAATCGGCGAAAACCGCGATTACACAGTTTCTTAATATTCTGTATGACGGTTTAAATGAAGGTGACAGATGTGCTGGGCTCTTTATGGATCTAAGTAAAGCTTTCGATTTGATTGATCATTCGCTATTACTGCACAAATTGTACTATTGTGGTATCCGTGGTAATATTTATAATTGGTTCAAGTCCTATCTTTCCAATCGAGCTCAAGTAGTAGATATACATGGAGAATTTTCAAACAGACTGGAATTAAAGAGAGGTGTAGCACAAGGTTCGGTGTTGGGACCGCTTTTGTTCATTATATTTATTAATGATTTGCCCACAGTTTTGCTTTCCTCTGATCTTGTTCTATATGCAGATGATAGTACTTGTATTTGTAGCTATTCAAGCAAACAGGAATTAATGGAAAATTTGCAAATAAATTTGATTAACTGTTCCGCTTGGTTTACAAATAACGGATTGCATCTTAATAAAAATAGAACCTTGTTTATTTGCTTTACGCCCGGAATTAATAAGTTCAACGAAAGTTATTTACTTCAAATTGACAATAAATCGATTAAACAAGTACAAAACGTCAAGTTTTTAGGTCTTTTTATAGAAAATGGGGAAACGCACGTTAAGTACTTGGAAACGAAGCTACCGTCTATACGTTATTCTCTTTACCGTTTAAAAAATCTTGTTGGTAGAAATATTGTCATTTCCTACTATCGTTCACATTTTGAATCCAGAATTATGTACGGATTAATATTTTGGGGGGCTTCTCCTTATAGCACAAGAATATTCGTACTTCAAAAGATGGCAGTAAGAAACATAGTAGGAGCTAGTAGGCGTACTTCCTGCAGAGAGTTATTTAAATGTCTAGGTATTTTAACTCTTACATCCTTATATATTTTTGAAATACTCGTCTTTGTTAAGAGTAATATAAGTACTTTTATAACGCATAGCTCATTCCATAATTACAAAACAAGAAATAAAGACAACTTTAGTACTCCCCAACATCACTTAGCAACTTATGAGAGATCACCCCAATATATGGGCATAAAGATGTATAATCCGTTTCATTTTATTTTAATCTGACTAAATAGTAAATAATTTTGTTTTTTATATATTTATATATAACGTATTTACCTGCCCATTGGTCAAATTAAAATAAAATGGAACGGACTATACAATGCTTTACCTAACGATATTAAGGATATAAATAATCTTTCAGCGTTCAAGAATAGACTCAAAGCTTTCTTGTTAGATAATGTGTTTTACAATTTGGATGAATATTTTAATAACCCTTAGATATAATGATGTTTTTTGTGTAATAGTGTTTCTTTTTTTGTATTGCACTTACATGCATAGTGACAGATTGTATTGCTTTGTTTTGTTTTTGTTTTTTTTTTTGGCTTTTGTACTATTATTATTGCTGCGTTGTTTTGACTTGTCTTATACCGAATTGGTCAACTAGACAATAAACATTTATTATTATTCTGCGAGTACTAAGTCGCCGGTTAATGTCGAATAATTGCAGAATTCTATTATTATTTCTTCTGAGCCTTAGATTGTTGTTTCAGTACTGCTTATGATTATTACGCAAACACAATTCACGAAAACGGCGGTGCGTATCGATGAAAACTTGGGCATTTGGAAGTCTCCTATTCGGAACACGCCTTCCATATTCTCGAACCGATGCTTCGGCATTACCGCAGAATCCATACACAAAGTGAATAACTGCGTGTTCTTCATTACCAAAATTTCGGGGCATAATTGTAAATAATAACACTATCACTAACACTTTTCAAAGTATCAAATAATAGCAATTATTCAACCATAATTGACAAATGAGTATTTTTGTTTTGACGACCATTGATCTCATTGACTTTACACATTATAATTGCAATCTCCGATGGACTAAAAGATAAAGTATATACGACACCTATCATACAAGAGGACAGTTAATTTTAAGAATTAAGAAAATCCAATACAAATATCTGGCGTGGTTGATTCACTGGTTCGCTGTTGTCGAAAATACATTGACGTTAATGGATTTCATTTTGAACACCTTCTTTAAAAAAACTGTTTATTCACAACACTATTGACTCAGATTCTTTGTTATTAAAGATTAATTTTACTTTAATGTAATTTTCCATTATAAAAACTTTTAAGACGCTGTAGCTCGAAAACGAAGTATTTTTGGATATATGTTTATACGTGGTTTTTTCATCAGTTTGGTTGGTAGAATACGGTATTTAAGTTTCCCCTAACAAAACTGAATCTAAACTATATAGAGTTGGGCGTATACAAGGTGCCCCAATCTTCTGGAATTATAAAATTGTGACTATCACTGCGTAAACGGCAGAAATTTTCGGATAATGTAATAGACACCATAAGCTGTCTTTTAAAAATATTTCTGGATATACAGGCTGATTGCTGATGATTTGTTATTTTAAATAAAACCCTTTCTATATTATTACATGTTCCTTTGTCTAGGAATAAACCAACGTAAAATGGATTTCATATGTCTATTTATGGCAGATTTGTAGATATTTACAATTTTGTTTTCAATCACCTAAATGTAGTTATATCTATTTCCTTAAAAAAATCCGAAATGCAAATACATTTCACCGCAAATTGCGCACTTGGCTCTATCTGGTATTAAAGCGTCTTCGAAATATACAGAGCGTTCAGTATTGAACACCAAACTTTGCCAAATTCAAAAACCAGAAACGTAATTTTTTTTAAATGCCATCCTATTTTTTTCTATATCCACCGTACATTTTTGTATAATGATGCATATTATGTCTAATATTGGAAGTAAAAGAAATATTTACCGTCAAACGCGACTTCTGCAGACAATGCATCCAAGTGGTTTCTGGTGATACTATTGTTTGGTTACCATGACAATAGTAAACAAAACATATTGACACTTTTCTTAACTGTTGATTTGAGCCTAAATAACTACCTGCACTTAAAAAAGTGTTAATACGATGGAGATAACGCAAACATTCCGGAATGCAACAGTTAGTGTATTAAGAAAAATGCTTTTACAAACAATTGCGAGGTGGAAGGAAGGAATTTCGAGCGTTCATTGTAAATTGACAAATAAGTAGGTACTATAGCTATTAATTATTGCAATAAAAACTATAATAAATATATGCAGGCATGTGTATGTGGAGGTGCCTGTACGCGTTAGTATTATTTTCATTTTGACACATAAATAAGGACAATTTTCCTAAATAAGACAACTGAAAATAAATTATTATTATTATTATGTCGGAACATCGAAATTTGTACTAAACTAATTATTGTAATGAAAAAAGGTTTTTGATAAAAATTTCTTATGCGATATATTGTTACTAATTCTTGGTTGTAATTTTGTTTCTAATTACGTCATAAATATTCCTTGATCAATTCTTTAATCAACGTTTTTTTTTGCAATTACAATGATATAAGATTTAAACATAACATGCGATGATAAATTAGACGCAATAAATACATATTTATTAGTTTCAAAATGAAGAGGAACTTTAATAATTTATGGTTATTTAATTTCTAAGGGTGTGTTTATAGTGAAGCTGTGGTAGTCGATAAGAGTTGCGATAAAAGCGACGATACTAGCAGCGATAAAAGCGTCGAAAACTATGCATCGCGGATGGCGTTTATGAAGCTACGACAAGCGTGTCACTTTGACAGTTGTCAAAATATTTTCATTGGGGCCTTTCTTTTTTGATTTGGCTGTTTTTGGTCTTGCATAGGAGGCATAAGGCAAATTTCGTTTACTAAATTCTCGATATCCATTAAAACTAGAAGTGACAAATGCAGATAAAACTTGACAGTTCGATTATAAATGCTCTTATCCCTGATCCCCATCGCTGTTCACAGATGGCGCATAGCTCCAGTATAAACACCCGCATCTCATCGCTTTGCTATTATCGTCGCTCTTATCGAGTATCACAGTTCGCTTCTGTAACCATAGTTACGCAAACTTACAGCACTCACTGATTGACTGGTAAATCAAGTCATCAAAATAGTCATAGGAAAAGTTCATTCTCGGGATTTAATTTAACTTGAGAGTTAAAGAGAAGTGTTAAATAAAATTAACAGTTATTTGAAAGACTCTTATCAGAAATTTGTTCTGTGCTTATCGATAAGTTGCAAATTTTTAAGCTTTGCTTAGAAGGTTCTAGAAACTGAAATATATATGTGCATTTTAAGCACTATCAAAAATTTAACAAAAACAAAGATACGAAACACTTAAAAAGTAAAAAATTGCATATTTACTAATTTGCACATCTATGCTATATAAATATGAATTCGTACATATAAAAGTATGCTTGTCTGCGTGAAAAGCATTTACGCAAAACTCAACAAACCCACTTTATCTAATTTTTTTACAAAAATTAAGAATTTTGTGTTGCTGCTTTTTGTCTACGTGAAAACGTGCTACACAATTTAATATTTGAATAATCCATTGAGACTCAAGTCACAACGGTGTCCCTGCGAAATGAAAAGATAATTTTTTTCCAAAACTTAGAGTACTCAAAAGATTTTAAAAGGTTGTGGAAAAATATTAGTACCTTTGGTATGGGGAAATGTAAAAATTCATCGCTGCCAGCAAATTTTAACGATGTTGATAATATGAATAATTACTTTGTCACGTCTGCTCGATCGTTAGCATGTCCTATAAACGCCTCGCTCTATACTGATGTTCTATTCGATGATTCCTTTGAATTTCAGCCTGTGGATACTATTACAATATACAGAATCATTTATTCACTTAAATCTAATGCCGCTGGATATGACGGAATCACAGTAAACATGTTAAAAATGTGTTGCCCTGTTATAATACCTTATCTAACTCATATTGTTAATTCTTGCATCATTGATCAGTGGGTACCTAGTGGCTGGAAGGTGGCTTTGATGCCTCCTCTACCTAAAGTGAAAGAAGTAAAAGAATTTAAAGACCTGAGACCTATCAGTGTCCTGCCGACAATGTCCAAAATCTTTGAAAGGGTGCTGCACTCTCAGTTATTCCAATATATAGAAGCGCATAATATTATTCCACCCATCCAGTCTGGCTTTCGGACCGGCTACAGCTGTACTACCGCACTTGCAGCTCTAACTGATGATATCATTACCGCCACTGATGCAAATTTAATCACGGCGCTTGTATCATTCGATTTTAGTAAAGCTTTCGACACGGTCAATCATGAGCTTCTGTTGGTTATTTTGCGTCACTTTGGATTGGTTGTTGGATCCCTCTACCTATTGAAGAGTTATTTTTGCAATCGATATCAGTGTGTGAAGATTACTGAAAGAATTTCCGATAGTCTTCCTATAACTTCGGGTGTTCTCCAGGGATCGATACTCGGCCCACTCGTTTATTGCATTTATACATCATCATTTTTCAGTAAAATAAAACATTGTAAGATGCTCGTATATGCAGATGATACGCAGCTGTATCATTCTTTCTCACCTCAAAATCACATGATAGCTATAAATCAACTAAATGAGGATCTCCGTGCATTACATGCTGTTTCACATGAACACTCTTTGCATTTAAATCCAGTGAAATCTTCTGCTATATTTTTCGGTAAGAAGCACACTTGTGAACTTCTAAGCAATGTTTTCAAAATTACTGTAGACAATCAGGAGTTGCCAATTGTAAATAAATGTAAAATTCTATGATTAACTATTGACAACTCTTTTCGATATTGTCATCAAATAAATAATTATATAAAAACTGCCTATTTTCATTTAAAGAAAATCTACTCGCATAGACATTATTTATCCCTAAATTTGAAAAAGCAACTGTGTGAAAATTTAGTTTTGTCCCAATTCAATTATTGTATACCAGTTTACCATCCCGCCATTACCGTGGAAACATCGAACAGAATACAAAAATTTCAAAATTCTTGCCTAAGGCTCATTTATGGTATACGGAGAAATGAAAGAATATCTTATAAATTAACCGAAGCGAGATGGTTGTCGATGTATAACCGGCGACAACTACAATCCCTAATCTTTTATCATAAAATCATGCGAACAAAGCATCCAGAATATTTGTATGAACGAGTGCGTTATAGATTTCAAGTTCATAATCGTAACACGCGATTTAATTGCCTCCTTCACCCTCCGCAACACAGATTGTCGCTTTTCGAAAGAAATTTCACGTACCACCTTTATAAATCATACAACGGGGTTCCGCCGGGTTTTTCGGAATTGAACGTCGGCACGTTTAAGCAGAGATGCTTTGAGTTGGTGTTTAGACAGCAATGTGTGCGGGGAATGCGCTAGGGTACGCTGTGATCGACGCATCGCAGATTTATATTATACATTTATATTATATAATTAGTTTTTGTAAATGTTTTGTTATTGTTTTATTCTTTTTTTTCATTTGCTTCAAATAATATTTAATTTACACAAGGTTAGATGGTAGAGCAGAGTGCCAGGACTTTGCCCTGGTACAACTGAATCTCGCCTTGGGGTTACCATTGTGTTTTTTTCTCTCATTCTTCTTTTAAGTTGTATAGAATTAATACAATATTATGTTCATTTTTTTATTAAAGTCAATGTACTCGTTGTACATCCCATATGTATGCAAATGGTAATAAAGAGATATTATTATTATTGTTATTATTAAGTGTGAGATGATGTTAGTAAACATAGGAATTAAAAACAATGGTCCAATTTCTCACAAAATTCTATTAAATATATCAGGCGACCGGTTTCGTGTGCTATGGGGGCTGTCCCTCATCTTCTATGGTTTTAATAAATCGGTAACGCGAGTTACTTTGCGTTTAGGTGGTGGTCAGTTTTGTAGTACGTTCGTCAACTCCCAAATCTAGGTGCTGCGGTGATGATTCTCTTCTTTTGAAGCGTTTCTAGTTTCTTTAGGTAGGTTCTAGAGGCTGTTGTCCATACGATAAATCATGATAGGTCTTAAACGTGCCCTATATATTGTTAATTTGATCCTCACATCTATAGCACTCTTCCGATGTAGAAGGGTGATTAATGAGTTTCTTGTACGGATCAAATTTTGTTTTATATAATCAATGAGAGGACCTCAAGTCAGTCCTTTATCGAACTTTAGCCCAAGGTTCGTCACTGAGTTGCTCCATGCAAGCGCTGAATCGCCCACCATTATCGTACCCGGTTACGGCCTCCTTCTCCAGGTGAAGCTAACCGTCAGGAATTTTCCTTCGTTCAGCTTTAATTTGCATTCTCTCAACCATTCCATCAAGGGGTCTGCAGCACCTTGCAGTCTTTTAACTATAATGTCTTCGGCATTTTAACTATAATGTCTTCGGCATACACGGTCAGCCTGACCTCTGGATGTTTTGCGATGTTGATTGTGTGTAGAAGAAAATAATAATAATAATAGTAATGATAATAATAATAATAATAATAATAATAATAAATTTATTGTCCAACAGACGAGTCTAATAACAGGACAAAAAATATACACAAAGATAACCATCACATTATGATAAACTAAGATAATATTATGTATCAATAAACTACAACAAAAGAGGAAACTAAACTAAATTAAATTACTAAATTGTACATGCAAGTAACTACTAAACATTATTTAAAACGGCACAAAGATCAGAACAATTGATATCAACATTAATATCAGAAATATTATTAAAGTAAGAGCACATTCTATAAATAGGCGATCTTAACATAACGTTGGTTCTGGGGAAGGGACAGTAAAAAGTTGTTGATAATCGAGTAAAATAGGAAAGAATCGCGAAACAAAGTCTTTTCAAAAGATGAGGAGCATCGATTTTGTTGTGCAACATATTATGTAAAAATCTAATGTCAGCCTGTTTGCGTCGTTGCTGTAAGGATTGTACATGAAATCCGGCCAGTAGAATATCGTGGTCAAACCCTTGACCTGGGTATACACCATTTTGTTTAAAGTAAATGTACTTAAGGAATTTTCTTTGTATATTTTCAAGTGACGATATGTGTGTTGCGTAGATTGGTGACCAAACTGTAGAGGCATATTCAAGTTTAGATCGCACCAGTGCGAAATAGAGAGAGATAATTGACTCCAGCGAAGAAAATTGCCTTGTTGTTCTAATAACAAAGCCCAAAGTTTTCAAAGAAGATGATGTAATATTAGTGACTTGGTCATTAAATGATAATTTTGAATCAAATGAGACACCCAAATCTTTTACACATGAACATCATTGTATAGGTAATCGTATATAACTGAGGATTTTTTACGTGAGTAGGTTATGACATTACATTTAGCTACATTCATAGATAAGTTGTTATCTAAACACCAAGTATGGAGTTTGTCAATATTAGCTTGCAGAGAAAGGCAATCAGTTGGTGTCTCTAACTTCGAAAAGAGCTTTACGGCATCAGCAAACATTAATTTGTTACAATCTAAATAAGAACAGATGTCATTAACAAAGATCAAGAACATAGACCCAAATTGCTTCCTTGTGCAATTCCGGACGAAGGAGAAAATCTGTCAGATTTATGTCCAAGATAAGTTACATATTGTGTCCTGTTTAGCAAATAGGTTGAAAAAAATGAAACAAGACGTGGTGAAAATTCATTGATGATGAGCTTATGTAACAACAATTGATGATCAATCCGGTCAAATGCCTTTGCAAAGTCAGTATAGATAACGTCGACTTGTTTGTTGTCATCCATGCACTCTGTTCAAGACCCATCAGTGATCCTTGTGGAACGCCGACCCGAGCAGAGCGCCTCGTTGATGTGCTACTTTCGGACATTACCGAAAAAGGTCGTCCCCGAAAGTAGGATGCGACAAGCTCTACCAGACCTTCGCTAACCCCAATCCTAGTCGATTTGCGAATCACCCTTTGATGCAACACAGTATCAAAAAATGTAATATCGAAAAATACCGCTCCAACTGTCCCGCATCGCTCCAATGCACCTCTTACGGCGCCCGAGAGATGAAGCAGCTGGAAATTCAAGGAGTATCCAGCACAACAGCCAAACTGCTCATTTACTAGACGAGCGATGGTATCTAACGCGTCCCTTAGTCTTATCAGAATGACAGACTCCACTAGTTTCGATAATGTTGGCAGCAAACTTATGGGGCGGTAATTCTGTGGAAAAAATGGGTCTTTTCTTGCTTTAGGATGGTGATGACAATTGTTCCAGATGTTCGGAAAATGATGTATTTTTAGAATCGCTTTAGTTATGGCCACCAGCATGGTCAACGCTATAGAAAAATTTCCGCGTTCTGTTTGTGATCCCATTGAATCTGGGCGTTTTATTGTCTTTCAATCCACATAGCTTACTCTGCAGTTCGTCTAGAGATACTTTATCTAGAAGCTCGGCTATAAGTCCGTATGACAATTCACAAGGGTCACTATTCTGTTTGCTTAAAACCAAATATTTAATTAGCTAGAAACAGCGGCGGTTTTTCATTAGATCAATTGGATAGTGCTTATCGTAAAGAAATCAAGTCCCATATTTCACAAATTTTAATAAAAGTCAAAGTTACATTTGAAACTATCACACCTTCCTTTAACTGCCAATTACTCAAAGTGGTTAAATGGCTTGACGATCGTTTGTGTACGAATGTAAGACATCTACTTAATATAGGGCGTTTTTTTAAGCCCGATAGAACTTACAATTATAAGAAATAATACGAGAAATTACATTCTAATCAAATTTTTGGTATGACTCGAAAAATGTTTTCATGCCATTAACATTAGAAAATTATTTCAGGCGTATGGCCACCACGGCTGTTCTTGACGAAGCATATTCTGGACGTCTAATTTTGGGTCACTTTTCGAACACTGCAAACTATTCTCCGAACTTTCTTTCTTTCATATATCGATTCTATTTAAAAAATATACAACTTATACATTTCCGAACGAGTAGAAGCATGGGCATATATGTACACTATCTCACCCACAGTGCTAACAATTATAGGCAGTGTTGCCAGCCCTATAATCCAAAGTAACCTGTCGGAAGTATTAAATAATAATGAACCAACTACCATCAGTCGAGCTGCTACCCTCACAGAAAAGTGGAGCATTACGAGTTGCTCACTTCTGTAGAGGTCGATATAGCTATTAATTTCGACATTTTCGGTGATTAGAGTATCTTTAATTAGATCCATCCATACTTGTAGGGTACAAATATGTTTGAATTCGTCGTGACATTGGTATTTTTCCGGCAAACAGAAGTGTTTTTGAAAAAAATTGGGGGGTGGGGACGGTTCTCTGAAAGTGCGAGGAAAACTATTGACGCCATCATATAGTCCCCTCCAAATAGATAAAATGTGATCTAAGGGGGTTGCTAATATTTCTCATAGTTTTGGAGATATTCACGTATTATGTTTGGGGGGCTCGTCTCCCCAACCACCGGCGAATGGGCACCTAAAACAATTACTGTTGTTCTTACATTATATCAGTCTATAAACCCATAAAGATTCGATTTTTTCCGAATCTTCGGGTCATCTTTGTTCCTTTGCAAGAATCTAAGAAATGAAGGTTAAAATGTAATCGGTTCATTTTACAAGGCAAAGGAAATGCATCTTTATTCGGAAAATACAGAACATCATATGGTAACCCCGATCTTCATTTTCAAAGAAGAATACACAAACATTACAAGCATCTGAATGTGTATAAATTTCTAGTCGCTCGGAGCCTGAGCAGTTTTAAAGAATATGCAGTCAATGGTATCAATGATATTTAGTGTTTCCTTTTGCACCTCTAATATATTGCCATATCCATTATATGTGACAAAAACCTGTGGAACTATATACGGCTGTGAATATATTTCTTAGGCATTCGCGGGAAATTCTAAGATCTTAAAAACAAACACATATCCAGGTATACGGATTAAAACTATATTTACATACTGAAACACAACCACGTTTGGTTAAATTATGAGATTAGAAACGAAAAGTGTGCTTTCTCATCAGTGTGTCTCCAACGTCCGAGGAGAAAACCCCCAAAATCATATGCGTTAGCATTTTTTTAAAAGAATTTTATTGGTTTGAGTGTGGTTACTTTACTTAATGTGATATGCTGAAAACACCCGAGTTATTGTAGAAAATACGTTAAAACGTTTCATAAGACTAGTTTGTACGAAAATTGTAAGAAAAGCGGACGTAAACCCATTACTACAGCAAGATATGATAGACATTCGGAAAGAACGGTATTGCGAGATGAATGTCAGCAACAGGTTTATCTAGTTTTGGGTGTATCATAAAATTGGAATTTCAACGAGAACTGTAACACGCCTGAAACAAGCGAATTTTAGTGGTGTAGTTCATCGGAAGCCCTTGCTGACATAGGACCACAAGAAAAACCGTTTTCAATGGGCAAAAAAAGTATGCACATTGGTCTATTAAAGGTTGATCAAAAGTTATGTGATCCGACGAAGTTATGTTTTCTGACGAAACTATGTAATACAGAGGTAAGTTTGAATCCAGTTTCATGTCACTTGACAACGGTTGGATTTGGGGTGAGGTTCAAATTATGGTCTCCTAATTATAAGTTACAATGATTAAGTGTTGATGTTATAATTTATAACATTATGACTTAACCACCAAATCAAATTACGAGCAGTTTTTCTAAAATATGATTGATAGGTAAAACCTATTATTTTTTACAATACTTAATTGAAATGGGATACATTACAATTTTTATTTTCGTGTTACATTCATTAAGATCAGAAAAATATTAACCAAAATTAATGGTTCCTCAGTCGTTAGGTTCCGCTGTTAATACACAGATAAACATTTCAGGCGTCAGCAATCCCGAACGGAAACACATACAGTGCGGTCCTAAAGTGTGTCCCCCCTCCCCATGCTAACTTTTTGGAACTATCGTTTTCAGAAAAATAGGTTTCTTGTGAACTAACTTTTGCCGTTATCGGCAGTTCAATTGCATTACCAATGTCACCGGAAGTGACGTCAACCTTCTTATTTTAAATATAGAACACACTATTTTAACTTTTTTTGAAAAGTAACCGAAAGGCGAATCCAACGATTCGACATACGTTATACTATAACTTGAGAAATATGACGATATGCAGCAATAAAGCTTTTGGTAATCTATTTTTATTGTTACGCAAAATTGGCTAAGAAAGAGCGCCAAATTGTTTCTTGTGACGCCAGACTGATCTAAAGAGCTCGTGGTTAAGCAGAGTAATTATAACAATTGCCAAACTGTCAAATCTCAATTCCGAAAGCGTAAATTATTCTTGTTGTTTATTGTTATTGTATCCTGCATTTGTCATACGTTAATTCTTTGTTCTCCTTATTATTTTCTCTCATTTTAACTTGTTTTGTTAATTGTTGTTATGTTTGTACTTTATCGAACTTTATTGTAATTAATTATGGTAAGTTTGTTTAAATGTGTTAATTTTTGATAGACAAAATGTCTGTTTTCAGGTATTTCGTGTTGTTACTTTAATGATGGCTTCGACACAAACCATGCAAAATTCCTGGGTCCATTTTAATACAATGTAAATCTGGCAACAATTATCACCTTATTTGCTATGGTTGCGCAACAAATTGTACAATAATTCATATTACCTTCATATTACCTTCTGTTAAAGCAGTTCGCCCCGTAAATTTTACACTATCTATCCTTACCTAGCGCAAAGTTCAAATATTTCCGGCTGTACAAGGGCAGTGTTCATTATGTTCTACTTCGTGGTAATTGTTGCCAAATTCACCGAATATTAAAATTAGGTACTTGATGGTTTATCTTACGTGGTCCATGCGGAGGCCATTGTAAAATCAACAACATAAACTGAAACTGAAGCACATTTCCTATCAAAAACTAACAAAATTAAACAAACCTACCACATTAATTAATTGCAATGAAGCTCGATAAAGTAAAGCAGAAACAACAATTAACAAAACAAGTTAAAGTGACATAAAATAATAACGAGCACAAAGAACGAAAGTATGACAAATACAGGTTATAATAGCAATATATAACAAGATTGATTTACGCTTTTGGAATTGAGATTTGACAGTTTGGCAATTGTTATGATTACTTAGCAACGAGCTCTTTAGATCAATCTGGCGTCACAAGAAACAATTTGGCGCTCTTTCATAGCCAACTTTGCATAACAACAAAAACGGATTATCAAAACTTCTATTGCTGCATAGTTAAAGTATAATAAATGTGGTATCGTTGGATTTGCCTTTAGATTACCTTTCCATAAACGTTAAAATATACAGGATATTCTATTTAAAATAAGAAAGTTGACGTAACTTCCGGTGATACCGGAAATACAATTAGTTACTTCATAAAAAATAGAAATCGATCTATTTTTTCTAGAAACGCTAGCTTCTGTCGTTCAAAAATTAGCGTGGGAGAGGGGGCATTTTAGGACCGCACTGTATATTAATACCCCAATGCGTATGAGATCTTATGCTTGTTAGCCGTCCTTCAAATCCATACCTTGAATACGGTAGGCAACATATTATGTACGTACGTTCGAAGCTGGTCGTGTTTCATTTAATTACGCGCAAGCTGTACATTTTAGGGCTGCATTGTATAGTCCATGTACTACACATAATCCCATTTATTTGGTTTTGTATATTTGTATTTTCTACAAATGCTGCTATAAAATCAGCAACAATATAATCAATCAGTAAATCAATCAGAAATAAAATATATATACATATATTGTAATGTTGTAACGGGAAAAAAAATTTGATCTAAATTAAATTAATAAATTTTTCTCAATCTGTAGGTCTGGAAGTGTCCCCAAGACACTCTTTCGGCAGTTTAGATAAAATAAATGGCAAATAATGACGTTTTATGAAAATTAATTTGAAGAGAGAAAAGCTAAACTCCAAACTCCGCGTTTGTTTGAATAATCACACTTGACTTTATCTTAATCTTAAAAGATAATTTGCACACTGAAACACTTGAATTTTCTTTTAAATTGGACACTTAGCCAGATACATGTTAAGTCAACGGCGATTTAAACTAAATTGAAAGATTGTTTAACGTTCCTTCACTACTTTGTTCCCGATGGCATTTGTTAAATCATGGCCAATTAAGATACACATTTCCAAGATACAATATTTGAATTAAATTTCAATTAACTTTTCTTACTTTATAAATACCATGCGAGTTCACAATCTAGGGACTGTCCTTTGGGGAACGTAGACTTTTATCATCGGACTTGATAACTTCTTATCGAATAAATTTGCGAAATTATGACAATGATACAATTAAATTTATTCGGTTCATTTTTGTAGGGAAATATTACATCAAAGACAAACATTTCGGCATGAAGAAAATTGAGAGAAGACAAGTTATTTAGTCGTTTCACCGAGATCATGGTTGGTTGGAGTTATATATAAGTAATATAAGTGTCAGGGAGAGGGGAACGCGAGGCTATAAAAGCAGCTGAAGAAACCGGGAAAGAGGTCAGAAGCATGTATCGCTGGAACATGGGTAATCGGACCGTACTTGGCTCAGCGCATAGACAACAGACGCTAATGACAGCTAACTTGTATGTGGAAATTTGTAACATTACAATATATTTAAAAATTATAGCAACGTTTGCGAAAATATTTTGCAATAAATCGCATATTAGCAAAAAATAAACATTTATTCCATAAGCGTGCTTGAAACATTGATTTTTCTTTTCAGAAAGGTTTCCAGATTGAAACCGCGTCAAGTGTGCGTCAGTGGATCGATGTTTCGCTCTCTATCGCACGGAGATTTTTCTGGGCTGCATCATGTCAAACCCCGCTGACAATCAACTGTTTGACATGATAGACTACCATAAGCACCCATTTTCTTTACGTATTTTCGTGGTGTCTATAAAAAAGTATAATAGTTTAGAATGGGTATATTTGCCATTTTTATATACAAAAAATTATTGTATCCTAAGGTTGTTTATAAAATAGTTTAAAATATTTAGTAGTTTTGACGTTTATCTAAGGCGCTGTGTGGGAAAATACAAACACACCTCACACCATAGCAAACATAATTCACTTAAGAAAATCATACAAAATCAAAAATTGCAATTGAAACCACACAAAAACCTACAGATTCAGTTGTTAATTTCACATATTGTGCAAATTAAAAAATTTTGCTGGATTATAATTGTTAATAATTTACGGAAAACTTATTGTTCACATTTAACTCGCTCCTCCGGAATCATGGTTGTTCGTCAGTCGTCTATACAGCTGATTATTTATGCGTTGTTGTCATACGCATTAAAACATGTGAAAAACATTTGTAGCACGATTTGTTCGTGTATACCGTACTCTGGCATTGTAACTTCGTCGTAGAAGCCAGGTGTGTACCTATACTGTACCCTAATTCCATCAGAGGAAAGATGAGTACAAGTATACGATACTTTCTTGGAGAAAGGGAAAGCATAACTGTACGCGACAAGAGTACAAATGTATGATACTACATCGGAGTGAACTTAGGTGTTTGAAATGAATCATACGTCTATAGAATATAACGATTGACATTAGCTGCCACTTCAGCTATTCATATTGTAATCTCCATACATCGCACAAAACCTGGTTTGTATCATTGTCGCTTATGCATGGAGGTAGTAGTACGGAGCATATATACCTGGCATAGGTATAACGTGCAGAATACAACACGAGAACTATTTCTTCTACTGTCGCCGGTTTCGAGAATTAGAGTTGGTGATGCCCCTAATTTAATGATAGACGAACATTGGGAATTATCTTATGAAGACACATATTACACATGGCGATATATATTCTGGAGACACATTAAGCTAGCAAAATATCCCGCAATCGTATTAGGTGCGTTTGTAGAAATACGTACGCATATGTACATAGAAAATTAATTAAGGAAACTGCATTACTGTAAAAGAGAAACCGCACATTTTTTAAATACTTTTTATGTACTACGGAAACTGTTTTATTTAATAAATAAGCAAATATGCAAAAATGTACTTTTAAGGAAAGTAACTGGTCTCTCGTTTCGTAAGAAAGATACATCGAAGCAGACGACTAGCGGCATTTGTTCTTCAAACCAGGAAACCGTAACAATTTTCTTTGTTAAGTATGTTTGTGACATTTTCGAAGGATATAATATTTTGTAATGATTGTGTATATGAAGCCTATTCTGCCGTGTTATGAAAGAAATCATCGGGGAAAGTTGCCTATTGTGGGAGGTGATTCTCTTGCCATTAAAGGAAATTAAAGTATACACAACAAAAGTTGATGACAAGTTATTTAGGCATTTAAAATAAAAAATTGCACCTTCCCTAAATTGAGATCTAGTAGTAATCTAATATGTGGAGTTTATATGATCATTGGACCAAATTTTTGTATCAATTTAAATGAGTTCGAATCTCCAAACTTTTTTGCTTCACCTACTTTATTAAAGAAAAGAACAAAATACACATATTATAACTCATGAAGGAAATTATGTCTTAAGTACCAATTCCTGAAGAAAGGAAGAAAGTTCTGAAATATCAACATAAAAGAGTTTTTCTTTCCTAAACAAGAAAGAATTTACAAATATATTACGACTTAAACTGTATAAAATTGCTCCTTGTAATGTAAAGGTTCCTGATAAGAGGATCACCAGGTTACAAATCTGCTGAGTTCCCATAATAGAATCCACTCATTGGTTGAGTTGATAACGTAGCTAATATCTCACTCATCTCATAATTTAAAAACGGTTTTTTTGCATGAAAGATGTAGAGCTCACAATAAATACAGTTGACTAAAATCACATATCTCTGCAATAATTAATGATTTTTGGTAATGCAAATTACCTTTTCAAAAACTTAAAAAAAAACTAAAATATACAAATTGATCTATTCTTTAAAAAATTATAAAATTTTATTTTTCCGAAAAGAGGTTGTGCAATTGTGTTTCTGTTAATGGCACACCGACAATAACGAAGTTAGCAATAGTAGTTTATATTGTAATTAAATGTGATCTACTCTATGTATTGAAGATTAGTTTTATCTTGCGCGTCAAAAAACACAGCTTTAACATCGCTAGCGTAAGAGTAAAATAAAAATAAATATTTTGAGCGACGATGATAAACGAGAGATGTATATATAGCTCATTATCATGGAGATTAAGTAATATTATCAACATTAAATGTTGCTTTGTATTAGTAAAATATAATGTGCATTGAATGCAAATTATAATCCCCCTATTTAGAATTTATAATATAATACGAGTAAATATATCACAAGACGATGTTTTTAAGCTTTAAAACCCATTACATAACCAGAATGATGTAATTAACGAATAAAGAATAACCGTCATAAATTTTATTTAAATGGTGTCACTTGGATATGTTCCTTTAGCCATTGCATTAGACTTGTTATAGGCATATTCAATATTCAAATTTCATCTAAAGAAAACTATTTCAGCGTTCTAAACATCGCACAGACTGCGTACAGTTGGAACGAATGTCCTCTTTTTGTTGGAGCTACTATAGCAATATACCCAGTGTCTCTAGAATGGACAGCGACCAGCAATATCTTGAATACCACAATACTTTCGACAATGGGCAAGTAGGTGATCAAAAACCCTATGAGAGTAATTTAAATTTTAGCGGGGTTACTAGGCTCGACAACAAAAAATAAAATCTATGGTATAAAAGTTCCAGGATTAGCTACAATTTTAAATACGCCATTAAAACGCTTACTTGATTAGGCACCACTTAAATACAGAAGCTGCTGCTGAATTATTTAAACTAAAACCTAATTAAATGAACATGGGTTGGTTTGAAACAACGCTTCGGGCTGGTTTAAAGGTCGCAATGAGCGCTGATTCACTATTTCTCAATAACTTTAGTAGGGGGCCCCTATTTCCAACTGTATTAGTGTTTCTCAATTTTCTCTTAAAAATGTAAGAATGTTTTTAAAGAGTTTTGAAAGACTACAAGGCCGTTTGCAAAAAATAATTTTACTTTTTTACACCGAAAACTATCACAATATCAATTTATTATTACTACTTATTTTCGATTAATTTTCAAATTAAAGATTAGGATAGTAGCAAGCTATGCTAAATAAGAACATATTTATTTTACCACCATTGGTGCTTTAAGATTGCTGATTGCACTTTCAATAATAAAAAACAACATTTTCTAATGCAAAAATATATGTCAAACAACAATATTCTCCGCGCACTCCGCACAACACAAATTATTAATTAACTATTAACACTACCGCACCGTCCTTGCTATCACTATTCAAAAATATATGTATATAATATGCTTGCAGAAAACTGTTTGAACATTTATAAAAAATTAATTTAAACTATGTATTCTTTCTACTAGTATTTCCGTTTCAGTTCAGGTATTCTTGCGAGAATTTCTTTTCTCTGTATTTTAGTTATTAAAATATGATGTAGCTGTTTCTGTACATACCAACCCCTTTTAAGTTTTCAGTTAAAATAATATTTGTAAAATGATAATTACAACCTAAACCTTCTTAAATTCTGGATAAAATAAAATTACATTTTTTTCTATATAACATCCAATACTAAAATAACATTATACGTTTTATTTAAAATTGCGTTACGTATATATGTACAAGATAAGTTTATAACGTATCTTAGTGTAACTAATGAATTCTTGTTTTTATTAAACTGACTTTTCGTTAAAATGTTCTCCTTTGGCTTTAATCACGATTGTACACAATCGGAATAGACGAGACACACATTTTCTGAGCTTCAGCATCTACGAGTATGTATTTTCACGCACGAATAACGAAGAAGTCACTACAAATATTCTTTGGATGTTGGACAATGAACACAGCAGTGGCGAAGTGTCAATGGAGACTTTGAGACTAAGTTTACCCAAAAATAATAGGGCGGTATTCTAGATTCATTATGAAATGGGTATCTTAATATTTTTACCGAAAAAAAAAGAAACGGTTACAGTAGAATTACTATTAATTATACTAAGCTAAATTAATCTACAATATGCACTTATTACAGTTAGGCATAAATCTACAGTGCGTAAAGGGATGGGGTATACAAGAGGGACATTTTTTTTAATATTGATTTTTGAAAAAAAATTATTCTTCATGATATTTTTTGCTTGCTTTGAAAGTACCAGTAATGTTTCGAAAATCTAAAATTTATTTCTAGTAATCTGTAAAAATAAAAAACTATTTTTTTTTATTGTAAGTTATCATTCTACATTAATGAAGGTAGCGATGATAAATAAATAAATAAATAAAAGAAACTAAAAAATAAGAAACTATTTTATTTATTATAAACTGTCATTCTACATAATCTCCTCCGTTTTCTACATACCTTTCCGCTCTATTCCTGAATTCCTTATAAACATTCCCTAAAGTTTCCAAGTTCTCTCCAACTTCTCTAACCGCTGAAGTTATTCGTTGTTAATATTTCTACATTGTCTCCTACAGGTTCTTCGTATACTTTTTGTTTAAGATATCGCCAGAGGAAGAAGTCCATGGGAGATAAATCTGGCGATCTGGCAGACCAATGTATTGGACTATAACGTCCAATCCAATTCCCAGGAAATTGCCGGTCTAACAATGTGCGAACCAATAAAGTGCTGAGCTGGATATCCATCTTGTTGATAATAAATGTTCTCTAAGTTCACGTCTTGTAGTGATGGGATCATAAAATTTCGTAGCATACTTAAATAACTATGTTGATTCAAATTTCCGTCAAAAAAGTGAGGCCCAATAATTTTATTAATTAACATTCCGCACCAAACATTAACTTTTCCATAATGCTGATTTCTCGTGTTGATTTTAAAATTGTGTCGTAACCAAAATCTGCAATTTTGTGAAGTCACAACACCGTTTGTGGAAAAGGTACATTCACCGAAAAACAATACGCGTTTATGAAAGTTTCTGATTTCCATAAGCTTCTCTAAAATCCATAAGCAGAAATCCAATCTAAAAGCATGATCGTGAATTTCAAGGGTATGTCTAAATTTTGGCTTAAATGGAAAATTTTTATTTCTTTTAATAATTGTTTGTAATAAGCTGTGACTGACATTAAGCTTCGCTGCCTTCCGTCTTAATGATAAACGTGGATTGTCTTCAACGGACTGCAATGCCATAATAGTTACCGCATCATCCTCATTGTGCATCTTTCTTATTTTCTTTTTGTCGACCACCGATCCTGTTTCGTCGAATTTTACAATTAAATACTTAAGGGCCATTTTTGTTACAGCTACATCTGGATACTTTTGATGAAACAAATTAATTACGTACTGATATGATACATCGCCAATACCGTAACATTTAACAAAATAAATTCTTTGTTGTAACGTTAGCATTTTTGCAACGTCAGTTTGACAGCAAACTCAGGTTTAGTTTGAGGAAAACAATTTATCATCGCTTATCTTCATTATAATGTAGAATGTAAAAAAAAATTTTTTATTTTTACAGAATACTAGAAATAAATTTTAGATTTTCGAAACATTACTGGTACTTTCAAAGCAAGCAAAAAATATTATGAAGAATAAATTTTTTTCAAAAATCAATATTAAACAAATTTTCCCTCTTGTATACCCCATCGCTTTACACACTGTATATAATTTACTAATGCAAACCAGGCAAATTAGTATTGTACACAATAGTCTCTTCACGGTAACATTAATATGGCATAAAACGTCAGGCAAAGTTAGTAGTGGGGGAATCGGTGCATCTATTCACTACATATGCACGACTGAGACTAGTCTCGTCTACGGAGCGCAAGCGTATATTCCTTGTATTTAAAAATGCCCGCCATATCGTCCTAGACAAGAACCGTACAGTAACCGTAGACATAAGGTTCGTTCCAACATGCAGTTTGTGTATCGTACATGTAATACATTAAAAATGTATTACTTTTCGACCGGTTCCGTATCGTGGCGTGTTGGAACGGCTTATGGACATTTGCTGAATTTGGACCTGTCTGTCACTTTAAGTTTACCTGTGACTATACATATAGGTTCCCAAAAGAAATGAAATAGTTTTCATTATTTTTTTTAGTAACCACTAACTGAAGTCTAAATCGCCACCATCACTGGAAGAACTATTTAAGAAATCGGAAAAACCTTCAAAATCCCTCATTTTAACAGATTTCTTAAATAAATACTAATAGTAAACAATTACGTTATTTGCAGGTTATAAACTGCAGTCATTTATTGTATGTACGATAATCTAACAAATAAAATAAATATACTAATTAAATCAAATAAATATACTAATTACATACTGCGCATGCCTGTGACTAGCAGTTCCACAAAAATCTGCGGATCGATTCGACCGTTCAGTGAACGATTCGGTCATCGTCAAATTTTATGTTGGAACATCCGACTATTCGTACACATTTCAGTCAGAAGTTATGTTGGAACGCCAAATTTGCTTTGCGCATGTATCCGACGGTTCACAAACTGGTTTGCTAGTGTGTTGGAACGAACCTATAGTGTCTCCAGTCGGTATTAACAAGTACCTGGCGTAGTACAGCAGTATAGCGGCGTTTTTAATAATATTAAAAACTTGGCGTCATCTTGGCGTTTTTAATAATATTAAAAACTTGGCGTCATCTTGGCGTTTTTAATAATATTAAAAACTTGGCGTCATCTTGGCGTTTTTAATAATATTAAAAACTTGGCGTCATCTTGGCGTTTTTAATAATATTAAAAACTTGGCGTCATCTTGGCGTTTTTAATGATATTAAAATCGCCAAGATGACGTATTGTTTAGTACTTAGTTAAAATGATTTACTAGGTAATTTATACACATACTCAATATACCTTGCACAAATTTGCCTTAAATTAAATACTTTTATAATTAAATAATTGCATAATTGTGTGAATGTAATACCATAATTTTAGTTTTCAGTGTATCCCTTTATTTTTGTTTTCTGTGTGTACGTAACTACGTAGGTTATAGTTGTAGGGTTATTGTGGTTATCATTAGAATTAAATCATATCTTATTTTTGCATTTCATAATGATTATTAATTAATTTACAAATTTGCAATTAGATGTCCGATTTGGAGATTTCGCGAAAGAAAATCACTTTTTGGTGTACAGTAAACATTTTCCCCGATAAATTAGGAAAGTTATAGAAGTATTGTAAATACTGAATAATAACAAAATGAATTAGTCTATATTCTTTCTACTAAGAAAAACACTTAGTGGTCATAATACTTGCTATACAACTCCGAGTAGTGGAAAGAGTAGGGGCAAGCTTACGCGTATTAAAAACTACATGAAGAATTCTATGACAAATGACTGATTATTGAATTTAGGAATATTGTCCATAGAGAAAGAATTATTAAGTGAAATGTCTAATAATCACACATTTAAAGAAACGTGTTTGATAAGATGAAAGAAAGACGAATTGGACTTCATTATAAACAGATAGCACTTTTACTTTACATTGTAATCTCTAGCCTCCCCAACATAAATTGCACGCTTCGCCATTGGAACAAAGACCCTTCGATCGAGGATTAAGACCCGGTGACCCGGCGGCTAAACCATATTTGTTAACACTTCATTATGTTCCTGTTCTTGGAGATATGCCTTATGTAATTTGGAGGAGAGCTTTAGGTCGTTATCTTACATCAGTATAAAGTTTTCGCCGATCAATCGTAGATCGAGTGGCACAGCATTGCGTTCGAGGATGTCTCTGTAGTGCTCGTTTTTCATCGTTCCGTTACCTTTTACAATGTAACCTAACCCAGATGGGCGGAAACATCCCCAGACCATGTTTATATGGATTTTACGGGAAAAAAATCCGTGAATCTATAGAGATCTTCAAACAAAATCGCAAAAATGGCTACCCCTTACATCATACGAGGAAATCCCACCTTCTAGCAACCATAACATTTCCGCTTGATTAACACAAAACGAGGTCTCCGGAGTCAATAGTCCCTAGACAGTTTGCAGTAGCAGCAGCAGTAGCAGCAACAAAAACCCTGACGATGTCCGATAGGAGTAAAGACGAAACGTCAGTAAAAGCTACGACAATGACGCCGTTTCAGCCCGGAAACCAAGAATATAGTAAAATAGCACTTTTCTTCATCCGGATACAACCAATGGACACACTATAGATACGTGTACAAGGTAGAAAGGTAATTCAAGATTGTTTAAAATGAAACAAAGAGATAACCCGAAGCAACATCCCTGAGAGCATTTCTGGAGAGCATTTCCAAGAAAGATATGCTCCTCGTAATAATTGACGTAACAGTCCAAATAAGAATAAATCAGTGTTAAATAAACATTCTAATGTATCAGAACGCAAAAATTGTTGAAGTTATTAACCTGTTTTTTCATTTTTTGCAAATTTTGATTAGTTAGGCACAAATTCGAACTCTGAGCTTTATGCTAAAGAACGGTTCTGCAAACAGCAGCGGAAATTTACCAGCACAATACCTGCAGATTGGTGCACTGGTCAGTCTCATACCATAATGTTAATAAACATTTCTTTTAGGCCCATTTGTAACAATGCAATAATTTACACATTATTTTGTAGAATTTTTCAAGGACAAAAAAATACGAAATAATTTGAAACCTTTTTTATTTTCCTTGTGAATTCTACGCGTGAATCGGCGCAGAAAGAGTTTTACATTTGTTAACAGGTTTCAATTTTAATTTAGTAATATTCACAATTTTATTAATTAATAGTTGCAGTAATAATAGATACATACATTTTCATCATTTTGAAGTTTCAATAAAGAAACGGTGAGTGACGCCAATATATTCGACCTGAATCAAACTTGGAATCCCAATATTACTAACAATAATAGTTGTGCACATGTCCCCAAGTAATAGTTTGTGCAATTTTTATAAATAAAATCTTGCTGTGTTGCAAATAGTTTAATGAATTAAAGCAAGTCAAATGTGCGCATTTTCTTACGTAAATTTCTGTGCAGAAACTTGTTCAGATTATTGCATCGTTACAAAGGGGCCCTAAATTCATTATATAAAAATCATTTCACTTGCACTAAATGTATTTTTATTTAATAATATATGGTACTGATAAGAAAGTATATTGTTTGATATAAAATACTGGCAAAATGCAAATATGTTCACTTTATTGTTAATACCAGTTGGTAAGAAGTAATCAATAGTCTGGGCAAACAGCGGTAACAGTCAGTGTAGTAGATATGTGATGCGGAGTTGGCGATTATTTATTTCACGCGCTCACAGCGTCAGTACTAAATCGATGCTGTATGCGAGTACTTCTGTGTATATGTAGGCTGTCGTAACTTATTTCGTAATTGTACGCTTATGTTTGCTTTAAAAATGTCGCAGTTAGGTACGTCGCGAACAAAACCAATGGCAGACACAGTTAAAAACTTTATAGTGGACATGCCGGAATTAATTTTTGATGGCGCTAAAATTCAATGTCTAGTTTGTAAAATCCCTTTAATGTGTTGGTTCAGAAGCCATTGTCAATGTCACATCGAAAGCAAACAGCATTCTTCTGCAAAAAGTGGCATACGAGACCAAGAAAAATTTACATTTGATTTATGTGTTACTCTTATTTTATGTAATCTATCGTTTCGACAAAGAAGCATTTGTCTCCTTCTGGAATAAATATGCGGATTGTAAATTACCTAGTCAGACATCGATACGAAATGTAGTGCCATTTGCTCGTGAACATATAGAAAAAAGAATGAAAACGGAATTGAAAGATAAAAAACTGTGGTTGTGTCTGGACGAAACAACAGATCGTGAAAAACATTCTGTGGTTAATGTAATGGTACGTACAATGGAACCACATCGACCGTCATCCTCCTGCTTACTTGCTTCCAAAAGAGTTATAAATTGTACTGCCGATGAGATTTTAAAGGTGGTGTTGAACACATTGAATAAATTTGAAGTTTCAACTAAGCAACTTTTAATGTTTATGAGTGATGGTGCCGCAAACATGCGTTCTTTGGGCCGATCTCTTAAAGAACACAGTGGTAACTTCTTACATGTAACGTGTAAAATCCATACTCTAAATCTTGCGGCACAAACGATTCCTACATGTTTTCCACTAGTAAATGCATTGATTGCTAGTACAAAGGCACGGTTTCTAAAGTCCCCGAAACGTACCCGACTATTTCACAAACTGTGTCCTGGTTTACCTGAACCACCACAGTCGATTGTTACACGTTGGGGAATATGGCCGCAGGCTGCGTTTTACTACAACAAATATTTTGATCAAGTAAAGAAAGTAGTTTTGAAATTCAATCCGACAGAAGCTGCAGTAATCAAGAAAAAACAGGAAATATTTCAAGATAGTCAGGTTAAAAGAGATTTACAAACTATTCGCAACAATTACTTTGGACTAGCGGAGGGAATAGAAAAATTACAAAATGTTTCGATGTCGCTAGTGGATTCTGTTCAAATTGTGAATGATGTTCACGCACAGTTATGCGCTGTAGAAGGCGAAACAAATTGGTGTGTAATACGAAAATTTGAAAGTGTTTTAGAGAGACTCCGATTTTCTTATATTAAGACAAATTTGTGAAGGTGCGTATGAAGATGCATTAAGTTGTTTCAAAGATTATTTTTAAATATGCAAATATAACATCGCCAGATGTAGAACGGTCGTTTTCGGCATTAAAAAACATTTATTCCGCACGTCGTACTCACTTGATTGAAACAGCTGTGGAAACATATCTAATGATTCAAATATTTAACAGATGTTATCCAGTTTGTGATTTCACGGAAGGCTTTTAAAACGGTAAGTGTTTCAGCACGTTTTATAATTTATTTCTTACCTTCTATTTTATGTGTACATTTTTATGCGCTCGCCACGCCTCTGGCTGTTACCGCATATTTACCCAGGTTAGTAATCAATCAACTAAGGATAACAGAATGATGTCAATAAAACTCGTTGACCCATCCAGGTAATTCTTTTTAACCTGAAGGTCAAATTAATAGGCGTCTGGCTGCCGTACCTATAAAAATGTTTCAAAACCTTAGTATGTCACGTTGTGTTATTTTTTTAATATCAATTTCCGCGTTTTTTTGTTTGTAAAATTCATATTGGCTATGAATATAGTATTGACCTCTGTGATATATATTTCGTTTTAGTATGCGTCTTCAAGGGTATTATTTAATTGCGCAAGTATCTACATATGTACATAGTGATGCTTGTATGTATGTACATATGTGCATACTTTCATACATACAATAGCTGCTTAAGAAGCGTATCTACTACGGCAAGAATGCGAAACATTTAAGGATCACTTGACATTTAACCCTCTTTCCTTTGACGCAATTCACACATCACGCCAAATACGAATGATAAGGTGAAGGCAATATTAATTTACTAACTCTGTTTCGTACACCTTGCTAATTTTGTCATTCAGATTTAAAGTAGGTAGTTAACTCAAACAAAATTAAATTAAATTGAATTTATCTCATAAATAAAAGTATCAAGTTTGCATGATTATTGCAAGTAACAATATCGTCAGAGGATTATTTCCGCTTCCCTTTTTATTATTCCATACTACATTAAGTGCTTGAAAACTAAACGATAAAGAAAGATAAATTGTTTAAGTAATGCAACACTAAAAAGTTATTAACAATACCATTTTGTTGTTCATTACAGTTTAAAACCACATTACAACTCAAAAAGTATCTACCTAGCGGTTGCAACTTATTAGATGAAAAGGGTTGCTTGATTCGATAAGTCAATGTATAGTGTTCTACAGATTTTCAAAATTGATGGGAGTTTTTGAAACCTTTGAAAAACTATCTTTTTAAAATACTGCTATTATCTCTTGAGCGTATCAGGTCGTTCAATGTTAGAAATTACTTAATGGGATAAACATATAAAATGCTCTTTATATATTTTGAATATTACAAGCATTATTTGAATTAGTACAGCTTGCATAACGCGGAGGTCAGGTCACAGAAATATTGCACGTCATATAAATCGCGTTTTAATTATAAAAATAAATAACATTAAAAAGTATATTTTAAGTTATTAAAAGCTAAAATTGTAAATAATCTTTATTGTACATAATACTTAGTTTAAATTATAGTATACATAAAATTTGTTTAGGTATTCTTAGGCTAGCCTTGCGACACTTTTTATAAGCCAACGGAGCTATCTGGATTCTTAGTTCTGATACTATGGAACAAAAATTTTTAATCGCGTGGAAAAAAAGTGCGATAAAAGATTATAAATAATAGCACAACCGCAAAAATAATTCTAATTTATAAAACGTGTTATGTAAATAATGGGTTATGCGGAATACCTTTTAGGCTTTTATAAAAGCAATGAAAGAAAAAAAAAATTCTACTCTGAAGGTGGCATCTCCAAAATACAGTTTTTGAAGGCTTCAACTGTTAGGTAGGTGCAACGTTGTAAGTTGGTACCACAAAAACAATGGACATACGAGGTGTGGCAATTAAATAACCGGACTGGTGCTACAAAACATTTTATTGATCACCAATTACATTACAAAGTTTATCCCCTTTAATGCACTCTCCTTGCCGATCCCTACAACGCTTCATACGAATTTTCCACTGTCGAAAGCAGTGCTGGAAGTCCGTTTCTGTCAGCTTGTTGAGAACCTCCGTCGCTTTCGCTTTCATCGCTTCCACACTGTCAAATCTTGTCCAATTAAGCTCCGATTTTACCTAACGAAATAAAAAAAAGTCACAGGAGGCCAGGTCGGGCGAGTACGGTGGGTGGTCCAACACGCTGATGCCGGATTTCGCAAAGAACGCTTTCACAGACAAGGCGGATTGGGCTGGCGCATTGTCTTGGTGGAGCATCCAGGATTTGCTCTTCCACAAATCAGGTCTTCGTCTTTTCACTCGCTCACGAAGGGTAGTTAGAACTTCGTGTTTCACAAGAAACTTGAGATTAACTCGTTGCTCGATCTGAACACTCTGAATTTTTCCGACGCGACGCTAGCGTAAGGACTTGAACGGACGATTGCTACAGCGAGACTGAACGACGTACAACCGTGCCCATCGAGCTCAGAGTGGGGGAAGCATCTACAAGCACAGACGTGTTCAAACCTGCCGTGGCGTGCTCGCTGTTTGCCGATAGTAGTACCAGTCCGGTTATTTAATTGCCACACCTCGTATACATAGGAATAGGTTTTAAGGTTAGATGTTGGAAGTTGTTTGTACGATAGTTAGACGTTAATAAGCTTAAAACAAATACCTCCTGTTTCTTTATTCACAACATGGTGTCAGGTATGAACCACGTTTAAATTGTAGCCATCGTGTTAAGATAATGTATGAAAACAAGTTGTAGAAAAAAACCTGTAATTTATAAAGAGCACGTGGTGCGGCGATAAAACAATGGAGGGAACACTTAGGCCACCGAAAGAATTAATTCTCGACGGTGACGCATCGAATTGGAATAAATTTATCCAGCAATTTAATATTTACATGAAAGTCACGGGATTCGATCAAAAGGATGATGAAACCAGCGTAGCGATTTTTCTTAATGTAGCCGGTGAGGGAGCCGTAGATGTATTCAATACATTTAAATTAACAGGTGAACAAGGGAAAACATGCAGTAGTGTAATAAAAGCAATCGAGGACTATTATGTTCTACGAAACAATATAATATACGAGAGATTCCGTATCCTTGAGAAGTCAAGTTCTTCTCAAGGATACAGAAACAAGATGAAAATTTTGACCATTTCTTGACAGATGTAAGAATGCTCGCCCGTGAATGTAACTTTGGAGAACAAGAAGAATCCCTAATACGCGACAGAATTGTAATGGGGACCAATGACGACGCTTCATTACAAGAACGATCTTTCGAGAGTTACAGATTTGTCATTAACAATTTCTGTTAATCATTGCAGAGCAGTAGAAGCGGGTCGCGTTCAAGCGAAGCTATTTCAGGACAAACAATTAAAAATTGCTGCAGTCAGAAAGAGAGAAAAAGGGAGCAAACAAAACGAGGAAAAAATAGGAAGCAGTGAATTTAGTGCGGTAGAAAACATAAGTTTGGTCAGTGTCCCGTATGGCAAAGCGTGTGCAGTGTGTGGAAAGAAGAATCATTTTGCTGTCGGGTGCAAAAGAAAGAAAAAGCCTGAAGAGGCGAAGGAAAAAAAGATTAATCAGGTAAGCAGAGGCGAAGAAATGAGCAGTGATCGAACTTTTAATTTAGATGTTATATATTGTATAAATCAAGCAGCAACAAGTTGTAATACAGTATGTAAAAAACTCTTAAATAATAACCAATGGACAGAGATGGCCAAGGTAAACGATTGCGATATTCACGTGGAAAGAATGCCTAGTAACAATAACCAAAAATTAATGCTACTGTGTCTCTTAGCGATAAGTGTCGCCGAGAGACATATTCAGTGCTGTTTTTGAGATTAGCAGTATAAACCGAGAGTCAAACGCAATTGTTAACAGCAGAAAATTGTGCTCAGAACCACGCTGATAATGCCGGGTATGCAGAAACATGTTCGCGTGTTAGCGCTATTTTCTCTACTACATTGTTTTTGCCGGGAATGATTCCACCAACACCATGAGCGATATTAGCATTAATTTTTGGTGAATGCGATATTATTTTCAAATTAGATGCAGGGGCTGAATGTAGTATTTTACCTCTAAAATATTTCAGTAAAATCAACAATGTGTGTAAAAATAAAACCCTTATAAAAAATACTCCAATAATGTTACTTGTATATGGGGGCCGTAAATTTAAACCATATGGTACAGTTACGTTAACCTGTGCTGTTAAAGATAT
This sequence comes from Dynastes maya, assembly GCA_029619315.2. Lineage (NCBI taxonomy): Eukaryota > Metazoa > Arthropoda > Insecta > Coleoptera > Scarabaeidae > Dynastes > Dynastes maya. The sequence continues at coordinate 39,824,275 of JAROYE020000001.1, forward strand.
AATACAAAAGGTAAATTTCATGATTGTACACACAGACTGTAATCCGATATTTGGCCTTAAAGAATGTCTTAGTTTTAATTTAATTAAGCGAATAGATGAAATTCAAAAGGGGACGAGAGATAAAGAAAAAGAACATAAACAAGGATATATTTTCGGGTTTAGGAAAAGTAGGTAAATATAAAATCAAGCTAAAAAGTAATGTAGAACCAGTAATTAAACCAATTAGAAGGGTGCCAGAAAGTTTAAAAGAAAGATTAAAAAATACCTTAGATCAATTAGAAAGAAGGCGAATAATTTTAAAAGTTAACCAACCTGTGGAATAGTGCCATAATTTAGTAATTGTAGAGAAGCCAAATAAAACTTTAAGATTATGCCTAGATCCCAAAGAGCTTAATGAATCAGCAATGAGGGAACTCGTTTTAATCCCATCAGTAGAGGAACTTGGATAAATTAGCGGGAAAAGAGATATTTACGTCACTTGATATGAAAGATGGGCTTTTTCAAGTTGAATTAGAAGAATCTAGTAGGTACACTTGTACGTTCGGCACGCCATTTTGACGATACCGTTTTAAGCAAATGCCTTTTGGTATTTCTTTAGCACCTGAAATTTTTCAAAAAATTAACAAAAATTTTTGGAGATATACCGGGTGTAGCGATCTACTTTGACGAATTGTAGCTGGAAAAAATAGTAGTGATCACGATGATATAATGCAACTTGTATTAGAGAGGGCAAGGAAAAATCAAGTCAAATTTAATTCAAGTAAATTACAGTACAAAATACCCGAAGTAAAGCCTAAGCCTAGCCGAACCTATTTCATTTTACTCGCGCTGCTTGACAGAAAATCAAGTTAGGTGGGCGCCTATTGAAAATGAGTTATTTGCTGTTTGTGCTTCAGTCGAAAAATTCCATCATTTTATTTATGGTCAGAAAATTATAATAGAAACAGATCACAAGTCACTAGTCTCAATAGTTAAAAAAGACACAAATAAAGTAAGCCCAAGATTACAACGCATGATTCTAAAATTAATAACATGTTTATAGCAGAGTTTCTGTCACGTAATTTTATTAAAACAAACGCTTAGGACAACCACACACTACTTGAGGTTGTTCACTGTGTGGAGCGAGATTTGCCAGTCAGTGCAAGACAAAATTCATGTAAACAACGGTGTAATGTACTTCGATGATAAATTAGTAGTTCCAGAAAAATTAAAGTTAGAAATGTTAACATTAATTCATTCTGCTCATTTTGGAATAGTTATATGTAAAAAAAGGGCTAGGTCTCTGTTATACTGGTTAGGCTTGTCAAAAGACATTGAAAACTTAGTGACATCTTGTAAGCCATGTGGAAAATATAGAAATTCAAATATTAAGGAACCCCTAATCTCGCATGAAATACCGGACATACCTTTTTTTAAAGTTGGAATGGATATATGCTCTTTTAATGGCCACGATTATCTCATCGTAGTCGATTACTTGCCAAATGGATCGAGGTTAAGAAATTAAAATTTAAAACTGCACGCGAAATTATCGAAAAATTGAAGAACATTTTCAGCATTTATGGCATTCTTAAAATCATGCCTTTTTCGAGTTACAAATTTAAAAACTTTGCAAATCAATGGGATATTGAAATAATAACGTCAAGTCCGAGGTACCCTAAGTCCAACGGACTGGCTGAAAAGGCAGTTGGAATTGTTAAAAAAATGACGAGGAAATGTAGAGAAGATAATTCAGACTTTCACTGAGCTCTGCTAAATTATAGGAATACCCCAGTATGCGGACTGGACCATTCACCTCCTCAAATGATAATGAGTAGGATGCTGCGGTCAATTATTCCCTGCCACGCAACACACTTAAAACCCCAAATCGTTGTTGATGCTAAAGCTAAATTAGAGCAAAGGCAATGTGTCACAAAATAGCAATATGATAATACCGCCAAAGCACGCACTAGTTTTAAGGAGGATGATAATGTATTCATTCAGAATCCAAATAAAACGTGGTCAAGGGGAAAAGTAATTAAGCCAGACTCTACACCGAGGTCATATATAGTGCAAGAGACAACAGGACAACAACTACGCTGTAACAGTTATCATCTAAAATACGCTGACAATGAAACAAAATTCAAACAAGACGCTAGCTTTGAGGAAGGGAAATCAGGCGGAGAACAGGATGTGGAAAAGAGTAACCCAACAATACATGATAATGTTGAAGATAGTCACAGTGATAGTCATAACTATCCAGATTGCAGAAGTAAGAGAATCATAAAGCAACCGTCTTACTTAAAAGACTATGTTACTAGTTAAAGTATGGACGTTGTAAGATGGTAACACTAAAGCAATGGACATATACATGGGAATAGGTTTTAAGGTTAGATGTTAGAAGTTGATTGTACGATAGTTAGACGCTAATAAACTTAAAACAAATACCTCTTGTTTCTTTATTCACAACATGGTGTCAGGTGTGAACCACGTTTAAATTGTAGCCATCGTGTCAAAATAGTGTATGAAAACAAGTTATAGAGAAAAACCTGTAATTTATAAAGAGCACGTGGTGCGGCGATAAAACAATGGAGGGAACATTTGTTGTTTGCACGATAGTTAGAAGCTAATAAACTTAAAACAAATACCTCCTGTTTCTTTATTCATAACATCAACAGCTTCCCGAGGTGGTAGATATCGCTGTCCACGCATTTTTCATTGCACATTCGGGAACAAAAAGAAGTCGTTTAGTGATAAATCAGGTGAATACTGGCAATGAGACATTAATTCGACGTTTTTCTCCTTCAAGTAATCAATTGTTTGACGTACACAGCACGTAAACAATTGATTGAGGGCTGGCATTGTCATGGTGAAGGGCGTTGTTGATTATTTTTCCTGATCGCATCAATGACTTCTGGCAAAAACATCGTTATATACCATTCAGTATTAACTGTTCCTTGATCATTTAAAACAATGCTTGGGTCATGTCCAGTACAACGAAAGAAACAAGCAATCGTTTTGTTGGAAATGATTCGTGAACGAACAACTTTTGTTGGATTCGATTCATCTGGAACACCCAAGCAGTTGGTTATTGCTTAGTTTCCGGCTCGAATTTACGAATACGAATACGAATTTTGAAGTTCATCTATCGAATTTTTTGAGCATTTCCTTACACCAATTGGCGCGAGACTTATGCTTTGGTCAAATTATGCGTAATCCAACGGGAGCAGATCTTTCTCACACCTAAATGTTCATGCCGATTCTCTTCAATCATGTTGCGAACAGCATCGATGTATTTTGTAACAACAACCGATTTTGGTCGACCCTTATTCACCGCTGACGGAAGCGTGATCATGACGAAATTCTGCAAATTAGTTGTAAAGAGCCTTTTCTGATGGTACTTCATTACCAAAAGTTAAACGAAGCGATTCGAGGAATTATTGTTGTGTTAGGTCTTTACTAAAATCGTAAAATATCATCCAACGAAAGCTTTCATGTGAAATTGCCATTTTTTACAAAATTGTTTTTTTAAACACTGTATATTTTTACATTTTATGAAAAGATAATGGGAAAACGAATAAACGAATCGCACATGTGATAAAAAGATATCATGATATACAGTAGTAAAAGTTTGGTTACTTGTTCTTGTTTTTGTGTTAAGTTAGATAGGAAAAAGTGATTTTTTTTATCGGAGGCTCATCGCAAAAGCTCATTGTAAGATAATCACAATTATCGCTCTGCCAATAACATTTAAAAATGAATTCAAAAAGCACACATTATTCTTGTTATTTATTGCTATTAAATCCCACGTGCTTCAAATTTTCGTTTACCATTCTCAATGTCATTTTTCAGTATAGTTTCCTGTTTTGTTAATTGTTTTCTTCATTAAAATTTTTGGAATAAATTTATTATGGTAAGTTCATTCAAATTTGACAGGCTTTGGTAGACAATACGCTTGTTTATCAGTTTTCTTTGTTGTTTCTTTTAGGGACACCTTTGCGCAAACAACGCATAACAAAGTTGTATTTTTAATATTCGGTAAATCTGTGGCAACAATTATGTTGATTTTAGTGCGGCTGCACTACAACTTGTCAAACAATTAGAATCTTCTGTCAAACTAGTTCGCTCTGTAAATTTTATAATCATTTGTTTTTGCAATGAAGTAAGAAATAACAATAAATAAAACAATAGGAAAAAATAAAAGAAAATAACGAAAACGAAAAATGAAAATATGAAGCACGCATGATATAATAACAACAAATAAAGAGGATAAGCAGCAGATTTTAGATTTGGGATTTGAATGCTGTTAGCAGTTGACGATTGTGATTACGTTGGCTAGAAACGAGCTCTCATGATGAATCTGTTGTCACGGGAGACAATTTGACGCTTTTCCCTAGGCAAGCTAGCATAAAAACAAGAACAAATTACAAAAGCCTCCGTTACTACATATCGTGTTATTTTTAAATTAAGGTATAAATATGTGATATCATTAGATTCCATTTACCATTGCCTTTCCAAAAATGTAAAAATATAAAGGATATTCTGTTTGAAATAAGAAAATTGATACCACTTCCGGTGACATTGGAAATCATATTGAACTCTCGATAATACCAAAAGTAAATTCACAAAAGTAAAAAATCGGCGTGTTCACTCAAAAAATAGATAATACTAGGCATGAGGAATATCATACCCTTTAACATAATTTATTATACCCTTCATTATTTAGGGCCAGTCAGATTTTTTAATAGGAGGCATAACAATATATGTTTCATAATAAGTGAGTCGTTTGCGTTTTATGTTAAACTTATTGAACACTTACGTATTTTTTTAATTTTATTTCCCATAGTCTTAATATACACCAAATTCTTAATCATATGTGCCATAACCTTCAAAATATTTGACAGTTTAAGTTGTCACAAGTAGCAATTAAAAGTAGAATATTTAAGTTAAAGTATTCTAACACCGAAAGTGTTAAAACTATGAGAAAACCGAATTAAACAAACGAAATGCGAACGACTATAGTTCACTTTTTATTGAAAAATCAAACAAGTGGATGATTGAAGACGGGAGCGGTAATTGTGGCAATTGAAAAATTCAGAACATCAAGAGCCACTATAAAAAGACTATGGAAAGAAGGTAAGGATTCTGTTGGGATTCTGTAAGGATGTAGTTTTGATGAGAATAAGCCTATGGATGTTAATTCTAAAAAACAAGGAAACTGTGGTCGGAAAAAAAATGACAGAACAGAAAAATTGCCAATAAGCGGTTAGTTAATTATAAAAGAAGAGGGACGTTTGGATTATTGCCTGTCGTTTGTGAAAGAGAATGGGGGAGTTTGAGGATTTAATGAATTACATCCACATTGATGAAAAGTGGTTTTATATCACTAAAGTGAACCAAAAGATCTATCTCCTGCAATGATGAAGTTGAGCAATGTCGTCAAGTTTAAAGTAAGTCAAACATGACCAAAGTGATGTTTTTACATTATTTTAGTTTCATTAATTAATTACGTGGAAAATTCCAAGGAAAATCGATATTGGCAATATATTAGATTTTTTGTCTGTCGAAATATTACGATATATTTGCAGATAAATAACATCTAGGAATTAAATAGTGAACTTCCTCACATATGTAGGTCCCCGTGTCGTAGTGGTTAATTCGCCCAACCGGAGAACGGGAGATGTGAGAAATGACTCACTTATTTTTGATATAAAAATCGAAAATGACACTGATTTTGGAAAAAATAAAAATCGGAAATGGCCCACTTATTTTGGAAACAAACTAAAATGGTTTACTTATTTTGGAAAAAATAAATATCGGTAATGGCTCACTTACTATGGAACAGAGGAAGTATATTAAAAAGCACGTACTATATATGAGAAGGTAACATACTTAGTTGTAATAAATCTTAGTGATAAAAGTTGGCTAAAACACAAGTGACACTTTTATTATCTGGGTTTTATTATCTATTTTCTGTTTTTTTTCTAAAAGTGCTAGGCTCTTGTCATTCAGCAGTTAGTAACAGAAGAGTTTTGGATACTTGGGACTACACTGTATAGGTATGTGCTGGGTTATAAGGCACAACAGGGCGCTTCTGTTGTGCAGATATTATTGAATTGAAGAAGTAGAGAAAGTAACTTCGAACTAAGAAATGGCAAAGTGCCAACGAGTGGAGTAGATTTCAATCAGAGTTTACTTACGAGGATATTATAAAGGATCCAAAGTATGCCACAGAATTATTGATGAAGCATGGAAAACAAAAAAAGCCTCAAACGATTGGAAAACTTCAGTGCTTGTTTCTATACACAAAAGTGGTAACCGAAAAGTTGCTGAAGTTGCTGAAGAATATCACTGATTTGTGCTATGCTTGTAAAACACACGAAATTATTTTAGAAAAAAGATTAAGAAAGTTTATTACCGAAAAAATATTTCTTGAGGCGCGGACTGAAATTACACTTGCATGTAGCATGGAGGACATAATATTCTATTTTTACAATAAGAAATACAAAAGAGAAATTCGTCTTAACATACAACAAAGATATGCATATACATACGTATATGCTTAATGGACATGGAGAAAGTGTTCGACAAAGCAATGTGACGAATATCTTGGAAAATAATGGTGTGGAAAGATTAAAAAATCTCTGTGTAAGAAAATTAGTAATACTATTAAAACAAATAACTGAGAGACTAAAAAATTCTTAACAATATAAGCACAAATGCACCACTATTATTTGCAATATTTAAGAACGCTGATACTGAAAATAAAAACCACTATGATAAATGATGTAGAAAGAAAAGCAGGGATACAAATTAATTGCGGGATAGCGGGACAAGGATCTGAGGTCACTTATAAACAACATGGGAAAACAAGATGAAAAAATCGTCAATGGAATCATGACAATAATAAAAATGTCTCAAAACGTCAATTTTGATATTAGTAACAAAACAAAATTATATTTTATATTCTCGCTGTTTAAATGCAAGGCATGGATATTAGCTGAAAGAAAAAACAACATGTAAGATACCTAAATAAAATTTCTAAGAAGGATAGCAAATGAAATCGTAATGGACAAGAAAAGGATTTTGAATTGAATGCGTTCGAAAGCATGTACAAACACAATTGCCATAGTAGGAAGACTTAAAAAGACTGGATGAAGGAAGTAAATTAAGCAAACACGGAATGTAAAGAAAATGGCGAAAAGAAGTAAACACAGAAAAAAATCCTTTAAAAATAATTGCAGCACCCTTGTAGGAATGACTGTATTACAAATTCACGTAACTGGAGGAAATTGTGTAACCGTCAAGGAGTAATTTTCATCACCGTTTGCAGTAATTTTATTGTATAAAATGTGCTTTGAAAACTCACAAAAGGCAGACTAATTCCAAATACTTAAGTAAACGAATATGCATGAATGTATTGTTTGATATTTATTTTTGTTGCTGACTTCTCTTTTTTTTTCGTCGTCCCTAACATTACCAATCTAATGACTTGATATTTTAATTTTGATGTTTTGAACTTCCAATTCGGTGTCGTAGGTAACGCAAAGGATTTTAACGGTCATTTCCAAACACAATGTGATTTTTGTGTGTACTGTGTCATTTTTACAATTAATGCCTTTAATACATAAATAACTTAAAATAAGCTGAGATTTTCACTTTCCTCTGTAACATGTCATTAACTGAGTCTTTTTTTTTTTTTTTTAAGAAAAGATTGATAATATAAATAATCAATAATGTCGGAACTCGAATATTAATCGGAAATAATTCAAGTTCCGCATTAAACTCTATTAAAATCTATTCTCGGCGAATTTTGATATAATAGTAATTATAGTGAATTTAACATACGCTATTCACGTTGAAACATCCCAAATATGTATATATATATAGTAAGCCTCTATCAATTTCTTGAATAACTATAACTAACCTGGGCAAATATGCGGTAACGGCCAGAGGCGTGGCGAGCGCATGAAAGTTTACACATAAAATAGAAGGTACGAAATAAATTATAAAACGTGCTGAAACACTTACCGTTTTAAAAGTCTGCCGTGAAATCACAAACTGGGTAACATCTGTTAAATATTTGAATCATTATAGATATGTTTCCACAGCTGTTTCAGTCAAGTGCGGGATAAATGTATTTTAATGCCGAAAACGACCGTTCGACATCTAGCGATGTTATATTCGCATATTTAAAATAATCTTTGAAACAACTTAATGCATCTTCACACGCACCTTCGCAAATTTGTCTTAATATAAGAAAATCGGAGTCTTTCTCTAAAACACTTTTAAATTTTCGTATTACACACCAATTTGTTTCGCCTTCTACAGCGCATAACTGTGCGTGAACATCATTCACAATTTGAACAGAATCCACTAGCGACATCGAAACATTTTGTAATTTTTCTATTCCCTCCGCTAGTCCGAAGTAATTATTGTGAATAGTTTGTAAATCTCTTTTAACCTAACTATCTTGAAATATTTCCTGGCTTTTCTTAGTTGCTGCAGCTTCTGTCGGATTGAATTTAAAAACTACCTTCTTTACTTGATCAAAATATTTGTTGTAGTAAAACGCAGCCCGCAACCATGTTCCCCAACGTGTAACAATCGGCTATGGTGGTTCAGGTAAATCAGGACACAGTTTGTGAAATAGTCGGGTATGTTTCGGGGACTTTAGAAACACTGCCTTTGTACTAGCAATCAATCCATTTGCTAGTGGAAAACATGTAGGAATCGTTTGTGCCGCAAGACTTAGAGTATGGATTTTACACTTTACATGTAATAAGCTACCACTGTGTTCTTTAAGAGATCGGCCCAAAGAACGCATGTTTGCGGCACCATCACTCATAAACATTAAAAGTTGCATAGTTGAAACTTCAAATTTGTTGAATGAGTTCAACACCACCTTTAAAATCTCATCGGCAGTACAATTTATTTATATATCTTTTGGAAGCAAGTAAGAAGGAGGATGACGGTCGATGTGGTTCCATTGTACGTACCACTACATTAACCACAGAATGTTTTTGACGATCAGTTGTTTCGTCCACACACAATCACAGTTTTTTATCTTTCAATTCCGTTTTCATTCTTTTTTCTATATGTTCACGAGCAAATGGCACTACATTTGGTATCGATGTCCGACTAGGTAATTTACAGTCCGCATATTTATTCCAGAAGGAGTCAAATGCTTTTTTGTCTAGGAAACGAAACGATAGATTAAAAAATAAGAGTAACACATAAATCAAATGTAAATTTTTCTTGGTTTCGAATGCCACTTTTTGCAGAAGAATGCTGTTTGCTTTCGATGTGACATTGACAATGGCTTCTGAACCAACACATTAAAGGGATTTCACAAATTAGGCATTGAATTTTAACGCCATCAAAAATTAAGTCCAGCATGTCCACTATAAAGTTTTTAACTGTGTCTGCCATTGGTCGTTTTCGCGACGTACCTAACTGCGACATTTTTAAAGCAAACATAAGCGTACAATTACGAAATAAGTTACGACAACCTATATATACACAGAACTACTCGCATACAGCATCGATTTAGTACTGACGCTGTGAACGGGTGAAATAAATAATCGCCGACTCCGCACCACATATCTACTACACTGATTGTTACCGCTGTTTGCCCAGACTAACTATAACTCATGCCTTCATATGTCTCAATAGCTTGCGATAATTCCGCGAACCATCGACAGACCATGAGTTGTTAGTATATGCTTGTCCGTGATGCTTTTTAAGATGTTAACTCTTAACTCTTAGCATTCGCCAATCAGTGGGCAAATACAACGAAAATCTTACCTTAACGTTAGTCATCGATTCGCCTCCCGAACTTGGAAAATGGTGACGGAGTATATTAGTGCTGGGCTATCAATATTCGTTGGTTAAGAATTTTTTCTAAAAACATAAACAAATGATAATGAATAAAGGTTTTCTATGTAAATACATGTGCTACATATATTAGATTTAATGGTATTTTCGATTACATTACGTACAATGATAACAGCTAATACAATAGTAAACAACTTACAATTAGTCGGTCAACCAAGTGATTATATGTGTTTACTCTAAAGTCGTAATAATTTTTTTATGTATCTTCACCACTTTTTTCTGAAGTTCATACGACAAAAAATCACTTGATAGAATGTACTACAATATTGTAGCAGCCATTAACATAATTATGTAACCCGGCCGGAGATTTGTGTTAATTATTACATGTCGTCATGGATAATACTTTCAAAATAAATGATAGAAAATGAGTGAATTTATAAATAAATCATCACCCATCTGTACAGACGATTTTATTATCGAAGCCTATCTAAACACATGAACCAAATGTTTCCTGCTTTAGGGTTAGACCTAGATAGTATTGGTCACTTACCAATAGATGTCGCAACGGAAACCTATTTTTTTCTGATAAATCATCTGGTTTTATAAGTCAAATCATTTTCATCGGGTTCACAATCTTTTTACCCCAAATTTGTGGAATGTTTGGAGAGACGGCATCACATACCTGCGAAACAGCACAGGTGTTGGTAACATCTTTGTGGCTGATCAATGCTAGCTGTAAACTGGGAAGTTGTTGGAGATACGAAGACATAAGAATAGTCATTGTTATTGTGTTTTACTTGTTCTTGACACCATTATAACTATAAGAATACTGCATACATATTGTATTATGCAATACAATCTTAGAAACAATATTTTTACAACAATAATGTACTTAATAGAAATACAATCCATTAACCACAAACAGGTAGTAGGGAATTGCGCAAGTTGTAGCTAGTCGTATATTCTCAAACAAATTGTAGTAAATTGTTCTACAATTGTTTAATTCTTTATAACATTTTTTTTCTGTGTACCCTTACCTAACGCACAATATTTTATATTTATATTTTGCAGAATCACAGCTTCATCCTTGCTATATTAATATTTTGTAGTATACATTATGTATTTATCTTTAAATATATCCATTATTATATATCCTATATGAATATAAGAGAATAACTTTCTTATTGATAGTGTAATCGATAAAAGATAAGATATACGGAACGATATCACACTTGCAATTGATCACTAGTTAACGAAACAGGTAATTATCATATATTTGTAAATACATACAGGATATCTCCACTTGTGTTTTCTAACGTGTTTACTCGTAAATCATGTATCATCTAAATATTATTATGTATCTGTGTTTTAAATCATTTGTTTTTTTATTTGACTTGTACTGTTCGATTAGTATTCACAAAACTAATTAACATGCATGAAAATACTGTCGTTATTAAAAATTATTACTATAAATGCTAATCAGTAGAGCGGGCCAAATTGCGCCATCCAACAGAATCGGAATCAGGCGCAACGGCCGCGTACTGTAAATAGCGTATATGTGAGTCACAGCAGATATGTGATATTTCGAAATTAATACACAAGAGTAAAAAAATAAAAGCTGACGCAATAATAATGTTTAGTAATTAGAGCGGCTGAGGTGTTTTTATTTTCATTATGATTTTTTATTTGATTGAAAACGGTATGCGTTGTAAATGGGATGTAATAAGGAAATAACTGAGAAACTGAACGCTTTTTTTATTCTGTTGTACTTAATAATGTAACTGTAAATAAAGATATAATAAATAAATTCTATCCTTCTTAATAATGCGGATAGGCTTGTTTAAAAAGTTGCACCATCAGATAAGTTTCCACATTTGCCTCGGTGAAGGATGTTCGCCGAGACGAAAAAATGTTCTTATATTTCGAAAACGACCGTTCCACGTCTACCGAAGTAAGACAGGCGTAATTAAAATAATCTTTAGACTTAGTCAAGGAATCTGCAGATGCCCCATCGCACATTTGTCTTAATCTCGTGTAGTCCGGATTCTTTTTTAAAACACTATCGAACTTAGCTAAAACTCGTCCACTTGTTGCATCGTTTATACTGTGTAACAATGTACTAACTTCGTCCACGACTTGCACTGATTCTACCAACGACAATCCAGAATTTTGCAAATTTTCTATCGCGTCTACTAACCCTTTGTAATTGTTGCTAATATTCTTTAGATGTGTTTCAACAGAAATATCGAGAAATTTCTTCTGGCTCATCCTAATAGCTCCAGCTTCGGCAGGGACGAATTGCAAAATAACGGATTTGACTTCTTGAAAATGTTCATTATAATAAAAAGCGGCTTTTAACCACGTTCCCCAACGCGTAAGAATGGGCTGTGGTGGTTCTCGAATACCAGGGCATAACCTGTGGAATGCCCTAGTCCTCTTAGGACTTTTGAGAAACACTTTTTTTGTGTTTGCTATTAATGCATCCACCTCCGGGTAACACTCTCGAATAGTTTGTGCCACAAGATGTAAAGCATGGACTTTACACGTAACATGTAAAAGTCCTTCACACTTTTCTTTAAGGGAACGGCCTACACTACACATTGTTGCTGCACCATCGCTCATGAACAACAACAGTTGACTGGTTGACACTTGAAATTTTTGTAACGTTTCGAGAACTACGGCCGTAATTGCTTTACTAGTACACTGTTTTAATCTTCTGCTGGCTAATAGAATTGCAAAATTTGGTTTAATAGGATCTAATACGCGCACTATTATATTCAAAATAGAATTTTTTTTGCAATCTGTCGTCTCATCAAGACATAGCCACAGCTGTTTATCTTTTAATTCGGCTTTAATTCGATTTTCAATGTCCTCACGTATTCGTGGAATATCTCTCCGTAACGCTGTCCGAGATGGTAGTATCCACTCGGTATTGTATGTACCCCAGAATTTTCGAAATGCTTTTTTATCAAGTATACGAAGTGGTAGACCACATACCATAAACGTTAAAAGCAATTCTAATTGAAATTTACGTTGTTGTGACACACCATTTCTTTTATTTCTGTGGTGTGCGCTATTTATATGTCTTTCACAATCACGTTTGCTCCAGCACAGTAGTTTCTTTTTACAAACTTTACAGAAAATTGTACTCCCATTGTAGTGTAAATCCACAAATTCACTAAGAAATTTATTAACTTTCGTAGGTAATGGCCGTTTATTTTTAATAGTTACGTTAGACATAATCACTAAAGCGAGCACACCGACGCTTGTTTCTAGTATGCCACGAAGTGGTGCAAACGTAACATCTGCAGACTCGTCATTTGTTGATGAATAGAGCGCGTCATCCGTAAATGAATAAGCGCGCTGTTAGTTCGTAGCCGTCGATGAATGAACTTTTTTTTTGTAGTGGCCCACTGTGAACAACGCCCTATTTATCAACGAACACCCAAACTGCAGGTGTATATTTGCGCGTCTTCACGACGTAATAGACAGTGGTTTTGGTCCTCGTCCTAATAATTACGTATTTAAATTACCTATGTTTACATACATATATGCGCCCGGCAGCCTGATTGCGAACCTGGCGCGTGGCGCTCTTGGCCCGCTCTACTAATCAGTATTGAGAATGGTTACCGAACCGAATTGCTCTTTCCCATCGCATAATTGCAGTTGCCAAATAGAAAATGCGCATAATAGACATCAAAAAAGGGAATTTTTCTTAATAGGTTAGGTTAATGTATTTTAAGTAGCATACATCAATTAGAAATGTTTCTAAAGAAATTGGAATATACATAGAGAACAAATTTGGGACAGCAATCGGTAAATCTGTGGCAATAATTATCACGTTGTTTACTGCGGTTGCAATACAAATTGTCAGCAATTAGAAGCCAGATCCACCGAATATTAAGATTGGATTTAGTTAAGTCTTAAAAGCAAGAACATAAAAAGAAAACTAAAAAATGAGCAAATTGTCTTACAAAAACTGGCAATTTTTCATAAACTTGCAATAATTAATTAATTACAACGATGTAGTAAACAGACAATAATAAATAAAAAAAGGAAGAAATAAAAGAAAACAATAACGAAAACTAAAAGTGAAAATATGAAACGTGCAGGATTTAATAACAACAAATATGTTCAAGGAGAAGAGCAGCAGCTTGCTTTGCAAGTGGCTGATCTTGAACATTTTGACTATATCCACAAGCAAACTGACAGAACTGTGATTCTTTGATTTCGATGAAACTTGGCATATTGGTAGACCATCAAAAAGTAAAGGACACGTACTTTTTTTAACGACCCATATTCACCTTAAGGAGGTGTAGGGTGCGTCTGAAATTACCCCCAAAAACGCATTTTTCATCACAACTTTGTAACCGCGCAAGCTATCGGGATGAATTAAAAACCAAAATGTTCTACTTCAAAGGGGCTTTTAAACGGACCATAGATGAAGCTCTCCCCCCCCCCTCCCTTAGTGGGATAGGGGGAGAAAAATTTCACCTCTTTTTCACCACCCTGTCTGCAATTTTCGCCCTAAACAGGTCATAATTTTTTTCCACAAACTACATTTAAAAATAAAAGTTACCTTTCTTTGAATTTTTTTCCTCGGTTACATATAATAGAGGAAATATTTTTTATAAAACGCGACCGCGTGCATACAAATATTCCCTTATTATACCCATCTGAATGGTACTATTCATGTACATTTGGCATCTACCATGAACGATCTATTAGACAGTGAAAAATCCTGCATTTTGATTTATTTCCAGTGACTATAAATCGCGAAAAAGAATAGAGAACTTGGGATTATATAATACAGTACGAAAATATATTAAAGTGCGTCATAATGTTAGTAAGCTGCGTATATTTTGGCTTCGATTTCGGAATATTTTCAGATACACGTATTCATAACCCTAAAATAACTTTGAGATTTTTCTAGGAGGAGTTAATATTAGTGCAAAAAAAATTACGTGTATGTCTGTGTATAAAGGTGAAACGGTCGAAAAAGATACATCAGTCATGGCTGGGTTCGCTTTGAATCCACTTAACATCTTAACGATATTAACAACTCTACTAAATAATCATTACCCATCGCAAAGTATTGTGGCAAGTCCAGTTAATGGTGCCGAACAGTCGTTAGCAGATAAACTTTTCGATATAATTGTGAGCAGCGTTAATGATCCTGCTTTTGAAGTACAACAAGAAGTAATCTACGATTTGAGCCCAACTTCAGAGTATCCTGGAGCGCAGCTTGTGGACATGGAAGAAGATGATAACGTAAATTATAACATCGAAGAGGAAATGGATGTTATTGACCAAGAACAAGAGCTCTCAGATGCAATAGACATAGATATCGACTATAGACGTGCTGCCGTGGAGTATTGGAAAAGTGGAAAAAAAGGTCGATATTCGTTAAAAACGGTAGTGCATCGCTACAAGAAAGTTACATCGTCACAACAATTACAGCGGTGGAAACAGCAAGTATCCTCCGGCGGGACGAGACGCCAAACGCTGTTTCAGCTCTCCCGATATGTATTTAATCAGTTTAAAGCTAGTCTTGATTTAATCAGTTTAAAGCTAGTCTTGATCGTCAAATGATAATTCATGATTATGATTTGAGAAGATGGGCATCGGAAGCACAAAAAGAGTTGCAAATCCCTAACTTTGTTGCGTCGGAGAGGTGGATACCAAGATTTAAAACCAAACATAACGCAAAATAACCAAATTTCGTACAAGAATGCAAGTTAGTGGAGCTGCAAATGTAGCTGCAGAAGCGGTGACCTTTGTTAGGAGCATACATAACTTATTACCTGAATATGGATTAGAGAACGTTTACAATACCGACCAAAGTGGATTTAATATTGAAATGCATACGGGTCGAATATTGACCGAACGCGGATCCATATCCGTAGAAGCCGTAGTTCAGTCAATTACAGCGACCACGCATAGTTATACCATTCAAGCCACTGCATCAGCAGCTGCCAAATTAATGTCTCCCCTTTTCGTCTGTTTAAAAGAGATAACCGGCCGTCTGGGACCACTTGTTCAACAAAGAATGTTCCGTCCGCCAAATGTGTACATCGTGGCCACCAAGTCCGGAAAACTAACTAAAAAGTTGGTTACACAATGGGCTGAAGACATATATGCTCCATACGTTGGCAAAAAGACACTTCTGCTTATGGACTCTTGGTCAGAACAAAGCCCTGACGACATTTCTGAAGCTGTGCCTACTGACCATCAAGTTACAGTTATGACTATTCCAAAGGGTGCCACAGGTATCATTCAACCTCTTGACGTGTACTTTTTCCGCTCGTGGAAACAATTTACTCGACAGCTGTCCGATATTATCGTTCTATCTGCCTTTGCCATCCAATTATATCAAAGAGACAATATTCTACATTTGCAAGGACTAACCCATTTGCAGTTTTCTTCACCACGATATAAGGAGATGTATAAATATGCCCGGTATAAAAGTGGATATCTCGCGGAGCGTCCTGCAGAATTCACGACTCCATTAAAATTCTCTTTCCAGGATTCTCAAATGTCCCACTGTGGCGAATGTGGAGAACCAGCTATAATCAGGTGCGGATGGTGTAAAAAATATCTATGTATAAAACACTTTTTCGATGAATACAACCAATTGTGGAGTTTACAATCAATAATGCAAACTAACAACCTCATTAAAAAATGTAAGATGTTTACTATTACTGTTTTGTGTAAAAGCATGTAAGTGTGTTGTTTGTTTTTGAATATTGTTAAGATGTTTAAGTGAATTTAAAGCGAACCCAGCCATAGCTAATGTATCCGGAAAGTATTTCTTTTTCGACCATTTCCCCTTTATATACATACATACACGTAATATTTTTTGGCACTAATATTAACTCCTCCTAGGACAACTTCAAAGTTATTTTAGGGATACGCATACGTGTATCTGAAAATATTCTGAAAACGAAGCCAAACAATACGCAGTTTACTGACATTATGACGCACTTTAATATATTTTCGTACTGTATTATATAATCCCAAGTTATCTACTCTTTTTCGCGATTTATAGTCACTAGAAATAAATGGAAGTGCAGAATTTTTCACTGTCTAACAGATCGTTCATGATAGATGCCAAATGCACATAAATAGTAAACGGAAGACCAATCAGATAGGTATAATAACGGAATATATGTATGCGCGCGGTCGCGCTTTATAAAAAATATTTTCTCTATCATATGTAACCAAGGAAAAAAATGCAAAAAAAGGTAACTTTTATTTTTAAATGCAGTTTGTGGAAAAAATTATGACCTGTCTAGGGCGAAAATTGTAGCTAGGGTGGTGAAAAAGAGGTGGCATTTTTCTCCCCCTACCTCACTAAGGGAGGAGAGCATTCATCTATGGTCCACTTGAAAGCCCGTTTGAAGTAGAACATTTTAGTTTTTAATTCATCCCGATAGCTTGCGTGGCTCCGACGTTATGATGAAAAATACGTTTTTAGGGGTAATTTCAGACGCACCCTACACCCCTTTAAGGCGAATATGCGCCGCTAAAAAAAAATACATGCCCTTTACTTTTTGATGGTCTACCAATATACCAACTTTCATCGAAATCGGAGAGTCACAGTTCTGGCAGTTTGCTTGTCAGTGTATTGTATAGGTTTATGTATTTCCTTATACACGGCGTGTCCCACTAAGAGTGGGCACCGGCGATATCTTGGAAACTACAATAGCTATAGTTAACCTTCTGTCTACCACGTAGGTCCAATGGACCCACCCTTACACTTTTTTACCTTGTATATTACTTAATTAAAATTATTGTTTGTTGAGTAATTTGATCTTTTTTTACTAAATAATTGTCGATGTGAATTTAGTTGCACTAACTGCCGTGTGGGTCCAATTGACCCACTATTACATTCCCACAATTTAGTATTGTATTCATGTTTATTCTCTAATAAGGGACTTTCCCGGTAGCGCTTCCCTTGTTTCCTGTGGGATTCCCTTGCCTCTTAGATGAAGAATTGGGGATTTCTTGACCATTTATTTAGTCTATTCAGCTTCAGTGTTTCTTATGTGGTTTCGAGGTGCAGTCGTACGTGTTTTATTGATATAAGTTTTCAATGTTATATTTTAGGAATATTTTATAAATAGAGGTATATAAGAACAATTATGTTATAGTAATTGTAAGCATTTTTTGTAATTAAAATTTGGGATCATATAATAGGTGTTGCTGTTCGCCTATAGTAAACATGGCACTAACACAAGAAGAGCTGATAGCCCTAATGAATGAAAGTAGTGACGAGGAGCATCATGAAAATGCAGTTGGCAGTGATTATGAACCCTCAGATGACGATGGGAAAATTGATAATGATGAAACAGTGGCAACTGAGTCGGATAGTGACGATTATACGACCGAGAGCGAACACACCGATTCAAATTCACAGGATGTTCCACGGACTGGCAAAACCATTACATCAAGATATAATCAGCAACAGTGATTCGAAGACGAAATTGTAGTTGAACGAGGAAGGAGAGCCCAGCATAATATTCTACGAGAAAAAGCAGATCCCACGCGTTTTGCGAATCGCGAAATTGATTCCATATCTTCATCTTTTTCAATATTCTTTCGGAAACCACTGCAGGATATTATAACAAGATGGACAAATGTAGAAAGTAACATAGTGTACGGCAATAAGTGGAAACCAATTGACAACAAAGAATTAACAAATTTTATTGGAATCCTAATACTTATTGGCGTGTATAAATAAAAAAATGAAGAAATTTCGCAATTGTGGAGCGTGAAAGATGGAAGAAAAATTTTTAACAATCTAATGCTTCGGAACCGCTTTCAACAAATACTAAGGGTTATTAGATTCGACAATGCTGCTGAAAGAAGAAAGAAAAGGTCAAGCGATAAACTGGAACCAATACGGGAATGTTTTAAGCTGTGGAATAGTTATCTGCAAGATGGTTACATTTTTGGTTGAAGTGTGACAATTGATGAACAATTAGTGACATTTAGGGGAAAGTGCCCTTTTATTTGCTTTCAAAGCCTGGAAAATATGGCTTGAAGTTATGGGCCGCCTGCGACAGCACTGCAGCATATGCGTGAAAAATATTATGTAGTACATTGACTATCGTAGAATTAAGTTTAGTTCAAAGGATTTTTGTTTTCTCTACTATTACATGCACTGTATGCAAATAATAAAGAATTAATTTGGTTTTAATTATTACAAAAACCATTCATTTTTATATGTGGGTCCAACGGACCCATCTGGTAGTTACTGCGTCTTTTAATACCTGGTAGACAGAAGGTTAAGGGAACAATTTTTTCAACACTAACGTGGCAAAGGGAAATTGAATGAAAATATGTTTAAATCCCAAACATGACCGCTAGGGGCCACAGTTGCTAGGATCAACAGTAAATTTTAAATTAGCAGGTAAAAGTTCCAGGATTAACTATGATTTTAAACGCCTTATTAAAAAGCTTAGTTAATCACGCAACACTCTGGTTAAAGACGTTTTGTCATATTGTGAATAATAAGTAACGCTGGCCACGAGCGGTACCGCGCATCGGCGTAGAATCAGTTCGGACCGCGAGGAACGGTAGTATTGCTTCGTCTGCGGAGCAGTACGGACATTTTCGCTGCCGGTCATTTGCGCAATTGTTTATCTGTCCTAGAAAAATTATGATTTTGTCAGCAAAACGACCGCGGTCGGACAAACCTCGAAAATTTATTACAGAAATTCCAGACTTAATATATGAAGATGCTAAAATTAAATGTGTAATCTGTAAAATCCCGTTAATGTGTTGGTCCAGACAACATTGTCTACGACACGTAAATAGTGAAAAGCATGTCTCAAAAAGAAATTGCGCACGAGACAATGACAAATTTATATTTAATTTATGCGTTACGTTTATCGCATGTAATATACCATTTAATTTACTAGACAAGGAACCATTTATCTGCTTTTGGAATAACTATTCGGAGTGCAAATTACCAAGTCGAACATCGTTACGAAGAATTGTGCCATCTGCACGCGAACATATTGAACAAAAAATAAAATCGGAGTTGAAAGATCAAAAATTGTGGTTATGTGTCGACGAAACAACAGATCGGAAGAAACATTCTGTTCTTAATGTAATGGCACGCAAATTGGAACCTCATCAATCGGCACCTTCAATTCTATTAGTCTCCAAACGAATACAACAGTGAACTGCCGAAGTAATTTCAAAGTTAGTGTTAAATACATTGGACAAGTTTGAACTTTCAACAAACCAACTCTTGGTGAGTGATGGTGCTGCAAACATGCTTTCTGTAGGCCGGTCACTTAAAAAGCATTCTGCTAATTTGTTACACATTACGTGTAAAATTCATGCTCTCAATCTTGTGGCGGATAGTATCAGAAAATGTTATCCTGAGGTAGACGCTTTAATAGCGCATACCAAAGCAGTATTTGTCAAATCACCGAAACGTATTCGCGAATTTCACAGACTGTGCCCCCGTATTCCAGAGCCACCGGAACCTATTCTAACTCGTTGGGGAACATGGTTGCAGGCCGCGTTTTATTATCATAAATATTTTGACAATATTAAGAACGTGGTTTTACAATTCGATACAAAGGAAACTGCCGCTATCCAGAAAAGCCAGTCGAAATTTCAAGATTGTCAGGTTAAAATGGATTTAAAAATCATTCACGACAATTACGTCGGGCTAGCAGATGCAATAGAAAAATTACAAAATCCTGCGGTGCCGTTAGAAGAATCTCTACAAATAGTGCAACATGTTCACGCACAGCTATGCGCGATTGAAGACGCAGAAAATGTTTCTGTTCTAGAAAAATTTGAAAGTGCTTTTGAGAAAAATTCTGATTTTGGCACATTAAGACACATTTGTGAAGGTGCGTCAACAGAATCGTTAAGTTATTTGAGAGATTATTTTACTTACGCAAATATTACGTCACTAGATGTAGAACGTTCGTTCTCTGCATATAAACGCATTTTTTCCTTATGTCGTACTAGTTTTGCCGAAACAACAGTTGAAACATATCTAATGTTGCAGATATTTAACAGACATTATTCACTTTGTGATTTCACGGAGGACTCTTAAAATGGTAAGTGTTTGAGCACGTGTTATTTAATTTTTATTTAAAAGATGAGCGAAATTATTTGCGGCAGCAAACATCTCTATTAGCAGAATAACTCTAGTGGAACGCGAGGCCTGGTCGACTCTACGCTACTGCGCGGTACCGCTCGTGGCCAGCTTTAATAATAAGTGTAGTAGGCGTTGCCGAATCATGTAAAACTAAGCCTGCTATAATTTCTGTAGTTTTTACCAGAATTAAAGAAATTTCGACTTATTTGAAAGGGCATTCAGCGCTGTTTTATACGTCGTAATTTGTGCCACCTGTTAATGTTCAAGAATTGTACCAGATGGCGTTATTTCCAACTGTACGAGTTTTTCTCAATTATCTCTAAAAATTCAAATACAACAATATGCTTTTCTTATGTTGTGTTTGAAGAGTTTTGACAGATTAAAGTAGTGGCGAAAACCGCGTAGTGATATGTTCCTTTTTCTAGATAATAACGAAAACAGCCCGTTATCAATAATAATTTCCCTATTAGTTGCAAATACCTACTTACATAAAAATATCGAAACTTAGTTGGTGCTTTTGCCTAGGCAACTGTTCTTAAAAACAAGAACAAATTATAAAAACTTCTATTACTACATATCGTGGTACTATTAAGTTGAGGTATAAATATGTGATATCGTTAGATTCCATTTATCATTATCTTTCCAGAAATATAAAAATACACAGGATAATTTTGCTCATGGAAAATGAAGTTGAACTGTCAACACCAAAAGTTGACAAAAGTAAAAATTGATGTCTTCACTCAAAAGTTGGCCAGCCAGATTTTTTAATAGGAGGTATAGCAATATATATGAAAGACACGTACTAGATATGAGAATATGAGATAATTGTAATAAAACTTATATGCATAGTGAAAAAGTTATGAACTCACTTTTATTATCAACGGTCTTATTATCTATTTTGTGTGTGTGTGTGTTTTTTTTCTAAAAGTGCAGGCTCCTGTCGTTCAGAAGTTAATCAGAGAAGGGTTTGGGATACTTGTGATTACACTGTAGGTGTCGGATTGTAAGGCCTAATCGAGAATGGCAAAATGGCGAAGTCGATTTCAATGCAAGGTTTGCTTGCGAGTAAATTAAGAGGTATCCAAAGTATGACACAGAATTATTGATGACGCATGAAAAGGCCTCAAACAATTGAAAAACAGTGATTGTTTCAATACACAAAAGTGGAGATCGAAAAGGGAGCTGAAATTGCTGAAAAATATTACCGATTTGTGCTGCTTGTAAAACATAGGAAATTATTTTAGAAGAAAAATTAAGATAGTTTATTACCGAAAAGATACTTCTTGAAGCGGGGACTGGAATTTCGATTGCACGTAGCACGGAGCACACAATATTTTATTTTTACAATAAAAATATAAAAGAGAAATTCTTCTATACACATATATATGTAGGTGCTTAAACGACATGCAGAAAGAGTTCGACAAGGTAATGGGGCGAATACCTTGGAAGATAATGGTGTGGAAAAATTAAAGAATACAATTAAAACAAATAACCGAGAGGATGAGAAATCCTTAACAATACAAGCAGAAATGCTTACTTCGCTATTATTTATGAAACAAAATATTTAAAAACTCTGATACTCAAAATAAAAACTACAGTGATAGCAAATGATGTAGAAGTAAAAGTAGGGATACAAATCAATTGTGGGATAGTGAGACAAGGATAAACAGCAAGGGAAAAAAGATGACAATCGTCAATGGAATAACGACAACAACAAAAATGTTTCAAAACGTTAATTTTGATTTTTGTAACATAGAAAAGAAATAAGTAACAAAACAAAGTTACATCTTTTAATTCTACTGTTTGTATGCAAGGCATGGGTATCAATTGAAAGAGAAAAGAAAGTGTAAGATAGACAAATAACATTCTTAAGAAGGGTAGCGAACGTAACCATAATGGACAAGGATTTCAATTTCAAAACGGCGAGGCGAAAAGTAATCACAGAAAACATCCTTTAAAGATAATTGTAATAACGTTGTAGGAATGACTTTGTATTACCAATTCACATAATTGGAGGAAGTTGTGTAGTTGTCAAGGAGTAATTTTCATCACAATATTGTGGTAATTTCAGTGTAATAAAATGTGCTTCAAAAATAGCGAAAATTCACAAAAGGTGGTCTAATTCTTAATACTTTAAGTAGTAAATGAATACGCTTGGATGTACTGTTTTGATATTTAATCAAAATTAAATAAATGTATCCAACAATAATTAAGAATTTTGCTATTTCGTATTATACCCATGCAGCAAGAGAGCCAAACAAGTTAAGTGAATTATTGTCTCTGATGAATCCTCCTAGTTTGAAGGATTGGTTTAATATTTTTTCTTGCTCGAAGGACCAACCACTTCTTTGTTGAAGCGGTAATGATTCTATGCGCACACAATGAAACTAAACTTGTAATTTAATGCAAATTTATTTACACTATGTACACAAAAACAAAGATGATACAGGAGTAGCGTAATGCTAGCCCAAATACTATGTTCTATTTGAGAACTGAATGATAAAGACTGTGTGTCTGACGCACGTTAGACTCAATGCCTAACTGCCTGTAATTGACTGTGTGTGACTGAATGTCTAAAATGAATGAATGAATGTACCTATAAATATAGTTGTTACAGAATCTATGTCTTTTCACTCCCCTTGCCGACATAGAAAGGGTAGTGAAAGTGGGCATATCCAGAATGTTCTAATGTCTGGAAAAAACAGGTAATATACTTTTAACAAGAATCCAAAGCCCTTATGCATACATTTAATGAGATGCACGCAGGTATCTGGTGTAATTGAAATTACAGGTAAAACCCAAGGTGAAGCTTAAATTGCTACGGTAACTAGAAGAGTTTACCTGATCATAAGTAAATAGTAAATTCGGGTTTTAATATTACTTTAAACTAACAAATACACAATCTAAAACTAAAATTATAATGAAAGAACCCGCAACTGCTCCTGTCCTTAACAGTCTCTGCACTGCATTTTTGCATTATATATTATAAAAATATATGAAATAGAAAGAAAAACTCGGGAATAGAATGGCCCGTACGTATCGCATTGAAAACACTACTCTTTTGGTAATTTAACCCATAATGTAGCCTCGATAGCATTGTAGTTAGTAATAGCGCTCCGATAGTTTGGAACACCCGGTATATACATAGGTGTTAGTAAGCCTCTATCAATTTCTTCAATAACTGTAACTCATGCCTTCATATGTCTCAACAGCATGCGATAATTCCGGGAACCATCCACAGGCCATGAGTTGCTATTACATGTTTGTTCGTGATGCTGTTTAAGATGTTAACTCTTAGCATTCGCCAATCAGTAGGCAAATTCAACGAAAACATCATCTTGACGTTAGTCAACGATTCGGTTTCCGAACCCCGAAAATGGTGACAGAGTTTTTTAGCACTGGGCTATTAATATTTGTTGGTTAAGAATTTTTGCTAAAAACATAAACAAATAATGAATGAAAGTTTTCTAAGTAAATACATGTACTACATACATACTAGGCCTCATGCCACTTTCGATTAAATTACGTACAATGATATTATTATTATATATATATACATATATAATAATAAACAACTTGGTCAGTCGGTCAACTAATTGTAAGTAATGTATGTGTATATTCTGAAGTCGTATATATATATATATATATGTATATATATTGTTATGTTACGTTCAACGCTGTATTTACGACGACAACTTCTCTCGATTGTCACATCGGTACTGACCAAATGTCAATCTGGCCACTCGTTGGCAACCAAATATCCCTCAGCCAAACGTTCTTGAGGCGAGGACGGTAGAATTTAATTATAAGTCCAGATAATGACGAGTGTGGGGTATCATGGACAAATCTACTCGTTTATTAAGTTTTCTATTCAATTATTTCTTCCAAATTAATGTAAAAATCGTCTGGAATAAGCAACAGCGTAAATTGCAAAGCACAACAGATAATATTTCATCAATTAAATCTTTATCTGAAAGGTTTCTATAAATTAGCAGTGGATTTTCTATTTTAAAGCTTGTTGGTGACAGTTCGTATCACAGAATCATCAACAAACAACCTCCCGGTTAAGTCACTGCATTCGTTCTCGTATACTAATATCATTTGATTGAAAGTCATCGAAAGTTAGTTTCTATTTAGGCAAATTATCAAAATTGGCCGTGCAAGAAAACAATCGCCGGTCTTTCGCGATTTAAAATAAATGAAAGAGGAACGACGCCCTAAATTTTCATCAATCAAAGTTTGTCGTGAATCCAATCCAAAGATAAGTGTTCGTTGTGTATTCAAAGTCATTATCAGAGAAGTAAATAGGGTTAAATATCCAGAACAGGCAGTTCCTGTGGTGTGTATTTAAATATATATATCTTCACCACTTTCTTTCTGAAGTTTACTAACGCGCAACATTTTATATTTATATTTTGCCGTATTGCAGCTGTATTGTTGCTATGTTATCGTATTGTAGTATATATTATGTATTTACCTTTAAATTTTTCCATTATATGCATGCATACTTTATATCAATATATAGGAATTAGCTTCTTATTGATAGTAAAATCTATAAAAGATAATAAGATACAAGGAACAATATCACATCTGCAGTTGATCACTAGTTAACGAAACAAGTAATTATCATATAATTGTGTATACGGGATATCTCCACTTCTGTTTTTTCACGTGTTTACTTATAAATTATATATGATCTATTATTATATATCTGTGCTTTAAGTTATTTGTTTTCTCATTTTACTTGTACTGATTCGATTATCACAAAATGAATGGACTTGCATGAAAATACGGGAATTATTTACCTCAGACGAATATGTAGACATGTTGTTGATCTGTGGTGAGTGCCTAAAATGCTAATCAAGTTGAACAGATGTATTGAGAGCGGTTTACGAATCAAATTGCTCTTTCCTATCGCATAATTGCAGATGCGCATAATCGACCTATCAGAAAGAAAGAAAATTTTTTTTAACAGGTTAGGTTAATGTATTTTAATTAGTAGGCATTAACTAGAAATGTTTCCAAAGAAATTTGGAGTAGACTTTTCGTCAATGGAATTGTTGGATAATAAATGCAGCTATAACACGTTTTTTTTTACTCCAAGCACATATGAACCAACCATCCTAATAATAAGCAGGTGCAAATTTTAGCGCAATGAAAGAAATTCTTTAAAAAATCATGTGGATTGACGAGACACTCTTTCACAATAATTGAGCGATCAGCTTTTACTACAACCACCACCGGTCTGTTAAGAATCCTCACTGGGTAAGGCTGGCACATTTTCTTGCTATATGGAATCTTTTTTTCTATCAAGGTACACATACAGGAGAAAGATACACAGAATCCTTGAGAAACTCACCATATGTTCCCAAAAACATTCCTTTGGGCGAAAAGTGTATATTGTGGCGGCAGCATTGTTTAGACACGCGAATTTATCTGAAATGGGAGCAATTGCGGACATTTAAAGCAAGTTATTTATGCTGAGAGTTTTTTTTAATGCCAATGTTGTTTATTGTTTAGCTAGCGTTTTCCACTTCTTTTAGTTCTTGGTTTCGTTTTTATTAAAATAATGTTCTAATTAACTTCGAATGTTTATTTCAAATACGGTTAATACAAGCTGTGTACAACAATGAACCAAACGCCATCTCCTCTCCTTTTCATCTTCTTCAATATATTGTCAGAATGGCACAAAATTTACTTATTTACTTACTTATTCCTTATGTTTAGCTACCCATACGGCGCTAGATATACCCCCCGCCTTAAAAATGAGCGCTTTCAAAATTACAATATACTATAATGATGATAATCTTTAAAAAAGTATATGAAACAACATAACCTTAAGACTATGTAAATCGAGTCACTTCTAGCCAGTATAAGTATAATGGGTTCAGTGATTAGCTTGCACCAGTAACACAAATTTGTTTCCCTGCACGATTTACGATCGATTCTGCTGTTTTTTCACGGTCACCACTCGCGCTATACCATCGATAGCAAGATGTGATTGAAATAGACCTTCTAGATGATCAGTAAACATTTTGGCTTTTTCTAGGTTTTTTTGGTCCAACTGCCACATTGTTAACGACTTTATTTTCCTGGTGGCCTTCCAGAGTGAGTAGTTAGTGCTTTCTGTTGCAGTTAAATTTCTTAAGTAATCTTGTACGCCGTTAATTTTATAGTTTTATATAGTTTTGTTGAGTAGAGATTTTAGTTCACGAATTACTGCGTTCAGTTTTCTTTTATCTTTTGGTGTTCGTGAGATTTGCCATTTTCTTCTTAGATTGTGTTCGTGTGCTACTTTTTCTTTGATGTCCGTAGGTAGTAAGGTGGCGATATTTTGTTTGATTATTATTTCAGGTATGTCTTTCTGAATGGTTGTAAGTTGTTCAACAGCATAATCAATGTCTGATGCCGTTTTAAGAGTCCTATTTAGATCCAAATTGCTTTCAATGATTTCACGAAAAATGTTCCAATCGGTATTGCACAAAAATGCTCACTGCCTAGACTGTATTATTACGATGACATGAGTGGTTGTTTGATAGATCGAAGCTAGATGATGCGCTGCATTGAGTGGTTGGCATCCCTTTAATGATGCAGAAGTCGCCAAGATCAGGCAGTTTATTGTGGTCAATTGGCCAATAGGTGGGTTCGCTTGTGAATACATGATTTAGTTTGTTTTTTCCGTCGCTAAGAAGTATTATCTTTCTTTTGGTGTTATCATTGGGGTCCCCAAAAAGTATGTTTGGAATTGTGTTTGCCTTCTGATAAAAACCGCTTTGTAAGTGTATCGAAGAATTCAGAAAATTGGATCCATTCAATCCTCTCTTGTCACATTGGTAACTTGTAAATATTCTTTCACGTACTTGTGTGATTCATGACGTGAGCTGTATCGCATGGGCGATTTGTAAGATAGGTTGTATACTGTTTCATTCTAAACTGGCTTCTATTTGTTGCATGGGCTTCAGAAATAAGCATATCAATTTTATTTTCTGAAATAAGAGACTACAATGTTTTAGACTTACATTGAGCGCGCCAAGATATAACTCCAGACACACTAACAGTAAGACGAACGTGTACAACAGAGCTTCTTCGTAGGTACAAACGTCGCCTAGTGGGAAGTAGTGGAGAGTTTCAACACATTATTTGAAGAGAATAAAATTACGAATCGAATTGAATAGCTTTTGTGAAACAATAATATAATTTTTTGTGATAATTGTTGGGAATACGTAAGTATTACAAATTATTACATATGATCGTATTTGTAAGGCTAGTAAATACCGAAAATTTACGAAGAAAAATATGAAGAAAATAAAGTGGGCGAGAGAAAGTAAAAAACTATTCATACGGAGGATGTTATAATGATAGAATTTCATGAACAATATTGTCTCAACTTTACTGGATTTTACTCCACGTTTTTACCTCCATTACTTTCGTGTAAACACGTGGGAAACAGATTTTAAATACTCTGTATATTGCATTTTCTAAATGTACTAGAAAATAATATTTAATATTGTGTAGTATACAAGGAGAAAGTTTTTATATAACAAAACGAGAAACACATACGCAAAGAATATATGTAACTCGATTCGTAGAAAACACTATAAAAAATGGCTAGCTTACGTAATATTAATGAACAAATATGTACCTTCAAAATTAACTTGGTGTGCGTTTGCGGTATGATTTTATCATGCAAGTTAACACTGCAGTTATTCTGTTAAAAAATATAATTACGTATTAATTATTTCTAAGTGTCCGTTCCTTAAACATATTCAACAAAGGAAAAAACCATTCTAGTAGTGTTTCTATTAGCAGACTGCCGAATATGTAGCTAATTTTGAATGATATAATATGCATGCAGGTGTTTTAATAGGAAAGTCGTAACTACTTAAACTTGATTTTAAGATGACTTAATATGCACATTTTTAGTTTGAGTTTCCTTTTTGTGCTTTTGCATAATAACTAGAGTAACCAAAACTTGCGGACTCGCATAGGCGTCGGTATTACGGGTTAATATAAGAATACGAAAAATTCATAAATAAACTTACTTGCTAATTATTCAACAAATTAGAGGCATCAGGATGTGAACTACTGTAAACTTGCATCATTGCATATGTTTCCACAGTTACTTCTTTAAACCTTGTGCGTCGGCAAGGAAAAATATTCTTATACATAGAAAACGATCTCTCCACATCTAAGGAAGTTACCTTTGCATGTAGAAACTGTTTTTCAAAATCACTTAAAAGTTCGCTATTCTTACACTTATTATAAACGGCCTCTAAAGTATTAAAATCGGGATTTTTCCTTAAAACATCTGCCAACTTTTGACTAGCGCATAATCCTGGCGTATCATTTAATGTGTGTAATTTATTTTTTACACTCTCCACTATGTCTAATGATTCCTGCAATGACAATTCAGTACATTGTAGTATTCTGATGGCATCTAGTAATACTGTATAATTGGTACATATTGTTGTTAAATCTTCTAAAAGTTGAGGAATTTGAAATTCTCTTTGACTTTCTCTAATTGCTTTGGATTCATTCCGATTAAATCGCATTATAACTGATTGAATTTGTTGAAAATGGATCAAATAGTAAGAAGCTGCTGTTAGCCAAGTACCCCATCGCGTTAAAATTGGTTCAGGAGGTTCTGGAATACCTGGACAAAATTTACGAAATTCTTTTAAACGTTTAGGAGATTTACGAAACACTGCTTTAATACTTCCAATCATCCGATCAACGTTTCCGTAATGTTGTCGAACAACTTCACCAACTAAATGCAAAGCATGCAGCACGCAGGTTATATGTATTAAGCTAGGAAATATATGTTTTAAGGATCGCCCAACACATCGTTGCTGCACTATCTGTCACAATCATCACAACTTGATCTTGGGCAATTTTAAATTTTTTCAAAGCGTTCATTATCACTTTTTGAATATTTTCCGCGGTACATTGTTGAACACGTTTGCAAGCTAACAAATATCGAGATGCTGTGTTCTCGCTAGATAAAACGCGAGCTATTACATTCACAATACTGTTTTTCTTTATATCGGTCGTCTCATCCACGGTAATCCATATTTTTTTGGAACACAAATCACGTTTACACACATTTTCTAGCATCTCTTTCATTCGCGGCAAATGATTCTGTAATTGTTTGTGAGGGTAATGGGTACTTTGGAACGTATTGTCGCCAAAACGTTTTAAAAGCTGCATTTCTCACCAACGACAACGGAAGATTACAAGAAGTAAACACAATTAATAAATGTATGAGGTACTTCAGTTCTTGCATTTCTCATATGCTTAATACCATTGACATGCCTCTGGCAATCAGTTCTGTCCAATGCAGCCAAACGAACATTGCATATTAAGTAAAAAACTGCACTACCGTCATATTTTAAATGGGGAAAAAGCGACACATACTTATGTTCTGAAATATCTTTCTCAGGGTTTCTACTCAAAAATTTTGTTAAATTTTCAAATTTAACTCTATTAAATGATTTTCGTAGGTTCGGAGGTATCCCTTGATACCCTTGTGGCAATTTTGAATGAATTTGTAACTTAGTGAAATCAGATTAACGAATTTTTAAGATTTTTAAAATCAACTAACCTTTAAACTTTCGACCGACGCCAATGTAAATAAACACCCTGTTTAAATACACACCACAGGAACTGCCTGTTCTGGATATTTAACCCAATTTGAATTTCTAATAATGACTTTCAATACACCACGAACACTTATCTTTGGATTTTATTCACGACAAACTTTGATTCAACCAAGGCCGAATAAAGATTGATGATAATTGAGGGCGTCCTTTCTCTTTCATTTATTTTAAATCGCGAAAGACCGGCGATTGTTTTCTTCCACAGCCAATTTTGATAATTTGCCTAAATAGAAACTACCTCTTGATGACTTTCAATCTAAATGATATTTGTACTCGAGAACGAATGCAGTGACTTAACCAGGAGGTTGTTTGTTGATGATTCTGTGATACGAATTGTCACCAACAAGCTTTAAAAGAGAAAATCCACTACGAATTTATGGAAACCTTTCAGATAAGGATTTAATTGACGAAATATTATCTGTTGTGCTTTGAAATTTACGTTGTTGCTTATTCCAGACGATTTTTACATTAATTTAGAAGAAGTAATTGAATAGGAAGATTGATAAACGAGTAGAATTGTCCATGATACCCTACACTCGTCGTTATCTGGACTTATAATTAATTTCTACCTTCCTCGCCCCAAGGACGGTTGGCTGAGGGGGGAAATGGTAACGCAAAAATTACCAATTATCCCCGCAAGAGGGATATTTGGTTGCCAACGAGTGGCTAGCCTGACATTTACTTCAGTATCGAAATGACAACCGAGAGAAGTTGTTGTCGTCGTAAACACGACGTTGAACATAACATAACGGTACATTAGTAGCAAATCTATTACGAGGCATTGTTTTCTTAGGTATGTAAATATTAGTTCTATATGAAACGATACACTAATTATGTGCTTGGTATAATACTACAACACACAAAAAACACCAGCTATATTTTCAAAAGCGACACGTAAGTACATAACCTTGACCGTTCGACTAATCTCTGCAACAGCTCAACCGGTACTAAAACGAAATCTCTCTTAGCGCGGTTTAACATGATTTATATTCAAGGTCGACACTACATGCCTGCTTCTCTACCGGTTTAGTTTATTTATGAATTTTTCGTATTCTTATGTTAACCCGTAATACCGACGCCTATGCGAGTCCGCAAGTTTAGGTTACTCTAATAATAACCCATATAATTCCCCTTAGAAGGGCTATTCTTTCATTATTGTAATAATGTAATAAATGATAAGGACAACGATAACTATAGTATTGTCAGTGAAGTGTTAAAATAGAAGTGAATTTAAGAAAATGTCAAAATAAGCTGCAAAAAATATATTTTAATTTAACAAATTTTCATTATTCTTTTGTAACCTAAGGTAAAAATTTCTCTCTCTATGATATATAGGCTGTCCCACGAGGAACTGCATCGATTGATATATGTAACAGTATACATTTAAAACATTCTGAAAACTTGGTAATATACTAAGCCCAACATGTACTATTGAACTAAAATATTTCCAATATTCTAAGACTTACTGTTATACCGGAAGTAGCTGTCAGCTTTAATATTTTAAATATAACATCCTATATATTACTACATTTTCGAATTTCTAGTTCAATTTTAAAGTTTGTTTGATAAGACAACTATGTTGCTATTTCTAACCATATCTGAAACATTTGCATTTTTTTAACATTTTTGACAGATGTTCGCGTGCATGTGAGCTTTTATAACTATGAAAGTGTTTAACTTGGAAAATTGAAATTTTGCAGAGCTGTTGACCATATAGGGTAGGATTAGAAATCGAACTT
Source organism: Dynastes maya (assembly GCA_029619315.2). Lineage (NCBI taxonomy): Eukaryota > Metazoa > Arthropoda > Insecta > Coleoptera > Scarabaeidae > Dynastes > Dynastes maya. The sequence continues at coordinate 39,856,614 of JAROYE020000001.1, forward strand.
TTCGATAACATTATATAACGTGTCCGTTAAGTACAATTCAATTTTCAAATGGAAAAGTGCCCAATCTTCATTTTTCAAAATATAACTACCTGTTTTTCTCTTTCTCATCAAATTGCTCTTACAAAAAAACAAAAAAAATGTCATATTCATTACACGTCTAAAATTGATACTTTTCGGATACCTATTTAGGAAAATGTGTATTGTAATACAATTTTCTTCCAAGAAAAAGAGTACCCAGTAACGAGAATGTAGCTTACGTAGTTTTTTAAAATGTCATCCAACTTTGGAGGTATCCAATCATGACTATTAGGAAACAATCCATTAATGAAACGTTTAATTGCCAACTCTCCAGCAAGTTTTGCGTTCTAAATACGCGGAGATTCGAATTGCTCCGGTAATGAGAATTGTGCCGGTTTAGCAGGCCATTTCTCGTGAATTTGGTCTCATTCGTCCCTTGAGACCATATTTAAAAAAATTCGCTGTTTTTAAATTTCTTGCCTTGACCGATCCGAAATTTTTCAAGTTCTGCATTATTCGTTTAACAATGTTTGGTGACGGGTTCTGTATCACATGTTCTCGATATCACTTTATTGTTTCTCCATAAATAATAAACAAATTTCGTTCGTATAATTTAAACTCGCTGATATTGTTTATAATTGAAATCTGTGACGTATATATTTTTCATCCATTTTGGATTGTTGGTCATAACTAACTTGGATATGTCCAAAGCTAGATGACATTTCAAAAAACTACATAAGCGACATTCTCATTGGTGGCTACTTTTTTTTGGAAGAAAATTGTGTTACAATACACATTTTCCAAAATATCTTTAAAAGTATCCATTTTAGATGCATAATGAATATGACATGAATATGAAATAGAAAAATAGGTAGTTAAATTTAAAATAAAATGAAGTTTTGACACTTTCTCCATTATTCTTATTAACAAATTCTCTAATTGATCGCAATCCCGAACAGGATTTGTAAACGGTCAAAAAAAGCAACGCTTGCTTGCTTTGATTCATACTTTAAATCTTTCATTTTAAAATTTATCAAATCTCCTTTCTCTCTCATTGTGGGGGCTTGGCGTTATAATAGTAATTTACTTAAAACGTCACACTCTATCGATTTGTGAAGAAATATACAGGGTGGTTAAAAAAATAGTTATTTAACCAAACGCTGAAATTGGGTGGAATGTTTCAATAGCTGCTCTAATAACTAAGTTATTACAGTTTCAATTGTCTAAGGCAAATTTCATCGTATCTCTTTTGTTTTTGATTTTAGTGCTATAGTACTAGACGATTCTTACAAAGGAAGCACAAAGTACGAAGGGGAAACCAAACTAGGCTGCGTATATGGCTGCAACGCCAAATACTATAAGCACACCAAACCTAGTGGTGAAGAACGTCTGGTTGCCAATGGTACTTGACAGCATTAAAAATAGTAAAGGGAAAAACAGAAGACCCGCAACCACGATAACAATGACACAATGACAAGCCTATCATGCCATCGGGTATATGCTATTGCTCAAAGAGAGATAGTTAACATTTGTTAGCTGACATCATTGACTGCTAAAAAAATCAAGTTGACACATATGTACTTGCGCAAATAATGTAGTTGGCAAGAAACAGCCTTTCTAAGGACGACCCTAAAGAAGACAGTAAATACATCTCCTAAACGTTGGATTATGTAAATCCCGTAACAATGGAAATACCCCAAACAACTCTAATATATCGAGTAGTTAGAAACATGTATGAATGAGAACTCAATCGCGAAAATTCTCTTACTATACATAATGTTGTTTGCAATTTGCTAGTTAAATTCTACAAATCTAAGCAATTCACGTTGTTGTAATTGTAGAAGCAGTAACAGACACGACTATCGGCAAATTTTTGCATTAAATGTTAATTAATAAAATTATTTTTTTTTTAACATTGAGTTAAAATAGAAAGAAATATTTGTTGGTTAATTTGACCTCGACCAACACGCTCGATAAGTTAACTATGTTTTTTTTTTTGTTGAAATAAATGGAAAACGTTTATAAATTTGTTAATTCTACATGGGCTTTTTATTGAATTTACTCAAATTGCAATTGCTATAATAAAAATGAAGTAACACATGGACTTTGATCAACCACTCTATCTTTTATGAGTGATTTATCGATAGCTGGAAACGTATGGAATGTAGAAATTGGAAAATTTAATGTACTCCTAGTACAGGCAAAGTTAACTCACCTAACATATTTTAACGTCAGATTTGCAATAATAGACCGAATTTGCATACGCTAATCTTGTTAATAGCTACATACATAGGTATAACAAGTGTAAAGCACGAGGTTACTTCGTATACACCCAACAAAAAGTACGTGTGCTTGCGCGTATTGCGTAAGTCGAATTCTATTAGTGACTGTAATAGGCTGAGATTAAAATGTCCACCAATAAAATGATGTTTTAATCTGCCGATGGCGTTTATCGATCATAATAAAAATATGCCTTGCTAACATTTTACTGTTTAAATATAACAATTAGGGTAATAATAAATCTGTTGCAGATACTTCAACGCAATCCTTATTAATATTTGTTTGTTGGAGACCAACGAGAACAATACAACAATACAAGTTTGCATTATTTTCCGGGCTGGAACCGCAGCTTTTGCCGACATTTCGTCCACACTCCTATGGGACATCTTCAGGGCCTCTGTTGCTGCTGCTGCTGGTACATACTGACTGGGGACTATTCATTCTGGTTGCTAGAAGTTTGATCAGTTGGGATTTCCACGTATGATGTAAGGGGTAGCCACGAACACTGGGACAGAAACGCTTGAGGTTTTACTGGAAGCGTACTTCCCAGGTTCAAAGAATGTTAACCTAGATAGCTTATTAAGTGGCCGGGACCTCGAATGGCCTTTCCGAAGGCAAAAAAAGGATGACTGGCAGCTAGCTAAACGGGCAATAACATACGGCAGGATTGTCTGGGCAATCGACTCGTTTGAGACCTATAAGTCACCCGGACCTGACGAGATTTTTCCTGCTTTGTTACAGCAAGGTAAAGATGCAATAGCACCAGTGCTTTGCGGAATTTATAGAGCCAGTCTGGCGCTGGGTGACATACCATCCGTCTGGAATAGGGCTAAGGTCGTGTTTATTCCAAAACCTGGGCGATGCTCATACGCCGAGGCAAAGGCATACAGGCCAATAACCCTATCATCCTTCATCTTGAAGACCATGGAAAAACTGCTTGAAAAGTATGTCAGGGAAACCTCTCTAATAGAAAGGCCATTACATCCCAACCAGCATGCCTATCAAGCAGGTAAATCATGTGAAAATGCCTTGCATCAGCTCGTGTCGCGGGTGGAGGCATCCCTAAACAATCAAGAAAACTAGCTGCGTTTCTTGACATAGAAGGTGCGTTTGATAACACCTCGTTTGCATCACTAATACAGGCTGTGAACAGCCACGGAGTAGACAACACATACGGCAGGATTGTCTGGGCAATCGACTCGTTTGAGGCCTATAAGTCACCCGGACCTGACGAGATTTTTCCTGCTTTGTTACAGCAAGGTAAAGATGCAATAGCACCAGTGCTTTGCGGAATTTATAGAGCCAGTCTGGCGCTGGGTGACATATCATCCGCCTGGAATAGGGCTAAGGTCGTGCTTATTCCAAAACCTGGGCGATGTTCATACGCCGAGGCAAAGGCATACAGGCCAATAACCCTATCATCCTTCATCTTGAAGACCATGGAAAAACTGCTTGAAAAGTATGTAAGGGAAACCTCTCTAATAGAAAGGCCATTACACCCCAACCAGCATGCCTATCAAGCAGGTAAATCATGTGAAAATGCCTTGCATCAGCTCGTGTCGCGGGTGGAGGCATCCCTAAACAATCAAGAAAACTAGCTGCGTTTCTTGACATAGAAGCTGCGTTTGATAACACCTCGTTTGCATCACTAATACAGGCTGTGAACAGCCATGGAGTAGACAACACTGTCTGTAGATCGTTCGGAGCCATGCTCCATGGCAGACAATTAGAGGCAGGACTGGCAGATGAGACGATACAGGTGTCTGTCGCCAAAGGATGCCCGCAGGGAGGGGTATTATCCCCTCTATTATGGGATATGGTGATAGACGAACTGCTGACCTTGCTAAACAATGCTGGCTACTATACACAGGGATATGCTGATGACATTGTAATACTCACCAGCGGGAGAAACGCCAGCATAATCTCAGAACTAATGCAAAGAGCATTAAAAATGGTAGAAGTATGGTGCTAAAAGGAGAGCCTTAGAGTAAATCCTGGGAAAATTGCACTTGTACCCTTCACCAAGAGAAGGAAATTGGACGGTTTAAGAGAGCCGATTCTTAGCAACGAAGTAGTACAGATCAGTCAGGAGGCTAAGTTCTTAGGTGTAACCTTGGACTGTAAACTGAACTGGAACTCACATTTACAAAAAATGACCGACAAATGTAAGAGGGTGTTAATGACAACCCGTAGAACAGTTGGGAAAACATGGGGACTTAAACCACATATGACGTACTGGTTGTACACTACGGTGGTAAGACCCATGATAACTTATGGTTTTAACTAACCTGGTTTAGTGGCCTAAGATCACACAGAAGCATGCGATAACTAGTCTCTCGAAAATTCAGAGACTGGCATGTCTATGTATAACAGGAGCTATCAAAAGCACTCCAACAGCTGCTATGGAAACCATGCTAAACCTACCTCGTCTTGAGATTTATATCAAGGGAGAAGCCAGAATGGGTGCATACAGACTGAAAAATACTAGCAACTGGAGATCCCACAGTGAATCTGGGCACACCAGAATAGAAGCAGTAGTAACAAACCCTATCTATGATATGGGTAGTGATACAACAATCTCCAGGATCTCCTATGACAAACCTTTCAAAGTTTCCTTGAATTGGGAAGAATTGAGGGATGGAGAGGGGAGATAACCGGAAACAGTCTGGTACACAGATGGGTCCATAACGGGCACTACATCTGGCGTTGGTGTATATGAGGAAAACCAGGGATACAAAGTATGTGTATCACTTGGGCGATACACCACGGTATTTCAAACAGAAATTTATGCTATACAAACCTGCGCGTGGGAGAGTCTGTGTCGGCGACCGCAGGGTGAGATGATTTGCATTCTCTCTGACAGTCAGGCAGCCTTAAAGGCGCTAGCATCTTATCGTATAACCTCCAAACTAGTATGGGAGTAGCTGCAAACCCTAATGGCTCTATCTAAACACAACAAGGTCACACTGGTGTGGGTGCCACGGCACAGGGGCACAGCGGGCAATGAAATTGCAGACCAGCTAGCGAGGGAAGGTTCAAAAATGAATTATATAGGCCCTGAACCGAGTCTAGGTATTACCAAGAGTGCAGTGCGTGGTACAATTAATGAATGGATCATAACACAACACCAATTAAATTGGAAACATGCAGCTGGACAAAAGCACATCAAACGGATGATGGGAAGACCGTCGCAACATCTGACTGCTGACCTGCTTTAATTAAGCAAGATACAGCTTAGGGCAGCAACATGTCTAGTAACAGGACATGGCTGTTTGAGAGGCCACTTGCATAAGATGGGGATATGCAAAGATGAGCCCTTATGTAGACTTTGCAATGAGGAGGAGGAAGCAGCCCCTTATATTATTTTCGAATGTGCAGCGTTAGCTCAACGCAGATTCGCTATGCGAAGCCCAATTGAACTACCAATGGAGAAAGATTTAATACATATGCTCTTAAACCTGATTGCGGGAACTAACCTGTTCAAGTAAAACAAAACCGAAGCAGGAATAATACAATAGGCTACTAAGCTTCAGTGTTAGGGATGTAAAGACCAGCCTTGCTTTGGTAGGAAAATCAATCAATCAATCAAGGGGTAGCCATCTTTACGACTTAAATGGTTGGTATGTTTGAGGATTTCTATAGATTCACGGATTTTTCAACTATAATAGTGAGGGTTGCGTTTAAATTCGATTTGGTGGCCAGCTTCTCTAGTCTACACTCATCCGGGGCGGACCCTGGCTACATGCAACAATCGCGTACAATGCTCGTGCTCAGTAACACGAGTGCTGACTAATCGCTTTCTTTCACCGATATAACAACTACCGCACGAACATAGAATGTGGTAGATACAAGGGGCTTCCAGGTGATTGCAGTCCTTAATAGAAAAGTAGTCTGAGAGTTTGGAATGGGGGTTGAAGATTGTATTTATGTTGTTCCGGAAGAGAATCTTGTTAAAGCAATCGATGATATCTTGAATGTAGGGTAAATACGCTTGCTCACGGAAATTAGGGTTTGATGAAAGGAATTGCTGTGGAGAAGGCTTGATATAGCTTGGTAATTTGAATTTCTTTCCTAGAATAATTATTCCGGATCAGGGTTTCGGTGATATGGTGCAATTCTTGAGGAAGCACGTTGGGTTCGGATATGTAAATGGTCCTTTGAATAAAAGAATTGATAACACCGCGTTTTGGGGCTGGATGATGGTGTGAGGGGCCATTGAGATATCTATTTGTGTACATGGGTTTTCGCTCGACGCAATGTCACAGCGCACCGTCAGGACGACGGTGTACGCGAACATCTAGGCAAGAAAAGCAACCGTCTGATTCGACCTCCATGATGAAACGTACGGAATCATGTTGGAAATTTAGAAACGATATAGGAGATTGTTTAAAAATTCGTGTCCATGGGGCCAGACGACAAAGGTATCACCAACTTACTTCGGCTTAAGGTTGCAAAGTAATAGGCGTTGTTGTTCAAACACTTCCATAATGATTTTGGTGACGACAGGAGACAGAGGAGATTCTATAGTTGCACCTGAGTCTTGCTCGTAGTATTAGCCACGAAACTGGAAACAGGTAGAAGAGAGACAAGCTTCAACCGAGTCGGCCAGTTCACCCGGTTGGTTACTGGAGATGAGGAACTCTCTAATAATGGAGACTGTATCCGGCATGGGAACTTTGGTGAATAAAAATTTAACATCAAAACTGGCAAGTAAATCACTAGGATTTACCATCAACACTTTAAGTCGTTTGACGAAATGTTGGAAATTTTGGATAAAAGATTCGTTGTGTCTAGCGTAGGGTTTTAGAATAGGTAATAGGACGTAAGGGAATATTAGGTTTGTGAGTTTTAGGGAATAGTATTGTACATAGCGACAAAAAGTTAATGCTCATTATAATGTCGATAATTTCACTGTTACAATTCCTTTGATGCACATTTTATCCAGTGGCGTCAGTACCATTCTACTGTAGTTTCTTAGAAACAAGTATAAGGTGTTACATGCGCTACAAGGTACAAGAGTTTTTGCTAAAAATAGTGACTTAATATTGTCATGTAGTGATAGATAAAATGTTTACCCATAAGGTTGTCTCGCACTGCGAGTGAGTCGATGTTAAAAATGAAGAATAAGACATTATTACTAACTTCCGGCAGCGAGTAGAAATCTAAACATCGAAAATGAATTTAAAAGCTTGGTCTTTTGTAGGGGAATTGTTTTGTAATTTAGTAATCAGATAGCAAGAGTATTTTCTGTTTTTTTGTTATGAAACCAAAAGCTATAAGTGTAGATAATACTCATTACTTTCCTTACCTAGTTAATTGTTGAGATTGAGACCGTTGAAGGAATGGACACAGCGTTTTCAGTATACTTTTTAAAATATAAATAAACATTAGTGTATAGAATAATGATTAACTGCTTCATAAATGAACCATGAGGAACTCCATATTGTATAGGTCTTATTCTGGATTTCGAAAGAAGCTACCTGCTCAATCTAAAGCAGTTCGCTTCTATAGTAATTGTTTTACTTTCAACAATTCTCAATCGTTTTATTATCTTGTCGATTATTTATTTATTTTGTCGTATTGTTTTGATAATAATGGATTTAATTTAAGGTGTAAAGTATAATCACACTGTGATGACTAAAGTCCAGATATTTAGGCAAATGCCTGCTGCCTAACTTTTTTTTTAGAAGTATCCAAGATTTTTGCCTTTTTTGTTTAATGATTTTTTTAGAAAAAAAAACTTTTCGCCAAGATTTTGCAATTTTTCATGTCTTTTTGTATCCAGACAATTCATCTAATTTCAGACAGTAGTTTGTTGTATGATAGAGATATATTAAAGGGACGAAGGTTTTGCGTTTACAATGTTATTTTAATTTAAACTTTAAGTAATAAACTATGTGTTTTCCATACAAGTAACCCTATACTTAGGTAGTATTTAAAAGGATATACCTAGATTATCTGTTTATGACTTTTTATAAACATGTCACGCCTTTGTTTGCAATATTTTTTTATTACAAGTAGAAATTTTGGGTCTCTTACGGCCAGTTGCTTCGACACGAATTAAAATTTAATCTTATGTAAGTTACACCAACAGGTGGAATGTGATGATTGTAGTCAATTAAGTAGAAAGACTATCACATTCTATCTGTCGTTTTAATTTCACTGAAGATTAAATTTTAATTCGGATCGGTGCAACTGGCTATTAATATTTATTTCGCAGGGCTTGTCACGTTTTCATAATACTTTTATTGCAGTTTTTGTTGAATTTTGCATTTGGTTGCTGATATTTATTATTGAATTACTATATACTCTGCGGAGTAATCTTGTAACATTTTTATATCTAAGGTTATTGTTCTAAAATTACTGGGTTGATTCATACTCGACCAATGGGATTAAATACTTTAGTTTTGCTCTTATTGACTAAGCATTTCAATTTTTCTTAGTGGGTAAATAGAATAAAGGGGAACATAAGCAGAGGAGTCAGCAATATGAAGAGATTCTCATAGAAAGGAAGGGTATTGTAGTTTATCTGCAGTTTAAGTGTTAGTATTAAGAAATGTTAACATGCCACCAATTAAGAAAAACAACTTATATGAGTGGGTAAAATTAGACAAAAGTGGATAATGATTTCTTATTTTGTAAAATTTGTTTAAAAGCTCTAAGTAAGGAATAAATAACTGTGCATATTAATTAATTTATACTTCGTTGTCATCCTATTAAACAGTGTATATCTTTTACCGATTAATGCAACAAGAAAAGTATCACGTCATTTAACATTTGACGTGTGGCATACTTCTGAAAAATATTAGAAATAAATCCACGCAACAACTTTTATTTAAAAATGTGGTCGCTGGTTATCCTTCAAACAGCGGATACGACATCAGCATTCTGCTTAAAACTCTGTGAAGCAATGGTTTCTGCAAATATTCCATTCAATAAGTTGAGCAATCTTCTATTAAAAAAGATATGCTGCAATTTATCTTTAGATTTTCCTTAAAGCCCCGTTACGCGTTGCTGTTCATAAAGAGAAGCTTCCTAATTTATCTTTGCCTCCAGAGCCTGCCACAACATGATGGGAAACATGGATATCAGCTTGTAGTTTTTATACAAATCATGTTGAAGCACTGACAGAAATACATACTCCTTGTTTCTTTATACTCAACAATGCCTGCTTATATTTACGAGATAGGCGCCATAAATTCTCCGCCTGACAGGTTCATACAGGTTCGAGCGCTCAAACTTCATTGCGTCATAATTGTACATGTGCGAGGCCTACACTATATATATTACGGCTCGAAGAATAGCCAGACAACGTGACTAGTGCGTGAAAATGTCTCAGGTAACGAAAATTGAGCATCGCGCGGTCATTGACTTTTTAACAAAAAAAGAACGTACAATATTTAGACGGCGTTTATGGTGATTTATCTCCTCTATATTCCACTGTAAAAAAGTGGGCAAAATGTTTTCGTTTGGGGTAAGAATTCTTTGAAAACGATGAGTGTCCCGGTCGGCCAATTGAACTTATAACGCCTCAAAACATTTCAATTATTGAAGAAATGGTATTAGCAGATCGCCGTTTGTAAGTGAAGGAATTAGTAGTGATGTCTAACATTTCTGAAACAAGTACATATGTGGAGCCGACCCGAAACCGATTTTGGAGTCCACTGTCACAGGAGATGAAACAATGGTTCTGTATTGTGACCCTCTATACTCTCTATAAAAAGGAACCGATGGAGTGGCGGCGACCCGATGAACCTCGTACCAGAAAGGCAAAAATCGTTTAATTAACGAAAAAGGTGGTGGCCACAATATTCTGGGATTTTGGAGATATTTTACTCATTGACTTTAAAGAGCAACTATCAACAGCACATACTATGAATCTTTGTAGCAAGAATTGAGGGACAATGTTTGTGCAAAACGTCGAGGAAAATTGACAAAGGGGTTGGTTTATTGCACGACAATACGCCCGTCCATACTGTCGCCATTTAACAGGCTGCCATTCGCGAATGCGGCTTTGAAGAATTGGACCATCCATCGTATAGTCTGGACATGGCTCCAGGTGATTATTATTTATTTTCTCATTTAAATAAAGACCTTAGGGGACGCCGTTTTAAGGACGATAGTGAGTTGCAAGCAGCTGTAACACAACATTTTGAGGGAGAACTAAATTATTTTCACAAGGGTATAGGATTATTGTTTGATCATTGTAATAAATGTATTGAAGTCAGGGGAGATTATATTGAAAAATAAAAGTTGTTATATGTTACCAAGTTTATTTTGCCGAGAATTTATGGCGCCTACCTCGTAAGAAGTTGGAAATGGTTTAGCTTTTATCCCCTTAAATTTTAGTGAAGGTTGCGGATGAAGTAATAAAATTGTTGGATCTTCAGAAACTTTCAACAGGGCAAAAACAGCAACCGGAATGTTCTCGGAGCTATAGGACAAAAACTGGCAACTAAATTTTAAAATATTAGCAAAACACTTACTCGAGATATCCTCACAGAAGTAGGAAAATCCATGCGGGTGGTTCAGCTGACACTAATTTAACTGTCAATCAAATGTACGCTTTAAAATATGCTCCACTCACGTCAAGTAACATCGAGCGAACGTTTTTTGTGTACAAAAATATTTTATCGGACAGAAGACAGCAACTCTTGCTTTATAATTTAGAAAAAACCATTAATATGCAACTAGGAAGCCAATGTAAAAAAGTTTTTTCAGTAGTATAATGCATAGTATATAATACAGTAGCGTAATTACTATTATTAATTATTACAAATTATTATTATTACACTACAGTATATTAAAGTAATATCTAGGAAATCTAAAACTTCTTTGTCTTTTTTTTCTTTTATTGTCTTTTTTCGCTGTATGTTGCCTTTTTCAAATTGTTTAAAGTGTCTCTTTTGACAGTTATTGTGCCTTTTTTTCATATTTTCGGTGCCTAAAATTCAGGAGTCTAGTGATGACATGTATATTTGCTTCTCAACTATGCCGAATAGTCCATTTCATAATATTTAAATTTCAATTCATAAACATACTCAAAATCTCTCTTTTTTACCATTGTTTGAAAATGTCTATGTAGAAGTAAGTAAAAACATTGTTTTTTTTCTACGTCATTTACTGGAAGTAATTAGGCGCTACTTGATTGTCCCGTTGATTAGCACCAACCTTGTGAATATTTACATTAAACAAGTATACTTTTTTGTATGTACCTTCTTATTTTGTCCGGGAGTACGTTTGTGTTCTGCAGAGTCATTTTGTCGTCACAACGCTTAAATTATCTATGACTGTTAAAATAAACATGTATGTTAAATTACCAATTTACTGATAATTGCAATTGCCTACAACACTGACAATAAGTGAATAAATACTAAATGAATTATGGAAGCAGCGTATTGCAGAAAATGATGATATTCCGACATATCTTTTTCGTTAAAATACCAGAGAAATTTCACATAATGTAGATTATATAATACGGGTATATGTATATTTATTAACAAATTTCTATACGTACTAGTTAACCTACGTTTGATGCAAAATAGAATCAATATGTTTATAAATTATCATATTATCATCTGCCACTGCATATTGCTTCTATTGATAATTAAAGATACAAAACGTAAAATATCAGCGTTGCGATGTATAAACGTTGTATAAGCTTTTGTAGTATATTGATAGTACGAGCCCCGTCCAGCTTCAATTGGCCCACCTGATAAAATTTCAGTTATTAGCATATATTAAAGATCATTTAGACTAATAGAGGTATAATTCTCAATTTTTATTTTGTAAATAACAGTTTGAAAATACATTGCACAAAAATAACGGAACTGATTACAACAATTGGAACTGATTAGGACTGAAAGAAGAAAAACTCAAATTTGTGATTTTCAGCTCTAAGATATAGCTCACTCTACCACTGAGTAACATCACCTTTATTTTTACTAACTGTTTCCATTCTTCTCGGCAAACTATTTACTAGATCTTGACACTCCTCTGCAGTGAAATTATCCCAAATGTTCTGGGGCCTTTGGTTGAGTTCTTGCACAGTCCTGGCAGGATTGGCTCGCAACCTCTTTTTCATGATATGCCATAACGTCTCGATGGGCGAACGGTCCGGGCTACTAGAAACCCATTTGAGAACCGGTATTTTATGGTCTGAAAGCCATTTCATGGATCTTTTGGTAGTATGACATGCAGCGCCGTCTTGCTGAAAAATTAAGTAGTTTCCAGAAATCCTGCTCTCTCCCAAAGTAGGCAACAAAGACTCCTCTAGGATGTCTAAATATTTATCTCAGTTAACAATGCCGTTGATAAAATGTAATTTTCCATCTCCTTTAGCCGACATTGAACCCCAGACCATTTCATGTTTCTGGCGAATAACTCTGCTCCGGCTATCGCCGACACAAACTTAAAATCGTGACTCGTCACTCCAATGTACACTATTCCACCTCTCCATATCCCAATTTCGATGGCCTCTAGCCCATTGTAACCTGCTTCGCTTCTTCTTTAGGGTCAATAACGGTTTTTCTTTTGCCTTCGCGAAGGAAAAAACGAATTATCTTTTGTCCCTTAGGATTTAACTCATGAAACTTACCTTGTAAGTACCAAAGCCAAGTTTTCTTGCTTCTGAATGACATGTAGACCTACAAACACGTCTTCCAACAGCCTCACTCCAGAGTACACTCAACGCTCCGTAGTTAGCACGCCTGTTAGACTTGATAATTCTGGCCAAAGCTTATCTATCAGCGTCTGTTAATTTGGACTTTTTCACATATCGGGGCTTTTGGGGGGCTGAACCGTTTGATTTGTACATTTTTACAGTATTTCGAACACTGTATCTGGATATGCTGAGCAATATTCCGATTTCGCCGTTTGATTTTCCGGATTTGTGCAAATTAATGATAATTGATCGAATTTTTTCATCAATTGCCTTTCCCCTGCCCATTATTGACAACAATTGCACTATCAATTAACTGTACTCCAATCGAAACATCAGTCACCGTCATTTCCGTCAAAAAAAGTGTTGTCTCCATAGTCGCCTTACTACTACTAATACTCATCGTTAGTAGTACGTGGGTAATGGAATGCAAGAAAACTACATTTTTTTAATACTTTCGATTTTTTATGAGACAACACGCTCCATTGAACCCAGATCTCTCCTAAAGTCCTCTACATAGCATATTTTGTCTTAGATATTACATTGTAGCAGCTGGTTTTGCTCCTTGAGCAATAAATGCCAACAACACTACAAATTTTGTGTGTGGGCCAACTGAAGCTGGACGGGGCTCGTATACCTATATCAACTGTATAAAGCTAAATTAGCCAAGCAAGCAATCCTGATCCAATCAATCTGATTCCTGAAAGTAACCTCAATGGATTGGTTTGGTGATCTTTGCCATATGTATAATCTAATAATGCCCTGGAGACCTATTTCAAACAATAAAACCATATAGCACATCAGAAATTTCGTTTTCTGGCACCAGCTTAGTTTGTGTTATGCATCAGTTGTTAATAGATGTTAATAGTAATGATGATCATTTAACTTGGCCTCATTTGAAAGATATACGGATAAACACGCCATGAAGTTGTTTATTCTATTATAATAAAGAAATTTCGAACAATTAAATACATTTTTTTAAATCATAATAAGTCAAAATAAAAATATATGCTTCTAATGACTAATGCATATGTAGATATTTATTAACGCATGTTAACGTAAAAGCTTTATTCATAATTTGATGGTTATTAAAATAACAAGAAATAATACCATGTATACCTACATCGTTAACAAATCTACTACAAGATTTCTTGAAACTGCTTAAATTAGCAACTTGTTTGGCCATGTCAAGCGACTCATTATACAGCGTGTCCACCTAGTGTATGGACGGAAGACAATTCCTGAGCAATTTAGAGAAAAAGTTTTCAAATAAAAAAATATCCAAGATAAGTGTTTCCCCTACCCTTCTCCTTCTTCTTTCTTCTCGTGCTTGTTCTTCTTCTCCTCTATATTTTTCTTCGCTTTCTCCCTCTATGGCACATCCTTCGCCTTGTTTAATTCAAACATTCAGTTGATTGAAATTGATGATTTTAATAATCACTACTGTTTGACTGATTTAATCAAGATTAAGATTTTTACAATAATGGTGACCTTAGCCATGATTGGAATTTTTAGTCGACTAAAACAATCAACTGAAAAAATAGTTTAATTGCACTCAGCACTAAAAAAAATATGAAGAGCATATTTTTATTTTATTTAGCGGATGAATATCAATAAATAATGATATGACCAACAATTTACCGTTGGAAGCACTTATAATTATACAAAAATCAAGATTGTCGTATAGGTACATCTAATATGGTAGCATTTTTTATTCAATTAATGTGTTCAAATTAATTACCTTTAATCAAATTCAAAGAAAAAGTAACATCCTGTACATATAGTTACAAAACTAGTACTGCTTAATTTTCTCATGCCTATAATCATAAACAGCTGTATTAGTTTCGCTTTGAAACGTGGCCTTTCCGTAGATTTGTGTCACTTTTTAAACAACATTTAATGTTATGTGGATTCAGCAGTAATGGCATTTTAATGTCCAGATTAATTGTCCGTGATATTGAAATACGCATGTTTTACTTGGAAATTTAGTCATAAAATGTATCCAAGGATGTTATTTAATAGTAATTATTTGTGTACACCTTAGGTTTTATAGCAAACACGAGGTATCGGCACACTTTGCACTATACAAAATATTTCCACTGTCAACGACCAAATTTTTAGTTGAGGTTTCGAATTTCAAGTAAAAGTGAAAAAAATCAATTAGATCTTCAATGAAACCGACGCACTAGTTTTCATTCCTGAATAAAATATTATTTCTTAAACAGGCATCCTCTTAACCGGACATTGACAAAATATTAGATCCCATGGAGTTCTAACATATCTCTCTTGTGCGAACTGATGCTATTGTAAATACATAAGTTGGGGTTTCCCTAAATATACCATATGCCCAAGAACGTGGTAAGGAAATTAAGTACTTAAACTTTGCGACACTAGAACAGTGAAACCCTTCACTATCAGACTTACCACGACAATTCAATAAAACTGGATGTACATTTCGATAGCTAAGCTACGTCTAGCAGTGATACAGAACTAAAGAACATGTAAAACTATACTAATTTAGACACATATAAATATATACAAATTTATGATTTGGCAGTTAGAAATTCATAATTATACATAAAAATTTGTTTTAGAACTGATGTCCACAACATTTCAACTCACTGCCGCGGTAAAATTTCACCTCCCTGCCATCAACTGGCTCTTTTTGAGAGATCATTCAGTTCCAATATTTACAAGAAATACGATAAATTACCCAATGATATAAAAATATTGAAGTTGCAACCTCTGACGTGTGATGTATGCAGATATCTCTAGAGCATGTTTCTCGCTCCGTGCGTGTTGTATTCTTCTTCAAGTAATTTATCAGTTGCATAACTCCTTAAACTGTGCGCCGAAAAGAAATTGTGTGATTTGTTTTTTCTTATAGTTTGTAGGCAATTATTGTATACAAAACTATATACATTTATGGTCAGGAAAAGCCGTTATCTGGTCCCCAGCATGAGATTTCATACATAAAAGCATTTAATTTTACTTTATTTTATTATTGTCTAATCAAGGACACTTGGTTATTTGTGTACATTTATTTTGTCCCCTCTATGGGCAATGTATGAAGTAAATGCATTAATTATTATTAGACGCGTTCATTGAGAAAATTGAAGTCAGCTTACTAATAAACGAGTTTTAGTTTCATTAATATATTTGGCTTCTATCGGTGAATTATGAAATTCCAAAGAAAATTATAAGTTTTAGTTTCGTCTGATGTACGATCACTATTTTCCTAGCGTTCTTAGCGCAGTAGTAGTAGTATGGTTATGGTTATGAACAATGCGAGGCAGATATGGATCCCATAGCATTTAGGTCACAATAGACCCATTATGTATACTGTCTATGCTTTTCATAAAACGCAGACATAGGATGATGTATGGATGGTTCTGGGTCGTGTACCGTCATGCCTGAACACCTCCTGTTCGCTTCATCATTACCAGGATTTCCATTGTGGTGCTTATATACATATTACGAAGAAACACATTCATCGCTGTCGGACTGTTGGTGTATCGAGGATGGGTGGAATGTTCTCATCCTCGCTTGATCTGCCCCGGGCTCTAAGATCGGCAATCTGCTGTAAGCAAGTAGAGTCTGCGGTGTATTCCACCAGGTCTTATGACTTCGTTCTTCTTTATATCATTATATAGCCGCCGGATCATGGCCAACGCCACTTCTTCGACAAGTAAATCAAGAAACAGCGTGATCTCCATTGTCGCCGTTGGTGTAGATCTTAATGCGCCCGTGATACTTAGGCAAACGGGCCTTTGTATCTGCAAGTTTTTTTTAATGCGACCGGGTTTCCTACGTTAGGTTACCAAGCGTATGTTAGCATTGGTCTGATAATTGCAGTGTAAATCCACATCATTACTCTGGGGGAAGGGTCTTTCCCAGGATTCTGTGGCACTGTCTAAACGCAATATTAACTTTGTTGATATTATGATCAATATGCGAGCTCCACGATAACTTCTTTCGAGAATAATACTAAGGCATTCGACCTACGAGCCGAAGCTAAATGGTAGTGAAGGTGCTTTCGCCTTACTTATCTTCCTTTTCCTTATGTATAGGACTATCTCCGTCTTAGTTGGATTGACGGATAATTCGTGGTCCTTGCACCAGAATTCAACACTTCTTAGGACCACTCGCATACGTTCACAAAGTATGCTTTTATATTTACCGCCTACCAATATCGTCAAATCATTTGTACATCTATCTTACTTAGAATTTCAATAAATGGAAAAACATGAATGTATGTACACTGGAAATGCAACGCCGAGAAATTTGTTTTTATTGACCCGCAGGGGGACAGACATTACAATTTTTATGACATTTTCTTAATATACAGCGCGGGCCGAAAGTGTCCCCCCCCCCATGCTAACTTTTGAACAATAGGTCGATTTCTATTGAAAGTGACGTTAACTTTCTTTTTTTAAATAGAACCCCCTATATATTTTTTAGGTTTTTGGAAAGGTCATCGAAAGACGAATCCAACGGTACCACATATGTTATACTTTAACTTAAGAAATATGACGACATGCATCAATAAAGGTTTTGGTAATCTGTTTTCGTTGTTACGCAAAGTTGGCTAGAAAAGAGCGCCAAATTGTTTCTTGTGACACCAGACTGATCTAAGGAGCTCGTTGCTAAGCGAAGTAATCATAATAATTATTATGATTTGATAGTTTGACAATTGTCAAACTATCAAATCTCAATTACAAAAGCGTAAATTATTCTTATTATTTATTGTTGTTATATCCTGCATTTGTCATATGTTCCTTCTCTGTTCTCGTTATTATTTTTTGCAACCACTGTGGACAACACTAAATGCCCGCGATTAGCTTCTTAATTAATGGATTGGCGAAGTTCTCCTTGAGTAAAAGTAGGTAGAATAAAGTGCTAAAATTCATAAAAAATTTAACTATTTACAACGGTTACTCTTCTATAGAGGTCGATCGCATGCTTAGGAAAGTCCAACATATGTAAGCTTTATGTCAGAAATTCCACGACTTTAATCCCAACAGTGACTCGCGATAAGAAATTTGTGAAATTTCCCTTCCGTAGAGTATTAAAAGGTATTAGTGAAGTTTTTAAGGGACAAGAGATGAACGTATGTTTCAGTTCGCGAAATACACTCAAAAATCTTCTTGGCAATTCAAAAGATAAACCGAACATAAGAGAAAGGTCGGAAATTTACAAAATTGCATGTGGTGATTGTGATAAAGCCTATATTTGTCAAACGAAAGGAGCGATAGGTACTAGATTCAATGAACACATCAGGTGTTACAGGTACGGGAAGATGGAAGCGTCAAGTGTAGCACAACACATAAACGATACCGGGTATAACATTAAATTAAAAAACCTAAAATTGATTAAAAATGTGATTTCGCCGGGTGAACAGGACGCCTATGAGGCTATTTACACAAATAAGAATGCAAACCTAATCAATAAAAAGAAGGGACCTTTACACTTTTCCTGTCTTTTCGATTTATTACGATAAAGAGGTCATTTGATTTATGGTTGTGCTATAACAAGAGACATCGATCCTCTCGTATATTCCGCATATGTCCAGTATTTAGTTGAGGGGTATAGACGAAAAGAACACAAATTTGACGGATAGAAAGGACATAACCGTTGTTTCACTCGATTTTTAGTTTTATTAGGGTGGGATGGCCACATGTCTTGCGTTGCGTGATGACAAGACCCTTTTCCGCCTGTTCTCCTTATTTTAACATGTTTCTTAGTCTAAGGTTCAAAAGTAGGTATTTGTATTTTTTTTTTAATTCTTCGCTGTGGACGGTTTTTTTCAGTAATTAATTACGTCGGAAAAAAATTCAAAGGAAAAATTATAGATTAATATTGTAATTGATTTGTTACTTCAATCCTTCAATTCACTTACATTCGTTTCTGGAAAAGCCTAAGAATGGCGTTAATTAATTATCATCTACGTGTTTATTTAGTCATACGAAACCTTTTGGTTGTTCTCAAAATTAATTTCCTACAAATAAATATTTTCAACGACATTTATTAACAAGATGTGAAACATATTGCTAAGGCCGCTAATAAAGAGTTCTCGTTGTCATTGAAAATAAGAATATTTTAGAAAGCAATATTTTCGTCCGGTTTACAAAATAAATTTATTAAGAAAATAATTAGCAAAATTGTTTCTTCGCATTTTGCGAATGTTGAAGTTTTCAAAAACCGATATATTTGGTTCAGAGAACGAGCACGTGTCACAACGTTTTTAATCGATAGTTGGATTTGCGATGGATTCATCAGTTATCGTTTTTGTTTGTATTGATGAATTGAGTCCACCAAATATCAAATTTTTCCACCTGCTTTTAAAGTCGGTGGATGGAAAGTAGGAAAGTTGTCAAATGCCAGTTTGATTATTATTACTATAGATTTTTCATGTCTACAAGTCATTGTAAATCCATCGTAAAACCGTGATTGGTGGAATTCATCAATCAAATTTCTTGAATAAAAAAACGTGTCGAGCCGGCCGGGGCCTACATAAATCTCAAAATTTTAGAACATTCTATTACAAAATATGCATATATTTATTGATTATTTTAGAAATACTTCACACTGCGTGCAATTTTCCCGACTTTTCTGAAGAAATAATCGTTTCTAAAATACTGTAAGTCAAATAAATTGCTGTACCTATACAGAATTTTCACACAATAACTGTTCAAATATCTTGCACTACAATACCATAATTTATAATCTCCTCTAATATTTCATTTATTGATTTTATTTAATAATATAATGAAATGAATTATTATAACAAAGCAATTGGGAATTGTTTTCATCATAGGAAAAAATAAAAAGCATATACATGTGGAAAAATTACATTAATGAATAATGATAGACTCTACAACGCTTTGTTCTGTTGGAAGAGTTTTCCAGAAGGACGATTATACGTTTGGTTTGGTCCTACTGGAGGGACTCACCCTCCTTATGGCACGGTCCTTCTAGCGGGACTATGGGAAAACTGATACGTCAGCACTTTCAGAAACGCCGTTGGAATTTGAACACCGCAAAAAATAAAATGAAATACATTTTACTTTGTATTACGGCTACGTTTAGATTATAGGATTGCATTACGCACATGAGTTGAGACGGTTCACCATACTAGCAATACTAGAAGTGCTTCAAAATTGAGCGTCGAAGTAGTAGAACCGCGAATAAGTTCTGTCCTTCCGGTAGGATCCTGTACAATTAACATCGAAACATCGAAATAAGAGTATATGCTGGGAATCTTTAGGCCGAGGTGAAAGAATTGCATATTTTAACATTCTTAAAGACAAAACCTACTTATTTATGTTTAATCCTGTAGGCTTAGGTGACATTCAGTATACCACAAACACAATGTCACTGTTCTAAAATAAAACGCATAACAGTACAATTTTCGTGCCATTTAATCTCATCATAAGTATACAAACAACTACAGCGTTCGAATCACTTACAACCAGTCGTTATACCGGGTGTCCAGGATAACATGAAGTACATGGGTACATTGGAAACCGTTAGAGATACAAGGTCGGTTAAATAAGGAAAAAGTTATGCATTTATACGGCTAAGTACAATCTGGGACTACATTTTTAAAAATCCATTCCGTTACTGAGATACAGGGTGAAAACCAAAAGTGTGCGTTTTCTAAAAACCTTAATATTTTCTTTATTATAAAAAATACATCATCAAATTTTCAACATAGACTCACTGGATTCTTTGCGCTTGTACCCAACTTTTGTTTTTCTTATGGGGGACATATTGGATTTTTACATTTTTGAAATGGTCATAAAAAATGCTTTTCAATTATGTATAACATCCCTATGTTCAATGAGAAAAACTATGAAAAATAGCAAAATTACGATTTGACCGTAGTAGGCTGGCAGCTATCCATACATTTATTAAACAATCGCAACGGCTCTGAATTTTCTAACTGTCAAACAGTCTTTGTGGTGTAAAAAGTCAGTAATTTGTGATTTTAAAATGGATCGTTTTTCGAACAGAAATAAATATGATATGTTGGAGTGTTTTATTCTCTGTCGGAGAAATGATGAGATCGCCGCAGAAATGTATTTCAATAAATACCCAGAAAGACTTCAGCCTGGTAGAAGCAAGTGGATTGAAAACCCAGGACCAGTAAGGTGGCCTGCTAGATCGCCGGAACTCACGCCTCTCGATTTTTTATGGGGCTATTTAACAAATTTGGTGTTCTCGAGATCCTATGAAACCGTAGAAGAACTACGTCGGGCAGTTGAAGCAGGTGTAAAAGGAATTGGTCCAGACACAATCAGGCAATCATGCGAGGCAGTCGTTAAATGTTGTAGATTGTGCCACACGAAATACTACGGATAAATCGTGATTTTACTATTTTTCATAGTTTTTCTTCATTGAACATAGGGATGTTATACATGGCTGAAAAGCATTTTTTATGACTATTTCAAAAATGTAGAAATCCAATATGGCGCCCATAAGAAAAACAAAAATTGGGTACAAGCGTAAAGAACCCAGTGAGCCTAAAATTTTTCTAATGCCATTTTTGAGGTCCTCATTACCAAGTACCCCTAAGGGAGAAGCATACAGTGCATACAGACTGCAAAATACTAGCAACTGGAGATCCCACAGTGGATCTGGGCACACCAGAATAGAAGCAGTAGTAACAAACCCTATCTATGATATGGGTAGTGATACAACAATCTCCAGGATCTCCTACGACAAACCTTTCAAAGTTTTCTTGAATTGGGAAGAATGGAGGGATGGAGAGGGGAGAAAACCAAGAACACTAGTCTGGTACACAGATGGGTCCAAAACGAGCACTACATTTGGCGTTGGTGTATATGAGGAAAACCAGGGATACAAAGTATGTGTATCACTTGGGCGATACACCACGGTATTTCAAACAGAAATATATGCTATACAAACCTGCGCGTGGGAGAGTCTGTGTCGGCGACCGCAGGGTGAGACGATTTGCATTCTCTCTGACAGTCAGGCAGCCTTAAAGGCACTAGCATCTTATCGCATAACCTCCAAACTAGTATGGGAATGCCTGCAAACCCTAATGGCTCTGTCTAAACACAACAAGGTCACACTGGTGTGGGTGCTAGGGCACAGGGGCACAGCGGGCAATGAAATTGCAGACCAGCTAGCGAGGGAAGGTTCAAAAATGAATTATATAGGCCCTGAACCGGATCTAGGTATTACCAAGAGTGCAGTGCGTGGTGCAATTAATGAGTGGATTATAACACAACACCAATTAAATTGGAAACATGCAGCTGGACAAAAGCACAGCAAACGGATGATGGGAAGACCGTCGCAACATCTGACTGCTGACCTGCTTGAATTAAGCAAGATACAGCTTAGAGCAGCAACATGTCTATTAACAGGACATGGCTGTTTGAGAGGCCACTTGCATAAGTTGGGGATCTACAAAGATGAGCCCTTATGTAGACTTTGCAATGAGGAGGAGGAAACAGCCCCTCATATTATTTTCGAATGTGCAGCGTTAGCTCAACGCAGATTCGCTATGCGAAGCACAATTGAACTACCAATGGAGAAAGATTTACTGCATAGGCTCTTAAACCTGATTGCGGGAACTAACCTGTTTAAGTAAAACAAAACCGAAGCAGGAATAATAAAATAAGGTACTAAGCTTCAGTGTTAGGGATGTAAAGACCAGCCCTGCTCTGGTAGAAAATCAATCAATCATCAATTAATCAAGTACCCCTATGCTGAAAATTTGATGATATGTATTTTGTATGATAAAGAAAGTATTAAGGTTTTTAGAAAACGCACACTTTTGGTTTTCACCCTGTATCTCAGTAACGGAATGGATTTTTAAAAATGTAATCCCGGATTATACTTAGTTGTATAAGTGCGCAACTTTTTCCCCATTTAACTGACCTTATATCTCTAACGGTTTCCAATATACCCATGTACTTCATGTTATTCTGGACACCTGGTATACAAGTGTCTCAACTTTGTAAAATTGCGCCTGTTGTGTCAACTGCAGGAAGCTAAAATTTTAAAAATACATACGTAATAGTCATCACAGAGTATCTTTCAAAAACATTTCTTTGTATACAGGGAGATCGATATGTAGCAAACTTGACACTTACTTGGTTATTTTAAATTGAACAGCTTGTATATTATTACGTATTTGGTTTCTCCATCTGGAAATAATATGGATTTCATATGTCTATTTCTAACAGATTTGGAGATATTTATAATTTTGTTTTCGATCAGTCAAATTTAGATACATCTATTTTGTTCCAAAAATCCGAAATTCAAATATATTTTACCCTAAATTTTTACAGAATTAAATTACATACCCGGCTTCATCTGGATATTGTATTAGAACGCTTTCGAAATATATAGGATATTCAGTATTCAACACCAAAGTTCACCAAATTCAAACACCAAAAACGTTTTCTTTTTAGATATTTTTATATATTTCTCTGTATCCACCGTGTCGGAAACATACATCTCTAACGTTTTTGTATATGATGCATATATCTAACACTGAAAGTAAAAGAGATATCTACAGTTAAACGCGAATCCTGCATTTCAGTATTGCATCCAAGTGGAAATTGTGAATCAATATGTTTTGTTTACTGTTGTTACGGTAACCAAACTATATTAACACCAGAAACCATTGGGATACATTTTCCAAGTACAAGACTCGCCTTTGGCTACAAGTAGCTACTTGGGCTCAAAATTTTGAATCAGTAGTTTAAAAACGTCACTGTTAGTATCAACTGTTTACCGTTGTGATGTGATGGAAACCAAACAGTGCTAACACTTGAAACCACTTGGATGCAATATCCAAGATTCTCGATTAACTGTAAAAATCTCTTTAACTTTCAAGTTGGACATGCATCATTATACAAAAACGTTAGAGATATGAATTTCCTATACGTTGGATACAGAAAAAGTATATGGCGCTTTAAAAAAATGACCTTTCAGGTGTTTGAATTTGATAATGTTTGGTGTTCAATACTGAACACCCTGTATATCTCAAATGCGTTCTAACACCATGTCTAGATAGGAGCAGGTATGTAATTGAATCTCACAAAAGTTTACGCCAATGTGTTTGCATTTCGGATTTTTTGAAAGAAATAGATGTATCTAAATTTAGGCAGGTGAAGACAAAACTAGAAATATCTCAAAATCTGTTAGAAATAGACATATGGAACCCATATTATATTTGTTTATTTCTACTAAGAGAAAGTAGAAATGTAATAATATATATTTCGTTTAAAATAATAAAGTAGCTGCCACAATTCCAGAAGGTTGGGACGCGCTGTACATAAAAAATAAGGCAGTTCCTTGAATTTTTTCCCGTATAGTCTACAAAGGCTACTGATTACACTGATTTCTCTATAGCAACTGGGATCCCTTTTTTTCCCTTTTTTGAATATGGATGTTGCTTCCATTCTTTTGGTATTTGTTTTATTGATAGACAAGTGTTAAATTTTCTTATACAAGGTTCTGTCAGTAGGTATAGTTTGTATCTTTCGTTTGTGACGAACCATCCCGTTTCGCCAAATTTAAAGACTTTTATTCTGGAAAGAACCAGGAAAATTATCTTAATTTTTACCTGTATCATTTAGTCTTTAAATCTTTGTTATAAGTTGTAAATTCACATTTCTTTTAATCATTGTTTTAAATTCTAGAATCATTTATTTTGTCCTCCAGTATACTGTACAAATGTTACTACTTATGATGTACGTTAACGCATATTGCGTAAGCACGATAGTTACGGACTCTGTGATGAGTAAGGTTCGACAAACGAGTGCAACGTCAGGGTCGTATCGCGCAAAAGTAGGTACTTGAGATACAGTATTATTAAAAAATAATATATTCTTACCTTTTCTTGACGTCTTGATGTCCACTGCGACAAAATACTACTGCCCCAAGACGTCAATAAAAGGTGAGAATATATTATTTTTTAATGATACTGTATCTCACGTACCTACTTTTGCGCGATACGCCTTTGATGTTGCACTCGTTTGTCGAACCTTAGTGATGAGCGCTCGCCGTTTGCATGCAAGGTCACACTACGTAGATAAACAAAAACGAGTAAATTTCGCTATAAAAGGCGTCCGAATCCGCGTACATTTGTCTTTCTCCTGGTTCACGCTGCGAAGGAATAACCTCTCCGACATTTCATGATAGCGTGGTTTGGGCTATCTATTGTGGAATTTCGACCGAAATTATTCAAAGTCTGTTCTGTCGATATTTCGTGATAGCGTGGCGTAAGCTATCTATCGCGAAATCTCGACAGCCGGTTCATTTAAAGTACGTTATCGAGAATTTTGTAAATGTTATACCGCAACATAAAGTTTAAAGACCCGTTTAAGCTCTGCCGAACCTTTAACTAAGAAATAGAGCGAATTTATTTTCAATTAACTATTTAACCCGTTGCGTATATATTTGTATATGAACTTTATTTTGCTTTATCAGAGGATTTTATTTTGTTTAATGAGGTTATGTAAACAAAGTATTGTCAGTGTACTCACATCTTTTCCTGATTAATTGTTACTTTTGACACTTTTAACGCTACCCCCTGAGTTAGTGCCGGCTATGCACGCGGTGTCAATTATTCCGATATTCACTTAACTTTTCTTAATCACTAAAAGCCGTAAGCATCTAATAACTTTGTTTTAAAAGGAAAAATAAAAATTAAACCACTTAAAGTGCATGCTATAAATCTGATATATGCCAGATGAAAATCCCATGACCACTAGCGACATCCCAGCAACAGAAAATCAGACTATATTATGAAGTAGGTAATATAGTTCCCTTGTTCACTAAGTATAAGATCTTAGTGTTTAAAATAAGAGAAGTTAATGTTGTATATGTTATTCCCGTCTGAATCACTAAGTCATATCAAATTGATTAAAAAAATTGTCTAAAAGTAAAACTGTCACATATTCTTTGCGCGACAATCTCTCGTATATAATCCAGAGATGGCACGAGCGAACCGAGTCCATCACATATAATTTGGCACCTTATTAGAGAAGTCCAGGTTATTACACGTTTTCAATTGTTTGGTTGTTGCATTTTAC
This sequence comes from Dynastes maya, assembly GCA_029619315.2. Lineage (NCBI taxonomy): Eukaryota > Metazoa > Arthropoda > Insecta > Coleoptera > Scarabaeidae > Dynastes > Dynastes maya. Next base: position 39,882,648 of record JAROYE020000001.1, read on the forward strand.
TTCTTGTTGTGTGACTTTTTTAATTTGAGTTGTATACGGCCATATAGTTTTAAGTTGTAACATATAGTGTTCACAGCCACAATTTGGTCCTCGTTTAACTCGCCAATCTTGTATCTTCATTTTCAAATTTTGTCTCACTAAGAAGTAATCTATAACGGATTTTTGATTCAGTGAAAGTCTTTCCCATGTATATTTATGCATGTCTTTGTGACAATAAAACGTGTTCAATATTCTTAGATGGTTTTCTTCACAGTATTCTATCAGCAATTCTCCTGAATGGTTTCTATCATTCTCTCCATATTTCCCCACCACTTTACTATCCCTCACAGATCCAACCCTCCCATTGAAGTCTCCTCTTATGATGACTTCTTGATGCCCGTGAGTTCTTGATATTACTCTTCTTAGGTCTAGGTAGAAATCTTCTTTTACTTGCTTTGCAGAGTCGCCTGTAGGCCTATATACACATATAACTACAGTTTCGTAGTTTTCCGAGTGCTGAGGTGCTGACCCAACGCCTCAACACCCATACTTGGAGGACCAAGTTTTTTCTTTTGGGGTGTACTCCCTTAGCCGAAAGGGTACCGGTTTGGAAGCGCCGAAAACTCGCTTTTCGTCCTACCTCGTTAGCTACAGTGTTTTACGACTACAATCAGGGGGCCCTACGTGAAAGTGAGGTTAAGACTGGTTGACAGAGCCACTAAGAAAGTCGTGGAGGCCTCTCTCGACATTTATCTGAGTTCTTATTCGGCAACATACTGCTATCGAGACCATATCAACCCTTCACTCCCAGAATTTTTTCTAATTGCATTTATTTTTAGTCGAAGCATTAGAGTTGATAACAAAATAAAAATGATCTCTAAAAATTATAAAGGGTCAACAAAAATATACTTGATTATATAATTATACTGTATAATTGATTTGGACTATCATTAAAGTTTTGACTTTAACTTTCTTATATCAAATGGAACAGCTTGTATTCATTATCGTATTTAGATTCTAATTTTAATTACTTATAAAATTGTAAACCCTCCTAAAACTCCTAAACTTATTTTATATTTTCTTAGTAATTTAACATTTTAAATTTCGAATATTCATTTCTTGAAATTTATTTTATGAAACTAGGCTTTGACGGAACTGACGTTACTATTACTGCTAACAAATAGATGATATTTGTTAGTCCAACTCTTCAACTGGTTTTTCTTTCATACTAATTAAAAAGAGATAAACTATAAATAACAAATACATACTTTATTGAACAAATAACACACTTCAATGTAAAAAAAAACTAATGTTTGAACAAGTGTTCAAAATGATGTCCATCATTTTCAATGCAAAAGCGAACTCTTTCTTGAAATGAGTCACTTTAAACAAATTATCTGGCGTTATAGAACGAAATGCTGTTCTTATTCGGTTTTTCATATTGCCGGATTTGGTCGGCGGTATATCATAAACAATATCTTTGATATATAAGGAAAAATCGAGACTCGTTAGGTCTGGGGACCTTGCTAGCCAATTTTGTGGACCTCCGTGTCCTATCTATCTATTGGGAAATTTCCTATCTAATTCTCTTTTGGATATTAACTGGTATATTTTCCAAAAGTGCAGGAAAAATGGTTTTTATAAATCCAAGAATCTTGGAAACTTATTTAAGTGGTCATTAAAAAAGTATGGACCTACCATACGCGTTCCATTATTCCATCCCAAACGTTAGCAGATCATATGTGCTGACAAAACCTACTTATTCGATCGAAGATTCTAAAAAATAATTCGAAATATTCGAAATTGAAAATGGTAAATTACTATCTAAGAAAATATAAGATAGAAGTATAGGAAATCTTAATATAATGTTATAAATGTTTAAAATTAGAATCTAAATACAGTAATGAATACAGGGTGTCCCATTTAATATAAGGAAGTTATTTGATAGTCCAAATTAAAAGTGTATTTTCGTCCACTCTGTATATCTTTTAGGGATAGTTTTTATGTTATCACCAAGTTCAATGCTTCGACTAAAGAATAAATACAATTAGAAATATCTAGCTTAGATACGTAAAACAGGCGTGCTACTTAAATTTTGGTTTACGTTTTCAAGAATAGTTAAATGTCTCAAAAACTTGCTTTCATTTACTATCAACATACGCAATAATATACAGGCTATTCCATTTAAATTTTCACAACTTTCGGGTGTAACTTTTTTCGGGTTCTCCTGTATATATCAAAACAATTTTAAAACTAGCTTCCAATCAACCTACATAGCTCTTAATGAAAATATTTTGCTGTTTTTCGTATGTAAACTGATGCGAATGTGGTGCGCCAGCCTGTATAATTTAATTTTAATAGTACAGACATCAAAATTACGAAAACGAAACGATTTAGTCACATTTCAGAAAATGAACACTTCCCAAAAAATAAAAAGTAAGTGAAGTACGGATGACATCGATATTATCAATTTTTATTTACTGCCTAATTATTCAAAATACTATATTAGGCATTTTCATTGTTCAGTGTAATAACTAACTTTTAATAACTAACAAACAATGCCATTGGCAAGTCTTAACGGCACTTGAATGTGTTAAGACCCATCCGATCAAAAAAGTGTTGCTTACCTAATGTAATAACCTAATTGACGTCAGTTGACTTGTAAAACCAATATATTTACTAAAAAAACTAACTACTTATACGTACAGCTAAATGCGTATTTGTAAAGTTAATTAAACATCTTTATTTAGGAAAGCATAATTGTAAGCTACTGAATAATATAATTGCTGGCACTAACGCTATATACCTAGGATAATAAAACTGCTAATAATTACTAATAATTGAATACTAATAATTAAATAAAATAATATACATGTTTAGCAATTAACTTTTCTTTAAATAACAATCTACGAGATAGGCGCCATAAGTTCCCGGTCTGACAGGCTTATACAGGTTCGACGTGTTCAAACTCCGTTGCGTCATAGTTACACATGTGCGAGGCCTACACGATATATATTACGGCTGGAAGAGTAGTAGTTTTTAGTAACCAGCCAGACAACGTGACTAGTGTATGAAAATGTCTCACGTAACCAAAATTGAGTACCGCGCGTCAACAGCATATATACGTCTTTGCAGCATAAATTGAGGGACAATATTCGGGCAAAACAGTCGAGGAAAACTGACAAAGAGTGTTCTATTATTGCACAACAATGCACCCGTCCATGCTGCCGCCATTTCACAAACTGCCATCCGCGAATGTAGCTTTGAAGAATTGGAACATCCACCGTATAGTCCAGACATGCCTCCAAGTGATTATTATTTATTTTCTCATTTAAAGAAAGACCTTAGGGGACGTCGTTTTAAGGACAATAGTGAGTTGCGAGCAGCTGTAATACAACATTTTGACGGAAAAACTTAAAATTATTCTTACAACAGTATAGAATTATTAATTGATCGTTGTAATAAATGTGTTGAAGTTAGGGGAGATTATATTGAAAAATAAAAATTGTTATAATTTACCAAGTTTATTTTTTCTATATCAGGCCGAAAATTTATGGCGCCTACATCGTATATACTACAACTGCATACATTGAACTTCATTAGAAAGAGTTAGATTGCAGTATGCCTGCGTGATTCAACAGGGAACACGTATGTATCTACACATACGTATATGCCGAAAATTTCTCGAGCTCTTCTGATTATCAAGGATACAATACTGGGTAAGGCACCCAAGAATAAAATAATATCCTCAATTGATCAGTTCTAAGGTTTCGCAATCTGTTTATTGCTTCTTCAGAGAAACCAAAATGTGAGTGTCGTTGGCAAGAACAAAAAGAGAAAAAGTTTGAACAGCAACCCTGGGAGACCTGTATGTATGTATGTAGATGATTTGTAAAGGTAAGCGATCGATAGTTTTACTTTTCTCAGCATTGTGAGACATCAAAATTAGTACCTACGTTCATTTTGAAGTTCGTCGTGGAAACTGTTAAAAATAACATAATCTATGTATAAATGTCCATCAAAAACTTTACGCTCATTATCTACAAGCATATGTTCCTATAATTTATATCTTGCGTTGCTTCATAAACTTCAAACAAACTATAATTTAAACTACGAATATGAGTGTAATATCTTGAGCCCAGGTATTTATATGTGGAATTATTTTATTACTAATAATATTACTCGATAGTTATTCGAACCCATGTATGTCTTTCTAAAACTATTGAAGTTAAAAGTCATAATATAATGTAGCATGTGAGGCAAATGCATACCAAATGGAAAATTTCTTTATAGTTAGAATTACACTGTTGGTAAGAAAGAAGCCCCTGCGTTCTTTGAAACTAAATTTTAGCCAATCATATGTAAAACTATATTGCTGATTTAGCAGTGCTCGTAAGAATGGGGTATATCCTTATTTGTAAGTATATCGATTAATGTTGCGAATAAAAGTTATTTAGAATATTATTTTGTGTACAAATAGAAATTTATCAAAAAGAACGCTACCAAAGACAGATTTTTTTTTTCTAAATATAGTAAGTAGTTTGCAAATTAAATGTTGCCAGAAAACATTGCCCGAATAATCAATAAGTGATTTATAAAAAAAAAACAATTTATGATTTACTAGAAATATTGTAAAATAGGGAAATATTGTAAAACAAATTCCAATTTTGTTGAAATTATCTTAAAATGCACATATAAAACAACTAAATTAATTGGAAAAAATAACTTTTAGCATTCATTTTGAAGAATATTGAATATAATCTGCGTAAATAGATATTTACACCGCAACGGACGAATCTCGAAGAAACAACTCTGGAGACACCCATTAGGATTATCTGTAGATATATGAGCACATTGCGTAAGTTGTTTACTGTATAATATCTAAATTTTCCAAAATTCTATTTTTTATAAATTACTCGCATTTTTGAGTAAAGCCACCGCACTGACGCCACTGCTAGGGAAACCAAGTGGTGGTCTCTATTGATAATTGATAATGATATGGAAAAAGCGACAGCCTGTATGCACTAAAATTACCGCATGGTATAAAGATCGATTTTAAATAGGCAATACCAAAATTGATTTTTTGATGTCGAAGACAGCTTGATTAATATGCATTCAGTCAACCAAATCGTAATTTAAATGGCGGCAAAGTTATATTTTTAATTTAAAGAAATAATTTTTTTGACATCGTTATTTGATTCAAATATATAATCTATTGAAAAAAATAACCTCAAGTTCGATTTGAAAATGTATCTGTTTGATTTAATATACGTAATATATTTGATTCAACAATACAGTTCTTTTCAAGAACTTCCTCAGTTTGAAACAAATATATTTTTCTTTACCATTTATTTGACTTCACCTTTTAACGGCCGTTCGCCATTTAAAGGTTAAATAAATATGTATTTGTTTAACAAAATATTTGTGGTTTAAAGTATGCTGTTACATTGACAAATATATTATTTTGTTGGTATTATTACTCCACTGAAATAGTTAGTACGATAGATGATGTCTCCTTTTTAGAGAAGAAAGCATCCATTTATGAGCACGCAGGGTAACAATGTGTTAAAAATACACGATCTTTAGAAAAACTTTATTAATATTGTGGATAAATTAACAAAAGTACATAAAGAATAAGCATAATGCCGAAAATTAATTTCCATTTTGCAGTGACGTGGTGCTTTTATTCTTGCAAATAAAACCCAGCTCCCTAAAATACCATTGACTTCTTCTATTACTTTAAGGTGATATCAAGGCCTTCCTAACGATTTACGTGGTAGCAAACAAAAACGGTGAATCTTGAATCTTACAGAGTCTCAAATCTCTTCCAGATTACTCACATTCCCTAGGAGCCTGTAAAGTGAATCTGGTTAGGTTAGGTCTCGATGTCGAAGTTGTATTGATTTTAACAATATTAATAACATCAAAGTTAGGTATAGTGCGCCGATAACTTTAAACAGACTGGAGTATGTCCAAATTGTTATAATATACAGTTATAAAAATGTAGGAATCCTGAAAATCGCGAACAAGTGATAGGAATAACTGTATGGCTAGGTGCTAGAAAGGTGTAGGTATTATGACAAAAAGAGTAAGAGATAGAACAGCAGCTACCTTAACGACTTTATGCAAGCAGGAAATATATTAATAATTAGTTACAAAATATGAAAAAAGAAAGATCAAAGCATTGTTAAATGTGTGGTAAATTGAATCGCAATTTATTTAAACTGCTAACATTGGTGTTACTGGCATTGAAAACGATATCGGCGAGATTTTTGTAATTTTCACTAATCCCTAATACAAACAGGAATTCTGATACTCACCAATCTGTGGAAATTATTTTATTACTTTTTTTAAACAGAAATTTTAACGTTAGTTATCCAATGGTAAAAATATGTTATTCTTGACCTCCATGTGCAACCACAAATATGTGATAATTAAGTACAGGTACCAACACAACAATTACATCAATTAACACACAGTTACAATAACGCTTTAAACACCAACTCACAGATACCTACGAATTCATTTAATCGATTTGATTAAGATTGTTTAGTAAACTGTTAGCGATTAATTACGTTCTTAGTTCTAATATGAACATATAGACGTTATTAAATCCATTATCCTAGTTACCTGTTATTTCCTACATAACCTAAACTAGGACTACGATTGCCGTACTGCGTTCAAGCAGCGGGAATTGCCGTCGACGCGCGAAGTGCACGATTCTAACATACAGAGTCCGCTCAACTAGAGGTTTGTTCGCTCGGGCCGTTACCATCGGTACTAGAAGCCTCACCGCTCTTCGATAACGTCACGCTCGGTAGGCGATGTATCGCCATGCACGATATTAGCCTAAGCGGTAAAGGAATCGCTCTTTTTTTGCATTTCTTCTTTAAGTTTTGAAGGGCTTCCGGTTTAAAGAGGATGCCAGTCGTCAACAGAGCCCTTCTTCGCATCCCATCCGATTTTATTTTGGAAAAACGAACTCTCAAAGCAAAAACTAAACGCGTAATCGAGCACCGTTTTCGTGAAAGATGTATTTGTGGTGGATATTTAATCGACTAATTATTATTATTTGTAATTGTACATGTATTTGGACAAAACTGAGGTTGAAACGATACAGTAGTTGCAATTTTAATCGAAATTTTGTTCAATTTCACGAGAAAATTTACGGACATGCTATTTAACCAGGGTCTTTAATTTCCTATTATGTGGTGTTTTGCCTAATCTACATATCTTTCCTATTATGTGGTGTTTTACCTAATCTATCATTACTTTTCCACAATCATTTTTAAGTAGGGCATTTGTAAAACAAGTTATTATAATTGTTTCAATACGTTCAGTGCTGTGAATATTAAACTCATGTTCAAAATTAATACACCACTCAATGTTTCTGATATATTTTCTATAATTTACGTATTTTCTAAAAATTGTTGGTTCAACAGAACATAATCTAGTAGCTTTATACCACTACAAAGTTATCTTGACATTTCTGGTGAAAATGGCCGCGAGTTAATGTTAAGTTCTGTTAAGTAGTTTTTCTTGAGTCATTACTAGAGTAACGCAAAGTGCGCTGAAAGCCAGTGGCTGACGCATAAAAGTTTACACAAAATAAACATGGCCGGGACAATTCAGTATAAGCGTCAGTATAACTGCGACTCGAAAGCCGATCTGTTGTGTATGCATCTACGCTGTCGTATACTATATCGTAGTTCTACGTTTGTTTTGAAAATGTTTCCTACGTCGCGAAAACGACCAAAGTTGGACACAATAAGAGAATTTATTGCAGAAATGCCTGATTTAAAGTATGATGGCGCTAAAATTCAATGTGTAGTGTGTAAAATAGATTTAATGTGTTGGTCGAAAAGTGATTGTCTACGGCAGGTAAATAGTGCAGGGCATGTTTCAAAAAAAAATTCCACACGAGATTATGACAAATTTAAATTTAATTTATGTGTTTATTGCATGTAATTTACCATTTCATTTATTAAGGAAGAAAGCATACGTTTCGTTTTGGAATGAATATTCGGACTTTAAGTTACCAAGTGAGAGAACATTACAGAGAGTTGTGCCGTCTGCTCCTGAGTATGTCGAGAAAAGAATTAAATCAGAGTTGCAAGATAAAAAACTGTGGTTATGTGTGGATGAAACAACAGATCGAAAAAACATTCTGTGGTTAATGTAGTGGTACGTACAATGGAACCACATCGACCGTCATCCTCCTTCTTACTTGCTTCCAAAAGAGTTAATTGTACTGCCGATGAGATTTTAAAGGTGGTGTTGAACTCATTGACCAAATTTGAAGTTTCAACTATGAGTATGTTTATGAGTGATGGTGCCGCAAACATGCTTGCTGTAGGTCGATCTCTTAAAAAACATTGTGCTAACTTGTTGCATATTACATGTAAAATTCATACTCTCAGTCTCGTAGCAGATAGTATCAGAAAATGTTATCCCGAGGTAGACGCTCTAATAGCACATACAAAAGCTGTGTTTGTAAAATCCCCAAAACGTATTCGGGAATTTCATAGACTATGCCCCGGTATTCCTGAACCACCACAACCTATTCTTACTCGTTGTGGAACATGGTTAGAGGCTGCATTTTATTATCTTAAATATTTTGAGAATATAAAGAACGTGATTTTAGAATTCGACCCAAAGGAAGCTGCGGCTGTCAAGGTAAGCCGCTTGAAATTTCAGGATAGTCAAGTTAAAACAGATTTGGAAATTATTCAGAACAATTACATGGGACTAGCGGATGTGATAGAAAAACTACAAAATCGTTCGGTGTCGTTAGTGGAATCTTTGCAAATAGTGCAATATGTTCACGCACAGCTATGCGCGATAGAAGACGCAAGAAATGTTTGTGTTTTAGAAAGGTTTGAAAGTGTTTTAGATAAAGACTCTGATTTTGGCACATTAAGACAAATTTCTGAAGGTGCGTCAACAGAACCGTTAAGTTATTTGAAAGATTACTTTACTTACGCAAATATAACGTCACTAGATGTAGAACGTTCGTTTTCGGCATACAAAAACACTTTTTCTTCACGCCGCACTCACTTTGCCGAAACAACTTTGGAAACATATCTAATGTTACAAATATTAAATAGACATTATCCACTTTATGATTTCACGGAGGACTCTTAAAACGGTAAGTGTTTGAGCACGTATCACATTTAATTTATTTTGTGTAAACTTTTATGCGCCCGCCACTGGCTTTCAGCGCAGTTGCGTTGCTCTAGCTCATTACAGTTCAAGCATCATTTAAGTTTTTATTACGAGTTTGTTATTTTTTTGCGTGCAAAGTTTAAATTGAAAATCAGGAACTGACAACATAATTTAACCAATGATGAAAGTATAAGAACTTCAATTTTGTTAGATGAAGGACGTGCAATTCGTTATGTGGATAATTCGCTAAACATTAATCATGCGACAGCTAGTTGAATGGTTAGAAGATTCAAGGAAACTGGATCACACTCTAGAAGACATGATCAAGGTAGGGAATGTGTTATAAGTGCAACAGATGATGGTTTTTTTGCAATTGCAAGCTCGCAGAAATAAGCGAATAACAAGCACAGAACTTAGTAACCAGCTTGAAGCAGTCAGAAATTTCAAAGTTTCTGCTTTAACTGTAAGGAGGAGGTTGAGGGAAGTAAGATTGAGCAATAGGAAGCCTGCAGTTGGACCATTACTTACCACAGCACACAGAGCGCAACATTTGAGATTTGCCAGGTATCATACAGATTGAACAGTTGAAGATTAGAAGCCAATTTTATTTTCGGGCGAGACTAGAGTAAATTTAAAAACTCCAGATGGGCGTGAAATGTTTAAAACACAATGCTAAAAGTAAGTTTATGTTTTCTCTGTAACAGAAGTTCACATTTATACTTATGTAAAAATGTAATCCTATAAAATCGCATGCAAAGAATTAATAGGAGTGTGTTTCAATTGCTTGAACTTTTGATCGAACAGTTCGAACAAGACAAATGCGTTTTTTAGTCCAATAAAACGGAAGCTGCGTTTTAAAATTAATATTAATAAAATAAACACAAAAAGTGCCTATTATGCATTTATTGTATTGTTTTATTAATTTATTCATTCATATTTGGTTTTATATTTACTAAATTTTATCTGTAATATAAAACTATTTAACAAAATATTGTAAATATACATAATTTTGTTTAATGGTTTTATACTCTAAATAAAATTTTAAATTAGAAAATATATAACAAAAACTGTACAGTAAACTGAAATAGTACCTGACTACGGACACGTAGTGGCGCTATTAACTTTGCCCGACCAAATAATATTATATTTTCGTTCCTATTAATTCCTCTTGTTCCTTGTTCCACCTGAAATCATTTACTAGTCAAACGCGATTCGATTAGCTAAGAACCATCCGAAACTTTTTTCTGATTGATTTCACACTATGGACCACTTTGGAACAAAGCCACTATGAACAAATATAAATTAGTGATAGAAAATACCGCTCCAGTCACAGAACTTTCCTTTCGCGATTGAGGTACAAAAATACCGCGACAAAATACCGTTACTTTAGAACGATATAGTGATTCTTTGCTTGTAGATATTGTTTAAAAAACAGAGAGTGATTCAGAGTGACTGTAGTCGCCCGTTATGTAGAAGGTATTTTATGGATGGTGACGCCCGTCGAAGGGTAGGGGTTGAGCGAAGTTAACACTAAACAGGAACGTCCCGAAACGTGAACCGCAACCTTTCTGAGGATTGTCGACTCTGCTTCGTCTATCGTTTCCATCTCGCGCCATAGCACATCGTTCCGAAGTAAACAAATATTTTGGTATTGCGGAACGTGACAACAAAATACCGACCCACCTCTAATATAAACGTATGATAAAATAATAGAAAATAGAATATGTACTATGCTCAAATATCTATATGACATTCAAAATTTATTTTATAATAAACGTATTCGAATGTAATTTTATAATTTATGGTAGAAGACAATAATTTGAACAGTCGTTTAAAAATAGCAATACCGACGTTTTCAGTATTAGAAATTTTGCTTTATGTCATGAGGCTCATGAGTATGAGAATATGAGAATGATATGATTTCTGTGTTGATCAAAATATGAATTAAGTTTTATTTTGAATGGGATATAATAAGGGATATGTACTACAATTTTTCATAAATAATCATGAAAGTTTGAATTCAAATAATACACTTGTTTCCACAAAAAATAATTCATTTAGCGAAAAGCTTGCGAAAATATCGCCGCTTCACCATTGTGAACAATCGGTTATGTGAATAATATTGTATATTACGAAATTCTATGTCTGCATCTAAACCTTATCACGTTTTGTTGAAATATACCAAAAGAGAAACCGCGTTTTAACCTTTTTAAGCAAATCAAAATTTTTGACGTACGTAAAAAATTTGAATTTACGTGAAAAATGGATTTTGATTTGGATAATGACAGTTTTTTGGAAGAAGATTATTATGCTGCTTTAAATGTACCCAAAAATGTACGTATGCTATCACTCCATTACTCAAAATTGCTATATTTTCTTATAACCTCAATTAGATGTACTTTTTGAATTCGTATACAGGCTACAAAAGAGGAAATAAACAATTCCTATAGACGCTTAAGTCGTTTTTACCATCCAGATAAACATGTTGATCCTAAACAAAAAGAAAAAGCGGAAATTATATTCAATAAGGTTAAAAGTGCATACGAAAGTAAGTAGACGAGCAAATTATTTATTGGCAGTATTAATTACCTTCATGATGCAGTCTTATCTGATCCACATAGACGAGCGATATATGATAGTTTGGGAGTAAAGGGATTGGAGACAGAGGGATGGGAAATTGTACAAAGAACACGAACACCAGCTGAAATTAGAGCAGAATACGAACAGTTAGCAGAAGAACGAGCCGAAAGGAAGAAACAGCAGCAGACTAATCCACATGGTGCTATTACTGTAAATATTAATGCTACAGATTTATTTAATCCTTATGATGATCTCGGACTAAACGACTTAGATATGTAAATGAGAAGCGATTATTATTTCTATGTTTAATTTATTTTTTATTTTAGTATATCAAATGATTCATTATTACCAAATATTGAAGTCTCTGGTATGACTTTCAACCAGTCCGTAGAGTTTCCTTTAACCCAGAAAGATACATGTACCTTGTCTGGTCAACTGCACACGCAAAATGGCACAGGCACTGGTGGCTTAAATCTAAGTTGGCGACATATATACTCACATAAAAGTTGGGGTGAAGTAGAAGTAGTGGCAGGTTAGTCGATATGCTAAAACAAAAAAATATCTAAAAAACAATTGTAATAATTTTTGGAAAAGCTAAATGGCCTGAATTTTTATATGCAATAATCCATAAATCCAAAAATGGTCCAGACCTCACAAAATTCTATATTGGGATTGCCACTGTTACATTGGATTCAGACCTGATGATGTGTTTTTTCAACACAAAACTGGTCGCCTAATTTCCTGATATAGAACTGTGAGATCTGGACCATTTCTTCATTCCCACCTTTCTTATTATATACAATTTTCTATTATTGTATTATAGGTAATGGACCTGCTTTATCTCTAAAAGCATTTAGAACACTTAATAAAAGATTTTTTTGGAACGGTGGTACAATATTACAGTTTACTCCGCAAGGTATTAGGCCTGGTATTATGTCCAGTAGGTATAACCTATTTTGATTACTAAAATAGCGATTTATAGTATTACTTTTAAATATTATTTAATATCTAATTCTTTTTAGCGTTGGCAATGCAAATTGATAAGCATTCTGTAGGTTACTTAACATATCATGGAGGTATTAGGTCTATGGTTTCCACATCAGTAATTAGGGATACAGGTACTATAATCTAGGGTAAAACACCTATTTGTTGGCACACCGCCGGTTATTGACACCAATTACTTAATTTGTGAATTATCAAGCAAATAACTTAAGTATGTGATTTCGCGCTTTTTTTTTCGTAACATACTACCTTTACTAGGCGAGTTGGGGTATTCGTTCGGAGTAACTCTACTCCAAATACCCTACTCGCGCTCTTTCGTGTTCGGGAATGTCGTAGAGTTACTCCATCCATTCGTTTGAAAGTATGGGTTGAGTGATCCACTCTTGCTCTACTCCTCGTCCCCTCCACCTGCTCTCTGCTCCGAACGAATACCCGAACTCAGCTACTGGTCACACTCTTCATTATTTGGGGACATTTTCAGTTCTTGAGTATACAGTAACCCTTAATAGTATCCTGTATTCATTCACATATTGCTTTTTAATAAGAAATCTGTAGTGGTTATTATTTTAAGAAGTGTAGTATTTATCACTACTACCTAAGTATTTTATTCTTTCTATATACTCCTGTTTACAAAGATAAATATTTCAATATTTTAAAGTTGTAATGACCTAGCTTTAGGTTCGTTCCAACGCTTATAAATCCGTAAATGTACCGTCCGGTGCCTGCGCAGTGCAAACGAGTGTTCCAACTACACTATGTACCGTACCTGGAACGATAATAATAGTGTTTCAACTTAACTTTGCATCGTACAAGTTACTGGACAGTCATATCGGTACATCGTATCGAGCAAGAACCGTTTGTGCCGACATGCGCAATGTGTATCTGTACCAATACCTTTGCATCTTACGTCCTTTCTATCATTTTCATTTTCAATAGCAATATACAATTGATTCCAAAAAGTGTTCCATCTATAACACCATGTACTAATTCACAAACAATGTATATCTGACGCACGCGCAATAATCGATGTGTGAACTGATATGCGTATCATACAGAAGTCGGTGGTTGGAACAAACCTTTTATATATGTTTAGGGGATTTGATGAAACTACATTATTCTAACTATATTTATTGGAGATGCGTATTCGATGTGAAATAAATTATGAACGCTATATTCTTGGAATTATGTCACTGCTGCTCCCCGATTTTGCTGCATCGGTTATACAGACCCACGAGCCTGATAGACAGGGTTTGCCTAACAATCATCTGGGGCGGTAGTATTCCGCCATCTTGATGATTGTTCGTCCCCACTCGAACTAGCAGCTTGGAAATACATCGCCATGAAAAGCAAGGAAAGCATATTGTTGTAATAAATGTATCAATTCCTGACTTTTAACTTACCCGGTAATTTGTTTATACAGCTATGGAATGTAGGAGAACAGTACCTACTGTCATACTAGATCTACCAATTTAACCAATCAGAGCACGCCGTCATGAACTCAAGAGAAACGTATCGCTATAAGAAATCGCAACACTTCCTGTTTTACTGTGCAGTGGTGGTGTATATAACCTTTGTTTTGTTCTCTATTTACTGCGTTCTGTGGATGGCGTAAAGGAAGAACATGACCAGCTACTACTTGCTACTTCGTTTCTTATTTTTCTTCAAGCGGGGCATCTTAGATTTATAAGACCACTTCTGTTAGGGGGTTCGATGGAACTACATTATTCCAACTGTATATTTCTTGAAGAGGCGTATTCGGTGAAGGTTACAATGTGAAATGAATGATGAATGCTGTACTCTTGAAATCATGTTACTGCTGCTACGAGCGTGATATACAGGGTTCGCCTAACAATCATCGGTGGCGGTAACATATATTAACGAAATTTCCAGTTGTTACAATAACTGGGATGCGTTTTTTACCAAATTTAGTTATTAGCAGGGTGTATTAATGACCAAAAATCCAAATATTCTTGCAGTCATTTAACACATGCAACCGTATTTAACGGTTAAATAAGTAACTAAGTAGCAGGTCAAAGTAAAAAAATGAATACCTACGTATTATGCTATTAACTTCTTGCTTATAGCAAGAAGTTATACAACAGTTTGCAGACCATGCCTAAAATCAGCACGAAGAAATTGTATAGCAAACTAAGTAATGGGCATGATTTGAAGAAAGCTCATAAAACCTGAACTACGGTATGTTAAATGGGAAAGCTGCAAAACAATTTGGCGTTCCACGTAGCACTTTACAATTCAAAATGTCAGGGGAAGAAGTGAACTGGATATTAGACAGTTATCACTAAAGACGAAAGTCAGTTAGGATCAAGGCGTGACTTAGCAATGCGTCAGCATTAGAAAGAGCAGAGAGGTGGCATCGCATATGCATTCTATCGTTATCTAAGGCAACGATAGAATGATGTACGTGACCTAGCGATGCATATGCGATGCCGCCTCTCTGCTCCTACTAATCCTGATATACTGCTGTGGCGCTCTCAGACACGCCTCGTTCCTAACTGACTGTCGTCTTTGGTTATCACAAAGGATTTTCCAGAAAAGAAGCTATACAGCTTTCAGTGAATTTTTTCTAGATAATTCGAAAAGAAATACTCCTTTTAAAAACAACAAGCCTAATGAAACCTGGTATCAATATTCCTATTAGAACTTCAGACGGAGTGTCTCAGAGTAGCGCATGTGTTTCTACTACGAATTTGAAAGACTGGTTTGAATGTGTACACAAGTATCTTAAAGGTATGATGATATTATGAATACCAGACTGTTTAACGGCGATGTGCAAAAGTATTAGCCGGAAATGAATTGCACAGAGCAGCTGCAAAGGCAAATCTGACAGTTAAGTTCACATTTCCAGTATGTGGCGAAACGATTCCTCTCCATAATTATATACCCGTCTTCCACAAGAGATCATTCAATCTACACTCCTTAAACTTTGTGCAAAAGTAGAAAATGACTGTTCACCTGCAGACAGCAAGAAACTGTATTATGTTACTCTTGATAGCGACGAAAAAGATGATCAATATGTAACATCAGGACTATCTTACACATACACAAGGAAAATAAATTTTGTTAACAAGAGCGTAAAATGTTTAAAATTGTAGAAGGCAATACCATAAATTATGCTTGCTAAAATATAAGAAATTTCACATTTCCTTATTATAGTATATGCAAAAACGATCAACATTAGTAAATTATTAAAATATACATAGATGAATATTTAACTAAACAAGAACTGTCACCTACTAGCAATGATATTTGTGTACATACAAGCTAGGCATAATTGAGTGAAATAATACTTCATGCTCCATTCCTTAATGTTCTAATAGCTAGCTTAATGCATGCCAATCATCAGGGCTTAAGAAGCAATGACTAAGGTTCTTAGCGCTTTGAAAAGAACATCAATTAACTGATAGTCCATATTTTTTAACTCAAAACTGCCCAGCGGATTCGCGAATGCATTTAACTTTATTGACCCTTAACTGGTATGGCAGGATCAATTTTGACCCTACGGTAAATCAATTTAGAATTCGCCCAGAATCTATCAGATCCAGATACACCATCTCTGCCAGGTATTCTTTAGATTCTAAACAGTTCTGGTTGCTATGTTAGTCACATAGATTATCTAACTGGGATCATTGCAAATTACGATTATAATGCTTCCTGTTACAATATCAGAATTTTGGTATGAGTCTTTTTTTATAATTTTTATACGAGGCGTGTTTTTAAAACTTTTCTTAACAATTTTATTTTTATATGAAAGCCTGTACCTTATTCTACTTTTCTACATAATTTCCACCAATATTGAGGCATTTATCGTATCGTGCAATCAGCTTTACAATCCCATCGTCATAGAAGTCTGCCGCCTGATTTAATTGGAAACTTGAGGAAACTCATCAGATAACGATGAAATCGTAAAGCGTCTGTTCTCTTTCACTTTTTCGTCAACTTTCTGAACCAAATCTTCAGTAATGACAGAAGGTCGACCACTTCGTTCCTCCTCGTGGACATTCGTGCGGCCATCTTTAAAAGCTCTCACCCATTTCCGTACCAATCTATCACTCATAATGTTTTCTACAGATCTGACGATGAATGTCGGCCGATTTAATGCCTTTAACACTAAGAAAACGAATCACAGCGCGTATTTCACAGTCGGCGGGATTCTCGATCGGAGACATTTTAAATGGTGACAAACAAACGTAAACACGGTCGAATCTTTCTGTAATGGCGTCTGTGGCTTGTCAACAGATGTAGGTACACAGCGCGCAAGCGTAGAAAGCCGCCGCATTGCTTACGGTAGCAGAATTTTAAAACGGCACTTTAAAAACATGCCTCGTATTTTTGTTGTCTTTTCTAGAAAATTCTGAAGTTGAGAAAATTTTCTTTTCATTCGACACGAATTTGTATTTAAATATTACAATAATTTGCATGAATTATTTGTAATAAAGATATATTTAATAAACGTCGTATGTAAACTTACGTATTTTTGTTTTTTTTATATAAGGCGCAGGGTCGAGTTTGACCCTGCCATGCCTTAAACGTTATCATCCACCATACCAGTTAAGGTTCAAGACAACCTTAACGGTGCCAATATTTGAAGGTTTTACCCTGCATTTAATTTTTAGAATTATAAATTTGAGCACATTAAGTAATTTAGGTGTTAAATTTTTTGGCAAGCAAAATACCTGTATCTTTTCTCAGCGCCGGTTGGTGCACAGTGGCTGTGGAGTTTCATTACAACACATCAATCCCCTCGTGTATTTCCGCTGCACATCGTGTATGTTGTACTATGTAACGGAAATACACGAGGAAACTGAAGCGTTGTAAGTGACCTCCCATTTAAATTGCCACCAGCCGTCACTGTCTTTACCCATTGTAAAATGGAAAAGCAAACAAATATAAAATGTAAGCAGCATATAGTAATGGTATTTTGTTTAGTTAGTAAGTATAGTTGTTTTCTGCTAGATGTAAGAAGATGCGTATCAATAATTTATATTCTTGTATTTAATTTGATTATGTCTTTTTAGAATCTGCCCAATATAACTTTTCAATCCAGGTAGGTCTTCCGCATTCTTACATTTCCATCAGCTATACGAAAAAACTTCTAAATCAGGAATTGAAATTGCGCTTAGCAGTAAAGTGAGTAAATTTATTATAGCTTTGTTCCAACAGAACAGTCAGAGCCAATCGTATACTGTGAAATCAGTCAAAAAACTGCTTCGGCTTTTTTTAGCCAATCAAATCGCATCTGACTAATTTGTGATTTCTGTTGGAACAAGCTTCATGTGTTAATGTATTGTAGTAGAAGCGAATGAAATAAAACTTCATTATTACTATTTCAGAGGCGGAACGTTCGGGGGTATTTTTGAATACGGTGTCGAAAAGAGAGTTTCAAAACATAGTAATCTTTCAGCTACAGTAGCTATAGGTATGCCAACAGGTGTAAAATTGAAAATTAGGTATGAATAACATTTGCTATTTTACTGTTTAACATACGCAGATATGTTAGTTATTCCCATGTCGAAAGTAAATAATTGTTATATGAAGTGATAAAAATGCATATTTTACAAATTATTAACTACACTGTATAGTCAGACGTGTGTCACAACCTTTGTGTGTTTCTATGAGGCAAAGGTAACTTTATTATATTAATATTATTGTTTATTGTCATTAGGTTAACAAGAGCAAATCAAGTTTATTCCTTTCCAATACATTTATGTGAAGAGATATTACCTGCACCTATATTTTATGCCACTGTAGTTCCGGTGGTAGTCTACATTATAGTAAAAAAAGGTTTTGTAGAGCCATTTTTGAAAGAACAGCACGCAAAGGAAGTAGAAAAACAGAAACAAACTAATAAAGGTAAACTATTTCAAAAGAAAAAGGAAGCTCAGGCAGCTGTAGAATTAATGAATGCAACGTATACGAGGATAGTGGAAGAGGAAGAAGCTAAGAAAGGGTTGATTATTATTAAAGCTTTGTATGGAAAAATAATATCAAGTACGTTACAAAATATTGTAACAATAACACATATATTGTCTTATAAACTTTAGCGCCAGGCGATACACTGATTGACGAAAATACCGATGAAGTTATAGAAGTTACTATACCATTGCAATGTTTGGTTAAAGATAGTAAATTGGTTCTGCATGAACTATCAAAAGTACGTAACATACGAGGTCTGCTGATGCAAAATGCAATATGTCGCAAATTTAAAAAAAAAGTTATAGGTATCATTGAATTCGTTAGTAATTTGTACACATTTTGAAAGAGATTTCAGCTTCAAATTGCGATAAAAAACGAAAATGTGTTTAAAAGTTGGCTTTAAATACTCGGCATGTTCTCTCACAACTTATGCGAAAAGCGCGGCATGTAATTTGATTGACATGTCGCATTTTACATCTATATGCCTCATATACTTCTGAGTACTGCGAAGTATGCATTTCTGTTTTTTAGAGTCAATTACCAGGCTTCTTCGATCCTGCTGTTGGAGAAGAAAAGTCTCTATATATTTCATATAGTTATAGACAACAATTACATGAAGTTACAATAAGAGATTTAGAAGCATTAAGAATACCAAAAAACTGTAAATGTTTTAAACAAGTGCAAAATATTATCGTTAACTTATTTATATTTTAGCTCATAAGTGCGTAACTCCAACGTAGCATTCACTTCAGATAAAATATTAGTGGAAGGATTCATTTGCGAATTCATAGATATTTTAGCCTACACGAGACCGTGTTAGCGTTGTGAATGGATTTTTGTTTTCATTTCTTGACCATACTTTTGCATATATAATTGTCAAGACTCGTTGTTAATAAATTCAATTTTCAACAAACATTTTTCTTTATATTAGATAGAAGCCGAAGATTGTATTTTACATTTATAGGATGAAGTTATTCGCATCGTTATATTTTTGCTTATAAAGGGAATGTTATATAAATTTTTATTTAATATTCATTAGGCATACAGTAGCAATCTCGACGAAATAGGTTATAAATCAAAGAACTTGTAGTAATAGAAGTAACATCGCAGACTAATCGCTATATGCTGGGGTGAAGCCAACATAACATATAGAAATATGACTTTTGTCGTGGCTAGAAGAAGATACTGCCTATTAATATAATTTTAATTTTCTCTTTCATTTTAATATTTTTACAGTATATATGTAATTTTATTTAAAATTTAGATATTTTTTGCCAATTCATCAACTTCACGCGTAATAGCAATCCCTTTTAATCGCAAATTTCTTTTTATAATGGAAACATAAGAGTAATTTTGAAGAACATATTTGCCCACAATAAAATATAATAAGATAATAAAGTATTAATATTTATACGTATACGTTATACGTCGAAGAGACAAGTCGCAAACGGAAAAATACACTTTTGATTTGTGACGTACGTTAAAATAATTGCCGTGCGAAAAACGTTAAGAACGCCAAAATTTAGTTATATTTAATTTTCAAAATGAAACTACGCGAAAGGTAACAATTTTAAGATCTTATATTTTGATTTCGATTGAACCTTCACCTCTACTTAAATACATCATATTTTGAATTAGATTTCTAATGAAAATCAAAATGGCGGTAAATTTAAATTACCCAATTTAGGGCATTCAGTTCTGAATGTTTTAAAAAGAAACACGAGTTCGCTAATGTTTAGGTATTTTGTGGTAGTTTATTTTGTATTTTGCATTTAATAAACTAATAATAACATTACAACACGTAAACAAACTAGAAACGTTTTTATTCTTAAAACAGATACGTTACAACTTGACAAGTAGTACAATATGTATAAATTGTTAATACGTGTTGGTCGGTACTTTAGTCGGTGCGAGTTACGCGCGCCCTCTATCGCATAGGGACACCACATACTTAGTAGTAGCAATCCATCATTAAGGCTATTAACAGGATCAAGTGGTAAAACTCAAACGTTTCCATTTGGTTACGATTATGATGCTTTGCAAGTAGAACTTACAACAGTGGTAGATTTTTTAAGACGACTCGTCGATCCCACAGCTTCGTCGGTTGTCGGCCCATCAAGGCAGTGCTGCCCGACAATCTGTTCGATCCTACTTCAAAGATTACCTAATTTTTTAAGAAAATAAATTTCATTTAGTCAGTATTATAATACAGTATCAGAAAAATTAATAATTTCAATTACGATTTAAGTGCTTCTTACTTATTTAATCCGAGCAAGTAACTTGAAAATACTAAAACACCAAGAGAGATTTTGATTTAACGAATATTTTTTCATATGAAACTACCGATCATGAACTTATGTTATTGCAAAATTTGAAAACATTACATTATTCTGTAAATTTTACGACTCCTATCAGTAATGATAAAGTCTTCTGTAACAACTAATGCTGGCTAACATGTTGAGTTAATAAAAGAAAATTGCTGCCGTCTTAAATGTAAACTATTACCCCTTCCAAGTAAGCATATTTATGTATTATATTTTTTATTTTTCGGTATGAAGTTAAGAGTGAATTTAACTTACACATTATTAGATTTAAAAGTAAATACTTAGGTGTTTACACTTACATTATACTCCTATACATATACATATTCTGAAAATGAAAGTTTGTAAAAAATACGTTTGAACTTCATAAAAGTTATTCCCAGAGAATTTGGATAGAAGTTCAACCAGAGAATTATGTCAGTGTTCAATGGAAACACAGATTTACGTATATAGATTCTAAATTAATTGTGTATTAATGCAAATCTGAATACCGATGTACTCACAAAATATCATATATTTATACCATATTTTAAATTTACTCCAGTAACTGGTTGCATTTCTTGCATTTAAAGAAATACTAACATCAAGAAGAGCCAATTTTTCAAATAGTTTTATATTTTTACGTTATATTTAACAAAATTATTTTTGAACACGAAGAGATGTTTTTAAATGTGTGCAATAAACATTTTGTTTTAATACAATATATTTTAAATTATATCACCCTTTGGATACTGATATATGTAAATGTCATATTGACAGCAGTGAACATATTGCAACAATTATAACTTGTTCTACTAATACCCTATTTATTTTTTCACGCGTGTTTTATTCATGTCTGTGGTTTTGTTAGGAATTAACAGATCCTTTAAGGTTGTAATAAATTTGTAATTCTGTCTAAACATTTCGCGTTTATTTCTGTTTTCGCTTACCTCTTTTTGTAATATTTGAATGTAAGATAAATCTATTGTTTTCATCTGCATATTTGAGTATATTTTCTGTCTTAAGTCTATTAAATACGCTTGTAACTTATACATCGCCTGATAATTGTAAAAAAAGCGTTCATGCAGTTAAATTGTTAAATCAGTTTCAAATCAGTTTTAGTTTGCGCATGCGAAGATTAATCCAAATCGGCTGCAGAAACAAACCTATTCTACATATATCAGACAACCTGTAATTTAAGATCTATAATGAATATTTTTAAAAACTGATAAAATTTTATCACATAGAAGAAGCAGATTAAATTCAGCTATGGTTATTATTTTATTAGAATTCAATTTATTTTACATATTTATTTTACGCTGCATATAGCATCTACCATTTGAGTAATATGCACCCATACTATGTTCATCAATTGGTTACATGAGACCGCGACCAGGAACGTCGCGAATGTAAACGACGTTCCCGAGGATAGTCGACTTTGCTTCCCTCTTGTTGCGCTACAGCGCATCGTTGAAAAGTAACGATGTAAATATTAATCGTTTCAGCAACGCTACCGTTCCACAGGAACGTCGCGAATGTAGACCACTACCGTTTCCGTGTCGCGTGGCAGCCCATCGTTCCAAAGTAACGAGTTATTTCGGTATTCCGGAGCGCGACACGTCGCGACAACAAAATACCGCTCCAAAATAACGTTACTAAAATACCGACCCATCCCTATTAAAATATAAACCACAAATACATCTTTCACGAAAACGGTGCTCGGTTACGTATTTGGTTTTTGCTTTGAAACTTCGTTTCTCCAAAATAAAATCGAATGGGATGCGAAGAAGGGCTCAGTTGACGACTGGCATCCTCTTTAAACCGGAAGCCCTTCAAAACTTAAAGAAGAAATGCAAAAAAGAGCGATTCCTTTACCGCTAAGGCTAATATCGTGCATGGCGATACATCACCAACCCAGCTTGACGTCATCGAAGAGCGCCGAGACCTTGTTATATCGTAGGTAACGGTGAACAAACCTAAAATATCCCTCTAAAGTACCATTACTAACATTATTGACCCACCTCTAATTGTGACGATTGTGACGTCAATTTGACCTAACCAGACCTAACTATGGACTTAACCTCTGGCTTATGTTTATTTATGGTTTATTTCATTTATTTATAAATCTACAGATGAGGTCGATTATAATCGTAATCTATATATTCATTAGCTAAATACAGTAATGAAATTATATTTCTTATAGGAATTGTAGAAATATGTCTGTCTATACTTTAGCAAAATGGTTAGTTATATTGTTACTTTCTTTCCTTGTATTAAAACAATGGTTTGTAGGCGATTGGTCCAACATTCCATAACATGCTTATGCCATCGAAATATGACAACAACGGAGGTCTCGACAGCATTGAGACCATTTTATTTTTCTGTCCATCCAGACTTATTTGGACAATATCCTCAGCAACGTGTATGCTTGCATATTACATTCATTTTATGCACACAAATTATGATTCATGTTTCAGACTACTAATGAAAACTCTTTAAAGTTACTTAGCTCTTATATAGAAAGTATTCAAAGCAGGCGTTTTCCATCACCATGTAGTTTGCAATTTTATATAAGACCCAAGCAACAACAGCATGATATTTTTAGATTAGTTAAAATTATATTGAAGGAGAGTGATATAAGAAAAACAGTTTTGACTTTACTAAAAAGCTGCGATTTACCTACTGAATATGTGGATAAAATACCAAAAGAAAGACAAAATATTAATGTTTTTGAAATCAACTATAGAAATATGAGTAAAATTGATCCAATATTTGGACCTATTACTATGCAAAATATAATAAAGGAAGAACGAGAAAGTCAATCTCTAGTCTACTGGTTAAAGGATAATTACTTAATTGCGATTGAGAAATCTAACCTTAATAGACCAATTAGGAAAGACATAGAAAAATTAAAGAAGATAATTACAGATACAATTGGAGTATCGAAGGTAATTTGGGACTGTGGTTGGAACGAAATGCATTTTCGAGGCTGTTTGCAGAGCTTTATAGCTTTGGCGGAACAAAATCCTGAGTCAATGCATATATTGAAAGGTATATACTTAGTGACAGATATGTGTAAATATAGAGCAATACAGAAAATATGGATAGCTTTGATTAATTAAGGAGTTGCTTAACATAAGAATATCTCCAGTTGCATGATCTATAAATCAGCCGATCGACATCAGAGATACTAATTTTAGGTTGTTATGTGTCATTGGGCATAGAATGAACATGTATTGCTAGAATTCTGCAGCACATCCATATTTTCTGCATTACTTTAATAATATGTATCAATATGTTATATTGAAAATATTTTCAGATAGGATTTTAGTATTTGCTCCTTTTACTGGTGTAAGTTTAGATGGACATATTATGCTGTATACTGGTGAAGTTAGACATAATTGGTTGGATGTAATCAATATTCAGTTAGTATCGCTTTAAATTACTTAATAACTTTTTTTTTAGTTAATTAAAAAAGTACGCAAGTATGATGAGGTTTTACTCAGAATACCAGGGTTTGAAAAGACAGTATCTCAAGTACTTAGAGATATTAAAGTTGTACGTAGGTCTGTTTAATTGGTTTCTACACTGTAATAGGAATCTTACTTTTATTTATATTACTTTCATCATCAGGAAATTTATGCCTAAAATATTAGCTGGAGAATATGAAAGGCAATTGCAACAACTCACAACTAGTTTAAGTGATTATCATGGTTTAAGGGGTTATCCAAAACACTGGCCAAAATCCTTATCGAATTATGAAATTGTAGTGGAAACGTAAGTAAAGAGGGTAATGTTTTAGGGAAGCGCCGATCAAAGAACCAATTTTTATTTGTTAAAATTGTTAAATCAAAGATATCAGGTGTTAAAGAAACATTTCGCAAGAATCTCAAAGTATGTCAATTATCTCAAAAACTAAGATAGGTAGGTATAGGGAATATTCATAAAAGTTGACATGAATTGAAGAGAGACACCTAAAATCGTAATAATATACAGAATGTTCCATTTAAAAACTAAACATGTATCGTGCGCAGCGGAAACTGAACTTTCTGTATACTTGGATATAATTTTATGTTCCGCAGCATTTTATTATTAAAACATATTGCAGCTCTAAGAATCAATTGTTTCATTGTATTTGCACACATATAAATACAAACTTAATAAACAGCATTCTTCCTCAAAACACAGTATCCACATAAATGTGTTTTTATGTGTATATGTCAGTCGAAACTAGAACACATATGTATGTTTTTTTTTAGAGTGACTTGCTTTAGCTGTGGCTTTAAATTTTAAGTTTCAACTACTACCGTTATTGCAAATACGTGGGAAAAACGAGTTTTAGAAAGCGTCGCCGCTGTACTTGTAACCGCATTACTAACTAGCTATGATTTCTATAGCTGACTGGATAGATTTACACTTTTAAATAATGAATGTAATTAAATTTACTTTTTCATCATATTGTTAGTATATGTACTAGGTTTTTCAAATACTGTGTTTGATACTTCAAACATTTTCGTAAATGGATTTGATACTTATCTAGCACTCTGACTCAGTTCTTGGTATTTGAATCGTTTTACTAAAGTGCTTTACCTAGCTCTGGGAACTATTTACTTTCAAATGAGAAATACAAAGAAAATGTCTGGCAGATTTTTTCATCGATTAAGGGTTGATAAGGGTTATCAGCGACGTTTAGTGTAATTGCAATTTGCAACAATTGACAAACCGGTTCCATATTCAAACAGTAGAATTAGCATTCAACATTATTGAAGCTTGTAAATGTTATCAATTTTTTTTTTCATAAACTGTAGGGAAGCTGGTCCATTAATGGTGTCCCCTACTGGACAATTTATCGTTCCATCATCATGCCCAGGCTCACTTTTAGTGAATTTTCTTTCCGAAAATATGGAAGAAGCAGCCTCTAGATTGAAAACATACACAACGTAATTCTAAATTCTTAAGTTTTCTTTAGTCTGTTGTTTATTGTTTTAGGAATAAATATGTCGAACGATCATTACGTGAAGAATGTATGAAAGAATTTCACTTGGAATCTTTACACAAAGATGATAATGTTACACCAGATCTGATGATTGAATGTTGTAAAAAACTGATTCAAAATAAAGATAAACTATATGATTTGAACAATCTTCAACTTAACATCAGTACGTATTATTCTGTTTTATCCGACGGAGTAGCGTGCATCCCTTGGAATTTTGAGTTATAGCAATAACTACTATGTTGTATATAATAAAACAATAAATATAGTGTGTAAGTTATTGAATAGTGTAATAATTGAAAAATCATTATATTCAGCCCTAATCTGTATCACATCGTAAGTCCTTTCTAACATATGTTATTATTCCGCATCCATAATAAAAAAATAACGCCGTCCCTTTCAATGGTTAAAATGGAATTAAGTTTTGTGCTACGAAATAGAGATATAAAATTTTGAATTGAAAGGAAAAGGATAGATTGACAAATTGTTAACATACGATTCACATCTTTTCGAAAAATCGTTTACTGACGTTTGCTTTGTTTTACTCTGAGTGTTTAGCTTTTTTAATTTGAGGGCTACTTTGTAGCGAGCTTATAAAATGAATTAGGAATGAATTAATTCGACTCAGTTGTTTGGATAAACCTCAGCTTTATGCTATTTGCTTTTTACTCCTCTTGAAGAAATATAATCTACTTACGTAGTATATACTACATCATAACATTTGCGACCTAATATTTTACTAACACTTGGTTGACCAATTCCTAAATTAAAACTGTGTCCAACATAGACGGTTATAGAAATTTGTCCCACTTAATTAAAAGTATACAAACCCTTAATTTTATTGGAATACTTTTGAAAAAAAAAGAAATAAAAGGCTAGCAAAGGGCAGTAGGGTGGTAGGAGCCTTCAGAACAGTGTTGAAATCAAAGATCATATCTAGAAAAGTAAAGTTTAGAATATACGAGACAATAGTTAGGCCAGCAGCACTATACGGGTGTGAGGTGTGGATCCTTTATAAACAAATAGAAATAAAAGTGTAAATATGGGAAAGGAGAATTTTGAGGAAGATATTGGGAGGAGTGAATGTCGCTGGAGCAGGGTGGAGAAGACGAACAAATCAAGAAGTAATGAACTTGTATGGAAAACCAAAGATATCGCAAGTGATCAAAGCCCAGAGATTAAGATACTTAGGACGTGTTAAGAATGCCAGAGAAGAGGAATGTAAGTCGAGTTCTAAGAGCTGGAGAAGGTGGAAGAAAAAAAGTGGGAAGACCAAGAAGAAAATAGATGACAACTGTGAGGGAGGACCTGGCACACTTGGGTGTTGGGGACTGGAAAGGGTTAGCACGTGATAGGAAAAAATGGAAGAAGGTAGTGCAGAAAAGTGAAGCCATAGGCCTATAAGGCCTGTAGAGCTGTATATATATACTTCTGCTGACACATAAGGCTTCCACAATTTAAATTTCGGGCTAAACGTTTACCTAATCTAAAACATCTGATAAATTCTACGTCTGATATTTCAAATGAATCGCTCATGTCATATGCTTATTTAGTTTTAGGCGTTTGTCTGTATTATGGTCGGTATTTTTCGGTGATTATAATGGATTTCTTCATTTCGTACTCGTTTAGTTCTGTTGCTTGAAGCTTTCAAAGCTCTGCATGGACAAATTTAACAATTACAAGTATTAGAACTACAGCAATAGGTGCGTTTATTGTTTATGGTATTTGTAAATTATTACTTAAAAATGTGTTTATTTGTAATACTATTGTCATAGACCATAATTTAATAGGCCAGCTAGCTTTTAGTCTTCTACGGAAATTCGAAATGCAATATTTTTGCTTTAACGAGGACAATATATTTTCTCTATTGAAAAACGCACTACATCGGAAGGCACCCATACACCCTATAAGTACTGTGTCATATCTAGTCTTGAATCCTGCTAATAAGTGTATATGCAAATGAAAACTTGTGTTTTGTGCTCTAATATTTGTATTAACTTACAGAATTTGACAAAAATTGAAGAATATTTAAAATCAGTAGACCGCGTATTCTGCTGGTAGTTTCCGGTATGTCTACGAGAGGCGCCAAGATACGGGATCACGTCCATGGCCAGAGTTGCCCTTGTGTCAAATTATTCCAAGGGCCACCGATACAAGGGCAACTCTGCCATGGACGTGATCCCGTATTTTGGCGCCTCTCGTATCGATATTTCTATTCCTAGTGCACTTGTGTATAGGAGAAAATTTGCAGCTGCGTGATTGGTCCTTTCTTCGATAAACTTCGTAAAACGAACGAGAGGTATCTGCTTTAAATTTGAAACACGTTGTAACGTTATGAGGAACATAAACATTGTGTGAAGAATAAAATAATATGCCTTTTTATGGCGTAGAAACTAAATAATAAATGCGAAAATGGGATTTGTTAAATTTGAAAACAGTATATTCATTTCTGATAAAAAAGCTTTACGTGATGGATATTTCCTTCCTTAATTATTTTATTCTAACATTTAGATATTAAATATACTTCCGAATACATATGAAACACTTGTAATTGGATATGATAAAGATAATGAAGGCTTTTCTATAGAATTAGGGGTAAACATTACGAATAAAGAGGTAGCTGTCATGAGAAAAAGTGATTTTGAAAAGAAAACCAACACTTTCACAGAAAATTCAAAGAAAATTATTTTCAAGGTATGATAAGTGTGGATTTTTACAATTTGTGAGTTAGTGAATGGTATAAAAATAGATTCTTCAATGGTAACTGTTCTTCATATCTTTGAAAAATATTTTGGTTTACCAATAAAAAAGAGAAGAATTGATGTATAACCAACAACTAGATATAACTCGCAGGAGGTTCCCTTTAGGAGGAAGGAATGCAACTTCCGGTAGACCCCCAAAAAGCCACAAAGATTATTTATTCCCTAAAAAAAAACTATGGATTTACCTGTTTCAAAAAAAGTCTCATTCATTAACGTATCTTGCAGAAAATACGTAACATACAAAAAATATGGCTAAAAATACATGTATATTTTTTAATTATGCAATGTCAAATTAAATGTTACAACTTAACGGCTAAGAACATTAAGTTTAAGTAATTTAATTCCTTTTTTTTATAAAAATCGGCTTTTTCATTATGTTTTAATTTTATTTAAAGAAAATGCCGAAGCCAAGGAAAAATAATTAAATTAATTTAACTTATATACGCTGGCATGCGAGTGTAGGTGCTGCATTTTTAAATTAATAGGTAATTTATTTTAAAAGCTGTTTTTAAAAACAATATTGTGTTAAGAAAATGAAACACAACTTTCCGACTTTTACAGTATGTTATGGATTGGTACTAATTCACATTAATACACGAAAGATATAGCATTAGTACACGAAAGATATAGCAAGAAATATATTCAGGTCTATTCAAAACACATTAGGGATCGAACAAAAAGTACTGCAAGTTACTATAGATATACTCAAGATACTGTACAGGATAAATATGAGTATGAATTCAGTAACGTATTAATGTATAAAAACTACACAGATCATAAATAATACATAATAATAGTTGGGTAGAATAAGAATTAGTAATAATTAACACCAACAATATTAATGCTCTAACAATTAATAATAATGATTCTAAGACACTGCATTACAATTGTTATTAAATTATCACAATTTTTCCCATATAGCCAAGATATTAATCACAAAATTATAAAATAGAGATAAGTTTCCAGTACAAAAACCTGGGTACAGGACAAACAAATATTTTTGTAATTATATGCAAGATAATTAACTATATATAATTTCTTTTTTAACGTACACATTTAAATATATATTTCCTTCCGCTAGTAGCAAATGCACCAATCACGCCATCCTCATACACAAGTGCACTAGGGATAGAAATGTCGCCCTCTCGTAGATATATCGGAAACTACCAGTAAAATAAGCGGTCTACTTTAAATTTTTGTCAAATTTTGTACTTATTATACGGTTATTTGCAATCACGGCCAACTACAACTACATCGACAATGGAAACTGGAGATTCTACACATTCCTTTTTCAAAGCTATGGCTGACTCCGTCAGAACCTTACCTCCAGACCTGCAATTGAATGCTAAAAATAAACTTTATGCAATAGTATCAGATTTAGAATATGAGAATTTACTAAGGAACTCGACATCCTCCACAGGGCAAGGTGCAGCAGTAGCAACGGATCGTAGCAACAATATCGTTAATTCGGATGGCATTCTACTTCTGCAAGAAGTTATGAATGATGTAGAATAATCAGTACCTAAGTATGTAATAAATAAAAAATACTTTCCTCATTGTCACCATGAGTTTTTCTTCTACGCCTATCGCTTTTCGGAATATTGTGCCTTGTTTTTTTATATGGGGCTGCATAATTTGTAATAACTCGTCGAATTTATGTTGAGACATTCTAAAATACGTATGAAATATTTTCGGGGCCTTTTTAAGCCGTGGCGTGTGTGATATTCCCATTCTTCATATTGTGAAGTCGAAATATCATGCAGCCATATTCTTCGCTTTTTTCTTGCCTGCTCTTGCTCTAATCTTTCCTCTTCCTCGCATAACAAAGAGATTATTATTACATCCGTGTCACCTCCGTCCATCTTGCTCAGAATTTTCCAATCGACTGACAAACAAATTTGCTGCGTACTGTCGCTCCGCTGCCGTTCAAGTGCGGTTTACTAAATAGAACCGCTGCAGTGCAGTTTCGCTCAGTGCGGTCGTACCTTTAGGGTGTTACCGTTGCCATACAGCAACGCCCAGCGCTTTTCCTTGGTTCTGCATACGTACTATCACTGTCATAAAAATCTGGGACAAGTCATATTATGACATCCATTTTAAACATGTCTTGTAGAATATGACAATTAAATAATTTAGTGTCAAATTGTCTGTCAGTGTCAATCGTAAATCGATAATACAAAATATTGTAATTTTTAAAGTCATTGTCGCAACCAATCCCAACACTCAAAAAACGTCAAAATGAGCTCATAAGTAGAGTTTGTCAAAAAGGTGGTACCGGCAGTGGCGTACTGCATAAAAGTAGGTACGTAATATACAATATTAGTGAAAAATAATATTGTTACCTTTTCCTGTCGTCTTGATGTCCACTGTGGCAACTGGTAACCGCCCTGGTAAGCTGCGTAGAATTGCAACATCAGCAACGCTTCCATTGTCGATTAATTCAGCCGTCGACAGTGTTGTAAATACGTTGTCACATACTTCGAAAATGATCGTTCGACATCCAGTGAAGTAAGATTTGCAAATGTCAAATACTCCTTTTCCTCATGGGCACTCTTGATTTTCAGTTATAGACGGAACCTTTTGTAAATTGAGATTTTTCGTTAAAATTGCACCAAATTTTTGAGCAACATCGACTCCTATAGTGTTCGACAAGTTTTTCAGAGCGGCTTGTTAATTGTTTATGCAATTTAATACGTCTCGTGCAGATAAGTGACTGTTTTCTAATTGCTCAATAGCTTGTGCAACTTCAGAATAGTTCATGGAAATTTAATCAATTTGTTGTTGAACGTCCGAATTGGAAAAAAGTTGCTGACTATCTCGTACTGCTGCAGAATCATTTGAATCAAGTTTCAAGATGACATTTTTCACTTGTGAAAAATATTTCTGATAGTAAGATACTGCCTGGAGCCATGTTTCCCATCGCGTTATTACAGGCTGAGGTGGTGGTGGTAATTTCGGACACAATTGTTTGAATACACGGATGTGTTTGGGAGATTTGATGAACACTTTTTGTAGATGTTATTAACTTATCCATTATCGGATACTTTTTTCGAATGGTTTCTGCTGCGAGGTGACATACGTGTATAAGGCATTTTATGTGAAGAAGAGTCGGAAAGCATATTTTCAACATCCTACCAACTCTCAGCATTGTTGCGGCTCACTGGATAACAACAATGAAGCTGGTGGACCATCACGTTTTAAAGGACGCACTACAACATGAATGACGATGTGTTTCTGAGTTGTTTCATCCACACATAGGCCGATTTTCTTATTTCTCAACTCGTCTTTTATACATTCCTTTACTGTACCTTGCACACGTGGCAAATTGCATCGTAATTGCATAGACGTTGGCAGCTTCCATGAGGGAACGTACTTAGCCCAAGAAAGACGAAAGTGTTCATTAGATACTAGATGTTGTGGGATGTTGCACACACTTAACATAAAAATAAAATCATAAAAATTGCCAGTATGGAATACTGTTTCTTAAATTCATTACATGACGTTTACTTTTACAATGTTTTCTACATTCAAACCTATCGCGACTTAGCAATCCGCTATTGTATATTGTGCAATAAATATGCGGGCTTCTATATTCTAATCCAGGGAAGTGCCTGAGATATTTATTCACATTCGAAGGGAACGTTACACCCTTTGGGCGTCCCATCTCCGCGTACTTATTTGGCGTGCAGCGTGCAACGTACTGTCGCTTTGAACTCTCTCGTGGTAATGTCGAGATCGATTACGAGTTGAAAATTACCACTACCAATGCCGCTAGCGCTGTGCTACCGCCATCCAGTACCACCTTTTTAACAAACTCTACTCATAAGTGTTGTCCCAGATTTTTATGATAGCAATGGTACCTGTTTCTTGCCTGTATTTTTGTGTAGATCTTTAACACTTTGCTAACATTTCATGAGTATATATCACATTTTCTTTAAAAATTCAGGTTGCCTGCCATCCATGATTTATTGGTTATTTAGTTACAAGGTATTACAGTGTATTCGAATCAATTGTCACTTTGATAGGTTGAAATAATTATCTTTTCTGTGACTGTATAATTAACGCTCAAAATCTTTAATTACAGCATTGTTAAGAAAATGATTTGATATTTCTCGAAAAGGAATATTTAATTAAGCACGCTAATATTTACTAATTGTACCCTAGTATTATTAATTAAACCCGAATGTACTAAATTATAAATAGTAAGTAGTAATATAAACAGCCCAGCATTTAACTTTTATCAGTATGTGAAACATAATTGTGTTAATTACATCGTATTTACTAAATATGAAAGTATTTAGTACATCAGATGCATTTCGTATACAAAAAAATATGATGTCCATAATGGGTTACTGGCATAAAGAAAGCCCTACTACATTCTATAAAATTAGGGGCGTATTGACTATGTTAATATTTTTGTTGGCATACATTGGGATGATAATGCAATTTGTTCATGATATTGGTGATTTTCAAAAACTTTCAGAAATTCTCTACATGATGACTTCATATACTTCATATTTTTGCAAGCTTGGAGGTTTCCTCTATTCAAGGCAAATATTCTTAAAAATGCTACAAGATCTGAAAGATCCAATTTTTCAAGATTATCCTGTCGATTTGGCTCATCATTTAACAAAGATACTGCGATTATCAATTTTTATAACAAAGTTATATAGAGTTTCTTGTGCAGTGGTAGTTATTTTATTTAGTATTTATCCACTGTTTGATAACGAGTCCCTTCCTGTACCTATACCTTTTGATATGAAACAGTATGTTCCCCTCGTATACATTATTGAAAGTTTAGCATTATTAATAGCAGCATGGAATAATTTCTGTTTAGATACGCTTTCTATTTGTTTAATGGGTTTAGCAATTGGTCAATTTGATATACTTAAGGAGAAAATTTCGCACTTCAAAGAAACTGTTACGAAGGCAACAATGAGAGATGGAATAGACTTTATTAAAACATCCGAATTAAGATTCAAGGAATTGATGACCGAGAAAATTTTAAATAATTGTATTGCTCATCATAATGCTTTGATAAGGTAAATATTTGAACAGAAAGTTGTGTTTTTATGGTGTTATATTCTTTGGTGTTTAGATTTGTAAACCAAATTGAGAGCATATTTTCTTTTGGTCTGCTTGCCCAATTATTAGGGAGCATTATTGTCATTTGCAATACTGGGTTCTTTCTGTTACTGGTAACTAAGAGCAATTAACATTATAAAGCCGCAACGTAATTTCTTCAAAAAAATATATTTGCAGGTGTCGCCAGCTTCATTACAATTTGGTATGTTATGTTCATATTTTGTAACAATGATGGCTCAATTAATTTTATATTGTTGGTATGGCAATGAAATCATATTAAAGGTAAATTAATTATAATTATTTTTGTTTCCCAAAATATAGGTGCTTTCGAAATTTTTTAAGAAATGATGTTTTAGAGCATTCAAATTGGCGAATCATGTTATTTATCAGAATGGTACGCATGTAATATATCTGCAAAGAAATTATTATTTATTATAATGGAACGATCTAGAAGACCTTTGGTAATTACAGCTTTTAATTTTTCCAAATTGTCTTTAACAACATTTACCTCTGTAAGTTGACAACTTTCGTAAATATTTTATTGTTTTTTTGTATGTAATTTTAGATAATACAATGGTCTTATTCGTATTTTGCTCTTCTTCAGCGTTTGGCTAGTAAAAATAATTACCAACAAATACCAAAGTAATAAAGTCAAATTGGCAAATATCATAGATTTTATAGTCACATCTGTGGTTGTATGTATTTAAATTTTACTATCACATTATTGTCAGCTGAATGAAAACAAGCCTATATGGCGAGGGGCGAAGCGATTAATAAACCCAAACGAAGAATGAAGTCGATAGTAATGTAGTAATAATGTACTCACAAGTATTTTAGGATGCGACATTTCTATCCCTAGTGCACTTGTGTATGAGGATGGCGTGATTGGTGCATTTGCTACTGGCGGCAATTCAAAATATATATTTAAATGTGTACGTTAAAAAAGAAATTATATATAGTTAATTATCTTGCATATAATTACAAAAATATTTATTTGTCCTGTACCCAGGTTTTTGTACTGGAAACTTATCTCTATTTTATAATTTTGTGATTAATATCTTGGCTATATGGGAAAAATTGTGATAATTTAATAACAATTGTAATGCAGTGTCTTAGAATCATTATTATTAATTGTTAGAGCATTAATATTGTTGGTGTTAATTATTACTAATTCTTATTCTACCCAACTATTATTATGTATTATTTATGATCTGTGTAGTTTTTATACATTAATATGTTACTGAATTCATACTCATATTTATCCTGTACAGTATCTTGAGTATATCTATAGTAACTTGCAGTACTTTTTGTTCGATCCCTAATGTGTTTTGAATAGACCTGAATATATTTCTTGCTATATCTTTCGTGTACTAATGCTATATCTTTCGTGTATTAATGTGAATGTGTAAAATGTAAAAAGGAGTAGATAGTTGCAAAAAGAACAATTAGTACCAATCCATAACATACTGTAAAAGCCGGAAAGTTGTGTTTCATTTTCTTAACACAATATTGTTTTTAAAAACAGCTTTTAAAATAAATTACCTATTAATTTAAAAATGCAGCACCTACACTCGCATGCCAGCGTATATAAGTTAAATTAATTTAATTATTTTTCCTTGGCTTCGGCATTTTCTTTAAATAAAATTAAAACATAATGAAAAAGTCAACATTTTAACGTTTCGACCTTTTTTATTACGTTTTAATTTTATTAGAAGAAAAAGCCGATTTTTATAAAAAAAAGGAATTAAATTACTTAAACTTAATGTTCTTAGCCGTTAAGTTGTAACATTTAATTTGACATTGCATAATTAAAAAATATACATGTATTTTTAGCCATATTTTTTGTATGTTACGTATTTTCTGCAAGATACGTTAATGAATGAGACTTTTTTTGAAACAGGTAAATCCATAGTTTTTTTTTAGGGAATAAATAATCTTTGTGGCTTTTTGGGGGTCTACCGGAAGTTGCATTCCTTCCTCCTAAAGGGAACCTCCTGCGAGTTATATCTAGTTGTTGGTTATACATCAATTCTTCTCTTTTTTATTGGTAAACCAAAATATTTTTCAAAGATATGAAGAACAGTTATCATTGAAGAATCTATTTTTATACCATTCACTAACTCACAAATTGTAAAAATCCACACTTATCATACCTTGAAAATAATTTTCTTTGAATTTTCTGTGAAAGTGTTGGTTTTCTTTTCAAAATCACTTTTTCTCATGACAGCTACCTCTTTATTCGTAATGTTTACCCTTAATTCTATAGAAAAGCCTTCATTATCTTTATCATATCCAATTACAAGTGTTTCATATGTATTCGGAAGTATATTTAATATCTAAATGTTAGAATAAAATAATTAAGGAAGGAAATATCCATCACGTAAAGCTTTTTTTATCAGAAATGAATATACTGTTTTCAAATTTAACAAATCCCATTTTCGCGTTTATTATTTAGTTTCTACGCCATAAAAAGGCATATTATTTTATTCTTCACACAATGTTTATGTTCCTCAACGTTACAACGTGTTTCAAATTTAAAGCAGATACGTCGCGTTCGTTTTACGAAGTTTATCGAAGAAAGGACCAATCACGCAGCTGCAAATTTTCTCCTATACACAAGTGCACTAGGAATAGAAATATCGCTTTTAGGGTATTTCTGTTTATGTAAAATGCCCAGGATTCATCAATAATTTATTAAAACATAACTATATACACATGGGCTTTTCTGTATACCATTAAGGTGTTTCTGTCCCTAAAAGTGCTCTTCAACGGGCAATTAAAATTGTTGAATCGAACAGTTGTTGTCCCATTGGTTACATAGAACAATATGAGTCAGACCTTGGGTGTACTATTTGGGATCAGTGAATTACAGGTTGTCCCTTCACTTAATTGAAAAATATTTTAAGTAAAAGTGATTTTAGATCAAACAGTCTACACTGTAATGGCGACTTCTCATGAGAGGCTCAAGGACTGAAGCCTCTCAACCACAAAGTATCCTGAGACGACGCCATGTCTGGGACCAGACGGAGACGACGCACTCCTCGCAAATTTAGATACTAAGTAATGCAAAATTATTGTACAATTCCCGCTATATTTCAAATAATTCTATTAGTGACATTATTAGATTTGTAAGGACATTTATGATTTGACAATATCATCGTTTATATTATATAAACAACGATATCGTCAAACACAATCGTAAAAATAATGAAAATTTTAGGGGAAGAAATAAGAGAAGAACGTTCCTGTTAAAGAATGATTATTATTAATAACTCTTTAACATAATATCTACAATTCAATACTACCTTTACACGATTAATATTAATGACAATAATTATTGATGGAAATATTGGCAAAATATGATCACTAGAAAGCCAACTATTCACGATTCCAATTTCATAGTTTATTGTGCGTATTGAGGCGCAGGTTCTACAATACTGGTTATAAAATACAATGTTGTGCGGATCTTTATGGGTTTTGATTCTTTAGTCACTTCTTGGTCAGTGACTTGTAATGGCTGAAGAAAATCTGGATATTGAACTTACACTAGGTACTGATAGATGTGCTTCTTTAAAACCTGTTTTACACGTCGCGAATTATTGGTCAATTAATTGAACAAGTTGATCTTCGATTTTATCGTACCTTGTAAAACAGCAAAAATCGGTACGATTTTTTTTAACAATTTATTGTACGATTGATTGAATCGAATAGAAGCTGCTCCATTTTTGCCACGATTTTTTGACGATTTTTACTTTAAAAATACTAAAACAAAATTCATAGTTATTTTTCTGTTACTGGGTTGGTATTAAAACAGCAAAGTTAGTGAGAAATCGTCGGAAAATTGGGGCAAAAATAGAGCATGTGCGATTCAATTCAATTAATCGTACGATAAATTTCTCAAGAAATCGGACCGATTTTTGCTGTTTTACATGGTACGATAAAATCGAAGATCAACTTGTTCAATTAATTGACCAATAAATCGCGGCGTGTAAAACAGACTTAAGAAAGGTTGATGTATTGAAAGTGTGTCGATACTTTATTGTTTGCCATGCTACCTCACAGCCCTTACTATCATTGTTATTTTTTCTTCATAATTCAATTAATTAATCTGGCTGAGTGATGGACTTCGCTCAATGATCTTTTGTATACGAGGATTTCCACTACATTAAATGATGTAGGTATGCATTGTATTCATTAGACCACTTTTATGATTTGTTATTATTATGAGATGCCTACAACCACTCTAAACCCTGTTTTACCCGCCACAATGGCCAATTAATTGAACAAGTTGATCATCGATTTTATCGCACCGTGTAAAACAGAAAAAATCGGTACGATTTCTTGAACAATTTATTGTACGATTAATTGAATTTAATAGAACGTGCTCTATTTTTGCTACAATTTTCCGACAATTTCTCACTAATTTTGCTGTTTTAACACCAATTCAGTAATAGAAAAGTATCTACGAATTTTGTTTAATGTTTTTAAAGTAAAGTGAGGATACATTTCGAAAATTTACGACGATTGTGATGTATAGATAATTTGAATTAACTAACCGAAACCGAAGTAACCTAAGCTAATCTGCATCTACAGATAAACATTTTCTATTTAATAATTCCCCCGTTCAACTATTAACGAAACTAAACGAGAATTCACAATCGGTAAAAAAATGTTCAATTTATTGTGGAATGCAAAACAGCATATTTCACCGATTTCTTGGTCGAGAACTTGTTCAATTAATTGGCCAGTAAATCACGGCGTGTAAAACAGGCTTAACACGTTTAAAAAACAATGCTACAGATGCAGTATGTGATATTGTGTGCTCTAAACTTATTAAGATTGGAAACATTCATATTAGGTTATTACTAGAGTTGCTCACTAGCGCCAACAGGCAGTGGCGGAGATTCGATACAACCCTCGCTATAACTGCGAGTCTCAACCAGATCTGTTGTGTATACATGTACGCTGCCGTAAATACTATTTCGTAGTTCTACGTTTGTTTTAAAAATGTTGCCTACGTCGCGAAAACGACCAATGTTGGACAAAGTTACAGAATTTATAGCAAAAATGCTTGACCTAAATTATGATTGCGTTAAAATTCAATGTGTAGTTTGTAATATCCCTTTAATTTGTAGCAATACGATTTGTTCAGTTCTGTAGAGGCGTTTGCAGTAATTTACTCGACAAAAACGTACAAATGAGGATATCTAATTAGATTTCTTCATGCGTACATGTAAACATCCACTTCGTATATATACGATTTAAAATATTGAAATGCCATTACCTTCCACAAAGCTATGCCGACGAGATGTATAACATCGAAACGCGCGTCCATAGATGGTGGATAGGTGATGGCATTACTTTTCAATTAATTAACTTATGGCGGTTTAAGCCAGTAGTTGGGACTACTGCCGCGTCAGAATTTGTAGCAATACGATTTGTTCAGTTCTGTAGAGGCGTTTGCAGTAATTTACTCGACAAAAACGTACAAATGAGGATATCTAATTAGATGTAAATATCCCTTTAATGTGTTGGTCCAAAAGGGATTGTCTACGTCACCTAAATAGTAAACAGCATTCTTAAAAAAAAATTGCCCACGACACTATAACAAATTTAAATTTAATTTATGTGTTACCTTTATTGCATGTAATCTACCGTTTAATTTACTAGACAAGGAAGCACATGTCTTCTTTTGGAATAAATATTCGGATTGCAAATTACCAAGTCGGGCATCGTTACAAAGAATTGTGCCATCTGCTCGTGAACATGTTGAAAAAAGAATTAAATCGGAGTTGAAAGATGAAAAACTGCGGTTATGTGTGGACGAAACAACAGATCGTAAAAAACATTCTGTGATTAATGTAATGGTACGTACAATGGAACCACGTCAATCGTCACCTTCAATTCTATTAGTTTCCAGACGAGTACAACAATGTACTGCCGAAGTAATTTCAAAGTTAGTGTTAAATACATTGGAAAACTTTGAACTTTCAACAAACCAACTATTGATGTTTATGAGTGATGGTGCCACAAATATGCTTTCTGTAGGCCGGTCTCTTAAAAAACATTGTACTAACTTGTTACGTATTACGTGTAAAATTCATGCTTTCAGTGATGTGGCAGATAGTATTAGAAAATGTTATCCTGAGGTAAACGCTTTAATAGCGCATACAAAAGCAGTGTTTGTCAAATCCCCAAAACGTATTTGCAAATTTCACAGACTGTGCCCCCGTATGCCTGAGCTACCAGAACCTATTCTTACACGTTGGGGAACATGGTTACAGGCCGCGTTTTATTATCATAGATATTTTGAGAATATTTAGAAAATGGTTTTACAATTTGATCCAAAGGAAGCTGCGGCTATCAAGGAAAGCCAGTCGAAATTTCAAAATAAGTTAAAACGGATTTAAAAACTATTCAGAACTATTACTACGGACTAGTGGAGGCAATAGAAAAATTACAAATTCCTTCGGTGTCGTTAGTGGAATCTCTGCAAATAGTGCAACATGTTCACGCACAGCTGTGCGCGGTAGAAGACACAACAAATGTTTGTGTTCTAGAAAGATTTGAAAGTGTTTTAGAGAAAGATTCTGATTTTGGCACATTAAGACAAATTTGTGAAGGTGGGTCAACAGAACTGTTAAGTTGTTCCAAAGATTATTTTAATTACGCAAATATAACGTCACTAGATGTAGAACGTTCGTTTTCTGCATATAAACACACTTTTTCCTCACGCCGCACTCGGTTTGCCGAAACAACTGTGGAAACATATCTAATGTTGCAGATATTTAACAGACATTATTCACTTTGTGATTTCACGGAAGACTCTTAAGACGGTAAGTGTATGAGCACGTATTATATTTTATTTCTGACCATTTATTTTGTGTAAATTTTTATGCGCCCGCCACTGGCTGTTGGCGCAAATTGAGCAACTCTAGTTATTACTGTAATGTGGATAGATACATTTTCGTAATGATAGAGTTGGTCGTAATGGAGAGGCGAACGTTTATGTGCGGAGCTGCTTCCCCCAAAGGGACCGGTCTGTTTACTAATGATCCCGTTACGCATATATTCCGTGATTACAAGAATTTTTAATTTGAGGAATTTGATTCCGATTTGCGGGGTGTTAATTTCAGCTACATCTTGTATCTAGAGAATATAGAAAACAAAATGAACTTCCTAAATTTCAATATGATACACTTTTTAATAAACATTGTTCACTTAGTACACGACGGTTCACTAAGAGGCAGTGACCGATGAATGGCCGATGATCGATAACTTGAAATATATTAGGGCCAAGATAAAATATCGCAAAACAAAGTGTATATTTCGACTACATCTCGCATTCAAAAGATAATCGTTCTCTCTGGAAAGAGTTGAACTTTCTGAATTTGAAAAAGGTTGTACACAGCATTCCTACTAATCTT
This sequence comes from Dynastes maya, assembly GCA_029619315.2. Taxonomy (NCBI): domain Eukaryota; kingdom Metazoa; phylum Arthropoda; class Insecta; order Coleoptera; family Scarabaeidae; genus Dynastes; species Dynastes maya. The sequence continues at coordinate 39,923,875 of JAROYE020000001.1, forward strand.
AAGGATGCTGATGTATTAGCAACCATCTTGTAAGTAGGATCCTACCTACTAGTTTCCTTTGTCGTTCCCCGTACCTCAGTTCAACAGCAATGCTGATCTGTTTAATTTTTCGTTAGCATATGTTGAATCGATACCAAAAATAATATAAAACATTAAAACAACTGCTACTGGTTGTGACGGGATTGACATTGGTATCTTGCGTTTCTGTTGTCCGTACATTATCCCATACATCACAAATATCATTAATTCATGTATTTTGGAAAATGTATTCCCTTGCCGTTGGAAGCAGGCCGTTATTATGCCTGTTTCGAAAAAATCTGATATTTCTGAACTAAAAAACTTGAGACCAATCGGTTTACTCCCCCTTCTCCCAAAAGTATTGGAGCGTATTTTGGAGAAGCAGATAGGACAGTATATAAAGCAGCATTCGCTTTTTTCCGATGTTCAGTCGGGCTTCCGGCTTGGTCGTGGTTGTACTGGAGCCATCGGATTGAGGGTTGGTGACCGGATTGATTCTTTTGGATTATTCGAAAGCATTCTGATACTGTTAACCGTACAACGCTTATAAATGTGCTACGAGGGTGGGCCATTATATCCGTGACTTTTTGAATGAGAGGTAGTTTTTCCGGCAAGAAAACGTTTTACTTCTCAAATCTCCTTTTAGCTCAATACATTTCGTCCAACGTTTCTCCAATTTTTTGATCCTTTCCAAATAATAAGATTTATCAAGGTTCTCAAAATAGGCGTTTGTTTGAGCGATGAATTCATCGTTGGAGCCAAATTTTTTTCCGCCGAGCCATTTCTTTAGATTTGGAAACAGGAAATAGTCACTGCGGGCTAAATCCGGAGAATATGGCGGATGGGGGAGCAATTGGTAGTAGAATTCATGAAATTTCGCCATGGTGACACCCATGTATGCATTCGTACATTGTCTTGACGGAAGAGCACTTTCTTCTTGGCCAAATGCGATCGTTTTTTCTTCGAATCGTCATTGAACCTGTCCAATAAGTTGTAATATTTGCTGTTGGCTGTTTTTCCCTTCTGAAGGTAATCGATGTGCATTATGCCGCGTGCATCCCAAAAAACTGTCGCCATGACCTTGTCGGCCGACAGACCCACTTTAGCCTTCTTCGGCGCCGATTCGCCCAGAAATCCACTATTTCGACTGTCGTTTGTGTTGTGGTGTATCCATGTTTCGTCAACGGTTATGAAACGGCGCAAAAACTCGTTCGGATTACAGTTAAATAACGTCAAACACTCCTTCGAAGTTATCACACGATCGCGTTTGTGATCAATTCTGAGCAAACGCGGCACCCATCTTGCGGATAGCTTTCTCATGCGCAAGTGATCATTCAAAATCGAAAGTACTGAGCAATGTGATATGCCTATGGCTTCTACAATCTCGCGCACTTTTAATCTTCGAAAGGCTAACACCATATCGTAGATTTTTTCGATTGTTTCGCGTAGTGGCGTCAGTTGAGCTTCCAGAACGTTCGGCGTCAGTTGAGCTTCCAGAACGTTCGGCGTCATTAGTGCTTGTATGACCACAACGAAATTCAGTAAACCACATCTTTACCATTGATTCTGACGTAGAATCCCCATAGTATTTATCAAGCTTAGCCTCGGTTTGAGTGATGGTTTTCATCCGCAAAAAATAATGCATTATGAGCACGCGAAATTAACTTTTTTTCAATTTTCACCAAAATGCACGACGTTGTCTGTTTTCAATGGCTGTCAAACTTTAACTAAATGACGCAGCTTTCTCAAACATTGACAGTAGTGTATTGACAGGTTGACGGGAGCAGTGTTGCTTTTCAATTTGCAAGGCGGAAGATTCAAAAAGTCACGGACATACTGACCCGCTCTCATACGTTCAAAGGGATTCGGTGCGGAATCTTTGATATTGTTGTCTGATTATTTATCGCAGTGTGCCGGGATCGTTTCTCAGATTTCCCAGCCTAGGGAAACACTACACTATTCTCTTTATACACTTTCTCGTTTCTCACCAATCTGAATTACATAAAACCATACTTGTACGCTGACGATATGCAGTTGTACTACTGATTTAGGATGTGTAATTGGGAACAGAGGGTTGCCAAGATCAATAGTAATCTGCTACATGTTTACGAAATTTGTCTAAAACATTCGTTACATTTTAATTCGGTTAAGTCGCCGGTCTTGTTATTCGAGAATAGCGAAGCATGTGAAGCATTGTGTGGCACGACTTTTAGAATTAACAACATACAATTTCCCATAGTAAATAAAGCAAAATGTTTAGATCTAAATCTCGACAATTCTTTTCGTTTTCGACACCAAAACGTACAAGTAGCATATTGAAATCTGAAAAAATGGTATCCCTTCCGCTCTGTTTTGAACAAGCAAATTAAAAAGCTATTGTGTGATACGTATGTTCTCTCTAATTTTACTTACTGCTCCGAAATATTTCATCCTTGTTTAGACTACTTAACGGGAAAGAAAATGCAAAAAATACTTACGCTGTACCATAAAATATTAACAACAACAAATTCTCCATTTTTATATAATAAAATAACATTTAGAACAGATATCCATAATATTACAACAAGGTACCCAAGTTTGATATCCCACCTGCCCACAGAACAGTTCTCTTGAAGAGATCATTTTCTTTTAGTATATATACCAAATACAATAGTCTTTCGCCGCAGTTAAAAGAATGCACTAACACCAAACAATTCAAATTTAAATTACGGTCTATGCTCCTTCCTACATGATGAATTTGACATATTTTTGCTTGATTTTCCACATATAGAAACAGTCTATAACTGTAGATTCTGTGTTTTGTTGGTAACTTGTAACTATGCAAACCATGTATTCAATATATATGTTGTTTTTTTTTTATTTTTAGGGGTTCGAGGCACACACAGGATTAATTAATTTTAGGCATTTTTTACATGTTAGAATTATCATACTAACAAGCAGGTCTGGAGAGAGGTAGCTGCAATTGGTACATCGTGCCGGAGTCCATGGAGCTCAAAGAAAAACAATATTGGAGAGTGATGGGAAATCTTGCAGAAGTGTATTGGTTGTTTTCTTCACGGCATGTCTAACATACGATCGTCAGACCGTGTTGAAAGTATAAAATCTGTTGTAGTCCACCTGCCAGGCACCAATTAGCATAAGAAAATCCCTTGAAGTTGAACCTAACTGTCGAAACAAAAACAGAGATTATGTATCACATCTTTTACTTGTGTCACGTCTGTTGTATAGTAAAGAGTATTACTTAATTGATTCCTGTATCGAAGTTGTTTAATCTAGAAATGCAACGCTGCATGTCGAAGTGTCCAATTTAAAAAGCTTGATTTCAAAACTGACAAATCTTCGGAACAGCTGGAAGTGTATGTGGAGCGAGGCTAAGCATCTTGCTTCTAATTTGTGCATAGAAGTGTAACTCGGGGTGCAGATGACACAAAAATATTTCAGAAAGTATGTCTTCCATATAATATTGGATAATGTTGATGGACTGACTGCTTGTTTCAATGCTGCAGCGAACATTTCTGAACAGTTGAGCTTCCTCTAGGAGTACCTATCAATTCCTCAAGGTGAGCTGAAAAAGAAATCAAAATTACTGACAGATCGGTACCCCGCTGATATCAGTGAAGGTCGTAATGGAAATAAGTCATTTGCCATCTGTTCCTCAAACAAATTTTGGAGAGGGCTAACTGAGTCCATTGGAGCTACTGAATTGCTTGAAGAGATACAAGCTGGAAAGACGCTTTCCAAATATGTAAGCTGAGCTGGAAAAAGGGACCTTACGGACCAAAATTACTTTTCGAGAACAGCGCGTTTAAAGTTTTAATGCCGATTTTGAATAATTCTTATAAAGTTGTAATTTGATCTTGCGACACCTCTCAGAAAAAGTAACAAAACGGATGTTTAGAGATCCCAGACGGTCTCGGAACCAGTTTTAATCGATTTTTGACGAAATTTTACGTAAAAAATGACCAACAACTCAATTTGCCCAGAATGATCCATAAAATCCCTTTTCCCAGCTCAGGTCACATATATGTGTCTGCCCGTTACCATCGATAGTAGAAGGCCTCAGCGCTCTTCGATGACGTCACGATCTTTAGGTGATGTATCGCCATGCACGATATTAGCTTAAGCGATAAAGGAATGTTTTTTTTGCATTTCTATTTAATGTTTTAAGGGGCTTCCGGTTTAAAGAGGATGCCCATTCGATTTTATTTTGGAAAAACGACGTTTCAAAGCAATAACCAAACACGTAATCGAGCACCGTTTTCGTGAAAGATGTATTTGTGGTTGATATTTAATCGACTAATTATTATTATTTGTAATGGTGCATGTATTTGGACGAAACTAAGGTTGCAATGATACAGTAATTGCAATTTTATTCGAAATTTTCTTCAATTTCACGAGGAAATTTACAGACATGCTATTTGACCACGATTTTTAATTTCCTATTATGTGGTGTTTTACCTAACCTATCATTACTTTTCCCATAATAATGTTTAAGTAGGGTATTTGTAGAACAAGTTATTATAATTGTTACAATACGTTCACTGCTGTGAATAAGACATTTACATATATCAGTATCCAAATGGGTATTTACGGTGTTATAATTTAAAATATATTGTATGAATGATTGAAAACAGAACGTTTATTATACACATTTAAAAACATCTTTTCACGTTCAAAAATAATTTTGTTAAATATAACGTAAAAATATAAAACTATTTGAACAATAAAATCTTAACATTTTTTATCAAATACAATGGACAGTTGGGGGATTGAATTGGAATAGCATACTTTTTAAGCCTAGGATTCTTTAAACTTACAGTTATAGTTTCACCAGTCCTCGAATGTGTAGCTGTTGAAAAATAAATAATATCTTCTTTTACAAAGTGTAACTGACAAATCCAAGTATACGACGCCACAGTGCTACAGGTTAGGAAAGGTTTTATCGTTTATACAACACTAGAAAAACATTACAGGTATCACCAACAAAGTACGGAAGTATCACTACATCGTATTTTTTTAAAATAAAACCAATATAATTTGAATAAACCAATTCAAAACGCAAGAAACGGTCTGAACGTGTAAATGTTAATATATAAATATGACTGATCGTTTACCTAAAGCAACATCGGTACAGTCTGCTGACGTCAGAGCGGGTTACCTCGTCCTCTCGGTAGTAGCGGTCTGCCTCAGTATTCTGTTAACAATTTCTGCCACTGTTGCCTGTATAGATCGCTCATTTAGAAAAGTAAAGCTGATAAAAGATATCAGTGATCGACTATGTTGCAAAGGCGACTGATAGATTTGTCAAGACTCAGTATTGAGTCTGATTTTGCAAAACGATTAATTTTGATGATGTGATTTGCAATTTTACCAGAAAAAGTCTAGGAAGGCACCTTTGTTTAGCAGGATATACATATGTATATGCCATTACTATAATCACTGTTATAAGCTTGTAATCAATCTAGTGTTAAATTCATTACCTACGTATATTGATTCATTATTGTTTATTTACTAATGTGTGTTATTGTTTTTATTATATTTTACTGAAGTACCTGATCTCTTTTTAATATATTCGCAAGTATGTTATTCATAAAAATGTATACACTTATGACATTATTGATTTACGTGGCCACGTATAGGTGAGGGGGGTCATATTACTCTTGTTCCAGCACTTAATAATCCTCTCAGCGGCCCTGCGAACAATACAGGTTCGTCTTGTGTTTATTATTGTTAACCTCTTATTGCGTCGTATCTTTTTTAATTGCCAGGGCTAAATATGCACAATAAAAGCATTTATTATTATTACTGTTAATACTTATAGCTACTCACATAATTAGGTAGAATATATAAAATTAAAATCTTTAATCAAAATCTTCTGTACATTATTGAAAAACCAAGAATGGAAGGCTTTAAACTGAAACTTATAAATTAAAAGTCGCCACGCATGAACACAGCGGATCGAAATCTATCAGTAGAAAAAGGAGGAAGGGAAGCGAGCACTAAAGGCGCGAGGAACACGAAAGAGAAGAAAGATTAACATTTTGTTTGTTGTGATTGTTGTTATCACTTCTGTGTAAAATGATTCTTGTACGAAGAGTACGTGAAGTCCGCCCTATGTATGAAAAATGTCTTTGATGTTTGATTTAAACAGTTTATCTAAAGAAAATTTAATTTTTGAAAAAAAGGAGCTATTAATTGTAATGAATTTTGTAATTTTGGCTCTATTGTATTTTAAAAACAAAATTAATAAATTTCATTTATTAATTTTGGGGCTAGCTCTTGAATGTAAAGTAAGGTAGTAAGTACTTCAAGCGATTGGTTTGACGGACCTAGCCGTAGAAGTTAAACCAAACCAAGTTGATCTAAAACTTGGACGCCCGAAATGTTCAATGCCGACCTCTTATTGATTACAACCGAATATGTCCTGCTTGTAGTGCCACGACAATATGTTGGCAGCGCTATTTTAGCTGTTTACTACCATTACTCACTATGGAACATTATAACACCAACAGGGTTAGTGATGACTGATGTGTCTGATTGTATGAGAAATAGTTTGTATAACATTCTGAACTAGTTGCTTTTCTATATCAGTTTAACTTAATGATGTTATCTCTGATCATTAACTTGTCTAGGAAGGGAATACTGTTATTGGATTTTGTTTCAATTGCGAATTTAATTTATGAGTGGTATTTATTAAACACATCTAAAATTCATTTGCTCGTGTGAAACATAATGTCATCGACGTGTATTTCTTTAAGAAGGGCACAGAGAAGAGTAGAGTAGGAACACCGCTATATTTGGCTCTATTAGCACGCCTTCGAAATATATAGAATGTTCAGTATTGAATACAAATTTAAACTTCGGAAATGTCATTTTTCTAAATAGCAAGATATAATGTTCCTGTATCCACCCTATATATGAAAATATAATTTATAACGTATTTGTACAACAATGCATATGTATAGTGTTCAAAGTAAAAGAAATTTGCAGTTAAAGGCGAGCCTTGTACTTGGATATTTCATCCAAGTGATTTCTGGTGTTAGTATTATTTGGTTACCATGTCAACAAAATTTCGAATCCAGGTAGCTACTTACAGTCAAAGACGAAACTTGCGTTTGGATATTGTATACAAATCGTTTCTGGTGTTATTATTGTTTGATTACCATGACAGCAGTAAAGAAAACATAGTAATATTGACGTTCTTAAACTGTTGATTCAAAATTTTGGGACTAATTGTAAATAAAGAAGAGTTAATAATTAATAATGATAGCAAGGACTGTGGGGTAGTATGGTAAACACAATATTCACGGACATTCCGTACCACACAAATTATTAATTAACTCGGGAAGGTCTTTTCGAAGACACGTGGGTCATCATCAACAAGCCAAGTACCAATTGATGTGAGAGAAAAACAAATTTAAATCTACGAACCCCTTGCATCCCCTTCTATTCAAGAAAAATGTATCTATATAATATGGCTTGTATAGTATATGTATGTTTTTGTCTTTTCGGCTAGAAAATAAGTAAATAAGGAGAGAACAGGAAAGGTTTGCTATCACGAACCCAGACATATGGTCATACCCTCATAAATACGGGCGAGAACAATGGTTGTGTTCTTTCTGTTCGTCAAATTTGTGTTCTTTCCTTCTCTCTCTTACACTACAGATGCATGCTGGAGGATCGAAGTTTGTCATAGTACAACCAAAAATCAAAAAGGCCTCTACTGTAATACATGAGAAATATAGCGGTCATTTTTCTTTATTGACCAAACTTTGGTGCTTATTTACATACATATGTAAATAGTCTCATAGGCGACCAGCTCGCGAGACGAAATCACGTTTTTAATTAATTTTAAGTTTTATAATATAATACTATGGCCTGTATCGTTTATGTGTTGTGCGACACTTGACGCCTCTATCTTCCCGTATCTGTAACACCTGATGTGTTCATTAAATTTGGTGCCTATCGCTCGTTTCGTTTGACCAATATAGGCTTTGTCACAATTACCACATATAATTTTGTAAATTCCCGATCTTCCTCTCACTTCAGGTTTATCTTTTGGATTGCCAAGAAGGTTTTTAAGTGTATTTCGTGAACTGAAACGCACGTTCATCTCTTGTTCCTTAACTTTACACGTAACATGTAAAAGTCCCTCACACTTTTCTTTAAGCGAACGGCCTACACTACGCTTTGTCGCTGCTCCATCGCTCATAAACATCAACAGTTGACTAGTTGACACTTGAAATTGTAACGTATCTAGCACTACGCCCGTAATTGCTTCGTCAGTACACTTTTTTAGTCTTTTGCTAGCTAATAAGATTGCAAATTTCGGTTTAACAGGATCTAGTACTCATACTATAATATTCAAAATAGAATTCTTTTTACAATCTATCGTCTCATCAAGACATAGCCACTGCTGTTTATCTTTCAATTCTGCTTTGATCCTATTTTCGATATCTTTACGTATACTTGGTAGCTCTTTCCGTAACGCTGTCTGTGATAGTAAGTTCCACTTGGGATTGTTTGTATGTCAAAACTGTCCAAACGATTACGTACGTTAGACCTACTTACATACATGCATACATACGTCCCGTCGTGTGCCCGGCCTAATTATAACTCTAAATCTGTTAAAAATAGACATATGAAACCTACACTATATTGGTTTATTTTTAAAAAGGGGAAACTAAAAATAATATATAGGGTATTCCGTTTAGAATAACAAGGTAGGTGCGTAGCTGGCTACTTATCAATCACCCTGTATAGACCGAAATATTTTTCGAAAGATACTTTATGATGTATATTACATTATCAGAAAATTTTGATTTCCTATTTACACAATAAGTGCAATTCTACAATTTCAAGTTATTCTTAAATTTATTTACGGTGTGCACGATGAATTATTTCTGTAATAATATACACTTTTTGAGATTATGTCGTCCCATCATTAAAATAAATGATACTGATAGCAAATTGGATGTACAAAAATCATTGAGATTGAGATTGGGGCAATAAATGGCATAGTGCAGTTGTAGATACATACGTCACACAGGTGAATGTAGTTATCGAGGACGGCGAAATTTCTATACTTTTATTTAACATTTAAGCACAGTTCAGTGTGTGCTTGGGCGCCCCGAGATTGTTTATACCATGAATGAAGTGCGACAGAATGGTGTAACAAATAACGGTAATCATGGAACAAAAAGGTAAGGAGATAATTAAGAATGTCTACATACACAAATCTAAAGGCACAACTTTGTATTTCTTCATTCTTATGATACGGTACGATGTCAATTCAAAATTCGTAAATAAATCATATGTTTTGTACACTTTGAAATTTCGTTTACATATTAGAATATTATAATTAGCGATAACAAAATGCAGGTGTAATTTACGAGAAAGGGAAAATGCATGTACTAATACAAATATGTGCACTGTGATTCTTTTTGAACAATATGGAAAATTACGAACATAGTTTATGTGACAATAGTTACTAAAAAATTTATAATAATGTAATAAATAGCATGTGACATTGATTCAATTTTTGTTAATTTGTGAAAAAATGATATGCAGCGGTTTTATGCTAGAAATTTATAACTTTGAAATGCTTTTTTTATGTTTATACAGTTTACGATATTGAAAGCGAAAGTATACTCGAATTCTATTATTGTGTCGAATATTATTTCTTTGTCTGTTTTTATTCCTTAAAGAACAAATCAAAAACGTTGAGTAAAATTTTATATGGTGATGGTAATACTTTTATTATAACATGTTCTTAAATACTTATATTTGAATAATTTAATTATGAGAATTTCTGCTTGCAATATTTATTAATCGTAGTTTTTATTAATTATGATTGATAATCGTTTTATTGGAGAAGATAGATGATATGAATAATTGTCACTGTGAATTAGGCAAGATTACTATTACTGATAACAATAAAAATCCCTTTTCGATGGTTTTTAATCTACATATTCATAGACATGTTAGTTTCTTTTCTTGTACTAATTACTTTTTGTGCCAGAATACCGAATTCGAGTTATTTATTAAAATATAGACTGCTTTCGGGAACTGTTTGGCCTATTTTTTTCTTTTGTTTCAAATATTTAATTTGTTTCATTCATAGGCCTATGTTGAAATAGTTTATATTCACCTAGGAATAATTGCTGATCTTTGTCGTATTCTTATTTAAACTCTCGTCAAATGTTTTGTGAATAATCTATATCTTGCTTTTTCTCAGGTATGCAAGGTTTCTATCAAGGTTTTCTGTACAAATTGATTGAGTGCGGAAATATTTCAATTGAGGAGTGTTACATTTATAAGATGTATTTATGATCTGCAGAGTGTATTAATCATTCATTACTTTCATATAACATTTCTAACGTTTTCATCCGGTTTTGAGCAAGTTTAAGTTTTGTTTTATCGGTTATTGTTGACAAGTTTTTAGGTTTTAATAATGGTTCCTTTCTACAGAACTATTACCTATCAATAATACATGTAGCTTGGTTGACTTGGCTCCCATGTACTTCTAAGTAGCAATAACGATTCTGAATTAACTGTTCAAAGCAAATATACTTATTCGTGATGACTAGTTTGGGCAAACAGCGGTAACAGTCAGTGTAGTAGATATGTGGTGCGGAGTCGGCGATTATTTATTTCACGCGTTCACAGCGTCAGTACTAAATCGATGCTGTATCCGAGTAGTTCTATGTATATGTAGGCTGTCGTAACTTATTTCGTAATTGTACGCTTATGTTTGCTTTAAGAATGTCGCACTTAGGTACGTCGTGAAAACGACCAATGGCAGACAGTTAAAAACTTTATAGTGGACATGCCGGACTTAATTTTTGATAGCGCTAAAATTCAATGTCTAGTTTGTAAAATCCCTTTAATATGTTGGTCCAGAAGCCATTGTCAACATCACATCGAAAGCAAACAGCATTCTTCTGCAAATAGTGGCATTCGAAACCAAGAAAAATTTACATTTGATTTATGTGTTACTCTTATTTTATGTAATCTATCGTTTCGTTTACTAGAGAAAGAAGCATTTGTCTCCTTCTGGAATAAATATGCGGACTGTAAATTACCTAGTCGAACATCGATACGAAATGTAGTGCCATTTGTTCGTGAACATATAGAAAAAAAAATGAAAACGGAATTGAAAGATAAAAAATTGTGGTTGTGTGTGGACGAAACAACAGATCGTTAAAAATATTCTGTGGTTAATGTAATGGTACGTACAATGGAACCACATCGACCGTTATCCTCCTTCTTACTTGCTTCCAAAAGAGTTATAAATTGTACTGCCGATGAGATTTTAAAGGTGGTGTTGAACTCATTGACCAAATCTGAAGTTTATGAGTAATGGTGCCGCAAACATGCGTTCTTTGGGCCGATCTCTTAAATCTCTCACAGTGGTAACTTCCTACATGTAACGTGTAAAATCCATACTCTAAATCTTGCGGCACAAACGATTCCTACATGTTTTCCACTAGTAAATGCATTGATTGCTAGTGGATTCTGTTCAAATTGTGAATGATGTTCACGCACAGTTATGCGCTGTAGAAGGCGAAACAAATTGGTGTGTAATACGAAAATTTGAAAGTGTTTTAGAGAAAGACTCCGATTTTCTTATATTAAGACAAATTTGTGAAGGTGCGTGTGAAGATGCATTAAGTTGTTTCAAAGATTATTCTAAATATGCAAATATAACATCGCTAGATGTCGAACGATCGTTTTCGGCATTAAAAAACATTTATTCCGCACGTCGTACTCACTTGACCGAAACAGCTGTGGAAACAGATCTGGTGATTCAAATATTTAACAGATGTTACCCAGTTTGTGATTTCACGGAAGACTTAAAACGGTAAGTGTTTCAGCACGTTTTATAATTTACTTCTTACACTTACCACAACGTTAACGACCTCGTCCAATTTTGAAGTAAAGAGTAAAATTATTAACTTCTATTCTTTAGAAAACTTCACAGGCTTAATGGTATTTCATAATTTGTTATTAAATATATTGCTACATCAGGTTTTGAATATAAAATATTACTGTTCACATAACGTTTCGATATGTTTGCCCAAAAGTGTTACTTTTGCAAAAGTTGCTTATGTATGCAATATTGCCTGTATATCGGCTCATTCAAATAAAATGCATTCTATCGTATAATAAATGCTAGTTATTTAAAAATTATTTATAAAAAAATGTGACATAAGCAATGACAAATTGCTAACTTATTCCTATTAGATTAATTTTTATTGTTTAAAACATCGATGTAGGTGTGAGAAATCTAAAATTTGAAAGTTTCACAAATGGTCAATCTCACCGACATGTCTTAAATTATAAGTAATTCTTAAAGCTCTAATGGTCAATCTCATCCGAATAACTTATTTTTTAACTGAACTAAGTAACACAAACTACCGAAAAACGAACCATTGTCTAAGTGGAAGCACTAAGTGATACTTAGTGCTTTAAGAATTACTTATAATTTAAGACATGTCGGTGAGATTGGCCATAAAGTATTATTTGAACAAGTAAACTTTACCTATGGCGCATGTTTTGCTGTAATTTAAGTGTTACTTAATGAAGTTAAAAATTAAGTTATCTCGATGAGATTGGCCATAAAACACTTAAAGCTTTTAATATTAAATACTCAAGATGAATGAAATAAGTTGTACTATTTACTCGTGAAATAAGTAGATTAAAAAAAAACATGAATACGAGTTCTCATGCTGGGGCTACACTAATGTTAATGTCTAACGTTCATTATCGCAGTAATTTAGGCGTTAAAAAATATAGATTAAACTACGCGGCAAATTGAATGACTACACATTTGACGTTTAGTCAATAAATTAACGCGTTTTTCGATTAAATCATTTATTTAAATATAAAGATGGAGATTGGGGCTGCTGCAGTGGTATATCATATGTCTGTTTGAAATTCTTCAAAAACTCGATTATTTTTTCGTTACACCACTCCATTCTGTACGATCGTATTTTTAAAATCATAAACTACGCTGGAAACTCGAACCTGTTGCGTACAGTACACAATGTTAGTGTAGTCAAAACAATGCGATGAATGACGCAAAAAAGACTGCCACCCGAGCTATCGCCTAACGTCTAACCAGTAACATTCGGGTGATGACGTGAACGGGAGGGCGCGAACAACGATTCGATTTCCTCGTGTATTTCCGTTGCATAGTACAATGTACACAATATGCAAGGAAAATGCACCAGGGAAACGAATCGCTGTCGACGCCCTCCCGTTTACGTCATCACCACCGCTACTGCGTCTGACGCCATTAATAATGGCGATAACGAGTTAGCGTGTTAAGGTCATGGTTACACCTGTGTTTTATGTCAAATAACGCAACAATTAATGGCATCAGACGTTAGTGTGACCCCAGCATTTATAAAAGCATATCAACTGCATACCTAATGCATTAAAAATGTATTTGAAAATTCTTTTTCTCTTACGTATCAGGAACCTACTTTTCCATTCTTAGATTGTTATCATGAAAAAGTTTTGCCATATGTACATATCTATTGTTATCAAATGTTATCAAAAGAGTTTTGAAATTGTAATGGTGACAGGTACTTCAGATACCAGAATGTCGCCTTTTCTAGTTTATTTTTACATTTATCACGACGCGAAGTTATAAAGGTGACTGTCTGAACGTATAACGTGTTTTTTTAGTTTACGCATACAGCGTGTCTATCTAGTGTCTGGGTGGAAGATAATCAGTATTCTCTGTACCTCCCTATCTTAGTTTTTGAAATAATTTTAGATTTTTGCGAAACGTCGTTGATTTTTGAACGGACGATATCTTAAACGCATTATAAGCTAGAGTAGTGATTAAAATTTTATTCGATTATGTATTTCTTGAAGTTTTCGGCAATATATTCAAAAAATTTTTATATCAACCAGCGTCAACAAGATGATCATTGAAAGCGTTACCGTGTTTGATTTTTGCTATGTCAATTTTTTAAATGGAACACCCTGCATTTTTTCAAGAATCTGAAAAACTGTTCTAGAATTTTTTTATAAAGATCTGTCGTTCTTGAGTAAAATAAATTTGAAACTATCCAAATAACTTATTTTTGCTAACATGCATAGAGTGCTGCGACAAAATACTATAGATTTTTGTTTTTCTAAAGATATTCAATAAAAATAACCTATAGAATTTAATTTATATATACAATTTCATTCATTTATCTATTCGAAGTGAACACTATTCTCTTTTATGCAAGATGCAATGCGATTTTTTGAATTTTGTTGAACATCTACTAACACATTTTATGTAACGTTAACGTAACGCATTTCCTTAAGAAAAAATTCACAAAGTTTTTCCATACACATTTCTATTTTGAAAAATCGATATTTCCTCGATTTTACCAATCGGCGATTAGTTTCGTTCGATTAGAGGATTTGCATAAATTATAATATACACTTTCGTCCGGCCAGTAAGACAGGCCCAAATTTGAGATATACACACTTTTGTTCGGCAGGTAAAGGAGAGAATTAAAATCATGTCGTAATTAAACAACAAATTCTCCTATACCTACCCTCACCCCAACCTGAGGAATCAATGGAAATTCTTACGAACTTATGTATTTATTTAGATTTTAGTTAAATATTACATGTTAAAAGTGCAACATGGAAAATTTAAATGTGAGAGAAAGTGTTAGTAACCGTGGTAAAGAACTGTTGTTTGTAAACAACTTTAGATACTGTTTTGCGGAACAACTACCAAGTGGCGAAAAAGAGTGGAAATGTCGATCACCAAAAATGTTCCACTATTGTTTACACTACGAGTGAAGACAATTTGACATCTCGTTGTAATTTGAACCATGCGCATCTCGATTAAATGCTGCAGCAATACAAAAGCGATTCTTTGTAGTGGCGCCAAAATGCCAAAAGGCTACAGAAGAATTTAATGCTTCCGAATTTGTCTAAAAATATATAAGAATAAGTGTTTATTTATGGACGGTACATTTAAATATTGTTCACAACATTTTGCACAATTATTCACCATCCATTGACAATGTAACGGGCACCATATACCTCTAGTGTTTTATTTGTTCAAAGATAAAACTTCAGAAATTTATAAACAGTGTTTAAAATTTGTAAGTCAAAAATTTGAAGAACTTTCGTTGCAACTTCGCTTAGCGGAGGTTGTTATCGAGTTTGAAATGTCGATACATAAAGTTGTCACTTCCATGTGGGAGAATACTAAAACATAAAGAAAAATCAGGCATTGGCAAATGGATTGCATACTATTTCGGTCTGCTTTTCTTAGAACCTGAGAACGTTGGCAACTGTTTAGTATTTGATCTACTGCCTATGGTACCAGAAAATGATAAACTATAAGCATTTATGGACTACCTAGTTGAAATTTATGTAGAAGAGGATTTAATATTTTTTCCCGGCTAAATGTGCTAGCAGCTCCAGAACGACCAACGCATGCGAATCCTTTCATTCACTGAAACAGTTCACTAAAACCCTTAACCACAAACTTAACTCGTACTGGACGCACGTTTCGATAGCCAAGCCCCATCATCAGCAGTAAAACTGAATGTTTAGTTAATTACAGCTGTAATTATAACCATGTGCAATGAACCGCTTCATTGAAAAACAAGGATTTTGATAACTCACGTCATCCTGACCTTTTACATTTTAATTTAGGGTTTATTTTATTTATCTTTAGATTTGCATTTTAGGCTTAATTATACTCATGTACAATTAAGCGGTTCACCATGAAACACTTAAAGTAGAAGGGTATATATGTAATTAAGATTTAATTAAGGATCATTTTAAATTTACATATTGCGTAATTTATTTGCTACATATGGTTAGTTTTTCACTTAGTTTGTTAATTCAGTTTTACTGCTGATGATGATAGCTTGGCTATCGAAACGTGCGTCCAGTACGGGTTAAGTTTGTGGTTAAGGGTTTTAGTGAACTGTTCTAGTGCCATAGATCTAGAGTACCCGATTACTTCCATTCACGTCTAAATAAGAGTTTTAATTTCTATCATCCGAATATCTTTGCTTTTTTAGAAGTTTTGCGCCAGTATTAAACTGAAATTTATGTACAAATACAAGGTGTAAATAAACACTCACACACAAACGGTATAATAATAAAGAACTGACAACACTGCAATATATAAAATTAGTTTCGCATTATTCCTTTTAAGTATTTTTCAGGATATTACATTGTAATTGTATCTATCATTTAAGTATTTAAATTGTAATTTTATATATTTTTCTTTTCTAATTGAATAAATTCTTACATTTTAATTTATTGTGTTTTTCCTTTCAATATATAATCTACTGCACATGTTTGTGTTCAATATATCGAAAGTATCATAATAAAGATATGTATATATAAGGATATAAAAGGATTAAGTACTTAAAGATTATCGGACGAAACTGCATCTACTCGTAAATACCCAGAAATTCGACCCGAAGGAAACTGTATCATAGTGAAATGGTTAGCGTTATTAGAAAAGGATTAAATAAAGATTATCGGACGAAATTTTATCTGCCCTTACGGATGTAATTAAATTTAATTAATGAAATAAAAATATCACTAGACGCCGCGCCGGTAGGATTCGAATCTACGACTCCTGTTTGCTGAACGGGCGCACTACGACTACACTACAGAGTCTCTTATAGGATTGAATCCTTTTTTAAAATACCTAGATGTTTGATGCTTGCAGATGTATTGCAACATTTCGGCAGACATACATATATTTATTTATATGCCAAGTATATACTAGTAATTAATATATATAATAATCTCATTACAGATTTTTAGTCCATTACTTGAATTTAATTACATAAGAAAATTAAGGACATATTTTTCAGTATTCACCGACGGATGCCATATGCAGGGTGCAGCAATAGTACGTCCGCCTTTTATTACTTGAGCTGTATGCTGTATGTATAGTAATTTGATTTTTTGGGGATGTAATATAATGTTAATTGTGCATCTTTAGAAAATATATTCCGATATACTAGGTGTTGCAAAACAGGTGGCACAGTAAAATTAACTTTTTTAAATGAAACACCGTGTATATCTTTGGATTATTAAACATCTCTAAATACACTCAATTTATCCTCAGATTATGAAAGAAACCGGTTTTGTGGTTTTCGAATTACATCTGTTTCTGTTAAAAAAATTGAAAAACCACATATCCCAAAGAAAGTATTCCTACGTCCAAACGCTTTCAAATTTGGCAATGAAATTTTTTGTGTGGATTGGTTGAGAGATTGAGTGACGATGTCAGTAAATTGTTTTTATCATCGGTACAGGTGGTCATTAGAAAAGAATTGACTTTAGCAATTTTAAAATGATATCGATTATCTCGATTTTCTTAAACGGAACAGCCTGTATATGATGGCCAGAAGTGATGCAGAATTACATTCTGCATTAATCCAGAATAATCAAAATTCCAATACTTAACCCATTTTCTATTTTAAAATAAATTTTAAATGAATTCAATTAAAGAAAAAGCATAAAAAAATACCTATTGATAACAAGATTTTTTGAAACGCAAAGGTAGAAATAAAATATTGCAAAACTTGCCGAAATTAATAAAATGTTATGTAGTACTTAATTTTATTTAAAGTGATAATCAAATATAGAGATGTAAATGAAAGAAAGAAAAACCTAAGGTAATAAATGCTCAAAGTGCCTTCCTTCTTGTTGCAAACAGATCGACTTATGAATAATCTCTGAACTCACCTAAATTCTTCTGATGTTATGGTTCGAAAAACGCTAATAATCCTTTGCGTAATGTGCTCTATTGTTCTTGGACCCTCAGCATATACAATTTCTTTAACACGTTCCTATAAATAAAAATCAAGATATGTTAGGTCCGGAGATCCAGGCGACCATCTTACAGAACCATTCCTTCCCAACCATCTTTCGGGATACAATACGTACAGCAATAGAATAGTGTGGAGGTACTCCGTTACTCTGCAGTCACATTTCTCCTCAGATTTCAGGAGCAACATTTGCCAATGGTAGTTCATTTTGTAAGATCTCCAAGTACATAGGTTCATTAAAATTATTTCCATTAAAATAAGGTCCGACAACGTACTCGCCGTTTATGCATCCCCAAACGTTAACACTCCACCGATGTTACTGATCCACTTGTCCCCAATACTTTTTCTTTAAAATTTTTTTTCTTGTCAGGAAAGGAATTATCTTCCGCCCACACATTAGGTGGACACGTTGTACACACGTCTTCGATGCTATACCAATTTTTCTCTTTTTAAATACCAAAGAAACATTAATCATCATTTAGTAATACATTAAGGAATATGTACATTAATATGCAGATTCTTTTTTCTTGTATGCACATCGGTTAATTCTGGTTTAATACTTACCTAAACATAATAATTTTGTAGGAATATATGTATATTATGGAATAAGTAATAAATTTTGAAGACTTGCTGAACTTATTTTGTTGGTTTATTAATCATTGTAGATGTTTTACTTTTTGACGGATATCTTCACAGTAGACAGTATAGTTAAATCAAACAACAATATTATTGGAAAATTTAGAGATTGAAATGACTTCTACCAGATATATGTACCTAATCTGTAATGCCATCGATTCTAATCTACACTTTCACCTCTAAATGGCGCCTTTTAACGACAATATTCTTTAGCTATTAATGAAATTGTTGAACATTTTGTACCAGTTAATTATTAACAATTAATAATTGAAAACATCTTTGTTATATGCTTCGATTGTATTTATGCCGTTTATTTATTCTCTTTTTGTTTAAAATGTGTTTTTATTGTTCTAGCGTGGAGCAATATCCAATATGGATGTTTTGGAAAAGAAGGAGATATGTTGTCGCAGTTCTAGCGTTCTTTGGTTTTTTTAATGTTTATTCACTCAGAGTAAATTTAAGCATCGCAATTGTTTCTATGACAGAAAATAAAACCATCACCCATGAAAACGGTACAGTGACATACGTAAGTATATTTTTCCAAATAGCTACCCGAGATCGTGTTTGTACACACGCAGGGAAACGTTTTACTTGCATCAGCACTGTTCGCCTCAATTCAAGACAATTACTGTCTCAATTATCCACGATGCAATAACTGTTTTAAATCAAAAGAAATATTTTCTTAGTGTTTTTTCTCCGCTTAAGAGAAGTATATACCAGTAATAAAATGAGTGTATTTCTTTGTTTAAGACATTTGTTAACTTAATTCAAGAAAATCTTGCAGAAAATTTGAAGAAAGCGATTCTTAGTATAAGTAAATGACCGTTATAACTAAAGCGTGACAAACGGTTGCACCCGCAGAGACGCCTGTACGGGGGGGTGTATGTACGTATGTTGATGCAGAGTTCAGTAAAGCGGTAGACATTGAGGAGTTTGGTCGTTCGGTTATTTATCGGATTCTCATTGTGTGTTTTCGAAAACATGGGACGTAAGTCTGGTGTACCTCTTGCATTGCATGTGAAGAAATATATTTGGCGTTTACCTGGTTTGGAACATCCCACAACACCTAGTAGATAATGAAAACTTTCGTCTTTTTTGGGATAAATATGTTCCATCATGGAAGCTACTAACAAAAAGACAATTGCGGTACAATTTACAACATGTGTAAAGTACAGTAAAAGACTGTATAAAAGAGGAGTTGAGAAATTAAAAAATCTGGCTCGCTGTGGACGAAACTACTGATGCTCAGAAACACAGCGTGATTCATATTGTGGCGCGTCCTTTAAGACGTAATGGTCCAGCAGCTTCCTTGTTGTTAGCTAGTAAAAGGATTGAATAAACTGATGCCGAAACCATTGTAAACATAACAAAAAATATGTTAAGAGAATTTTGTATCGTAGGAGCCCAAATCACCATGTTAGTTTCTGACGGAGCCGCAACAATGCTGAAAGCTGGAAGGATGTTAAAAATATGCTTTCCGACTCTTCTTCACATAACATGCCTCATACACGCATGTCATCTCGTAGCAGAAACAATTCGAAGCAAGAGTCCTAGGGTAAATGATTTAATATCATCTACCAAAAAAGTGTTTGTGAAATCTCCCAAACATATCCGCGTATTCAAGCAATTGTATCCGCAAATTCCGCTACCACCTCAGCCTGTATTGACGCGATGGGGAACATGGATCGAGGCAGTATCTTACTATCGCAAATATTATTCCCAAGTGAAAGATGTCATTTTCAAACTTAATTCTTCTAATTCTCAAGCGGTTCGCGAGAATCAGCAACTTTTTTCCGATTCGGACGTTCAAAAAGAAATAGATGACATATCTATAAACTAGTTAGAAAGTACTCGCTTATCTATACAAGACTCGTTACATAACATCAACAATTTAGCAGCCGCTCTAGAAAGCTTGACAGATCCTATAGGACTAGATGTTGCGCAAAAATTTCGTGCCGTTTTAAATAAAAATCTGAATTTAGAAAAGGTTTGATCTATATCTGGAATTCAAGACTGTACAGAAGAGATACAGGAATATTTGAATTTCGCAAATCTTACTTCATTAGATGTTGAACGATCATTCGCAAAGTATATGAGAACGTTTTCAGACCGTCGTCGAGACCTGACCGAATAGACAATGGAAGCATTGCTTATGTTGTAGTACTACGCGGTGTACCATGAAAGTCTCACATTACCGCAGTGGTCATCGATACGTCAATAAAAGGTAACAATCTATTATTTTTTTATTAATACTCTCTCTACTTTTGCGCGGTACGCCCCGGACGGTTCCACTAGTTTCTCAAACATTATAAATAGTACACGCACACTGATCAACCGATAATAACCGAACGTCCACTCGATTCCTTGTATGTACATAGTAAACACAACTCCTTTCACGGCGCCTCTGCGGGTGCAACCGTTTGTCACGCTTTAGTTATAACACAAAACAATATTTTCTTAAGGTTAATAAAGAGTTTTCTTAATTCCAGAAAGTGTTCAGGTATTGTTCATAAATCAATAGTTTCAATTTCTTAAAATCAAGCATTTAGAATTCTTGATATGCATATTATTTGTATCCACATTATTAATTGCACTTTCTTTGTTTAAAACAGTACGACATATCCGTAGATAATGCAGTAAGTTATTCTCATTGCTTGCGATTTAAAAAAGGCTAAGGTAGGGGTTATCTACAGAATAATGTTCAAACAAAGGTGAACTTTAATGTAGAAGTACACATGAAAAAAGTGCCTAGAAACAACAATAACCAAGATAATGCTAATATAAGTAGCTCATAGTATTGACGGAATCACTCCCGACAAAAACAATGTGAGAAGAGAAAAGCACTAACATCTATGAATTTATGCCACTAATCTGCAAAAACAGCAACTGAGATATAGTCATGCAGTCCTAGATAATAGCGACAGAAACCGGAATACAGATGCCATACTTACCCATACAATGATATAACCTTTAACGTACAACGTTTCATAAATATTTTCAAAAGATACAGGTTAATGTAATATTTTTTTTCTTTTTACTGCTATTTACCACGTATTTTTTAAATATGTAATAAATAATAATAGTAAAAAGAATAAATAAACTTAAATAGTAACTCTTTAATTATTAAACTACATCAAAATAATTCATATTTAATTACATTAGATATTAAAGAAATAATTTAATTATACTGTAACATATAGAAAAAAACTTTTTCATTAGTTCATTCACTTGCTCCTAATTTTAATTATTAACTTTAGGTAATTTTTCATTTATTGGATATATTTGTAGCTGACCTGATGCGTTTGTTAAACATGAGACTGGTCGCTTAATTTCTCAATAGAACTTTGTAAGATCTTGACCATTTTTTCATTCCTATCTTTAATATGAATATCTTCTCAACTTAAAACTAAATAACTTACTTGGAAGAAACATTTTTCTGTTTTGGATTTTCTAACCATAAGAAAATATTTATTTAATACAAATATAGTTTCAAGAAAATTATTTTCTTATATTATACGTTTTTATAGTCTTGAAATAAAACTGTTTTCTTGAATAGAGACTGATTTTTGCAAGAAAATTTATTTCGTCGATGCAAGTAACCATTTCTCTGCTTGTGGGTAGTCATTTCCAAAAAGAATTTACTGAGAACGATTTTACTGCATTTCAACATGTTAAACACCTTGAGACATATTTTGAATGTTAAAGCTAGATTACATCAATAGAGCATTTTAGACATTGTTCAAACAAAAATTAACGAATATGGTTTATATTATTATTCCAGTATTTGTGTGTATACAGTAGTGCTCACGTGTCTACGTAAATGATGAAAATAAATTAATTTCAAATTAATACTTGATAACAATGAAGTATTAATTTGAAAACTATATGAAGAGCCTTAAGAAATTTATTAATTTGTTTAGAAAAAAATACCACCGCTAGAAGTATATTGTTTTTATCGTTTAGGCTTGGGAAGTGATGAATAAATGTCTCGTTAATTCGATATTAGTTAAGTGGGTATGTTTAGACAGCTAATGTTCATACAAGTCGGTTGTGTGTCATGTTTTTTATATAAATTATTTATATTTGGATGGCAAAAATTACGATAATCTTTGAATCATCTAATGAACGCACATCATATTACCATTTTACATTAACTTTTGTGTTCAAGCTAGTACCAATCAAGAATCTACCAACGGAAAATTAAGACCTACATTGATAATAATAATAGTTATTAGATACTATAGTTATATGATCTGAGAGTAACATAATTCTTGACTGGTATAAAAAACCTACTGCGTCAGGCAGATTTATTAACTTTCATTTCAACCACTCACTTACTTTAACCTATTTAAACAATTTTTGCAAGGTAATTTAATAAAATTGTTTTATATTTTCCCCAATGATGAATACCCAAAACCATTACTGTCGTAATAAATTAATCTTCAGTTCTAATCTCTTTGATGGCCCAATAGGGATTCAGTTAGTGAAATTAAATATAGACTTTTAGCTTATATCAATTTAACTCCTAAAATTATTGTTTTTCAAACCTTTTACTGAGATCAAGATTGCGCAATACCAGTAACTAAAAATGGTACACTTATTTCCTCAAATCAAGGGTAAAGTTCTTCTTGCATTTAAAAGTAATTCTGTTTACAACGTCCCTTGCAATAGTAGTTATCTTGATCAAACTGTTCAATGGTTAAAATATTGTACTAGCCAACATAAGAGTGATTGCCGAAAGGGTAAGAGAATTTGCGCTTTGTCTTTAATTATGATGGGGTTAGTATTTTAGATATCTAAAATGATTATAAGAGCTGTCTTATTTTAGCGATGTTTCATATTAATATTACAACAGATGCAATTAATTTTAAAACAGATACAGATCAATTAAGCAATATTTACTGTAATATTTTAGAATTACGCAAATAACCACTCTTTTTGTAACCATTTCCAATTCTCATTCTGTCACATATTTGAGCTTACACACATATAACTTTTTCCTGTAACGTAATGTTTTCTGCGTGTTTTGTTTACTCTATACTTTTAAATCGCTAGACGTTATTTTAATATAAACGCAGTTCGTCGTTTTAGATACATTTTTTTAAATGCGTAACATTTAATTGTCTTAAATTTAAATGGTTATTTGTTGTTTGTCATGTTCAATTTATTTACAATTGTCGTAAACGTTCAAACTCTTTTTGTAAGTATTTTAAATTTTGAAAATAACATTTTAGAGTTCTCTTTGTTAATTGTGTAACTCCTGATGATTGATGAAGTTCAGAATAAACAAAGAAATATTGAGGTTGAAAGAATATAGTCTTAATTATCCTTCCAGAGACAGACCGCGTACTCGATTTTTTTTAGTCTTGCTTGTTTTACTTTTTAACGTTGTACGGCCGAGACTTCCACTTCTGTCTAATGATCCACATCGCCCAATACATTTCACCAATTGCAAGGGGCAACAACCGCCCATGAGTTATTATTACATTCGTCCCCAATATGGACTAAGGAAAACTACGGAAAACCTTACTCTTAAAGTTGCAAGCACGAGGTTCCTCCTATAAACATTGAATTCTGAAATATACGATCGCTTTGTATAATACACAAACAAGGTACTTATCTAAACAAAAATTAAAGCTGGGAACAAACGCGTCTTTTACCTATAAATGAAATCATATACATATGTACTTATATATATATAATTGTATTTTTATAAATTAAATTAAACAAATTATGCTAAATTATCTCAGGGTTTACTTTTTGTTGTAAAACGTGGGAAATCTCACTTATTATCTTTTTGCAAGTGAACTATTTGATAGAAAAATGAAACGATTTAATAATTTTAAAGAGAGACAGTGATTTATTAATAATAATTTTGATATAAATTTAATGTACAATAGTTGTACAAAAACCTATCGCAAACCCTAACCGATAGCTATTTATAAGTTAAATTGTTGAAAGTTGAAATTTTTATATTTTTGAAATCGGATTTTATAGTTAAATAAATGGATTTTGTTTCAATTTATTATTTATTTGGTTAAATTTTAATAATATTCGGTACCTGCGCACTGATGTATTACTTTGGTATCTGTTTCTTCTGGATCGTAACCGGTCTTCAATAGGTGGACTGGAAGCTTGGTCTTCGAGTCTTGATATTTACAAATTAAAATTTCATTTATATTTAAATGAAATGTAGAAATTATCGAGGAATTTGAAAATTAGTTGTGTGTCGAAACTTGTTAATTTTCTTTCTGACCACTTTTTGTTTTCTGAAGCCCCAATTGACTACATTTTCATAAATAAGCTTGCCTCTTGTATGTCCATTTGAAATTCCATTCGCTTCCGTGATTACGGTGTTTTAATATTGTAAGTACGGTAATGCAACATAAATGTGGTTACCATGAAAGCGGTGATTTAAATCCATCAACTGTAGTATTTAGCAATTTGCCTATCCAATTTCAGTACATTTTCAATTATTTATTTCTAAAGAAATATAATTTATATTTTAATTAGTAAAAATTAGTGTCTCACTGTACACGTTGTTGTCTGGACTCTTTTTTTTTTAACGAAAATCTCATTCATCTTATTGTGTAAGACAGATAAAATTATACCGCATTAGAGGAAAATTGAGGGAGGAGGTCTACAACACTGCTTCGCCTCGTGATGAGGCATTGTTCAAATTGTGGCTTCAACACACTTTCAACTTGTTAAACGAATATCACAACAATATGTTTCAAAAAACGATTAAAAGTATTGAATAGGGAGAGAAACTGTTCCGTTTATTATTTTTTTTTTCACTTACAATGATAAATGTTTTAAGAATTACTTACAGTTAACGTTGTGGGTGTACTATGTGTGTGTGGTTGTGTTCCTCTTCTGATGGATCCTAGTTTCCTCTTTTTTAGCAGTGAATGTTCAATATCCTCTTGTAATAACCCCTCTGGTCGTCTTCTTTGATTAAATTCTCTTGATTATTTCTTGAAACTGTTTCTGTTTAGCTTTAACAGTTTTTCAATACTTTAAGGTTTATAATTTCAGAAACATTTTAGTTTTTAAATACAATTTCAAAAATGGTCAGTCGAAAATATGTTTGTTTACTGCCAGAATTTTCGTATCTAACTTCTTGTTGTCTGGGTGCTGCCAATCTAACAACTTGATACTTTAAATTTAGATGTTCTGATGATCGATTTCGTTGCTGCAGATGACGTAAAGGATTTTGTTGCTTGGATTCCAAATATAGTGTGTTTATATGTGTGTTTGTGTCATTTTTTACAAATTATGTTTCAAAACGTAAACTACTTAAAATAACCCGGAATTTTGATTATCCCCTGCAAAATAACATTAATGGAGTCTTTCTTTTTTTTAATAAAAGCTTAATAATATAAATGATCAAAATGCCAGAATTCGAATACTAACCCAAAATAATTCGAATTTCGCAAATGCTCAGTTAAATTCTAATATTTTATGAATTTTAATACAAGAATGATTGAAATGAATGTAATAACGTATAAACGCACGCTCTTCATGTCCCACTACAATATATTGTTATGTTACAAATAACAATTAAAAGATTTGAATTGGGGAGTTAATCAGTTTTGTTTTTATTTTATGTTTTTACTTACAAAAAAAAATGAGTTTAATCTAATTAAAATTACTTACAGTTATGTTGTGGCGTATTTTTATACGTGTGTGTGTGTGCAAAATCCTACTGGTTCCTTCTTCTCTCTTCTTGGTAAAATCCTCTTATTTTGAAGCCCTTTGATGGTTTTCTCCAATTAAATTTCTTCAAATTACTTCTTAAATTTTCCAACTGATTTAATATTCTCGACAATAATTGGTGACGATTTGTAGTTCACTTGAAATGTTTTTTATATATTTGCATTGATAACTTTCACGATATTTTAACTTTTATGTTGCAATTTTCTAAAAGTCAATCGAAAGGATGTTTGTTATCTATCAGAATTGTTTTTCGTTGCTGACTTCTGTTTTTTCTCGTCGTCCCTAGCATTGCCAATCTAACGACTTTAAATTTTGATGGTTCCAACTCGGTGTCGCAGGTGACGTAAGGGATTTTGACGGTTATTTCCAAATACAGTGTGTTTTTTGTGTGTGTATGTGTCATTTTTACAAATAATGTTTTTAATATATAAATAACTTAAAATAAGTTGAGATTTTGACTCTCCCCTGTAATATATCATTAACTGAGTCTTTTTTTTAAGAAGTAAAAGGTTGATAATATAAATAATCAAAATGTCGGAGCTCGAATATTAATCGAAAATAAGTTCCGCATAAAACTCTATTAAAATCTAATATCAGTGAATTTTGATATAATATTAATTCGAATGAATTTAACAACATATTAACATACGTTGTTCACGT
Source organism: Dynastes maya (assembly GCA_029619315.2). Lineage (NCBI taxonomy): Eukaryota > Metazoa > Arthropoda > Insecta > Coleoptera > Scarabaeidae > Dynastes > Dynastes maya. The sequence goes on from JAROYE020000001.1 coordinate 39,950,739, forward strand.
TGAGAAATTTTACAATAATTTCGTAACAATTAATAAATAGGAGGCATTATACACTCTTGATATAAAAATCAAGGGATAAACTATATTAACGAAATAAATCAAATAGAATACTTGATGGGATTAATAATGTAACAAAAGCTAAAATGAAACAATTGTATACATACTGATAAATAACTAAGTTATAATTAAACATTATTGGGAATCAGGTACACATATAATGTTCTTATGTCATTTATGAACATAAAATCTAAAGATAATAAAACAAAAGTATACAAAGTACTTAACAATACTAAATACTATATTAAGTAAAAATATTTCGTTTGGAAGGTTATGTTTGTATTATAAATGCGAAAATGACTTTCTAGCTTTAAAATTACTAAGAGGCGCAAGAAGAAATAATATTTTAACATTAATTTTCGTATAGACAGAAAAATCAACTATTGTATGTATATGTGAACATACTAAGCTACTAACATAGGTGTATTAACGAAGTTATCACAGTTATCACGTACACCAAGGGTTCCCAAACTTTATCAGCCCGCGGCGCACTTATAGGTTTAATATTATGTCCCGGCGCCCAAAATTCCACTAAATCGGAAGAAACAATTTTTTTTTAGGCTGTTGTCGCAAGAGAGTTCAATTAGACTCTCTTCTTCCTGCGAAGTGAATTCTGGTGGAGCTTGAGTACGGAAAGGATCTTGGATCCACGCAAATTTCTCGACATTCTCATCCTCAAAGTATTTTGCAAACCAGTCAGTGAGCTTTGAGAGGCGTTCCTTGAAAGGGGAAAGCAAGTCTTGTGAAACAACGACCTTATTACAGGCTACGTATTTGTGCAATTCAGGCAAATAATGTTGACCGCCATCCTCATTGATTTTTCTTATCCACAACTGCAGCTTTTTCCTAAATACCACAACCTTCTCCAAAAGTTTCAAAATGTGCATGTTATTGAAGTGCAGAGACAGATTGAAGGCATTCAGCTTGTCTAATATACTGCACAAATACGCTAGTTTTAGCAAAATGTCGGGTTCAACAAAGTACCTGAAGTTTTCATGACCTTTCTCTTGTAGAAAAGTGTGAATTTGTAGCTCGAATACACGGGATAACACGCTGCCACGTGAAAGCTATCATGAACTGCAGTAGCATAGCAGGGCCATGTGTTTTCGAGATGTCGCTTTAGCTTACTTGGGAGCATACACTTGGTCGCTAGAACTTTTAAACAGAGCACACACTGCGGTCTCACTTAATTATTTACTTCTACCGAAGTAAAGCCAAAATTCAAATAGTTATCATCGTTGCTATCATTATTAGTTATCATCGTATTTGCGATATTTCCGTTTCTTTGCTACCCCACCACTTGTCGCTTGATCGCTCTCACTTGAACTGTGGACTTGCTTGCTTGCGATACACTGAAAAAAAGCGGGCGCTCTTTTGGTAGCGGGCGTCTTAAAACCGTTTACTTTCCATTCGAGATGTTATTTCTCGATTGTTATTTAGGAACTGAACTGATTCGTTGAAGTGGTGCCGTCTTTATACTAGCCGCCCCACCTACTTAGAACTTCCGCGAAACTTCGACAATGTCCGGTAGTATGCTACATAATTCTACTAGAAAGTTCCATACTTTTCTAGAATATTCTCTGTGCTTCGAGAATGTTCCACATCGTTCTAGAAAGTTCTACAAGCTACGGGAACGATCTAGTCTAGAAGTTCTAGAAAGTTCCATTAGCTTCGAATCCGTTTCGAAATGTTCATTATAGAATGTTCCAGATCGCTATGTTTGCCCACGTTCGCAGGAGTGTCTCGCGGCGCCCCTGTTTACTCTCTACGGCGCCCCGGAGTTTAACTATGTTTTAATACGTTGTTTTTTTTCTTACATATGTTTACCATGTGCTTGAATTGGCTATCAAGCAATGCACATGAATTTAAAGCTAAAGGTATGTACAACATATCATACTTTGCCTAATTATAATTTTATTTGTATTAAGCAGCTGATAAAGTTAGCATTCTAATCTCAATAAATTGATTGAAACTTTAAATAGTTTAAATATACTATTCCTGTTACACATGAAAAGATTGCCTAATAACAATAACCAAAAAATTAATGCTATTATAGCTCATGGTATTGGTGGAATCATTACCGGCAAAAAACAAAGCGAGTGAAAACGGACAGCGTAAACCCGCGAACATGTTTCTGCCTACCCGGCGTCATCAGCGCGGTTCCGTACGTGTTCTTCTCCCTCGCTATTGTTTTTCACCTCTCGAGTATATGTTGCCATTCTTCACAAACAGAAACACGATATATCTCCCCACGCCACCTAGCGTCGCGAAACATAGACATGCCGTCTAGAGAATAGCGACAGCAACTCGGGATGCAGACTCCTACCACCTATCGAGCAACTCCTGGGCTGCTTAACGCAAGATGGCATGGCGCCTAAGACGCCGCGTGTCCACATCTTTAAACGATTCCTATAGGCTTACCATGATGTATTAAAATACACATGAAAAGATTGCCTAGTAACAATAACCAAAAAATTAATGCTAATATAGCTCATGGTATTGGTGGAATCATGTCCGGCAAAAAACAAAGCGAGGGAAGACAGACAGCGTAAACCCGCGAACGTGTTTCTGCCTACCCGGCGTCATCAGCGCGGTTCCGTACATGTCCTTCTCCCTCGCTATTGTTTTTCACCTCTCGAGTATACGTTGCCATTCGCCACGAACAGAATTACGTTATATCTCCCCACGCCACCTAGCGTCGAGAAACATAGACATGCCGTCTAGAGAATAGCGACAACAACTCGGAGTGCAGACTCCTACCACCTATCGAGCAGCTCCTGGGCTGCTTAATGCAGCGTCTTAGGCGCCATACCACCTTGCGTTAAGCAGCCCAGGAACCGAAACCGCGCTGATGACGCCGGGTAGGCAGAAACATGTTCGCGGGTTTACGTTGTCCGTTTTCCCTCGCTCTGTCTTTTGCCGGAAATGATTCCACCAATACCATGAGCATTCATTTTTTGGTTATACTATTCCTGACCTTACACCCTAGGGTAGAAAGGTTCTGATTTTATATATATATACTCTTCGATTTTAATTTAAATAAATTATGCATTTTTATTAATAAATCAGAATGCTGTCTTGTAAATTGTGTCAAAAGTTAACATTCTTTTCTTTTTTGCAATGACCTGCTCAAAACAAATTAAAACGAAAAGCCCAGTAAATAAATATGCCATTAATTAAGCACTGGATGATCTGTGGTTCCAAAGATACCCTATTTATTCGACTTATTTATTATTATGAGAGATTTCTGTAATATAGATGATGTAATTAGTATATTTTACCAAAAATTTGGATTTAGCTATATGTTCATTAGATTTTGCTTTATTTGCGCGTACAACATAAATTCATATGCAGAATTAACCACTCCAGGATGATAAAGCATTTATCTAAGATAGACATTTAGACAGATACATATTACCTGATTTACAATTAGACATAGTTCGCGCGTATGAATCAATAAATGCTGTCATATGTATATAATGCTTAAGCTGTCTCCAAAATATTTTTATGACAAGCCTTTATGTGTATTGATATCTGAAATTAGAATCTACATTGCAACATGGGGATACGCTAATACAAGAAAGTGATTAGTAATTATACAACGTGTCCCCTAGTGCGCGTTCTTTTGACGAAATTTTCAATCACAGTTTGCCATAACTGTGGCTGGATTTCAATGATACAGTGTCTAAACTCCTCCTTCAAGGCTTGGATGGTCGTGGACTTGCTGACATAAACAGACATAAAGAAGTCCAAACGCATTAAGTTGCACGATCTATGTGGCCAGTTCTGATCGTCCAAACGATCAGGGAATGTCTTATGCAATAATGCCATTGTTTCACGTGATGTGTGGCAAGTGGCATCGTCCTGTTCAAACTAAATGTCTTCGAGAAAATGGTTCAATGATGCCCAAAATGCATACCAAACACTGACACGTTTGAGATGCATTTTCTTCTCATGAAACCCTTTTGGGCTTTCGTCATTCCAAATGCGTTAATTTTGCTTGAACTGAAGATGTTTTGTTGGGAAACTCACCATTCACTAGTTGTTGTTCAATGATCCAATTGACGAACTTTCATCACTATGCCTGGTTTGTAGACTTGAGTTGTTGAGTCAATTGAATTTTGTAGGCATGAAGATGCAAATCTTTCGTGAGAATACGCTGCATAGTGCTTCTTCAAAGGTTTAATTCACGATGCTGAATGGATGTTCTCGAACGCTCGGTCACATTTTGGCGAATAGCCGTGATGTTTTCTGCTGAACGACCTAGACGAACACGCGTTGATGGTCTGACGTCAACAATCGACCCTGTCTCCTCGAATTTTTCGATTATTCTCTTCACGGTTGATGTACTTGGATCATTTTGTTTAACAAAAATTGGACACAAGCAGTCAAACTTTCAGCATGTTTAAAATAATGTTTAACAATAAGAATGCATTGTTGTGTCGAATAGCCACCCATTTTTAATAATGACGGATTGTCTACCATCAAACTGTCATAATGATTTTCCTGTTTAAGCACAACAGCAAAAATGGCGCCATTTAAATTTTCCGCTATTGTTGGGATGAAAAGTAGAAAATAATATGTGCATGGCAAGTGATTTGCCTTTGTATTTTGTATTCGTGTCGAAAGTATTGCACCATTGAGTTTTAGCAGTTTTAATTTCACTCATAACTCATACTATTCACTTTATTCTATTAAATCATTTAATTCCAACATGAATTTTCTTATCTAACTCATTCTAAACCATAGAAAATAATCTATTGGCATAATATACCTATGTATATAGAAAGACTTCATTGAACCAAGCAAATTTTTACCTGGAAAAAAGTGGCGAATTGCCTATTAATTGCGATTTTCAAAACGCTTGAAAAGCTTCTGGAAAGTGATATTCATATAAGGTTTGTTCTAAAACCTTCAGAAAACCATAAATTTACCGTTCAGTACTTGCGCAGTATGAAATACTTACTGGACAGTAAATTTACGGTTTTTCGAGTGTGTTGGAACAAAGCTATATTGTCGGCGAAAGGGAGAGACATTGGTTGTTTTTATATTTTTTTATATGTATATATTCGACACAATCGTCTAATCGTCTTCAAAATTAATTTATTAGGCTTCTGTTTAAGCCACAAACCATAAAATATTCAATATGATTAACAAAATTTCTTTCGAAAACAAATACAGAGGTTTGTAGACCATTTCAAATTCAGGTTTAATTCTGACATAATCGTTTAACGGAGACAACAAAATATCTATTTTTGAACCAGGTCTGGGCTGGTTTAACATAATCATCATCTGTTAACCTTTACTACTATAACCTCACATCTCAATTTGTAATTTACCCCCTCTACATCACTGCTCTTCGAACCTATTTCAAAAACGTTCTCAGTAGATTGGTTTCAACCCGCTACGAATCTGACGTCATTGTTGCAACGCCAAAATGTAATGGTTTAGAAAATTAGTAAGGTTTAAACCATCGGCAAAAAACGTCTCTAATTAGAGTTTTCCTAGATGAATTCAGTTGGATGTTGTATGAGCGTTGTGCAATTGGGTGGCATGTACACAATAGAAAAGTTTTCATCAATGGATTGCAAGACTTCATCGAGCGGATGCGCAGGCGCATTATCGAGAAGTAAAATTGCTTTCTGCGGTAGATTTTTATTTGACAAAAATTTCTTCACTTCCTGGATAAAATGTTCTCTAAACCACTCTAAAAATATTGATCTTGTAACTCATGCATTTCTTTGCCCCGTGTAATGAACTGGTAACTTTTCTACTGCTGCAAATGCACGAGGCCTTTGTGCTTTGCCAACGACCAAAAAAGGCAGTTTGTGTGTATCAGCAGCATTTGCGCAAGGCATAAATGTTATTCTCTCTTTTGATACTTTATAACCTGGGGCTCTAACTTCGGATCCAGAAGCCAGCGTTTTATTCGGAATAGTTTTCCAGTACAAGCCAGACTCATCAGCGTTGTAGATTTGCTCTGCGGTTAAATCTCTCTCTCTGATAATATCTATGAATTTATCCTGAAATGGCTTTGTGGCATCTTCATTATTTGACAACTTCTCACCAGTAATTTTGAGTTGGCGTATGACATGTCTTTTCTGGAAATTGTCCAGCCAACCTGTACTGGCAGCGAACTTCCCTCATCCAAGCCTTTCATGAAAATATTTCGCCTTTTCCATGAGTATATCGCCTGACAAAGGAACGTTTTTTTTTTCGTTGTTCTATAAACCTTGTAAACAACGCATCTTCAAGCTGTGGATTCTCGGGTGTTTTTAAAGTCTTTCGAATACCTGGACCTTTTTCGGTTTTCACCACATAAAATCGTATCTTCTCTTTCTTGCTCTTAATATCAAAAATTGTAGATTTTCCAACATTATATTTCTGCGCAAGAGAACTTAAAGAAACACCTTCTTCTATTTCATCTAAAATCTCGCATTTTTGAGAAATAGTTAAGGTCACATGTTTTCTTTTCTTCGATGTTGGAGCCATGACTTAACATAAACACGAAATACTGATGGGATGTACAAGCGACGCGACGCAACGGTAACCAAAATGGCGGCAGGAGTAACGACAAACATATACGTGTGACATCAACAGTGCACGGCAGACAACTGGTGAGTGAGCAAGAGTGAGTGGGGCGCGAAAGGCAAGGCGTTCGGATTAGCTTGGGTTCGGATTATCAAGGCTCTGCTGTATATCAAAGATGGTATGGTATGGTTTACATTACAACCTAATTATTTTTCCCTAGCATTGTTTACTCGCTAAATATATGTTTAGTATCCCCTGATTCTGATTTGGCAATGTTCTGTACCTTCACATTTTCCAAAATTTATTTTCATCACGGATTTAGTATCTTTCAACACATGTTCTCTTGAAAATACAATAAATTTCTATTTGTCTGTTCTAAATTTAATAAAGCTTCTATTTCAACTTATTGAAGAAATATTTAAATAATTTTTAATTTTAATGAATGAATCTTTCAGGAAAAGGAATTTGATTGGGACTCAAAGTTACAAGGCTATGTATTAAGTTCTTTCTTTTACGGATATATATGTACACAAATTTTTGGAGGTTGGTTAGCTAATAAAATTGGAGGGCAAAAAGTATATGGCATTGGAATTGCCGTTACAGCTGCATTCACTATTGTAACTCCAGTTTTAGCACATACCAGCGTGTATCTTCTGATTGCCGTTAGAATAATTGAAGGCATTTTCGAGGTAAGTGGCGTTTTTTATTTTACTATCATTATTCATTGATCTCCGATTGGAAAAACAATATAACTGCCTGATGTTTTCAATAGAGTTTTACATCTACTATACACAGGATCTTGCAGAATTGTAAAATTGGACCTATTGTGTAAGTAGTACAAGGGTAAAATTTTCAAAAATATAACCAGACACTTATAACACCCAGTTTACTAATGCGTTTTCGATTTCTCCATCAGAAATAAATCAAAATAGTATGGGTTTCATGTGTCTATTTCTAGTACATTTCGAGATTAAATTACATAACTTTGCCAAATGTCGTAATTTTTTTAATAGCACAATATGCGAGTATTTTTTCGGTATCCAACCTATAGAAAATTTGCATCCCTAACGTTTTTGTACAATCATAGATATGTCTTGTAGTCAAAGGCTAATCTTGTATTTGGAAATTATATCCAAATAGTTTCTATATATAAATGGTTACAATGACAACAGGAAACAAAACATACTGACATTGACGATCTTAGACGGTTGATTCAAAATTTCGAGCATAAGCAAAGAAGAGTGAGGTAATAAGTATAATGTATGTATTAGGAAATGTGAAAGAAATTGCGTATTTTAGCCAGTAGGATGTATAATCTGTGCCATCCTGACCAACACTGTCCATAACCGAGACCATTTGCCAAACTGAAGCTAAGATTTGATGTTACAGAGGATATTTATTTTACTGATGTAGAAACAATAAAAAAAGAATTACAGTACTATTGCACCTTTTAGCACAGAGGAATATGGGAAACAGACTACTACTTAATATTTTTTATTGTAATTTTTATTGCAATAATTAATAACTATCTACTTGTTTATTAATCTAGAGTGAACGCTCGAAATTCCTTCACCTCGATACAGTGGCGCAGATATGGAAAAACCTTACGCTGGGCACAGCGACTCTTTCATCCAAAATTCCCAACATTTTGTCCAACGACTGAAAGAGTTGACGGTAAATCCTGGCGATTTTCCATACCGGATACAGTATCTATTATTAGAGAGTTCCTCATCTCCAATGACCAACCGGATTATCTACCCGATTTGGTTGAAGCTTGTCATTCTTCTACCTATTTTCAGTTTCGGGGTAAATACTGCGAGCAACTCTCAGGCGCAGCTCAGGCGGATCTCTTCTGTCTCTTGTCGTTGCCAACATCTTTATGGAAGCGTTCGAACAACAAGCCCTATTATCTTACAACCTTAAGCCAAAGTTGGTACAGGTACGTGGACAACACCTTTGTGATCTGGCCTCATGGGCACGAATCATTAAACAATTTCCTATCGTTTTTGAACTCTCAACACGATTCCATACGTTTCACCATGGAGATCGAATCGGACGATTGCCTTCCTTTCCTAGATGTTCTCCTACACAGGCGTCCTGATGGTACACTGGGACATTCCGTTTACCGAAAACCCACGCACACGGATAGATATCTCAATGGCTTCTCTCACCATCATCCACCCCAAAAACGCAGTGTTATCAATTTTCTTATCCAAAGGGCCATTTCCATATCTGAATCAAATTCGCTTCCTCAAGAACTGAACCACATCACTGAAACTTTGATTCGCAATAATTATTCCAGGTAAGATATTCAAACTACCATTAACCGCTACACCAACCCTCCTCCACAGCAACTCCCCTCATCTAACCCTAATTTCAATAAGCAAGCATATCTATCCTACATTCATGGTGTAACCGATCGCATCAGCAAGATTCTCTTCAGGAACTATATAAAAACCATCTTCAAGCCCAACTTCAAACTCTCAGACTACTTTCCCATCAAAGACCGCAGTCATCTGGAAGCCTCTGGTGTCTACCGGATTCCATGTTCATGCGGTAGTGTGTTCATCGGTGAAACAAAGCGATCAGTCAGTACTCGTGTTACTGAACATGAGCGTTGTACGCGGTTGTTGCGTGTAGCCGGGTCCGCACTGGCTGAGCATAGGCTAGAAACTGGCCACCAAATCGAATTTAACTCTACCCGCATCTTATCTCGCAATACTCGCTATTATAGCAGAAAAATCCGTGAATCTATAGAGATTTTCAAACATCCCAACAATTTAAATCGCGAAGAAGGCTACCCCTTACATCACATGTGGAAATTCCAACTGGTTAAATCTCCTAGCAACAGCCACGATACCATCGATCACACCATGAATGTATAACAATTCCACTTCTTTGATGCATAACATTTCTACTTCATCCACGCATAACATTTCCGCTTCATTAACGCATAACATTTCCGCTTCATGGACGCTTAACATTTCTGCTTCATGGACGGATAACATTTCCGCTTCATTAACGCTTAACATTCCGGCTTCATCGACGCATAACATATCCGCTTCATTGACCCAAAACAAGCCCCCAGTCAGTGTGCAGTTACAGCCCTGAAGATGTCACATATGAGTGTGGACGAAATGTCGGCTAAAGCTACGACAACGACGCGGTTCCAACCCGGAAACCAGGAGAATAGAAATATATGGTACTGTTTAAAAAATTAAATATTTGGTGTTTGAATTTGGCAAAGTCTGATGTTCAATACAAAATACCCTGTATATTTCCAAGTGTATATTTCCTTGGCAAGCGCAATGTTATTGCGTAAAAACATTACGCTAAAATGTATTTGCATTGCGGATTGTTTGAGGGAAATAAGGATATCTACATTTAGGTGATTAATATAAGCAAAATTATAAATATTTCGAAATCTACTAGAAATAGGCATATGAAACCACGTAGATTTATTACTAAATGAAGAAACTAAAAATGTAATAAAAGATAGGGTGTTCTATTTAAAACAACAAAGTAGATCATTGGTTCGCTATTTATCGATTATCCTGTATATCCAGAAATATTTTTTTAAGATGGCCTATGGTATCCATTACATTATTTGAAAACGTTGACCTTCTACCATTTACGCAGTAGGCACAATTCCAGACAACGAAATTAATTAAGCAGTCAAATTCAAATACTGTTGTCATTTTAAGGGAGTAACCTACCCGTGCATACATTCCGTTTGGTCAAGATGGGCGCCACCTCTAGAAAGAAGTCGTATAGCTACGTTAGCCTTTTCTGGTAGCTATGTTGGAACGGTGGTATCCATGGTCGCGTCGGGTTATTTGGCGGATGGGCTTGGCTGGGAAAGTATTTTTTATGTATTTGGTAAGTAATTATAGATATGAGTATGTGCATTGTAAAAAATTTGGTCTGGATCTTAGAGTAAAAATTTCTTCCCTATTCTGAATATTTGGAAACATAGTTACCTTCCAAAAGTGCCGGTTGAACGAAGATAATATTCATTCAACTCGAGTAATTATGTTTGCGGTCTTTTTTATATTTTTTTACCTACATAATACTTTCTCAAGGATGCTTCTAAAAAAATATAACCAGATCAGTAATGTCATATCTCAAAACAAAAAAAAAAAAACAATACATACTTCACATCTGTTTAGGATAAAATGAAAAAAACGATTATGTAATTTCTTATTTTCTGCCTTAATTGAACTTACGAATTAAAATTACTCTGAACAATACAAGGCAAATTAAGATTTATATATATATATATATCAATACATCATAGATTATTAGATACGCCCAATAATTATAAATGAATGTAGCAATATCTTTGATAGGTCGATTGATAACACGATAGCATTTTTGTTTATCTGATTTAGTCAATTCCAAGGAAATAGACATCAATATGACTGGAAAGGTAAACAAACAGTTAAGACAACAAAATAAAAACCATTATCCCAGAATAGAAAATAAGAAAATACAATAGTATGCTGTTTTTTATACTGGTAATACAGAGTAATTTATTAAAATTTTTAGATAAGAATTGTTCAGAGACAATAAAAATACATAAAATTGTATTAAGTATACAGGTTATACTGTATTCGCTTGCACGCGACATAAGTTTCAACCTTCTTCAATATCTTCTATAGTAGCTTAATTTTTGAGATAATTAATATGATTTGAAATTTTTGCCAAATGTCCATATTTCTTTAATTCCAGATAGCTTAGATACTTTGGCGATTCAAATTTTGTTCGGTTAGATTTATCTTATAATTTTCAGCAGTTAGTATATCGAGATTTGATTAATATCAAGCAGATGGTCATAAAAAAAAATGATTGCGAAATTTGTTGAACATGGAAAAATGTTAATTCATTAATTAATAATTATGTCAACTTGTAATAAAAGATATAATAAAAAGTCGTGATAGAAAAATTTATCTATTTTTCTTTATATTTCCCAATACCTAAAACCTAAAATTCTTCTTTTTAGTAAATTAAATATAAAATTACACCTACAAATTTTTCGTTTCAATATATAGAAGTGCTCCATAATTTAATAATCACTTGATTCTTTAAAGATATTTATTGCAATAAAGTGTGAACATTTGTGTATATAATTCTTCTCTATAAAAGAAATTCTTAAATAATCCATAGTGATTCTACGTGAGATGAAGGATGAAAGGTAGAAATACTTAATCGAACAAATTTTGAATCAGCTCTTTAGCGTGCAATGGGCTTAAGAATGTTGGCATTACGGGTGTAAGGGTATTTCGCAGAAATAATCTCAATTATCCAAAAAACTAAACTAGTCACGGCGTTTCACGGGAGTAGCGGGCTGTGTGCAAAAATCGCTTCTCGGTTTGTCAGCATCCGCTTCTTTATTTTTCGTTCAGTTTAGGAAACCAGAACGTGCGTTGTGTTTTGTGTTACGTGTTATTCGTTATAAATATATAATTATTAATTTAAAATGTGTAATGTGAACAAGCCTTCTTAAAACATTTTTGACATAATTGAAAAGACATTACAAGTTTGAGATATCTCAAAAATAGCCGATAGTTAGTATTTGAATATCTGAAAATTAAAACGTAAAAGCTCCGCAGAATACAGTTAAAAAGGAAACTGAAAATTAAAACTACACAGTACATAGATACCGTTGTAATGGTCAAAGTACATCAAACTAGAGACCACTCAAAATGCAGATACCCCGATCTTGAATTAACGTCATCAAATTATGAAAAAAACTAAAGAATTGTGTAAAATAAGAACTTAAATTTAGACAGCTACATTTTCTCATAATTTATTCTTATATCGTTTAATCGACTTCTTACTGTCTTTGTTTCATGAAGACAAAGAAATGGTAGACAATTGGTACATTTCTTTTTTGTTGTTTTGTATTGTATTTTTAGTAACTACACAAATTTTACACATAGTGCTTCATTAATTTTTTTCCATTACAAACAGATATTGCACATACATAAACAAAACTATTGCTTGATTGAATAATGATTATTATTCTGAAATAGCTTGGATTAATAAAAAGTTTGTGAAATTTTATAGATGTAATTACCTATTGTTAGCGGTATCGGTATATACCGCTGAATTAACACAGTTTCATTTAAATGGACCAATGTTATTTCGCGTTTGAAATGTGCTTAAAAGCAAGTAAACGCGTTGGTACATTTTACGATTATAAATTTTGTTCTTGTTGTACAAGCAATAAAAACCAACATATAATGAGATCCCGGTAACAGGGAGCCGTGCCATAGCCGTACCTGCCTAGCATACAAAAACAATAGTAAGGAAATAGAAAAAAATAACAGAACTAATACATAATTATAATATGTGAAAAGTAATGAAACACTCACCCTTTTAAGCAGCCTTGGCTACGGAATAGTAAAACTAGAAGCATCATTATCAGTATTAACATCATATGGATCAGAGTGGCAAAAAGTTGACACCATTAGATGTGTTTCCACAGTTGTCTCGGTGAGCGATGTTCGCCGTGGTGAAAAAATGAGTTTATATTTTGGAAAAGAGCGTTCAACATCTACCGATGTTATATATGCATGACTAAAATACTCTTTGTACTTAATCAGTGGATTATTCGATACACCATCACAAATTTGTTTTAGTGTGCTAAAATCGAGATCTTTCTCTAGCACACTCTCGAACTTTTCTAAAACGCGATTATATTTTGCGTCTTGTATAGTCAGTAGCTGTGTATGCACTCCGTCCATAATTTGCAGAGACTCCAATAATGATAACGATCTATGTTGTAATTGGTCTATTGCGTCAGCTAATCCCTTATAGTAGCTACGAATATTTTTTAAATCTGTTTCAACGTAAATATCTTGAAATTTTTTTCAAATGTTCAACATAATAAAAAGCTGCCTGTAACCATGTTCCCCAACGTGTAAGAATTGGCTCCGGTGGTTGACGAATACCAGGACACTCTGTGTGAAATGACCGTAGGCGTTTGGGAGATTTCAAAAATACTTTTTTTGTGCTTGCTATTAATGCATCTACCTCGGGAGAGCATTGTCGAATGGTTTCTGCCACAAGATGTAAAGCGTGCACTTTACACGTAACATGTAAACACTTACAACCATGTTCAAGAAGAGAACGGCCTACCGAACGCATTATCGCTGCGCCATCGCTCATAAACATCAACACTTTATTTTTGAAATTTGAAATTTTTCCAATGTACTAAGTACAACCTTCGTAATTGCTGCAGCAGTACACTCTTGTAGTCTTTTGCTAGCTAGTAACAGTGGTAATGTAGGTTTAGTAGGGTCTAGTATGCATACCATAATATTTACAATTGATTTTTTTTTACAGTCTGTTGTCTCGCCAATATATAACCAAAGAAACTGTTTTTTCAATATGCGTTTCATTTTCTCTTCCACGTCATCGCGTACAAATGCAACATGCTTACGTGCCGTTTTCTCCGTTGGCAACCGCAACTCGGGATTGTATTTGTCCCAAAAGTCCTTAAACGGTTGTTTATCGAGTAAGCCTTGTGGCAAATTACAGTTTATCAACATAAGAATTACATAAAAAAAAATTGCACTTCTCGGTGGCATGCCCAATTTTCGTTTCCTATGCTGTGCGGGATTTACGTGTCTTGTACAGTTCCACTTCTTGTTTGACATCAAATGTATTTTGCACTTTACAAACTATCTTACTCCCGTTGTAAAACAAATCGGGAAAGTCAGAAATAAACTTATCTACCATGTCTTGAAAGAGTCGTTTTTTAGCCTTCGACATGTTCACTAAAGACTACAATTAATAACTACGTCTATATCAATAAAATCAAAACGCACTACACTAAATAAAAACTACAATTAATAACTATGTCTATATCAATAAAATCAACACGCCCTATCCACTATCCACTGTTAAATTGAACTGAGTGATGATGATTTGTCGTGTCCAGTTACCGGGCTCAATATATTATGGCAAAACAGCATAAGCAAACTATTTTAATAAAGAAATAAACCTATTTTTACGCACAATATACAGTGCTATTATTTTACTATTCAACATATCTCATGCTGCATTTTAAAAAAATCGAGTCAAGTCATTGCGTGTTCGTCGATCACTAAGCAGCACAAGTTTATGATTACTTCGGCATTATGTCGGTAAATAAGTAGTAGGCTATACTGATCTTTCACATTGACAGTAATTTAATTCACAATTAATCATAATTCACGTGATTAAAAATTCCAAATGTAGGAAAATACAACGTTTATTAGAAAAAAATGTAAAGGTATTTCTTTATAAAATAATAGTAAATACTTCGGATGCAACTAATAAACTAATAATTGCTTCTGCTTTAGGTTTTATTATAAGATTATTTTAAAATACGGATGTGGCAATAATTCACATAAAGTTTTGATTATACAGCGTATCCAGCTAGTGCCTGTGCGAAAGATAATTCCTTCCTGCCTTCTCTGACTAGTTTAGAGAAAAAGGTTTAAATAAAAAATATTCGTAGATAAGTGCTGCATAACACAAAAATTATATTCAAGTATACAGAATGTTCATTTTCCGCAGTGCATGATACAAAATAGCTTTTATATTTAAAAAAGTTAATATTGGAAAAAAACAAAAAGAGAATGATAAGACAAAGTTTAAAAATGTTGACGAAACGATCAACGAAACGTTGCAAGAAAGTAAATATAAGAAAAAAAAAAGAGTTAAAACCAAAAAAAAAAAACAATTAATACTCAAATATATTCAGTAAGTGTAAAATTTAGAATTAGTTCCCATCCCTCACAATATTCTTTCCTAGATCCTACGTTGCTTTATAATAGGCTAGATAAAAAGTAACCGCAAACGCTAGATATTTGGTCAAATAACACTTTTACATGTTATGCAATTCTTAACAAATCCTGTTTTTATCACTTATTGTGTTTTCATATTTGAGCTGATGGCTATGCCAACACTCCTGTACATATTTGGAATTAATTTAGAATTAACAATACTTTAGGATTTGAAAGATTTTGCTGATTTAAATGAAGAATTTTTTTGACATAATTATTTCAGGTACAATTGGTGTTATATGGTTTTTATGCTGGTGGTTTTTGATTTTCGAAGGGCCAGAAGTTGATCCTTGGATTACTTCAGAAGAGCTAAAACATATTCAAGATTCTTTAGGAAATACCACAATCGAAAAGAATATAAAACATCCTTGGAAGAGCATATTCACTTCTTTGCCTGTCTGGGCAATTGTAGTATCCCACTTTAGTGAAAATTGGGGTTTCTATACATTACTTACCCAGTTACCAATGTTTATGAAGGGTAAACTTGATTATTTCCTAAACGTGAATTTTCTTTCAAATATAATTTCATTTTCAGACATGTTAAATTACGACCTCGGCCAGACTGGTATAATGTCTGCGATTCCGTATCTTGTAATGGCTATCATGATGCAGTTTTCGGGCCATAGCGCAGATTGGTTTAGAGAACGGCGAATTCTTACCACAACACAAGTCCGGAAAATATATAATTGCAGTGCATTTATTGCACAAACAGTATTTATGTTAGGAACTGGTTTCGCTGGTAGTGCGGTCGGATCGACGGTTTGTTTAACTTTAGCTGTTGGATTGGGTGCCTTTGCCTGGGCTGGCTTTAGTGTAAATCATTTAGACGTGGCCCCACAACATGCTAGTGTTCTGATGGGAGTCTCCAATACTTTCGCAACATTGCCCGGCATCTTCAGTCCTATTATATCCGGATATATTGTTACAACACCGGTAAGTGTCAAATTTTACGTACAAGGACGTTCTAACAGGGTTCTAATTATTAGTTAGATAGATAGTTATAATTGTGTTATTTTAGATAAGCTGCTGCTAAATGATGCTCCGACGTTAAATTTTTCACAATCTCCTTTCAAATGTATTAATTTTGTATAATTCATACGTTACCATTCCAACCGTGATTTAAAATTAAATGTTCTTATCATGGAAATAGTAAAATATTTCTTCTGTATATACACGTATTTTAGAGAAATGCAATGTTAACTGTAATTTATTAACTTGTTTCAGACAAATGATGAATGGCGGATAGTATTCTATATCTCAAGTGCGGTATATTTATTCGGATGCATATTCTATGGCATATTCGCATCGGGTGAATTACAACCATGGGCTGTTGAATCCGAACCTTTAACAAAGGTCTCAACTTCAGAAAAGAAAGGAGTGGTAAACGAACGATTTGAAATGGATTAACATAAAACATTTTTTTGTTGTTATTTCTGTGATAAATAAGGAAACATTTTCAAAATAATATTTATCTAAAAGTAAAAAGCTGGTGTAAATTGGAGATATCTAACATTTCATAATGTTTATTGTCTATCTTGGTGGTAAATGCAGTTTCAACCGCGAAGAAAATTAGGATTAGGAACGATAAATTTTTCATTCTAATATTTTTGATCGAGGGGCAACTCAAGTTCTATAAATAGCGCCTCTAAGGTACAGCCGAAGGTAGGTTCTCACCAAGGAATTGGAATGGAAGTAAAACAAAGTTGAACTTTGGCGTTTCTAGTCGTAACGTGTCGTAATTTCAATGTTCGCCACCCGGCTCTCTATCTTTAACCTTCCTCACCTCAAAATCAGTGTTATATTAGCTTAATCTCTGCCTACAGCGAATAGTAGTGATGCGTAAAACTACTGGTTTGCATTAGCAGCTGCAACCTGCTACTGTTACTTTTGGTTAGCAGTTTTAAAAAGCTGCTACTTTTGTAGCAGTTTTCCTTATATAGCGATATACATTTAACTGTTTCTAGGTTTCTACAACTTTGCATTAAAGCGTATAGTATCTTATTGTTGCAACTCACTCATAGGTCATAGGTGTTCTTCAGAAGTACGACTTCTACCATCCTATCAAGTTCATCCCATAATAACTCGATAGGATTGAGGTCGGGACTCGGGCGGTGGCCATGTCATAATATGCAAAATATTGGCTTGGTTCCGCTCATCCAAATAATTTTTACAAACTCGGGCGGTACGTTTTGGATCATATCCTGCACAAAAATGAAGAAGTTCTAGCCAATAACTCGCAAACCAGAAGGAATGACATCTGCTTTCTTTGGTGTAAAACACTTTTTCCAAGCAAAATAACAAGGTTTCAAAGAATGTATTACCAGCAATTTTCTGAAATATGAATAATAATGACAGTTTTCCATTTTGGCGACATTGCTCCACACGGCATATGATCGTATATTAGTACATAATACACATATGCAAATTAGAAATGCCTCATTTGTTTCTACAAGTAAATAAAGCAGTGTTGTAGAAATGTAACCAGTTTCTGATAGCTTTTAATTCAATAAGTCTCACCTGATCACCGCATATTTCAACGGATATAATGCCGAAACGAGTTCCAATTTGCATCAGTCTCTATTGTAGCAGATCTCATTTACAGTGGGAGAAAATGAGGATGTATAATTATTGTATTATGTATTAGAAGCCAAATTTGAACCCATTACGAATAGTTATTAAGCAAGAGTCAGAGATTGTTATCTGGTGATAATCTTGTACATTAATTTTCACATGTAATAGTACTGACAAAGTATATCTGGTGCTTTAAAATATTATATGACATAGAGTATTATTAATTTTTATGTGTATACGTACCTATATTACATATTGTTTTTAGTTAAATGTTGTTTTATAAAGCCAAATTGATGTAAATTTCTCTGTATCATTAAAGCAGAATAAATAAATTTCAATTTAAAGGAATATTTCATACCAACTTTTTTTAAATAATTTTTAATATGTTGTGATATTTATTTACCTTTATTGGAAAGTGTCGTCTTTTGACAGTTGAACTACTTTTAATTCCTTATTTTTACGAGGCGCAGTAGTGTTGATGACCTCTTTCCTCTATATTTCAATTTTCAATTTTACCATCGGAAATTCTGATTATATTTCTCTAAATCAAAAAATATGTAATTCCATCGTATTTGGATAGGCAAATTGCTATTCGAACGCAGTTTTGAATTTAAAACATCTTTATCATGGTAACCACTTTCGACGTACCGTGCCTGATTCTACTATATTTGAAAAATTGGGACATCGTCACCAAGTGAGCGGAAAGAATTTAAAATGGATTCAAAAAGTCAAGCTATATCAATTCAAATAGTGCACTGGTATTCTAAGTGATGAAAAACAAATCGGAACAGTACCTATAAACAATTCTTTCGACAAGTAGCAATTTTCAAAATTCAACGATAATTTGGTCATATTATATATAATTTGGTCATATAAAGTAAATATAGAACTATTTATATAAAAACTAAAGAATATTAACAAATAAATTCATTTCTACGTTTAACATTAAAATTGTAATCGACGGAGTAAGATCCGCAGATACCTGGTTATAAATCGGAGGCTGTTACGTGTCTAAGGATATCGAAGAACTGTTTCTCTGCGAAGAACAACAGTGCGTAGGTACCGAAATTAAAATTATTTAGCCAAATAATAAAATTAGAAAGGAAAATTCTATTTTATTTTATATCAAAATTTAAGGAGACCGAAAGGAACACCGTGGTGGAACGAAACAATACAGAGGGAGGTTCAGAAGAAGAAGCAATCATGGAATAAATACTTAACAGGGAACACTGAAGACTCTGAGAACTATAGGGGTAAAAGAAAAATAGTTAACGATCTAGTAAAGAGTGGTAAACTAAAAGCGTGGGAAGAATTTGAAGAAAACTCTTTTATGGAATGCTAAGACAACTGAGAAACAAAAAGCCGACCATGCTGGAGAATATTAAAGACAAGAACGGAGGCATTATAATACAAGAAGAATTAATAATGAAAAGGTGGAAAGAATATGAGGTGTGGCAATTAAATAACCTGATTGGTGCTACTATCGGCAAACAGCGAGCACGCCACGGCAGGTTTGAACATGTCTGTGCTTGTAGATGCTTCCCCCACCCTGAACTCGATGGGTACGGTTGTGCGTCGCTCAGTCTCGCTGTAGCAATCGTCCGTTCAAGTCCTTACGCTAGCATCGCGTCGCAAAAATCCGTTCAGATCGAGCAACGAGTTAACCTCAAGTTTCTTGTGAAATATGAGGTTTTAACTACCCTTCGTGAATGAGTGAGAAAACGAAGACCCCTATTCCGCCTTGTCTGTGAAGGCGTTCTTTGCGAAATCCGGCATCACCGTGTTGGACCACCCACCGTACTCGCCCGACTTGGCCCCCTGTGACTTTTTTTTATTTCCTAAGGTAAAATCGGAGCTTAAGGGGACAAGATTTGACAGTGTGGAAGCGGTGAAAGCGAAAGCGACATAGGTTCTCAACAAGCTGACAGAAACGGACTTCCAGCGCTGCTTTCGACAGTGGAACATTTGTATGGAGCGTTGTAGGGATCGGCAAGCAGAGTACATTGAAGAGGATAAACTTTATAATGTAATTGGTGATCAATAAAATGTTTTGTAGCACCAGTCCGGTTATTTAATTGCCACACCCCGTACTTCGAAGAACTTTTGGAAGAGCAGAAACAATCAAAAAATCAATTGTGTTACGCAGACGATCTGGTAATAGTCGGGAAAAACGAAGCAGATTTACAACACAATATAAATGTCCTGAATGAAGAGCTACAGAAAGGTAATATGGAAATAAACCTAAACAAAACCAAAACAATGGTAATAAGAATAGCTAAAGAAAGACACCAAATTGAAATTGGAGGAAAGGCTGTAGAACAAGTAAACAAATAATCTTACCTGGGAACAATCATCAATGAAATGGGAACCATGGAAGACGAAATTAACGAGAGAATTGCGAAAGCGGGAAAACTTTTCAACATAATAAAAACGAAATTCCTCAACAAGAAGGAAATACCGAAAGAGGTAAAAGCCGAAGTAGTTAGAAAAATTGTGAAACCAACACTCACCTACGCCTGTGAAAGCTAGACAACAACAGAAAGGCAGAGGAGTGTAAGCTGCAGAAATTTGATATCTGAGAAAAATACTAGGAAAGACAAGGACAGATAAAATAAGGAATGTGGAATACAGGAAGTAGGGACAATTGAAATGGATGGGACATCTGCAAAGAATAGGACAAGATAGGCTAGTGCGAAAGGTGTTCGAAGCAAGAGAAAGTGGAAAACGAAGGAGAGGAAGACCGCGAAGAATGTGGAAGTAAGAGAGGCAGCGGAGAGAAGAGTGGTAGGGTGGGAAGACATTCCAGGATTAGCTCAGAACAGAATAAACTAGAGAGAAATATGGAGGAAACCAATGGGACTCAACTTCCACCAGCCAACACCGAAAGGTATAAGGCCCAAGGATTAAGTAAATAAGTAAAGTATCAAAATTTAAAATTTCAAAAATAAATTAAAGCTTAAGTAGCTGTCGGTTAGGGATTACGATAGGCTCTTGTTTGAAATTTCATACTCTGTTTTAAAAGAAATATAATTATTCCAAATTCTAAGCAATAAAAAAACTTTCTGTCTCTTTCAAACGATAGAAAATGGTTTAATTTTTCTTATCATTTTCGATTAGCAAAAAAAAGTAAATAAGTTAGGTCCCACAAGACGTAATCATTTCAAAAAAACGTTTTGTTGAAAATATTTGCCTGAAATATTTTGTTGAAAATATTTACTTGAAATACTTAAAATAATAATAACATTTTAGATAGGCGTAAATATGTTTTTACTTACACAAGCCAAGTATATCTTTTTCTTCAATACAACAAGGTACGCTCTTGCAGCACTTGGTTGATTCTGTGAAATGACGTCTGATAAAATGGCTCTTTGTATATTCTTCATTTCTGATTAGCTTTTGCAGTGGTTCAACACATAATTTTATTATGATAATAATCATAATTTGGTAAATACTTCTTAAACTCTGTTATGTATGTTTACTAAAAGAAAATACATTGTAAGATTACATAACATATGGTTGGCATGTAATATCACAACACTAGCTACTTTAGCTATGTGATGCTAGAGCCAAATACTATTTATTTTTTCAGTGTATCTTTAAATAAAGATTTTTTGCCTCTCTTACTAGGGATCTATACCGTGTAGTTCTCCAAAGAAAATGTGCTGCTATGTACTGCTGCTATGTATGTACATACAAACATATGTGAGATTTTAGATTACTTCTCTAGACCGAATGTAGATTCTTAGTTACGGTGAAAACATTGATGTGTATTGTACTTTACAATAATACTACAATAATAGTTATATATGCTGCATGTGCTACAGTGTGCGCAGAGGTTGCATATCTAGCTATGGGGAAAATTTTTGCTTCATATTAAGCGTTACGTATAATTAAGACGTAATGCGGTAATTTTACAAAGACGGAAGATCTGTAATTTACATTCATTATTATATTTATTTTTTTCGAAGTTTTATATCATACCAGATATGCGGTATTATAATGAAATGATTTCAACTATTATATATTATATATACATAACAGAAAGCAACAATAACGTTAAATGTAATGAAAACGGTGACAATGATAAGATTAAAAAAAAACTGAATGTGAAATTAAATCGTGAAAATTTGAATTCAATAACATGTAGGCCCTGCTCTAGCTCCACCGCTTCCATTCGTCTGGGCATGCTACGACTAAATTGTGAATGGTTTCCCGAGGAATAGGCTCCTCATTTGAAAAGAAAGATTTGTTCGAGTTCCTTAAGATTCATAGGAGCAGATATATGGCGCCTATACAATCGCTTTAGTACATTCCATAGATGCTCTATGGGCTCCTTGGTGGCCAGTCCATAGTTGGGATATTCACGAATCGAAGGTAGTCCAGTACCTCTCTAGCAATGTGGGCCGAGCGTTATCCTGCATAAAAATGAAACTGTCCTCGACAAATGGGGCAAATGGCATCACATGTTCTTCTACGATGTCTTCTAGAAATGTACATCCCTCCCTAAAACATTATTGATCTACCAAAAAATGAGATCTGGTGAATGAGACTTATTCTTGTTTCCCCTGAAAATACGAGGGAAAGTCATTAAATAAGCTGGGAAAGCTGAAAATAGCAGGGAGTTATTTTCCATATCTGTCATTGGGGGGCAGCACTATCCAGCTTAATGATAATCAAGTGACAGTTGACGTGCGCGTACGCAAGCAGTGTTAAAATGGCGACCGTGCTTGAAGAGTACTGTGGAAGAGCAGCGTGCTGTTGTGCGTTTTTTCTGGGCAAAAGGACTCCCTGCAAATGATATCCATAAGGAAATGTCTCCTGTTTACGGTGAAAAGTGTTTGTCGCGTAAAGCCGTGTATAACTGTGTCGAGAAATTTTCACAAGGGCGCTCAAAAGTTGTTGACGGTCAGCGAAGTGGCCGCCCCGTTCAGATTGCGACAGATGCAATACTTCGAAGGGTGGAAGAGATGATTCGAACTGACAGGCGGGTAACAATAGACAGCATAGCAACTGCAATAGGATGTTCTCATGGTTTAGCCTACGAACTGAGGCACGATCGTTTGAATTTCCGAAAAGTTTGCTCACGGTGGGTTCCTAGACAACTGACCGAGGAACACCGAAGGATTCGAATGGGCTTGTCCTTGCAACACCTTTCTAGGTACGCAGAGGAAGGGGAGGACATGCTTAACAGGATTGCTACTGGTGATGAATCATGGGTGCACCACTACCAACCCGAAACAAAGCGTGCTTCAATGCAATGGAAACGTCCTTCTTCACCGTCAACAAAGAAATTCAAGGTTGTGCCCTCAGCTAGTAAGGTTATGCTTACCGTGTTCTGGGATTCTCAAGGAGTGCTCCTAGCCCATTTCCAGAATAGAAATGAGAACGTGACTGCTGAATCATACTGTAGAGTTTTGTTGTTGCTTCTGGATGCAATTCGATGAAAACGTCCAGGCCTACTGACGTGAGGAATATTGCTGCATCACGATAACGCCAGGCCGCATTCAGCCCAGTTGACCCAGGCGAGAATTGAAGAATTAGGGTGGGAACTTCTTCAACATCCGGCTTACAGTCCCGACCTAGCCCCAAGCGACTATCATATGTTTGGTCCACTAAAAAAGCATCTTGGCGGAACACATTTCGGGAGTGATAATGATGTTCAACAAGAGGTACGCACGTGGTTCAGACGGCAGCCCAAACACTTTTATGCAGCAGGCATTGGGGCATTAATAAAGCGATGGGATAAGTGTATCAATGTAGATGGAGACTATGTTGAAAAATAAACCTTGTTTTTGGCTAACTATTTCTCTTATTGCGCCTCGCTCATCTCTTGTATCTGTAGACCTTTTACGACCTCTTCTTGGCGTTCTACAGTAACTTCCATGTTCACTGAAACGTTTAACTGCTCAACTAATTGTTGATTATGTAACTCCTAACAAATTAGCCACATACAGC
Organism: Dynastes maya; assembly: GCA_029619315.2. NCBI lineage: Eukaryota > Metazoa > Arthropoda > Insecta > Coleoptera > Scarabaeidae > Dynastes > Dynastes maya. Next base: position 39,974,690 of record JAROYE020000001.1, read on the forward strand.
TGGCTACGTCCCTTGTTAGCAAGAGTTATCGCTTTCTCTGTTTCATCTTCTCTTAAGTTGCGTGGACGATTAATTCTTTTGTTCTAAGTGCGCTAGCTAATAAAACTTAATCACGCAAACTTACAAAAATCATTAGCAAAACTAAATTTATTGCCACTTTAAACGGCGTTGAATGTCTTATTGATGAGGAATTGTAAAATGTTACTTGGCGTCTGTCAAGCAGTTGTAATGGTTTATCAGTAGTGACAGAGGATATCCTAGGCTACCTATATAAGATATTTAATTATTTAAAACTTATAAGTAATAATGATGTTTTGCTAATTCGTTAATTTTGTCCAAGAGTTAAAATCATGTAATTCGAAAGATACAGAATAAGTTTTATAAATTATACGGCTAATTAAGTATGTTATTTTAGTAAATTTCATTTCGTTTCTAATATTCTGTGACAAAGAAATGTTGAAAACTTTTAATTTCTACCTTTTATAATACTTTATAGATCATGCGGAACATTTGACGCACCATCAAAAGGACAATTCTAATAAAATAATTCTTCTACATTGATTAAAATTTTACTGGCAATATATTACAAATAATAGAAACATTTCAAAATGTATGTAACTATATATGTGATGGCACATTTATGTACTCTATATAAATAGTTAGCCTGATGCGTTGTAAAAATAAAGTTAATAAAATAATATAAGTAAATAAGGACATCTACATTACGTAGGGTATAATAAGCAGGGCACTGTGTTAATAAAATTTATCACCCAACATATCAAAGAAATTCAAAATACTTTTTCTCATAAATTTTCCTTGAAAATACAATGAATATATGTAGAAGAATAACAGCAACTTGAAGTTATAATCTAAATAACTATAAAACGCAATAATTTACGTGTGGTTTAATTTTGTTCAGCGTAACGCAAACATGTTATTGCCGAAATAGAAGAATAAATAGAAACAAACGTATATAAACATTTTTTTGGGACATGCTTTTTTGACGCGGATAGGTTCAAAATTTAGAATGTCGTGTGAATAAATTAAAGCAAGTTTTTGCCAACACACCTCTGTAAGCTTCAGTAATCGTTATGACGATACGTTGTTCTGTTTGTTGCGTGGCAGAAAAACATTCACGGTAATGACGTACATATTTGAATAAAATATTAAATATTTGCGTACAAACTTTCGGACAGTAATTGCTTTTGCACACGGAGAAAATCTTTATTTCAGTCTCCCTATTTTTTTCTTATTCTAAATCATAGCAAATAAAAATCCTTGATGTCACTCTAGCTTACATGATTGTGAAATTGAAAATTTTCAGAGGAATGTTGGAGGTCACATTTTTCTAACCTAAATAGACAAGATTTTTTTTCGTCACATCTTGAATTGGTTTTGGACTGTAATATTCGTTTGTTCACATATTCAGTAGAATAAATAGTGCGAAAACTATACAGCGTGACCGTCTAGTGCGTGGACGGAAGATAATTACTTTTCTGAGCAATTTAGAGAGTTTTAAAATAAAAAATATTTGGAGACAAGTGCTGCATAACAAAAAAGTATAGAAGGTGTTCAGTTTCCGCTACGCAGAATACGAGTTTGTTTTTTGAATGGAACGCCTGTATATTATCACAGCTTTAGATACACGCAGAGAAACGTTTACTTGTATCAAAGCTGTCCGCTTTAATACAAGACAATTGCTACTTCAATTATCCGTAATACAATAACTGCATGTTTTAAATCAAAAGAAATATTTTCTTAGCGTTTCTTTCTCCGCTTAAGAGAAGTATATACTTGTAGTAAATAGTTTTCTTAATTCTAGAAAGCGTTTAGGTATTGTTCATCAATCAATAGTTTCATATTATTAAAATAAAGCACTTTTTACTTAGAATCCTTGAAATGCGTATTATTTACATGTACATTATTAATTGCGCTTACCTTGTTTAAAACAGTACGATATATCCGTATATAATGCAGTGAATTATTCTCATTGCTTGTGATTTTAAAAAGGCTAGAGTAGAGGTTATCTACAGAATAATGTTCAAACAAAATGCTAATAAATAGCTGCTGGTATTGATGGAATCGCTACCGGCAAAAACAATATGGGAAGAGAAAAGCATTAAAGCTTCTTACTCCTGGCCGCATTGCTCTTACATCTCCCAGTTTATGTCATTAATCTTCAAAAACAGCAACTGAAATATTTCCTGGCGCCACCTAGTGTCAGTAGTTATAGTCATGCCGTCCTACATGCTAGCGACGGAACTGGAATACAGATACCATACTTACCCATACAGTGATATAACCTTTAACGTATAACGTTTCAGAAACATTTTCAAAAGATACCGGTTAATGTACCTAATTTTTTTTTTATTACTATTTACCACGTGTACTAATTTAACTATAGCTCTTTTAATATATAATAAATAATAATAAAAATAATAAAGGGATAATAATATAATCCCCGTTTAATTACATTAATAAAGAAATAATTTAATTATACTGTAGCGTATAAAAAAAAAACGTTTTCATTAGTTCATTCATTTGCTCCTAATTTTAATTATTAACTTTAGATTTTTTCCATTATTGTAATTTCTCTTTTATTGGATATCCTTGTAGCTGGCCTGATGATGTTTTTTGAACACGAAACCGGTCGTGTAATTTCTCAATAGAACTTTGTGAGATCTGGACCATTTCTTCATTCCTACCTTTAATATGAATATTTTCTTATCTTAAAACTAAATGATTTACCTGAAAGAAACATTTTTCTGTCTTGGATTTTTTTGATTTTCTAACCCTAAGAAAATATTTATTTAATCCCATTAAAATTTCAGGAAAATTATTTTCTTATATTACACATTTTTATAGTCTTGAAATAAACATATTTTCTTGAATAGAGACTGGTTTTTGGAAGAAAATCTATTTTCTTGTTGCAAGAAACCATTTTTCTGCGTGTACCTCTCTTCAATTCATGTTAACTTTCTTAAATATTCCCTATATCCATCTATCTTAGTTTTTGAGATAAATTACATAATTTGAGATTTTTGCGAAATGCCGCTGTTTCCACGACCGTTATCTTAAACGCCTTATACGTTACACAGCAAAAAATTTACGGAAGGGAATACGGAGTCTCCGTTTCGGATGGATTTTGTACCAAAAAGGGGTTACATTAACCGAAAACGCAGAATGTTCCCTCTGTTTCGGATAAAATTCATCCGAAATGGAGGTACCAAGTTTCCTCCGCTTTTTACCAACACCGTCAAGGAAAAAATTACCTCATTAACATTCACTAACCCCTAAACATGATTAAATATGGAGTTTTTTTTGCGGAGTAAGCATTTTGATTTCCGCATGTACTCCTAAAGGGGAGAATCTTCTCCCTAAATAAGTTAAATATGCAGTCCTCTGCTAAACGTATGCGCAGATCAACTACATCGCTACTCCACGACATAATTTGTTTTTCTTACAACTGTGTGATGTGTGGTCGTTCTGATGGAAATGACAGACGTTGAATACTTACATTTATACGTAAAAGTTAAATACGAAAATCCTAAAAGGTGGGTAAAAATTGCTGGCAGTAATATCAAGGCAGATGTAAATAAGGCAAGTAAGTAATTTACATGTAATTATTTCACATTTACAATTTTTGTTTTTCATCAAAATAAATGCCGTTTTGTTTTGTGTAGGATTTGTATTGTGTATAACATTCACAATTCGTAAGTTGCTTAGAACCGAAAATAGATATTGACGATGTTCTGTGTTCAAATTGACTGTAAACAAAATAATTATAGGTACCTTCTTTACAGATTCGGACAACGCCACAAATGCTAGAATAGCATTAATCTATTATATACTGAAAATCCTTGAATTGTACTAATTCCACCTGCTGCTTTCACATTCCATTTATATCATGTACGCAGAGAAACGTTTACTTGTATCAAAGCTGTCCGCCTTAATTCAAGACAATTACTGTTTCAATTATCCGCAATACAATAACTGTTTTAAATTTTCTTAGCGTTTCTTACTCCGCTTAAAAGAAGTATACACTTGCAATTAAATAATTATATTTCTTTGTTTAAGACATTTGTTAACTTGGTTCAAGAAAATCTTGCAGAAAATTTGAAAAAAGAGATTCTAGTATAAGTAAATGGCCATTATAACGCAAGACATTTCCTTGAGGATAGTAAATAGTTTTCGTAATTCCAGAAAGTGTTTAGATATTGTTCATAAATTAATAGTTTCATTTTCTTAAAATAAGACATTTTTTATTTAGAATTCTTGAAATGCATATTATATATATGCACATTATTAATTGTGTTTACCTTGTTAAAAACAGTACGACATGTCCGTACATAATGCAGCAAATTATTCACATTGCTTGTGATTTCAAAACGGCTAAAGTAGAGGTTATCTAAAGAATAATGTTCAGACAAAAGTGAACTTAATGTATAAGTACACATGAAAAGAGTGCCTAGAAACAATAACCAGGTTAGGTAATGCTGATAAATAGCTCCTGGTATTGATGGAATCACCGGCAAAAATAATATGAAAAGAGAAAAAAGCATTAAACTTTCTTGCTCTTAGCCACATTGCTCTCCCATCTCTCAATTTATGCCACTAATCTTCAAAAACAGCAACTGAAATATTTTCTGTCGTCACGTGCCTGTAGTTATAGTCATGCCGTCTTAGAAAGTAGTGAATATAGAAACCGAAATACAGGTGGCATACTTACCCCTTCAACATACGACGATTCATAAACATTTTCAAAAGATACCGGTTAATGTAATTTTATGTTCTTTTTAGTACTGTTTACCACGTGTACTAATTTAACTTTAGTTTTTTTTTATACATAATAAATAATAATAATAAAAAAGGGATAAATAAACTTAAATATTAACTCATTAATTATTAAACTACATAGAAATAAACCTTATTTAGTTACATTATTAAAGAAATAATTTAATTATACTGTAACCTATAAAACAAAACTTTTTCATTAGCTCATTCACTTGCTCTTAATTTTAATTATTTTTAGGTTTCTCACCATTATTGTAATTTTTCTTTTATTGGATATCCTTGTAACTGGCCTGATGATATGTTTTTTGAACACGAAACTGGTCGCCTAATTTCTCAATAGAACTTTGTGAGATCTGGACTATTTTTTAATCCCTACCTTTAATATGAATATTTTCTTAACTTAAAGCTAAATGATTTACTTCGAAGAAACATTTTGCTGTCTTGAATTTTCTATCCCTAAGAAAATATCTATTTAATCCAAATAAAATTTCAAGAAAATTATTTTCTTATATTATACACTTTTATTGTCTTAAAATAAAAATATTTTCTTGAATGGAGACTGATTTTTGCAAGAAAATGTATTTTCTTGATGCCAGAAGTAACCATTTCTATGCGTGTATATTTACCCAAATTTTATTACGCTAAGTTATACATATACATTGAATATATATCTTTTTCCTCCACTTTTTCTTTATTTTCTATTCAAAACGATATTAAAATAATTCTTTTCAGTACATAAATGCATATTAAGGTGATTACGAGAAAAGGTGCAAATCTAAACATTTTTCACAGATTTTAATAAACAAATTTATATTGTACAAAAAAGGAACATAATAGGTATACATATAATAGGTCTTTTGCACCCGAAAGTGTTAGTTGAGCCATCGAATGAAAAAGGTACTCGTTTTCTAAAAGTAGCGCTTTGGTACTGCAGCACTAGGAAAGGACTACAAGTAGTGCTTTTTAGCACTGCCTCTGGCAAATTCATTGTATTTCATGACGTAGGAAATGCATATTCCTGTGATAAATTGTATAACTAAAAGTTCACATGTTTTTAGATACCTGCAAGGATTGAAGACAAGTTGCCAACCGTACCTATTCCAGCACATTTACTTGCAATTAACGTATCGTGGAACATCACATCTTCTTAGACAATAACTTACATGCAATCTATGAATTCAAAAATTGCATTAGGAGCATTTGATGAATTACTTCAGACTAATTTTTGTTTAAAGCAAGGGTTGCATCATTATTAAAATATATTTGGGTCTATATAGGTATAAACCGATATTTAAAATTTAAAAACTCGAGAATTTGTTACGCTAACAGTAAAGCAGGGGGAATTTAGAGCAAAATTCGAAATACATTACTTATCTTTCAAATATGTTTAAGTGTTTTAAATGTAGCAAAAAATATTTACAGAATGTTTCAGAGAACATTACCAAGCGCATAAAATTGTCTAGCCTGAGGAAGATTATTTTACATCACACATGTATACTTGAAAGGAATATGTGGATCATATAATAATACCAATGAGTATTATATCATTTGTGAGTACGAAATTTGTCAAATTTTAGTTGGTGGTCATATCATATGTTTATAAGTCAATATAAATAAATATATACAGTCTACTTATATATTATGTGTACTTATATACCGCGTTCGTAAATTCCGTATTAAAATGAACCGCTAAAATATATAGACTACAACGTTTGCCCGCTATGAAAGTATAAGGTGGGGAGCGCGCAAAGCGAATCAAGGACATTCGGCAACATTATTCACGATATGCATGGGACTCGCGCTTATAAATGAATCCTTACGTACCCGGGATATATTGAAATATCTTTCTCGGGGGCTTTACTCAAATTTTGTTAAATTTTCTAATTTAACTCTAATAAATTATTTTTGTAGGTTCGGAGGTATCCCTAGATACCCTTGCGGCAATTTTAGAATAAATTTCCAACTCAGTAAAATCAAATTAACGAATTTTTAAGATTTGAAAATTAACTAACCTTTAAACTTTCGAACGACGCCAATGTATATAAACCCTCTGTTTATATACCCACCACAGGAACTGCCTGCTCTGGATATTCAACCCTATTTACTTCTCTAATAATGACTTTGAATACACAACGAACACTTATCTTTGGATTGGATTCAAGACAAACTTTGATTCAACCAAGGCCGAATAAAGATTGATGAAAATTTAAGGCGCCGTTCCCCTTTCTTTTATTTTAAATCGCGAAAGATCGGCGATTGTTTTCTTTCACAGCCAATTTTGATAATTTACCCAAATAGAAACTAACTTTTCGATGACTTTCAATCAAATGATATTAGCATACGAGAACGACTTAACCGGGAGGTTGTTTGTTGATGGTTCTGTGGTCCGAGCTGTCACCAACAAGCTTTAAAAGAGAAAATCCACTGCTAATTTACAGAAACCTTTCAGATAAAGATTTAATGGATGAAATATTATCTGTTGTGCTTTGTAATTTATGCTGTTGCTTATTCCAGACGATTTTTACATTAATTTGGAAGAAATAAGTGAATAGAAAAATTAATAAACGAGTAGATTTGTCCATGATACCCCATACTCGTCATTATCTGGACTTATAATTAAATTCTACCGTCCTCGCCCCAAGGACGGTTGGCCGAGGAGGGGATGGTAACCAAGAAATTTCCAATTATCCCCGCAAGAGGGATATTTGGTTGCCAACGAGTGGCCAGCCTGGCATTTGGTCAGTACCGAAGTGACAACCGAGAGAAGTTGTTGTTGTAGATACAACGTTGAACATAACATAACAATATATATCATATATAAGACAAGTCTCAGTTTATAAATTCGATACAATCATTTACAATGTTACATTTCTTCTTCATATTAAAGTAGCTGAAAAAAAATAGTCACCTATTTTTCAACGAAAACGTTATCAACTGAAAAGGTATTTAAGCACAAAGCAATAAACTCATAAAAGGTTCAAAAGATAAAATATTAAATTAAACAATTATTCCAAATAAACGTAAAACAAATAAATAATGTAATAAAAATTATTGTTTGTACACAAAATCAAATCTTCTCCTTTTTTGAGAAACAACTTTTTCGTCAAAATTATTCTGAATTAAATTATTGTTAATTGACATCATTGAGGCGTTCTCGATTGTCTCTCAAAAACATTTTTATACGCATAAGGATATGAAACAACTGCGTTCTGATTCAGCGGTAGTTACAAACACAGAAAGCTAAAATTTTATTGAAAATTATAGTATATTTCCTTCGAAAAATGTCCTGTACGGTTGTCAACCTTGTTTTTTGTGTAAATTTTAACACTGGCGTAGAACCTCCAAGCTGTTTTATTTTTATCTTTTCTGTCAATGGAAGAGGTTTAAAATTAATTTTGATTATAGCGTTTGTAATATTTTTTGCCATTTTTCGCACTAAACCACTAAAGAAGTTTATAACAACGTTAATTTTAATACGCCATATAAAAAGTTTGACTTCAATAAATAATATAATAAATAAACATAACTTCTTAACAACGTGGATAAGATTGGTGAAAAATTTGCACCATCAGGTTTGTTTCCACATTTGTATCGGTGAAGGATGTTCGCTGTGCGATTTTACACAATACTTTAGCTCCATTATAATTCAAATCCGGAAATTTACAGATAAATTTAGTGACTTTATCAGCCAACGGCCCTTAATTTTCCTTGCGTATGTTAGACATACTTACGTACATATATGTATATCTTTATAATTATTGTGTAACGCTGCGAAAGGTTGTGGAGAAGCTGTTGCAATCAATCAATAATTTCATTCGCTGAGGTAACTCATACCAATTCGTCTCTATACATACGTCGCGTCGAGGGTCGCGCAACCTTACTTCTAACCTGGCGCGAAGCACTCTGTGCCAGGCCTAATTATCACCAAGATAGATAGATATGTTGCATTTCAAAAAAAATCTGAAGATGTAAACTGAATGTTTCGAACGGCATTTTTAAAAACAATCAAGAATCAGTTTACTTCAAAATAAATTGGGATATAAATTATACAACGGCACATCTGCGAAAAGTGATAAAATAGCTAAAAAGATACGTTTCCACCCCTTCCACCACTTTTAATTACTTTTAATTTAAAATTGAACAAATCAATATACCTAATCAATGAAGTTTCTAACTTGAAATGGTTATTGTTTCCATACCTTGATAACGCTGTTAACATTTTTTTCTCTTTCAAGGTAAAAAAATTCATGCATACAGTATTAAAGTATTCATTAAAAAAATAACTCTAAATAGAAATCCATTTTCGGTAAATATAGGACTTAATTCGCTAGATCGCCGCAGATGAATTTGGAGTTCGGTAAAAATACCATAGTATTACTTGCATCGACCGAATTGGCTCAATTTGATTATGAGTGATTGAGTGACACTGTAAAATATTTAATTTAACTACGTTTTACAAAAATTATCTAAACTGCATATTATTTTCATAAAAGGAAAGGTTCGCAAAAATTTATTAGAAAATAATTACTTCTTCGGCCGTGTGTAACTGTTGACTCACAGTAGGTACTATTTTCTAAAGAATAAACGCATCGCTAAATCGTATGCAGCGCCAGGGAAACGTCCAAGTGCACTTGAATGCCAAGAGAATCATACATCGAGCCAAATTGAATTCCTTAATGCTGTTTTATATTTTATTGGATGCTGAATCATTTTTGCCAGACATTACATTTTCCCATTCCATTTTTCTATCTATATCTATGTATTATTTGACATTTTCGATTCTCTATGTATTATTTTGTCTTCTGTTATATACACAGATAAGTTCAATGTATTCTTTATTGCAATCCAAAAATGTAAAACATTAGTTGTATAAGTAACTTTGCAACTGTCAAGAATCCAGGACTACCTCTAGTAAGTGTATAATATAAAAAACAATGACTTGCGCGACAAATAAATAACATACGCAATATATTCTCTAAACACGACAAAATTCACTTACATTAAAATCTGGTGTTTATGTGGTTATAGTATACAACGCAGAATATAAATTATTTCTCATTCTTTCTATACTACTATTCGACTGTAGATAGATTCCTTTATTTCTTCAAGCATTGTCGTCCATGAAAAAGAACCTTTGCGCTATTTTTAAATTTGAATCATCTCACTTTCGACAAATCTCGTACTCCCAAAATTCAATGTCAACTTTGCAAAAACGTATACATCTGCTCACTTCTCTGATTATTTTTAGTACCGGTAAATCTGATACGTTTTTCAGCGCTCAAAGTATCAACACTCGTTGTTAATTATATTCTGCACGTTTTTATTTATTACTGACACACCGTTCAAGAATTTCACGAAATCACTTTTGTTTACCATGAGGATCCTTGTGCATAAAATAACCTAAGAAGCACTAAGAACATTTCTGTAATATATGTATTCATAATGGCATTCAAATGCTTGCAATAAACTACTACTCTTTGCTCCAACTATATTTTTGCATTCTACTAAATAGTTGGTATGAAATGGTACAAATATTTACTTTGGATTTGAGTTAAAACAAAATATGTCGATAACACTGGTTAACAAGGTTTTTGTCCCAAGTGTAAAAATGCCTGTTTCCTATGTATTTGTGCACGCTGAATTCAAATTCACTTTTAAAATTACTGCATCACCCGCAGTTTTTGAGTTCCAGTATATCCACGTAGCATAATACTGTGTGCTTTACAATAAAATGCCGATAAATATGCCTGTGATATTTAGGCATTTGAAATAAAATGTTACACAATATTGCGTAATTCTAAGTAAGCTTGCGTCATTCTAAGATCTTTGGCCGGGAGCGCAGTTGCAGTAAATTGACCGGCTAGAGAACATTGCAGCTCCACATTTGCCTTGTTCTAACCCTTGAGAAAGTGTGCTGTTGTGTTTAAAGTGTTGTGTTGATACCTCAAGTGCCACTGAAATGCCGAGAAATTGTAAAAATAATCCAAATTCGTTCTGCTACGCTTGCGGCGAGTTGACTGTTAAAACCCAAAAATGTTCGTTTACACCGTTAGTTAGAAAATGTTATGAACTTTATTTTGGTTGTAAAGTAGGCGACCAGGATAAAAGTTGGGCCCCCCATATTTGCTGTGTCACATGTGTTCGACTTCTCACAGCATGGGCAAAAGGTTCACGTCATATGCCTTTTGCAGTTCCTATGGTATGGAGAGAACCTAAAAACCACGTTTCGGACTGCTACTTCTGCCTGACAAATATAACTGGTACCTGCAGAAAACATGACTTTGAGTGATGATGAGTCTAGTGATGAGAAAGCACATCAAGTAGCAGAAGAAAATTAGAATTTGGATCCCACATTTGAATCAGGATGTTCTTCAAATGAACCACATTTGCTGACTCAAGGAGATTTTAGTGACTTCGTTCGCGATTTAACTTGTCTAAGAAGCAAGCCGAACTTTTGGGACCCAGATTGAAGGGCTAGAATCTACTTCAGAGTAACACAAAAATTTCGTTTTATCGTAGTCGTCATGCCAAATTCAACGATTACTTCTCCCTTGAAGATGACCTGGTGTTCTGCAATGATATTGTCTTGGTTATGAGTGCACTTGGCCATGAATATCACACTGATGAATGACGTTTGTTCATTGATTCATCCAAAGCTAGCTTAAATGCCGTTTTACTTCACAATGGAAATAAATTGCCCTCAATTCCTCTGGCCCTCTCAGGCAACATGAAGGAAACATACGACAACATGAAGATTCTTTTAGAAAAAATCAAATACGATGTGTTTAAGTGGAATATCTGCGGCGGTCTAAGGGTTGTGGCGCTATCACTCGGATTGCAACTCAGCTACACGGAGTACTGTTGTTTCCTGTGTGAGTGGGACAGTTGAGACAAGAAAAACCATTATGTAAAGAAAGTGTGGCCGACACGAACATCATTGACTCCAGGGGTTAAGAATGTCATCAACCCTCCTCTTGTTGATCCTCAGCAAATTTATCTCCCCCCTTTACATATAAAACCAGGACTTAAACGGTCGCGGATTCGCGTATTTGAGGAATAAGTTCCCCAGAATCAGTGTTGCTAAAGTAAAGGAGGGTACATTTGTAGGACTCCAGATCAGGGACTTGTTTCGAGACGAAAACTTCGATATAGGGCTGAACAAAAATGAAAAATCCGCCTGGCTATCATTTAAGAATATTTGTGAGAACTTTTTAGGCAATCACAAATCCGAAGACTACAAGAACATTGTAAAAGACCATTTGACTTTGTATGAAACATTGGGGTGCAATATGAGTCTAAAAATTCATTTTTCAGACTCACATTTAGATTTTTTTCACGGACAATCTTGGAGCCGTCGGTGACGAACATGGGGAAAGATTTCACCAAGATATTTCGGACATCGAAAAATCATACATTTGTACATTTTGGAAAAATTTTCAGTTGTTTTATAAATAAATAAATACACGTTGTTATACTATTTATTGCGCTGTCACTTAGAAACCCTGCCTGATAGAATATTTCTGAAAAAAGATTTGAATTCAGCATAAAAAATGCTGGAAGGTTCAGATGTACTAATTTGCGGGACAAGAAAAAGTTTAAATTTTGTTAACCAGTGTAATTAGTACTTTTAGGAAAGGCGTCAAACATGCATCGTCAGTTCTATTTAGTTAGGAAACTGCAATTTTAAAATTGTCAAATTGATTTATTTTTTCTCATTATGTGGGAATTTTAGTTTACTGCACAACTTTAGTGCCCAAAAACTTCTGACCAATTAACGTGGAAGCTTTTCAACAAAATCAATTTACACGTCCAGCCAATTAAGTAGGCATCAGATAACAAAGATGCTTAAACTTTTATGGGCTTTATTACTCGTGCTTAAGTTTATAGAAGGAACAAACAATTCTAAGAATCAAAATCGGTTACAAAAACGTGTTGCTTCAATGTTTACTAGTACTCGCGTTTCAGTCGCGTACGGTCTGTTAAATCAGGCACTAGCAAAGAGTAAGTGCTTTTCTATAACTATTTACAATTATTATATCAAAGAGCGGCAGTTAAGTGAAACTAAGAGGACACAAATTGTGATTTTCAGTTTTACAGGAATCTCTCAAATTAAAATTGATCGACACTAGTGTTCACGTCGCGCCGTACTATTTAGTTAGCCATAAATAGGTATAAGACTATTGGATCTTATAAAAATAAGCCAGAAAACGGATGTCCTAAAATAACAGCCAGAGAAAACCGCCTATTTAGAGACATAGGAAGAAAACTTCTTTGCAGCTGTCTACAGAAATTAGTGCAAAAAGAGATGTTATTGTCCGAAATCAACAAAGAAAAACTGTTTATAATGGGCAAAAAGACACCAACATTGGACAATTAATTGATAACAGGAAAAGTTGTGGTTCGATGAAACGAATGTAGAGTCAATTACTAAAAATATATTGTCTTCAAACTGAATGCTAATCATGGTAATGCTAATTTTAAAGAATAAACATTGCTTTTGCAGCGTTTTTTGAAATCGATTGGATCTCACTGATTTTAATGTGTTGCAGCAGATGAGCGTATACTAAGCACGATACGCGCAAACAATCCCATCACATTAGAAACAAAAACGAGTTTCTCACGGTCGTCTATTCCTGGCTTTAAGCATGAAGGTGGCCGTATAAATAGCCAAATGTACATAGATGTTCTAAATGCGACATTAAGGAAATCGTATGCAAATTTTTTTTCAAAGAAGCTTTCAGAAAACACTTTTTTCGAACAAGATAACGCTTCCTGCCACACAACTCGAAAAACTAAAGAGTGGATACACGAAAATAGATTCCATCTTCTGGATTGCCCTGTCCAATCTCTAGGCCTAAATCCAATCAAGTATTTGTGGCACCTTGCGAAAACTTAACCAAAGCGTGACGAACACTCTTCAAAAGCACTACTTGAAGCCAAAATAAAAAAGCGTGAAAAAATACTCCACGCGCACATTACGAAGAATCGGTGGGTGCGTTGCCTAAACGTATACAAGCAATCATTAAAGCCCGAGGAGGTCATACGTGATATTAATTTACATGTAGAATTTTATAATGTAGTCACCATTTCAAATGTATTTCGAAAAAGTTTTTAAGTTTTGCAAAGTTTAAGGATCTTTTTATTGGCAAATGTACAGCTTCAGGTAAAAGATAACTGCTAATAAAACATTAAATCAAAAACAATACTTAAATGTTTAAAAAAACATTTTAGAAAAGAAATTGAATTTATTTCAGTATATTAGAGTATTACTTCGCCACTGAACATCACAAGACTACCTGCTTTCACAAACTGGTTTACACGAGCGCGTACGTAGTCTAGTGAAAGTAGCTAATCAGGAAATTAAAATAATGAATGATAGGTTTGAAATTACGTATAGTGTCGATATCTTTATAGCTTCTTGTACAAAGTAGATAGAGTGCATCCAAAAAGATTGACAAAACTAAATTAATACGTCGGGTAGCTGATTGAGTATATTAACAATAAGTACCTATTTTTTGTTACAAATTTATGCGTTGTTGTATATGAAAATTTGTTAACGGTAAAAAAAAGCTTAGTTTAAATGCTGTTTAAGAAACCATTTACATTACTATTTTTACATTGGGAAATGCATATAAAGAGAATGTGGGTCAAATATTTCACCAGTTTATTTTTTCGTCGATGCATTCTTATTTGTTGGTCGCTGGATGAAAGCAATTAAAATGCTTGGCATATTTACATATAAAGAAAGAACGAAGTAGTTTGTGTTTTTCTTACATGTTGACAATTTATTTTGCAGGAATACCGGAAATCGCAACCAAAACATCCAGGAATGTGATGCTAAATAGGTTATATCTATAATTAAGTCTGATGAAGTGAGGGTGCTGCAATGATTAGAATTCAAAGAAGTTAATGGTTGACTGACACATCATTAAGAGATTCTTGGGCGTTCTTCATACGTTTTATAAGACAAGTAAAACTCAATTACATGTACAATGTAGATACATATTTCCGTTATCAACAAAAAACGTATTCGCTATAAAAGATTGCATACAGTAATCAAGAAGTTATAAATAAATAAACATAAAATGAAAATTATTTGCCGATAAACACAAAATGCAAATTATTCCTAAAAAAGAAAATGTATTGCTACATTCATGTATAGCTAAGAAAAAGTTCATGTAACAATCACGAATTTATCAGATAAGTTGAAGAAATAGGTAAACATCTACATATTTATGAACCTTTCAGTTTGTAGACGTTTTGTATTGTTGATTTTAATTTCAAACGCGTATAGGTTTCATTGAAGAAAATACTGGCAATCGAAAATATACAAGCCGTGATTGACGTTTCAAACGCCAACGTGATTACGAGAATGAATGAGCGGATCTCCTTGGTCCATTGAACTAACGCTAGTATTTTGGTAATATTAATTACGCAACACACAATACGGTTGAATATTCACTATTTATAGGAGGCCAATAAAATCGCATTTCAACGACAAACAGATATTCTAAGTGCTTTTTCTATATATTTATCGCGTGGTAACCATGTTTTCAAATGCATCAATTTCTGAATCGAAGAAAAGATATTTTGGGATATTGAGAGTATACAGCTTTATGAAAAATCACCGAACATTCTATAAAATATTGGGTATCGCTATTATTAACTATGCATAGGAACGATGTTAATATTTATAACAGCCTCTTTCTCCATGTAATACAATTTGAACCCCCATTACTGCAAATATATTTACCAAAATAATGAACATATCGTTAAATACCTATTTTCCAAAAACATTTTTCATTCTCCTTTACATTCTCGGTTTTCTCATTTCAAATGGAACGTATGGATTCTTCGATAAACACTTTGAAAGACAACATCAAGGATGTAGCACATGGCACATCCGGAATGTACTAGCTTTGAAACATTTGAATGTTTCAATAGTATTACTGAACTGAAGAACTATACTAAAATTACTCTAATTTATTTACTTTTAAAGTCACGGTGAACTACCCGCAGTTATGCATGATCTAACAGAGAGTGAAGATTAACGGGACCTAAATCTGGATTTATTAAAATTTTCTGTTTTTGTAAATTCCAATGCCTTTATAATTTAATTGTGCATTGCTGTTTACGTGTTTAATTAACCTTATACCTTTTTCAGGCATATGAGATGAGTCAGATGTTCTTTGTATCGAATTTGATTGGTCCTTTTGTTTGCCCAATATACAGCGTGTCCGCCTAGTGCGTGGACGGAAGATAATTCCCTTCCTTAGCAATTTGGAGAAAAAGTTTTCATTAAAAAGATTTCGGAGACAAATGCTACATAACATAAAATTATACTCAAGTACACAGCTTGTATATTATTACGATTTTATATGCATTTCTTCTTTAATTCATGTCAACCATTACCGATATCTCCTATACCTTTAATTTCTTAGTTTTTGAGATAATTGATGTAATTTGAGATTTTTGAGAAATGCTGCTGTTTCTTTAATGGCGGATATCTTAAGCGCCTTACACGTTAGGGATTGATGATTCAAATTTTATTCCACTGAGTATTTCTTGAAGTTGCAGGAAAGTACATCGATAAGTTTTTTACATCAACTACAGTATACAATGTGGCCGTCAAAATCGTTGTCATGTTCATTTTCATTAAATTTTTTTTTAAATGGAACGCCTGTATATTTTTCTTAGTGTTGGGCATAATCGATATATTTCAATAATCGAACGAATCGAAATAATCGTTTAAAATAATCGAATAATCATTCGAAATCATCATTCAAAATTTACTAACGATTTCGATCATTTTCCACGATTATTTGACGGAATCCGAGTGACGAGTGAATTATTTCGAAACTCGAAACCTCGAAGTTTCGAATACAGATCTCGAATCGTAATCCATTTGTGTGTTCCTGCGCAGTCGAAACGAATAATGAATGATTTCTGAACCATAATCGAATGATCGATTATTCGGGTATAATTGATATATCTTGATTATATCATTCATAATCGCCCAACACTAATTTTTCTACAATCTGATAGATAAACTGTTATTGAATTCTTTTATACACATTTCTTTCTACCTAAAACAGTAGAGAGAAAACAGCAGTTCTTTAGTAAATTAAATATGGAGCTATGTCGATAAGTTTTTTTGCTAAAATGCATAGAGTGCTGCGACGAAATACTATAAACTCTTGTTTTTCTAAAGATATTCATTAAAATTGTAAAATTTAATTTATGCATACAATTTTAACATCTATTCCAAGTGAACACCACTCTACTCCAAACAAACTGAAATGCGATTCCTTGTATTTTTGTCATGTCCACGTTATGCATTGCCTTAAGAAATCATGCAGAAAGTTTTTTCATAAACATTTCTCTTTAGCTAAATTGGGAAGAAGACTGTAACTTGAGTACAATTTTATGTTGTGCAGTATTTGTCCACGAATATTTTTATTTGAAAGCTTTTTCTTTGAATTGCTCAGCAAAGGAATTATCTTCCGTCCACCCACTTACTGGACACTTTGTGCACTTACGTTTTCTTATAGTATTTTAGGTTATATGTTGAAATGTTTTATATATGGGGAATTATTTCAACACAATAAAATTTTCAAAATTAGTTAATTAATTATACGATCTGAGTGTTCGGGAATGATCTGAATTCACTCTTTCGGCAATTTAAAATTAAGTTAGAGATCAATTAATGAAATTTAACGAGTATTAAAACTGAAAAATAAAAACTAACCTGTAATTATGATAATTTCGTATAAACACTATGTTTATATTATCTCTACTGAAAACCTGCCTATTCTTCAACCACCAAACTTGAACGATTTCAAAGTTACAAACTTAGAAACTGGGAAAACAACCAAATACGTGTTACCTCGATGGGAATTAATAGTAACATTACATATAGTGACGCTACTAGAAGACTTAATTTATCCTGCTATATGACATTTCACCACCAACAACTGTTCAATATGAAAATTTACTGACACACAAGACTATTACATTACGAAGGATATTTAATATTCGAAATTGTATTAGAAATACCTTTGAATTTACGCTGTCACTTGTTGTAGGAAAATATTCCACTAAATTTGAAGATTTGCGATGTGAAGAAAATGAACAGAAGAATAGATGCTTCTCCGTTTCACAATAATCGTCGTTGGCTGGAGTTAATATAACTCCCTAATATCCCCGCTCCAACGATAAGGGGCCTGAAATGGAGTGGAGCTACCGAAAAAAAGCTAATAATCGCCAGAGGTGTTTTGATGAACGAGTAGCCGTGCTGAACACATTATACCTGCTGCTAGTGTCAATTACGTTCGAAGTTGTAAATTGTATCATTACAATATTTAGGATAATCATTAAAGTTTGCCATTTTGATGATTTCTTTAAGCTCATTTTGATATCTGCCATTAGTCAAAGGGAAATTAAGCAAACGATTTGGAAGAAAATAATTAGGGAATGTGGATGTTTCTATGAGCAACTAGAATCTTGTATGATTAATCTATTATTATTAATAGGTTTTCTGTATGTCTATTTCCAACTTATTTCTTTTTCTTATTGTTCACATATCGAGAAAAGATCCTGTTGTCTATTTCCTCTTCGTGGATAAATTTAATGAAAAGAAGTTTTGAATTTAGTTATTCCAGAATATCTGTTATTGAGCATTTGCTAGTGTTGAAGATATAAAATATGTCATCAACAGATCTGCTCAAAACCCGTGTAATATGTCAGTGTTCTTAGCCATAAAAGCAGATAGATTGTTACCCATTGCCGTTCCTTTGCTAATTGGTAAAAGGTATTATTGATTTAGAAAAAAAGTTGTTTCAAGCTAAGTCTTGCCAAAAAAACTAAAGTAACAACATCACACGCTATTACTGCAATTGTAATGTCTGAATGTAGTAACGAAGACATTTTGAATTTATTTTACATATGTATATCTTGTATGTATTCTGTTCACACCCAACAATTTTTTTTTATTTGGGCGTTATGTCACGTCGTTGTTGTGGACTACTTTTATCTAATAGCAAATCAATCGCGTAGTAAGTTTAAATTTCCCAATTTTATTCGCATAAAACGCATCCATTAACAATAAAACAAAGAAAATAGTTACTGCAAATAATATTACTAAGAATGTGAATCAAGCTTAACATTTATAATGGTAATCTCTCAGTAGCTGAAACAAATAAGGCCTATTTTAGTTTCGTTGACTTTTTTTATTAAAAAAAGAAAGTGCTATCCATATTCCTAAAATCGGAAAACCGATCAGTGAATTGCTCTGATAGTAGTTTCAGTTCTTCAGCATAGCGACCGTAATCAATGTTTTCGTGACTGGATAATGTTACAAAATGAAAACTGTTTTTACTTCTTATTTGTGTTTCCCACAAGCGAATTTTGTTTTGAAAAGTTTTAAGATGACTGTACAGCTGATTTACCAATTGCCCTTGTTTTTGAAGCTTTAAGTTCAGGTCGTTTAAGTGTTCTGTGATGTCTACCAGAAATGCCAAGTCACAAAGCCATGTTGTATCACAAATTTGCGGCAATGTTTTCTCTTTCACTTCCATAAAATCAGCTATTTCTTTTCTAAGGTCATAAAATCTTTTTAGCATTTTGCCTTTGCTTAGCCACCTTACTTCGCAATAGTATGTCACATCATCGTGTTCTGAAGAGAGTTCATCCAAAAATCTAATAAAATTGATGGTATTTACTACCACATCCATAACGTTCTTCAGTCGAATGGACTTAGCGGTTCCTTGTAGCGACCGTAAAGCCAGTAATTCCTCTGTCACTACAAATTCTTCATCAACACCTCATATAAAAATAGCTAACTGGACTGTGTCAGATAAATCTGTACTCTCATCCAAAGCAATCGAAAATGCTTGAAAACCAGCCAGTCTATCAGTCAATGTCAGAATATGACTTCGATGTTTTCGCTATAGTTGGATATTGAGCGAAATGCTTGCTGGAGTAATGCCGCTTCATATTGTATTCTTTTGAAACAGAAATTGTTTCATTGCACAGCAAACACATAGGTTTACCACTGTGCATGATAAAAAAGTATTCTTCAGTCCATTTGTTTTGGAATTGACGACATTCTGTGTCCACTTTCCGCTTTTTTAAATCAGACACCTTGATAGATTTTTTTCTTCTGAGCTGAATTTGCTTGAATATTTCCCGCGTCTTTTCTTTCAGTTGTTAAGAAGTAATGAGTTGACACGCGCGCTGAGCCGTTTATATATTACCCGCAATAAGCAACTAGAATACTCTCGATCGTACGCGAATATGCGATGCTAGCCGCGTTATGAATAACAGTCGGCTCTGGAGCGCTTCGAGGTCATCGGGCGGCTTCCCGAATGTTTATCTGTTTGTCTCTTGCTAACGACTGTTTCTGACTCGATCTGTGGCGTTCCATTGCGTACGCTTAATAATATTATTTATCGATTTTAGTTTTTATGATTTGAATAAATACAGTTTTAGGTTGGTTGACGGTAATTACAAATAAACTATGTGTGCTAAATCTTTAATTTTTTTGGCGCGTTATTTGAATTTCTCTCGTGGGCCGGATTGAAACTGGTGGAGGGCCGGATCCGGCCCGCGGGCCGGGGGTTGCCCATAGATGATCTACAGCATAGCAGATAAAGTAGTATTGAAAATTGTGAGTATATTGGTGCCAAATGGGAATATTGCGCTTACGAATAAAACTGCGCAGAATTATTCCCAAGAACATCAATCGCAAAATATATTACGATAACTACTTTTCTAGCTTAGGTTTTATGATACATATATTTACGTAAATACGGAATTTAGAGTGTTGGAACTATGAGAATAAATCGCCTGTATGATTTTTCTGAACAAACAGAAAAAGACATGAAAAAACAAGGTAGAAGAGCCATTACAGAGCATACTATTAAGGTGGATAACATAAAGATTCATGTCAATCAATCGTATGACAATAAAGTGGTAGCACTTGCCTCAACACATTGTGCAACAGAATCTGTTGTGAAGGCAAAACGATTTTTCAAATCAGAAAACAAGGACAATGGCATAGGGTGTCTTAATGTTATTGCATAACATAATCGCCACATAGGGGACGTAGAACCATAGGATTCTCTTTTATTTAGGACTCTATCCCATTAACATGAAAAGTAAAAAATGGTATAAAATTTTCTACCCCATGAATAACGAAACAACTTGAGGGAGGTAAAGTCGTTTCTCTTTTAGAATTCAAAAGAGAACTGGCCAAAACATTATATAATATAGGTCTCCAAAACTCCACAAAAAGAGGCCGGCCTAGTAGCAGTTGCATATACCAGCTTTTCCATAAAAGACAGTGTAAAGATTCGCGACCAACTTTAGATGACCAAACTGATCACAGTGATCACATTGCAGACTGGGCAATATGGATTGAGATTATTTTCTGCCAAGGTGTAAACTAACTGGGCGCAAAAGCAAATCAAGAGTCATGCGCAAGAAATGCCGCATTCATTTGTGTTTTCATTTCCAGAAAAATTGTTTTCGTGATTTTCATTTAAATTAGTTATTTTATGCATCTTTTATAGTTGTATATAACAAAAAAGTTATAGAGTAAATATTTTGTTACTTTCTATTCTTTTTTGTGTTGTTTTGACTCATATATGCGCATAAGGAAACAGTAATAAAATGCAACAAACACTATTTATTTATATGTTATTATTTATTTCATCATATGTTAACGTTTAAATATAACAGCAGCCATATATTTTTTTTAGGTCGTCATATAAACTCATGCAATAGAGGGTTAAGTACAATTAGACAACACCATGTATAGATATGAAGATATTAAAGAGAGAAACAGTATTTTGTTGCATTTCTTCTTTATACTAATTAAAAAGAACTAATAATGTTTCCTTGGAGGCTGAACGAATATAAAACTGACTTGGCTGACTCATGATGTCAGAATGTAAATCGATAAAAATATCGTACAACTAACATACGCAGATACTCATGCTTGTATGAATAGACGACTTTAAAAACTCACTTTTCCTTTTAAGAGGTTTTCCTGTAGCAACGATTCGCTACTTCACTTTAACATATTTTATGGATTCGGCCAGGAAGTAAGAAAGGAAGGCGATTCCTTAAAATAGACGAAATGCTAGGAATCTGTAGTTTACATGGATCCAGGCGGGCGAGAAATGTTTGGAATGTACTCGCCAGGCGCATGCTCTACATTCGCATTCATTTAAACTCGCAGGTAAACATAAACTTTTATGACTCAAGACTCTGGCATTATTCTTACGCGGACATTCGGAAAAACACTTTCTCAGTGTCTGCGCGTTTCCCGTGTTGGCATTTTCGAACGCGCACGCTCTACATTGCGTTATTATGGACGAGGAAACGCTGGAGTTCTGTGGGGATAACGCCGTCGTTCAGGAAATACTGGAAGAAAGCGATGTCCTAGAAGAGAGCGAGAGGTGATCAATTTTTTGTTGTGTTATGAATGTTATGATATTGCTTTTATTGTAATAAGAAGTATTACATTTTCTTTGCAAATATAACTTAATGCAATAGTAATTAAATAATTTCTAAGACAATATTCGTTGAAATAAATTACATTCATTAATAATGATAGTAAGGACTGTGAGGTAGTATAGTAAACACTTAAGTATCGGCAGGTGGTGAGGTGTGTGCCGATACTTTAATGTTTACTTTCATTAAATACAAATTGCATATCATATTCTTCTGGACCAGACAATTTTAGCATTGTTAATGTGCAGATTATAAACATATATATTTTTTAATGATTAACATACAATATTAAAAATAATTTATTAATTAGGATTAAAGTTTACTTATTACTAAGTACAAAGTGCGTTTGTTTGTTCAGTCTTACAGCACAGACTTTGAACTTATTGCTTGACATTGAACTTGTTCTGTGAAACATACGTATATAAGTTACCTATTCTTTTTATAGCTAATCTAAAAGCAAAATACTGCCTAATAGTAATAATGATTTTTAACAATTAGTAACTTGAATGTGGCATACTATGTAGTATTACATTTATTTCATTGTGTTACATTAATGACACATAGGTAATTTTAGCCAAATTTATATTTATATTGGTTGCTTTGCGAATAATAATTAATAATAATGAGAAAATAAATAAATAAATTCATAGTTCAGTTCATTAAGGTACTAAATTAAAGAACTAATATTTGGGTCGTTTTCAACAACTGTGACCTTTCAGAATCAGTACAGTAAACTGATTTAAAGATTTAAGTTCCCTGTAAACTTTTGCAAATTTCTACAGCCGTGTAGAATATGGTTTTAAACTTGAAAATCGAAAAAATAACCTTGAAAATTTTTTATTCGTGGATTTGTATTAGTGTTTAAGACATTTTAACATTTTCGTCATACACAAAAAACCACTAAGAAAAAATACGAAGAAAAGTCCCTTATTACTTTAAGTTATTTTTTTTTATTAAGATGTATTCCGTTTTACCTAAAAAATTATTTTAGACCCCATAAAAATAACGCATTTAAGAAATTGGTAGAGAAAAACACAACAAATTACTAAAAATTAAACAAAAAACACTTAATTTTCTTAATTTTCTGCAAAGCACATAAAATATTTAAGAATAAAATCAGTGGAATTAATAGAATCATGTTTTTTTTTTTATATCTAAAAACAAAAAAAATCTTATAGTTCTTTCATAATTATTTTTTTTTAAACAACCTAGTGTGATGGAAATGTGAAATGGGGACGGAAATGAGAAATTAAGACCGAAAAGTAATATTGCAACTTACCATTCCTAACTACTATTTGTAACGTCGAAACAAAAAACTTTACAGTAATAAACATTATTCAAGCGCTTCCAATAAAGAATCTACTTCGATCATACTCCCAAATTTAAATAGTCGTGGTATCTTTGTTGGTGCATTTAAAGTACAAAGAATCTTTTTTTAGGAATTATTTGAATATCGGCCTTTTGGGACCACAAAAAAAAACATTTTGATGATGATGCCTGGCATGAATGAAATTGTAAAGTTACCGCTTTTAACATATAAAATCCGCTCTGGGAACCATTTAGGCTCAAATATCACCCAATCGCCTTCTTTTTTTGTTTGATATCATCCACTACAACATTGTCATCAGCTAAAAAGTGTTGAGTTATGGAATTTTTTAGTTTTAGTAAAGGAAATACAGCATATTTGCATAAATGAACATTATAAAAAGGATACCATTAGGCACCAGTACCAATTTGGTACTGATTTGGAATAAAATTGTAGTGCAAACTTCAGGGAGCTGTCTCAGTGCAAAGAGTTATCTCTTTGCACTGAGAACATGACAGCTCCCTCAAGTTCAATAAATTTCCATTTACTTCACCACGTTACTTGGTGAACGGACGCACTTAAACAACTTTATAATAATGATTTATATCAACATGTAAACAACAAGATAAACTAAGGTTAGGAAATCAGAAACTGTACAGTATATAACTGTTTTTTTTTAATATTCAATAAATCTTTAATCTCTCCCTTAAAAAAGTTGTGCTATGGGACGGAAATGAGGAGGGAGAAAATACGCAGTAAAAACTTATCTTCTTTTCACAAAAAAAAAACAAAAAATACGATATTTTGCAGGGGGAACTAATTTACACATGCTGACTGTAAAGCAACATAACCAAACTCTGTCTAAGAGTTCCTAACGCCATCTAACGACTGATTTCACCACTTAAAGTATGCGCAACGGAAAAAGCAAATCGCGGTTGCACAAGAAATATTCGTGCTTTAACAATATTCATCATTGGCATTTTTTAATTTTTAACCAATTTCGGAAAATCAAGACATGACAGATTAGGACAAAATAAGCGTTACTGTAAACAATACTAATTACTAGAGCGGGCACTTAAATTTCGCGGATGATTTAAGTTGGTGGTTCCGGCAATAAAGGGTATATTTGTCTGTACCACCAATATAGAAGAGCCCACAGCTCTTCGATGACGCCACGCTGTTTAGGCGATGTATCGCCATGCACGATATTAGCCTAAGCAGTAAAGGAATCGTTTTTTTGCATTTCTTTTTTAAGTTTTGAATGGCTTCCGGTTTAAAGAGAATGCCAGTCGTCAACTGGGCCCTTCTTCGCTTCCCATTCGATTTTATTTTGGAAAAAAACCGTAGCACCGTTTTCGTGAGAGATGTATTTGTGGTGGATATTTAATCGACTAATTATTATTATTTGTTTGTACATGTATTTGGATGAAACTAAGGTTGAAATGATACAGTAATTGGACTTTTATTCGAAATTTTGTTCAATTTCACGAGAACATTTACAGACATGCTACTTAACCAGGGTCTTTAATTTCCGTTTTACTTAATCTATCTTTCCCATTATGTGGTGTTTTATTTAATCTATCATTACTTTTCCCACAACAATCTTTAAGTAGGGTATTTGTAGAACAAGTTATTATAATTGTTGCAATACGTTCACTGCTGTGGATGATATTTACATATATCAGTATCCAAAATGGTGATATAATTTAAAACATATTGTATTAAAACAGAACGTTTATTACACACATTTAAAAACATCTCTTCGTGTTCAAAAATAATTTTGTTATATATAACATAAAAATATAAAACTATTTGAACAATAACATCTTCACGTTTTTTGTCAAATACAACGGACAGTTAGGGAACTGAGTTGGAATAGGATTTTTTTAAGCCTAGGATTTTTTAAAATTATAGTTATAGTTTCCCCGGTCCTTGAATCTGTAGCTATTGAAAAATAAATAATATCTTCTTTTATTTACAAAGTGTAACTCACACACAAAGCATCCGATGCCATATTAAGTTAGGTTACCTCGTTTTTATCGTTTCAGAAAAGGTTTTATCGTTTATACAATACTAGAAAAACATTACAGGTATCACCAACAAAGTACAGAAATATCACTACACGGTATTTTTTTTTAATAAAACCAATATAATTTGGATAAAGCAATTCAAAACGCAGAGATGGTCTCTGTGTGTAAATGCGTTTATATGACCTAAATCAAAATACATTACAGCCTGCTGACGTCAAAGCGCGTAGGCCTTCTGTATATCGGAGGTAACGGTATGTCATTTATTGCCGGAACTACCAACTTAAATCATCCGCGAAATTTAAAAAGTTCCTGCTCTAGTAATTACAGTAGTAAAAAGTAACTGGCAACATTGAAATATGCCATTGTTACGCGATACGGAAATGAGAATTTAATTGTTTAAAAATTTTGCCAATTTTTTGTTTCTGCTTTATGAGAACGGGTCTCAATCCACCTGGTACAGCAGAATATACTGTAAATTTAGGTGACATCCCAGTATCATCAAAGTAAAAAGTTATTGAAAATGACCCATTTACATTGTTTGATAGGGCAGGGTGGTATAATGAATAGGTAAATACTTTTATGCCCTTTGTATTTATTTATTTACATTTTTCTACAACAACGTGACGAACCCAAAAATATTGTAACATGGGTAACTATGAAGATAAAGAATGAGAATACACGTAAGATTATACAAATCGCATTAGTAACATGGAAACGCAATTCTGCGGGGTGTTAACGAGAAAAAAATTATTATAAATAAATTTCTGGAAGTTGATCAAATAAGCTTCGGATAATTAGAATTTTAAATGTACTTAAATTACAATAAAACATATCAAATGAGTTGCAAATACCGAATTGCTCGTTGTAAGTGCATATGTATACATACCTGTTAATAATAATAATAATATTTATTCGTGCGTGGCAATTTACAATTGTATGCACATATCAAGTATATAGAAATATATAACATTAAAAAAATATGTATACAAGCAACAGTGTATAAGACATTAAATATATCACAAACATGCATCTGCATATCACACAAGTTTAATACTGTCAGCAAACTCCTGTATTTCGTAAAACGGGGTTGTTTTAAGAATTGGTTTAATAGTTGTCTATTGTTTTGTATTAAGTTCTTTCCATATCTTGGGCAATATATTATAAAGTTTTATTGAAAGATATCTAAAAGAATTTATGTTTATTGATAGTCTAAAGAGTGGGTGTGCAAATGGCTTAAGTCTAGTATTATATAGTGATTGACGATGATATGAATTTCAATTTTCTCTACCGTAGATAAGACATTCAAAGATAAATTGTTTAGTACAAGTTAAAAGTTCCGTGCTTCTGCAAAACCAAAATAGGAGAGTTCTGATAAGAATTGGTGTGACATAAAGGCAGGTAGAATAAAACATTGCTACAGGTATGACGGGAAGGGACGCGAAAAGAAATCAAAGAAACAAGGTTTGGGCAGTCAATACTATTATTAAGGAATTTATGCAGGAATACCAAGTCCAACAGTAGTCTGCACTTACATAAAGGTAGAATTTGGATAAATGTCTAGTGTACTGTGTATAAATACGTTTATTGAAATTTAAAAAGAGTTTGTTTTCGAGGTGGTACTCACGCAATCTGTCTAAGTCATGCTGCAGCTCTACACAATCCGTAATCGACCTAATAGGTTTAAATATCTTTAGATTATCAGCATATTGAAGACAAAGACAATTTTTGAAGCAAGTGGATATATCACTAATATAAATACTGAAAAGTAATGGTCCCAGATGTGATCCCTGCGGGATACCCGATGTTATAGCTACCGTCCTAGATGTGTAACCGTCTAACTTAACAAATTGTAACCTGTTGGATATGTAAAATTGTACCCACCGAAGAATATCCCCAGACAAACCCAATCTCAGAAATTTATTAATAAGGATTTGATTATCCATTCTGTCAAAAGCTTTACTATAATCTGTATAAATTGCATCCACCTGCATTTTGTATTTGTAAATAATTCCTTGGGTTCGAGGTTTTAGAATTAATGGTATTAATGTTACTACATATGCCATTTTTATCGTAGTAAATGTTTTAAATCTGTTGTAAAATAAAGAGATATTGTTTTGCGTACTAAACATGTTTCATTATGTAGCTCCCGGTATAAGGCAGAAGAGAATTCACATGAAACTATAAAAAGCAAAACGCTGGTGAAAATAAGTAGTAATGTATTCTATATAGAACAGTAACTACTAAAGAAGTAACAATATGCCTGGATTCCAGACATTTATATTGCTATGAAGGTAGAGTTCGTGAGATGTGGAGAACCTAATTCTACATATACAAATATCATACATAAAGTCCGAATCATTGGATTTTTTTTAAATTTCTTAACGTGTGGTGATGGCGTAACGAGGAATATAAGCTTTTACAGTTATAACAACAGGAGCCGTTTAGTGTGTAAATGGCGTGTATAAAGTGTTCCATGGCTTTATTACTATCACTCCTCACCGTAAAATTAATAATATATCGTCGCAGCACTCTATGTTTTTAAGCGAAATACTTTTCTGCACAGCTTCATATTTTATTTACTAAAGAACGACACATTGTGTGGGAAATGTTTATAAAAAAAAAATTCTAGAACAGTTTCTCTATCAGATTCTAGAAAGATATACAGGGTGTTCTATTAAAAAAAATTGAAATTGCATGAAACAAATATGGCAACGATTTCAATGGCCATTTTCTAGACGTTAGCTAATACAAAAAAAACGTTCGATATATTGCCAAAAACTCCAAGTAATACTCAATTACCGCTCTAGCGTATAAGGCGTTTAACATATCAGCCATTAAAGAAACAGCGGATTGAAAACGGCGTTGAAAAAGGTTGACATAAATTGAAGAGCGGCATCTAAAAGCGTAATAATATACAGAATGTTCCATCGATCGTATGTATCGTAAACTTAACACCCTGGATACTTTAGCGTAATTTTATGTTGTGCCGAACTTGTCTACAGATATTTTTTATTGAAAACGTTTGCTCTACGTTGTTGAGGAAAGGAATCATCTTTCGCCCACGAACTAGGTGGATATGCTGTATATGCTTTTCTCGCAGTTTCAAAAAACTGCGAGAAAACCTGAAAAATAGGAATATTAAAACAACGCATTTTTTTTTTTAATATTATTTGGTGTAACAACTTTGACGTTTTAGAAAACTAATGAAGGGACCTTTGGAAGGAGTTTGTTCTGTTTCGTAGTATGTATTTACTTAATTAATATTGATACTCGCTTGTCAGGTAATATTGACTGGATTGAAAGGTAGCAATTAAATATTTAATAATTAATTAAAGCCATTGCTGTTGATCCTTACGTAGGTAGGTATTTATTTTGTGTTATAATTAATTAAGACATGTACATGAAGAAGATAACCAAAATAATGCCGAGCTCCTGATGGTATTGATGGAATCACTAACGGCAAAAGCAATGTGAGGAGAGAAAACACTAGCCAACGTATGTACATGTTTCTGCCTACTCGGCGTCATCAGCGTTGCCCCGAGTAATTTCTTTACCTCGCACGGCTATTTACCTCTGGGCTTATATCACTATTCTTCGAAACAACGAGCAAAATATTTTCTGGCGCCATTTAGTGCCGAGACCTGTTTCGTTTCGTTGTTTTGAATGAAAGAGGAATGACGTCGGGTAAGCAGAAATATGTCCGTTGGCTAATGTTTTCTCTCCACACATTGCTTTTACCCTGAGTGTTTCCATCAACACCACGAGGAGTTATACTAGTATTATTTTGGTTATTGTTTCTAGACATTTTTGATGTGTTATCAAGATACTTTTATTAACAAAACTGCGATTAAACAGTAAATTAGAGAGTTGTGTAGATCCGATTTTTCTTACTTATTATTCCAAAAATTACGAAAACACGAAGATAATTAAATAGATGATTCAGTTTTAATGTTGCTGTGTTAAAATATACATACCTATCTATTATATTTGTTCACTCCAATCTTTCATCGGAAACAAAGGTGAACTCGTAAAGATAAATACTTATTTTTATTGACCCTTTGTCTGACAAATTTCTTATAATTTCAGTAAGCTTTACATGGATCAAATGTAATATATGCAAGGTGTTGCTTGAATTCTTAAGTAATTAGCTTGATATTCCCTTTTCTTTTGACCATACGCGCTTTTATAATCTTGAAGGGTTCTGTGTTTATTGATCTCCGCTCTCAATCTCTTCTTAGGGCTTGGGATCTAAGCTACACCTCATATTAAATCTAGGATTGATTCATCTGTAATTACAATACGTCTCTCTTTCGCAATTCCTAAGAAAATCCAATATTGCTTTTGCATCCAACAAATTTCCTAGCATCTACAAAGGCTACCTGTTAACGATTCTATCGATCACAAGACTTTTATTTCCTTCTCCTTTTACATATCTACTATTCAAATAGTCAAGTGCAGCAGTAATTACGTTGTAGCTTAGGGACTGTACACGCACAGCATCGCCTTCAAGCAATGTTGCCAGTAATGTTAGTATTTTCACATTTGCCACATAGTGACTAATGTTGATATTGAAACAATTGACTAAAATCCTTATCTCAATACTTCACTCGCACTGGATGCACGTTTCAATAACCAAGCTATCATCATCAGCAGTAAAAGTGAACTGTTTCGTTTTACTGCTGATGATGATAGATTGGCTATTGAAACGTACGTCCAGTGCGAGTGAAATATTGTGGTAAGAGTTTTAGTGAAATGTTTCAGTGTCACAGAGTTCGAGTACTTGATTAATGTTGATACTATTGAAAATCTTTTATATCGAATGTGTGTACATATATGCAGTACCTGTTTCGATTAATTATTCTAAATATCCAATTGTCCAGAAACTGTCACGGAAAATTGACAATTTTCTAACATTTCTCAATCTGCAGTTTAAATAGTTATAGTACAAACTTTTGCTTCTAATAATCCGCAAAACTAAATAATGAAGCAACATTTTCCACCTGTTCCTCTTGTTGTTTATCATCTGTATGAGTTAATTTCACCTTGTAAAACAGTATCAATTTCGTGAGTCGCTATAATAATTGAGTATTTTCAATAGATTTGCATTATGATGCAGGTTTTACTTTATTATATGTATCTTTCTATTCCAGGCATTCCTACGTCTCTAAGTCAACCCCATATTGGTGCCTAGCATCCTTAACTGACAACTTGTTCTTGGCGTCCGCCACTGCAATAACGCCGGAAAGTTTGGAGGCTCTTAGAATTACTTGTGTTATTAACACTGCTGCTGAATTACCTGAAGCCCCTTTCAACGATTCATCTATAAGCTACTTCAAAATTCCATTTATTGATAATGGAACTTCAGATATTCTCTCTTATTTGGATTCCACAAGTTATCTTATCCATAAAGTAAGTAGATTTTCGGTTATTAATATTTTACTTTGTTGTTACAAATATCTACTATATAGTTTTCTTTTATATTTCTGCTTTAAATATTTACATCGTTAATTATTATCCGTATATTTGTTCTGAGGCAGAGACAGGAACTCTTTATTGCATTAAAGGAAGTTACTGTTGTTTCAACACGATCCATATGGGATCCTTACTCCAAAACTATTTTAGTCTGTATACAGGCCGTTCCAGATAAAATTTTCGGTACGGGGATCTCGTGTATTATAAAAGATGCAGATTCGGTTAAATGAGATGAATTGACACATGGATGAGAAAAGGGATAAAGTAGAAGTAGAAGTTTTGGGAAATAGCAGTTAAGAAAAACCCGCTTGTTAATGAAGTTTTTTCCTTTTGCACAATGGGCTTTGATTCATATCCATTTTCCCAACAGTACGGGATGACTTTATAAGTGTCGTGGAAGACTTAACTCCGTTCTCCTTTTTTTCGACTAATACCTCTTTTTCCACACAAGTGCCAATTATTCTGTAACATTAGAAGAGTTAGTACTTATTTAGAAATATACAAAATTCTATGCGTTTCGAGACTCGTACTTAAAAAACCGATACGTCAAGGTTCTTTTTTTATCCAGCAATTGAATATGTTTTCTGAATTATCCTTCCACTTTCTCTTTATGAGTTAAAATAACTTAATTCACTGTTCCTTATGGAACATTAAGTAAACCTTTGCATACTTGAACGACTATTTTCCCCCTCTAACGATGTAGCATATGCAGTATGTATAGAGTAACCAAAACTTGCGGACTCGCATAGGCGTCGGTATTACGGGTTAATATAAGAATACGAAAAATTCATAAATAAACTTACTTGCTAATTATTCAACAAATTAGAGACATCAGGATGTGAACCTTGTGCGTCGACAAGAAAAAATATTCTTATACATAGAAAACGATCTCTCCACATCTAAGGAAGTTACATATGCATGTAGAAACTGTTTTTCAAAATCGCTTAAAAGTTCACTATTCTTACACTTATTATAAAGGCCTCTAAAGTATTAAAATCGGAATTTTTCCTTAAAACATCTGCCAACTTTTGACTAGCGCATAATCCTGGCGTATCATTTAATGTGTGTAATTTATTTTTTACACTCTCCACTATGTCTAATGATTCCTGCAATGACAATTCAGTACATTGTAGTTTTCTGATGGCATCTAGTAATACTGTATAATTGGTACATATTGTTGTTAAATCTTCTAAAAGTTGAGGAATTTAAAATTCTCTTTGACTTTCTCTAATTGCTTTGGATTCATTCCGATTAAATCGCATTATAACTGATTGAATTTGTTGAAAATGGACCAAATAGTAAGAAGCTGCTGTTAGCCAAGTACCCCATCGCGTTAAAATTGGTTCAGGAGGTTTTGGAATACCTGGACAAAATTTACGAAATTCTTTTAAACGTTTAGGAGATTTACGAAACACTGCTTTAGTACTTCCAATCATCCGATCAACGTTTCCGTAATGTTGTCGAACAACTTCACCAACTAAATGCAAAGCATGCAGCACGCAGGTTATATGTATTAAGTTAGGAAATATATGTTTTAAGGATCGCCCAACACTTAACATCGTTGCTGCACTATCTGTCACAATCATCACAACTTGATCTTGGGCAATTTTAAATTTTTTCAAAGCGTTCATTATCACTTTTTGAATATTTTCCGCGGTACATTGTTGAACACGTTTGCAAGCTAACAAATATCGAGATGCTGTGTTCTCGCTAGATAAAACGCGAGCTATTACATTCACAATACTGCTTTTCTTTATATCGGTCGTCTCATCCACGGTAATCCATATTTTTTTGGAACACAAATCACGTTTACACACATTTTGTAGCATCTCTTTCATTCGCGGCAAATGATTCTGTAATTGTGTTTGTGAGGGTAATGGGTACTTTGGAACGTATTGTCGCCAAAACGTTTTAAAAGCTGATTTTCTCACCAACGACAACGGAAGATTACAAGAGGTAAACATAATTAATAAATGTATGAGGAATAGTGTATAAGGTATTTCAGTTCTTGCATTTCTCATATGCTTAATATCATTGACATGCCTCTGGCAATCAGTTCTGTCCAATGCAGCCAAACGAACATTGCATATTAAGCAAAAGAACTGCACTACCCTCATATTTTAAATGGGGAAAAAGTGACACATACTTATGTACATTAGTAGCAAATCTATTACGAGGCATTGTTTTCTTGGGTATGTAAATATTAGTTCTATATGAAACGATACACTAATTATGTACTTGGTATAATACTACAACACACAAAAAACACCAGCTATATTTTCAAAAGCGACACGTAAGTACATAACCTTGATCGTTCAACTCATCTCTGCAACAGCTCAACCGGTACTAAAACGAAATCTCTCTCAGCGCGGTTTAACATGATTTATATTCAAGGTAGACACTACATGCCTGCTTCTCTACCGGTTTAGTTTATTTATGAATTTTTCGTATTCTTATATTAACCCGTAATACCGACGCCTATGCGAGTCCGCAAGTTTAGGTTACTCTAAGTATGTATCTAACAAATACAAACAAAATTGAAAACAAATGTATCTCACAAATTTTAGAATAGCGTTTGTAATTATTTCTGCGAACAGATTGAGAAGGAATAATTGATAATTAATCGCTGAGATAATCAACAGCTAGTTTCAAACAGTTGTAACCCTACCTCACAAAGTTCTATTTTAACATCCAGTTTCTCAATTCGTGGATCAGTAGACATGGATATATTTCATAGCTGCACAGATTTTCGAATTTAAATCCGTTAAACTGTTTCGTTTAGCGATATGTTCAGGATAAAGTTATTAAATGGATTTCAAAACGTTGAAGGTCTTCATGCATTAGTTCTTGGAGAATTTCGTGACATTTCACGCCATGATTTACCTAATGCAATTACGACGACATTATGTATAGGTTGCAACATTATATTTAGAACCTAATACCTAATAGTCAGTTGTTTGAACACGACATAAGAGGTTTAGTACCTATCAATTTTATCATTGGTCGTGAACTGTTTGATTTAATACTTAGAATTGTTTAGTCGTTTCTTTCGTATTCAATTGTTTATTTGTTCTTTCGGGACTCATCATCGAATTAGTTTTATAAAATACATTTTTTCACTTTTCTTTGTTATATTTTAAATAGATATTAGTTATGCTATGTCGTTGAGAGAATTAAAAACACTTTCAATTATCTGGCGTATTGTAAGGCGTATTGGAGGAACCAAAACTCAAGAAATAAGTAGGAAAAAATCAAAAAACATATTATAATTCTGCATAAAATAGTGCCCACAATCGAAAATGATGTATTGCTTACAATGAAGAACTTATTACGAGAAAAAAGATATTTTATAGAGAATTCTTGAAGTACTTGAAGAACAAGTTATATACTTTCATTGAATCTGTATCTTTTATGATAAACGAGATTCCCATACTGGAAATGTTATTTAAGACATCTTCTATGTTTAAGTTCTGGGTATTCCCTAAGCCCTTTTATAAAATGTTATTGCCTGAAAATAAATTTAGATGAAAAAAAAATCCTTTATTATTTGAGCATTTGTATTGAGCTTTATACGTTAGACGAGTACAGCATTGCACTGGAATCGATAATACGTGAACTTGCATGACTCCTCACAGGAAATGAAAAATGTGCGTGCTAACGTTATATAAAAACGGTTAACTCCCGATTGTGTTATAAACCAATTAATTTAAACTATACACAACCTTGAACTAATCTTCTACACTTAACTGCTTTCAAACAATTAAATGTTACGATGTGCTGAAAACTAAAGAAAGAATTTGGCAAAACAGCATGTAGTAAGTAAATAACATTCCCACTTAGTTTGCGAAATTTTTGCAAAAATAACACTTTACTGAATTAATACGAAAGCCTGTTTATGAAAACGAAAATCGGTCAAGGATTATAAAATGATGCATATACTAGTATGCCTTTTCTCACCTAAATTAATACATTCTGAAAATTAGGTCAAGTTTATCAGAATGTTTAGGTCGGGAATTACTTAAGTAATACCCGATTTATTAAATCAAAATTATATAGCTCCACCGATTTACTAACTTGCCCTAAAACCAATTTTGAAATTAAAAATGAATGTTGTTAGAAATGACGACGAAAAACAATTTCTTGAGTAGAATGCACTTAATATGCTTAAGTTCTATGCTGGAATTATCATTTTGTCTTAAAACTTATATTGCTGAGAACTTTATATATACTTTATATTTTGAAATCTATATTCCGAGTTAAGAATCTGGCATACAGCCAACTACCATGTCCTACCCTAATGAAATATACGCTTTCAAAATGAGACAAAACATTGATACGTTACATCGACGTAGAGTTACATTTTCTTAATTATAATATACATATTGACGCTTATTAAGGTAAACTCTAACCAACATAATGTGGAAATATTAATAAATTAGAAACACTCTACACAAAGTATACAGGATGTCTCACGGGGAACTGCATCGATCGATATATGAAAGAGTATACATTGGAAAATTCTGAAAACTTGGCAGTACACTAAAGCCTACTTGTACTATTGAACTAAAATATTTTTAATAATCTGACACTTCCAGTTATACCGGAAATAGCTGTCAACCTTGTTACTTTAAATGGAACAGCCTATATATTAACACATGTTTCAATTCCTAATTGAATTTTGTCTGTTTGATATAAGAACTATACTGTTATTTTTAACCATATTTGAAATATTACAATTTTTTGAACATTTTTGACCGATGGACGAATGCATGTGAACTTTTATAACTGTGAAAATATTTAACTTGGAAAGTCGAAATTTTGCGGAACTGTTAACCGTATAGGGTAGGATTAGAAACCAAATGTTTTTTTTTATACAGCGTGTCCGAAAATTACGATTAAACTTCCAAATAGAAAAAGTGTCAAAACAGCTACACGCAGAGAAATGGTTTCTTGCATTAAGAGAAATGTTTTCTTGCAAAAATCAGTTTCTATTCAAGAAAATATGTTTATTTCAAGACTATAAAATTGTATAATATAAGAAAATAATTTTCCTGAAATTGTATTTGTATTAAATAAATATTTTCTTAGAGTTAGAAAATCAAGAAAATCCAAGACAGAAAAACGTTTCTTCCAAGTAAATAATTTAATTTTAAGTTAAGAAAATATGTAGGAATGACAAAATTGATCTCACAAAGTTCTATTGAGAAATTAGGCGACCGGTTTCGTGTTCAAGAAATACATCATCAGGTCAGCTACAAGGACATTCAATAAAAGAAAAATTGCAATAATGGAAAAAATCTAAAGTTAATAATTAAAATTAGAAGTAACTAATGAAAAAATTGTTTTTACATGTTACAATTAAATTATTTCTTTAATAATATAATTAAATAGGGATTATTTTTATATAATTTAACAATTAATGAGTTAATATTTGAGTTTATTTATCCCTTTACTATTATTATTATTATTTACTACTATTATCCCTTTAAAAAAAGCTATGGTCAAATTAGTGCACGTAGAAAATAGTAGTAAAAAGAAAAAAATATTGCATTAACCGGTACCTTTTGAAAATGTTTATGAAACGTTGTACGTTCAAGGTTATATCATTGTATGAGTAAGTATGGCATCTGTATTCCGGTTTCTATCGCTATTATCTAGAACGGCATGACTATATCTCTTGCAATCCAACGATACCGCATTGTTATACTTTAACTTAAGAAATATGGCGATATGCAGCAATGTATGTAGGTTTTGGTAATCTGTTTTTGTTGTTACGCAAAGTTAGCTGGGAAAGAGCGCCAAATTGTTTATTGTGACACCAGACAGATTTAAAGAGCTCGTTGCTAAGCAAAGTAATCATAATAATTGCCAAACTGTCAAATCTCAATTCCAAAAACGTAAATTATTCTTGTTATTTATTGTTATTATAACCTGCATTTGTCATACTTTCGTTCTTTGTGCTGGTTATTATTTTATCTCATTTTAACTTGGTTTGTTAATTGTTGTTTCTCCTTTACTTTATCGAACTTTATTGTAATTAATTAATTGTGGTAGGTTTGTTTAAATTTGTTAGTTTTTGACAGGCAATGTGCTTAAGTTTCAATTTTTTTATGTTGTTGAAGTTAAAATGACTTCCGCATGGATCACATAAGATAACCATTAAGTACCTAATTTTAATATTCGGTAAATTTGGCAACAACTGCACAAAGTAGAACATAAGGAATACTGCTCTTGTACAGCCAAAAATATTATAACTTTGCGCTAAGTAAGTATAAATAGTATAAAATTTACAGGACGAACTGGTTTAACAGAAGATATGATTTAAATTATTGTACAATTTGTAGCGCAACCATGGCATAAGGTGTAATTGTTGTAAGATTTACATAATATTAAAATTGACCCAGCAATTTTGTATGGTTCGTGCCGTAGCCATCATAAAAGTAACAACACAAAAAGCCAAAAAAATAGACATATTGTCTGTCAAAAAGTAATAT
Organism: Dynastes maya; assembly: GCA_029619315.2. NCBI lineage: Eukaryota > Metazoa > Arthropoda > Insecta > Coleoptera > Scarabaeidae > Dynastes > Dynastes maya. The sequence continues at coordinate 40,012,303 of JAROYE020000001.1, forward strand.
ATTTAAACAAACTTACCATAATTAATTTATTGCAATAAAGTTCGATAAAGTAAAGAAATAACAACAATTAACAGAACAAGGTAAAATGAGAGAAAATAATAACGAGAACAAAGAAGGAACATATATAACGAGTTCTTTAGATCAGTTTGGTGTCACAAGAAACAATTTGGCGCTCTTTCCTAGCCAATTTTGCGTAACAACAAAAACAGATTACCAAAACCTACATTGTTGTATATCGTCATATTTCTTAACTTAAAGTATAACATGTGTATGTGGTATCGTTGGATTCATCTTTTGATTACCTTTCCAAAAACGTAAAAATATATATGGTGTTCTATTTAAAAAAAAAAGAAAGTTGACGTCAATACAATTGAAATGCTGATAACGGCAAAAGTTAGTTTACAAAAAATAGAAATCGACCTATTTTTTATAAAAACTTTACACTTAACACTTTAGGCCCGCACTGTATACTTATCTTAAAGGGTGGAAAAAACGCTAAGAAAATGTTTCTTTTGATTTAAAACAGTTACTGTATTGTGGATAATTGAATCAGTAATCGCCTTGAATTGAGGCGGACAGTCTTGATTAGAGCAACGCAAACTGCGCTGAAAGCCAGTGGCTGACGCATAAAAGTTTACACAAAATAAACACGGCCGAGACAATTCGGTATAAGCGTCAGTATAACTGCGACTCGAAAGCCGATCTATTATGTATGCATCTACGCTGTCGTATACTATATCGTAGTTCTACGTTTGTTTTGAAAATGTTTCCTACGTCGCGAAAGTGACCAAAGTTGCACACAATAAGAGAATTTATTGCAGAAATGCCTGATTTAAAGTGTGATGGCACTAAAATTCAATGTGTAGCGTGTAAAATAGATTTAATGTGTTGGTCGAAAAGTGATTGTCTACGGCACGTAAATAGTGCAGGGCATGTTTCAAAAAAAATTCCACACGAGATTATGACAAATTTAAATTTAATTTATGTGTTTGTTGCATGTAATTTACCATTTCATTTACTAAGGAAGAAAACATACGTCTCGTTTTGGAATGAATATTCGGACTTTAAGTTACCAAGTGAGAGAACATTACAGAGAGTTGTGCCGTCTGCTCGTGAGCATGTCGAGAAGAGAATTAAATCGGAGTTGTAAGATAAAAAACTGTGGTTGTGTGTGGACGAAACAACAGATCGTAAAAAACATTCTGTGGTTAATGTAATGGTACGCACAATGGAACCACATCGACCGTCACCCTCAATTTTACTAGCTTCAAGATGAATACAACAATGCACTGCCGTAGTAATTTCAATGTTGGTGTTAAATACATTGGAAAAGTTTGAACTTTCAACAAATCAACTGTTGATGTTTATGAGTGATGGTGCCGCAAACATGTTAGCTGTAAGTCGATCTCTTAAAAAACATTGCGCTAACTTGTTGCATATTACATATAAAATTCATACTCTCAGTGTCGTAGCAGATAGTATCAGAAAATGTTATCCCGAGGTAGACGCTCTAATAGTACATACAAAAGCTGTATTTGTAAAATCCCCAAAACGTATTCGGGAATTTCATAGACTATGCCCCGGTATTCCTGAACCACCACAACCTATTCTTACTCGTTGGGGAACATGGTTAGAGGCTGCATTTTGTTATCCTAAATATTTTGAGAATATAAAAAACGTGATTTTAGAATTCGACCCAAAGGAAGCTGCGGCTGTCAAGGTAAGCCGCTTGAAATTTCAGGATAGCCAAGTTAAAACAGATTTGGAAATTATTCAGAACAATTACGTGGGACTAGCGGATGCGATAGAAAAACTACAAAATTCTTCGGTGTCGTTAGTGGAATTTTTGCAAATAGTGCAAGATGTTCACGCACAGCTATGCGCGATAAAAGACGCAAGAAATGTTTGTGTTTTAGAAAGGTTTGAAAGTGTTTTAGATAAAGACTCTGATTTTGGCACATTAAGACATATTTGTGAAGGTGCGTCAACAGAACCGTTAAGTTATTTGAAAGATTATTTTACTTACGCAAATATAACGTCACTAGATAGAACGTTCGTTTTCGGCATACAAAAACACTTTTTCTTCACGCCGCACTCACTTTGCCGAAACAACTGTGGAAACATATCTAATGTTACAAATATTAAATAGACATTATCCAGTTTGTGATTTCATGGAGGACTCTTAAAACGGTAAGTGTTTGAGCACGTATCACATTTAATTTATTTTGTGTAAACTTTTATGCGTCCGCCACTGGCTTTCAGCGCAGTTGCGTTGCTCTAGTCTTGATACAAGTAAACGTCTCTCTGTGTGTTCCTATTTTTCTCCTTCTTTTCAAATTGCTCTTCCCAACAAAACAAAAAGAATGTCATATTCATTACACACCTAAAATGGATACCTTTCAAGATATTTAGAAAACTGTGTATTGTAACACAATTTCCTGTCCATCCATACAAAATTTTTAAGAAACGCAAATATTTCAAGTGGTTAGAAATAGCAAGATAGTTATTTTATCAAACAAACCTTAAAATTGAATTGGGAATTCAAAAATGTAATAATATATAGGGCGTTCTATTTAAAATAACAAAGTTGACAGCTACTTCTTGTATAACCCCAAGTGTCAGATTATTAAAAATATTTTAGTTCAGTAGTACATGTTGGCTTTAGTGTACTGCTAAGTTGTCAGAATTTTCCAATGTACATTCCTTCGTGGATCGGTTGATGCAGTTCCCCGTGAGACAATTGTATGTATACTGTATATTATACTGTGAAATACCTATACTCATTCTTTTATTTTATATAGTTTGGTTTTTAATTTTCAATTTTATTAAACAAAAGTTATTTTCAAAAATTTACTTTGTAAGGACAATTTTGGTCAAAAACACACAAAATGCATCTATATTGGGATCAAGTCGTCAAAATGTATGAGGAAAGAATTGAAAAAAAATATATTTTAAGTATATATTACAAGTGTATAAGTAATGAAACAATATCAAGACAATTAGAAAATATTTTGAAATCAAAGAAAACGGAAAATGCACCAAACATCATTCAAAGAGGGATTGAAGAGGACATACAACACTCAAAGATCGAAGGAAGAGGATACTGTCGAGGAATTCACACACACATACACAACATAGAAGGGGGATTAATAACTGCAAGTAAATTTATTTAGAAATTATACCCAAATACTTGAAAATAAAAAAGGACTATTTATTCCAATTTGTAACATCTCTAAAATAAAAGAGTGAGTATAGGCATTTCGCAGTACAATATACAAGTACATAGCTGATATGCATATTAAATTTACTATGCTAATCAAAAAAATATTGAATTTACATTAAAATATTGGGTTATTAAATTATAACATCTAGTAGTAATAAAAATAAATGGAACAATAACTAAAATTCAGATATTTTCAAAGAATTATTGTACTTCAAAGAATTAATTTCATAAAGCTTATTATTATTATTATTACATAATTATATAATTTAAATTATATTTTACATATATTTCTTTTTGAAAATCGCAGATTTTAATGCTTGCAACATTCCCAAATATAATTTCTACTACAAAAATAAATTTCTTTAAACCTCTAAATAGCTACGATTTTAAAAACGTCCTATTGGTAACTAAGGTAAGCATGCTATTAAAATAGTAATGTACTGCCAAATGAAGCCATTCAAGTTATATGTGGAAAATGAGCATCATGCGTCACTTCCAAAATAACCAAGTAAATACTTTAAAAATAATTTAAGATCACGTGCGTTTAAATAAAAAACCTCAGGTAAGGTCACTTTCCAAAGATGATAGCATTCTTTGCCAATATAATTTTGGGATATTTCTAGAAGGTGACTTTTAAATGTTGTTTACCTAAACTTGTAGTAACAATGTCACATGAATCATTTAAAGAAAATTTGTGAATTAAATGTAGAAGTCAACAAAAATTCTGTTGATTAAGAATATGTTCTTAAATTTATTTATTTTATTTTTATGTTACATTTTAGTTGATATAATCTAAATTCTTAAATAAATTTAGTAGTTGTAGGTATACGGAGAAAAATTTGGGACAACAATCCTTTGTATTTTTAAAACAATAACAATTTATAATATGCATTACAACACATTTATTTAATCTACTAAAGATGTAGTTGCTCTAATAAAAATTGTGTTGATATCACATATTTTACGATACTTATTGTTGTATGTCATCTTAGTATTTATTCTAATGCTGTTATTACACGGTGTATTATAAAAGATTAGTTTTGTAAGTTATATCTCAGAGAAAATAATTTTTCTGAGTATAACAATTATTTGAAATGTAATGTACCTTTTACCTCCCCCTCACAAAAAGACTATCTATCAAAAGAGTTCTTATTTTATTGGTTGTAAATTTTATAATAGTTTACCACCCAAAATAAAAAACACAATTTTCATCTATTTAAAGAAAATCTGAAATGTTATTTCCTAGAGATAAATTGTTATAATCTAAACGACTTTCTGTCAAATAGTTAATTAATTCATTTCTAAATTTTAGTTTTAAGTATTATGTCCTTTCTCCATGACTTCTTTCGAACATTTACTTTGTTGTATTTGTATTTGAAATAAACGGGTTTATTATTTATTATTATTGTTATTATTATTATTATTATTATTATTGTTATTATTATTATTATTATTATTATTATTATTATTATTATTATTATTATTATTATTATTATTAATATAAATCGGATGAAAGGAAGTACTATGATCCAACATTTTCAATCTGATAGATTGTTTGTTAATAAACAATCAACACCTGCTTTCAGTTTTGACTGATAAGTAGAGTTGGTACTTTCGGAGGGCGCGCCAGCATCGTAATAATAAGTAAGGTTCGACAAACGCGTGCTACACTGTAGAAGACATATTAAAAGTAAACGTCATATACTGAATTTAAGCAACAACAAACCCCGTACTGGGAATTTCTGTATGATTTTATTTTTATGCTAAGTGTGTGCAACATCCCACAACACCTAGTAGACAATGAACACTTTCGTCTTCTTTGGAATAAACATGTTCCCTCGTGAAAACTACCAACCAATAGACAATTGCGATACAATTTACTACATTTGCAGGTTACACTAAAAAACTGTATAGTAGACGAGTTGAAAAATAGGAAAATTTGCGTAAGTGCGGATGAAACAACTGATGCACAGAAACACAGCGTGATTCATGTTGTAACCGTAGCACGCGTTTGTCGAACCTTAGTAATAAGTATACCGTACGAGCGAGCATACTATGATCACCCGATTTTCAACGAATTCAGCGCATCTAAACGCGTGCTGTTGTGAATGTCACTGTGGCATGTCATTTGCTTGTTAAAATTGCGTAAACGCAAATTCATTTATGTCCCTTGCTCACGTTATAAATGGCGTATTCGCTCACGTGTAAGACACGACTTCGCTTTCGCATTTCCGAAAAATACCGATTATGCTGACGGATCATAGTACGCTCGCTCTTACGGTATATGTACCAACAAACAGCGAGCCGATCCTGCCGCGCCGCATAAAGTTCCAACTTTATTGATAAGATCATGAATATGATGTTCGACATATAATGTTCACTACATCTACATGCCCCAAAGCAGTTCGAAAAAATTAAAATTTCTACAAGCAACTTGTTATCATTATTGAAACGGGCCATGGCATGCGACTTAAATAGGCAATATTATTATTATAATTATGATTTATTAGTTATCAAATACATAAATGTATGTAAGACAAGTCACAATACTTATTAGAATATATGACAAACTAAACAATTACCATAAACAACTTAAATATACAATCATCGCAATTATCCGCGTCTGAGTAATAAAAATCTGATCAGCCCAACTAGGCAAACCCCACAAACAAATTCAGTACGTCAATCTAGAACCAACAAAAGTATGATAAATTGAAACTGAGTGGTTTCAAGACATCAAACGTTTTAATTTTTTAAATAAATAGCAAATTGAATGTAACTTATTGTCAGTAACTAAAGCACTACAATTGTGTTCCCAATTCAAATGTTTATATAAAGTTAAACCCAGAAATTGACAATTGTCGACATTACGCAATATTTGAGGACCCTCTATATTAATACAACTTCTCTGTCTATTGAGAAAGAGAATCATTTCCGTTTTATTTGCATTCAAGTACAGCAAATCTGTATTACACCAATTGCTTATCCAATTCAACGTTATTGACACCTCAATTGCAAATTATCATCGTTTTTATTAGAAATAAGAAATGTGTTACCATCTGTATACATAATTAAAAAGGCATATAGTCAAAACAGTACAGGACCCAACACAGAACCCTGCGGTACACCTAGGTTGATATTAACAAATTAAACCCAACACTTAGAAAAGATAGTAACCAGTCATATGTAACACCACGAACTCCATATGAATATAATTTAGACAGAAGCCGAATTATCGACGGCACTCGCTCATGAAGCATATTAGCTTTAGTATAAAACTTGATGAGCCCAGTAATAGTTGATCTATTTGAGCGGAAATCATGTTGATTATCTGTTAGAATATTATTTTTACCTAAAAGCTAAAAGGGAAAATTGTATGTGCGTGGATTTAGAATTCGTTAACATTGAATTTTTCCTTTTGATACTCGATATAATTTAATTCGTTAGCGTAATTTTAATCTTCTCAGTCAGTGTCGCTTTGCAACTAAATAAAACATAAATGAAAGAAATTTCATTACACAAGATTTGCAACTATACCGGGTGATTTATTTATCTTGAGACGACTGAATAACTCAAAAACCATTTGATTAATCGAAAAAAAATGTAGATAAAACTTTTGTCATATGAAGGGGGAAAGTATATTGTAAGGTCTACATTTAATTTTAGAAGTGCCATCAATGTCTTTCGAGTGTTAAGTTGGTTTTATCAAATGAAAATCTACATTTTTTTTTAATAAGCATGTTATTATCCAGGAAAAAATAAATAACTTTTATCTGAAACTTGTTTTTATTTAATAACTATTTACGGGTATAAACATTAATAAAGTGATTAAAACAAACAGAAGAAAGCAGGTGGGCTTCGCTTTAAAATGACTGCAGTAAAGGAACAAATGCATTACAAATCAAGGCGGCTTCTATTGTATCTTCCCCTGCATTTGCCAGTTTCCTGTGATTATTAATACACATGAAAACATGCTTAGTAAGAATAACCAAAAATTAATATCATCCGTTAATTACCCACTATACGTGAAATCTTCCATAACATCCCTGGGGACAACACATAAACAAGATAAACAAGATAATTTTATGATAGAAGACAATTTTTCGACCGATCATTTAGAAATTTAAATTAGAAACTAAAACGCATTTGAAATAGTAAACTAAAAAGTATTAAAACACTATCAAGATAAAGTAGAAAGAGTTTAAAGAAAATAATCAAGCAAATCTAACCGAAGAAGCCAAAGAAAAGGATTGGAGTGGTCTACCATAAAAGGATTTCAAGTTTCAACCGAAAAAGAAGGAATCCGGATTCCGAAGAGGAAATTTAAACGACATACACATTAATGTAAGTGAATCATTCAAAATTAATCTGTAAGTAGAGAGTTGGAAATAATAAACGGAATTTGGTTGTCATTTAATTTAATATCTCACACTTTTATAAAGAAAAAAACACCCCAATATGCTTTACATTTCCAGTAGGAGATGTGATATACAGTACCGTTCATGGAAGTTCGGGCAAGCTGACAAATTATATTAACTGTTTTGGAAAAAATTTTAAAATTATATAATATACATTTCTGCGAGGAATTATTAAAACTAACCTTTTCTGGAAGCCTTTTACCAAGTATTTTAGTATTTTTCTATTATCAGACCGTTATCATAAAATATATAATTACGTTGGAAATCCCCAATAATTACAGTGACAATAAAGCTTTATAATAATCCCTAGGAGGGTTAGCTGATTCATTCGTGTTACCTGGAAATATTCGTATACCCTCTATAAAGTATAATAACATTTGTAAACGCAGTAGTTCTGAATAGATTGTTATTGTGAAAGTATCTGTGGTTGTGCAAGTGAAAAATAAAATAATTTCGGTTTGACTGCTTAAAATGCCCCGTGGAAAACCTGTAGCTGTTTCAAAACGATCTGCTATTATTACCTTGCATCAGGAAGGGTACGCAGAAAGACGGATTGCGGATAAATTAAAAATAAAAAAATCTACAGTACATGATACTATAGTTCGATTTAAGACAACCGGTGACGTGCAAGATCGTAATCGGCCAGGACCGTCAAGAAAAACGACTCCTGCGGAAGATTTACGAATAAAAATAATTAGTAAGCGCAATAGAAGACTAACAGCATCAGAAATTGCTGCAGAATTCAATAATGAGCGAGAGTCCAAAGTTTCTGTGAGTACTGTGAAACGTCGGCTGAAAGAGGCTGGGTTGCATGTGCGAGCGGCTTGTCGAAAACCGTTACTCCGAAGAGGAAATAGGCTGAAACGACTGAAATGGGCAGAAGCTCATAGAGATTTTGGAGTGGACGATTTTAAAAACGTTTTGTGGACTGACGAATCCAAGTTTGAGGTTTTTGCAAATAGACGGAGAGTTTTCGTACGCAGATCAAGAGGGGAAAGAATGTTACGGGAGTGTATAGTTCCTACGGTGAAGCATGGAGGCGGATCTGTAATGGTTTGGGGTTGTATTTCCTTAATCGGAGCAGGGGGCATGCTCAAAATTGAGGGCATAATGAAAAAAGAAGAATATCGGAAAATCCTGGAGGAAAATGCCATACCGTCAGGAGTCCGATTAATTGGTCGTGGATTTGAATTGATGCAGGACAATGACCCCAAACATAAATCTAAATTGTGTACAGATTACCTGCAGCAAGAAGAAAATAAAAGAATCGTAAAAATTATGGAATGGCCGCCACAGTTCCCCGATCTGAACCCGATAGGGTTGTTATGGGAAGAATTAGACCGATGTGTTAGGAAAAAGTGTCCAAAATCGAAGGAACATTTGTGGACCATTCTCCAGGAGGTATGGACAAGCTTTCCAAATGAAACATTAGCAAAATTAGTGAATCAGATGTCCAGAATAGTGGCAGCAGTCCTAAAGGCAAAAGGTGGATTTTTCGATGAAAATCGGATTTAAATTATTTGTATTACATTAACTTTTTCTTTTTAATAAATTTGTGTTTGAAAATATGTAAAATCATGTAAGTAAGTATTAAATACATCGCCAATTAATGTTTCTCTTATTTTCTTTGACTTACGTACATTTTTTTGCTTGCCCGAACTTCCATGAACGGTAGTGTAAATATAAATAATAGCTATTGGTATTTAGTTTATTATAAAACTTCAACTACTAACAATTTGTTATAAATCTCAGTAAGGGAAGTGCAGATTCCATCTGTTGCAGAGTAAAAGAGAAATTAGTAATTGCCGGATGTTTGCCAGTAGGTAGAAATGGTGTCGCGAAGAAATTAAATTTCAAATTTTACATTTTTTTTTACTAGAAACCTCATTACATACTCCAAATTTTAATACTGTACTACTACTAAATGTTTACTGCTTATTGCTACATAAACTTTTTCTTTTTGTTGATGTACTTTTAGACTTCAAGAATATGTATATTACAATAGTATTGTCTTAAACATTCCTATGTAAAAATAAAAGTGCACAACTTTTTAAAGATAAATGAAAATAGTTGAAAATTTAACATTCTATACAAAAAGTTATCATAATAATAAGCACTTCACACTATTTTTATGCTCTTCGTTCCGACCCAATACAAATGTTTTTTTTTTTATAAATGGAGTTAAAATAGTTTGAATAGTAGTAAAGTACAAGTTTTAGAACATATTTTTGAAACATGTAAGACATCCTGTTCAGTGCGTTGACAGTGACAATAATCAATTGAGCACTCGTAAATTTTCACGGCTGATACGATATGGCGAAAAAAAAAGGTAAAAATTCAATACTCACAATTGTTAGTGATAATTAGTATGGGCAAACAGCGGTAACAGTCAGTGTAGTAGATATGTGGTGCGGAGTCGGCGATTATTTATTTCACGCGTTCACAGCGTCAGTACCAAATCGATGCTGCATGCGAGTAGTTCTGTGTATATGCAGGCTGTCGTAACTTATTTCGTAATTGTCCGCTTATGTTTGCTTTAAAAATGCCGGACTTAATTTTTGATGGCGCTAAAATTCAAGCAAATAGCATTCTTCTGCAAAAAGTGGCATACGAGACCAAGAAAAATTTACATTTGATTTATGTGTTACTCTTATTTTACGTAATCTATCGTTTCCTTTACTAGACAAAGAACCATTTGTCTACTACTGAAATAAATATGCGGACTGTAAATTACCTAGTCGGACATCGATGAACATATAGAAAAAAGAATGAAAACGGAATTGAAAGATAAAAAACTGTGGTTGTGTGTGGACAAAACAGCAGATCGTCAAAACCATTCTGTGGTTAATGTAATTGTACGTATAATGGAACCACATCGACCGTCATCCTCCTTCTTACTTGCTTCCAAAAGAGTTATAAATTGTACTGCCGATAAGATTTTAAAGGTGGTGTTGAACTCATTGAACAAATTTGAAGTTTCAACTAAGCAACTTTTAATGTTTATGAGTGATGGTGCCGCAAACATGCGTTCTTTGGGCCGATCTCTTAAAGAACATGGAGGTAACTTCTTACATGTAACATGTAAAATCCATACTCTGAATCTTGCGGCACAAACGATTCCTACATGTTTTCCACTAGTAAATGCATTGGTTGCTAGTACAAAGGCAGTGTTTTTAAAGTCCCTGAAACGTACTCGACTATTTCACAAACTGTGTCCTGATTTATCTGAACTACCACAGCCGATTGTTACACGTTGGGGAACATGGTTGCAGGCTGCGTTTTACTACAACAAATATTTTGATCAAGTAGTAAAGAAGGTAGTTTTAAAATTCAATCCGACAGAAGCTGCAGCAATCAAGAAAAGCCAGGAAATATTTCAAGATAGTCAGGTTAAAAGAGATTTACAAACTATTCTCAACAATTACTTCGGACTAGCGGAGGGAATAGAAAAATTACAAAATGTTTCGATGTCGCTAGTGGATTCTGTTCAAATTGTGAATGATGTTCACGCACAGTTATGCGCTGCAGAAGGTGAAACAAATTCGTGTGTAATACGAAAATTTGAAAGTGTTTTAGAGAAATACTCCGATTTTCTTATATTAAGACAAATTTGTGAAGGTGCGTGTGAAGATGCATTATGTTGTTTCAAAGATTATTCTAAATATGCAAATATAACATCGCTAGATGTCGAACGGTCGTTTTCGGCATTAAATAACGTTTATTCCTCACTTGACTGAAACAGCTGTGGAAACATATCTAATGATTCAAATATTTAACAGATGTTACCCAGTTTGTGATTTCACGGAAGACTTTTTAAAACGGTAAGTGTTTCAGCACGTTTTGTAGTTTATTTCTTACCTTCTATTTTATGTGTAAACTTTTATACGCTTGCCACGCCTCTGGCTGTTACTGCATGTTTGCCCAGGTTAGTGATAATATTGAAACAGAATACAGTTAATAAATATCAAAAATGGAAAAATAGTTGATTACTGGTAGTTATTTTCCTGCAAGGTTTTATTAAAATACTATTATTAGGGCTTAAATAAAACGCATACATACGAAAATGAAATGTGCATTTAATAGAAGATATATTTATTATATACAAATTATATAGAAACCATATACATACATATTAAATATTTCTAGAGACATCTCTTCCGTATCAAAGGCGTTGAACGTTTCGTAAATGCATTTTATTATGAAGCATGCTGTGTAAGTTGATACGTATTCAAATTGGTTCTTCTATATGTGTATTGCTAGTGTGTATACAACCTCAATTTAAAGTGGAATATTTAGTGTACACATCATTTCCTTATCTTAGAAGTAACTATCTGGTTACACTATAAAGTTTATACTTACAACTTAATTTATATTAATTTTTATTATTTTCATTTCAATATTCGTTAATTGTCAAAATTTCATTTAATATTTGCAGAATTCGAATTATTTTTAATTATTATTCGAATTCTGGCATTTTGATAATTTATATTACTAATTCTTTGTTGTTTTTTTTTAAGACTCCATTAATATTACTTTATTGGGGGATAATCAAAGTCACAAGTTATTTTCAATAATTTACTTCTTGAGAATAATTTTTGTAAGAAACACACAGAATTCATGCACAACACATTATATGGAACCAAGTAGTCTAAATTCACAATGTAATCTATAACATTGAAAGTGATCATCGTTAGGTCAACCACAAAAAGTATCAAGTGGCATCCCTGTGACGAGTAAACAAGTAGACAGATAGAAAATATATTTTTGACAACAATATTTTGCGGCAATACTCAACTAGAAATTCAATATTAAACAATATTAGAAGTATTATGTTTATTTAGAAAGTGTTAAAAGTAACGAAAAAGCACCTCCAAATATATAAGAAAGAAAAATAAACTCAAGAAATTAAGAAAAACCGGAGGGGATTAACAACAAAAGGACTTGGAGCACTAAGTAAAAAGGGAAGAAAACAGGATTTAAAATAAGAATTTCGAAAGGAAACACAAACACACTCAACACTTTACTGTAAGTTAAAATCATATTTAAATAGGGTATTGGAAATAAATAGGAATTGTGATTATCTATTAATTATATGTCGTTAAGAAAACATCTCACTATACTTAATCACACATCGAAGATCTGCTCCCATAATCTTGTTATGAATTTGAATGAACATTTAATAATGTTAAATGGGTTTTTGCTAGAGGTATACGAAACTACTTAGTTGTTATCAAGTTCTTTTTTGTCATTTCTTCTACAAGCACAAGTCGAGAAAAGTGTACTAAAATTAGGGATTGGTCGTTACTTAACTATCTGTTATTTTATAACCGTTATGGATCCAATAACGGTTGCAACTGTTATCTCGCTGGAAAAACAACAGGTATAGCACGGTTGCTTTCGGACTGTTGTGAACATACCATTGACCGCCGTTGCGGCGTACTCAACTGCGTGGCGCTACGGCTCTCTGATCGAAGCCGCTGTTTATTACAGATAATAGTTACAACTACCCTAGAAAAATAACTTATCAGGTCACGTACCTACATAAATATCCTCTCGAACGGTTATTACTAAAGCTGGCCACGAGCGGTACCGCGCAGTAGCGTAGAGTCGACCAGGCCTCGCGTTCCACTAGAGTTATTCTGCTAATAGAGATGTTTGCTGCCGCAAATAATTTCGCTCATCTTTTAAATAAAAATTAAATAACACGTGCTCAAACACTTACCGGCCTACAGAAAGCATGTTTGCAGCATCATTACTCACTAACATCAAGAGTTAGTTTGTTGAAAGTTCAAACTTGTCCAATGTATTTAATACTAACTTTGAAATTACTTCGGCAGTACACTGTTGTATTCGTTTGGAGACTAATAGAATTGAAGGTGCCGATTGATGAGGTTCCAATTTGCGTGCCATTACATTAAGAACAGAATGTTTTTTCCGATCTGTTGTTTCGTCGACACATAACCACAATTTTTGATCTTTCAAGTCCGATTTTATTTTTTGTTCAATATGTTCGCGCGCAGATGGCACCATTCTTCGTAACGATGTTCGACTTGGTAATTTGCACTCCGTGTTATTCCAAAAGCAGATAAATGGTTTCTTGTTTAGTAAATTAAACGGTATATTACATGCGATAAACGTAACGCATAAATTAAATATAAATTTTTCATTGTCTCGTGCGCAATTTCTTTTTGAGACATGCTTTTCACTATTTACGTGTCGTAGACAATGTTGTCTGGACCAACACATTAACGGGATTTTACAGATTACACATTTAATTTTAGCACCTTCATATATTAAGTCTGGAATTTCTGCAATAAATTTTCGAAGTTTGTCCGACCGCGGTCGTTTTGCTGACGAAATCATAATTTTTCTAGGACAGATAAACAATTGCGCAAATAACCGGCAGCGAAAATGTCCGTACTGCTCCGCAGACGAAGTAATACTACCGTTCCTCTCGGTTCGAACTGATTCTACGCCGATGCGCGGTACCGCTCTTAGCCAGCGTTAGTTATTACGGCGGTAGTCGATACATCGAGTCGGACGTTTATTATGGACACATTTTCTAAATAATTATATGTATTGGAATTATCAAATGTAAAATAAAAAACCGATGTTATATAAAAAATTTACTTATAAAAACTAAAAATAAAACCGTTATATTTATTATATAGCATTTAAGCACATAGATGTTCTCGCATTTCGAAGATTAACTAAGATTAAATATAAGAAAAATAACAGTAGGATCAGTCAAAATGGTGGAAATTAAATGCTGCTGTAACAATGATTGCATTGAATGCTGCAAGATCGGCAGTTGCACATATGCTATGTGGAATCATGATGCGTTATCGTGTAGAACTGTAAACTACGAAATAACGCTAAACCGGTTATTTTGCAACCGTTATTTCAAAATAACAATAACGATTGAAACTGTTATTTTAAAATAACGATTTTTCCCATCACTAACTAAAATGATAGAAAATGATAGAAATAATGGATATATCTGCATTTTAGTAGCCCTATTATGTCGTACTTTAGTACCTAACGTGCCATTCCGTTTTACAGTAATAGGTAGGTTCGTTTGCAAGATTTCTACTAAAGGATATGTTAACAAGCAGTGTAAAAGTTTGTGAGGATCCGGGCAAAACTATGTTTATTTTATGAATATAAAGTTATCAACACTATGAAAAAAATAAGATGAATTGGGTAAAAAATTCAAAAACCTATAAGGTATCTCAGGCGAACCTTAGACGCAAAAGTAATAACAAAAATAAAAGTGCCAAAGGAACAGATAAAAGCCTAGGTAGATCTTCCTCCACTTTCGATGAAAAAACAGAAGCCGAGTTAGTTAAATAAACAATTGTTCCGAATTTAAGTGTGGTGCGCAGTGTGCCGATATTTTGGTGTTTGCTTTACGAAGTGTGATTTTTTTTGAAGCGTCATTTCGAACGCTTCCCTACCTAACTTTATTACATCTCAAGATCTAAAGCACACGAGCCACCGTGTACCAACACCGAATGGTGTCCTGTGTGAAAGGGTCGGTTTTCAGGCGCTGCGTTCATACTGGGTTCTTTTTTTATTACATATACATTTTTCCTCTGTGTAACTTTAAAAAGAAAATTGCCAACGCGTTAGTGATATAATAGGCAACTAGTATACATTTATGATTCGACGAGCGTGAAACCATGATCTAGCAAAACCCAGCATTGGCAGTGCTATTACGATCGTAACAGATTTATTTTAATGCAAATAAAATAACCATTCTGTAAATCCGCCACTTTTAATTCAATGGATCTACTTTAATCTCTTTCTTTTGTACCGAAAAATTAATCTTACCAGCGTACGCGAAACTTTGTAAATCTATTACGAAACTATTAAAATTTATTACGAAAGTATAGTAGAATTTGGTACGGAAATAATATTTGTACTGGCAACACAGAGCAAAACAAAGCTATGAAGAATTGCGGCAGTTTAGAGAACTTCGTAGTGTTATAAAAATACAAGCAGCAGAAGCCTATTCCAACTATCTTAATAACGTTCAACGTGATATTGCTAACAATCCTACGAATTTCTGGTCATTTATTCGTGATAAAAAGCAAAGGAGTCGCATTCCTGGTAGTATGGTTCTAGACAATACACACCTCAATAATCCCGAGGAAATCGTCGACGCGTTTAGGACATACTTCAGTGGTGTTTTCACCGATCCTTCATTTGCCAACATTCCTCAAGTTAGGTTTAATGGTTCATCTTGCATAAACATTACTGAATTTTCTGAGAATTCTATTTTGCTTTCCATAAATAAGCTAAAGAATAGTCACAGTTCTGGACATGATCAAATTCCTTCGTTTTTTATTAAAGATTGTAAACACCTATTGGTACATCCTCTCTTCAAAATCTTTAATTTAGTCTTGAAAACTTCACTTTTTCCCGATTTGTGGAAGGTTGCACGCATTGTACCCATTTTTAAATCCGGAGACGCGGCTGACATATCCAACTATCGCCCAATAGCTATTTTATCGAATTTTGCCAAAGTGTTTGAACAATGCTTATACACTGCTATTTATCCTTGCGTTAAAAACAGCATTTCTTTTTGCCAACACGGCTTTACTGAGAAAAGATCTACTGTAACTAATCTATGTCAGTTCACTCAGTTTTTGTCTCATGCTATAGATTCTCGCGAGCAAGTTGATGTCTTATATACCGATTTTGCCAAAGCATTTGACCGCCTTGACCATTCTTTAATTCCATATAAGCTTATGTCTTTTGGGTTTAGTAATTCGCTTGTGCACCTGTTTCAATCATATTTGTTCAATAGACTTCAATATGTTTTTTATAATGGCTTCTGCTCTCGTCAATACATTGCCTCTTCGGGAGTCCCTCAAGGGTCTAATCTTGGACCTTTGATTTTCAACTTATTCATTAACGATATAAGTACATGTGTATCGTCTAATGCATTACTATTCGCTGACGATTTGAAGCTATATCGTAAGGTGTCCTGTTCCGAGGATTGTTACTTCTTGTAGAGCGATCTTGCAAATATTTCTAAATGGTGTACATCAAATAATCTACCTCTGAATATCAGCAAATGTAAAGTTATTTCCTTCACACGTGCATCTACGCCAATTACTTTCAACTATGAGCTTAATTAAGTTAACATCGAACGTGTCGAACTAATTAAGGATCTAGGGATTTTGTTTGATAGCAAACTCACTTTTGCGCAACACATTATCAATATCTCCCATGCGGCTAGAAGATCTCTTGGCTTTATTGTGCGAAATTGCAGAGAGTTTACCAATGAGGTAGCCTTGAAATCTTTGTACTACGCTCTTGTTAGATCCCGTCTGGAATACGCGTCCATCATATGGTGCCCTTACTATTCAACGCATAAACGCCAATTGGAATTAGTCCAACGCAGATTTGCTAAACTCCTCTGGTTCCGGCAGGACGGAGTGTACCCACCCAGAGGCGTTGATCATACGTTACTGTTGTTCCGATTTAACTTACCCTCTTTTAACTTTCGGCGCATATCCTCCGGTTTGGTGTTTCTCTGGAAATTGTGTAATAGCTGCATTGACTGCTCTGCACTACTTCAAAGATTACAATTTATAATCCCACGCTCTGGAGTCCGGTATTCGAATATGTTTTATCTGCCGTTCCTCGAACAAATGCTCTTTTAAAATCACCTATTTATGTGACTTGTACAAACTTTAATCTCATATCTTCGCAATGTGATATTTTTCATGATACTTTACATACAATAAGGATAGTCACTGCTCTTTACTCTAATAATTTTTTGTAACTTGTTACTCTTACTTGTTTTTTGTACTCGTTTTGTAATTTGTTTAATTAATTACTTGTCCAGTAATTGGAATTTTCTCTGTTGGGCAATAAAGCTTATTATTATTATTATTTTTATTATTATTATTAAATTATTATTCCGCTGGTGCCACGTTATCATTGCCACCTCGTCATCTTTATTGTACCTGTTCATAATTTCTTGCAATGCAATAAAATGTATTTGTAATAAAGAAAAAAGTATCCGGTATAATTTAGTTCGGTGGCGAGAATTCGTGTTCGTTTGATACAGACGCGTCTGTCCCCCGTGTATAAGCATAAAGCATGGGCTCAAATAGAAGGCCACTGAATGTCGCCACTCGGTGTCGAGACTCGACGGCCCTTGTGTTCTAGACAAAAATCTCCGATTACTAGTCACAACACTCATAACCACATCAAGGTTGAAAAATGTATATACATAGAAATATGACACGCTCTTGAAAAGTTATACTATTGGAATACAATACAAATATGGTTATTTTCTGTTTATTATTCTAGTTATTAAAGATATCCGCATCACATGAAAGCCGTAAGATATTTACATATGTATACACTGCTGTCATAGAAATAAATATTTGATTCCGAAAATATGTATGCATGCTTGTGAGTCATTGGATTCTCTGTGTTGTACTGTAATGTGTTTAATGGAGTGGAAAAACAACTTGGAATATTTAACTATAAACTTGGAATTTCTAGCGTTTATAATTACGAATAACGGCTGCTATTTTTGGTCGATATTATGTATGTATCACTTTAAAAACCATGCGTTTGCAAAACGCACGAAACTATTTTTACGTATTGTATAAAAGTTCAAAATGTGAACGAAACGTTATTCTGTTTACATTACGGTAATTTCGTTGCAAGCACTAAATTCTTTTACGTTGTATAATTTTCGATAAAATAGGAATAACATTGAAATGTATTTTAGGAGTGACTGCAGCTTAGCGTATAAAATTACAACATAAAATGTTTAACATTCTTGATTTTATGGTTTTAATTAAAATAAAATTATCGTACCTTTCGATTCGAAATTAATTAATTAATTTCTTTATTAAATAGCACGTTTAGTAAATTTAAAGTTTTAAATTTCCAAATATTGGTTTGGTAAATATGGTCAACTGGGATCACTCGAGACATTTTTGACAGATTTATTGTGACCATACCTTTGTTAAACATGTAATCTAATTTTTTTTACTACTATCTACTCGACTGATTGTCTATTGCAAAGATATTAAAAATGCAGTAAGATTCGAGAAATTTTTATTTACTAAAAACTCTCAATTTACTTTGAAAAGGTGGTAAAATGGTACAAAGTCCACAAAAACGTTAACTATTTAATAAAAGGGATAGGTAACAAAATTGAATTGAAATTCTTTTACAAAATTAAAAATTGTAAATTACCATGCGCTACATGTATGGAACGTGCCAACGTATGCTGGAATCAGTGTTGCCAGATTATATTTTTTCAAGACGCTAGCACTCTTGAAAAGATTGCAAAGATGGGGCAACTTTCCCAGTTTCCCAGTGCCAGTTAAATAAAGAAGGGGAACAAAACAAAACTGAAATTTTGTTTATTTTAGAATAACATATTATAAATTATAACAAAGTTCAAGTACATCAACGTCATTGTGGTAGTTCTGTTAGCGTTATAAACATCAGAAGTAAATTTAAGCATGTCTGGCAAAGAACTAAAAGACATTTGTCCAGTGACTATTGTGTTACACACAAACTAAATAAACACTGAGAAGTGTTTATTTAGTCCTAGTGAGTAGTAAATGTTCTAACAAATAGGTTAATGCTTAGAATTTGCGTGTAAAATGCATAGAAGAAAAACATAGAAATGACAGGTAGTCGTCGATATTCGACACTAGTGCCAAAGACAAAATTTCCAATAAAGTCGTTCCAAAAGTTGGAACTTTTTTACATCGTAGTGGTAACACCGAGAATCGTATATTTCTCGAAATTAAACTACACAAAGGCTAGAAAAATACACAAAAATTCACAGCCAGAAGCGAGATTTGTGACATCTGCGGCATCTGACAACACTAGCATAAGTTTTTTTCAAGAAATTACAGGTTGTGCCATAAATATTATTTTGTCGAGAATATTATATCCAGCACTTTTTTCATAAACACAATTTTAAACACACCACTCAGACACGAGAGATTTATATATTCAAATTTGAGTTATCGGTATATGATCTAGGAGCTGCAGAAATTAAAAGGTAAAGAGTGCCGCTGACGTCTTTATTAGAATTTACATTTTACCTCAAGTTATCTTGAGCACCTCAAGCAACACCAGTTAGTTGATACTCCGACAAATTTGAAATGTGAAAATATACGGTGTTTTTTATCAAAACAATGTAAAGTGCATTAATGGCATAAATTTTCATGTACAAAAATCAGTCTATTATGCGATCAAGTGTAAAACAAGTTTTGTGTCGATAATACTGTGGTTATATATTTTGTTAAGATCTACACTTGCTTGCTTATTCTCGACCGGGACTATATGAATAGTTCCTTCCATTCATTCCTATTCTTAACCATCAATTTTGCTTGAATCCAGTTCAATCTATTTTTCTTCCGGATTACTGCTATTCGGAATTTCATTCTTTCTTGGTCTATCTTCTCGCGTTTTTCGTCTCATTTTCGTTTCTCACAGTTCTCTCATCGTTCTAACGACGCAAATCATGTGAGTTATTGTGCTGTTATCTTTGCAACACATCTTTATTCACTTTGAGGTTTTTCCATATTATATAATTTTTAAGTTTGCCCATTCTAATAATATCCTTAACAAACATTTCGTTTTCTAAGACCGAATTCACCTATCTTCACAGCAGTTAAAGAATTTGAATATCCAGAATACATAAAACAACATCATTTGGAGATAGAGAAGGTAACAAATCATTTATGAACCAGCCTCCAAACAATGGATAATCGAGACATGATGAATTTATATTCTTTGCTGATAATAGCAGATTACTAGTCCAACCGTTTGCAGATCTAACAAATGCTCAAGTAATTATTGCTTTTTCCCTCTAAAAGCAGGAACATGAGGTGCACACATGTCTGATTTATCATGTCAGGTTTTTATTTCAGTTGACACAAATTTGTTTTAAGATGGTCCATTAAAATTTATGGTTCACTGCCGTAAGTTAGTGTAAGCACCAGGACTGGCTAATATGCTTTGGCTTTCGTTCCTTTCAATATTTTATTCTTGTTGAAGAACTCGATAGAAAAAGTTCGCCTTGTTTATTTTCTAGGAGATTACCTCCTGTACCCTCGCTTGTGACTCTGTTGTGGTTCGTAAATTATTTAGTTGTTAACACAATGTATTACACCTTTAGTTGTTAACACAATGTATTACACCTATATAACACATTTATTAAATTAAAAGAAAAAGAGTTACTTTAGTAAATAAATATAGATACACAGATCTGTACACATCTTCCAAAAACATTTAGAATTTCTGGAAATTTTTACAGTGTATGTAGAATCTGGCACTTGCAACACAGTGTGCTGCAATTGCAAGGATATTCAGCTTCCTTAAAAATATATATGCACATATTATCTATAAGCAGTACTTCTGAGGAAGTTTGGAATATGCTGAATAAAAGAAATTCATAATTAATAAATAAGTAACTAAAAGGATAAAAAATTAAATATTCGGTGCATTAATACATTTTCTACAACAGCGAAATTACAAATTTTTATATTAATTATGCCCCAATTATGCTTCTACATAATTAGTGAATATACTAAGTGGATCATCGCGAAATATAGCACAAAAATTGAGGGCATCATCTCAAATGCTACAGTAAAATCGGAGTAAGTATGGTAATTAACAATATGCAGCACTCTACTAGTATTGTTAAATTCCTAGTTTTGTCATCAGCCAGGCAATATTTTTTCTGTTTGCTTATTAAATATTACTAAGAAAAGTTTTCGATTTAGTTAAAAGGTCTATTAGAACTCGCCAATGAAATATATTTTAAAGGCTAATTTATACGAAGATCTTAAATTACCCTTACATAAACCTCTTGGCAAAATTGAAAGTTAATATGCAGATTAGAGCAACGCAACTGCGCTGAAAGACAGTGGTGTCTATTTAATATTTGTAACATTGGATATGTTTCCAAAGTTGTTTCGGCAAAGTGAGTGCGGCGTGAAGAAAACGTGTTTTTGTATGCCGAAAACGAACGTTCTACATCTAGTGACGTTATATTTGCGTAAGTAAAATAATCTTTCAAATAACTTACCGGTTCTGTTGACGCACCTTCACAAATTTGTCTTAATGTGCCAAAATCAGAGTCTTTATCTAAAACATTTTCAAACCTTTCTAAAACACACACATTTTTTGCGTCTTCTATCGCGCATAGCTGTGCGTGAACATGTTGCACTATTTGCAGAGATTCCACTAACGACACCGAAGAATTTTGTAGTTTTTCTATCGCATCCACTAGTCCCACGTAATTGTTCTGAATAATTTCCAAATCTGTTTTAACTTGACTATCCTGAAATTTCAAGCGGCTTACCTTGACAACCGTAGCTTCCTTTGGGTCGAATTCTAAAATCACGTTCTTTATATTCTCAAAATATTTAAGATAATAAAATGTAGCCTTTAACCATATTCCCCAACGAGTAAGAATAGGTTGTGGTGGTTCAGGAATACCGGGGCATAGTCTATGAAATTCCCGAATGCGTTTTGGGGATTTTACAAACACAGCTTTTGTATGTGCTATTAGAGCGTCTACCTCGGGATAACATTTTCTGATACTATCTGCTACGAGACTGAGAGTATGAATTTTACGTGTAATATGCAACAAGTTAGCACAATGTTTTTTAAGAGATCGACCTACAGCAAGCATGTTTGCGGTACCATCACTCATAAACATCAACAGTTAATTTGTTGAAAGTTCAAACTTTTCTAATGTATTTAACACCAACATTGAAATTACTTCGGCAGTGCATTGTTGTATTCGTCTGGAAGCTAGTAAAATAGAGGGTGACGGTCGATATGGTTCCGTTGTGCGTGCCATTACATTAACCACAGAATGTTTTTTACGATCTGTTGTTTCGTCCACACATAACCACAGTTTTTTGTCTTGCAACTCCGATTTAATTCTTTCCTCGACATGCTCACGAGCAGCAACTCTCTGTAATGTTCTCTCACTTGGTAACTTAAAGCCCGAATATTCATTCCAAAACGAGACGTATGCTTTCTTCCTTAGTAAATGAAATGGTAAATTACATGCAATAAGCACATAAATTAAATTTAAATTTGTCATAATCTCGTATGGAATTTTTTTTGAAACATGCCCTGCACTATTTACGTGCCGTAGACAATCACTTTTCGACTAACACATTAAATCTATTTTACACACTATACATTGAATTTTAGCGCCATCACACTTTAAATCAGGCATTTCTGCAATAAATTCTCTTATTGTGTCTTTGGTCGTTTTCGCGACGTAGGAAACATTTTCAAAACAAACGTAGAACTACGATATAGTATACGACAGCGTAGATGCATACACAACAGATCGGCTTTCGAGTCGCAATTATACTGACGCTTATACCGAATTGTCCCGGCCGTGTTTATTTTGTGTAAACTTTTATGCGTCAGCCACTGGCTTTTAGCGCAGTTTGCGTTGCTCTAATACAGATACATATAATTTTTATATACTAAACATTTTTCTCGGCGCGGTTATAGGCACTAAGAAGGACTTAATAGTGAATTTTATTCATTACATTTTTAGCTAAAGTGCTAAAACAAATTATTTCTCAACTAGCTTTTGTTTGTTTTGGCGATATACAATAGGCGTAAGTCCTGCCGAAGTTGGGAAAATCTAATTAGATCTTAAATTTAGCTCTCAAATTATTACAGGAAGTTGTTTCTGTTACCAATTACAATCTTCATTTAAAACTTAACTACCATGTCTTCATAAATTTCTTTTGGCAGTTTGCCCGAACATATTCCAAGATTCATGTGGTCTCCTACATGCGGGTCATTTCACCATGGGATTAGTAAACCTTCTGGCACCTACATTGTTGTAACAAATATTTTACTTATGTCATTATTGTGTCATCTATTCGTCACAACCATTTAAAAGTGGCCTTTTATAGGTTAACACACATGAAAATTTTTAATAATTATGCGAATTTCATTTTGTAATTATTGAAATATATTTACTTTCAGTTACAGTTATAAATCTTTTAATTAAAGTACGATAATGCAAAAAATTTGCCACCACTGCCGCTATTTTGCACAGCTAAATTATCCATCTGTAAATTGTGATGGTCACCACGCTAACTACGATTAGGAAACTCCGTTTTATATCGTGTTTAGAATTAATACATCATAGTAATCCAGTATTTTTTGTCATCATACTCATAGGAGAATATGTAAAAGCTCACTCTACTTAGTTTAGCACTATAATTTCTGTTCTCGAGCACTGTTATTACTAGAGCCCGATAACAGGGAGCCGTGCCATAGCCGTACCTGCCTAGTATACAAAAATAATAGTAAGAAAATAGAAAAAAAATAACAGAACTAATACATAATTATAATATGTGAAAAGTAGTGAAACACTCACCCTTTTAAGCAGCCTTGGCTACGGAATAGTAAAACTAGAAGCACCATTATCAGTATTAACATCATATGGATAAGAGTAGCAAAAAGTTGACACCATTAGATGTGTTTCCACAGTTGTCTCGGTGAGCGATTTTCGCCGTGGTGAAAAAATGAGTTTATATTTTGAGAAAGAGCGTTCAACATCTACCGATGTTATACCTGCATGATTAAAATACTCTATGTACTTACAATTAGTTAGTGTATTATTGGATACACCAGCACAAATTTGTTTTAGTGTGCTAAAATCGGGATCTTTCTGTAGCACACTCGAACTTTTCTAAAACGCGATTATATTTTGGGTCATGTACAGTCAGTAGCTGTGTATCCACTCCGTCCATAATTTGCAGAGACTCCAATAATGATAACGATCTATTTTGTAATTGGTCTATTGCGTCAGCTAATCCTTTATAGTAGCTATGAATATTTTTTAAATCTGTTTCAACGGAAATATCTTGAAATTTCGACTGGCTCTCCTTAATAGCTGCAGCTTCGGCAGGATTGAATTGTGCAACAACAGCTTTTACTATTTTGAAATGTTCAGCATAATAAAAAACTGCCTGCAACCATGTTCCCCAACGTATAAGAATTGGCTCCGGTGGTTGACGAATACCAGGACACTCTGTGTGAAATGATCGTAGGCGTTTGACAGATTTCAAAAATACTTTTGTTGTGCTTGCTATTAATGCATCTACCTCGGGAGAGCATTAAACAGTCGCAACCGTGTTCAAGAGAACGGCTTACCGCACGCATTGTCGCTGCACCATCGCTCATAAACATCAACACTTGACGTGTTGAGACTTGTTTTTTACGTAGTAAGTATCACAGTCGTAATTGCTGCACTAGTATAGTGATCTTTTGCTAGCTAGTAACAGTGGAAATGTCGATTTAGGTTGATCCAGTACACGAACTATAACATGTATAATAGAATTTTTTTTTACAATCTGTTGTCTCGTCAACACACAACCAAAACAACTGAATTTTTACTTTACACGTAACATGTAAACACTTGCAACCATGTTCAAGAAGAGAACGGCCCACCGAACGCATTATCGCTGCGCCATCGCTCATAAACATCAACACCTTATCTTTTGAAATTTTAAATTTTTCCAACGTAGCAAGTACAATCTTCGTAATTGCTGCAGCAGTACACTCTTGTAGTCTTCGACTAGCTAGTAACAGTGATAATGTAGGTTTACTAAGGTCTAGTATGCGTATCATAACATTTACAATTGAATTTTTTTTGCAGTCTGTTGTCTCGTCAACACATAACCAAAGAAACTGTTTTTTCAATATGCGTTTCATTTTCTTTTCCACGTCATCGCGTGCAAATGCAACATGCTTACATGCCGTTTTCTCCGTTGGCAACCGCAACTCGGGATTGTATTTGTCCCAAAAGTCGTTAAACGGTTGTTTATCGAGTAAGCCTAGTGGCAAATTACAGTTTATCAACATAAGAATTACATCAAAAAAAGTTCACTTCTCGGTGGCATGCCCAATTCTCGTTTTTTATGCTGTGCGAAATTTACGTATCTTGTACAGTTCCATTTCTTATTTGACATCAAATGTATTTTGCACACTTTACAAACTAGTCAGAAATAAACTTATTTACTATGTCTTGAAAGGGTGGTTTTTTAGTCATGTCGAAGGCTAAAAAACAACCCTTGTTATGGTATTCACTAAAAACTACAATTAATGACTACGTCTGTATCAATAAAATCAAAACGCACTACACTAAATAATTAACTGCAATTAATAACTGCGTCTATATCAATAAAATCAACACGCCCTATCCGCTATCCAATACTAAACTGAACTGAGTTATGATGATTTGTCGTGTTGTATCACAATCGAACAGCCCTCCCCGCCCACCTAAACACAGTCACACCGCCGCTGCGATTGCTCTCCAGTTACCGGGCTCCAGTTATTACTTTGCATATGTACGTACTTTATGTACAAAATACTAATCTTAGCAAAACAAAAGAGAAATATTTAATTTACTTCTTGTATTTTTTCTAGCTTAGTTATAGAGATACAGACGACATAAAAAGTTTCAAAACGAAAGCAAAATCGGATGTCAAGCCTCATTCGCGTGTGGTTTATTAAAGTGATAATATTTTTACGGCATTTATGGATAGACGGTACTTTTTTGTATACCTATAAAATACGTCTATTGTGTGTGATTTTAATAAGCTTTATTACAATTATGATTCTTTTTAATAACTGATACATGGTATTAGCAGTACATTTTATACCCCTTATTAAAAAAACTGCCTATATAATAATGAAAAGTATAATAAATTATATTAAAAGGTTTTATGTTTCTCATAGCTGGTATTATCTACTTTATTGAGTGCAAAAATAACAAAGTTTAGTACCATATCATGTGTGAGACTTGTTCGCATGTTATTATTGGAACGTAAATAATGGATATGCGTTCTCTTTATTGCTTACTTATGTTTATAGACCGCCCAAACTGTGAATTTCGAAATTCTAAGTGTATAATAAACAGCTTAACAACTAATTAGCGTTAAGAATCAAATTCATCAAAACATTTTTTTGATTTCAGAATACATCATCTGGAAGACGTGTTCTTGTGCATTGCGTAGCAGGTGTAAGCCGGTCCGCGACCTTCTGCATAGCTTATCTAATGAAATATCAACGAATGACACTTTTAGAAGCATATAATCACGTTAAGTTGAAACGACCGATGATACGGCCAAATTGTGGATTTTTTCGCCAGCTTATTGAATACGAAAAACTTTTATATGAAACTACGACGGTAGCAATGGTGTATAATGAAACAGTGAAAATGGAAATTCCTGATGTGTACGATTGTGATTATAGAAACATTGTTAGTTTTAGAAGAAAGCGTAGGGACCTAGTTAGACGACATTAAATTAATTATAAATATAATAAACGGATAACTGTTATACATACACATAAGGAAAGAAAATGTCTAGCGGTAAACGCGAATGGGTGATTCATCACAAGCGGAGGGGTTAGCGGCAATCAACGGCTCACGACGGTTACTGATGTGGTTAGTTACGAGGTAGACTGTATTATGTGCGGACGATCTTAGTAAGAATTTCTAGAGTATTTGATTTCCTTTTCTTTCATTTCATTAGAATCTGTTTTTATTTTCGTCTTTAGAATTTCTTATTAGATTCATCTAAGTTTCATAGCAACAAAATAAATATGCGAAACTCTCATTTCCAGGCGACCATGACTTCAAACTATTACGCGCGCTCTTGCACACAGTAGATCTGCATTCTAACGTTGTCAGAAGCGTACTAACGCGACTCGCATCGAATCGATCGGATTCCACTCAATCCCCCCCTCGCTCTCTTGCCGTACATATATAAATATAGCTAATTTCACATTTTCCCAATGTGTATATTTATGCAAACGTAAATGTAAAAATCTGATATGGTTGTTTATTTATTTATACATACATTTATTCGACAATTTGTTAATTTTAAATCGAATCTAAAGTTATCTGTAAATATTTATAATATTTTGATTTTGATAATTACAATTTAACTTACATTAATCACCATATATTCAAAAAACACTTGTATTTTAATACATAGTAAGGGACCAATGTAATGTCTATAATTACTATAGATAAATGTTGCCATTTCCAATTCTGTAAGCTTTAATTATTAATATATACAAATAAATTTAAAACAATTTAATAGTCGTTTTTAATTTCCCTTGTTTGTATGCACACTTGTATTAAATTCTTTTCCTCTAATAAATATACAGCGTGTCCCAGGATTGATATTACAAGAGATGTGCGGAGCTAAAAATCTTTGAATCTTAATTTGGCATTTTGGAACTAAGCCCTGCTTGGTTTGAATCTTATCTTTAGTTTACTTTAATATCAAATAGGCCTTGACAGTTGAGCAAAAACTATTTTCGTTTCGGGTAAAGTACCTATTTCGTTCGCAATATGCTAAAATGTTACTAAAGAAAGTTGTTCAGAATGAAACGTTATGCCGTTATGCAAATTTTCTGAACGATCGGCCTACTTTAATAAACTCCATTATTTGCCAATTTAGTTTCTGGTAAAGTGACTTTCTCGTTCACAATACGCCGAAGT
The DNA here is from genome assembly GCA_029619315.2 of Dynastes maya. Lineage (NCBI taxonomy): Eukaryota > Metazoa > Arthropoda > Insecta > Coleoptera > Scarabaeidae > Dynastes > Dynastes maya. The sequence continues at coordinate 40,040,510 of JAROYE020000001.1, forward strand.
TTTACTAAAAAAAGTTGTTGAGAATAACGAGTTATGGCTCTATACAAGTTTCATAAAAAAGTCAAATATATACTTTGATTAAACCGTCATTTTTTAGATTAAATTTTTTTATGGGTTGGCCTCAAAGATCTGGTTTACTCTCAAACCATACCCAACAATAGAGAAATACTGAAAGAAAGGTACGAGACGCCGCACACGAAATACAAATCGAGGAAATTCGGAACAGTTTCAGAGAATTCAGATATCGTATAGAATGGTGCGCAGAAACTGGTAGCAGCTATGTTGAATAAATAATTGATTGTAGAATAAAGTTATTATTACGTGTTGTAAATTTAATTTGTGAGTAAATACAATTTATTTTGTTTAATCTAAAAGATGTTGGTAGATCTTCCTGAACAACTTTTCTTAGTAAAACTTTGAACGGAAAAGGTACTTTATCCGAAAGGAAGTTGACAAATAATGGATTTTATCAAAGTAGGTCTATCATTCAGAAAATTTGCACAACGCCATTACTTTTCATTCTGAACAACTTTTCTTAGTAACATTTTAGCATATTGTGGACGAAAAAGGAACTTTACCTGAAACGAAAATACTTTTTGTTCAACTTTTAAGGTATACTTGATTTCAAGAAATCGAAAGTAAACTAAAAATAAGTTTCGAACCAAGCAGGGGTTAATTCCAAAAGGTCAAATTAGGATTCGAAGATTTTTAGTTCCGCACACCTCTTGTAACATCAATCCTGGGACACGCTGTATATAATATATATATACCGTATTGATTTACTACTACGTCGTAGCATGTTTTTCGAAAATATCAATAAATTCGAATCTTTTTACCTTCATATATTTGGTCAAATCTTTATTTTTCACGCATACAATGTTAAACACAGAACTAACTTTTAACATTAGTCACTTGTTATATTAATATTACCAATATAATTTCCGCTTCTCACCTGAACTTTTAACCATGTTGACATTTTATTACAAAGGAACAAGAAAAAATAAAATTAAGTGCTTATTTTTAAAAATTTCTAATAACTATCTCTTTATTTCTCTTACGAATTTCTTATTCAAAAAAAATTCATAATTCTTTTTTTCGCTACTTCGCTTTGTTTACTATGTACATACAAGGAATCGAGTGGACGTTCGGTTATTATCGGTTGATCGGTGTGCGTGTACTAATCAACCGATAATAACCGAACGTCCACTCGATTCCTTGTATGTACAACGGGTGCAGCCGTTTGTCACGCTTTACCAATAAGTAGTATAGAGCACCAAATCTTTACATAACTCATTTGTTTTCTCCTGCAATGCGATTCCTTGTATTTTATTGAACATTTACTAACATCTCGGGAGTATTATTTTTTGCAATTTCCACGCTACGCATTGCCTTAAGAAATTTATCCAGGAAGTTTTTTCATAAATATTTCTTTTTAGCGCTAAATTGCGAAATTTAACAACTTTCAGTAAGTTCTTATATTTTTTACTGCTGAGAAAACTTAGCATGCGATGCTTTAAATAAATCTATTGCTTTTATGTTGAACTCTAATCAACATTTGTCTCCTATTTTCGCTATTTATTTGTACGTGCTTGTTAACTTACTAGATAATGTATGTGGGAAAATGATAGGTAATGTTTACACATTTACTTTAATGAATATCTTTAGTAAAACAAAAGTTTATAGTATTTCGTCACAGCACCCTGTTTTTAAACGAAAAGATTATCTGCGTAGCTTCATATTTACTATTATATTTTGTAAAAATATACAGGTTATCCCGTCTAAAAGAATTGAAATAATGTGAAACCAACTTGGCAACAATATCGAATACTTTCTTGTAAAATCTGGTTAATATAAAAAAATGTTTAGGCGTATTGCCGAAACCTCAATCGAATAAAATTTGAATCACCGCCTAAGTCTGTTAGGCGTTTGAAATATCGGTCGTTGAAGAAACTGGCATTTCGCAAAAACCTCAAACAATGTAAATTATCTCAAAAACTAAGAGAGATGGTTATAGGGAATATTAAAGAAAGTTGAGATAAATTGAAGAAATGCATCCAAAAGCGTAATAATATATCGGGTGTTCCATTTAGAAAATCGTGCGCATCGGAAACTGAACACCCTGTTTACTTATATTCAAGTAAACAAGGTGTTCAGTTTCTGATTTTATTTTATGTTGCAGCGTGTGTCTCTGAATATTTTTTATTTACAAACTTTTTCCCTAAATTGTCAAGGAAAGGCCTTCCGTCCACGCATTAGGTGGACAGGCTGTACGTATTTTTACGGTTGATATGATATCGCATACCTTAACTTAAGTTAACCTAATAATGACAGCAAGGACTGTGGGGTACTATGACAAACAGCACTAAAGTATCGGCACACTCCGCACCACACAAGTTATTGATTAATTCGGAACAACCGTTTCGAGGACTCGTGGGTCTTCATCCTCAACCGAATGATGTGAGAAAAAACTCTAATTCTAACATCCCTGTTTTATCCCTACTCTCGAGAAAAATATTTAGTTATGTTCTTAATCAATTTTAGGTTTTCTAATTTAATATTATGCCCGGTTTCGTTTATGTGTTGTGCTACATTTGAGGATTCCATGTTCCCGTATCTGTAGCACTTGAGGTGCTCACTGAATCTAGTACCTATCGCTCGTTTCGTTTGACTAGTATAGGCTTTATCAGTCACTACATGCAATTTTATAAATTCCCGACCTTTCTCGTCCGGTTTATCTTTCGGATTGCTAAGAATGTTTTTGAGTGTATTTCGTGAACTAAAACATACGTTCATATCTTGTTCCTTAAAAACTTTACTAATACCTTTCGATATTCTGTGGAAAGGAAGTTTCACAAATTTCTTGTCGCGGGATACCTTTCTTAGTATCAAAGACTGCGAAAATATCATCTACATACCTAAGCCAGATTCTAAGAAAATATACGGCCTCCTTTTTCATACACGTTTCAAATTTACTCATGAACAAGTTGGCTATGAATGCGGATAGCGGATTGCCCATTGTCGTACCCCCTAGTTGTTCATAATACTTGCCCTCTATTTGAAAACGATTTTGGTTCATGCAAAGTAAAGTTAGTCTTTTGTATTACTCAAATTTGACGAACAAAGGGAACGGATCGTTGTCTTACTCTTGTCTTTTTGATTTATTAGGGGAAGACGGACACATGGTTTCCGTTTCGTGCTACAATGACAAGAGATCCTTTCGTCTATTTTTCCGTAAATTTCGCATGTTTTAGGGTGTAGAGGCGGCAAAAGTAGGTATTTGTAAATATTTTTCTCGAGAGTAGAGCTAGAACAGACATGTTAGAATTAGAGTTTTTCTCACATCATTCGGTTATACGGTTGAGGATGAGGGCCTACGAGTCCTCGAAACGGTTGTTTTGAATTAGTTAATAACTTGTGTGGTGCGGAGTGTGCTGATACTGTGTTGTTTGCTTAACTTAAAAAATATGTCAATATGAACCAATAAAGATTTGGATAAGCTGTTGTTTTTATAAAAAAAATGATTAGGGAGAAGCACAAAGTTGTCTCTTGTTGTCTGTTGTTTTCTCGTACTATAAGAAGCCATTTATTACAGGGAGGAAGGCAATCTGTTATCCCGTTAGGTTGCTTACCACTTACGATTGCGGAAAGCGGTTTGAATGGCATGGTCAACGGGGCGGCGGCATTTAGCGAAGGGAGAAGGCCCTGAGGGTGGACAAATAATAATTGTGTTCGAGTTCGTTGTAAAATCAGAGACCGTCTTCTTGAGTCCTACATACAGTGAAAACACAAGGAAACTATATCAGAGCTTTTGGTATAGAAAACTAGGCGCGTTTAGTTTTTTTGGAGTATGCAACACAGTGTTGCAGTTGTTGATGCCATTATCGAACTATTTCTTATACCGATATTCGACGAAATGTACAAAAGATAATATCTTAATTAGATATTCCTCAGACGTACAAGTTATCATCTACTTCGTATATACACGATTTAAAATATTGGAATGCCATTACCTTCCACAGGACACACTGAGGAGCCGAAGACGGCGTAACGCGTCTGTGTATGGTAGATGGGTGATGGCTTTTACAATTTCACGTCTTATACCGTTTACCAAAAACGCTCACGCACCTGATTTTTCCCTAATACCATAGACCAGAATTGGATTAGACATGACATTTTTTTAACATTATCGGCCCCACAAACTTTTAAGAAATACGTTTATATTGCTAGATATGTTAAATAGATCTTTCTCGAGACTTTATTCGACAGTTCTATGCGACTACTTGCTTGCGAGACTTCAAGTAAATCGGAGTAGGCACTTGAACATTTTAAATTATAAAATAATAAATGTCGTCCATTTGGGTTGTATATTTAGTTTCAGTAAAATAAAGCGAATAGAAGCTGCAACAATAAAAACAAAATTTCAAAAGTCATCGGAGTGAAAGACTAACCTAAACTAATGGTGCCACTTCTATTACAATCTTTTGCAAAACTAAAATTTTTGGTTTGTCCCGCAGTTTTATAACATTAAACGTTTTTGGAAGTACTTACAGTTTAGTAAAGTATTAGCACACTCCTTAAGACACAAGTTATATTTACAGAGTGTTGGTTTATCATTTATTTGTTAAAGTATTAGAGTAAATCGATAGCATTTCAGTGATTAGATTTAAACCAATCGCTAAATAAATCATGTGTACCTGGTAAGGCCAACAAATTTTTACAATACAATACTGGTAGCTGCTTCTCATTACAACTACTACACAAAGGTAATGAACACAGGAGGACTCAAAAAAATGAAATCGTTGATACAAACTAAACATTTTTAGAATACACATAAAAGTATGCAATAACTGATTTAAAGGTTACATAGTAAATCCTATTCATAATTAATACTACAAGGACGATAAAGGCGGGGGTTGTAGGAATGTTACTTGTGTTGCATTTCGACACTTCTTGTGTAATTATAGATTCGAGGATTGGATACATACAGCAATATCTATCTCTCACTTGTAGCAAACTTAACATGTGAAGCGCGAATGAGAGGTCTGCAAGAGTGCTAACATCTGAGATGTACATATATGTACGATCAAAGCAAATAAAACGAAGAAGTAGAAGGGAATTTGTATATTACTTTATTTCATTGAATTTATAAACACGTAACAGTAATAAATTTTTAGGAATATTAAATATTTTCTACGACAGACTTTATTTAAAACAGTAACAGAAAATTACATGTATAAATTACGCGATACCGAAATTTATACAAACAGGATCTTATCTTATACCTTAAGCTGCGTATAGACATGCAACAGAACAATGTGACGTAACATTGTCGCGTATCAAGTGTGGTCGCTACTCCGCAACAGTGTAACATCCTCAGTCTTTTGCCGTCGCATCAAAGAAACGCGTTCATGTTGCACACCATGCTTACAAGTTTGGACTCGCGCATGCGAACATCATAGCGTTTAGTCAATATCATTATGTTTGGAAAAATAACATGAATTTATGGGGCGGCATGGTGTTATGCGTCGACGGTACGCCGCGAGGTTCTGTTCTTCTCGAAACTTAAACCATAACGTTCCTCATCGCGCAACGACAAATGTTGCACACCGCAGCTACAAGCGGGGATGTTACTCTGCAACAGCGTAGCATCGTGACATCACAATGTCATATCAAAGAAATGTATACATTCACGTTGCACCCAATGTTTACAAGTTTCGACTCGCGCATGCGAACATCATATAGTGTTTAGTCAGTATGCCGCGAGGTTCTTGTCACCTCTAATTCTAAATCGCAACGTTCCTTGTCGGCCAACGGCAAATGTTGCGCACCGTAGTTAAGTTACGTTGTGCTGTTGCATGTCTATACGCAGTTTAATATTTCACACCTATAACAGGCTTTTAATTTAGGAAGCGACTATAGTAGAAAAGTGATATTTATTATGAAATCGATATATATTTTACATACGTTATTTGTCATTAATAATAGTGTTTAATCTGTATCTAGAGCATAGCAGCGTGAAGTATACCAATCCAAATTTGTAATTGATTACTCCAATTCTTGTGATTTTTTTAAATAAAGCCCATCATGAGAAACTGGTATAACTTTTTAAATAACATAAAGCGTAATATAGGCTGATTCAAATTAACGGGCCACTATTGCTATCTCCGTTATTACTGGTGCTAGGAAATTGGTTAAAATAGATTCGGGGCTGGTTAATATACATTCGATGAAAAACTTGATTAACACATTTTCACAAAAAAATATTTTAAATGGACTATCCTATATATTTTTCAAAACTCTGAAATGTAATTCAATTTCTGATATAAAAACTAAATACACTATTTTTCTAAAAAAAAATTAGTAAAGTTACAGTGGTTTTTAGTTCCTATTAAAGATACCGTATGTTTTCTAATAGGTATTTATGGTAGGCTGCTGTAACTCTATACGAAACTAAATAGCTTACGTCTAAGTATCAAAAAAGCATATTTAACACTGAAACGCGGAAGAAATATATGCAACGTACCCTCTTGACGCATCCAGAACTATATAGTTTCACATAGAATTACCACAACCTACTGTAAATAGTGACTACAAACATGTATTTTTGCTAGAAACTAGAAGCCACTGTAACTTTCCCAATATTAATTTCAAAGTAATAGTTGGCTTTTTTGTAAAAATGCATTTTTCACATGTCTTTATATTAACTTGATATTAATCAGCAGCAACAACACTAGTTTGCTAATTTAATCGATGTCGTAGGTCCAAGAATAACTCAGATAGCAATAATTATCTATTAATTTGAATCATCCTGTATATAATGAAGTGCGAAATCAATTTTATTTAAAATTGCAGAATCATAAGAACTTAACAAACATGAATTAATTACCCCTTAAATACGTTCATCAAAGCACTGATACAAACCAATAACAGTAAAGCAATATAAATGCACAAAACACTCTTTTTTATTAACCTTAAAATATAATACATCGTCACATATTAAAGTATTTGATTATGTTAAACATCGGTAATGCCCTTTTCACATCTGACAAATCAATTTTGCATTTTGCAGTTGTACATCTTGGATATAAAGTATGCCTACTTGTTTCAATATTTTCATTAACAGATGGTGCGGCATTATATTCTAAATAATGCTAGGCAACATTAATAGTTAAAGATATTAAAAACATTTTGAACTGGCAGGCATATATTATCCAAATCATTGAATCGCATATTTTCAGGAATCTAAATAAATTGGTCGGAAGAAATATTCAATCAATTTGTCAAACATACATTTATGAAACAACCTACATACATCTGCAACCTTTTCAGTACTTAAGTATATCATAAGCAATGAATTATTGGGTAAAAGCACGTATTAAAAATTCACACTAAACAGCAATTACTTTTTGTTGTCACAAACGAGATCATAGAGAAAATATAAATCCCAAAGTATAGATAAATTATAAATGTCACAAACTATCAAAACTATCGAAAGAATGGAAAATTTTACGTAAAACCATAACACACTAAGATGTGATGTTGGCATTGAAATTAGCCATTAATAAAGTTCGCAAACTCGGTGCCAGAGAAGCGGGCGATATTCCGGTAATACTATTCTCCGTACGAGTAAAAGCATTTATTACGCACCTACCTAAGAGGGAAGAAACTTAACAATTGCGTAAAAAATATCAGTGCAGATATCATTTCGATTCGTTCGACATTACCGTGTTTTAGTATATATGAGTGCCGGATAACGACGGATCTTGTATGGTGTTTGGTATGCAATAAGGAATTACTAATTTTGAAAGGATCACAAGGCGAAAAACAGGTCAATAGCGCAAACCACAAATGAAAAAAGCGCCGTCAAAAACCCTATTCCGAATTTGTAATGGATTTAATATTTATGATGAGTATTTGTAATATTACATTTAATAACATCCAAAAAGTTAATAGTTTCATAAGTGCAACCCCGACTGGAGATTGCCAAGCGAACCAATATTGCGAGATGATTTACCATGTGTGCGTGAAAGAATAGAGAACATAATTCGGCATAAAGTCGGGTAAAAAAGTTGTGGCTGACCGAATTCAAAGAAAAACTCATGTTGCATAATTATCGGCCGTGGCTTCTCCATTAAGTCAGTTGGTCAATAACCTCCCAAAAATATTTCCAAGCTATTGATAAAATTTTGTACGGAGTACAGAGGATTTTAATTATATTTTAATATTTTGTCACTTGGGAAATATTTTTGGGAGGACATTGAGTAACTGACCGAATCGAGAAGCCGCTGCTGCATATTATAGTTCAAACCAAAGATCGACACCTCCATATTGAATAGCCAATACTAGACTTCAAGCGTGTATTGGTGAAACCAATAAAACGTGATATTAGCCATACAAAAGAAGCTGCTGCCATCAAAGCAAGTCAACTGATTTTTCAAGACTATCAAGCTGAAATTGATTTACAATATTTATAATATCTGTGCTCCTACAGCTTACTTGTTCCAAAGATCATTACCATTATGCAAACATTACGTCATTTTACGTCGAATAATCATTTTCGTTATATAATTTTTTTTTATGACTGCGAATAAGACTCAAGGAAACGGCAAAGGAAACATATGTCATGATTCGGATGTTTAGTTGAACACATTTGGAATTTTAATATTTACTAGGTAAGTGTTTCTCGATATGTATTATGTTAATTATAAAATATAACATAAATTCTTACTTAAACGAAGCTACGCATTTCCCAGTCGGACGCCTATGCTCGGGATCCGTGATTTGCGAACTTTATTCATTAAGGATAAAGATTTGTACGAAGTTTCAGAAATAATTTTCTATTCCATAATTGTATTTCGGACTATAATTATGAAGTTAATCTTGTTTTATTATTCTGAAATGAGAATGAATTACAACTCATTTCCATGTTTCCATCGTATGTCAAATCAAACTGGATTAAGTTTATTACAGAAGTAAATACGTAGTCTAACAATAATCACATATGGTACTATTTAAGTTTCTTGATATAATTAGTAGATAGGCATACAAAGAATTGTTTCCCTATGAATACAAAAAAAAAAAAAAAACGAATACTATTTTGTGTTTAATAAAAGTATTTGCGATAATGAAGAAAGTTAATGAAAAAACCATATATGTGAGACACGAGCTCTTTCATTGAATTTTAAATTATTCCTCTGTTTTAATTATTCACGAATTTTTGCCTAATGTTGACGTTCGGTTAATTAACAGCGGATTTTGAGCACACAATTTATTTCAAATGATTTTGCTTTTCTTTCAGGTTATCCAGGCATATTTACTAGAACACATAATTTCATTTGAACTATCTACGATTAACGATTTATTGAATTGACTGCCTTTCCAGCAAAACCACACAATTTGTTTTAAAAATATACAAAATATTATAATTAAAATTTACAAAGTAAATTTCATATACAAGTACAAATTACACACTGTTTACCATCATTTACTTTTAAATATAAAAACATTCTTCACGTTCAAAAATATTATATGTAAATAAAATTCAAAATGCAACATAATAAACTTTCAATAATTACAACAAGATCTATTCATCTATTAAATATATATTGTTTATCATTTAAGAATATTAGATTTAACTAAAAATAGTTATATATAATATAATTAGGATATCTAGATATACATACATAACCAATGTTTGGATTATTCATACAATTTGTTTATAAACAAGCAAATATTAATTTATCCAGTATATATATGTGATAGTTACATCGATCTTGCTGCTGTTTTTGGTTTTTGATCTCGTATGTAATATTTTAAAATAGATTATTTACTATTTCCTTTATAATTGCCCATTATTATTCATGTTATCCATTGTATTAACAACTCGTGATGTTCGTTTCATGATGCCATCATATTTAAAAAATGTGCACTATTCTGCAATGTGATAAAAATAGCGACATTGTTTTGGATTTTTATATTTAAGAAATATATAAAATGAATATGAAAATAAATACTTTATATTCGCAAATGCAATATAAAAACACATAGCTTTAATAAGAGATCATATATGATTATACATTTTTCACATTTATCAAATTTCGACGGATTTTTCGTGCTGTATGCACCATATATTTATAAGAAGACATTTGAATAATCAACACAAATAAAATTGTATGAACAGCCCAAAAAAACTATGAACGGTTACATATATAGACAATAGGGTTCCACATACGCATTCTAAAGGAAATTAATACTGAATTGCACCTTAGGTACCTATATTTAGGAGATTTCGGTGATCGAGTGAATCTTTTAGCAACTGGTAAAGTTCCACCTGTTGATCTTGCTTAAGATACAATATTTGGGAGAGCAGTTTATGTGGATCATCCTTTTTTATGAAGCTACTTATGTATACGTTTACGAACGTAGCCATCAGAAATTGACAATCAAATCGATCCATTATGCCACCATGTCCGGGAATAATATCTCCGAAATCCTGAAATGTAATTTACTTTTCAATATTTTGAACATACAATATTGAAACCTACCTTAATTTTAAAAGCTCGTTTAAACCCAGACGCGAAGAATCCGCCAAATGGACCGATGACACTGCTGAATATACTTAAAGACAGAGAATGAAGAGCAAACGGGTACAGCATAACTGTTGGAGAAATGCCCACCTAAAAAGTATTCTTATACCTAGTGTAAAATTCTGATGTAATTATGTTTTGCATTTACCATGCTCAATGGATCTGCGATGAATGAAGGTAAAGTATATTTCTCGAGGGTAAATAGCGTACCAGGTTCGCAATCTATGGTCATGCCTTCCGTTTCATTGTAAGAAATAGGGCAAACAAAATATGGATAACGGCACATGATAGTTGACATCTGTAAACACAGCCAATTATCATAATGGTCCGCATTTACTATTTTATTTATTTACAATAAAACCAAATATAACTGTTGACACTCCTCCTCCAATGAAGCCTTCCCACGTCTTCTTTGGAGATAGCTTTATTAATGGCGTTTTTCCAAAGAAAAATCCAAACACATACGCCATTATATCGTTACAAATTATCATAGAAACCGGTACAATGAACCAAATCATGCCCTCGAATATGTTTTTGATAATTAAATATGATTGTGTAACGACAATCAAAAGAGCGACATGCGTCCAAGCGAACAGAGAAAACTGCTTCATGTAATATTTTTTCACTAAACTGAGTACGAACCAAACAAAACCACCACAATACAAGCAAAACGATATGAACCGATGGTAAGTTACAAGCACTCTTAAGAAATCCTACAAATTGCATCGATTATCAATAAGATAAATAGGTTTGTACAACTGTTTGGAACATACCGTCCTATTAGCTAGTACACCTAAATAATCTACCAAACTTTCCCAATAAAAGAAGTAGTTTGTCGTCAGCAGGAAGTACCATGAAAGTGAGCGGAACCACGGCAAGCCATGGATACGATATACAGCGTAACCAATATCTATAATCTCCTCGAAACATTTTACTTGTACTGCTAACGTCTGAAAGAAGAAATCATAAATTAATAATTGCATTGCTAATGACATGTATTTACCAGCAACGATAAGCAACAATTATATAATATAGACAGTGGGAACGATCCCATTGCAATATTTCAGAAACTACAACGAAAATAAAAATTTCTAAAAACACATCTACTTTTATTGTGCTTTGACTTATGAATCATCACACTTATGGCATTTAACCAATGGTCCAAATTGTCCAGTTTGAGGCAATTTTTTCGGTGTTGACAAGATTCAGCGTCACTCTCTGAGTTTAGTTCGAATCGTGTTTCACTGATCCTCGGTTTCGGCCATCCAATTATTCTCAACAAAGCTCATAATGCTTCAATAGGCATAACTTGTGGCACCTTTGACGAATTATGCCCGCGAGGCACAAAAGTTACGTTGCGCTTCCAACCATTATGTTGCTTCTCGGGCGTAATGGCTAGCTAAGCTATGTCTGACCAGAATATAATTTCGTTATTTTAGTGATGCAGACTGATAAAGTCAACCCATTTCGGTAAACAACGTTCACAGTAAAGGCTGCCGGTCTAGAAACGCCTTCCTCTGAAATAGCGCACCAATATTTTACTTCGTCAGGTGTCTAATCAACATTTACTATGTAGAAACCAGCATTATCAGGAATATCCGCGTGAGAAAGTGGAAAATATCTATCCTCCATAATGATGATTTCGTTTCCAGTAAAATAAATATCTCTCAAAAATTAGTAATGTTCAGGGCTTCTCTGAAGTTGAGCCCGGGTGTATTTTGGACACTTTTGTTTTTTCTGTGTTTTACGTTATTTATATTAATTTCTCGAACAATAGTGGTGAGAAATGTGAGAACTACGAGCAAATTTACAAGTAGACGCTTCAATGCGGTTTTCAGCAAAATACAAAAGGCTTTCTTGGGCTCTGGCTGCAGCAAACCACTTTTCGATAGGTTTCGAGAAGGTATACCTTTTCACATTTTGGAATTGTTCTATATGCGGTAGGGAAATATTTTCGTCCGCAATGTGTACAATTACGTTTAGGCACCTGGACAACTAAATTATAAATATTCTTTCTTAATTCTAATTTGTAAGACATTTTACAACAACTTGGAGGGCCGTCTTGGTAGTCGCGTGGTTAGCATACTTGTCTTTCAATCCGAACGACGCGGATTCAAATCCGGCCGGGGCGGCTGGTTTTTAATTACGAATAAAATACGGCTTTCTTCTCGGATAAGGAAGAAAGACCCGTGTCTATACGTTGTTTGGTACGTTAAAATCCCTACCGGAGGTTGGAATACCTCTGCATTCGGCAAAATTTTAGTAAGGTTGGCTAATGATCGCAATAATTGCTGCCTAGAAGGGTGAGGAGTATTCCGTAACCTGACGCTTCGTCCAATAACACAACAACTTGAAGAAAGAAATGATACGTGACAATAAATAAAGTAACCACGGTAACGTAGTTCACTCTTCAACGTTATTTTTCAAATACATACCCGATAAAAAATGTTCCAAAACTTCAGTTAAACCCGTTATATTATTTTCTTATAATTCAAATAGTGATCCGTCGTTTATGGCCGATAGTGTGTGTAGATATCAGTAAAAACATTTTTTTTTATTGAAATTGTATTGTAACGTGCTGTTTGAGAAATCTGTTAAAGAAGTCAAAGTAATTTAATCTGGTACTAGTATTGATTTCTGACACAAGGTGCGTGCGTTAATCCGAACCCACAAGTATGTTTTACAAGGTTTCGCTTAATCTTTGCAATTACTATATAATCTGCTCCAAAATAACGAAGTTAAATGTAATTTTAGAGCTAGTATAACTTTGCTAGAGAAAGTATATATTCAGATCCACAACTTATGTAGATTAATAAATATGTAGAATGATTATTATTCTTCCTTAGATTCAATAATTTCCAAGACGATAAATATTTTACATAACATAATTCAATACAAGCTATAGTTTATAATATTTCTCCTAGTCAAACACTTTTAATAACATATGTAAAGGAACTGGATCAGTTAACCAGAAGGAACCGTCAACTTACAGTTAAGATCAATGTCAGCGGACCATAGTATATTACGACAAGGAAAAACGTAATCATGATAATGCTAAAAATGCCTCTCACTATCCAATTTCTCCATTTGTCCGGCATTCCCATCAAGAAGGAATCCAGGAGACCGGGAGCTTTATTTGTACCACTAGGAATAGTGGAAGACAGATCAACAGAGTCTTTTTTGTGTCCTGGAATCTTATCATCTTCACTGTCGATCTGCAAAGATAAATTACATAGGTTATTAAAGATTGTGCGTTTCTATCTTTATAAATATTATAAAAGACATGAATGCATAACTTGATAATGAAAGACATGTTAAACATTGGTCTGTTATAAGTAAATACATTTTTCCGTCGATATAAAGTGACACATTTATGGAGTTCTAAAACTACCTTAAAAGTATTCGTACATCCATCTCGCCCATTTAATACTAACGAATACCATTATCAACTATTGGAAATCAAACACCAAACTAAAATAATAAAGTTCGAGAGAATCACAGAGACAACTGTAATTTTATTATTGAAGTTTACCGTGTCCATTAGTAAGTATAACTAACAATTATATTAAAATATAGTTATATATACAGTGTATCTCAGGGGACGTTGGATTGCATGGGTATCTTTGTTATTGGAGATAGAATTTTGTTTAAATGGACAAAGTAGTACATGTTTATGTGCTGTTTAATAATTCATTCACAATACAGTTGAATTTAAAATGGTTACGCCGCTATCTTAAAAAAACTGAAAAGTACAATTTTCAAAATCTGGTCGTAACTTCTTTCCTTTTGATCCTAATGAAAAACCGTTTTTACATTGTATAGGCACTTTTTTGTGTACTATCGATTGAGCTAAGTTAAATATTTTTTTGTCAATAGATTCATTGAAAATAAATCAAATTTAATTTTTTCTTATGGCGGTTATATCCAAGTTTTACACATTTGTAATTGGCGCTGTTTTTCTGAATAATTTGATATATAACATGTTAATTTCAAGCAATCACAAATGTTAGAAATACTTTTTTTTTTGGAACGGAATTTTGCAGTGCGAAGAAAATTATAGGGTGCCGTGGAATAGAAACAATGTTGTTTAAGTATAATTTGTTTTATTCCTAAACTCAAAATCAATGAAATAAAGTTTGATCACCAAAAAAAGAAAAGAACATTATTAAATATTAATTGAGCAGATGCTCAAAAAAGCCACCATTTTGCTGTATACATTTTTCCCAACGAACGGCTACATCTCTTGTAACCTTCCTTAGAGTTCTGCGATTATTAAATGCTTCTATTATCGCATGTTGCACTTCTTCAACACTATTATAGTTTTGCACTTGGTACACTTTATTTTTGATAAACCCCCATAGGAAGAAATCACATGGAGTAATATCCGGGGATCTTGGCGGCCATGATATATCACAGTTTGTTGCTGTGACTCTATTCTGATGTACCAAATTTAAATAAGTTATGTCATTACACCCGTTGTGCGCAGGTGCTTCGTCTTGTCGGAACCAAATATTATTTAATAAACCTAAGGGAATATCGTCCAGCTTCGCTTCCACCTCTTCAATAAGTAGTTGGAGATATCTCTCTGCAGCGAGAATGCCATTGTAGATAATCGATCCAACTAGCAGGTTATCTATTATGCCGCACCACACATTAAAACCAAATCTAACTTGGTTATTTCGCTGTACAACAATATGTGAATTTTCCAGGGACCAATAATGATTGTTTTTGCGATTAAAAATGCCAATATTAGAAAAATTTGTTTCATCAGACCATAAAATCTTTTTATAAAATTCAGGATTCTCATGAATTTTATTTAAATACCATTGACAAATCGCGTTGCCTGGAAAAAGCGTTTGGTGAACTTTGTATTTGTAAGGATGATACTTATTCTTCTTTAAAATACGTGAAACTGTAGATCTGGAAATACCAGTTTCAATCTCAACTTCTTTTGTCGAAATCTCATCGTTCCTTTCAACAAACGCAAGAACCATTTCTCCATCAAAGCTATTTTTTCGCTGTCTTTGTTCACTTCGAATTTTCTTCTTTGAAAAGGCCCCATAATCCATTAAATTTTTATCAAGATTTCTGAATGTTTTTGAATTTGGTTGCCGTTTTTCGGAGAAGTCATTCTGATATTCATTTTGAGCCCGTGCAATATTTCTATTACAACGAATGTACGTGACGAAAATGTCATATTTTTCTCTAGTAGAAAATTCTCGTGCCATTTTATCTAAAAATAAAATATAAATCTTAGTATTACTAAAAGTTAATTTGACTTGACATAAAACAAGATTCTTGCTTGTTTCGTAAAATCAAATCTATTCCACAGCATCCTATAATTTTCTTTGCACTGCAAAATTCCGTAAAAAAAAAGTGTTTCTAACATTTGTGATTGCTCGAAATTAACATGTTATACATCAAATTATTCAGAAAAACAGCGCCAATTGCAAATATGTAAAATTTGGATATAACCGTCATAAGAAAAAATTAAGTTTGATTTATTTTCAATGAATTTATTGGCAAAAAAATATTTAACTTAGCTCAATCGATTGTACACAAAAAAGTACCTTTCATTACGATCAAAAACAAAGAAGTTACGACCAGATTTTGAAAATTGTACTTTTCAGTTTTTTTAAGATGGCGGCGTGACCATTTTAAATTCAACTGTATTGTGAATGATTTATTAAACAGCACATAAATATGTACTACTTTGTCCATTTAAACAAAATTCTATCTCCAATAATAACAAAGATACCCATGCAATCCAACATCTCCTGAGACACTGTATATATATAGAGTAAAAAAAAGCACGCAGTATATGTGAAAAGGCATGTTTAATAGAAATGGAGAATATAAAAGATAAAGTAAATAACACTAAAGTATCGGAACACTCTGCACCACACAAGTTATTAATTAATTAGTCCGGAACAGCTGTTTCAAGGATTCATGGACCCTCATTATCAACCATATGACCGTATTGCAAAGCACATTCTATGTTAAGAAGTACTCTCAATATCAAGGAAAATATTGACATTACACAATATTTGAAATTACGTGCATACCTGAAACGCACCTCAGATATAAAGCAAAAAAGTCGTCAACGTTTACTTCTGAACAAATTAAACGTTTTATTGAGGAAGCTCCAGACGAAAAGTATTTGTTCTCAAAGGTAATTCATCCACATAAACACGATACCATTATCATTATCTATTTGTAGGTTGCACTGATTATTGCTGTTTCCGGTGCATGTCGCAAAAAGGAATTAAAAGATATGCAAATACATCATGTGAAAGACATGGAAAACGAACTACATCAAAATCCCTCACGGTAAAAATAAAACAGAAAGATCTTTTATTGTTTCTGCAAAAATTATTGCAAAATTTGTAAATTTGGAACATCCAGAGCAATACACAGGTCATTGCTTCAGGCGTTCTTCGGCGACAATTTTGGTTGATGGAGGAGGCGACTTAATGGCATTAAAGCGCCATGGCAGATGGAAAAGCCAGGACGTGGCTGAAGGCTATATGGACAATTCGATGGCAGCTAAGAGAAATACGTCAAATATTCTGTTCAACAGCATTGACATTGACAATAACAGTGATACACCAAGTGTGGCATATTCTCAGTTTAATCGTAAGATAGAAATGGGACCATCAACTTCAAAGTGCGTGGCACCAGCTCTTACTAACTGTAAAAATGTTAGTATAAACATCAATAATTATTATAGCTCTAAGAGAGAATAAAAACATTTTGTTGAGGTTTATTTTATAATTTGCTGCAATCGTAGAAAAAGTATAGTACACAAGTCGAGGGCAAGGCGACTTACGTGCACTCGCCAATTATCGCATTCGGCTGCCGCCTCGTGCTTACAATTTTTTCGCTCGTGCGTAATAGGCTTCTTACCCTACATGTTACGTAATATACTATTTGAATAGTCATAATTCTGTCTTGGAGTGTGGTTGATACCGTAGTTTTGAGCAGCCATTCGCGTATCTTAAGTCTTCTTAAAAAAAACACCATCTTAAATTGGATTTTATCATCAGTTGTCAATGTGCCTAATTAAACCGAATAACTTTCACATAAAACACTTTTTATGTTTTATAACTATATTTTTGTTTTTTCCCAATAATTTCTGACCTGTTTGGAATTTAAACATTTTCTGAACGAGTCTCAGCTGGTAATAAAGCTTCTCAATTTTTCCAATTTAAATAAATCTTTATATTTGATAAAAAATACCCATGGTAACGTACTCAATCCAGGATATACTGTATCCATTCACGAATATGAACTTTTGGTTCGAATTGGAAATTTGAGTTTGTGGATTTTTTAGAAGGGGTCTGAATAGAAATCGTTCTACAATAATGCATGGAAGCTAAGAATGCAATAAAAATATGAGATTATACTTCAAGTATAATCGGAAGTTGTTCTGGGTAAAAAATATGTTTTTTACATATTGCCACAAATTTTCTGAACTATATAGGCCCGTAACTGGGAAAACCTTTAATGAACGGATTGCATGGAAAATCTTGCATAGTTACTTTATTGGCGATACTCTGCATTACATACCTTCTTGTAATACAATCTATCGCATAAATACGAAAAACAAGTTCACTACGTAGTTGTATTAAATTGGTCAAAACCAATTATAATTAGTCAGTGGTACACAATGCAAATCTCTGTGATTAGACTGATTACGATAACTTGATAACGTCGCAGTAGTTACTACATAGAATATTTGACCTAATTGATTAAAATAATTAATGATCGTAAGATCAACGCAAAGTATTTACACTATTTACATAAATTGTTGTTTTATGTCACTAACGCAATACCCTCGATCTCCTCTATCATTTCTATTTTTGTAATTATTTATTTTTAACAATTAAAATAATAATGAACTTATAATTTGTAAACAGGATAAAATACCAAAACATTATTAAAGCATACTTTAGATTTATTATCACAGATTATTACATGAATCATGAATATCTTAATAGTTTTGTGTGCAGGGCAATCACAGCTTAGTTAAAAATTTATTTATTTAGTAGAAAAAATCAAGTCATCATTAACCTGGGCAACAGCCAGAGGCGTGGCGAGCGCATAAAAGTTTACACATAAAATAGATGGTAAGAAATAAATTGTAAAACGTGCTGAAACACTTACCGTTTTAAAAGATTTCCGTAAAATCACAAACTGGGTAACATCTGTTAAATATTTAAATAATTAGATATGTTTCCACTGCTGTTTCAGTCAAGTGAGTACGACGTGCGGAATAAATGTTTTTTAATGCCGAAAACGACCGTTCGAGATCTAGCGATGTTATATTTGCATATTTAAAATAATCTTTGAAACAACTTAATGCATCTTCACACGCACCTTTACAAATTTGTCTTAATATAAGAAAATCGGAGTCTTTCTCTAAAACATTTTTAAATTTTCGTACCACACACCAATTTGTTTCACCTTCTACAACGCATAACTGTGCGTGAATATCATTCACAATTTGAACAGAATCCGCTAGCGACATTGAAACATTTTGTAATTTTTCTATTCCCTCCGCTAGTCCGAAGTAATTGTTGTGAATAGTTTGTAAATCTCTTTTAACCTGACTATCTTGAAATATTTCCTGGCTTTTCTTGATTGCTGCAGCTTCTTTACTTGATCAAAATATTTGTTGTAGTAAAACGCAGCCTGCAATCATGTTCTGCGACGTGTAACAATCGACTGTGGTGGTTCAGGTAAATCAGGACGCAGTTTGTGAAATAGTCGGGTACGTTTCGGGGACTTTAGAAACACTGCCATTTACTAGTGGAAAACATGTAGGAATCGTTTGTGCCGCAAGATTTACAGTATGAATTTTACACGTTACATGTAAGAAGTTACCACTGTGTTCTTTAAGAGATCGGCCCAAAGAACGCATGTTTGCGGCACCATCACTCATAAACACCTCCTTTAAAATCTCATCGGCAGTACAATTTATAACTCTTTTGGAAGCAAGTAATAAGGAGGATGGCGGTCGATGTGGTTCCATTGTACGTACCATTACATTAACCACAGAATGTTTTCGACGATCTGTTGTTTCGTCCACACACAACCACAGTTTTTTATTTTTCAGTTCCGTTTTCATTCTTTTTTCTATATGTTCACGAGTAAATGGCACTACATTTCGTATCGATGTCCGACTAGATAATTTACAGTCCGCATATTTATTCCAGAAGGAGACAAATGCTTCTTTGCCTAGTAAACGAAACGATATTTTACATAAAATAAGAGTAACACATAAATCAAATGTAAATTGTTCTTGGTCTCAATGGTACAATTACGAAATAAGTTACGACAGCCTACATATACACAGAACTACTCGCATACAGCATCGACTTAGTACTGACGCTGTGAACGCGTGAAATAAATAATCGCTGACTCCGCACCACATATCTACTACACTGACTGTTACCTCTGTTTGCCCAGATTAATCATCACTCTATTTGATTGGCTCTAACTGCTCTGAGTGGTTTGAAATTGGCTCAGCGAACAAAGTTAATATAATTTTCTGCTAGAAAAGTGTTCTATTACTTCATAAATAAATTTATTAACTTGTTAGATTGCCAATCTTATCTTGCATACATAGAACATTCATCAGTCATTTGCCGCGCTGGATTTTCCAGAACCTGTTTACTGTTTTGACAAGAAAGTTGCACATGCGCGGTTCTCGTTGCTACTCACGTTGCTAGGTAGGAAAGTAGTAGCTACTTACGGGCCATGGATGTCCAATTTTTTAAAATTCATACGGAATGTGAAATTACAATTTTTGTAAGTTCCAGAAGTCTTAGGGAGTATTTTCATTGGTTTCTTGCTCCATTAGTGGAATTGGAATGGAAATTGCCGTCTCCATAACAGTAATACCTGCACCTGTTTCTTGAATTACATTCGTCTTTGATAGCATATGTACAGAATATTGCTAAGACTCTGTGATGTATCCTTCTGTTACAGAAGGTAACTTCGAATCCTCATGTCGCTTTAAATCCAAAAATGTCCATTCCTGATGCATCTGCCAATAATGTAGATGTCATTCGCAAGACCTGTGAATTACTTTACGTTTGGAAGTTGCAGAATTTCCGCTATTTCATGCGGAATGTGGAGATTGTGTGTTTTCGCACAACTACATACCGATAAAAAAGCGTTTTTCTTGTGCATTTCTAGCTTGAAGTTATACATAATGGTTAACCAGTGTTGCCCAATCTTCTTGATCTTCCCTATCTGTTATTACACATTTTCTTGGTATGTTGTTTTTTGTCGAAGGAATTCGAACCACTATGACTCTATCCTTATGTTCTATATCCTCACCTTTTACATTATAAAGCTCTTCGGATCGGTGTATCCCATCCGTCCCGAAAATCGCTACTTGTTTCATCAAATAGATTTCATTAGGAGCTTTCAACAAAAATGTTTTGATTTCGTCTTTTGTAAAAACCTGGGATTTTCTGGGTTGATATCCATCGGTTTTTCTTTTCAATACATTCGACTTTTCCAAAAAAGTACACCAGCAACATGTTTTCACTTATTTCAGTTGTTTCCTCACACTCCAACACTTTTCGTTTCGCACCATTTCGTAAATTTTCGAAAGTCTGGTTATCCCTCTCCTTTGACTTATTCGGCAACAACGAAACATATGCGGTACCTATTCGCAGTCTCTTGAACTGCACTCTTTTTTAATAAAAATAACGCGTTTTAACAAAATTATACGTACAAATCTGTCGTCATTGATCATTTTTGTGACACATTGGGTGGTTAGGGTTACCAAGGTTAACACAATCAATCATCTTGCAATTTTCAACCCACGGTTTTAGTTTCAACAGTTTATTCTATTAATAGCTTTGTGAAACTAGAAATCGCAAACTAGTCAGAACCAATCATATACTGTGAAATCAGTCAGAAAACAGTTTCGATTTTTTAGCCAAATCGCCGAATCGCGTCCGACTAGTTTGTGATTTCTGTTGGAACAAGCCTATTATTAACGAAACGAGAAGGAAAGCTTTTCTACAATACACAACATTCTAAAGGCTTTAAAAATTGCAGCATACCTCTAATTATTTTGAACACAAACATCATATTATTGATAAAAAAAACAAGTTATAAGCTTTTTAAATGAGTTAACTCGATGAAAGCTTGACCAGAAGTGCTGAATTTAATTAGCGTCCCTTTTCTCCTTTATTTCAATCGCGATGGTGATTGTTTTTATCCACAGCAAATTTTGATGATTTCTATCCAAATATAATTTAACGAGGAATTTTGATAAATAGTTATTTTTAGAAGTAGTATGAGAGAATGAATGGATTGACTCGACTAGACATCTGAAATTATGCTATTCGGTGACACAGAATCGCACCGACAACTGTCCAATACTAAATTTCACTGACGTTCTATCTACTAACTTTATGATAGATATTTAATTTATGAAATTATACTCGAAATAACTTTGAATTTACACTGTTGTTTGTTGTAGAAACGCTTTTCATTGATGTTCAAGATTTTCAAAGTGGAGAAATTATACAGAAGAGGAGTTTTGTCCACGTTACGCCACGTTTGTCGTTGGCTAGACTTAGATAAATTATTTAGTACCCCCACTCCGAAGATCGGAGGCTAGGAAAGGAATGAAGGCTTCCGAAAAATAACTAATATCCGCCAGAGGAAATTTCATATCTATCGAGTGGCCATACTGAACACACTATACGTGCTCGATTGGCAGCTGCGTTTGGCGATATAAATATTTAACAGAATATTATATTTATGCATACTTACTTTCTTTCTTTCATATCAGTTTGTTTAAGCGTGCGTTTATAGTGAAACTGCGATACTCGACAAGAGCAGCGGGTTAGCGGGCCAATGGGTGAGTGTTGCACCTTTCCGAAACGCCTACCCGTTTTGCTTACTCATTGTTCTTATCGAGGACCGCAACTTCACTATAAACGCACCCTTAGAAACGCGAAGTGAGTGGAGGAGAGCGTTTAAAAATTATGCTTTTAATTGGGCAAGTTTTGTCACAAGTGCAAATTCCAAAACGGATGAAATGTTCTCGTTGTGTTGCGCAAATTATTATGAAACGTGCAACAGAGGTAGGTGAAAAATTATGAACGAGGAGAGGTTGGAAAAGAAAAACGACTTAGAGAAGATTGCTGTTTAGGGCGTTTGGTTCTGGGCGATCGTCACAAAATTGCGATGGAGTTGGCAAATGACGACACGCACAATATGATCATATCGTCTTATCAATTTCGGTATTAAAGCCATGGTTGTCTGAAGCAAACAAAAAGAAACGTTTTCAGAGGGCCAAACAACATCAGCATTGGACATATTTTTTGCGTTGACGTATAATTTACTGACAAGAATGTTGTCATTGTTATATTATTGGGAGAAACGTCGTCTTACGGAATACACCTCGCACTTCTACTCTACGCATCGATTACTATGATCATTAACCGACCCTATTAGAATTTAGCCTAATCCAGAGGTGTTGTTTTATTCCCTTCTCCGAAAAGAAGGCATACTCCGATTTTTATCTGTAATTAAAAACTAACCGTCCCAGCCGGGATATGAATCCGCGCCGTTCAGATTGAAAAGCAAGTACGCTAACCGTTCGACCAACTAGACGGCTATAAAAGAATGCACTACTGCGAGTAAATTATCACGTTATAGTAATGTTCGCCATATTTTAAAGCAGCCATTCGAGACTCCTGAAGCTGTGTACGTACGTCGAAAAGTTAACTAAGCCTACCACCCTCACTGCATTGTGTTTACCGTTAAACATGGGGAAAGTAGCATTATGCTATGGAGACGTATGGCATCAATATGAATAGGTTTACCATACATTTACAGAGGACGAATCAATTCTGAAACATACATCAGTATGCTGACGGCAACTTTAAGACCTTCAATTGAGAATTTTTTTTCAAACAATGATCAGGAAGCTATTCTGTTTCAACAGGACAATGCTTCATGCCACATGGCAAGAAAAATGGGATCCAGGTTTTGGGGTGGCCTGCGCAGAGCCCGGCCCCCAATCCACTAAAACATCTGTGGGCAATATTAAAGAAAAAGGTACAGCGTCGCAAATGAAAACAGGAATTGGAAAGAGTTGTTATAGAAGAATGAAACCAATTACCTGTTATAAAACACAAAGGAGGACCAACAAAATATTAAATACATGTGTTATTATAAATAAGATTTTTATTTTCAATATTTGTTTCATTTTTATCCGCCTAACTTTCAGGAAACTAAATCATTATATGGATGCCGAATAATTTTGTCAGAGGGTGTACACATGGTTTTTAAAATCTTATTTGGTAGTACACTAAGTTTATATAACAAACTAAAATCATCGACACCCCCTCCTATAATACCATGCAATAATTTCTACACTGCACGTCACGCAATTTGGATGCAACATGCACAGTACTCATACAGCTTCTATAATAAAACAATTATGATCACGTGTGTTCCATGAATAGGTTAGAGGTGGGCATTAGTAACGCCGATAAGTAATATTACGTATATGAAAATGTAACAATCGTATCATAACGTCAAGCCCAAACAATCCATTCATAATCTGATTCCTCAATTGTTAAGGAATTGAACTTTATTCTAGCTATTCCTACAAATTTAATTTCGTGATTTATAGAGTGTATCATGGTAGGTGCGTATGTATATTGATTTACAAATGATTATGAGATAAACGAAGTCTGGAGTCTGGAGATACAACTGCATAAAGAAATTATTGAGACAACAAAATTTACTAAACATTTTTTTGGATATTAACACCAATACAATTTTAATAGATTATTTATTAACTCTAAAAGAATCCATATATTTCCTACGATTAAGACCAGTTGTTTGTAACACACAGTGTTAGTGCTAAATAGGAACAAAATGATTTTTACATATCCACTGTAACATAAGTTCCTGAATACCTTTGGATCCACATACATTGGTTAAAAAAATTCACTCTGTACACTTGAAATTGGTTTAATCGAAACAATTTAATTATGGTATACTCTTGGTTTCCGGGTTGGAATCGCGTCGTTGTCGTAGCTTATGCCGATGACAACGATGCGGTTCCAACCCAGAAACCAAGATAATAGTGTTATTGACGACCGCGGAAGCCTACGTACCAAATTTAGTGATGGTGTTTCGACCCACATCAATTGTACAAGATACTCAAATGAAAGATATCCTTAAAAAAATAAATACAACGAAATAGTTTTAATGCAAAATTTAGAAAATACACAAAAATAGTAATGCTTTTTTGGGAAAAATATTTTGTCTCTTTTAAAACTCGAGATATTTGCTTAAAAAATGTTAATTTCTTTAAACCTAAACAGGAAACGACGTCAAAGTAATTCAAATTATATGAATTTCGAGTTTACTAAGGCGCTCTCCTTTTATAAAATAACGAAGTGATTATAAACTGAAATGATTTGCAAGTGATTAGAAAGTGAACCAGTTCAACTGAAATTGAAATGATTAGATTACATATATTTATGTATATTATTTTACGTAACCATAACGTAACTAATCATCAAAATAAATAATGACGATGTGAACCTGTTTAGTATCTTAGCAATTGCACCAAAACGAATATTTGTAAATGTATATTGTAAATGATGATTTTGAATCATTAAATGTTAATAAGATAAAAGGAGGACGCCACTGATGTTTTTTACTTTCCATGTTCTATCAGTTGTACCGTCAAGTTCTCTCAGTTTCTCAATCAGCATTAATACAAAAAATTAATGTTTGTTCCGTTTTTGATTATCATTGTCGTTATACTGATAATTATTTTTCGTGAAGATGAACGAATTACAATTCTGATGATGAGAGGATATTGCAACCAAGTAATATCTTATCTTATTCAATGATACTTTCTCTAATCGTGCGCCTATTTAAAGATCTACGGTTTGTGGAAAAGTACAGCGATTTGAGCAAATAAGGACCGTTAAGGATCGTTCACGAGCTGGTTATCCAAAATCTTTTCTCACATGAGGAAAATTCTGCGAGGGGTATTTTTAAAATAAGGTTCGTTCTTTAATAAGAAGAAAAATACTGTAAATATCATTAAAATATATTTTTTTCCATATCTATTATACTAATAGGTTCACAACTGAATTTTTACACATACAAATACGATTCATTTTGACATAAAATTTCATTAAGTGGATTTAGAAAACATGTTTTCATTTTGGTATTTGCATTTAAGAGTTTATGTATTTATTATGCGCTTACTGTCACTTAAACATTTAATATATTGGATATTTTGAAATGCAAAAATTTAATCTAGTTATTTTATAATGAGAGGTTCTATTTAGTTTTGGAATTCATAATTTTTCCCTTTAGATTAAGAACGTTTTCTTTGTTTCGTATATGACAATATTACATCAAAGTGTTTATTTGGAAATAATCAACTATTAAAGTCAATCAATAGGATAAAAATCAAATAAGATGTATTTCGTATTTCCATAAATCTGTGTCGAGCAGATATCTTGAGCACGTATGCTAGGCATTGACTTGCGACTGTGTGGGATTGTCTAGGGACACTGAGGAGTGGAGAGGGCGTTCTTAGCAACATTATTCGCTATATATGTGGGACCAGCGCTTATAAATGAATCTTTACCTACCCTAGTATATCAAGGATATAATACTTTGATCAACAAACGAATAAATACATTCAATATTACAAAGTTATATTCCTTAAGTTGGAATAATTTATATTCATAATACACTATTATTCAATGCATATGTGAATAACTACGTATGTTACCTATAAACAGGAAGCACTAGGAATGCATATTTTCATCATTTACATTATTAACTGATTCCTATTGTTTAAAATGTACTCATCAAAATAATGGAAAACAGTAAATGAAATGAAGTACTGTAATTTATTGCATTTAAAACATTATATCTCCATTATTTCGAAATGAAATGCGTTGTTTCGTAAAATAAAAAATATTGATGAATAAACGGTATCATTTATGAACTTATAAATGCTATGCGGTACAAGATTGACCAGAATAGTGATTGATATCTATCAAATAGAGGGCTCGGTAGTCCAGTGGTAAGAGAGTCTGCGCCTGACTGGGCAGAGTTAAGCGTTGTGCGTTGGAGTCCTACTAGGAACAAAATTTTCTTAGTAGGTCCGGTACAATCCCGAGTAACCACTGTTGGGGAACAATTAACTGCGCTCCACTATTTACGGCGAGGGGATGATAGCAACAAAGCCATGAAACACTTTACACGCTAAATGCCCCTGAGATTATAGCAAACTTTAATGCTTATACGCCCCGCCCCGTTGGGTCGTCACCACACGTAAAAAATATACTGCTAATTATTAAGGCCGCTTTCAGACTATCAACATTGTTGTGTAACAATATTCAATAATGCTAGCAAGGACTGTAGGGTAGTATGGCAAACACTAAAGTACCGGCACACTCCGCACTACGAACTTTATTTGATTAATTCGGAACAACTGTTTCTGGAACTCGCGGATTCTCATTGTCAACCATACGAGCGAAGGATGCGAGAAAACGATTTTAATTCTAACATGTTTTGTTCTATCCCTACTATAAAATATATTTACAGGTATCTACTTTTACCGCCTATATACCCTAAAACATACTAAACATACGAAACTAAAAGAAAAAGTTCTTGGCTGTAGCACAAAACGTAAACATGCGTCCATTTTACACTAATAAATCCATCAAAGCTGAGTGGCTAAGCGGACCTTTTTTCCTGTTTAACAGATTTACATTCTTTTTAATTCAAATGGTTTCATAAGCATCTAATTCTCGCGGCGTTACGTTCTTAATTAATTTGAACTTTTATAATTTAATATTATGCCCGGTTTCGTTTGTGTGGATTCGATTCATCCATAACGATAATTCATGACAAGAATATTATACGTTACCATGAAATTGTGCCAATGGAATGATAGCTTTTAAAAAGACGTTTCCATACTTTTCACTTCAGATCCGTACATATAAAGTTTAAGCACCGCTTCGGGGAGGAAGGCAAAGGAACTTGACGAGGAAGTTATATAAGAAGTTAATATTTCTTTTCTGTGTTTGTTTAGTTTTTCCTAGTAAATAGACAAGCACACGAATGAGAATTTCATAGGTTTATTATGTCACTATGTGCAGTGAACCTTCTTACATACATACATCAAATTAAAAAAAATAATGTCAATAGATAAAATTTATGGATTTTTGAAACAGTATTGGTCAACCGGCCTCATAGTGTCAAAGCACGGATGCTCGGAGAAGAACTACAGAACGTGAAGATGATTTACTATATATGACCTTATGGTTTGATTTACTAGCCTGCTGTAAGCAAACTGATTTCTATAAAATCGTTTCATTTGGCCTGATGTATTATCAACCGCGTTTCGTGTTGCCTCCAACAATTGAACATCGTCTTCAACGTTTGCATTAATCGATGTCACTGGGACCAAAAATGGGATTCTATTGTTTTTAATGGAGATTTTGAGGGGGTCACATAACGCACAGCAAAGAGTCAAACAGCATGAAAGTGTGCGAATAGATTTACGGCACTTTGTTACATGCAACATTGCTCGCACTGTATAGGGCTTACGGTGAGGTACCTGTTACTTTTGAAAAATGTTTACCAACAAGCAGTATATTTCCTTGTTGCAGTGTTTATCTTTGAACATATATGTTCTGAGTTTGTAATTATCTATAATAAACTTATATAATGATTTATATCATAATCGTTCATGCAATCTAAACCTTTAACAGGAAGGGTAAAATTATTTTTAAATATTTAATTTTTTTTATTTGCGTAGTTTCATATCAGGGTCGTCAAGGAAAATGTTTAAAGTGTGTATATATGTATACACACTGCAATCCATGTTCTTCTAGATATCGATTGATACAATTTGCATATCCCAGTGGAACCTCCTATATGGCACGTACATTACCGTTCATGGAAGTTCGGGCAAGCAGAAAAATGTACGGAAGTCAAAGAAAATAAGAGAAATATTAAATGGCCATGTATTTAATACTTACTTACATGATTTTACATATTTTCAAACACAAATTTATTAAAAAGAAAAAGTTAATGTAATACAAATAATTTAAATCCGATTTTCATCGAAAAATCCACCTTTTGCCTTTAGGACTGCTGCTACTATTCTCGGCATCCGATTCACTAATTTTGCTAATGTTTCATTGGGCAAGCTTGTCCATACCTCCTGGAAAATGGTCCACAAATGTTCCTTCGATTTTGGACACTTTTTCCTAACACATCGGTCTAATCCTTCCCATAACTCTATCGCGTTCAGATCGGGGGACTGTGGCGGTCATTCCATAATTTTTAGGGTTCTTTCATTTACTTCTCGCTGCAGGTAATCTGTGCACAATTTAGATTTATGTTTGGGGTCATTGTCCTGCATAAATTCAAATCCACGACAATTAATCGGACTCCTGACGGTATGGCATTTTCCTCCAGGATTTTCCGATATTCTTCTTTTTTCATTATGCCCTCAATTTTGAGCAAGTCCCCTGTTCTGATTAAGGAAAAACAACCCCAAACCATTACAGATCCGCCTCCATGCTTCACCGTAGGAACTATACACTTCCGTAACATTCTTTCCTCTCTTGATCTGCGTACGAAAACTCTCCGTCTATTTCCAAAAACCTCAAACTTGGATTCGTCAGTCCACAAAACGTTTTTAAAATCGTCCGCTGTCCAATCTCTATGAGCATGTGCCCATTTCAGTCGTTTCAGCCTATTTCCTCTTCGGAGTAACGGTTTTCGACAAGCCATTCGCCCATGCAACCCAGCCTCTTTCAGCCGACGTTTCACAGTACTCACAGAAACTTTGGAATCTCGCTCATTATTGAATTCTGCAGCAATTTCTGATGCTGTTAGTCTTCTATTGCGCTTACTAATTATTTTTATTCGTAAATCTTCCGCAGGAGCCGTTTTTCTTGACGGTCCTTGCCGATTACGATCTTGCACGTCACCGGTTGCCTTAAATCGAACTATAGTATCATGTACTGTAGATTTTTTATTTTTAATTTATCCACAATCCGTCTTTCTGCGTACCCTTCTTGATGCAAGGTAATAATAGCAGATCGTTTTGAAACAGCTAGAGGCTTTCCACGGGGCATTTTAAGCAGTCAAACCGAAATTATTTTATTTTTCACTTGCACAATCACAGATACTTTCACAATAACAATCTCTTCAGAACTACTGCGTTTACAAATGTTATAATACTTTATAAAGGGTATACGAATATTTCCAGGTAACACGAGTGAATCAGCTAACCCTCCTAGGGATTATTATAAAGCTTTATTGTCACTGTAATTATTGGGGATTTCCAACATAATTATAATTTTATGGTAACGGGCTTATAATATACAAATACTACCTGGAAATTGGTAAAAGGCTTCCAGAAAAGGTTAGTTTTAATAATTCCTCACAGAAATGTATATTATATAATTTTAAAATTTTTTCCTAAACAGTTAATATAATTTGTCAGCTTGCCCGAACTTCCATGAACGGTACTGTATATGCACAAAAACGTGCAGTGTATGTATACACTGTACCTAAGAATTTACAAAAAAAACATTCTCAGTACTTTTAATACATTTCTTTATCATTATATTAGTGTTTTACACTGCATCTTATCTTCAAACGAATTTTACGCCACATGATTTAACATTTGGAGAATACAAATACAAAAAATGTGAAATGGTGTGTCGTACCCATAATTTTGAAGTAATGGATAATTAAATGTTTCACAATCAAGATAAATAGTCACACGCAAACGCAACTGTAATTGCCATGTAAAAGTACCGTTCATAAAAAAACTTGCGAGTTGTTTCCCTATCTAACAAATGCACAATCTGTTTTAGGTTGAAAATATCTTTTTTATGTATGTATAAAAGAATAAGATTTTTTCATAAACATATCTATTTAGCTAAATTGCGTTATTTTTTTAGTAAGTTCTCATTGTGTTTATACTGCTGAAAAAAGGTAGTGTGCGAAACTTTAAATAAATCTATTCGTTTTATGCTGAATTCTAATCAGCATTTATCTATGTAGTTATTTTCGCTGTTTATTATTTATACGTGCTTGTTAACTTGCTAGATTATACATGTAGGAAAATGATGGTTATTTCGAGTAGATGCTGAAATTGTAGAAAATACATAACGTTTACGCATACATACAGTTATGTTCGTATGTATTAGGCATCCCTAAAAATTTTAAAGATTTGCATAAAAAAATTGAAACAAAATTATTTGCATATATATATATATATATATATATATATCTACTTTATTATAAATAAAAATGTACATTATTAATATTTGGTCGGTCCCCCATGGACTTTAATAACAGCTTTAATCCGCCGTGGCATACTTGACACTAAATTAAAGCAGGTATCGGCGGAAATTAAGTTCCATTCTTGAATAATTTTTTTCCCGAAGAACCCATTTAGAGTCACAATGGTGTGCAGAAACTTTCCTTTTTAAAATGTGCCATAGGTGTTCTATAGGAGACAAATCGGGTGACTGGGCCGGCCAGTCTAATAAGCGCACGCTATTTCCATGAAACCATCGCATACTCTCTCTTGACCGATGGCAGGGAACATTATCTTGCTGGAAGAAATATTCTGGAGTCTCTTCCTCAAAAAGTTTTAGCACTGATGGCTCTAAAACTTCCTGCAGCCTCGCTGTATATCGGTTGCTATTCATGCGACCTTCGCACAAATGCATTTCGCCGACTCCAGAAGCTGTCATACATCCCGAAACCATGATGCTGCCGCCGCCAAATTTGACCGTGGGTAGTATACATTGTTCCTGAAAGGCTTCACCCACCCTTCGTCTTACGTACTGTCGCCCAGATCGCCCCTTAATCTAGAAAAAATATCACAAAAAGACTAAATAATTTATTCTAAAAAATAAATTAATAATCAATAAATAAATAAAAACTTATTAGTTGATTGGATGCACTAAGTGATAAAGCTCACCTCAATATTTGATTCCTCGGACCAAAGCACTTTTGATCAATCCTCGATGGTCCAATCTTTAAATTTTTTAGCCCATAGTAAGCGCTTTTTTTGTGTTCCTCGCTTAAGTACGGTTTTTTTCGAGCTAATGGACACATTATGTCGAACCCACAATTCACTAGAAATTTCTCTAGAAGATTTTCGTCGATTTTGTAACGCGATTCTTTGTATGAGTCGATCTGTTCGATGTGTGGTACCCAGTTTTCTTCCTGTTTTTGGTTTATTTTCGTAACTGCCAGTTTCTCTAAACCGCTTTAACGTGCTTTACACGGCAGGGCGCGAACATTTATTTTTTTTTTGTAGTCGCAGTTTGTGAAAAGCTTTCCGTATTAAGTAAAATTATTTGACTCCTTTCTGCGATACTTAATTCGCGTGTTTTCGGCATAATTTAACAATATTGTTTATAAAAACACTGTATAAAATATTTAACACTCAAACAACACGCATTCGAATAGTTATAAATACTTCGTCGGTTTGTGGTTTGAACAATACTAAATACGCCGGAACAAATAATTGCATTATAATCCTAAAATTGGCGACTATAAAACAGTTTTAAATACATTTATGCGTTGCTTTTGCAAGATATTTTATGACCGCCTATCTGGAATTTTTAGGGTACTTGAAATACAGAATTTTACCGGCGGTGCCTAATACATACGAACATAAGTGTATGTTTGAATGAATATCGTCAGGGAAACAAAATTTTATAGTATTTCTTTGCAGCACTCTATGTTTTTACAAGAAAAACTTATCTGCATAGTTTCACATTTAGTTTATTTAAGAATAAGGATGAATCAAGTTGATGTAAAAAAATTTTTAGATATTCTGCAGAGAACTCCAAGAAATACTCGATTGAATAAACTTTGAATCACCACTCTATTGCGTAAGGCGTTTAAGATATCGGCCGTTAAAGGAACAATGGGATTTCGCAAAAATGTCACATTATCTCAAAAACTAACATAAATGGGTATTGGGGATATTGAAGATAGTTAACATGAATTGAAGAGTGCTATCCAAAAGCTTAGGCGTAATAATTGTATGTTGCAGAACTTGTCTCCAAATACCTTCTATTGAAAACTTTTTCTCGAAATTGCTCAAGAAAGGAATTATCTTCCACCCACACAGTAGGTGAACACGCTGTATAAATATAAATACTCCATGGGATTAAAATCTGCGCAGGCCAACCTATAGCCACCACTTCCGGATGCTTCCGTAAGCAGTTTTTCATTACGGCTTCGGTATTGATGGAGCTATTATAATAATTTCCTCGTCACATATACTAGTGACAGTATATGTGTGTGTTTCTAAAATATCCACAAACAGGAACGATATCTTTTGTTAGGCGATGTGTCTCGTAGAATTACCCTCACTTCAAAGTGTACTAATTTCAGCCGTTGTAGCTTTTGCTCTATATCTTTTATCAATTTTCTTTTTCTGTTTTTAATTTTGTTGTCTACAATGCCGGTGTTGAAAAGAAATGTCGTTCGTTTTGTTTAGTCTAGCACTTGGTGGCAAAAACATTTAATCTTGAAGTATTTACAGACACTAAATACCATAAATGTTATGAATAAAGTTTGCGTCTTTCACTCTTTAAATGTCTTTCATTCGAACATTTTGTTATGCGAGGTATTAAACTTTTTCATTTAGGCAATGAAATGATTTATCAAAATAAAAAAAAATCGGGAGTTATTTAAAAAAGAGATTATTATATTAAAAATTGTCGATAACGTCATTACTTGAAAACCAGGAGTGGGGGAAACTTAAAATTGACGTAATTTTTTTTTAATGAAATTGACACGTCTAAGCATTTCTTCGAAAAACAAATTGTTTCAAATTTAATTTTATCGTGCACTGTATAAGCATTTCGAGTAGGGAAGGTATATTTTCGGGACGCTTTGCATTTCGAGCAGCTACTTATAACCGCCAGCACCCTCATCGTTTATTAATAACGCTAAACAATTTTACGCAACACATTGTCTATTTTACACCCAATATCGACAGCATAATGAAATAATTGAGCCTAAATCTGCACAAATTCCAAAAACATACCTGAACCCATTCAGGTTGCGTACATTGACCAAAATTGGTACTTTAATGTTAATTAAAATATATATGTATACATCATTACGTTCCTGTATGGTGTATCTTGCCATTGATATGGCTGAAATGAAGAATACCACTCACATTTACTATTTAATGAATTGTGCTAAACATCGAAGTTCGACTTTTGTAAGGAACGTAACTGCGTTTTCTATCGTGTATAAGTTTGTTTTTACAATGGATCTTACAAAGAATATTACATTTAAAAATACGTTTATTAAGGCATTAGAAAGTATATATTTCGTTTATGTTTGACTTGCTTTGGACTGGTTTTATGAGTAAAAGCAAATGAATAATTTCGAATCTCCCAAAAATCAGTTTTTGTGATCATAGAAAAATTAGTATTAACAATTAAAAATAATTACAAATTAGTTATTAGGTGTACCATTCCAATAATCTTTAACTAGAAAAATCAAAAACCCATATTACAGGGTGAGTCACCTCCGCAGGTTCGGAAGATTGTGCCTTTTTGTATGAAAATTTTTCAAAACGGTTTTTTTCTTGTTATGTTATTGGAATGGTTTAAAACTATATTGAAACCTACAGGCTGTCATAAATTCGAAGCTACCCAAACTTGTATTTTTTTAAATAAAACATGGTGGTAAAAACAAAACAAACGATCACGATTTGAACTTGTTTAGTATCTTCGAAATTGCAATAAAACTGAATATTTGTAAATGGAACATTATTCAGCTCATTCATTACAGCGTCCAAGTGATTATATGGTAATTTTGAATCAATAAATATTCAGTTAAAATACGGCGAAGGAAGATGTATCAGCATAACTGGACATGTCAAAATATTTTAGGCGAGCTGGTACCTGTAGTATTAGTAATCTACCAAGCTTTTAGATTTTTTCAATTCATACATCTTATTAATATAAATTTCTTCGTAATTTTATAATTAAAACATCCATTCTATACTTTTAAAGCACTTTATTTTTAGGTAGATATGATCCTATTTCAGCGCGTGGTTATTTTAGTTGTGGTCAATACTAACATATTTCGCAATGTAAATACTAATTATGTTATTTATTACCTAATTTTTAAAAGATTAAAGTTATAATACTATCGCAGCCAAAGATTTTTTAAATTGGATTAGTAGATTTTATTGATTTGTCATTGTATTGTTGAAAAACGAATATCGTACCGACATGCTCGCCCTCAGAAACGAAAGGTTCCGGTAAATACTTTTTTAATTATGTTGCATGTCAAACTATGATAATCAATAATTAACCTTTCATTATCAAATATTACTTATATGCGCTTTTAAGGTAACCGGTTATCCTGTATCTATTCGTAAATAAACATAATTGAAACTTACATGATCGCTTTCTGCAGAGTCCGGCGTCTTTTCCTCTCCTTCACGACGTTTTCGTAATTCAGACATCGCGCTGGATTTTATTTGGCGCTGCAATTCTTCACTGAAAAAAGGAATTTAATTCATCTTAATGCACACACACTAACTACTATCTGTCAAAACATTGACAATTAAAAATCAATACATAAGTATAGGTTAGGAAGCAGCTACTGACGCCTATCATTGTTCTACAGAACTATTCACTTCAGGTAGGTGCCCACTAGATGTCAGGAGGGAAAGGATTTGCCACGTGCTATTTTGGTTGCATAAGATTAGAGCTAATTACAATGATATTCTGGTATTCTAATGGTAAATAGATTATCTTTCAGGGAAAAAAATCTAAAAAGAAATAAAAATTAGTGGGATCTTAGAATTTTGCAAAAATATAATTTCAATCAAAGGAAACCACAAATTATGTGCAGAAAGAGTACACATTTATTATAACCAAACTCAATTATAGTGACTCACAACTTAAATGATGCACTTACATACCTACAAATTTAACATTTGGTAAAAATAAGAAGAAAAGTCTGTTTTTAGGAAAAGTTGGGAAATTGACATACACCTTTGGATAGTCAATAAAGATTTTATTGCGAAATCAAACATTATTCATAAACAAAATATATTATATAATAAAAAAAGCAATTTTATACATAAAAATAATGTTGCAGCTAAAATATGCAGTATGTTGTGTAAATTGCAAAAGTAAAAACAAAGATTCTTAATATTTTATAGGATTTCCACGTTGTTTTAATACCATTGCTGTAACAACCATTGCTGAACCACACTCGAAGAATGCTTAGGATCATTGTCCTAGTAAAAAATATAAATTGTCTACTATTCCGAGCTTTTCGGCACTGAATATTACATTTTCTTGGTCCATATTTCCTTTTATAAAATGCAATTTTCCGACTCCATTCGCCCTTATAGAACTCCAAACCATAATACGGCCACCTCCATGTTTCATGGTAGGCCTTAGATTCTCGGGTTTGAGCTCTTGATTCGGTTGTCTCTGCACATTAACTTGACTCTCGGACCCAAAAAGATTGAATTTACTTTCGTCAGCAAATAAATGCTTTTTCCAAAAGTATACATCTTTTTCGACGAAAATTCTTTTTGGGTCCGATAGTCAGGTGGATTGTAGAATTGTGCTCAAACAAGATGCAACTGCCAATGTGCAAAGAACTTATTTGGATTATAGATTTCCTCATTTTCTTTTAAGTTAAATGCGTTCTCTAGGATACCTACTTTTCATCAACTAACATTTCTACTAACCTTTATAATAGATTCAATAGTCACCACGGAAAAAGTAGTACATCTAGTATATTTTATTTTTTTTTTGATAGGTACATTCTGAAAAAACTCAACAACAATCTAGGTATAAAGTCTAATTCTGTCTAGTAGCTAATTATACGGAGCGAACCTCCTAGAAGTATTGGATGGAGTAAACGGAAGATTTTGTTGAATCATTTTTAATCGTTTGTAGATTTGAAAAGCTATCAACATATGTTTTTAATTCTACGAACACATTTTACAGTTTGTGCTGTGACAGATTAGCTGTCATAAACAATATTTTATCAAACTTTGTATGTTTTGTTTCCCTTGCACATATGTTAACTTTTTTTAGATAATGACTAATGCCGCATTCTATAATCAATTAAGGTTTGGGTTTAATTAATTTCTGAAAGTGTAACTATAAAAAAAAAAAACTAATTAAAGCTGTGCATACTAAGAGTCTTAAAAGCTTGTCCTTGTTTGACATTCTTATATACAAGGTATGACCACATAAGCTCTGTCACTGTTTGGACAACTAGAAATTCATAAGCGGAAAGAGAGACGAAAAAAATAAACTCTTTAACCCTGGCTTAGTTTTTTACATTCAATACACATACGAATTGGTACCTACTATTTCACGGATCCAATTCGTTCTGTTAGTTGTTCACTTTTCAAAGTCACTTTTCACGGTTTCTTTTGTACCAATACCGTTGATTTTTTTGTCCCTTTTCCACGCAGTCAGTCGCTCGTATTAATAACATTCTGCGCTCTTGAACGTACTTGAATGGGTTCCGAGAAGAATAGCTAACTGGAAATGGTTCATTATGTCTGGATAATTTACAATGGATACGGTTGAGCACGAAGAGTGTTTCGGAAACCTTCAAATAGTATATACTTTTATTTTGTGTCTTTTTGATGAGTCATATTTCAATCAAATGGCGTTCGTAATTTTATTTGTTCGCTAAATACATGTATATTTATGTGTAAACGTAACCGTAGCATGATATGCCTGCTTATTGCAGACAAATCGGTTGCTAGACTTCAGCAAAACAAAACGGTCATTAGTGTAGATTTAAACAATAATTATACCTTTGTTAGTAGTAAAATACTTACACAATAATCTAAGTATTTATCTACAAATGGAAATTGTTCAATAAATAACTCATATCTAAAAGACCAATAAAGAAAAAAACTTAGATACGTAGGTTGATCAATATAAGATAAAATATTAGTATAATCTCAGGCATTTATGCACATTATGTTCAGGAACATATAAGTATTTCTTTGATTATTTATGGTGTACTAATTTCACCTATCAAGTTCTTGTTGGTAATGTTGCTAACACAATAAATTTAGTAAATTTAGCCTAAACTAGAATATACAGTTTAATGTACCATCTCGTTCATAAAAATCAGGGACAAGGGATACTATTATGACATTACCCATTTTAAACATGTCTTTTGTAAATTATGAAAAAATATGTCAAATTGTCTATCAGTGTCAATCGTAAATGGACAAGTAATTGTCACAAGATTGAAAAAACGTCAAAATGAGCTCATAAGAGTTGTCCCAGATTTTTATAAAGATCCACAGTTTTGCCAGGTAGTGAAGTGTGGAGATGATATTGTTTGCATCTATTGCTCCAGAAAATGCAAATGAAAACCAGGAGAAAGCTGAATACAGTGCAGTGCGCTATTCCATGCTGAGTATATGCTAGGGTGGAAGATGAGGGTGATTTCACTTGCGCGTACATTATTACAACACAGAAACTTTCTATTTGAATAATATTCGATAAAAACATAATTGCAGTTTCTTTTTTAGTTATGAAGTACAACTATATGAATATGTCACCTCATTGATGATTCAACACCTTCAATATACTTGGGCTCACTTCTACGTGGGTGACTGTCAGCTGTATTATTCATTTAAACCGACGGAGTATATGGAGGCTATAACAAGAATTAATATGGATCTCGATAATATCCATCGTGTCTTTGCTAGCTATGCCTTTGCACATCAATCCTTCCAAATCGCAGGTTCTAATTTTTGGAAACAGTAAGGTTTGTAACTTCTTGCGAAATGTTGTCGATATTCATATGGACGGCAATGTAATACCCGTGCTTACAAGTGTGAAAAAATCTAGGATTTGCAATAGACAATACATTTCGTTCTCTACAGCATATCGGCAAATGCATACAATCTTCGTATTCGGAAACTGTATCCACATCGTCGGTCTTAACAGAGAAACTAAGAAACGATTGGGTGAGTCATGCATTCTCTCTCGTTTTACATATTGTACAAAAGTATGCCATTTTTTGCATACAACCTCTACAGAAGTGAGCAATGTATGCAACAAATTTCGTCAATTTATATGATGAGGGTATCTTTAATAAGATATTCTCACCAAAATATGTATTTACGATCTTTGTATATAAGTATACGACAATTTGTCGATTGGCTTCCATCTTCCACAAAGGCACACTAATGAGCCGTTTGAAGGTGAAACGCGCGTTTGTGCATGGTAGCGGTAGTGGCCTAAAACCATTATTAGTATTATTAATTTCCTTAGTTCATTAGCTGTTAGTCAATCCCTTCTGCCTTCGCAAAACGTGTGGCTAGTAACTGGCTAGTACTACTCACTTCTGTATAGGTTTATGCAAAAATTTCGACATTTTATGTGATTAGGCCACTTTAGTTAGGTACTTTCATCCACATATGTATTTACGATCTTTGTATATATGCGACAATTTGTCTATTGGCTTCCATCTTCCACCGTCTTCCACAAAGGCACAATGATGAGCCGTTTAACAGCGAAGCGGGCGTTTATGCATGATGGATGGTGACAGCCTAAACTCATTATTAGTGTTATTATTATTATTATTATTATTATGTATTACGCATTCCATTATTTCGTGTGAAGGAACAGAATATGTGATGTTGATATCAAACTACGTATACGTAACTAACAAATACAGTTTTTTATTAAGAAATTTCATGTTTCGTTGATTCACCACGTGCCTTTATAAGAACTTTTACCATTTTCGCTATAGCTGTTCTCAAGTCGTAACATAACTCAACTGAAATTAAACTCCGCTATTCGATGATTTTCTTCTTCAGCTGAGTTTTGAAGTCACATTGAGGTTTAGCAATGTTCCGTTCAACCGATGGTCAATAACCGACAACTCTGCAGACTGTAGTGACCAGTCCAGCAGCCAGACGCCATTGTCGATGAACCAGTGCATTATCGTCCGGCCGCGATAGCAAGGGGCGTTATTTTGCTGGTAATAATAATCGAACATATCTTCGTCAAACAATTTATCAAATGACGGCTCCAGCACTTCTTACAACATCGAGATATACCTGATCATACGCCCCTCACATAAAACATGTTCACCGATATCTGACGCTGACATGGAACCCCCAATTTGACAGTAGGTAGGTAGATACTACGCAGTCTGAATCATTCTCTTATTGACTAAACAGTATCTAATGTCATTGCAAAACATATTATATTGGATTCGTTGATAAAAATCGCGACCAATTTCAATGATCCAACATGGATATTTTTTGGCCCGTGCAAGTCGTTTCTTCCTATGCGTTTCAATAAGGTACGTCTTTCGGCAATCCAACGCGACCATGTAGATTAGCTGCCTTTAGGTGTTCTCTAAAAATGATTGCCTAAATTCGTACGCTATGCTGTTGTTATAGTTTAAGCCCTTTTAAGATGATTTTCGACGATCCCTTAGAGCCATTTTCTCCGAAAAGCGACCACCACTGGCACAGATTCATCGCTTTCGCTCCGTTTTAGTGTGTTCTGTACGGCACACGTCGAACATTAAATTTTTTGCTATTGAGACTTGCGAGTATCTTTAAAACGCACGTAAAAAAGACATGGGCCCTTGTCGTAAGGCTCAGTTCTCGTATCTTTGGCATTTTCAAACACTCACAGAAAAATCATGCACAAATAACAACTCGTATTTTACAATTTGTAATCTGTTGACTCTCACACTCCTGTGATAATTAAAAACATATAATGGTATTTAAGCCTCTAGGACATAAAAGAAATTTAATACTTAATCCTCATTTAAATTTTATTATATTTATTATATACCATCCTCACAGCGATTTACTTTAAATTTGAATACTATCGATAATACGAGGTTTTCCCAAAGGTGTCCAATTCCTATGAACATATATGTTAATACTTTCTGAACCTTAAATTTAACGGTAACATTTTCATGAGCATCTATACTAAAATCGGCGAATAGATGCAGAAGTAACAGTGGCTAGCCATTGCATCATGAATTCGTTATGCCCGAAATAAAGTCTATCGCTGGTTGATCGGCAAACTCGCTTAAATTAGGAGTCGTTTAGCATTTGTTTCTGTTGCTTTATTATCTTTAGTATTATTTCGCTCCAAATATTTTATAAATCATTCTGAAATCATAAAGACTCCTTTGTACGTTGTCTTTATAAAACACGTAAAGCACGTAAGTAAACGTATAAAATAAGATTGACCAGTGTATAAAATTTTCGTTTTATAAGTTACACTTCGTTATCGAGAGATCGGTGCATCTTTACCTGTTTCTGTGATACCTACCATTTTTCAATAAGTATGGAAAAATCACCTCCTAAGAAGAAGATTGCTAAAAATTTTTCGGTGGAATAAAAAGAGAAGATTTTAAATATATTTGTATATATACAAATGTCGAAATGACAGCAAAAGCAGCAGGTATACGTATACTATATTTCAATACATTGCTTCTTTGATAGGGATCGGAGAACCTAGCGTCTACAATACTTTAAAAGAATATAAAGCCCATCACGAGTTCCAGCCATCAAAAAATACCACAGAAAAAGGTATGTGTTAGATAATGTAGATGAGAAAACGAAAAATAGCGTCTGTTTTAAAAAAGCTCCAACTGTTACAAAAGTCATTGCGACTTCCCCCATATCACTGCGAATCCATTATAAGTAATTTGGGTTCAAGCGAAAGAATATGTTGCCAGGCATAATCCAACATTTAAATTAGCAAAAGTGAAAGAATTATTCCAACGAAGTATCATTAACATTTTGTAGTGAACACTGGAATTAAACATCTCATTGAAATTGAGAAAAAATTTGGGAGTTGGACAATTCAATAAATCTTCATGTAGAACCATTAATAAGTATGAGTGGCATCTTCTGATGAATGTGACTAATAATTGCGAGGCTATCAACAATAAAAAGATGATTTGTTTGATATATCGTTCCCTTGGTGAAAAAGGTGACACATATCAGAGCCATTTGAAAATTTTTCATTACATTACAGTTAATGGACTTTATAGCTTTGTTTTTCTTCCACGGTTGAATCAATTCAAAATCGTTCAAACCAGTGGTTTTTATAAGTACCACAGACTTTACTATCGTATACAATTATACCATAATTTGCATTGGTGAATTATTTTCAACGGTTCAGCATCGGTTCAAATGTAGAAGAAAAACAAACTTGTGTTTGTATATTTCATCAAGGCATTAATATATATTGTTAAAATGTAATTTTTCCTTAAAAATATATTGCCGTTCAGGGTCCATTTTGACTAATAATTATGTCAAAAATGGTCATTTTTAACTTGTGTCACTTTTCTATCAACGGAACGATATTCTTTCATAACGAATTGATCCATTATGTCTTTCGGTTGGTATGTGAACATATTTTTATGGTTTTTAATGAAATTGTACTCGTAATATATTCAAATTATATTAATGTGTCGTGCTTGTTTACATGTTAACTTTTGTAATTGCTTACGAATAAATAAATCTTATTTTCTTTGTTTAATGGCTATGTTTTTTAATTGCTCGAACCTCTGATCGAATAGTTCGAGCAACACAAATGCGTTCTTTTTAGGTCGAGTAAAATAAAGTGCCATTTTGAAATAAAATGTTCAAACAACTGTTTGGTCAAACGTTTAAGCAATTAAAAAGGTTTCCCAATAATGTATACATCAATGTGTGTACTCTTACGCAATGTATGTGTTATCAAAACTCATTCTATATAGTAAATTATACGTATTTATTCATCATATAAGAAAGTATTTTCGAAAAATCCCCCAAGTAATAGCTTACGCTTGCAAAGTTTATACATTGTGAATTGTGCTTTTCAATCTTGGCGTCAATGCAGCGTTGCCACTAGATCTACTCGCCGATTCTACTATAGCATACATTTGAGTACATTTTGGTGAAGAGGCTTTTTCATTCAGCTAATAGGTCGTTTGTACCCTGCTCGCCCCTATATTATGTATTCAATCATTGAGCAGCTATGTTAGCAGATTAATGTGTACTTTTACTATACACGTTGGTCCAAATACGAACGGGGGACTGCTCGGGGGACTCGGAATACGTTTCACAGTACTTCTACTAACACCGATTTCGTCTGCAATTTGCCGGCTAGAGCAAGGTTCGCCCATTTCAACTAACTAACAAACCCTCACTTCTCTCCCCTCCCGCTCGAGATGCATTTGAAGGATTTGAGGCTGTTCGTCTATTTGTTGGCACTTACGGCAATTCCCGACCACGCAGCCAAATTTCCCAAACACTTTGACGATCCTTTCAACTGTCCAATGCGAAGGAATAGAACGATCCACGTACTCTACGGCAAATAGATCGGCCGTGCTTTGGTAGGAATTTCCGGCAAAATGCCATTTAATGATCTGTATCTTCGCTGCAATTGTAAAACTAACATAGTGTATTCGAAATCCACGATCACTTGTTAGAACCTTACGAGCGCACAGACAAACAAAGAGTGCGTCAGATAGGCCTCTCAGAGCTACGGCAGTTGCGCGCGGCGAGACTGGCCGGCGAGGATAAATGCAAGGATGTCAGATCGCGCTACGTACAATATGTCTCGCACCCCGGTGAGACCTGGGCCAACGTGTATGTCAATATTGTAAATATACCCAATAAAGTCAGTAGTTGAGACCCGACACCTGAAAAGTATCTTTTAAACACACAGAATGTTTCCGTAATTGTTCCTAACTAGTGAGAAGTTGAAGATGAACATTTAATTCTTTTTTCTAGGAAGAAGTGAAGAAATTAATTTCAATACCTAATATAAAAAATGTTATCTATACTTTCTCATTAATATTTACAATCGCATAACTCTAAGATAAATAAAATAGCCTCTCTTGCAAATGAACTCGAAAAAAAAGAAACTAGTGTTAAACATTAACTAGATAACGACAAATAATTTCTGCTTTGCAATGTTTGTCTTATTATCCTTTCACGAGATCCTTTCAATTTCGGTATGTATGTGTGTACATACATACATACATGCAAACATTTATATATTTTTTTCGACGTATACGCACATGTCAAAAGGCTTGCAATTAATTGTTGATTTAGATTACATCTATTCTTGTTTTATTTTGTCGTACATAAACAGGTACAACCTTGTAT
Source organism: Dynastes maya (assembly GCA_029619315.2). NCBI lineage: Eukaryota > Metazoa > Arthropoda > Insecta > Coleoptera > Scarabaeidae > Dynastes > Dynastes maya. Next base: position 40,084,349 of record JAROYE020000001.1, read on the forward strand.
GTTGTACGTATTGACATATACTTCAGAATTTTTAGAAAGGATAATTTATGAGACATTAACTATCTTACAGGTGACAGAACTAGTTTAATAGCGTAAATACATACACATATACATTTTATGCGTGCCAATAAAATAGAACGGCACACTGGGAGAGAATACCCATTTACAAATAACTAATGGTACAAACGAATGTTATGTAATGAGTAATGAGACTATGCAATCATTTCTAAATCAAATAGGGAAGTGTGCATTACCTCGTGCAAATGAAGCGGTTCACGTATCTAATTGTAAGTTGTGATATCACAATTTGTATTTCTCCCAAATTTTGATTAAAATACTTCGCTTCTTAGGCACTCGTATATTAAAACTCTACGTTTTATTAAACTTCATCTTTTCAAAAGCTCTAATATATATTAAAGGATAAGTATTTAATAAAGCTACTTAGTCGCTGGATCTATCTGCCGTAAAGCGTGAGACCGTCTGAGTCATGTTCCACTCCGCAGGCACACTTTTTTCCATTTTTTCTTATCTTTGATCAGCTGCCGGGCCTGCATGAACCTCTCTCGCTTACATTTCTTTACTCGTTTGTCCCATGTGTATCCGTGTTGCCGTAGTGGTGGTAGTAGATGTCTCGAATTCCTTGCAAATAAAGCCTATATGCCGCTAGGTCGCGGTTTTAAGTCCGGCGACTTGCGGACGCTCCTCCTGGCCGACGATATTCCGTTATAACTGGCAACCTTAATGCCAAGTACGCTGCTTGGGGTTGTAGCTACTATGTACTAACCAGTACGCCAAAAGCCTGGCTGAATTCATCAATTCTTACGATGTACCCATTTACTCCCCGGATTCACCAACTTTTTTCAGAGCCGGGGTGCGGTCCGTTATCATGAACGTGGTGCTCGCTAGGAATCTTTCACTTGAATTAACCAGTGAAAGGCCACAACCCAATTTTTGTCAGTTGACGGGGAGTTGTGCAGAAACCAGGCTTCGCTGAGACGAAGAATCAACTGGAAGACGTTTATTAGAGAACTAGAGAATTACGAATATTAGACTCCTGAAAGGATTGATTCGGAAACTGTGTTGGATTTCGTGGCCGAGGGGTTGACGGATGCTATTTTTGGGGCATCGGCCCCTTAAACTAGGGACTCCAGGCTGCCGGGAGAACTAAGAGATCTGATACGTGAGAAACGAAAGGCAATTAAAAGGGCATACACCAACTTGTATTTTGCGGACAATACACGAGCCAACGCCCTGATTATACGAGTTCGCGAAGAACTGATATCACTAACATCTGAAGATAATTCCTTATGAAAGATAGTCAAAAGTTTTTAAAGGGCATCTCATAAGAGGGTACAACTACTCCACGGAAGAAATGGTGTTGTGATCTGCAACTCGGACAAGGCGGGGATCCATGCTGATTACCTAGAAGGAGTCTGCCGGGAGGTTTCTCCGCTGGGTGATTTTAAAGAACTAAACACTAAAGTCTGCGAGGTGGTCTAGAGGCTGACAGGGACTGTCGAGGGAGGGCCAATCGACCCCGCGTCGAGGGAAGGGTTGACCACCATCATTAGGAACTTCAAGAACAGGAAGGCATCTATCTTTGATGCAAGGCACCTATCTTTGAATAATGACTTGAAATGTTATCGAGCGTGTTCAAACTCCGTTGCGTCATAGTTACACATGTGCGAGCCTTATGCGATATATATTACGGCCCGACAGGACATACGCCTAATCACATTAGACAACGTTTAGACAGCGTTTACGGTGATTTATCGCCTTCATATTCCACTGTAAAAAAGTGGGCAAAATGTTTCCGTTTGAGGCAAGAATCCCTTGATAACGCCTCAAAACAATTCAATTATTGAATGTCAATATCACATATCGTCTTTGCTGCATAAATTGAGGGACAATATTCGTGCAAAACGTCGAGGACAATTGACAAAAGGTGTTCGATTATTGTACGACAATGCACCCGTCCATACTGCCGCGATTTCAGAAGTTGCTACCCGCAAATGTAGCTTTCAAGAATTGGAACACTGATTACACTGGTTAACAAGGTTTTTGTCCCAAGTATAAAAATGCCTGTTTCTTATGCATTTTTGCACGCTGAATTCAAATTCACTTTCAAAATTATTGCATCACCCACAGTTTTTGAGTTCCAGTATATCCACATAGTATAATACTGTGTGCTTTACAATAAAATGCCGATAAATATGCCGGTGATATTTAGGCATTTGAAATAAAATGGTACACAATATTGCGTAAATATAAGTAATCTTGCGTCATTCGGAACAGGCAGAACAGGTTTCGACAAGCTGGCCGGGAGCAATATAAGATCTTTAGCCTTGAGCGCAGTAGCAGTAAATTGACCGGCTAGAGAACATTGCAGCTCCACATTTGCCTTGTTCTAACCCTTGAGAAAGTGTGCTGTTGTGTTTAAAGTGTTGTGTTGATACGCCAAGTGCCACTGAAATGCCGAGAAATTGTAAAAATAATCCAAATTCGTTCTGCTACGTCTGCGGCGAGTTGACTTTTAAAACCCAGAAACGTTCGTTTACACCGTTAGTTAGAAAATGTTATGAACATTATTTTGTTTGTCAAGTAGGCAACTAGGATAAAAGTTGGGCCCCCCATATTTGCTGTGTCACATGTGTTCGGCTTCTCACAGCATGGGCAAAAGGTTCACGTCATATGCCTTTTGCAGTTCCTATGGTATGGAGAGAACCTAAAGACCACGTTTCGGACTGCTACTTCTGCCTGACAAATATAACTGGTATTACATCAAAATCTAAACACACTGTTGTACATCCTAATCTACATCTGCACTGAGACCAGTACTTCATAACGAGGAGATACCTGTACCAGCAACTGCAGAAAACATGACTTTGAGTGATGATGAGTCTAGTGATAAGAAAGCACATTAAGTAGCAGAAGAAAATTAGAATTTGGATCCCACATTTGAATCAGGATGTTCTTCAACTTTTGGGATCCAGATTGAAGGGCTGGAATTTACTTCAGAGTGACATAAACATTTCGTTTTATCGTAGTCGTCATGCCAAATTAAATGATTACTTCTCCCTTAAAGATGACCTGGTATTCCGCAATGATATTGTCTCGGTTATGAGTGCACTTGGCCATGAATATCACACTGATGAATGGCGTTTGTTCATTGATTCATCCAAAGCTAGCTTAAATGCTGTTTTACTTCACAATGGAAATAAATTGCCCTCAATTCCTCTGGCCCATCATCATCTCTGGAAACATACGACAACATGAAGATTCTTTTAGAAAAAATCAAATACGATGAGTTTGGGTGGAATATCTGCGGCGATCTAAAGGTTATGGCGCTATTACTCGGATTGCAACTCAGCTACACGAAGTACTGTTGTTTCCTGTGAGAGTGGGACAGTCGAGACAAGAAAAACCATTATGTAAAGAAAGTGTGGCCGACACGAACATCATTGACTCCAGGAGTTAAGAATGTCATCAACCCCCCTCTTGTCGATCCTCAGCAAATTTATCTGCCCCCTTTACATATAAAACTAGGATTTATGAAACATTTCGTCAAAGCAATGGACAAAAACGGTCACGGATTCGCATATTTGAGGAATAAGTTTCCCAGAATTAGTGATGCTAAAGTAAAGGAGGGTATATTTGTAGGACTTCAGATCATGGACTTGTTTCGAGACGAAAACTTCGATATAGAGCTGAACAAAAATGAAAAATCCGCCTGGCTGTCATTTAAGAATATTTGTGAGAACTTTTTAGGCAATCACAAATCCGAAGACTAACACATGGGCTGAAAAGTCCCGGGCCTGACAAAGAAAACACGTTTTTTTTTGTTCAAAATTAGCTTTATTCATCAACGTAATTTCCATCAAGAACAACGCAATCATTCCAGCGCCGCTCTAACATTTGAATACCACTTTTGTAAAACGATTTATCTTTTGCCTCAAAATATGCCTCAGTTTCAGCGATAACCTCTTCATTCGAGCGAAATTTCTTACCGGCGAGCATTTTTTTTTAGGTCTGCGAACAGCTAGTAGTCGCTGGGAGCTAAATCTGGCGAATACGGTGGATGTGGGAGCAATTCGACGTTCAATTCATGTAGTTTTGCAATTGTTTTGATTGACTTGTGACACGGTGCGTTGTCTTGATGAAACAAAATTTTTTTCATCGCCATATGCGGACGTTGGTTTGCAATTTCGGCCTTCAGACGCTCCAGTAACGCTATCTAATATTCACTGTTGATGGTGTTTCCGTTCTCAAGATAGTCGATGAATATTACACCACGCACATCCCAAAATACCGAGGCCATAACCTTTCCAGCCGATTGTTGTGCTTTCGGGCGCTTTGGACGAGGTTCACCAGTTGCTGTCCACTCAGATGACGATCGTTTTAATTCCGGAGTGAAGTGATGGATCCATGTTTCATCCGTTGTCACATATCGACGCAAAAATTCCGGTTTATTACGTTTAAACATGGCCAAACACTGCTCAGAAGCATCAACACGTTCTTGTTTTTGGTCAACAGTGAGCAAACGTGGCACCCATTTTGAACAGAGCTTTCTCATAGTCAAATGCTCATGCAATATAAAGCCAACACGTTCTTTTGATATCTTTACGATGTCAGCTAACTCACGCAACTTCACTTTTCGATCATTCAAAACAATTTTGTGGATTTTTTTGATGTTTTCTGGTGTTACCGCCTCGTTTGGACGTCCACTGCGTTCTGCATCATCGGTGTCTCTACGACCACGTTTGAAGTCAGCAAACCAACGTTTTATTGTTGTTTCTGATGGAGCGGAGTCCCCATAACACTATTCAAACCATTGCTTCGCTTGAACGGTATTTTTTCCCATCAAGAAGCAGTGTAAAATTAAAACACGAAATTGTTTTTGATCCATTGTTTTGGAAATAACAAAAGTAGCGTCACTCTTAGCACAATAACTCACAAACTAATGAATAGAATATCATGAAATTTTAACAGCTGTCTTTTTAAGGCTAGTACTAACTGCAAAACACTCCCCCAAGGTATCTCCACCTTGTCGAAGGTAAAGATGTCTTTGCCGGGTGGGGAGCTTGTGCGCTCTGGTGAACCTGAGAGCTATGCCGGCGGTAGCTTAGCTACTGGTAGGGTCACCCATGCCGGACAGGTCGAAGGTGAAGGGCCAGACTAAGAGAGATACCAAACCCAGGTCAAGGTGTTAGCTACCGTGCCGAGGGCCTCGTGGCACTGGGGACACAGTGTCACTAACGGTGCCTCTGGAATACCGGGCGACCTTCCAGTAGTAATAGCCTTGCGCCGTGAAGGGGGCACCACGAGCGTTGACGACCCATTCCCCCATACTCGTGGGAACAATATGGATACCTTAAACATTAAAAAACCAAAAGAAATAAAAATACAAAAAAAAGAAGGGGAACCTTTACCCAAGGAAACCCCTGTAATGTCATCTGAGGCAGAGGAAGGCGGAGACAGCCAAGCCGTTGCTACTCAGCAGAAACCAAATCCACAAAAATCGGAGGGAAATGGTAGCTCCATAAACCCTACTGACACTGATGTGGAATTGCAAAAGGTAGCTTCAGGCTTCGATCGCCTGAAATTAACCAAACCAAAACTTTCCGGAGCTCAGAAACGGAAAAGGGCTATACAGGCTGCAATTGCTGCTGGGGAACCTGTAAGACCCAGGAAGAATCGATCGAGCCGAGGTTCTAAGGAACAAGAGGCGGGCCCTTCAACGAGTCAGGAAAAGACCGCAAAAAGGGCAAGATCAGAGGGGAGCACTCCGTCTTCGACTAAAAGCCAACCCTCGAAAAAGCTACAGAAATCTAATAGCGGCAAACCTCTTGAGGTAAAACCCAGTACGTCCTCTAACCAGGATACAACTGGGGCAACCTTTAGTCAGGCTTTAACCGCTACCAAGATGGCTGTAGTACTGGATAGATATCCAGAGGAAAGATTGTCAGAAGAACAATCGAAAAATCTGCAAATGGCTATAATGGGGAAGATATGGAAGTGCAAGCCACCAACCGCACCCCAGTTTAAGAACAGCTATGCAGAAAAGGGAGTAGTCTACCTCACCTGTGGAAACGAGAGATCAAAGACATGGCTGATGGAGACGATACCCAAACTCAAAGTGTGGGAGGGTGCAATCCTGAGGACAGGTGTCGCTAGGGATATCGTCAAAACCACAAAGGTAGTTGTATGGGTGCCTACAGAATTCGTTGGGTCGACGGAGATAGAAAAAGTTTTCCAACTCCTCGAAACCCAGAACGAAGGGCTGACAACGAAAGACTGGCGCGTCGTGTCAAGCAAGGCAGATCCGAAAGGAATAACCTTGGTCATTAACATCGACGAGGAATCCTTGAAGGTGCTGAAGGGTATGGGCCTCAAGCCTTATTTTGGATTAAACCAGCTCGCCTTCAAGATTGTGGGGAGAAAGGAATTGCCTGAAAATGTTGAAGGTAATACAGATAAACCTTCAACATAGTAGGGCAGCCTCTGCTTCCCTGTGCAAGCTGCTAGCTTCGGGCAGTATCGACGTGGCCCTAATACAAGAACCCTGGTTAGTCGGGGGCCGAGTAGCAGGCCTTGGTGAAGCCAAAGGTAACGTAATATACGATTTACGCTCTGGCAGAGTAAGATCTTGCATTTACGTCAAGAAAGACCTACAATCATTAACGCTGCTTAACTTCTGTTCTAGAGATTTAGCAGCCATAAGGTTGAAATTCCGTAGCAAAGGGAGCAGCAAGGAGCTAATTTTCGCTTCTGCTTATCTCCCGTACGATGCACCGAAACCACCGCCATCAGACGATGTGGAAAGGTTGGAAAGATACTGCGAGGACTCTCACCTCCAGGTCATCATCGGAGCGGACGCGAACTCGCACCATACTGCATGGGGGAGTACCGACACCAATAACAGAGGTGAGTCACTATTGGAATACATTGTCTCTAGAAATCTAGTGATTTCAAATAGAGATAGTGAACCAACTTTTGTAACACAGAGAAGGAAACAGGTAATTGATATAACTCTAAGCTCCCTGTACATTAGTACTCAGGTTACTAAGTGGTATGTGTCTGAGGAACCATCTCACTCAGATCACAGGTACATCATCCTGGAAATCGCTGATGTTGATAAAACAGTGGAGATGTATAGGAATCCGCGAAGGACCAACTGGGTAAGGTACAAAGAGGAGCTGAGTAATAACATCAAACAGGTCAAACCAGACATTAAAAATGAACTTGATATAGAGGCGGCCTCAGAACAACTACAGGAGGCCATAATAACCTCATATACTATAAGCTGTCCTCAGTCAAAACGAAACTCTTCCAGAGCAGTCAGCTGGTGGAATGAGGAATTGTCACTACTGAGGCAACGAACACGCAAGTTATTCAACAGAGCGAAAAAAACCAATGAGTGGTTGGAATATCGAAACGTACTCACTGCGTATAACCAAGCCCTAAGAAGGGCTAAAAGAGAGTCATGGAGGAAGTTCTGTGGAGACATAGAAACCACATCTGAAAGTGCAAGACTTCATAGACTACTCGCTAAAGATCCAACAAATCCTCTGGGCAATATTAGAAAACCCACAGGACGATTTACGAACACTGGGGCAGAAACGCTTGAGGTTTTACTGGAAGCGCACTTCCCAGGTTCAAAGAATGTTAACCTGGATAGCATATCAAGTGGCCGGGACCTCGAATGGCCTTTCCGAAGGCCAAAGAAGGATGACTGGCAGCTAGCTAAACGGGCAATAACATACGACAGGATTATCTGGGCAATCAATTCGTTTGAGGCCTATAAGTCACCCGGACCTGACGAGATTTTTCCTGCTTTGTTACAGCAAGGTAAAGATGCAATAGCACCAGTGCTTTGCGGAATTTATAGAGCCAGTCTGGCGCTGGGTTACATACCATCCGTCTGGAATAGGGCTAAGGTCGTGTTTATTCCAAAACCTGGGCGATGTTCATACGCCGAGGCAAAGGCATACAGGCCAATAACCCTATCATCCTTCATCTTAAAGACCATGGAAAAACTGCTTGAAAAGTATGTCAGGGAAACCTCTCTAATAGAAAGGCCATTACATCCCAACCAGCATGCCTACCAAGCAGGTAAATCATGTGAAAGTGCCTTGCATCAGCTCGTGTCGCGGGTGGAGGCATCCCTAAACAATCAAGAAATTGCATTAGCTGCGTTTCTTGACATAGAAGGTGCGTTTGATAACACCTCATTTGCATCACTATTACAGGCTGTGAACAGCCATGGAGTAGACAACACTGTCTGTAGATGGGTTGGAGCCATGCTCCATGGTAGACAAGTAGAGGCTGCACTGGCAGGTGAGACAATGCAGGTGTCTGTCGCCAGAGGATGCCCGCAGGGAGGGGTATTATCACCTCTATTGTGGGATATGGTGATAGACGAACTGCTGATCTTGCTAAACAATGCTGGCTACTATACACAGGGATATGCTGATGATATTGTAATACTCACCAGTGGGAGGAATGCCAGCATAATCTCAGAACTAATGCAAAGAGCATTAAAATGGTAGAAGTATGGTGCAAGAAGGAGAACCTTAGAGTAAATCCTGGAAAAATTGCACTTGTACCCTTCACTAAGAGAAGGAAATTGGACATTTACAAAAAATGACCGACAAATGTAAGAGGGTGTTAATGACAACCCGTAGAACAGTTGGGAAAACATGGGGACTCAAACCACATATGACGTACTGGCTGTACACTACAGTGGTAAGACTCATGATAACTTATGGCTGCCTGGTTTGGTGGCCTAAGATCATACAGAAGCATGCGATAACTAGTCTCTCGAAAATTCAGAGTCTGGCATGTCTTTGTATAACAGGAGCTATTAAAAGCACTCCAACAGCTGCTATGGAAACCATGCTAAACCTACCTCCTCTTGAGATTTATACCAAGGGAGAAGCCAGAATGGGGGCATACAGACTGAAAAATACAAGCAACTGGAGATCCCACAGTGGATCTGGGCACACCAGAATAGAAGCGGTAGTAACAAACCCTATCTATGATATGGGTAGTGATACAACAATCTCCAGGATCTCCTATGACAAACCTTTCAAAGTTTTCTTGAATTGGGAAGAATGGAGGCATGGAGAGGGGAGAAAACCAAGAACACTAGTCTGGTACACAGATGGGTCCAAAACGGGCACTACATCTGGCGTTGGTGTATATGAGGAAAACCAGGGATACAAAGTATGTGTATCACTTGGGCGATACACCACGGTATTTCAAACAGAAATATATGCTATACAAACCTGCGCGTGGGAGAGTCTGCGTCGGCGACCGCAGGGTGAGACGATGTGCATTCTCTCTGACAGTCAGGCAGCCTTAAAGGCACTAGCATCTTATCGCATAACCTCCAAACTAGTATGGGAGTGCCTGCAAACCCTAATGGCTCTGTCTAAACACAACAAGGTCACACTGGTGTGGGTGCCAGGGCACAGGGGCATAGCGGGCAATGAAATTGCAGACCAGCTAGCGAGGGAAGGTTCAAAAATGAATTATATAGGCCCTGAACCGGGTCTAGGTATTAACAAGAGTGCAGTGCGTGGTGCAATTAATGAGTGGATTATAACACAACACCAATTAAATTGGAAACATGCAGCTGGACAAAAGCACAGCAAACGGATGATGGGAAGACCGTCGCAACATCTGACTGCTGACCTGCTTGAATTAAACAAGATACAGCTTAGAGCAGCAACATGTCTATTAACAGGACATAGCTGTTTGAGAGGCCACTTGCATAAGATGGGGATCTACAAAGATGAGCCCTTATGTAGACTTTGCAATGAGGAGGAGGAAACAGCCTCTCACATTATTTTCGAATGTGCAGCGTTAGCTCAACGCAGATTCGCTATGCGAAGCACAATTGAACTACCAATGGAGAAAGATTTACTACATAGGCTGTTAAGCCTGATTGCGGGAACTAACCTGTTTAAGTAAAACAAAACCGAAGCAGGAATAATACAATAAGCCACTAAGCTTCAGTGTTAGGGATGTAAAGACCAGCCCTGCTCTGGTAGAAAATCAATCAATCAATCAACTGCAAAACAGGTGAATGCAATAAAACTAGCGCCATCTATGTGTTAGGCCCGGGACTTTTCAGCCCATGTGTTACAAGAACATTGTAAAAGATCTTTTGACTTCGTATGAAACATTGGGGTGCAATATGAGTAAAAATTTATTTTTTAGACTCACATTTAGATTTTTTCCCGGAGAATTTTGGAGCCGTCAGTAACGAACATGGGAAAAGATTTCACCAAGGTATTTCGGACATCGAAAAGCGCTACCAAGGCAAGTGGAGCCCTTCTATGCCGGCAGACTATTGCTGGACACGGATGAGAGACGTTCCTGACGCTAAATATAGCAGAAAATCATACATTTGTACATTTTAGAAACATCTTCAGTTGTTTTATAAATAAACACATTATACACGTTGTTCTACTATTTATTGCGCTGTCACTTAGAAACCCTGCCTGATAGAATATTTCTGAAAAAAGATTTGAATTCAGCATAAAAGATGCTGCAAGGTTCACATATACTAATTTGCGGGACAAGAAAAAGTTTAAATTTTGTTAACCAGTGTCATTATTTATTTTCTCATTTAAATCGTTTTAAGGACGATAGTGAGTTGCAAGCAGCTGCAATATAATATTTTGAGGGAAAAGCTTTAGATTATTTTTCCAAGGGTATAGAATTATTAATTGATCGTTGTAATAAATTATATTTTCCCAAATTTATTCTTTTTATATCAGGTGGAGCATCTGTGGCGCCTACTACGTATTAAATTTCGCTGTCTTTTCATGTTTTACTCGGATCAGGCAACAATATACTCGAAAAATTATCATTTACATATACTCACGGCATGATGGTAAAATAATTCAAGGATACGTTTATTATATTATATAAAGCACAATCACTAGCTAATGTAATAAATCATGTAAGAAAGGAAGTGGATACAAATATATACGCTGAAATGTCCATACTTGAATTGGCATACGCCTTCATTTACATAAATGCATTGTTGTATTACTCCATTAAATGCATTACATACATTTTTATGAATGTATAATTGGAATGCGAGAAATAATTTATTGGATCTTAAAAGTTTATGGGTTTCGTGCGAGAGGCATGATTATTTCTTTTACAAATGCAATTAGTAAACGTTAGAACGCTTTCATTTCCCATTTGCAAAAAAAATTGAATTACAGAAATGTATAAGAAAATAACACCCGCTCTTTTTTATGCAACACGTTTGAATTATGGATTTCACTAATGATAGCTTTACGATGATGTGTTGAGAAATTCTTTCACCGTTACTTCAATCAAATTAAACAATTTTGAAACGGTTTGGTGGAAATGAAGTGACATATCTCTGTCACATTGGTGCTATCAGCTCAATTTTCATCGATGTTTATTTAAAAGGAAAATAATGGTTGAGACAAGAATTAGTGCACTCAATCTAGCAAAAAAGCTAATGAATTAATTCCAATCAAATGTGAGGTCACCAGTCGGTCTCTACAATAATAATAATAATGAAACTGACATCTGATAGTTTTCCCACTTACCATCCACCGACTTTAAAAGCAGACAGAAAAATTTGATATTTGATAGATTCACCATCAATCCATTAATACTCATAGAAACAATAACTAATGGATCCGTCACAAGTCCAATTATCAAGTAAAACCGTATTTAAACACGCAGAAATGAAAATAGAATTGCAGAACTAAGAAAACAAAAGAAAGGAAAAGAGTCAAAAAACATAAAAGAAGTAATAAAAAAATGTGGAATAACAATAATAAATATAAAGGAAGAAACAGACGAAGTGGTGGAATCAAGACATTAAATATGAAGTTAAATTTAAGAAAAAGCTGTGGAAGCAGTGCCTGCGCAGTAAAACAGAAGATGAATATGAAAAATATAAACAGTAAAGAATAAAAGTTACAGAATTGATCGACAGAGAAAAGAGTAAATTGAGAGAAGAATTCGGCAGAAAGATGGAACTAAACAGTAGAACAAATCATTTTTTTTATAAAGCACTGAAAAATTTACGAAAAGGAGAACACATATGAAATCAAAAACGAACCAAATGATAACAGAAGATATAGTGTAAAGATAGAAAGAATATGTTCAAGACTCCTTAACTACAAAAGAGGACTAAGCAAGAAATGAAGAGAAGGGTTATACACCGGATAATATAAGGAAAAACCAAAACATATGCAAAGTCACAGAATCAGTAAAACATATAAAGCAAGGAAAATCAGCCGGACATTACCGTAACACATATCAGAAACTGTAAAGAATTTAGGAAATGAATGAATAAGGACAGTTAAAAATTTGTTAAACAAAACATGCAATTAAGGCAAAGTATCAAATGACTGGAAAATTAGAATTACGATACCAATACTTAAGAAAGGAGACAACCAAAACTGTACAAACTATAGAGGAATCACATTATTAAGCGTTGTATCCAAAGCCTATGAGTTACTAGGGAGAAAGTTAAAGGAAACAACTGAAAAACAACTGGCGGAGACAGAATAAATTTAGGAAGGGTAGAAATGCACAGGATCATGTCTTCACCGGGGAAATTATAAAAAAATTAAAACAAAATACAGAAATATACCTGGCATTTTAAGACCTGGAGCAGGCATTCGACAGAGTGTCTCAAAAAACACTTAGAAGACGTCGAAATATTAACGAAAAACTTCTAAAGAGCATTCAAAGTGTATACAATAAGAGAAGTAAGTCCGACGCTCTTCATATTAGTCAGGAACTACGTCATCAAATCTGTAAGAATTAAAATCGGAAAAACTCTTATACGTTATAAGAAACTAATGCTAGTATATTTGCCAGAATGTGCCTTTGCTGGCGACATGATGGTTTGCGGCCCAACGGAGAAGACCTTACAAGAAAACCTATTAGTATGGAGAGGGATAATTAAAGAAAAGGAACTTAAATATGAATACGAATAAAACAAAGATGTTGATGATAGGTAATGAACAAAAACAGCTTAACATAAAATTGAATCAGGCATTTGGATACAGAAACAAGGGAACAAAGGCAATGAAAGAAAAGAAATAATAAATAATGCAGCAAAAGTATACCATATTGAAACGTAAAAGCCGTCACCTATCCACCATACACAGACGCGCGTTTCGATGCTCACATCTCTTCAGTGTGTCTTGTGGAAGGTAATGGCATTTCAATATTTTAAATCGTATATATACGAAGTAGATGTTTACATATACGCATGAAGAAATCTAATTAAGATATCCTCATTTGTACATTTTTGTCGAGTTAATTGCTGAAAACGCCTCTACAGAACTGAACAAATCATATTGTTCCAAATTCTGAGGCGGCAGCAGCCCTCGACTACTGGCTTAAACCGCTAATTAATTGAAATGTACATGTAAACATCTACTTCGTATATATACGATTTAAAATATTGAAATGCCATTACCTTCCACAAGACACACTGAAGAGATGTAAACATCGAAACGTGCGTCTGTGTATGGTGGATAGGTGATGGCTTTTACGTTTCAATTAATTAACCATGGCAGTTTAAGCCAGTAGTCGAGGGCTGCTGTCGCCTCAGAATTTGGAACAATATGATTTGTTCAGTTCTGTAGAGACGTTATCAGCAATTAACTCGACAAAAATGTACAAATGAGAATATTTTAATTAGATTTCCTCATGCGTACATGTAAAGTATACCATAGTTTGGACAGATAGATAATAAGAAAAAGAGAAATAAGTAGGAAAACAAAAATGACAGTTTATAAGACAGTTTCCATATTAACCCTACTTTATGGAAGTAAGAATTAGATATTAAACCAGTCACAGATAAACAAATTACGTATTTGAGAGGGAATCCTCCGTATGGACAGAATAAGAAACGAAAAGATAAGGGAAGAACTGGAAATAGAAGCAGTACATAATATAATTGAGAGGAACCAATTCAAGTGATTTGGATACATCAACCGAATGCAGCAAAAAAGGGCAAGTAAAACAGATATGGAGGATAAGAGTATAAAATAAAAGAGGAAAGGGAAGACCAAAGAAAACTTGGAACGATGAAGGCTTGAGTAAAGACTCGTTCGAAAAGGTTTTCCGATGCAAAAGTAACGCGAGGTCACCGAGGTTTCTAGGTTTTTTTTTTCGCAGAGTGATCATTATTTGAACATTTCTATAGAGAATTTGCGATGACATCCTACGACGAAAGTTAAGACTTCACGCTGGCATGCGTATTCCTGATTATGTGTGTGTGTGTGTGCGTGTGTGCATGTGCGGCCAATCAAAACAAGACTGTTAGCGTGTCTGGTCAACTAAGGCAAGACCGGAATGGGAACACTGATGCATGTGAAGGAATAAGAACACTTATTATTTTATCAAACGTTCGTAATGATCTCCTTCGACAACATGGCAGTATCCTAAGCGAACGTAAAACGTATTGATAGCACTAGTTATAAAGTCGGGTGTGATTGAATTTGAAACGTTCACTATCTTTTCCCGCAGCTCTTCCAAATTTTCAGACCTACTCTCATAAATTTTTGTTTTCAAATATCCCCAGTGAAAGAAATCTAATGGGGCTTGATCTGGTGATCTAGGTGGCCAAAAACATCGTTGACAATATTTTGAGCTTCCAGAGAAAATTGTGCCGAAACCTCATCTTGCTAAAGCCAAACATGGTGGAAAGCTCCTCCAGCAATATCCTGAATAGCCGGTATCACTCGGTTCCTTAGAAAATTGTGAATTTATGTTTCCTTCAATAAAAAACGGTGCTATAGTTAAGCATTATTCCGGCCCAAACCCGGCCCAATCTTCTGATTCAATACGAATTTTGGAATCTGTCCAATATCTCATATTCTGTCGATGTACAGAAATGTTTAACTCAAATGTTGCTTCGACAGAAAAACAGATTCAATTGAAAAATTGATGATTATTAACAGTATTAGTCGGGCCATCATTATGTCACAAAATTCCACTCTTCTGTCATAATCGTCTTCGGATAGTTCCTGAACTAGATGTATTTTGTAAGGATGATAAAGGTGCTTCTTCAAAATTCGACAGACTGATGTTGTGCTAATATCATTTCACCTCCAATCAAAGCAGTAATGAAATGAAAATGTTGAAATGATCATAACTCTGCGAAAAATAATCGTAGAGACCTCGGCGACTCCGCATTGTTTTCGCCTCGGAAAGCTCTGTCGAACAAATCCTCACTCGATCCCACATGCTATTTACAATTTTTCGGCTCCGTCCTCCTCCCGTCCTCCGAGAATATGGAGGTGGGTATTTTTGTGGTTAAATGATAGACTTTGTGATCCTATTGTATTCCTATATATTTCAAACCACTCAAAAATTATTTTGGTGGCCCGGAACTTTAGGTAGGTACGGTATACATACATATATCGAACAAGAACTGAATACAGCAATAAGTTCTACAGATAAAATTATCTATACAACTATTTCATTTTCTTATAGCTGCTAAAACAACTGAAGTATAGCAAATTTCAGAAACAGCCGAAAACTCAACATCACTCTGTAGCTTCGACATCAATCGCATTAGCCATGATTGTTTATCATTATTTTCTCAAAAAAGGACCCCGGAACATCCTTATCGGATTTTTTTATATCTGTTATGGTTTCTGTGACGTCCTATAAAAAACATCGAAAACAAAGCAGCCTGTTCATAAAAAAATGTTCCTCCGTTGAAGTAATAGTACATAGTAAAGTGTTGGGTATTGCCGATTATTATTGGCGCAACAGCGAAAGGGCTCAAAACGAATCGACACAAAACGAAGCTGTAGTGTAATGTGGAAGAAGATCCTCATCAAAATTATTTTGTTGAATACAAATCTAGCAAGTAGTTTTATTTATAAATGATGTTCAACATATGAGATTGTGTTTGCAAATTAAAACAAATCAACAAATTTGTGGAAAGGTAAATAAACCAGGCGTTACCATTTTTAGCTACTTTTCTTCTAATCTCCTCATTTACTTACCTTTTGCTTATTTAGATGTAGTACTAGCATGATGTACTCGTGAATGAAACAATTCTGATGTATAAAATGTAAATACGTACAAGGTTAGTACAAAGTCTTAGAACGGTCAAACAACCTCGTCGTTTGAAATGTTTTCTTTTTTGAAATTTGGTGTGGATGTATAATTAAAAATAACGAATTTATTATAAAATATTCGCATTTTTTTCATCTCATATTTAACGGGAAATGCTTCTTCCTTATTTTTTTTCAAACGGGACAGCCAGTATATTGTTATATTATGGGATGCCTTGCTTGAATTCATGTCAACTTTCTCCAATTTTCCCTATACTTACTAATGTTTATTTTTTAGATAATTGAGATAACTTGCGATTGAATATTGATTGATTGAGTATTCTATGGGGTTTTCGATAGTATATCGACAAACATTTTTTAGCAACTAGTGTCTACAAGATGGCCATCGAAACCCTTGTGGTGTTTGATTCGTGCTGTCTTAATTTCTTTTAATGAAACAGCCTGTATATTTTTTCAGAATCTGGTGGAGAAGTTGTTCAAGACTTTTTTTATAAATATTTCCCTGTACCTAAGACGTGTCGTTCTTAACTAACTTGAGACAATTCCAGCATCCACTTGAGGCAACCATAATTTTCCTACATTGTCTAGCAAGTTACCGTGTGTCCACATTTCGATGCTCACCATTGGTATCTCGGTTATTAGAAGACATAGAGCAACGGTTAAATGGGGAATGTTTTGTAGAATTCAATACTCGCAACAAATATCATTTCAAACTCACCCTAACTTTTTTAAATTTCAAGATATTTTGGAAAAAACAAAATTTGGCGATTTCAATTTTCCTCAATAACTCAATAACACCTAATGTGACCGCTTCTAAAGTTTTACAATGTAAAGACACTTTTTTAAGACAAATTTTTTGGCGTCGATAGAAACCCCCGATTGTCATTTGTTTTCAAGTTATTAGCGCTATCTTTTGTTTTTTCATAGGCAGCCATTGTTGGTTACAACATATCTGAAAACTTTTTATTTGTAGGGGAGTTATCAACAAAAAAATAAATTAATCTGTAATATGAAATTTGTAAGTTATGAAGCTAAAATCAATGAGAAATGGAAGCGAAAAGATATGCTAAAAGTTCAGATTCACTTAAAGAAACTGTTCAATATGACGACCATTCTGTTCCACACACTTTTGACACCTTATTCTAACAGAGTTACAAACTCTACGAAGTGTGTTTCCGTTTAATGATCTTAGGAGATTCAGCACTCTTTGTTCTAAAATTTCTCGAGTTTCTGGCGGTTCAAAATTAAATACTTCGTTTTTAGTAGTATCCCATAAATAAAAATCAAGGGGGCTAAGGTCGGGTGATCTCGCAGGCCATTGTACTGGTCCATTATTTGAAAGTGCTCTCTCATTAAAGTTTTCTCTCAAAAAATGTTGCATGTCACGAGAATTATGGGCCAGGCAACCATCCTGCTGCAACCAGGTGTTTTGCATGTTGTCAGTGTTAATAACTTGTCTCAAAGCAGGCATTATCTCGTTTGTTAGTAGCTCCAAATATCTGTTATTAGTTAAATTGTAATCAAAGAAGAAAGGACCTATTAAGTGGTTATCTAAAACAAAAAGAAACTCAAAAAACAAAAAAATATATAAATAAAATTTCATACCAATTAAACCGCATCAGAGATTAAAACCAAATCGTACTTGAAATCGTCTTTGATTCACCATACGTGGATTTTCAGTAGACCAATGATGATGGTTATGCCTATTAAACACTCCACAATTAGTAAATCGCGTTTCATCTGTCCACAGTACTTTCCTAGGAAAATTTGCATCATCTTCACATTTTTGTATGTACCACTTGCAAAACTGTAGTCTTCGGTGATAGTCATTATCATTTAAACCTTGTACAATTCGTTTGTAAGGGCGGTATTTGTTTTGCTTTAAGGTTTTGTGAACAATGGATTTTGGAATTCCAGTTTCTCGAACCACTTGGCGAACTGATGTGCATGGATTGTTCGTAACACTTTGCAAAATATTATTTCGTCGTATATCAGCATTGTTAACTTTGTAGTTAGCTCTTTTTTTACGAAGTTTCCAAAGTCCAGTAAATTCCTAATTATTTTTCTAAAAATTGTTCTATGTGGTTGTTGTCTTTCCGGAAAACGCTCAGCGTAACTCGTGCAAGCATTTTTAGAGTTTCTATTTGCTTTGAAATACACTTCCAACATATCAACTTTTTCTTCATTTGAATATTTATCTGCCATTATCAATACTTATGAATCTTGATACTTAACAATAATTATTTATCAATAACTATGAGTACACAAGGTATTAACTAACTAATTTATGTGACACTAATTGTACTTTGACAGCTTATCGTTTTGTTTCATAACCTACAAATTTCATATTACAGATTAATTTATTTTTTTGTTTATATCTACCCTACAAATAGAAAGTTTTCGGGTACCTTATACATCGTTGAAAAGCTCTTTTTAAGGGCTATCTAACCAACCAACAATCCAATATGGCTGGGGGTTTCTATTGGTGCCAAAAAATTTGCCTTAAAAAAGTGTCTCCACATTGTAAAACTTTAGAAGCGGTCACATTAGATGTTATCGAGGTATTGAGAAAAATTGAAATCGCCAAATTTTGTTTTTCTTTAAATATCTTAAAATGTAAAAAGTTAGGGTGAGTTTGAAATGAGATTTATTGCGAGTATTGAATTCTACAAAACATTCCCCCTTTAACCGTTGCTCTATGTCTTCTAATAACCGAGATACATGAATCAAACCTAGCAACGAATTCGTTGTCCATCTTGTAGACGCTAGCTGCTATAGAATATTCTTCAATGTATTGCCGAAAACTTCCAGAAATAATCAGTTGAATAAAATTTGAATCACCGATCTAGTATGTAGAGCGTTTAAGATATCTGCCGTTAAAGAAACACTCGCGTTTCGCAAAAGTCACAAATTATGTCAATTAACTCAAAAACAAAGGTAGGTAAGATATAGGTATAGGAAGTATTGATGAAAGTTGACATGAATTGAAGAGGGTCATCCGAAAACGTTATAATATACAGGCTGTTCCATTTAAACAACTGAACACTCTGTATACTTGAACATAATGTTAGATTGTGCAGTACTTGTCTCTGAATATTTTTTATTTGAACTTTTTCCCTAAATTACTCAGGGAAGAAATTGTCCTTCACCCACACACTCGGTGGACACATTGTATAATACATTACAGAAATATCTATTCACAGCTTGAAATATTAGTTAAAATCTACCGAACATTGTATTCCGGCCTGTATTATACAATCTAGTGCGCAGTAATCACACAAACTGATCAAGCTCCATCATTAGTTAATTAACGATGACTAATTGTCTAAACTATTGTTTGTGCTCCAGATAAAAGTTGATTTGTATAACAGGCGTGGTCATACATAGGTATATATATATGTATGTATATTGACCACTACATTTCAGATATCCGGCAGGCGTGTCCTTGTTGATGTTATTCAGATTTTTATATGCCAGCATACATACGTTTTCTACGCAACTTTGATTGAAAAGTAATAGTTAACCCCGCAAGTTTATGTAAAAACAATAGGCGGCTGCCACAGAAATCATAACAGCATGACATGTAATATTGTTGAGATATGCTTGTCATCGACTTTACGAATAATTGTAATATATCTACCACATGCTACATGTACATTTGGTAAATAAAATGGAATTTATCTTTGACTTAAATATTTATTCATTAATCGTTTAACTAATGAAAAAAATAATTTTCATGGTCGTAGGTCCGGAAGTGTCACCCATTCACTCTTGACAGTTTAAAAAAGTAAATTATAGATAATAACGTTTTACAAAAATTAAATTGATAGAATAAAAACTAACCTCAAATTTTGACTTCAACGGCGTGCTCTCTGATAACGCGCCAAGTAAGGAAAATTCAGGGTTCTTTTGAATAATCAATTTTGAATTAAACTTGTACTTGACACACTACAACACTGGAATTTGCTTGGAAAATTAATCACTTAGACAAATAGGCCTTCAGTCATCGGCGCCGACGATTTAAACTAAAGAGGAAAATTGTCTTACATCCTAAACAAGGGTGAAAATTACTTGCAATATAGGAGACATCCTATAATCACTTTAATTTTATCTCTGTGGATGAATTTTACCTCTGTGGGAGAACTTTACCCCTTTGGGTGAAATAAAAATATTGGTAGTTAAGTAGTTGTTTTATTTTCATCTACATAATATCCATTACTTAAAGAAACATTCCAAAAATTTCAAAACTTTAATTCTTAACTTAACTAGCTGATTTTTGACATTCTAAAGAAGAACATTCACTGGACACACGCCAAGAGCTCGTATTAAATAGAAAAAACTGGAAAAAGTTTATAATGAATTAGAAATATAAGACTAGTATAAATTGCAACCCTTACACCCTTTGGGTAGAAAGAGAAGTGATTCGTTACGATGATGATAGTAGTAATTGTTGTAGTAAAGTTTCATACATTTTCTTTTACACCTGATCCAACCATTGAAGTGTAAATGCTCTGTTGGGCATTAAATACATTATAGTTATTATTTTGTAAATTAGGTTCCAAACGAAACAAAGAATATGTAGAGAAAAGTATGCCAAATTGTTGTCTATAAATTAGGTCTTGCACCTCTCCACAAGTTCTGTAAAGTCTGTAATGTAAATTGTAAAAAATAATTAAGCAATTTACAACGCAAATCTACATATATTAATTTAAATTATACATATACGAGTGCGAATCAAATATTAACCGGACTTTTCTTTTTAACGCTCCCTAGGTGAAGTGAGTAACGTGACGTGTTGATATATGTGGGATGGGGATGTAAAGTGGAGGGGAGTAAATCGGTTCGGCTCGCCAGAGCAGATTGGTTGTTAGTAGCATCATGTCTGAACAAGAAGTGCACACGTCTGTTAAGCAACGCATTATTATTAAATTTTTGTCGCGGGAGGGCATAAAACCTGCCGAAATTTTGCGTCGACTAACTGCACAGTTCGCTGAAAAAACGTTTTCAAGGACCCAAGTCTACGGCTGGCACAAAAAAAATTCCGATGGCCGAGAGTCAGTGCAAAATGAGACCCGTGCACGCCAACCGCGGACAAGCACCAGTGAGACGATTTTTTGGGATTGCAGAGGCATATTGCTCGTTGATTTTCTCCATGAACAGCGTACAGTTAATGCTATCGACGAAAAAGGCGAGACATGCCTATTCGAAGTGCGATTCTGCTCCATGATAATGCTCGGCCACACACAGGCATTAACCCAAGAAAAATTGGACAAAATTCATTGGGAAACACTGGAACATCCGCCCTACAGTCCCGATCTGTCGCCGTGTGACTACCACATGTTTGGGCCACTCAAAGAAGAACTGGGAGGTCATCACTTTGACGACGACGAAGGTGTAGAAACGTTCATGCGCAATTGGTTACAGACGCGACCACATTCATTCTTTGATGACGGAATTAAAAAACTTCCGATTCGGTGGGAAACATGTGTGAATAAAAGAGGAGATTATATAGAAAAATAAAGTGAATTCAAAATTTTATTTACTGTACCAATAAATATTCTAAAACAAAAGTCCGGTTAATATTTGATTCGCCCTCGTATGTGTACACATGGTTTAATTAAAATATGCCACAAAATAAAAGAATGCATTAAGATAAAATATTATTATTTATACATTAAAGTAGTAGTTACAGAAGTATTGGCTGAAAGTATTTACAAAAGAAGCAAAACAATATGTTCATGTTTGTTGGGAAATTATCCCAAAATTTTGAGATAATTTCCTTAAATTCCTAAATTCCTTCAATTCTCCCAGCACGCAAATTAAGATAATTATCTTAATTTGCGTGTTGGGAGACTTTAAGGTTAAGTATCTATTATCCTGTCCACAAGCTCTCACTCGCGTTATGGTATTCACGTTATATCGGTGTGCAATGGTAATTTTTAGACTACTTTATTCCATTTTGAGTGGAAATTTATAATCAGAATAGTACATACATCTATCTTTGTAAAGTTTCTCAAACATCTGAATACATAGATAAAATTAACCTAGTAAATCTTTACTACTAATAACTGCAACAGCATGAGATGTGAATGTTGGATGTGAATTAGAAACTGAATGTCAATGGCATCTTTTGGGTTAGCTTATTATACAAATAAGTATTATAAGTTATTACTAATGCTTAGTGATTATTCACTTACTCATTGGTGCGGTGGTTGGTTATTAAGTCACAGCTTCTTTACTTAGCTTTCAAATTATAGTTTATGCGCATATAATTCGCTTACCTCTAAAAGTATCAAATTATGATACATTGGCGGTCACTACTGATCACGATGTACAAGGACTATTCTGTATTTTACACAAGGTGCGTCTACGCACGTGCCTCATTTTGAACAAATCGTGCCCTACACTGACGCTTTGGCGTAAAATTACTAATTTTTCTGTTTACTTCCACAAAAGGTAATTTGGGTGAATTTTAATGGGGGTAAAATTCTTCCAATCTTTTAAAGTGTAGCGTTTCTTAGCTCCTTTGTTCTCGATAGCGTTTGTCAAATATCACGGCCAATTACAATAAATGTTTCATAAGACAAAATGTTACATTCTTACAAATTACATTTTCAAAAAACTAAAATTTCTTTTCTTGGAAAATACCATATTATAGCCTGTAATGTGCTGTGGGAGTTCGCGATGTAACGCCTAACAAACTGATATAATAAATAACCATTTTTTGAAGTTTATATTTACTGTATGCAGAAATTCACAGGTATTATTTGTGTAAATTACTAACTTAGGTCACTTTGATCCTAAAACAAAAAGTATATAAGATAAGAGATAAATGCAAAACAGCTGTTTGTTGCTACCTTTATACATAGGCATGTCAATTTGTTTGATTCTGTTATACAGGAACAATCGATGGTGCAATACTTTCCATGTTATTGAACAAAGAATAGCACCTGGATATCTAAAAGAATACTAGTACGACTCTTGTGTATTTTCTCATAGCTTTTTGGGAAATCTTTTTATCTTTTCCGCTTCCGTTTTCAATTACTCAACATTCTTTTTAAAACTATTAACTCACTATGAACTACACTCTGTAGAATTTTTATGTGTGTACTTCATATTAAGTTTAGATTTAGTAAGTTACTTCATATAATGCAATTACTGGATTCTAATTTCCGTTCCATTTAAACGATATTAGAGCATCAGACGCGATTTCTTTTGAGAAAAATAGCATTTAGTCTCTGGAATTATCAGTTTTGAAAAAGATTAAAATATTCTTTTGCAAGAAGCAAATGTATTTTTTTACTATTGTTACGTAATGTTAAACTAAGAGGTATAAAAAAAAAATCTGACCTTGACTGTAAACATAAAATCTAATATTTAGGGCTAACATTTATTTTACAATAAATTGAATAGGACCAAGTTAAAGATGTCAGTTACAAATAGTCTGTTGTTATGCAGTACCTCTCTGCTAAAATTATGGCTGCATATTTGTAGTAAATCATAATAACATTACACAACTTTATTCGTGAGTAGGCATAGCAGTCTAGAACAACACAATGTAATATTACGGAGGGACTAACGAAGACGCCAACGAAAGTGTTCCTATAGAGAGAAAGCGGCTGTAGCGTTCGATTTCTATTCTTTCTAATGCAGGAAACATCTTCGTAAGGTCGACTGAATCATTTCAAGTGTCCACTGATAACAAAAAAAAAACGACGACCTGCTCTCATCGATCAGTAGGCTATTAGTATGCGTATCCCATTGTTTCTGCAACCAACACATGGCAAGGTAGTAAAATGCGTACCAATTTAATCGTAAACAAGGTATCACAAAAATTAAGACGCTGCATACTTAAATAAATTTATGACTAACTTCTTCAAAACACAGAATAGAATATAAAGTAAATATTTGAAGCTGTAAAACAAAATCTGAAATAAATACTTAATCGAAAGTGTCACTCGCATTTATTGCTTACTATATTTAAGAATTTCAGTTAAGCCTGTTTTACACGCCGCGATTCATTGGCCAATTAATTGAACAAGTGATTGACCAAGAAATCGGTAGAAATTAGCTGTTTTAAATGTTACAATAACTTGGACAATTTTTTAACAATCGTGAATACTCGTTTAACTTCGTTAATAGTTGAACAGGGGAATGAAAAATAGGAAATTTTCGTCTGTATATAAAAATAGATTGGTAATCTGCTTTCGTCGAATGTTTTGGCAGTTCTGATATAGGTACATATGTATATTGGTTAGGTTACTTCGGCTTCGGTTAGTTAGTTCAAATTATCAATTACTTTATAATCGTCGAAAATTTCCGAAATTTATCCTCACTTTACTTTAAAAACACTATACAGAATTCGTAGATACTTTTCTGTTACTGGATTGGTATTGAAACTGCAAAGTTAGTGAAAACTCGAGGCAAAAATAGAGCATGTTTGTTATATTTTCTATCAAGGAGTATAGCTTATTTTTACAACGGTTAAAACACATCATCATAATGACAAAAAAACTAAAAACTTTGTTACTGCCTTCTCTAATGGTCCTTATTTTCATTGTTCATTATTCATACTCTTCACAATACATACATCACACTGCCTCCCACTAATTTTTGTCCTTGATACATTTAGTCTTTGCACTGGCTTCCTCGTTCTGGTTGATCTCCGCGGATTCTCACAGATGGTAGGTGTACCGACACCTACGATGCTTTGATCTCCCCTGGAAATTCTTGGAGGACTTTTCACCGATGACCTTGTAGGTTCCTCGTTAGGTTCGGTTTCTCTTTGCGTCATTGAGGGTTTAGATGTCATGTTCGGCTCTATTCTGCTTTGTTCTTCTCCAGGTACTTCCGCAGTTACTTCCGGAACGGTAAGAGAAACTTGGTTATGTCTTAAGTGACCAGCGTGAACGAACTTACGCCTATCTTCAATTTCTACAATGTATGTCGTTGACACACTAACTTCCCCGGCATCCATTTCTCTTCTTCTTCTCTAACTGATTTCACCCAAACATTATCTCCCGTGGCATATGTAGGAAGTTGAGTTTTCATATCTCTCCTTTCTTCTTTTTCCTGGTTTTACCTTCTATTATTTCCCATAAACTAGGTTTTAACATAGTTAATAAGGTTCTAGGCTTTCTGTTTAAGAATAATTCTGCAGAACTGCGGTTGGTTGTTTCTTGTGGAGTGTTTCGGTATGTGAATAGGTAATTGTCTACTAAGTGTTGTAAGGATAAACAGGTATTATGGTTTTTTAAATCGGATATCATTTTCTTCAAAGCCATCTTGACATTTTGCACCGCCCGTTGGGCTGCGCCGTTACTTGCTGGGTGGTATGGGGTGTTAAGATGTGCTTTATTCCATTTTTCTGCATAAATTGTTTGAATTCAAAAGACGTAAATTGTACCCCATTATCAGATACTAGAATTTCTGGTAGACCGTAGACTGCGAAAATAGTTCTAAGCTGTTCTAACAATAGAACAGCTCCTCCAATACAAATTGGAGGATGTTGTTACGTGCATGAGTTTTCCTTCTATCCATTTAGTATAGGAATCGATTAGTATAAGCAAATTATATACTACTCCCCTCTAGGTAAACTGAGCAAAATCTATGTGCACTCTCTGCCATTTCCTGTAGCTTACAGGCCAACGGATTGCTTCAAACTGGTTTGGATTTTTCGCGTTTATCTGGCATGCATTGCATGTTTTACACCAATTTTCAATAGCTTCATCAATACTCGGCCACCAAACGAAAGATCTAGCAATTTGTTTCATCTTCACGACGCCCTGGTGAGCTGCATGTAATAATTCCGTAACATGGTCCTGATAGATTTTAGGGATAATGATTCTATTTCCCAGTTTTGATCTGCTGTTATGTTATCTTTATGTTTCAGATAGGCTTTAAATTTTACATCTGAAGGATTTCTCGGCCATCCATTCATCGCCCACTAATGAATTTTTTTATGCATGTCGTCTCTTTGGGTAGCTTCTGTGATATTTTGTAACGACAATAAGGGCTCGCAAGACTGCAAAAAAATACAAAAATAATTAACTGCAGAGAAATAATTTACCTTATTCTCGATTTGATCAATTTACGGTAACGGAAGTCGCGATAAGGCATCCGCATTTGCCATGCTGCTGCCCTTCCTATGGATAATCTTGTAATTGTACACTAATAGAAGTATTGCCCATCGTTGCACTCTTGCAGCTGCCATGGCTGGAACTGCCTTCTTTTCACCAAATATTACCGTCAGAGGTGCATGGTCCGTAACCAGCTCGAAATGTCGACTAAACAGATAAGTATGGATTTTTTTCAGTCCAAAAACGATGGCAAGAGCTTCTCTTTCCAACAGACTATAGTTTTTCTCTGCTTGCGAAAGAGTTTTACTTGCAAAGCTTATCGGTCGTTCTTCGCTCTCAAATACGTGCGCTAAAACTGCTTCTAGGCCCTGGGACGACGCCTCACAGATTAAACGTAACGGTTTCTCAGGATCATACAATGTCAGGACATTTTTGGAACAAATCCATTCTTTACTGCTTTCAAACACATTACAGTGTTCTTCTGACCATTGCCATACGGCTTCCTTACAAAGCAGGTCATACAAAACTTTTAGCCTTCCCAGATTAGGTATGAAATGACCGTAATAATTCAATAATGCCACATAGGATTTTAACTCCGATTTATTTGTTGATTGAGGTGCCAATTTGATTGCTTTCACTAACTCTTGACTAGGTTTAATACCCGCTTCGTCCTAAGTATTGAACTGACCTACCTAAGAACTCACATTTGTCTAAGCGAATTCTGATATTATATCGCTGTAATCTTTCTAAGACCGCTATCAAACGTTGATGACACGGTTCTCGTGTCGTATTTGTATTATACACTGTAAAAAATGTTTCGTTGAGAAACATTTTTACAATTTTTTATTTTGTTAAAGATTGACATTTTATTTTTATTATCAAATTTTGTAATAGTTACTGATTAAGTCCATAGTATTATGAAAATTTACAATACTGGAAAGGGATCAAATAAAAAAAAAGTAGTTTTGCCGATTCAAACTTTCTATTAATTTCAATCCATCGAAAAGTCATCAAAAACCCACCGTCGCCGGTGAATTCAATAGTTTTTCCTTGAAAATTAACTGATGTTTGTGTTTCTAGAATTAGTTCTTGAGAATCTCAATAGTTCAGGTCTAAATAATATTCATAGGAATTTCAAGTTCGAGCTGTATTAACATTCAAGAAGGTATACATACATCATACAGCACTACCACAATGTTAATAAGTGTGATTTGATATTACATATCAGAAATTTTCTGAAAAGACTATATAGTTATTATTTTGTTATATTGCTTAATTTGTTTCTTTCACTCATAACAAGAATCTGTATCAAAAATATCATATGGCATCTTATTTATGTACCTATGCCTATCCATGAATAATTAAGAAGAAAGCGAGCAAAATTATTTTTCATTACTAAGCAACACTATGGTTTCTTATAACTTATAACTAGAGTAACCAAAACTTGCGGACTCGCATAGGCGTCGGTATTACGGGTTAATATAAGAATACGAAAAATTCATAAATAAACTTACTTGCTAATTATTCAACAAATTAGAGGCATCAGGATGTGAACTACTGTAAACTTACATCATTGCATATGTTTCCACAGTTACTTCTTTAAACCTTGTGCGTCGACAAGAAAAAATATTCTTATACATAGAAAACCATCTCTCCACATCTAAGGAAGTTACATTTGCATGTAGAAACTGTTTTTCAAAATCACTTAAAAGTTCACTATTCTTACACTTATTATAAACGGCCTCTAAAGTATTAAAATCGGGATTTTTCCTTAAAACATCTGCCAACTTTTGACTAGCGCATAATCCTGGCGTATCATTTAATGTGTGTAATTTATCTTTTACGCTCTCCACTATGTTTAATGATTCCTGCAATGACAATTCAGTACATTGTAGTTTTCTGATGGCATCTAGTAATACTGTATAATTGGTACATATTGTTGTTAAATCTTCTAAAAGTTGAGGAATTTGAAATTCTCTTTGACTTTCTCTAATTGCTTTGGATTCATTCCGATTGAATCGCATTATAACTGATTGAATTTGTTGAAAATGGATCAAATAGTAAGAAGCTGCTGTTAGCCAAGTACCCCATCGCGTTAAAATTGGTTCAGGAGGTTCTGGAATACCTGGACAAAATTTACGAAAATTCTTTTAAACGTTTAGGAAATTTACGAAACACTGCTTTAATACTTCCAATCATCCGATCAACGTTTCCGTAATGTTGTCGAACAACTTCACCAACTAAATGCAAAGCATGCAGCACGCAGGTTATATGTATTAAGTTAGGAAATATATGTTTTAAGGATCGCCCAACACTTAACATCGTTGCTGCAGTATCTGTCACAATCATCACAACTTGATCTTGGGCAATTTTAAATTTTTTCAAAGCGTTCATTATCACTTTTTGAATATTTTACGCGGTACATTGTTGAACACGTTTGCAAGCTAACAAATATCGAGATGCTGTGTTCTCGCTAGATAAAACGCGAGCTATTACATTCACAATACTATTTTTCTTTATATCGGTCGTCTCATCCACGGTAATCCCGATTTTTTTGGAACACAAATCACGTTTACACACATTTTCTAGCATCTCTTTCATTCGCGGCAAATGATTCTGTAATTGTGTTTGTGAGGGTAATGGGTACTTTGGAACGTATTGTCGCCAAAACGTTTTAAAAGCTGCTTTTCTCACCAACGACAACGGAAGATTACAAGAGGTAAACATAATTAATAAATGTATGAGGAATAGTGTATAAGGTATTTCAGTTCTTGCATTTCTCATATGCTTAATACCATTGACATGCCTCTGGCAATCAGATCGGTCCAATGCAGCCAAACGAACATTGCATATTAAGCAAAAAACTGCACTACCGTCATATTTTAGATGGGGAAAAAGTGACACATACTTATGTACATTAGTAGCAAATCTATTACGAGGCATTGTTTTCTTAGGTATGTAAATATTAGTTCTATATGAAACGATACACTAATTATGTACTTGGTATAATTCTACAACACACAAAAAACACCAGCTATACTTTCAAAAGCGACACGTAAGTACATAACCTTGACCGTTCGACTAACCTCTGCAACAGCTCAACCGGTACTAAAACGAAATCTCTCTCAGCGCGGTTTAACATGATTTATATTCAAGGTCGACACTACATGCCTGCTTCTCTACCGGTTTAGTTTATTTATGAATTTTTCGTATTCTTATATTAACCCGTAATACCGACGCCTATGCGAGTCCGCAAGTTTAGGTTAATCTACTTATAACTGATGTTCCTTAAATTATTAATTACTTCTAGTGATTGATGATAGATAGTTATTTTACTATTAACTACTTCATATGTAGGGTAATCCAAATTAATTATCCTCGTTGTTATTGATCCTACAAAGTCGGTTAAATCGGAAAACTTGTAGGTAGTATTTTTATGGTGATTAATATACAGTTAATAGAAAAATGATTGAGTAGGGCATTTCTATTTTTACCTGCACGTAGGATTGACTTATTCGTTTTCGAGCAGTCGTAAAGTAAGACTCGTTTTTGTTTAACAATACTTTATTGCCATTGCCTTCTTCTAAAGGTGTTCGACTACTAACTGTATGTGTACATCTATACTTTGAAAGGAGGCGCGACAGCATGTGGGAAATTCAAAATGTCAAAAAACAAAAATAAAACCAAACACTGCACATAAGGCAATCCAATTTCAAACTTTATGGACTGATATAGTGGTGTTTAGTTTCTATTAAAAGCACACCCGTTAGTCTAATATTTCTAATAGGCTATTGTAGCCCTAAGCAAAAACAAATATTTTACATCTTTAAAGTGCCAAAAAGGTACATAGCATACATTTCTCGCGCGTTTAACTGCTCTAAATAGTTCGTTTTATTATATTTATTTCATATTTTACTGGGTTTCTCAGTTTCTTTTTTCACATTTTCCCGTAATTACCCTTATTTATTGTACTATCATGTTTTCACATTTGGAAGAGTATTGTACGTTGGAAGCTTTTATTTTGTGTAATAAGAATTCTAGAAAGGCTAGTGAACAATATGCCGTGCATTTTCCATTACGTGCACAAGAGACCTTATACGATACTACGCAAAACTGTACAAGAACTTAACTAATTACAATATACATAAAACTGAACATTTAATTGAGGATTCCAAGTGGAACCACATATTGGCTAGAGGACGGCGAGACATTGAACCAACATAGCAACAATGGCTGTAAATCGTGGTGGGTATCTAGACATAGGCCCGACAGCGGCCGATATGGTCTTTTCACATTGATCTTGTTTCGCCATTACGTAGTTGGCAAGGTATTGGGTGGAGTACGATTTTCTGACATTGGTTTATCTTAGTTGGACCGATATCATTCTTGCAATTTGCCCATGTTCAATACACACGAGGCGGTGTAGGATCACGGAACGTGGTATTGAATGTACGCTTGTTGCTGGCTATTTTGTTCGTGGCGCGTGTTATTTAACTATATTTTGGTAAGTACCCACTTAGATGATTACGTGATATAGTTTTATTAGTCCTAAGTTTTCAAGGCCATATCGTTTATTATAGAAGTGTACTGCAACTTGTTAAAAAATATTAGTCGCTTGTTCGTTCTGTACTTTAAATAAGAGTATGGATAATGTTTTTCAGGATTTATTGTTAGTAAATTTCACAATTTTTACTTTTTTATGTTAAAGAAGTTCTTTTTTGATTGCTAGAGTATGCAGTAATTCAACCAATAATGCTACTTTATATACTCAATTTGCTAAAATAAATGCGTTATGTACTTTTCATCTGATAAGTAAAGCGTGACAAACGGTTGCACCCGCAGAGTTGCCGTGAAAGGAGCTGTGTTTACTATGTATGTACATACAAGGATTCGAGTGGACGTTCGGTTATTATCGGTTGATCGGTGTGCGTGTACTACTTATAATGTTCGAGAAACTAGTGGAACCATCCGGGGCGTACCGCGGAAAAGTAGACACAGTATTAATAAAAAAATAATAGATTGTTACCTTTTATTGACGTATCGATGACCACTGCGGTAATGTGCGACTGCAATGGTACGCCGCGTAATACTGCAACATAACCAATGCTTGTATTGTCGATTCGGTCGGCCTCGACGACGGTCTGAAAACGTTCTCGTATACTTTGCAAATGATCGTTCAGCATCTAATGAAGTAAGATTTGCACTCTTGTATCTCTTCTGTGCAGTCTTGAATTCCAGATATAGATCGAACCTTTTCTAAATGGGGATTTTTATTTAACTGCACGAAATTTTTGCGCGACATCTAGTCCTATAGGATCTGTCAAGCTTTCTAGATCGGCTGTTAAATTGTTGATGCTGTTTAACGAGTCTTGTATAGATAAGTGAGTATTTTCTAACTGCGAAATAGTTTGTGTCACTACAGAATAGTTTATGGAAATGTCATCTATTTCTTTTTGAACGTCCGAATCGGAAAAAAGTTGCTGATTCTCGCGGACCGCTTGAGAATTAGAAGAATTAAGTTTGAAATGACATCTTTCATTTGGGAATAATATTTGCGATAGTAAGATACTGCCTCAATCCATGTTCCCCATCGCGTCAATACAGGCTGAGCTGGTAGCGGAATTTGCGGATACAGTTGCTTGAATACTCGGATACGTTTGGGAGATGTCACAAACACTTTTTTGGTTGATGATATTAAATCATTCACCCTAGGATACTTGCTTAGAATTGTTTCAGCTACGAGATGACATGCGTGTATGAGGCATGTTATGTGAAGAAGAGTCGAAAAGAATACTTTTAACATCCTGCCAGCTTTTAGCATTGTTGCGACACCGTCAGATACTAACATGATGATTTGGGCTCCTACGATACAAAATTCTCTTAATCTCAATCCTTTTACTGGCTAACAACTAGGATGCTGCTGGACCATTACGTTTTAAAGGACGCGCCACAATATGAATTACCTTGTGTTTCTGAGCATCAGTAGTTTCGTCCACAGTGAGCCAGATTTATTGACTTTGCACATGTAATAAATTGTACCGTAATTGTCTTTTTGTTGGTAGCTTCCATGATGGAACATTTATCCCAAAAAGGCCGAAAGTTTTCATTATCTACAAGGTGTTGTGGGATGTTGCACGTGCTCAACATGAAAATAAAGTCATTCAAAAATTGCCAGTACGAAATATTGTTTCTTAAATTCAATACACGACGTTTACTTTTAATATGATTTCTACATTCAAATGTCGTGCGACCTAGCAACCCTATACCGCAAAATTTGCAACGAATGTGCGAACCTGTAAATTCCAAACCAGGGAAACGCCAAATATATTTCTCGATGCAAGAGGTACACCAGGCTTACGTCCCATGTTTTCGAAAACACACAATGAGAATCCGGTAAATAACCGAGCGAGCGAACTCCTCAATGTCTACCGCATTACTGAACTCTGCATTCACATACATACATACACCCGCCCGTACAGACCTGTCTGCGGGAGCAACCGTTTGTCACGCTTTACTGATAAGACTGTATTCATCTTTATTTTTAATTACATCACAATTTGGCTAAAAATAATCAATTTGTTATTTTTGGCTGTGTACTACCAAATAATTTTAGTGAATATCAGAAAGGTGGATCCTTCAGCCACCTGAAGGCCATAGTCATTTTGCCAGAGTATTGCAGCAATGACGATGTAGATGATTCTGATTATATTCTTATGTTCATCTGTGGTTGTAAGAATTATGTCATTATAAATAATCTATATTGGACCAATAATAATACTTCTCGTCGCCGAATTAATTTATTTGTAACAACTGGTTGTATTAATCACGGACTACTGTACCAACCGCGATGCTGCAACTGTGAATCAAATCAATTTCGTTAGGAGTGTTGAAAGTGGTAGCCCATGAGCAATCAAGCAGTAGTTTTGAATAAATGATTCTGCTATATGGAATATATCGATACATATATCGTATTTGTTATATTAGACCAAAATGTATTATAGGATACTTAGCAGATGTAATAATGCGCTGTATCGCCAATATCGATGACCAATATTTGGACTGAGGTTGTTTATAAATATTGGGCATAGATAGTTTTGTTATCCTGGGTTCATCTAGTTTACAGAGATCCATACGATATCGTTTTTTGCATTAAACCGATATAGTAAAGATACATTGAACCAACTTTACGAAATTTTAACATGTCGATGTTAGCGCGATGTAGGAAATTTAATTCGTGCCAATCTCGTATTGATCTGTAACTGACATCGGTCCCATCTGGTGGTTCTACTTGAGATTACTACCTAAAAAAGCTAATTTCATGTGGTACTAGTGCCTATATACTTATTTCAAACTGTCTGCCACAATATAATAAATAAGTAAATAAATAAACAAAGGTTTTGTATTAAAATTGAAAAATTTCAAATTTTTTAAAATTAGGATAAATAGTAGCGAAAATGCAAAACAGTGGTCCGTTAATTTGGATCAGCCTCTGTAAAATCGAGAAATGAATGTTGCTACAGTGTTAGATCAACTAAAGTTATTTGAGAATATCTTGGAACTGTAGCTAACTCAACAAAATCTTTTTTACACAAAATCTTATGTAAATACATTTTCGTTTTTTCAACATAACGTAAGCTTTGGAGATAATTGACGTTGATTGATTAGTGAAGTAAATTTGGTATCTTTTCCAAACTGATTATTTTTTAATTTTAGCAAGGTGAGTTCTTAACATTAACTTCTCTTATGTGTTGTTGTAGGCTTCCGCGACTGTTGTCCACTGTAGACTGGTTTTCCAGCTGGAACCGCGTTAAAATTACAGTAGTCTGCCTAATCACAAATTTTGCTACGTGCAATTTTAACGTCACGGCAATATCTAGCAGCGCATACGGTGACAGTGCTTCATTGGTTACTCAACAGTCTCGAACAATTAACTGCTGTAAAAATTCCGTGTATGAACTCCTAAAGTTTTGTAAACAATGTAATTAGTTGGGTAAACTGTTCTGAATAAATGCCAAATGATGTTCTAAAGGCTAGTAAGAAGTGAAAATATCAACTTGAAAATATCAATCCGAAATGTGATAATAATAACAAAGAACACCTAAGAACATCATGAAGGGATGGAACGATAGTGCTTTTAACTGTAAGATTATTTACAAGCGGATTAAAAACGGTAACTTGTTTCCAAAAAGTGTCAAAATTACTGCTTTTAGATTTAATTCTTTTAATATAAACTTTGCTTGAGACAAAATTTATAGCGTAATTTTTTGTGTAGACGCCGGTAAATCTGCAGGTTCATTGTCATTATTTAGTATCTACGTGTTGAAAGTTTTGTTGCATGTTTTTCAGTATATTAAGGAGAATTTAATTTAAAAAAAAGGAGTGAACAATATAAAACATTTTCACTCACGTTTGTCTTCTTGTCTCTTCATTGTCTAGCACTGCATCTAGGCCGTGGAGGATCCTTTTGTCTTTATCGTTATTATTGTTTAGGTCGATTACCGAGATTTTTCTTATTCTACATTTATGTATCTTTGGACTAATAAAAACTATCTACATAATAATCTTTCATAATGAATAAGTATAACTTCACATTTACGGATGATGTTATTACTGATTAAAGCTAATTATAAAAATATTCCTTGGAATACCGCTTAAGGTAGGAGTGTACTAAGCAGATATTTCCTCACCAATCAGCTTCTAGTGGGTCTAACCAATATCAAAAGAAATTAACATACATCATTCAATAATAACAGAAATTAGAAAATGAACTGAATGCATGGTTTAGGTTTGATCTAGTATCTGTAGTCAATGCATAACATCAACTAAATGAAATTCGACTGAAGCTATTTTAGGAAGCGCTTCCTATGCCTCTATGCACACACACAATCGGTGAACCCATTCACTTACCACTGTCAGTAGGTCGTGCTATTAAGACCAAAGTGGGGACTACAAATTGTACATTGCTGTTATATACACCTAAAATATTTAACACATTGCCGTTCTCAACAATCGTGTCCTACGTCAACATACAGTACATTCGTGCAATGAAGGCAGTGTATTAATACTATCGTAGTACAGTTGTAAATAAATAACTAGAAACGGACAATGCGGTTTATATAAATGTACAGTGTTACTCTAAATATCGCCAACAAGATATCTACCAATACATTAAAGAGATGAAGTTAATATTTATTACTGTAAGTACCTTTTCACTTTTTCCATTAATCACTTCAGCTAGAAAACTTATCAAGTAATATACCTGTAATTAACAATTTTTATTTGTTTAGAAACGTTTAGTATTTTGTATAACTAGTCATAGTAAACACGTGGTCAGTGTTTATTACAGTTAACGATGTATGTATTTATTGCTGTATCTGATTGTTGTAAAGTGTCTTTATTGTTTACGACGTTCTATTATTTGCATAAATTAAAAAAATGTTTATGTACGCATCATCTAATATTCTAAGTCAAAATGCAAAAAACGAAAACACTGCCATACCACTGTATTTAATAATAATAATGATACTAGCTGTATTTACCTGAATTATATGTCAGTATATTTGATCGTTATATTTTGTAATACAATTGATTTCAAAATTGTATTTTATTTCCAAAATGAACCCTTTGCAAAACCGAAAAATACTTGTGTCATTTACCTACTTATTTTTCTCTTCGAGCAACATTAAACACTTAAGCGACAACAGACCGTATTAGCTGTTTTACTGAGAGGTGAATTATTATTTCATATAATTACTTTGATCTTTCCTTTTTTGATTTCTATTGTCCATTGTCATGTTTAAATAAAACTGCTAATGCAAATGTAATTTCGTATATTTTTTGTAGATTCCGTTTCTGAATTTCTAGTTGTTTAAACTGATGATGCATCTGATAAAAAAAAACATTAAACGGTTCTTGGATATAAACAAAGTTTTAAAAATTTGTTTAAATAAAAAAAATTTTAGAAGACACCGAAACTGACCGCAAAGTTACCAAATGATCAAAACACGTAAAGGTAAATAAGTATAATACCTACACACCGTATTCATTATTGCTAACGTTAATTTATTGGAGCTATGAAATTTCTTCTCTGAATTAAAATAGGAAACGTATAAAAACAATTAAATGTTTTATTTTTACTATTATCTACAGAAATAATTTTGATTGAACACCCTGTATGTTTTCCCTTCTTTTAAAAGTAAATGGAAAAATAAACCAATAATACATCTTCAAAAAAACTTTGCTTCTTTGTTCAGTACGTTTCAAAATCAAAACTATGGATAACATTCGATTCACAGAAATTACAAACACATCTGCTCATATATTTTATTTCCATAGTTAGAATGCTTGGAAGGTCAATTAATTTAGCACCACTATATTTCTACCAACGGAATTTTTTGAGAGACGGGGTCTACAAACGATAGTATCGAAGTCTCGTGTACCTAGAAAATCAGCTTATACACAATTCCTTATATTTTAGTCAACAGCCTTATATTAGTCCTACAAGGCTTCTAAATGTTATATTTATAATAAGATAATTAAAGGAACATTGGGAGTTTGAAAAACTGATATGTTGGAACTCATTTGCATTATAACCAATATCTTCAACAGTTTTCAACATATATGGCTCTGAATGTCCAAGGAACTATGCAAACATTACCGTTATTTAACAAAATATCCTGTGGTGTTACATAACACAGCCATATATTACGAAAAATATCGTAGATAATAATCATATTGTGCCATTATAAGTGTAATTTCTATATAAACTCAATGAATTTTATTTTGAAGTTGCTATTATCTTTATACAACTTGTATTCTACCTCTTCTGAAAAAGTTATAAATAAATAACGAGAGCTAAAAAAACTCAAATGTAGTAACTTGTTTAATAGGGCGTTTTTGCCCATAACTCAGACCTCCTTTCCGCACCACTGTTATTCCTATGAGGAGACATGTGTTTGCATAATATTTCTAGCGAAGCTATCCAGAACATTGATTCCAGTAATGTAAGAATTCAGAAACGTATACTCAAGAAGACAGTGTTTTTGAACATCTATCAGGCAAAATAAATTTGATTGTTTATATTATAAAAACTGTTATAAAAGCTGTTATTCGGATCCGGATAATCTACTATCCGGATATCCGGATCTTGATGTAATCCGGATCCATTATCCAAAACCTCGGATCCGGATCCACTATCCGAAAGGTCGTATTCGGATGCGTTATCCGAAATTTCGGATCCGAATCCATTATTTCAAACCTGGGATCTGGATCCATTATCCGAAACCTCGGATCTGGAACCGTTATCGGAAATCTTGAATTCGGATTCTTTATCCGATCGAATCGATTATTCGATAACGTGGATTCACTGATTTCTCCGATAATTTTTTCAAGCAAATAGTAAGTAGCGTAAAGTTTCAATCAAACAATATAGCCGTAATAATCACCAGATTTATTTGAACACTTATGGTATGCAAAGTAACTTTGAATTGTGCACATGGAAACTCAATATTATTCTGAACGGATTTTAAAAACTATTGCACTTTTTCTCCATATAACATAAATTCGATGTTGTCTTTATTAAACACTTTCTATTTTGCAAAATAATAATACATCCGGATCCGAGAACCGGATAGCGGATCCGGATCTGAGAATCGGATTATGGATCCGAGTAGCTGATCTGGATCCGAGAATCGGATAGTCGATCCGGATCCTAGAGTCCTGATATCCGGATATTAGTATCACTAACATTCGGTTATTTCCAACTCCCGTCTTGTTAAACCCCTTTTCAACTTGGATTCCACAATTCGAATGCGACTTTTATCGTTACTTCATACTATTACTGTATGTATGCCCGACTTCTCCTTGATTTTTTACTCACTTGTAATAGTTTAATAATAATGTATTCCGTTTTAGTTTTTATTTTTTCTCTGTTTTTTACTTTTTTATTTTTCCTATACCTGCAGATACTTTGTGTATTAATAGACTATAGGAACAACACCTCCTGCATATTCTTGTGAATTTGCAGCGGCCATGTATCACATTTTGCATTATATTTTATGTAATAGTTATTAATAGCCAATAAGTTCGTTTATTATTATTATTATTATTACACAGATTTATTCTCAGTTATAAAGTTTTTCTTTACAAATTTCTTCGTAAAATATCAAATAAGGTCTTTCTATTTTTCCAAAAGAAAAGCCGTTGTGATGATTGATAATTCAATAATAAGCATTTAGCAGTAGTAAGTACGCAACTTAGGACGTAGTGTGTACACATAATGATTTTTAAAAGTCTTGATTAATAAGCACTTCCTAATTGTTTTAATTATATATTAAATTTTTTTCTCTGCGACCGGTTTCGGCCAGAATCCTTTTTCAGGCATTAAAAAAAAATTAATATTTAATATTTGATACACTTATTTTGTGAATAAATTTTTTTCTATGAAATTTATGAAGTATTGTAAAAGTTGAGTCACTAGTTCCACGTGGATATGTCTACATCAATTAAAACAAAAAAAAAATGAAAACTTTACAATGTAAACATAAACTTTTTACAAAATTTCATAGAAAAAATTTTATTCACAATAATAAATGTACCAAAATTTTTATGTATCAGACTGTTATCTTTTTAATGCATGAAAAAAGATTCTACCCGAAACCGGTCGCATAGAAAAAACTTAATATATAATTAAAACAACTAGGAAATAACCAAAAATGAATGCTAATATAGCTCATGGTATTGGTGAAATCATTACCGGCAAAAACAATGTAGTAGAGAAAATAGCACTAACACACTGACATGTTTCTGCCTACCCAGCGTCATCAGCGTGGTTTCGAGTATAATCTTCTGCTGCATACAATTACGTTTGCCTCTTAGTTTATGCTGCTAATCTCCAAAAACAGCACTGAATATGTCTTCCGGCGACACCTAGCGCCAAGGGACACAGTCATGCCCTCCTAGAAGGTAGCAAGCAAGACAAACCGTAGCAAGACAAACCGGTGACCGGACCAACTGTGTCCCTTGGCGCTAGGTGTCGCTGGAAGACATATTCAGTGCTGTTTTTGGAGATTAACGTAAACTGAGAATCAAACGCAATTGTATGCAGCAGAAAATTGTGCTCGAAACCACGCTGATGACGCTGGGTAGGCAGAAACATGTTCGTATGTTAATGCTATTTTCTCTGCTACATTGTTTTTGCCGACAATGATTCCACCAATACCATAAGCTATATTAGCATAAATTTTCGGTTATTGTTACTAGGCATTTTTTCATCGGTAATTAGGAAGTACTTATTAATCAAGATTTTTATTTTAAATACTTAATTATGAACGCAAGCAAATTCAATACATTTCCTTCAAGTTCGAATTTTACAGTACAGTAAACAATAAAATATAAATTAAATTTTGCTATGTTGTATTTCATTCATTTTAGAACATTTATTGCCAGTCTCACCAACATGTCTTAAATTATAAGTAACTTTTAAAGTACTAAGTATCACTTAAACAAGTTAATTTTGCCTATGGCGCATATTTAAGGCACACTTATACGCAACCTGATGTCATCCTTAGATTAAGTAATACTTTTCAGAAAACCATGCATCTGGTTAGAAAATCAAGTTTTTCTATAATTTGAGTGATACTTACAAAGGAACATCCCGAACTCGTAAATTCAAAAAAAATTGAAACTTTGTGGACAAGTAGTCCTCACCCCAAGATCTTCGAAGCCATTTTCCTTATCGCCCCCATTTCGTTTTAAGAGGGTGAAACCACCCCTGAAATTTTACTTGATTTTCGGTTTTTTGAAAATAATTCGATAACTGTTGGACCAAATACAACAAAGTTATAATGAAAATAGCATACTATTTCTATTTTAAAATTTGGTGGCGCCTTTCCCCACCCCTTCCCGAATGAACCTATTCAAATGCCATATTATGGATGTTATACAGCTCTTCAAGCAGTTTCAAAAACGTACTTCACTTTTTGTAAAACAGTTATTAAAAGAATGAGCAAAATGATATTTAATATGTCGTCTTTAGAGACTGTGAAGGAATGTAACATAAATTTTGATGTTTCTAGATATATATGTTTTAGAAAACAGAAATATAGATAAAAATGAATGAATATAATAATATTGCATGCCTTTTGGATGTCGATATTACAATTTATAGTGGTAGAAAAATTTATTCAAACTGACATATAAAATACATATTATGACATATTTTGTAATATATGGCTTATGTATATATGTGTATATATAACATATACGCTAGCAATTACTTAATTTGTATGATAATGCATCTCTTCATAAAAATGCTTAAAACACAAAAAACTGTTGCACCAGGAACACCGTATTATAGCACACGCTCCACATATGGAACATCGCAATGGAATTTGAAAATCTGTGAAGTCACAAGTGGCAGGATTATCGAAACGATTTGACCGGTCCGCAACATAACCATTTTTGTACCATGCATAAGTAAATAAATTATGATATTTTGAAGAAGATAATTGGTTGTCCACTAAAGACTGTGATTTAATAAGAGTATAATATCATATAATTTCCTAACAAAATTTTTCCAAACACGAAATCCATAGACGTCTAGGAGTTGTATCATACCAGTGGTTTTCTTTGGTATTGTGAGGATGTTCACATTCTTGTCGGCCGATATATGGTATTTTCAATTAGATGGACAATGACCAGTCCACGAATCTAGCAATAAAACTGTTTGAGATCCTGTATTTGGAAGATATACCTTTGTGAACCATTCCGTGAATAATGCTGTTGTTAGTTTTCCGGATAATGAAGCAGTTACATAAATATTTTCTGCGTGGAACATCGATTCTACTACTCGTGGTCCAAATGTACCACTTTCAAAACCATGAATAGGGGCAACAACAAGCGTCCAGAAGCGGATACTGTAGGAAGTATGGTATAGCTGTGTGTTGTAGCGAATATAGATTGCACAATACTTTCAACTGCTTTCGATCCCCGTGGAGCTAACGTGCGACCAGAGTGCAATTCCAAATTGAATCCATTCGCAATATACGATTTTACTTCTTGTACGAAAGCCGACGAAATTTGATTTAACTCTGCCGTGTCTGTACCATATGAACGGGTTATAAATTTGGTAATTTTTCTAGAAACTATCCTGTAAACTTTCTTGAAGTTCCATAACCAATGTGGGGATGCTCTGAAATTTGTTAGTCCGATTTCTTCATTGGCTTCCATAGCCCATTTACGAAGATCTAGGTCGTGAATTATAGCATGCGCTTCGCTGCTAGTAACAAATTTATTAAAAACATATTCCGAAATTTGTAATAATTTCTCTCTTCGTGTTCCTCCTTTTTGTATTGACACCTCCCATTCAAAAAGCAAAAAATTTGTAAATACAAAAATGTCTTAAAATTGGCCTGCAATTTCTTACCTATATAATTGTTCTAAAGACTTTACTCTCTTAAATCTATGTTTTATAGCTTCAAATGAACGTCGTTTTTTCCCAGATTTCCAGAAGGTAACAGCTTTTGTCTTGTATTCTAAATCGAAAGTATCTCCTTCTTCTGTTGCAGATTCTTCTTCTTCAAACTGTATAACTTCTAAGACTTCTTCCCGTGAAGGTGGATATCTATCATCAATAAATTCTACAGAAGGTGGCCTAAATTTTTGGAAGAATTCTAGCGTTACGTCGTTATCTACTTCAAAGGTTGTATCGTCCCGAGATCTAATTAATATATTCTTCAATACGTCGTGCATTTCACTTTCTTCATTGTTGAAAACTATTGGACGATTATCATTTGCGACATTAAATGTCAGTATTAGTAATCGAACTACATTTACTGGATTTACTACCATTGTTGAACCAGTACTCTAATTCTCACAATCAGATGCAGTATTAAAAAGTTACAAAAGTGACTTTTTCTTTTATACATACTTATTATTATCCAAACAAATCAACAATTTTAAACTATTACATACTAACTATTACTCACATTAAAGATTATTGTACTTATTATAAGTATAAGTCATACTTTATCATTGTTATCATATGTATGTACAGCTGTTTCAAAGTTTCAATTTTTTTGGAATTTACGGGTTCGGGATGTTCTCTTGTTAGTTAAGTTAAAAATTAAGTTATATTATCTCGATGAGATTAGCCATAAAAGACATTTCATTTGTACAAATTGTACAATTTATTTAGAACATTCTGTTTAAAACAGTACCGAACTGAAAACATACAGTTAATATTCACTCTAAATAAATAAGTATTGTATGTAAAGAAAATTATTACAATTTACCATCAACATTCACCAATTTTATCTATTCGTATGTATACAGCTTTTGAAAAATAAGGAACACTCGGTGTTAATATCCCTTCTATTAATTTTTCCTTCACTTTTCGCTTTTGTTTCTGTTTGAATCGTGCAAATTACCTCGTTTTTCCTCTAGCCTTTTGCATATATGTTTAGTTAACAAACTTTTTTAAAACTTCACAATGAGGAATTTTGCTGCACTACGTTGGTAGCATTTGTTTACGGTTTTAGTTTTAGTTTATGGCTTACTTCTTTTCTTTCTATTTAGTGTCCATCTTATGACAAAAAGTTATGTTGTTCCTGTCTCCCTGAATTGATATTTTTTATCATTTGAATATGTCTTAAAGTCGATAAACTTTCCGTCCCCTTTCCTTTTCTTTATATCTAGTATATTTACTATCCTTCATCATTTTTTGGATTTACTCCAGAGGCAAATATGCATCGGTAACAATGACATAAGTACTAAATATATTATTCGAACTCGTAAAAAATGCGAAAGTTACTTAAAAATTGTTACAGTGATATTTCTAAGTAGAAATCATTCAGAATTCACATTTGCATTTATAGTCTTTATAAAAAAGCGTAGCCAATAAAGGTGCTAATTTTCAAAGATATAAAATACGTAAAACGTTTAATTGTTAAGCTATCGACCATTCAAATTCAAATTTGCGGTAATAAGATTATTACTAGTACCATAAAACCATAAAAGTGTTATTTAGTGATATATAAAATATATATCTTAATTTCCGTACGTTAATTTAGTAATACAAGAACATTCCCAGTTGTATTATGTCACCTTTTGTTGATCTCTGTATGTGAATGGTACCTTTATGGTGCGAGCAACGTGACGTGTAACAAGATGCAGTAAATCTATTCGTGTATCTCGATGCCGTCTGATCCTTTAGCAACCCTGTGCTAAAGCAAATCTAGATTCGTCACTACAACAACAGAATTCCATTACTGATCCAAATTAATGGCGGAATTGGATCCAGTTGATACAACATCAGATCAAATGATGCAATTCATACAGCAGCATACCACGCACACGCAGAGAAATTTTTACTTCTATTAAAGCTGTCCGCCTTAATCCAAGACAATTACTGTTTCAATTATCCGCAATACAATAACTGCCTTAAATCAAAAGAAATATTTTCTTAGCGTTTCTTTCTCCGCTTAAGAGAAGTATATACTTGTCATGAAATAATTGTATTTTTTTGTTTGAAAATTTGAAGAAAGCGATTTTTATTATAACACAAAACAATATTTTTTTAAGGATAGTAAATAGTTTTCTTAATTCAAGAAAGCGTTTAGATATTGTTCATAAATCTAATTTCATTTTCTTAAAATAAACATTTTTTACTTAGAATTCTTGAAATGCATATTATTAATTGCGCTTATCGTGTTTAAAACAATACGACATATCCGTACATAATGCGGTAAATTATTCACATTGCTTGTGATTTTCAAAAGGCTAAAGTAGAAGTTATTTATAGAATAATGGTCAAGCAAAAGTGAACTTAATGTAGAAGTATACATGAAAAAGTGCCTCGAAACAATAACCAAGGTAATGCTAATAAATAGCTCCTGGTATTGACGGAAGTACTACCGGCAAAAGCAACATGAGAAGAGAAAAGCATTAAAACTCCTTGCTCCTGGCTACATTGCCTTTACATCTCTCAGTTTATGCCACTGATATTCAAAAACAGCAACTGAAATATTTCCTGGCGCGACGTAATGCCAGTAGTTATAGTCATGCCGTCCTAAATAGAAGTGACGGAACCAGACTACAGATACCATACTTACCCATACAATGATATAACCTTTAACGTACAACCTTTCATAAACATTTTCAAGAGATACCGGTTGTAATATTTTTTTTCTTGTTATTATTATTTACCACGTACACTAATTTAACTAGTGTTTTTAAATACATAATAAATAATATTAATAAAAAAAGGGATAAATAAACTTAAAAATTAAGTCATTAATTATCAAACTACATAAAAATAATCCCTATTATTAATGAAATAATTTAATTACATTGTAACTTATAAAAACAAACTTTTCATTAGCTCATTCACTTACTCCTAATTTTATTTATTAACTTTAAGTTTCTTTTCCATTATTGTAATTTTTCTTTTATTGGATATCCTTGTAGCGGGTCCAATGATGTGTTTTTTGAACACAAAACTGGTCGCCTAATTTCTCAATAGAA
This sequence comes from Dynastes maya, assembly GCA_029619315.2. Taxonomy (NCBI): domain Eukaryota; kingdom Metazoa; phylum Arthropoda; class Insecta; order Coleoptera; family Scarabaeidae; genus Dynastes; species Dynastes maya. Next base: position 40,129,062 of record JAROYE020000001.1, read on the forward strand.
CTTTGGGAGATCTGGACCATTTTTTCATTCCTACCTTTAATATGAATATTTTCTTAACTTAAAGCTAAATGATTTACTTGGAAGAAACATTTTTCTATCTTGGATTTTCTTGATTTTCTAACCCCTATTTAATCCAAATAAAATTTCAAGAAAATTATTTTCTTATATTATACATTTTTATGGTCTTGAAATAAAAATATTTTCTTGAATAGAGACTGATTTTTGCAAGGAACTCTATCTTCTTCTTTGTGACATAAAAAAACATTTGAAAAGGCTAATATATTTTTAGTGGTGTAAATATTTAGTGTTTTAATCAAAATGATAACTAACGCTGGCCACGAGCGGTACCGCGCATCGGCGTAGAATCAGTTCGGACCGAGAGGAACGGTAGTATTACTTCGTCTGCGGAGCAGTACGGACATTTTCGCTGCCGGTCATTTGCGCAATTGTTTATCTGTCCTAGAAAAATTATGATTTCGTCAGCAAAACGACCGCGGTCGGACAAACTTCGAAAATTTATTGCAGAAATTCCAGACTTAATATATGAAGGTGCTAAAATTAAATGTGTAATCTGTAAAATCCCATTAATGTGTTGGTCCAGACAACATTGTCTACGACACGTAAATAGTGAAAAGCATGTCTCAAAAAGAAATTGCGCACGAGACAATGAAAAATGTATTTTTAATTTATGCGTTACGTTTATCGCATGTAATATACCGTTTAATTTACTAGACAAGGAACCATTTATCTGCTTTTGGAATAACTATTCGGAGTGCAAATTACCAAGTCGAACATCGTTACGAAGAATTGTGCCATCTGCGCGCGAACATATTGAACAAAAAATAAAATCGGAGTTGAAAGATCAAAAATTGTGGTTATGTGTCGACGAAACAACAGATCGGAAGAAACATTCTGTTCTTAATGTAATGGCACGCAAATTGGAACCTCATCAATCGGCACCTTCAATTCTATTAGTCTCCAAACGAATACAATAGTGTACTGCCGAAGTAATTTCAAAGTTAGTGTTAAATACATTGGACAAGTTTGAACTTTCAACAAACCAACTCTTGATGTTAGTGAGTGATGGTGCTGCAAACATGCTTTCTGTAGGCCGGTCTCTTAAAAAGCATTCTGCTAATTTGTTACACATTACGTGTAAAATTCATGCTCTCAATCTTGTGCGATAGTATCAGAAAATGTTATCCTTGGTAAAAAGCTTAATAGCCATCCAAAGATATTTGTCAACACCGAAAAGGTTTAAAGTAGACCACTCCCTAGTACTAACTTTTGAACGAGGAGCTAATTCGAAAAGAGAGCATTTCTATTTTTTGTGAACTAATTTTTACTGTTATCAGCAGTGTAATTTCCGGTGTGAGTGGAAGTGATGCTAACTTTGTTATCTGACATGAAAAGGTAACGGAAAAACGAATCCAAGAATTATCACGATATGTAGCAAAGTTTCAATAACTTGTTTTTGTTTTTATACAAAATAGGCTAGCAAGAAGCGTCAAATTGTCCCTATCACGTCAGCACTTGTAAATTTATCAATTCTAAATTTTATTTATTGATATTAAATCCTGCTGTTTTCCCATATTGTTTTACTGATTGCACTTTATTGCAATTAATTAATTATTATTATTATTAATAATAATAATAATAATAATAATAATAATAATAACAATAATAATAATAATAATAATAATAATAATAATAATCTATATTTGTCCAACTATTAATCACTTACAGGACAATAGATAAACAATTTTGAAGTTATATAGAAATTAATCAAGACAATACATCACTGCACGACTGCACCTTGAATGCAACATACATACATATATACAATATCAATAAGGAAACATTTTAAACTTCTACATTACATTTGATACGAGTGAACATAACATTAAAACAGTTGTATACAGTCAGAATAGACGTCGATAGCAATCTACGACTACATTTATTAAAGTTATTGACCATATGGAACACAGGTGATTTGGCTAAGACATTCGTATTGTGTTTATACGTTACGAGAAAATCAACAGATTGTGTGCAACGTGGTAGTACACGGAAATCCACATAAGCCAACAATGATGGAGAGTCTATTTTATTAGATAATAGATTAAATAGAAATCTCGCGCTATTTTTATTGCGACGATCTTCCAATGAATCAAAACTATGTTGTTGCGGCAGTGTCACATAATCTGAACCACGATCAGGGTAAGTACCGGTAACTTTATACCTAATATATTTGAGGAATCTTTTTTGAACACGTTCTATAGAGATCACCTGATACGTGTAGTAAGGATACCAAATTAAGTTGGCATACTCCAATTTGGTCTGAGCAAGGGCATAGTACAGAGTTCTTATCGCCGAGATGTCACGAAAAGGTCGGCAAGTTCTTATTAAAAAGCCCAAAGACTTAGAAGCAGACAGACATATGGCAGATATATGATCAGAGAAGCTTAGTTTTGAGTCAAAAAGTACCCCCAAATCCTTTATTTTTTCCGTTCTTATAATGAACGTAGACTGAATAGTGTAGTTGAAAATGATTGGGTTAGAACGTTTGGTATAAGAGACCACTAAACATTTGCGAATATTTAAAGATATGCCATTCAGAGTACCCCAGTCATTGATAAGGGTGAGGTAAGTCTGCAACTTAACGCAATCGATTCGCGTATTGATAACGCTGTAAATTTTCGGGTCGACTGCATATGCCAAGTATTGAGTAATCACTATAAAGCAAAACAAGTCGAATATAAAAAAAGTTTAGCTGAGACAAAAAAAAAGTACTTCTCACAACGCATCGGGAATGCTAGAAACGTGTCGCGAGAATTTTGGCGATGTGTTGATTCCCAATTGGGTCGAAATGACAAGAGGAACGCAGGAACGCATATCTATTAACGTAGACAATGCGATAATATCTGATCCCTCATAAGTGGGTACTATATTTTTTACTAGCTCTCCATATTTGAATGTCACCCGAAATTTGGGTACGGTTAGACCCAACAACAGAAACAGTGATAGCGTACACACCGTTTCTACAAAATTCTATTGTTTTTGTCCAGTTACCCCCGATGAAGTTGCAAATGCGATAAGGTCGTTAAAAAATAAGCATAGCACCGGTATGAATGATATACACACGAAAACCATCAAGTATGTTGGGGATGTGTTCATCGAGCCATTAATGATAATTTTCAATAAATCAATAGCATCAGGGGTTTTCCCCTCTCAGTTAAAAATAGGTAAGACCATTCCAATTTTCAAAAAGCACGATCCAACTATTATTGCAAACTATCGCCCCATAACAATATTAAATGTATTCTCGAAAGTGCTGGAATCTATTGTATATAATAGAGTAGTCGACTTTCTTAACAAATGCAATGTTTTTACGGGTGCCCAGCACGGTTTTCTTAAATCGAGATCCACCGAAACGGCTTCGATTGAGTTTTTGCAATTTATTTATAGAGAAATTGACAAGGGCAATTTTTCTATAAATTTCTAATTTTTCTTATATTCGCGAACGATTTGCCTGACTTTTTCACCTCTGCGTATATTGTAGCATATGCGGATGATACTTCCGTTGCTGTCTCCGCCAAGTCCTTGACCAAGCTAGAATTTAAGATAGCCCGTGCTGTGGACGAGTTCTCTAACTGGTGCTATAAAAACAGATTGATTATGAATCGCGATAAAACGGTGTTTGTGTATTTCAATCAGCGACGACTTGTCCTTCCTCAGTTTGGCGTTAATCTTGGCTATAACTTTTCAAACAGTATCAAATTGCTCGGGTTAGACATTGATTATAACCTGTGTTTCGATGAACAGATCAACAATATCTGTAAAAGGCAAAATTCGGCTTATTACGCAATTATACAATTAAAAAGCAGTTTGAGTGCAGAATTATTGCTGACAGTATACTACCTAGCTTACTCGATTTTTGCGTATAATATTCTAATATGGGGCCGTGCCGATTACCAACGCGTACTGATTTATCAAAAAAGAATTCTTAGGTTGATTTTTGATAAATCCTACAGAGAATCATGTAGGTCCTTGTTCATCGAAAATAACTTATTAACCGTTCCATGTTTGTACAGTAATGAATGGCAAAAGCCAATAGCTTCTAATTTAATACAAAGCACATTGTGGTTAATGCGATCGAAAGCCTTAGCAAAGTCGATGTAGACTACATCAACCTGTCCTCGTTGATCTAGTACCCGAGATATATACTGGGTGATATTTGCCAAGTTCGTTAGAGTGGATCTGCCCGACACAAACCCATGTTGATGGATTGACAAATATGGCTTAACATTAAAGTAGATATTACTACATAAGATATGTTCAAATACTTTGGCAAAGTTCGCTAAAATGTTTATAATAATAATAATAATAGTTTATTGTCTATCAGACAACGCAAGAATACAAAGAAATTGAGTGAAGAAAAGAAACATTTTTTTTTCAGTGTGTTTCAGTCTCCTAGCCATGTTATATAATTCTACTTATTCTATTGCCTTACATATGTTAATGTATTCATCCGTTGTATAAAAAACATTACTTGCTAAAAACTGCTTCACAGATCTCTTAAATACTACTTCGTTATTTATTGATTTAATTGTTAAGCATTGATTTAATTGTTAAGGGCCACAGAAGTCCTCTTTATTACGTGTGCTATAGCGGTGAATTTCACTATGGCTTGTAAAACTGGTCTGATTATTTTTTACATAACAAACTATTTCTAGTATATATAGGGATATTAGAGTTAGTACATTTAACATTTTAAATAAGGATCTACATGAAGTTCGCCTATTTACTCCCACTAGATTTCTGATAGCAGTTTTTTGCAGGATAAAGATTCTTTTCAGAAATGTGGATGAACCCCAGAACATCAATTCGTATCGTAGCCTAGATTTCAAGTCGGAGTAGTAATACGCCATTAAAATGTTTCTGCCTACCAAGTCCCTCAGTCGAAAAAGTGCATAGCATATAGATGGTATTTTTGATTCCAAATATTTTATGTGCGTTTCCCAGTTTAATCCACTTTCAATATTTAGCCCCAGGAATTTGGTAGATGGAAGTTGTTGGATTGTCTTGCCATTTATTTTTAAGAGGCAACATTCATACTGCTTATTTGTGCCCGGTGTGAATAACAAATAAAGTTTTTTTCTTGTTCAAATACAATTTATTGTTAGCGAACCAAGTGCAAAAATTGTTTAAATTCGGCTGAAGGTCATGTATCAATTCGGATTTTTGTATATTTTATAAGTCTATAGTTCACAATATTAGCCTAATCATCACCCTTAGATACAGGTACTATTTTACTAGATTTCCAAATTGTCGGAAATGTCGATTTTTTAATAATTAAATTGTATAGTATCCTCAGCAGATATGCATGTACACAGGCACGCTCACGTACCAAAAAACTAGGTATATTATCATCACTAAATGTCATATCATTCTTAAGTCTTGAAGCACTTTTTAGTACCTCATCTTCAGTGACATAAGAAATGCCAAAAGAGGGACAGTTAGTATTTATAGTTCGTGGGGCAAAAGTGGTAGCACTAAATGCAATCGAAAAGTGATGCGCAAAACTATAAACAATGTCTTGAGGTTGAGTTAATTGTTCATCATTGTAAAACATATGCCCAGGAATTCTTGAAGTTGTCCTACGACTACTAAGGGTTAACTTTAATATTTGTTTCCACTTCTCTTTGATAATCATTGTATGCCTTATCTGTCTCTAGTTTAAGCAATTGTCGAAGTCTTCTAAATTCACTTAAATAATAATTCGACCTTGTATTTTTCCACTTTCTAAAATAGAACTCTTTTATATTTACAAGTCTTTTAATTTTTGCTATGAACCAAGGTGGATAGTGCCGACTTGTTAACCCGACTCTAAGTACGCAGTAATCAAGGACTGGATAATAATAATAATAATATAATAATAATAATAATAATAATAATAATAATAATAATAATAATAATAATAATAATAATAATAATAATAATAATAATAATAATAATAATAATAATAATAATAATAATAATAATAATAATAATAATAATAATAATAATAATATAATAATAATAATAATAATAATAATAATAATAATAATAATAATAATAATAATAATAATAATAATAATAATAATAATAATATAATAATAATAATAATAATAATAATAATAATAATAATAATAATAATAATAATAATAATAATAATAAAATAATAATAATAATAATAAATAATAATAATAAATAATAAATAATAATAATAATAATAATAAATAATAATAATAATAATAATAATAATAATAATAATAATAATAATAATAATAATAATAATAATAATAATAATAATAATAATAATAATAATAATAATAATAATAATAATAATAATAATAATAATAATAATAATAATAATAATAATAATAATAATAATAATAATAATAATAATAATAATAATAATAATAAAATAATAATAATAATAATAATAATAATAATAATAATATAATAATAATAATATAATAATAATAATAATAATAATAATAATAATAATAATAATAATAATAATAATATAATAATAATAATAATAATAATATAATAATAATAATAATAATAATAATAATAATAATATATAATAATAATAATAATAATAATAAATAATAATAATAATAATAATAATAATAATAATAATAATAATAATAATAATAATAATAATAATAATAATAATAATAATAATAATAATAATAATAATAATAATATAATAATAATAATAATAATAATAATAATAATAATAATAATAATAATAATAATAATAATAATAATAATAATAAATAATAATAATAATAATAATAATAATAATAATAATATAATATATAATAATAATAATAATAATAATATAATAATAATAATAATAATAATAATAATAATAATAATAATAATAATAATAATAATAATAATAATAATAATAATAATAATAATAATAATAATAATAATAATAATAATAATAATAATAATAATAATAATAATAATAATAATAATAATATAATAATAATAATAATAATAATAATAATAATAATATAATAATAATAATAATAATAATAATAATAATAATAATATAATAATAATAATAATAATAATAATAATAATAATAATAATAATAATAATAATAATATAATAATAATAATATAATAATAATAATAATAATAATAATAATAATAATAATAATAATAATAATAATAATATAATAATAATAATAATAATAATAATAATATAATAATAATAATAATAAATAATAATAATAATAATAATAAATAATAATAATAAATAATAATATAATAATAATAATAATAATAATAATAATAATAATAATAATAATAATAATTTAAAAATAATAATAATAATAATAATAATAATAATAATAATAATAATAATAATAATAATAACAATAATAATAATAATAATAATAATAATAATAATAATAATAATAATAATAATAATAATAATAATAATAATAATAATAATAATAATAATAATAATAATAATAATAATAATAATAATAATAATAATAATAATAATAATAATAATAATAATAATAATAATAATAATAATATATAATAATATAATAATAATAATAATAATAATAATAATAATAATAATAATAATAATAATAATATAATAATAATAATAATAATAATAATAATAATAATAATAATAAAAATAATAATAATAATAATAATAATAATAATAATAATAATAATAATAATAATATAATAATAATAATAATAATAATAATAATAATAATAATAATAATAATAATAATAATAATAATAATAATAATAATAATAATAATAATAATAATAATAATAATAATAATAATAATAATAATAATAATAATAATAATAATAATAATAATAATAATAATAATAATAATAATAATAATAATAATAATAATAATAATAATAATAATAATAATATAATAATAAATAATAATAATAATAATAATAATAATAAATAATAATAATAATAATAATAATAATAATAATAATAATAATAATAATAATAATAATAATAATAATAATAATAATAATAATAATAATAATAATAATAATAATAATATAATAATAATAATAATAATAATAATAATAATAATAATAATAATAATAATAATAATAATAATAATAATAATAATAATAATAATAATAATAATAATAATAATAATAATAATAATAATAATAATAATAATAATAATAATAATAATAATAATAATAATAATAATAATAATAATAATAATATATAATATATAATAATAATAATAATAATAATAATAATAAATAATAATATAATAATATAATAATAATAATAATAATAATAATAATAATATAATAATAATAATAATAATAATAATAATAATAATAATAATAATAATAATAATAATAATAATAATAATAATAATAATAATAATAATAATAATAATAATAATAATAATATAATAATAATAATAATAATAATAATAATATAATAATAATAATAATAATAATAATAATAATAATAATAATAATAATAATAATAATAATAATAATAATAATAATAATAATAATAATAATAATAATAATAATAATAATAATAATAATAATAATAATAATAATAATAATAATAATAATAATAATAATAATAATAATTAATAATAATAATAATAATAATAATAATAATAATAATAATAATAATATAATAATAATAATAATAATAATAATAATAATAATAATAATAATAATAAAATAATAATAATAATAATAATAATAATAATAATAATAATAATAATAATAATAATAATAATATAATATAATAATAATAATAATAATAATAATAATAATAATAATAATAATAATAATAATAATAATAATAATAATAATAATAATAATAATAATAATAATAATAATAATAATAATAATAATAATAATAATAATAATAATAATAATAATAGTAATAATAAACCTGATTTTTATTGTAATAACAATTACAAAAATCGTCAAAGTAAAATAGTGTATAATTAAAATCAAAGTTGTAAGGATAAAGTACAGAACAAAGACATTGTATAAATACATGAAGAACAAACAAACATTTGAGAAACGAATTAATTAGGATGGCTAAGAAATTCATCAACACATACAATCTGTTGTAAAACATTTGCACTGCAGATCCAACATCGCTCTGGTCCAACAAAAACTCCAATCCACAGTAGCAAGCTCGGAGCGTAGTGTTGGGCTATCTACTCTTCGAAAATTATAACGTAAGTTAGTATTAGATGGAAAACTAAGTGGATCCGGCCTATGGAAATTAACCAGTATATCAAGAACAGGATCAAAAGCAAGATACTACCAGTTCGTCTATCATCCAAATCCGGCACGTTAAACCCAGGAGCATTAAAATCTCCAACTAGTATGCATTGTTTATTTAGTAGGAAAATGCCCAGAGCTTCAATAAAAGCATCGAAGTCATCTAGGCTGAGATTTGGCGGAATATATAAATTGACGATATATATAGACAAGAACACATAGCATCTGCAAAAAGTCACATCAATTAGTGACACCAGTTCGGTAAAGGTAGATGTAACCATTGGAGTAGCTGGTAATTTCTCGGTAAATGCTACTAGAACACCTCCACCGACGGACATCCCAACTAAAGCAAACCTCCTGTCGCTCTGGTATACTGTAAAAGCAGGATCAAATATCTCTCCGTTATCTATATCATCACCCAACCAGGTTTCTGTAAAGAAAACAGCTTCCGCATCACAAATACTACTGGAAGAGAGCACGACATCAGTTTTTGTACGAAGACCACGGACATTTTGTATTTGAAGCGAAGTGTATTATTAACGTTGGACTTTCTTAGTTTAAAGGCCTAGATTTAACAATTTTAGGAATATCCCTTATATATTTTATGTGGATATCAGATTCTCCCATACTTTTCCGTGTGAGAAGTTCTTGTTTCACCTTACGATATAAAACAATTTGCTGTGGAATTCTATCCTTAGATATATTAACTAATTTGAAGCCTGTTGACGACTTTAGATGTTAATAATTACAGATTGCTTTATTAATTTGGTCATTGTTCTCGAGAGTTATCCTTATTGGCCGTTTCCTATCAGATTTGGAAAGATCGAACTTGCCCAAGCGAACAGGTCTAATTGGACCATTAAACACAACATCTAGGGTAGATAGTATCCTATTACAGGTGGCCACGTCAGCTATCATCTGGACGTTCTTATTACCAGATATTTCTTCAGGTATATTAAAAAATATGACGTTCTCCTTCCTTTTGTCATTATCCATCACCTGCTGAATTACTATCTCTCTATCAAATACAATTATGATAACTTTGCTTAAATTTGTTTGTTTTTGAGAGACAATAGGCTTCCTTTTCAGTCTTGTGTTCAACTGGGTTATTTACATCATTTAGTAGGCTCGGTGGCCCAGGAGGTCCTGCTCCTGACTGCGGCAGAGTTAGGAGCCGTGCGTTTGAGTCCTACCAGCGTAGGTAGTAGGTTTTTTCTAGTACGTCCGATACGATCTCGAGTCACCATTTACATAGTGGGAAACAATTAACTATGCTTCACTCTTTTTGGCGAAGGGATGATAGTAACAAAGCAATGGAACACTTTATGCACACCATTACACACTAAAAGACTTTTGAGATTTTAACAAGCTTCATAGCTTATAGATTGAGCTGTCACAGGGACACATACCGATCCAGTAGAAGTTATTAAACTCTCACTTCTTAATTTCAATCTTAAAATGTTCGTCTTCATAAAACATTACAATTAATTTTTAACATTTATTCGAAAATATTAACGAAAGTACTGAAAAAGATTCGATATCCATATTTCTTTTTGTCTTGCTTTTGCGCAATTTATACGAATATCATTACGCTTTTGTGCAGAATAATAAATAACATATCTTCAGAAATGTAATTGAATTTATTTATGGCATTAATTCCCTTATTTGGCCTCGTCCACAAAGTAATGAGTAAAACCTCAATTTTTTTGCACAAATGCGCATACAAAAACCTTGAACCAATTTAATTTAATATTTACTTGCAATTTAAGTCCTGTCATCCTTTGCAAATTATTTAATATCATTAGTATTGAAGAACGTCTGCAGTTATTCTTTCTGTAAAGAAGTTGTCGAATTATTAAGAAATAGCCAATGTTTACCAAATTCGGCAAATGGCCTACAAATCTTCCGCAATGTGTCTGTAGTTCCGTAGAAAGTTTGTCCTTGCGAAATGATGAGAATGTATCTTTCATCCGCTGAATACTAAATATTCTTTATCTACGCATTTTTATGACATTACGTGAACGAAATTGTAATTGAATATTATACAGCGTTGCCAAAAAAAACCGTGGCAATTAGTACATAGTAATCTACTACAAATATTAAAATAGAAGTCATACATATAGATATCACAAAGTATACGTAAAAAGGCATTGAATACACTAAACAATCTCTTTTTAATGCCAGGAAAACAATCATCAGCGCAATGTTCACGACAAATCCCAAAGGACACTATATTGCACTCTCTGTAATTGACATTACACAAGAGTTAAAATTCAAATATTTTGCTAAGACTTTCCGAAAACGTTTCTAGAAATTACATTATCAAGACATTATAATATACAATATAATAATAAAACATCATCAAAACATTATAATATAAGATCGATGGACCTAATTATAATTAGTCATTTATCTCAAGGGTGTAGGTGTTCTTTCTGGAGCTGTTGCATAACAACTGCCGCAACTAACAAGGGAAGACCCCGAACCCATAAATTCCAAAAAAATTGAAACTTTGTGGACAAGTAGTCCTCACCCCAAGATGTTCGAAGCCATTTTCCTTATCGGCTCAATTTCGTTTTAAGAGGATGAAAGCACCCCTCAAATTTTACTTGATTCTCAGTTTTTTGAAAATAATTCGATAACGGTTGGACCAAATACATCAAACATATCAAAATAATCACCTCCTTGAGCTCTATTACATATGTGAAAATAGCTTAGTATTTCTATTTAAAAATTTGATGGGCCTTCCCCCACCCCTTCACGAATGAATCTATTCAAATGCGATATTGTGGATAAAACTGGGCTCACGATACGTCGCTTTATGTAATTGTCAATGCCTGTGCAAAACAAAGATATGTTAAAGGTAATCCGCAGATATTGTGTAAATAATATATTATCTTCGATGTGTACACGTATTTCGGATATCTCTATTACTGACTCACAATCAATGTGATAGAATAATTTATGCAATGAGTTTATTAATTCTTTAAAATTCGATACATGAATTTGTAAATTGGTAATGATACTTATGAAGGCAGATAAAGTGCGACGACAGCTGTACATACATATGATAACAATGATAAAGTATGACTTATACTTATAATAAGTACAATCATCTTTTATGTGAGTAATAGTTAATATGTAATAGTTTAAAATTGATGATTTGTTTGGATAATAATAAGTAGGTATATAAGAAAAAGTCACTTTTGTAACTTTTTAATACTGCATCTGATTGTGAGAATTAGAGTACTGGTTCAACAATGGTAGTAAATCCAGTAAATGTAGTTCGATTACTAATACTGACATTTAATGTCGCAAATGATAATCGTCCAATGGTTTTCAACAATGAAGAAAGTGAAATGCACGACGTATTGAAGAATATATTAATTAGATCTCGGGACGATACAACTTTTGAAGTAGATAACGACGTAACGCTAGAATTCTTGCAAGAATTTAGGCCACATTCTGTAGAATTTGTTAATGATAGATATCCACCTTCACGGGAAGAAGTCTTAGAAGTTATACAATTTTAAGAAGAAGAATGTGCACCAGAAGAAGGAGATATTGTCGATTTAGAATATAAGACAAAAGCTGTTACCTCCTGAAAATCTGGGAAAAAACGACGTTCCTTTGAAGCTGTAAAACATAGATTTAAGAGAGTAAAGTCTTTAGAACAATTATATAGGTAAGAAATTGCAGGCCAATTTTAAGACATTTTTGTATTCACAAATTTTTTGCTTTTTAGATGGGAGGTATCAATACAAAAAGGAGGAACACGAAGAAAGAAATTATTACAAATTTCGGAATATGTTTAAAATAAATTTGTTACTAGCAGCGAAGCGCATGCTATAATTCACGACCTAGATCTTCGTAAATGGGCTATGGAAGCCAATGAAAAAATCGGATTAACAAATTTCAGAGCATCCCCACGTTGGTTATGGAGCTTCAAGAAAGTATACAGGATAGTTTCTAGAAAAATTACCAAATTTATAACCCGTTCATATGGTACAGACACGGCAGAGTTAAATCAAATTTCGTCGGCTTTCGTACAAGAAGTAAAACCTTATATTGCGAAAGTAGGCTCTACTAATACATTCAACGCTGATGAAAGTGGATTCAATTTGGAATTGCACTTTGGTCGCACGTTAGCTCCACAGGGATCGAAAGCAGTTGAAAGTATTGTGCAATCTATATTCGCTACAACACACAGCTATACTATACTTCCTACAGTATCCGCGTCTGGACGCTTGTTGTCGCCCCTATTCATGGTTTAGAAAGAATAAAGTGGTACATTTGGACCACGAGTAGTAGAATCGATGTTCCACGCAGAAGATATTTATGTAACTGCTTCATCATCCGGAAAACTAACAACAGCATTATTCACGGAATGGTTCACAAAGATATATCTTCCAAATACAGGCTCTCAAACAGTTTTATTGCTAGATTCGTGGACTGGTCATTGTCCATCTAACTTAAAAGACCATATAGGGGCCGACAAGAATGCCGACAAGAATGTGAACACAATACCAAAGAAAACCACTGGTATGATACAACCCCTAGACGTCTATGGATTTCGTGTTTGGAAAAATTTTGTTAGGAAATTATCTGATATTATACTCTTATACAACTACGATATTAATTTGCATACGCGTAACAACATTATTAAATTACAGTCTTTAGTGCACAACCAATTATCTTCTTCAAAATATCATAATTTATTTACTTATGCATGGTACAAAAGTGGTTATATTGCGGACCGGTCAAATCGTTTCGATAATCCTGTCACTTGTGCCTTCACAGAAGATTTTCAAATTCCATCGCGATGTTCTATATGTGGAGCGCATGCTGTAATACAGTGTTCCTGGTGCAACAGTTTTTTGTGCTTTAAGCATTTTTATGAAGAAATCCATTATCATACAAATTAAGTAATTACTAGCGTATATATTATATATACACATGTATACATAAGCCATATACTACAAAATATGTCATAATATGTATTTTATATGTTAGTTTGAATAAATTTTTCTACCACTATGAATTGTAATATCGACATCCGAAAGGCATGCAATATTATTATATTAATTCATTTTTATCTATATTTCTGTTTTCTAAAACATATCTATCTAAAAACATTAAAATTTATGTTACATTCCTTCACAGTCTCTAAAGACGACATATTAAATATCATTTTCCTCATTTTTTTTAATAACAGTTTTACTACGTACGTTTTTGAAACCGCTTGAAAAGCTGTATAATATCCACAATATGGCATTTGAATAGGTTCATTCGTGAAGGGGTGGGGGAAGGCCCACCAAATTTTTAAATAGAAATACTATGCTATTTTCACATATGTAATAGAGCTCAAAGAGACGATTATTTTGATATATAACTTTGATGTATTTGGTTCAACCGTTATCGAATTATTTTCAAAAAACCGAAAATCAAGTAAAATTTCAGGAGTGGTTTCACCCTCTTAAAACGAAATTGGGCCGATAAGAAAAATGGCTTCGAACATCTTGGGATGAGGACTACTTGTCCACAAAGTTTAATTTTTTTTGGAATTTACGGGTTTGGGATGTTTCCTTGTAAGTCCAAGATACAAGTAATGTATATCTATGGATCATACAAGGTGTCCTACATGTAACAACGTACTTATTATACTTATGTAATAAGTACGCTGTTCATTTTAAGAAATGAAGCCCGTTCGAAAGGGGGTGAATTGTTGAGATGGTGTTTAATTTAGAGAAATTGCCCGCAAACTAAGTCGAAACACTCGAAACTATTCTATTGTGTTGCGGCGTTAGATGGCATGCTTGGCAGAACACACTTTAGGATGAAGATGAGCTCGAGCTAGAGCACAGATAACTACTCCTCGAGAATGTTTTCTCTTAAAACAGTTGATTGTGCGACACAGTCTTGACTCATTGAGTGTTGTAGCACAATAATGATGTAAAGTTATAGATCATCGGACTTCGAAAGAACGGTTTTTTTTTTATTAAAGAAATACGTCGTTTTTGAGACATACAGCCGTTTCAAAACAAACAATTCATCATGTATCTTTTTATTAAGTTTCACTGTTTTTAGTTACTTATTTTTCTAACTGCTGTAAGTTATGGGTGGCGAAGTAATATCCTATAATAACCTCACAGCAAAATGACCTCAGTTTTTCGTGTGATTATCTTAAGAATTCTTCTCCCTTAACTTGGAAGGGTACTGATTGATTATTGGATATACAATATGCCCACCTAGCCCACAAAAGTTTTCAAATAAAAAATATTCGGAGACTAGTACTACACAACATAAAATTATACTCAAGCATACAGGGTCTTCAGTTGCCGCAGCGCACGATACAACTTTGGTTTCCTAAATAGAACGCCCTGCATATTATTACGATTTCAGATGCCACTCTTTAATTCATATCAACTTTCATCAATATTCCATACACCCATCCTATTTAAAAATGTTGTAACCCGTAAATTATATTTCTGATTTATATTCCAAGACTTTCAAAAGATTCGTTATATATGGGGAAACATGCAATTATAACAGAAAAAAAAAAAAAACAGAAACGTATGGAATAATTAACAAACAATTGAGAAAGAAAAACTGTTGGTATATACTTCGGGCTTTAGTTTCTACCCGAAAATCTATTGACATTTTACTAAAATTTATCCAAAAAAATTCTGCTTTCCTCAAAACGTCCAAAAACATAGCATAGGGGGACACACACACTTTAGGTCCACACTATATACATATATAGACAAACGCAATAAAATACGTAATCAAAGTTGTTAAATAAGGACGTGATAAATTCATTACGAAAACTAAACTTACCAAATTTTAATAAACCTCCAAATATATATTTAATATTTATCAAGGTGACCACATTTTTGCTAAACAAACAAGCGTATTATTAAAAATATAGATGCACGTAAAGGCTACGTAAAGTTAGTTTGAAATATAATGTCATCTAACTTTAGAGATGTCCAAGTTAGTTATGACCATTACAAAACAGCCCAACATTGGTGAAAAATGTATGTCACTTCGTTTTTAAATTATAAACAATACCAGCGCGTTTAAATTATACGAACAAAGATTATTTAAATTCGTTTTTTTTTTTTGTGGAGAATACGATAAAGTGATATCGAGAGCATGTTGATACCCCCTGCCGCAGGGTTTATCCACAAGTCGCCAAACACAGTTAAACGAATAATATAGAATTTAAAAAACTTCGAATCGATCAAGGCAAAAATTCAAATAGTTTTTGCAAATTTTTTTTAATATGGTTTCAAGAGCATGAATTATTTTGGACATTATCTGGGAAGTCAAATTTACAAGAAATGGTCTGCTTAACCGGCACAATTCTCGTTACTGAAGCAATTCGAATCCCCACATACTCAGAACAAAAAAACTTCCAGGGGAATTGGCAATTCAACATTTTATCAATACTGGATTGTTTCCTAATGATTATGATCAACTTAGATATCTCCAAAGTTGGATAACATTTCAAAAGCTACATAAGCTATATTCTCATGCTGGGTATCCTTTTTTCGAAAGCAAATTGTGTTACATACATATTTTTCCTAAATATCTTAAAAAGTATCGATTTTAGATGCGTAATGGATATGACATTCTTTTTTTTTTTTTTCCGGTATAACCTGTCTTAGAAAATTGAAACTATTTTAGTTCGTAGTACCTATAGGCTTTAAAATATTAACAAATTTTCAGAATTTTCCAATGTATATTTTTTCCCATATATCGATCGATGCAGTTCCTGGTGAGACACCCTATATTATAGTTTTCGCTTTTTAAAGACAAATGAGGGAAACATTCCAGATTTTAAGCTTCCTTTTAAAAGAGCAACAAACAAATGAATACAATAAAGTCCAGTCAGAGCATCTTGAAATACAAAATCTAAGTTAGAAACTTCTTTCTATTAACCGCACACTTTCTTTTTCCAATTTGCAAATAAATTATCATGTTTAAACGTAATTATTAATTCTAATAAAAACAAAATTCAAATTTTAACATATTTACCTACAATGTTGAAGTTCTATTTGCAAACAAAACCCCGCTATTTTGACACAAAATTTTTGACTAGACTAAATTAAGTTGTTTAAATTTCTGCGGCCTCAGAATTTCAATTAATGGGACTTACAGTACTATTTTTACAGGCGTAATGTCCGCCCTTTAAAATTAAAAGTAATAAGCAGGAGTGTCAAAATACTTAAAGGACCTAAAGTATTCAGGTGAAACGGGTACTATCACATTGAAAATTACATTTAAAAATAAATTGCACCACATAAATTTCTACTTGAATGCCGCATAAATCTGAAGGCTCAGCACGCTGCAAAAAAAATTATATCTTTTAGTGATGTTGCAAACGACTATTATTACAAAGTAGACACTAAAACCCATAAATTGAATTCATTTCTACTTGAAAATAGGCAAGGAAATCACGTAGAAACTGTTAAAATTTTACGTTTTCGTAATTATAGTATATCGTAACAGAGAATCCTTACAGAGTAGCTAAGATATTTTTTCATAAAACTATTTTTATATGCATATGTATAATGATCAATGCTTACATAACACGCTTTTGACAGCAATTACTACCTAAGTAATGATTAAGAGCTTAAATGTTCGTGCAAAACCGTAAAACGTCGCGATGCTGCATTAATTCATATGGTTGTCAATTGTTTTCAAAATAAGAAATGTCTTATTTTCTTCAAAAAAATTTACGACGATAATATGTACAATGTAATATTCTTGAAATATTTTTTTTTTAATAAATAACTGAATAATACCGAAGTCTTTTTGTTCGTATAAATATCGATCCACTTTCTTACTTGGGAAAAATAATGAGAAAAACCAATATTGTAAAGAAAATTTAAATATTTTGTACAAAACTTTCACTAAAAAAAATTTCCGTAGGTGCTAAATGATAAAAAAAATAATTAATTTTCTCTAAACCAACATTGGCTTTATAACAAGAAATATTTTATTTATTTTTACAAATGTATTTACATAGAGTGCCTTATAGCAAGAACCCCTTTGTAAGTTAATTTAAAACTGTTAAAGAATTATTCTAAACGCGTACTGAAAAAACTCAATAAAAGAAATCAATGTTTTATATAATTTCTAATTTGAAACTAAACACAAACTTGGGTTCTAAGTAGTTTTACCATATCCACCAATTTCGGATATATTTGGGGTGCCAACGCGCTTATTAGAGAAAATTCTTAAATCCAAAATAACTGGCTCGAACAATGACGTTAGCGACGACTGGCTTTATGTTACATACCTTTTGGAAATTATAAAGCAAATGAAACCTATTTTGTGGTATTTTCATTTACAAAATACTACTTTGCAGCTAAACAATAGCACATACGACTAATATATTTCTGAACTATCGTGATTTATTTTAAAATTTTGTTTGTAATTAAAATTTTTCTTTGCCATGCATAAAATAATGACTGCGCATGCTGAAGTTTTGCGATAATTAGAAATACCTGCTTTTTGATAAGAACTATTAGAATCATCGGTATAGAAGAATTACTACGAGGCGATTTGAAAAGCCGTGCAAAGTCAGACAAATGGCACCAAATGGTGCGTATCAAGCGTACTGGCAGTTAGTAGCACCTCTTGGAAGAATTCAAAGTCAAATTTTCAGCCATATTGCTTTATTGTGTGGTCCATAAAGCAGTACTGCTGAAAAGGCAAATCGCCCGAGGATACCAAAGAGAAGCTTGATAAAACTTATGGTGAATCTCCACCTTCGATTAGAACGGTTTGTAAAAATTTTGTTTTTTCAAAACTTTTTGGTGGCCATGTGAGCATGAGTGATGCTGAACGTTCTGAACGGTTTCCCGTTGACTGTCACTACTCTAGAAATCATTGGTAAATCCTGATATGGGAAAGGGTGGCAGAAGAGTGAAGGGGAGTGCTGCTGGCATCTCGAGTGAACGGATACATAAGTTAGCTGCTAG
Organism: Dynastes maya; assembly: GCA_029619315.2. Lineage (NCBI taxonomy): Eukaryota > Metazoa > Arthropoda > Insecta > Coleoptera > Scarabaeidae > Dynastes > Dynastes maya. The sequence goes on from JAROYE020000001.1 coordinate 40,148,383, forward strand.
ATGGGTGCCGCGATTGCTCACAGGGTTTATCAAAAACAAAGTGTGACGTGTTTTCAAGGACGTTTTATAGCTATTTTAGCGGGAATCCATATGACTTTAAGTTTTCCGTTCCGTCACTGTGGACTGAAATATTGGATACATCACTGCACGTCTGAGACCAAAGAACCGTCCAAAGAGTTTGGGGTTGCCAGCAAAGAGTCTATCCCAAAAAGGCGAAGACCGTTCTTTCAGCCGAAAAGGTTTATGACAACTCTTTCTTTGGGGTTGTCAAAAATAATCTTTCCCCTTGACATTTGAAGGTTAAAACTATTACAGGTGCATATTAAAGCATCGTTATGGGTTGCTTGAAAACTCCTTTCTTGGGGTTGTGGAACGAAATTGATGGAGTTAATTCAAACTCGTTCCACATCCCTTCCACTCTCCAGATTTGGACCTTCGGACTGCTACCTATTCCTCAATATGAAAAATGGCTGGCAGGAGAGAAATTTTATTCAAATGAGGACGTAATTGCGGAAACGAATACTTATTTTGCGAATTGGACCAATCCTATTATTCGGAAGGAATTAACAAACTGGAGCAGCGATAAACGAAGTGTACAAGCCTAAGAGGAGATTATGTTGAGAAATGAAAATGATTTATCCCAAAAAATTGAGTACTTTTTATTTCTGCATGGACTTCTCAACCCACCGTCGTATTTGTTCAGGATGCCCAGATTTCATAAGTTTGAATAGTGTACTCACAATAGTCATTGGCACTACGGATTCTAGTAATACTCAAAGTTACGAGTTTGAACAAACCTATAAAGAATGTCGTTATTATTTAGTGTTATATATTTTCAAATTTATCTTTATTTTTTTTGCATATAAAAATGGTATTTATAACGAATAGATTACAATTTTCATATCATTATTCTACCTATATGTAACAAAATGTATATGTCTAAAAATCTATGGTAATCACATTTTCGCAAAACTTTTTTAATCATAGAATACTATCAAAGTTTGTATTTAAAGAAGCATACTTCTTTTGGACTCTTTCTTAGCTACATTGCATATGCTGCGTCAAATAATAAATAAATAAGCATATATGAAGCTTCTGAAAATTTTAACAGACAGAAATTGTATTTCAAGCAAGCCATTTGCCAGATTTTATTCAATTTATCCTAAATACCTATGTATGACAAGAATAAAGTTAAATCACAATTTACATATTTCTTTTTCTATATTAATTGTGTATCGCTTTTTTATATCCGGACACTTAAGACACTTTATTTTCCTAGGTTATTTACACAACCAATTACAGGAAAAAATTACAACAAACCATTCAGTGTATTCAACTTTCAAAGCTAACTTAAAAAACTATAGAAATATTCAAAACTTTAGACAGTTACAGAGTTCGTAAAATAATTAGACTGCTATTCTTTACATAGTCTACTATGGATCAGTATTAATATTGCATGAATGCTAGATATTATTAAAACGAACAATCAAGGTTGATAGGCAGATCTACGCAGCATATTAGCTTTACAATAGTTACAGTAAATGTAACTGTTGAACGGTATTGGCTTTGGTGACAAAGAAGCAACCACGGGTAATCATTTTACTGTGCACCAAAGTATACAGACAATTTCGTTGCCTTACCTATTCCCTTCACCAGCAAGTAAACTAAAATCAAATTTATTTAAAATAAGCTGGTAATTACAACCTCTTTAGCCCTTCAAGTAGATAGCATATAATTTTTTTTTTTAATAAACTCAATAGAAAATTTATATGTACATCATAAACAGAAAACAAACGGGTCTACCTCTCTCTGTCCCTGGCATTATATTGTTTACGGCTAGATAACTTGTCATCTCTCCATTTTCTTCACACCTAAATCATCGTTATTTGGTGTAAAATCTTCCTACAAGCATGTACAGAACAAATTGTATTTTATCTTTGTCGTAATTTCGGAAATTAAATATCATTCGGTAAGAAGTCATCAAGTCCGATGGTAAAAGTCCACATTCAAAGACTACCGGAAGTGTCTAAGGTCCTAGAGTCAGTCCTTAAGTTGAGTAATCGGATGGTATTTTTAGAGAAAGATCTTTTAATTGAAATTGAATTGAAATATTGTAATTCGAAATGTGTATCCAAATTAGCCGTGATTTGCACAAATGCTATCGGGAACAAAGGAGCGAAGGACGCTAAACAGATTAATTAGTTCTCAGTTAAATTCGAATCGCTCTTGAGTTAAAAACGTATTTGGCGAAGTATCTAATTTAAAAGAAAATCCAAGTGTTTTAGTGGTTAAATTATAGTTTAAATGCAAAGTAAATCCCAGTTTTGGTTACTCGAAAGTACGGGGGCTTTCGAGTATCATACAGTGTATGCGAAACGTCAAACTTTGAGGTTAGTTTTATTCTATCGATTTAATTCTCGCACAGAATCATTATTTGCTGTTAAATTGTATTTAAACTGCCGAGAGAGCGTCTAAGGACACTCCCGGGCCTCTGCCCCTGAAAAAATCAATTAAATTTAGAAAAACAAATTTTTTTCGTTATAACATTACAGTATATATATTATACCAGAATTTTGTATGATTTCATTTGTTGTAGGTGCACAGATAATAAGTTGTGAGAGAGGCGTTGAATTGGAAAAAAAGTAGAGTTTGTAAGCAAGGCTAGAGGGTAGAAAACTTTGCGTGTGAGGTATGTCTTTTTCTGGGGGTGCCCGAATACACATGCAGGTAACTGTACGTTTAATTAGTATTTGTACAGGATGTCTCACTGGGAGCTACAACCATCGATCTCTGGAAAAATGTGAATTCGAGAAATGTGAAAATTTGGCTACTGCTACTAATACTGATAGTGTCAGCTCACCTTAAGTATTTTAATACATATGCCGCCTCCAATTACATCTGGATCCAAGAAATGCTTCCTTATGATTCCCTATATGTGTATGCAAGTGTTTTGAAGTTATTAAGAGTTTCGGAAAAAATTGACATGTGCAGCCCAGATACTCTTTCAAAATTCTAGTATAGGTTTCGATATGATATTATGCAAACCATAATTTCTTTGTTATACAAGGTGTGCACCCGCAAGGCATTATAGTAAATTAATTTTAAAATACATGTAAAAGCGGAAATATTTTATTTGACATTTGTATTTTACGCTAAAAATAGTCACTTTCTGTGAGGTTACCCGTATCTATCTACAAGCATTATGTAATTATCTCCAAATATAGTTTTTTGTGCTAACTTAAACTGGTCAGGACCAAGACCCAAGACTACGTAGTACATATTATTTAGAATTTAGGGTATTTAAAACTATGCAATGAATAATTTAATTTTACGGAATTCAAAATTTTTAAATTCAAATTTTGGAACGGTTGCATTAAATACTTCATGTAGAATGTCGTAAAAGATATTGCAAGCTTCATCCACATTGTTCACCGTTTTCAGAGCCGACTAGTCAATCGTACACAAAATGCTATACAGTAACGGAAAATTAGCTTTTCTAAAATTGTGTTCTTTTTACATCATTTGTTTTAATTAACGATCTTGAACAACTTAAAGTATTAAATTACCAGTGAAAAACCTATTTTCGAATTAAGTGGAAAATTACCCCTTTTTGTAGCGTAAATATATAAACGTGCCAAAAAATAGGAGACATTCACTTAAAATTTTCGATTTTTGCTCGTACTTTGAAATCATATTTACCATTACGACTTATAGACACACTCTGCATAATAAATAGTTCATATAATAACACATTGAAATGTACACTACAATATTCAAATGTACTGTTATGTTCAACGTTGTATGTACGACAACAGCCTCGGCTGTCACTTCTGAACGACTAAAGGTCAGGTTAGCCACTCGTTGGTAATTAAATATCCCTCTTGCAAAGAAAAATGGAAATTTCCTCGTTACTATTTCCTCCCAGCCCACTGGCCTTTGGGCGTTGATGTTAAATATTAAATATAAGTCCAGGTAACGACGATTGTAAGGTATCATGGACAAATCTACTCGTCAGTTAATTTTTCTATTCACGTAATAAATCGTCTAAAATAAGCAACAGCGTAAATTGAAAGGTATTTTAAATAATATTTCATCAATTAAATCTTTATCTGAAAGGTTTAAGTAAATTGTTGGAGAGTTTTCACGTTTAAAGCTTGTCAGCAACATTTTTTATCATAGAATTCTCGAAATACAACCTCTTCGTTGCGTCACTGCATTCATTCTCGTATGCTATTTGCAGAAATAATTCAATTTCATCAAAATTCATCGTAAAAGTTTCTATTTGGGTAATTTATCAAAATTGGCTGTGGAATAAAGCAATCGCCGGTCTTTCGCGATTTAAAATAAAAGAAAGATGAGCGATGCCATAATTTTTCATCAATCTTTATTCAACCTTCGTTGAATTAAAGTGTTTCTTAACTCCGATCCCAATTTAAAGTGCTCGATTGTGAAATCCAAGTATTTATTTGAGGAGAAAAAAGGTTAAATTTCCAGAACAGGCAGTTTCCTGTAGAGGTTATATAAACAGGGTGTTTGTATAATATTGGCATCATTCAAATTTCAAGATTAGTTACATTTATAATTTTAAAATTCGTTAATTTCGTTTTATTAATTTGGAAACTCGTTATAAAATTGCCGAAAGGGTATCCAGGAATACTCCCGAACCCACTAAGAATTGAAAAATTTAATTTAAGTTAGAAAATTTAACAATTTTCCCAAAATCCCCTGAGAAAAATATTTCAGTACATTAAAAAATACGGAAACGCTCCTGAGAAACAAACATTTTTCGTTTAAATTAAGTGGTCAAAAACAATTGTATATAGGAAATCTTACACCAAAATGTAATATGTTCTATTTATACAAGAAAGTTGATTTGGATTTGAGGTGCAATTGGAAGTACAGATATGTCAAAATATTTTAGACGAATTAACAAAAGCGGTGGTAGTAATTTACCAAAATTTCAGATTTCTACAATTAACAGCTTTCTAGATTATCACAAACTGCAGTTCTCCGTGGAACTTCCTATATATGTTACAATAATTGTAATAAATAGAAAGTGCTGTTTGAAAGTGTATAGCACAAAATCAACATCAAATAAAAGGAATGTTGGTGTCTAAACGAAAAAAAAAAAACTAAATATACGTAGATATTTACATATTTATATAATCTACTTTTTACCCTATTTTATACAATTTTCTCTCGGAAATATTCTTTTTTTACTTTGAAGAACAATTCCCTTTCTTGCAAGCACGTCCATACAGGCAATATTGGTACTGGAGTTCAAAAATCGGTTCTTTCAAAAGTTGGTTTTTGTATAGGATAAAATGGTACCACTTCCGAAATTATGGTTGTTACTGCTTATAATTTTTTTTTATCAATAACTAAACCAAAATAAAATATTTCACAAAATATATAAATAAAAAACTATCTGTTAGAAATTCTTAAAATATTCTTGCAAAGTACAATTTACCAAACAGGTTTGTAAAATGCTGTTAGTGATTTTATCTACATTTTACCTTCTACTTTAACGGCATCTGTCAATTTTTTTAGTTCCACGTCGAACATTGGTACACACTTAACGAAACCATTGTTTACACCTTTAACACTGTATCATCTCCTCAATGGAGTTTTCTTCATAGATTAAGCAACACCAATCCTGGAGATTAAATTTCACCTCGATATTGGAAAAATTTTTTTATGTGTAGATGTATGTTATTTTTTATTTTAGTGGGCGTGTATTTTCCTTTGTATCTGGCAACGGTCTTTTATATAAACTGCTGGTTAACATAGCAGCAGACGGTGCTTACTTGCGTTGTTTTATTTTAATATTAGTTTCTGGAAGAAGATAAATCTCCTCTACGGAAACATTCGTTTCCGTTCATTTGTTCATTTGATTTGCTCTTATTTGTAGTAGACATGATGGGGGCTGGAGTAACATGTCCTTCGTGCAGTTTTTAAGTTCAAGTTCATCATTGCCGTTACTATATAATATCTCAGATGCAACGAAATCGTTATCACTAAATACTGTTTTGTCCACTGACCAGGTACTAAATGCTTTAAAGCTATTAACAATAGTAGCTATGGAAGTAACTCCAGAATAGGTTTCGTTTAGTGAAGGACTCATATTATGTTGAAAGACCGTGATTTGTGCGTTTCTCAATAGCACTTCTCAACAGCTTAAGTAAAGTAGGTTTCCATTCGTTTGAAGAAACTAACATGTAACTGTTGCAGTCGATGTATTGTGTGTCCTAGCAATTGCAGCGCACCAGGTGCAATTTGCCCAGTCGCGACAAGTACAGACAGTTTTCTCAATGTTCAACAAATAAATTATACAGGGTATCGCACTACAGACGCGTCGGTTTATATACGAAAAACGGCAACATATTTTTCAAATATTTTTGTTAATAGCTATGTAGGTTCATTAGGAGCAAGTTTCAAAATTATTTTGAAATATACAGGCTGACTTAAAAAGAAGTTACACACCAATTTAAATGGAATACTTGTATATTATTGCATATTTTGATAGTGCAGGCTAAATAAAGGCAAGTTACTGTTCTGTTTCCTATACCTGACTCAAGCCATTTTTGAGACTATTCTTGAAAATGTAGACCAAAATTTAAGAGGCGCGCCTGTCTTACGTATTTAAGCTAGATATTTCTAATTGTATTTATTTCTAGTCAAAGCATTCATTATCGTATTTAGATTCTAATTTTAACCATTTATAAAATTTTGTTAAGGTTTCCTATACTTCTTATATATCTTCTTTCTTAAATTTTCTTAGTAATTTAACATTTTCAATTTCGAATATCCATTTCTTGCCATTTATTTTACGAAAGTAGGCTTTGACGGAACTGACGTTATTATTACTGCTCACAAATAGATGATATTAATCAGTCTAATCCTTCAATTGGTTTTTCTTTCATACTAATTAAAAATGGACATAACTATAAATAGTAAATACATACCTTATTGAACAAATAACAAACTTAAAAAAAAAAAAAAAAATGCTTTAGCAAGTGTTCAAAATGATATCCATCATTTTCAATACATATGCTAACTTTTTCTTAAAATCACTTATCTGGCATTATAGAACGAAACGGTGTGCTTATTCGGTCTTTCATATTGTCGGCTGTGATTGGCAGTATATCATATTTTATACAACATTTTTGATATATCCCTATAAGAGAAAATCGAGACTCGTTAGGTCTGGGGACCTTGCTGGCCAATTTTGTGGACCTCCGCGTCCTATCCATCTATTGGGATATTGCCTAATATTTACTTGGAAGTGCGCAGGAGCACCGTCTAGTTACAATCACATTTTCCTTCGGACATTAAGTGGTATATTTTCCAAAAATGCAGGCAAATTATCTTTTACAACTCCAAGTAACCTGGCGCCATTTAAGTGGCCGTCAATAAAGTATGGAGCTACCAAACGCGTTCCATTATTCCATCCCAAACATTAACAGACTATTTGTGCTGACGATCGAGGGTTCTAAAGAAATTGGAATTTTCATCACTGTAATAATGAAAATTGTCTATTAACTAATACGTCATTATGGAAAGTTGACTAATCTGAAAAGAGTACAAAACCTAAAAAATGTTATCATCTCCTAACTTTTCTAGAACCCATAAACAAAATTGGAGTCGTCGATCAAAATCTACTTCCAAAAGTTCCTGATGTAGTTGTATGTGATATGGCTTAAATTTGTGTTACTTTATGATTCTTCCGATGCTTCGTTTGCTTATTCCTGTAGTTTCATTCATTTTTCACTGACTTGTATGCGGAATTTCAATTAGAGATTCCATAACTAAAAATTCGTTTTCTTCTTTTCGTTTAATTGGCTTTTGTCGCTCCATTTTTTTATGAGACACGCCTGTTCTTCGGAAAACTTGCAGCAAATTTTCTAATGAACGTTTGTCAGGATGAACATTTTTGAGCCTAAAGCCTTGATGCAATTTTCTAAACACTGCCCAATTACAAAAAGTATATTAATCCTTTCTTCTTGGGAGTAAGTTCTCATTTTAAATAAAATGTCTTTTAAACAATCTCAAACAATGATGGTAGTTTAACTAACAACTATTGTCACTGCCAAATAATGTTCTTCTTTTATGAGTAATAATGTCAGTTCCGTCAAAGCCTACTTTCGTAAAATAAATGGCAAGAAATGAATATTCGAAATTGAAAATGCTAAATTACTAAGAAAATATAAAATGTAAGTATAGGAAACCTTGATAAAATTTTATAAATGGTGGAAAATTGAATCTAAATACGATAATGAATACAGGCTGTCCCATTTAAAATAAGAAAGTTATTTAACTTTAATGATAGTCCAATTCAAAAGTATATTTTCGTTCACCCTGTATAATTTTTAGGGATTATTTTTATTTCATCATCAAGTCTAATGCTTCGACTGAAAATAAATACAATTAGAAATATCTAGCATAAATACGTGAGACAGGCGCGCCTCTTAAATTTTGATCTACATTTTCAAGAATAATTAAATATCTCAAAAACGGTTTGAGTTTAGGTATAGGAAACAAAACAATAACTTGCCTTTATTTAGCCGGCACTACCAAAATATGCAATAATGTACAGGTATTCCATTTAAATGTTGACAACTTTGGTGCGTAACTTCCTTTTGGGCCACCCAGTATATTTCAAAACAATTTTAAAACTTGCTCCCAGTGAACCTACATAGCTCTTAACAAAAATATTTTACCGTTTTTCGTATATAAACCGGCGCGAATGTGGTGCGCCAGCCTGTATATACATAAACTTAATGCAGCAACAAATCATAAGTTTATATCAATAGAAAAACAAATAAAGTATGTAGTCATAATAATTTAATTATATTTTACTTATGTTTATACAAGAAAATTTATTTTCCATGACAGTAACACTACATGACAACTTTACCTTTTACAATTGTTTGAAAAAGAAGATCACGAACTTATCCACCGAAGTACTTTACCCTGAGCTCTAAGCCGTAGTTTCCTAGTATTTTTAACATTGATTGTATCGTTTTGTGATACATTATATGTTATATTTCTCACTTTGACTTTTTTATAACTCATAAAACTCTACGTAGGTATTTCGTTTCCATATTTGCGTGAACCTAGCTTTCACATCCAAATGTGAGAACTTGTACGAACACAATTTTCTCGATTTTGCCAATAAACAACACTTTTAATACATGTACTTTGGCAGCATTCTCTCTTCTCTTTTTTATTTCTAGGCTATTGTTATTTATAATAATTTCCAGATACTTAAATGTGGCTGCTTTCTCTGCAATGTTTTCATTGAATTCTATTGTTATATGTAAAGCGTGACAAACTGTTGCACCCGCTGTAGATACAAGGAATCGAGTAGACGTTCGTGTACTATCGAGTACACGCACACCGATCAACCGATAATAACCAAACGTCCACTCGATTCCTTGTACGTACAGCGGGTGCAACCGTTTGTCACGCTTTAGTTATCTGTATAGTTCTTTTATCAAATAATATTAATTTAATTTTCAAGTCAACAGTGACAAGATTTCCATTTTCCCCAGATACCACAGTCATCAGATCAGCAAAGGCGCATTCATTTACCGGTACAGGTTGCTTGTACATCGAGCATGTAAATGTTGGAATTCCATAAAAATTCAAGAAATTTGATTTGGAAAAAGCTCTAATTCTGTGTGCAATTCCATCGATTTTATTTAGTTTGTAGTATTTAGATGTTAGGAGCGCAATCAAATGTATTTAGGAACTTGTGTAGATTTCATGTTCCTTTTATGATGTCATTCGTGACTAGGGTTGCTCATTAGCGCCAACGGGTAGTGGCGGAGGTTCGATACAACCCTCAGTATAACTGCGAGCCTCAACCAGATCTATTGTGTATACATGTACGCTGTCGTAAATACTATTTCGTAGTTCTACGTTTGTTTTAAAAATGTTGCCTACGCCGCGAAAACGACCAATTTTGGACAAAATTACAGAATTTATAGCAGAAATGCTTGACCTAAATTATGATTGCGTTAAAATTCAATGTGTAGCTTGTAATATCCCTTTAATGTGTTGGTCCAAAAGGGATTGTCCACGTCACGTAAACAGTAAACAAAAAAAAATTGTACACGACACTATGACAAAATTAAATTTAATTTATGTGTTACCTTTATTGCATGTAATCTACCGTTTAATTTACTAGACAAAGGAGCATATGTCTTCTTTTGGAATAAATATTCAGTCTGCAAATTATCAAATCGGGCATCGTTACAAAGAATTGTGCCATCTGTTCGTGAACATGAAAAAATAATTAAAGTGGAGTTGAAAGATAAAAAGCTGTGGTTATGTGTGGACGAAACAACAGACCGTAAAAAACATTCTGTGGTTAATGTAATGGTACGTATGTACAATGGAACCACATCAATCGTCACCTTCAATTTTATTAGCTTCCAGACGAGTAGAACAATGTACTGCCGAAGTAATTTCAAAGTTAGTGTTAAATACATTGGAAAAGAACTTTCAACAAACCAACTGTTGATGTTTATGACTGATGCTACCGCAAACATGGTTTCTGTATGCCGGTCTTAAAAAATTCATGTTTTCAGTCATGTGGCAGATAGTATTAGAAAATGTTTTCCTGAGGTAGACGCTTTAATAGCGCATACAAAAGCAATGTTTGTCAAATCCCTAAACCGTATTCGCAAATTTCACAGACTGTGCCCCCGTTTGCCTGAGCCACCAGAACTTATTCTTACACACGTTGGGGAACATGGTTACAGGCCGCGTTTTTTCATCATAAATATTTTGAGAATATTAAGAACGTGGTTTTACAACTTGATCCAAAGGAAGCTGCGGCTATCAAGGAGAGCCAGTCGAAATTTCAAGATAGTCAGATAAAACGAATTTAAAAACTATTCAGAACAATTACTTCGGACTAGTGGAGGCAATAGAAAAATTACAAAATCCTTCAGTGTCGTTAGTGGAATCTTTGCAAATAGTGCAACATGTTCACGCACAGCTATGCGCAGTAGAAGACGCAAAAAATGTTTGTGTTCTAGAAAGGTTTGAAAGTGTTTTAGAGAAAGATTCTGATTTTGGCACAATAAGACAAATTTGTGAAGGTGCGTCAACAGAACCGTTAAGTTGTTCCAATGATTTTTTTAATTACGCAAATATAACGTCACTAGATGTAGAACGTTCGTTTTCTACATATAAACACACTTTTTCCTGACGCCGCACTCGGTTTGCCGAAACAACATTTATTTTGCGTAAACTTTTATGCGCCCGCCACTGGCTGTTGGCGCAAATTGAGCAACTCTAGTAATTACATACTTTCAAAGTAATGAAACATAGGGTAGTAGTAAAACAGATTCGCTAGGCGACTACGGCAAGGTTACCTCTAATTCAGTATAATTTAAGCTGTCTCCTATATCGAAAACGAAACAACCTGGTCTTCGGCCTTGCAAGTTGTGATGAATTTTAGCGTATATTTCGAACAAAAGATCATGAATGTTCCGAATTAATCTCCGAACTGAATAAATGCATACAGTACCTCTATACTTGCACGTATGAGTTATGTTAGTAAATGTAGGTTTACACATGCATAAATTAGCACGAATGAAATTTAATTTTTGGCTTTCAAAGCCAAAATTACCAATAATAACTCGCTTTTTAACAATGTTTATGCGCCCGTATGCTGAAAAGAATTACGAGATTTACAGCGATCCTGTCGAGACAAAGGTGCCGCTTGCCGGAAAGCCGGAAAGTGGGGATATATCGATAAAATTGATAGAACGCCAGTGCTTAAATTCGACAGAGGTTGTAGGTTGAAGCAAGTGAAATAGGGTATTAAAGTTTACATCTGTGCGATATAATAAAGAGAAAAAGTTTGTATGTATGTATGTGGATTAACCAGAATAATCTAGAAAACTACTCCAATGATTTAAAAAATTGTTCCAACGTTCAAAAAAGTACTTAGGCTAGAGTCCGTTTACTTTCGGAAGACACCAGCGCATAGACGCATTTTAGGATTAGAAAGAAAAGTTGGTGCTAACCGAGAGAAATAGCTATGTATTTCTTACCTACAGTAAGACCAACAAAGATTTACCTCATTTCGGCGTCAGTTGTTGATGTGTTGTCGTTGAATTCGTTTCGTGCTCTCTACTTTTAATATGGTTATTGGCGTACTATTTATTAAAAAATTAGTTTTTCTCAAAACTATTTTGAATTAGGGGTAATATTCTACTGTAAGTATTTTGTTTTAAACAGATTTTAATTAAGTTGTATTAAATAATTAAGTTACAGGTGAGAATGTCCGAATCATCGAACATCGCTAAGAAGAGACAAGTTTTGCATGAGCAATCACGAAACATTGTTTTTAATGTCTACAACTATTTTAAAAAATATAAGACAGAAGGTATGATAATATTTTTTTTAAGTATTTTTAATACTATTTTTACATATTCATATATCAGTGAAGTCATTGTTTGTTTACATGTAACATTTTAGATATTGTTAGTGAAGCTACGGGAATATTTAAAAGTGCTGTTGTCAGAATTATTCGAAAGAGTAATTCTGTTGAAGCAGAGCAAAGTGGCAGTTCTTCAAAAGACAATGTTGTAAGACATTCACCAAAATCTATTGTGGATAATGCTGGGGAAGCAGTTTTACGTCAGGTTATTCACAATTTTCACATAACTGACAAACAGAGGCCTACATTAAATGCTGTATATAATAAAATACAGTCAGATGATACCATTGGTTTTGTAGGCAAGCGCAGCTCTTTAAGAAAGTTAATATTAAAATTAGGATTTAGGTACGTACTAATATTCAAATTTATTATTATTTAGTAATTAATATATTTATCAAATAACAGGTGGAAGAAGACTACTGATAACCGAAAGCTTTTGATGGAAAGATCAAATATACGTGAGCTAAGATCCTCATATATCCGAAAAGTTACAAATCATCGGTTATAAGGTCGGCCAATCGTGTATACAGGTGAAGCAAAATAAATTTTTATTTGATGTTCAAAAACTAAAGTATTGTATTTTAGACAAAACATACCTCCATGCCAGTTACACAACTCCATATGAATGGGTTGATAACTCTAACAATGGACTTAAGTACCCTATATCAAAAGGAAAACGTTTAATAATTGTACATGCAGGTACATTAGTAAAATTTCTTCTAAAATTTTTAGCATGTACTGTATATTTATTGTTTTAGGTAGTGAACACGGATTTATTGATAATGCCTTTTTGATCTATAAGTCCGGCTAAAAAAGTGGAGATTATTATGACAATATGAACTTCATAAATTATAAAAGGTGGTTAGAAAAACAGTTGATTCCAAATTTGCCACCTAAATCTGTTGTTGTGATGGATAATGCAAGCTACCACAACGTTCTCTCAGTTAAACATTCAACTACTAACAGCAAAAAATCAGAAATGATAAAATGGGTAAGTGAACGTGGCATCATATTTAATGAAAATTTGACAATAGTTGAATTGTATAGATTAGTACATATGCATAAACCAAGTTACAAGAATTACACTATAGATTCTATATTTGCAAAAGATGGACATACAGTGTTGAGATTGCCCCCATATCATCCGGAACTCAACCCTATTGAAAAGATATGGGCAATTTTAAAGGGCAGAGTAGCATTTAAAAATATAACTTTTAAACTAAATGATGTCGAGGAACTCGCTAAAGAAGAATTTGGAAAAATCACAAAAGGTAAATGGTCACATGTTTGTCGGCGTGCAGTGAATATTGAGGAAAATTATATACAAAAAGGACACATAATGGATAAGCTTACTGATGAACTTATTATAAACCTTGATGATGACAGTGACAGCGATTTTGATTTTTCTTCTGATGATGATTAAATTAAAATTATATTTGATATAGTTAATTTAAATATGTATATATTATCTTTATTATACTATCTTTATTTATTAATGTATAATAAATAAAGATGTAATTACATTCCGATTACTCTTTTTTATTAAGTAAAAATATTAATTATTATAAACAACAGACCAAACATTTCTCACCTATTTTTTTTTTGAGCACTGAATATCCCTACTTTTCTTTTAAAGAAATTATTTAATACACGTTTAACCTTCTCGTATACTTTTAAAAAGCGCGCGTATTTTGGTCAACATATTTAAGACGGTGTCAATACATATCAGCTGACAATTTTCGCGCAGCTTGGGTGTCTTCCGAAAGTAAACGCAGTCTACATATAATAATTATGTATGTATATGTATATATATATATATACCGGGTGCGCCATTAGTCTGTCGTCGGAATATAGCGTGAAAATTACCGAAGATGGAGAAATGAGATTTTCTGTACATACACTATATAGTATACCACAGTGTATTTTGTAAAATTATCTGCAAATATACAAGATGTTCCAAATTTCGGCAACTGCCTTCAACTTTTTTATTTTAAATGGATTGCTATATTTTTTATTGATTATTTTGATAGCCATTTAAATTGCCTTTGCAATGATATACATTATGTGCACTTTCGGAAATTACTTTTGGCTATATTGCAAATTTTGTTAAAATGTTGACTGACATTTTGAGACCAAGCCAGAAAACAGATGTAGTGTCGTGAGTTACTATTTTGTTATCAATTTAGGGACTAACAGTTTATATGTTTCAAGATGGTATAATGTAAAAACATATACAGGGTGTTGCAGAATTTATCGAAATTCAAACGTTTTTTTAATTTTTTTTAATAGAACCTATATTTTTTGATATTGCTAGCAATTCGCTTGTAAAATTACCTTTAAAATGGTACCAATAACGTAATACTTATTTCCACTATTTTAGAAGATATTACACTTTTTTGGGAAATACCTCTGCAATTTCGATATGCGGCACATCTAATACAGCTAGATGGCCATAATTGTCAAATAAAAACTATCTAACGAAACATTAAGTCTCTGTCTAAAATTTTCACATAAAGTTATCTTTCGTAGTTTCTCTTTGCTATCATCGCGTTTTAGTCTTTGTTATAATTTTATTAGGGCTCATTTATTGTAATTTGAATTATTTCTATGTTCATTATTAGTTACTACGTACTGCTTTAACTTTGTTGTCAATTAAACCATTGTTATTATTTTCTACTAACTTTCATTAATTAAAAATGAATTTTTCGAAAGAAGAGTTCATAGACATGGAAGTTGTTCTTGGCGCTTGCAGAAATCCTTTCTTAGCGTCAAGAATGTCAGCGGAACACCCTTTGCGATGTCTTTCTATAGCCTTCTATAAAAACTGCATACACAACCCTCTCTAATGGCAGAAAATATGTAGCAGTGAGTAAGAAACACCTTTCTTCGATTAAACGTGGATAACTTGGCTCAAAATGTAAGACAGTGCGTATAGAAACGGTTGAGAATATGCACAGAGCAGAATGGAGATATATTTGGGCACTTTCTGTATTAAAATTATTTTATAATGAAAAAATCTAAAAGTGTACGTTGCTTTTTAGAATATGAAAATAATAATAGTTTTGTATTACGTACGGTTTTTTATTACTTAAACATAATTCAAACAATTTGCGCAAAAAGGGACGGTGGAGGTAAATGGTTCCGTTTTTATTATCTCACAATTTTAAAACCATGTTAAAGAAATGTGGTACTTAATTATTGCCTTTTACGCTATATGGTGATACATATTAAAATTGTGATACCTTAGAAAGTATTGGGAATAAATATAACAATGTAATATTTTTTATGGTAAGACGATAAATGTGCGTAATATCAAAGGCACCATTTGATTTTTGATTTTATTTGAAAATCATGACCATCTAGCTGTATTAGATGACTGCATAGCGGATATCACAAACGTATTTCATATAAAAGTGCAACATCTTAAGAAATACTGGAAATAAGTATTACCTTATTGGTATCATTTTGAAAAAAGCGTTAGAATTTCGATAAACGTTGCACGACATATTTAACACCTTGTATATAGTCCCACTTAAAAATCTAAACTTGTATCGTGCGCAGCGGAAATTGAACATCCTGTATACTTGGATATAATTTTATGTTATGCAGAATTTGACTCCCAATATTTTTTATTTGAAAACCTTTTCCCTTAATTGCTCAGGAAGAGAATTATCGTTCGTCTAGGTGGACAAGTTGTATATAAGGGTGCGCCATTAGTGTGTCGTCGGAGTTTAGCGTGAAAACTACCGAAGATGGAGAAATGAGTTTTATTGTACGTATATAGTATACCACGGCGCATTTTGTAAAATACAGGCCAAATTTCGGCAACTGCCTTCAACTTTTTTTAGTTTAAATAGATTATTTGCTGTATTTTTTATTGATTCTTTTGAGAGATATATGGTTACGTGCACTTTCGATAATTACATGTGGCTATATAGCAAATTTTGTTAAAATCTTGACAGTTGTAGACTCTGACATTTTAGGACATAACCTAAAAACAGAAATAATGCCGTGAATTACTCTTTTGCTATCAATTTAAGAGCACACAGTTTGACATGTATTCGAAGTAAACACCACTTTGCTTCACACACATTATAATGCGATTCCTTGTATTTTATTTGACATTTACTAACATCTCAGGAGCATTATTTTGTATAATGTCCATGTCATGCATTGCCTTCATCCAGGAAGCTTTTCATAAATATTTCTATTTAGCTAAACTGTGAAATTTTTTAAACAACTTTTGATATGTTCTTATTATATTTCTTACTGCTGAAAAGATTTAGTGTGCTATGCTAAATAAATCTATTCCTTTTATGTTGAACTCTAATTAACATTTGCCCGCAAAAAGCTTTTCTGCATAGCTTCATATTTAATTTACTAAAGAAGGACACATTTTAGGTATAAGGAAATGTTTCTGAGAAAGATTTTGGAAGAGCTTCTGTATTATATTTTGTAAAAATATACAGGTGTTCCATTAAAAAAAATTGAAATAGTATGAATCCAACATGACAACGATTTCGATTGCGATCCTGTAGATTCCAGTTGATATAAGAAAATTTTCGATATATTGTCTGAAACTCCAAGAAATACTCAATCGAATAAAATTTGAATCACCATCCTAGCGTGTAAGGCGTTAAAGATATCCACCATTAAAGGAACAGCGATATACCCCAAAAATATTAATGTCAATTATCTCAAAAACTAAGATAGATAGGGAATATTGAATAAACTGATATCATGCGCAGCGGAAAGCGAACATCCTGTATACTTCTATACAATTTTATGTTGGGCAACCTTTGTCTCCGAATATTTTTTATTTGAAAACTGTTTCTCTAAATTGCTCAGGCAAGGAATTATCTTCTGTCCACGCATATATGCTCATATTATGTAAAAATATTGTATACATTAGAATTTTTGGTACTATAGTACAAAAACATCAGCATGCAGTTCATTGACGTTCCTTATCGAGTGCATTATGAGAGCTCTTTGCAGAATGTTGATTCTCGTCGTTGAGGAACAAAAGTTGGCACACGTCGTGATGCAGTACGTCGCACTAGTAAGTTGAGACCCGACAGGAGTACAGGCTAATCGATCTTAGAGTTTAAAAGGTTAACACTAAGTGCAGCACCTTTCACCTGTCTTTGCGTTGAAAGTCTCCTTAATTCATGCCCCACCAGGAACTTCAAAATTTTTGCTGAAGTCGCTCAATTCTATTTACATAGACTTCATCGATGATATACCAGACAACAAATGCGTACTTTAGCCTGCTGACAACATTGGGGAAGTAGAGATTTTAAAATAAATCCTAGCAGAAGATGTTTCTGCCTTAACGATTTTTCGTACTCTTTGAAATCCTAATTTATAGTAGTCATTTCCAGTAATTTACCATTCTCTGTGATAATAAGCCTTTGGCTTAAGATTACTTTTTATAGAGTTAGTGAACCAAGGCGGATAACTATTACCTGATGTAGATCTTCGTAAGGGAAGAAAAAAGTTAAAACTTTAATAGAGTTTGTTATAGAAAGCATCAAGGCTACGTTCGTATAGCTATCAAGAAAAGACCAGTCGACATGAAGGAGGTCAGAATATAGGAAATTAGCCTTTTTAAAATTGTACCTGAAGTTGTTATTAGACGGGAAGCACTGAATATTTGTGAAAGAAGGATACTTAACGTCAAACCACAGTGTGTGTTGGTGAACGTCTTCAGAGGCTAGAGGGTCTATATCACGTCCAACAATTATATCAGAATCTCAGTTCGGGAATATTAAATTTAATAGGCTATTGTTGACGTTGGTAACATTATTGTATTGATTAAGATCTAAAAATACCATAAAAGAAAGTAATAGCTCCAAGCCAACATCAGGTTGTATAGCAGAATCAAAAAACAGTGGATAATTAAAATCTCTCACAAGCAAAACATTCTTTCTAGTAGTAGTAAATTCTAGCATATAAAAAATCAGTTCTAGGTTATTAAAACTTAGGTTAGGAGGAATGTATAACAAAACAAGGTAAAGCGAAAACTGGTCGTCATGACAATTACATATTACTAAATCAATCAGCGACACTGCTTCTTTGATTGGAGATACATTAACAATTTAAAATTTTATTTCGTTCCGAAGAGCAGTAAGTACCTCACCCCCTGTATTCCTACTAGTATCTTGAATGTCTCTATCACAACGTACTATGAAGTAAGAAGTTCAGCATCATTTAACCCATTTGTATCATTTGACAGCAAAATCCGCAATCATTGTTTGAGGAGTTTTCCGTCAAATAATGCAAATGGGTTAATTGATTTACATAACCAGGTTTCCTGGCATTATAAAAATGTTATGGAAAACAGAGGGTAAGTGGAGGGTAAAATAATAGCGCAACTACATCAAAGAATCACTTCAAAATGTACAAAAATCGGTGTAGGCTGACTAAACTATAGCGGATATAAAAAAATACATAAAATATGCAGCAGTTTCTAATATCTATCAAAAACTCAATGACGGTGTAGGATTATCTTTAAAATCAAACTCATAAGTCTCATAACAAAGAAGAGCTACATTAACCTTCCGGCAAGCGCACCAAGAAAACCTACTGAACTTACATCAAGCGAAACATACGAACCAACCAGTTCTGTGTTTATACACCGTGCATTTTTTTATCACTGAACATACATGCGTTGGCGCGTTTTTTTTTTATTTGAATATAGAGGCGTCAAATTTGACATTTAATTTATACGTCATATTTGACACTTAATTTTTGATCTAATCCTGTCTACGAGTCACAAAAAGGCGGTGATTGATTGTATATTAACGAAGAAAACATTGCAAAGAGAATCGTTGTGAAAGTACAAAATAGAGTAAGTAGAGTTTAATGTCTCAACAAGTGTTCGAAGTGCCCACCTTCACATTCCATACAGTTTGCAAGCCACTTGTAAAGTTCCCGAAGCGAAAAAAATAAATGTCAAATTTGACGTATTTGTCTTTTATTTTCCGCAATGATCCCAATAGCTACCCGCCATGCTAAACGCCCCTATGTTATAAAAAAACGCGTCAACGCATGGAAGGTAAACGTATATGTTCAGTGATAAAAAAAATACACGGTATGCGTGCGTGCGTATGTGAGACCAGCAAACTAATATGTCTAATTGACTGATTGTAATTACGATGTCTTAGAAACTCACGAAACCGCACATACAGAAATTCTGCATATTAAAAAGTGCTCTATGATATATGCCATGCACACTGCCTCCCTAAAATATCGCGAGTTTTAGTTGTTATAATATTATGGATAAAGGGTAAGCAAAAATTGCGTATGTACATGAGTAAATCACGTCAAAATCTACATCAACTAAACTATACAGCTTTTCATAACTAGAAAACCCAAACCTCAAGGGTTTGGTAAGGAACTGTTATCGAGTTCTAGGCACATAGGGATACCAGCTGCAGTTTACATATCATATCACATTTTCTTTTAAAAATACTATACCTTCATTTCGTTAAGGAAGAATAATGAATACTGTACCTTGGCATAAGTCTATATATTCGTTCCGTTCCATTCGGCTACATTTGGCGATATTCGATTTTATGTGGTTTATGGGCAACTGATATATTAAAAGGCTTTAATACGAGGCGTGTTTTTAAAGTAAGTACCATTTTCAAATAAAACAAAAACAAGTAAACTTTTCTTAACAATTTTATTTTTACATGAAAGCCTGTACCTTATTCTACTTTTCTACATAATTTCCACCTATATTGAGGCATTTATCGTATCGTACAATCAGCTTTACAATCTCATCGTCATAGAAGTCTGCCGCCTGATTTAACAACCACTGGTCACAACTTCATAGAGAAACTCACCAAATAACGATGAAATCGTAAAGCGTCTGTTTTCTTTCACTTTTTCGTCAACTTTCTGAACCAAATCTTCAGTAATGACAAAAGGTCGCCCACTTCGTTCCTCCTCATGGACATTCGTGCGGCCATCTTTAAAAGCTCTCACCCATTTCCGTACCATTCCATCACTCATAATGTTTTCTCCATACACTTCACAGATCTGACGATGAATGTCGGCCGATTTATTGCCTTTAACACTAAGAAAACGAATCATGGCGCGTATTTCACAGTCGGCGGGATTCTCGATCGGCGGAGACATTTTAAATAGTGACAAACAAACGTAAACACGGTCGAACTTTTCTGTAATGGCGTCTGTGGCTTGTCAACAGATGTAGGTACACGGCGAGCAAGCGTAGAAAGCCGACGCAGCGCTCACGGTAGCAGAATTTCAAAATGGTACTTACTTTAAAAACATGCCTCGTACATTTTGGATTGATTCTGATAGATTTGGATATCTTAATGTTACATATTTTTAGATGTTTCAGAATGTTTTCGAATAGACACTTAAATACTGTCTATTATAATTATTGTTCTAATTTATGGCGTCTACTTATGATCTCATATATATTATTATTAGATATTTACCTTTCGATCCAAAAGGGCATCCTATGTGATTTCAATTAGGTTACATATTCTCTCATCGACATGCTTAAAGTAAATACAACTTATAATGGCATCGATCCGTTTGCTGTCAAAAAAACGTATTTTGCGGTATTTTATTTTTTTATCCTCATCGTCAAAACATAAATAATGTTCTACATTTATGTTTATAGATTACCGTATGCATAGCTGTAGTTTCATTGCGAATCTGTCTCGCCGTTCTAACATTAACAATCCAAAAGTTATTTAGATCTGGTTCAAAAGTGGTTTGATTTCATCAGGTTCAATGATTTCATCTCTGTTATTTATTCGATCTTCACCTCTCGATCCTTTGAGCGCTCCTGTAATGACACATGATATTCTTCGAGTCGTGTAGTCTTAACATATGTGTAAACGATTCATTGCTTTGCTGCCGTTTATGACTGATGCTGTTCGTTGTGACAGCTTTTTCATTCTAACTGCATAAATGATACACATTATATACATTTTTACACTGGCTTACCGACGGCACCGCTAATGTTGCAGCACCCTCGTCGGCAGCTTCAGCAATAACTTGACGCAACGAATGCTAGTGACTAATTTCACATTCGAATGTACAAATCAACTGTTGTAAATTCATAAAAGTAAACATAAATCAGAATATTACTTGAACACTTCTAAATGATCACTGTGAATTTCATCGCAATGCTTTTCGGATAGGTAGATACACGATTTTGTATTAAATCACGTCTCTGCTTGTTTCTAATTCAACGATTTATAAGAATTAGCAGAATACTCAGTCCCCTTGCATGTTAACTTTCAACGCTTATGTAACCACGTACCTAAAACTGCTATTACTTTTCTTCGATTAAAATAAAATGTGATGATATAAATTGGCTTTGGATTATTAAATTAATTTTATCCATATAGGTACATAATCTTAACAAGCCAATTTAGTATGACTGCATATGGTTCGTTTATTATTTATAATGCACAATCACGCCCCATAGGACCTGTTTCATGGACTAGAAGCAGCAGCTAAGTCTTTCTATCACACAACCGTACAACCTCGCATGAACCGGATACGCCTTTACCTGAGGATAGTTTATTTAAATACGCGACAATATTAATTGTTTTAATTTTTTATATATGAATAAAACACAATATGTATCACACATGAATTAACGTCCTCCATATGGTCAATGTAAAAGCGAGGTCGTTACGTAAAAATATTTTCTGCTGGTCTATTACATACGGTAATGGTATATAGATAAATATAACAAAACAATATGACAAGATACTTCATATCTTACACATTTTTGAATATATGTATATAGACACTGCAAATTTAAGTTATATCAAACAAACGTTGTTCAACAACATTTTGGAAAGTTGTTGTGAAATCAGAGATGAAATTAAAAAAAGAGCACTGGGGTGTATTATAAAAACAATATTTTGATTTAAAATTAACATTTAATATCAGTGTCGAGGTGGGATGTTTACTTTGTTAAAGGATAAAATAAAGGATAATACCAGGTATAAGAATTATTATACCTTAATTATGCAGGGATAGTCAATTTTTTGATAGGAAGCACAACAATTACAGGTTAGTCAAAAGTCCCGGCAGGGTCGAATAACTTTGTTATTTGAAAAATACTTTTTTTGAAATATGGCGTGGATATACAGATGCTCCATTAGTGCGTCGACGGAGTTTAGCGTGAAAACCTACCGAAGATGGAGAAATGAGATTTTCTGTACGTATGTATGCGTATGCCCCAGCGTATTTTGTAAAATTATTTATAGATATATAGGTGTTCCAAATTTTCGTAACCACCTTCAACTTTTTTATTTTAAATGGATTGCTACATTTTTTATTAATCATTTTGATACCAATGATGCAATGCAATGATATACAGATCAGTCCGCTCAACTAGATACACCACCGAGTAACGAAATCATCCGACTGCATCCGACAAAAATCTCCAAATTCCGAATAGGTGTGCCATTAGTTTTGAATTTAACAGTTCGTAATAATGACGTTAAAACGACTGTAGAAGAGAACGTCTTGTTGTCTTCTCAGCCTGACTAGATACAAACATGGCCCTTTGCTTGCCTTGCCACCCAATATCAATACGACGTGGCCTGTAAAATATTCGCTAGCATGAAATAGAAAACACCGGTTCTTCACAACAAGCTATAATAACTCTAATTTGAATGAAACATTACAATTGAACAATTACATACGTATCGTTACAGCTTTAACGTCATTATTACGAACTGTCAAATTGAAAACTACTCTGCAGTCGGATGATTTCGCAACACGGAGGTGTATCTAGTTGAGCGGACTGATCTGTATAATTACTTTCGGCTATATTGCAATTTTTTTTAAAACTTTGACAGTTGCAGACTCTGACGCTTTAAACCTTAGCCTAAAAACGAATGTAGCATTTCGAGTTACTGTTTTGCCATCAATTTAGGGGCTAACACTTTATATATTTCAAGGTGGTGTAATGCAGAAACATATGCAGGGTGTATATCGTGCAACATTTATCGAAATTCAAACGCTTTTTCTTCGATTTTTTTTTAAATAGAATCTAAATTTGTTGATATTGTAAAATTACTTTCAAAATGGTATCAATAACATAATATTAATTTCCAGTATTTTCGAAGATATTACCCTTTTATAGTAAATATATTTGTAATACTCAATCAAGTATAAGAAACGTGGTACTTGATTATTGCCCTCTGCGTTATGTGGTGATACATATTAAAATTATGATACCTTAGAACGTGCTGGGAATAAATATGACAGTATATGAACAAGACAATAAATATGCGCCTAATATCAAGGCACCGTTTGATATTTGATTTTTTACATCTAGCTGTATTAGATAGTATTTCCCATAAAAGTGTCTTCGAAAATACTGGAAATAAGTATTACGTTATTGGTATCATTTTAAAGGTAATTTTATAAGAAAATTGATAGTAATATCAAAACATGTAGGTTCTATTTAAAAAAATCGAGAGAAAGACGTTTGAATTTCAATAAATGTTGTACGGCATATTTAACACCCTGTATATATTTTTACACTATACCACCTTGAAATATATAAAGTATTAGCCCCTTAACTGATAGCGAAAGAATAACTTGCGACACTACATCTGTTTTCAGCCTAAGTCTTAAAACGTAAGTGTCTGCAATTATCAAAATTTTAACAAAACGTGCAATATAGCCAAAAGTAATTATATTATTAAAAGTGCATATAACCGCATATCACTACAAAGGTAATAGAGTCTATCAAAATGATTATAAAAAAAATCCATTGAAAATAAAAAAGTTGAAGCGGCTGCAGAATTTTGGAACACCCTGTCTACTTCTACAACTTCTTGTGTAAATGGAAGAGTTAATCGCCATAATTCAAGTGAGAATACTCACCGGATTCATGAAGCCCACACTCAACATCCACAAAAATGGAATGTTTGAATGGTAGAAAAGACTTATAGGCCTGTTTTTTATAGACGGAAACTTGAATAGGGAAAAGTATTTGGATTTATTGAATAACCAAATTATTCCTGCACTTCAACACAATGGACACTCCAAAACTTTTGGTTTCAAGAGGATGGAGCGCCTCCCCATTATGATACACGAGCTAGGAATTTTCTGGATCCTACTTTTCCAAATCGATTGATTAGACATAGAGGATTCATTGAATGGCCCGCACATTCTCCAAACCTTAATCCATTAAATTTTTCCCTTTGAGGTTATCTCAAATCACGTGTTCACGTGAGACGACCAACTACTTTGCAGGAATTGAGACAAAGAGTAGTCGTTGAATATGAATTAATCCGTAAAGAAGTCTTGGGAAAGGTACCTCGGAAATTACTTAAGAGGCTTGCATATTGTCAGGAGGTAAACAGCGAGCAGTTTAAACATTTGAAATGATTTTGTTTATATTGGATGATTCTCATTTAGTCATTAATTTACAATAAATAAAGCTAGTGGTTCAGTAAATGTGAAGTGCTTTATCTTTTCATTTTTCACAGATAATGGTATTAAAACCAGTATAAATAAATCCGGAAGAACAAGGTCTATCATAATATGCAAAAATATACAGGGTGGCCCATTTAAATAAAAAAGTTTATGGTACTTCTGGTTAAACCGGAAGTACAGTAACAGCAAAAATTCGTAATCAGATATATTATGGGTCATTAGACTTACCTGCAAAGTTTTTTCAATATCATAATTTCCGTTTTAAGAGTATTTGTTTGATTCGATACTTCATCCCAACCCTGTATTCAGTGGGGTCCTAAAGTATCCCCCTCCATACTAACTTTTGAACGACAGAAGCTAGCGATTTTAGGAAAGATAGGGCGACTTTATTTTTTGTGAACTAACTTTTGGAGTTATCTGCAGCTTAGTTACATTTCTGATACACCCTAACCCTATTAAATTTTACGTTTTTGGATAGGTAGCCAAAGGATGAATCCAACGATACCACACATTTTATACTTTAACTATAGAAATGTCATCATACGCAGCAATAAGATTTTGGTAATCTGTTTTTGTTGTTATACAAAATAGGCTAAGAAAGGTCGCCAAATTTTCTCCTATGACGCCAGGTTGATCCAAAGAGCTCGTTGCTAGGCAGCGTAATCATAACAATTGCCAAATCTCAATTCTGAAAGCGCAAATTATTCTTGTTATTTGTTGTTATTATATTCTGCATTTATCATATGTTCGTTCTTTATTATCGCTATTATTTTCTCTTATACCTGTTCCAATATTAAAAGAAATGATTCAGGTATAAAATGTAAAAGCGCGTCGCCTTAAGCGATATTAACCAATAGTCATGCCCACTCTATAAATCTTTATATCGAGAGTTACTACTATCGTTAAACAATTAGTCAGAAATCATTTAGATCTAATTGTTTATCACCGATTCAGTGTTTTGAAACGTCAAAAGATGTAATTGCATAAATGAAAATATTTACAAGCCGTGCACTTCGGTTATTTTCGGATTCGCAGGTATGACTTACATTCTGCACTTAGGTTTTAATTTACGATTCATAGATAGATATTCCCAATAAAATTGGTGCAGTGCTTTTGTTAAATGATATTTATAAATGTAACTCCAGTTACATGTTTCGGATATTTTATCCACCTAATTGCCAATAATGTGTCAATAAAAATATTGAAACTAATTGTAATGATTATGATTATGTTTAATCATCCTGTTCCTTCTCTTGTATATACCTATCGTTACTTGATACACTACCGGCCATTGAAGTTAGGACAAATATTAGAATTTTAAAAGAACGAATTTTTCAAATATTCAATACCCTTATTATTACTGTAAAAAATTTTCGGTGACTTCTGACCACTATGTCCACATGATCACATGATTCAGGAGTTTTTCCTGCTAACACTCAACGAAATGATTGTGGGAGATGTATGGTTCCAGCAGGACGGTGACACGGCACACACAGCGCGTGTGTCAATGACTGTTTTGCGGCAACACTTCCCAGAACGCTTCATCTCCTTGAGGGGCGATCTGCACTGGCCAGCACGGTCGCCTGATTTAGCCCCCTGCGACTATTTTTTATGGGGCTGTCTAAAATCACTTGTTCAGAACGATCGTCCTAGGACCCTGGTTCACCTGAAGAACAACATTCGTCAAACTGTCGCCAACATACTCGTTGATATGCTGGAAAGAGTTGAACGAAACTTCCGAGTTCGATTAACGCAGTGTATTGAGAATAATGGACGCCATCTGCTAGATATCTTTAAAACTGGGAAAACATAAAATTGAAATGTTTTACTTGATGCTGTTCAAAGAATTAAATATATATCTGCATTACTTTTTTTTTAATTGAATTTCTAAATAAGGAAGTTGCTCTGTCCCACCCTGTATAAACCAAAGGAGGCTATTTTGATAGCAAAAGATATAGCCTAATATTTTGTTTTATTTTTTATGTTATTTCTTCTTCTTAATTGTTTGTTTTTATTTCTAGCAATAATTTTTTATTGTCTTGCATTATTACCGTAATTATTACGTATTACGTAATTTGATTGGTAGAAAGAAATCCACAACTAGAATCCAACTGATATAACGCTACATATTTGATTGGCTCTGGCCGCTCTGATTAGTTTCGCAATTACTTTGCGAACAACCTATATAATGTCCTTCCCTGTCCTTCTTCTATCTGTGAATTCGAGCTGAACCGAAGTACTCGGCCTAGCATGCGGAAGATAGTATCGATATTTAGTCGTCGGAAGGGGGAGACATAATATAATACGGGCAGTGTAAATACATACATAGGAATATATTAGACGTGAAAAACAGGGAAAAAAATATATTGAACAAAATGTTTTTTAAATTTTATTTAAAAATCGGAACATCAAAATAATTCCATATGTAATAGCCTGCAAGTTAATTTTGTAGACATCCTTGATCATTACATGTAAATTAAAACTATAACTAAGTAGGTACCCACACTTTCAGAATTTAATGAAACTGGGGCAGTTTGTAGACCCTACAGGACTATGTAAAATAATGGTTTCCCTGTCGGTTGTGAAACGGTTTTGAAGGATGAAATCGGTTTTGAAAATCAGGGGTTTCCGCGTTTCTCGTTATTTCTTATTAGATGTTCGTAAAAATCATCGATACATATATACGCGTTTACACTGAACTTGATGCAATAGGGGCATAATGGGCGAGACCCCCACCCCCCAAACCTATTTCAAAAGGGTGTGTACCTTTTTTTGTAGCGAATATATTAACTTTGCCATACCATTCAAAGCAAACGTATACGTTTTTGCTTTAACACCATCATTAACCTTACAAAATGACTATACCTATGTAGTATTCGGCTATGGCATTAAAACACTAAAGAAAAGAACTGCTAACATAAGAGTCCGAGTTTATTATTTCAACATTGGTATACATAAATCAATTACACATATGTATACGTTAATCCGTAAAATAATATTTTGATGTACAGTACCGTTCATGGAAGTTCGGGCAAGCTGACAAATTATATTAACTGTTTAGGAAAAAATTTTAAAATTATATAATATACATTTTTGTGAGGAATTATTAAAACTAACCCTAAAAATTATGGAATGATCGCCACAGTCCCCCGATCTGAACCCGATAGAGTTGTTATGGGAAGAATTAGACCGATGTGTTAGGAAAAAGTGTCCAAAATCGAAGGAACATTTGTGGACCATTCTCCAGGAGGTATGGACAAGCTTGCCCAATGAAACATTAGCAAAATGAGTGAATCGGATGCCGAGAATAGTGGCAGCAGCCCTAAAGGCAAAAGGTGGATTTTTCGATGAAAATCGGATTTAAATTATTTGTATTACACTAACTTTTTCTTTTTAATAAATTTGTGTTTGAAAATATGTAAAATCATGTAAGTAAGTATTAAATACATGGCCATTTAATATTTCTCTTATTTTCTTTGACTTCCGTACATTTTTTTGCTTGCCCGAACTTCCATGAACGGTAGTGTACATTTCACATTTTTTATTGCATGTTTCTTATTGAATATTCAAAGGTTTTATTGAATATCCACGTGCTATAAATTTATTCATAATGGTAATGATAATTTACATAAAAGTGTTGGAAACATGAAAATTGATTGCTCCTGAACGTTTAATAAAAACCGGTTCGCTACAAATAGAACAATGAAGGAAGATACCGCCATTGCTCTTACTAAAAGCAAACTTAACAGGATGGTCGAAACCAAGAATGTAAATAGATTTCGATATCTAGGTGCAAATAACTGGTTATGTATCAGTTATGTATCAGTTTAATAATGTAGTCCCTTTGTCGAAAATCAACATCATAATGTTTAAATATTACAAGATCGGAAAACAAACGATTTCCATACGCGAAATCCATACACATCCAGAGGTTGAATCATGTCGGTTGTTTTTTAGGGATTGTCGGTTTATGAACATCCTTACTGATAGAATAAAATTCCTTTAAAGAATTAGGGCAATTCCCTGTCCGAAAATCTAATAGTAAAAAACTTCGCGGCCCAGAGATTGGTAAACCAATTGGTCTCTAAACCATTGACTGATTCACTAGTTAGTTTGCCGGAATGCGACTCTTCAACAAGTACATCAGATGCTTAAAAGTAATATTAGCTTATTTACGAAGTTAACCAGCTATAGCAAATGAATGGAAAAGGACTTAGGAGGGAAACAAAGAAACGGATGTATAGAGTATAATCCAGACCGCGATGCTTTATGGCGCAGAAGTATAGGACCTAAGTAAGGTGAACAGAAGAAAATTAATAGCAACAGAGATGGACTGTACGAAAAGAAGCTCCAGGGTATCAAGATTGGAACACGTAAGAAATGAACGAATTCGAGAATATATGAGCATGGAGGAAAATATAGTGGAAGTGGTGGTTTGGGCACGTTACGAGAATGAATACAGATAGATGGCTGAAGAGAGTTTTGGAATGGACACCGGACGAGAAAAGGAGGAGAGGAAGACCTCGAAAAAGCTGGAAAAATAATGTGGAGGAAGCGATGAGGATCAGAAATCTGGATGAAGAAGCTTGTTATGACAGAGAAAGATGGCAATTGGGGACGGATAGATGGTTATAACCGTAGAAAAAATATATATAAACTTCGCTGTACTCGAGGACCAAATTTTCCCCCGACTTCCTAATTACAAATGTATAAATGCACTCTGCACAGCTTTTCTTACACCTACTACCGCTAACGTACGACCTGAAGGTAATTCTAAATTAAAACCTATGACCAGAAGGCTACACTAGTGCCTTCAACTAGCACAGGAATCAGGCCAGAGCGTGGCAGAGATTCTCCTAAGAGAAAGCCGAGGTCCATCAAAAATAGAAATTAATAAAAGCGCCGGGGGCGTTTTTAACAAAAGCTGCAAAAAAACTTTGATGCAGCTCTTCTTGACCTCTGGAAATATATAAGACCTAATTTTGAAATTTCAGTAACAATTTTATTGTTAAGAAAACAAAACAAATGACAATAAGACTGAAAATAACAATATGAAAGTGTTATCAAAAATAGATAAAAAGAATAAGGAACACCTGTAGAGCAGCCATTATTTAGAGGAGTGGCGTCCTTGACCTCAAAAAGATGGATGCTCCCTCAATGGACGACATAATCCTTGTAATGCTAGTTAAATAGTTGAATTAGTAACAAAGTTTTAATTCTAAATCATCATACGAAATCACCGATAATACATATAATAAGGTAACTTTCAACACGTTACTCTACAAATAAAATATCAAAAATCGATAAGGGCCATTGTAACACGCGCACAAAATGGCAATACGATAAAGCAGATATAATGTGGCAAGCGACGGTACTTTGAAAGCCCGATACCGCACCTGTGTTAAGAGAAACCTGGCAGCACTGCTTCTATAGTACGTTTTTTATGTCGTGAATCACTGATGGAAAAATGGCATGAACATCAAAAGAAAGAACGTTTGCATCTGAATTGCAGTCGTAGTCCGAAGGCGTTTCAGTTACTATAGGCTGCACGTTCAAGAAGAAGGTGCTAGATCATTTTGAGTATCAGTAATATTATTATCAAATTCAATTTTATATTGTGTTAGCTAATAACCCTTATTATTCATCCGAACTTAAAAGAAGTGATAACATTTTGAAAAAATAGTCAGTATAAGCGTGGGTTGTTCTAACTCAAGTTGTCTGTGAGCAAAATTCAGTACGCTGTAAAACAATCTTCCGGGTGTTGCCGTGTCGTTGAATTTACTATTGACATTTTATTGACGTCTTGATGTCCAATGTGATAAAATACTACTGCCCCGGTAAGGTAAAAAGTAAGAATATATTATTTTTTAATAATACTGTATCTCACGTACTTACTTTTGCGCGATACGCCTCTGACGTTGCACCTTACCGATTATACTATCAGCTTCTTCAGAATGCTTCTTTCTGTTCTTCCTGCATTTGCATTCCAGTTCGAATACGCCCTTTGTGTGAAAGAAACATTCAGTGTAGAGTAAAGGACTATCGACGGGAGGCGCAATTTGAACACACCTCTGTCAAAATTAAGACCATAACAACGTGAAGGTATTAGCCAGAATCAGTCACTACCACCAGAAAATGGTAGGTGAATCCTTAGAAAATATGAAAAATCCAACAATTTCAACCGCGAATATGGATATGAGCTCAGAACACCTGAAGGTCAATTCTTGGAGAACACCGACGCAAACGGCATATTAAACCGGAACGGATACGGATTAACGGAACAGAAATCAGGTATAGGGGCACGAAACAACGACATCAGTCTTTAGAAGCCTTCTAAAGAAGTTGATAGTATGATCAGCAACACATCAAGTGTAAAGTCAATGACACAGCAACACCCGGAAAATTGTTCTACAGTAGACAACAGCCATGAAAGCCTACAGACAAAAACTTGGCATATCTGTAAAAGATATGAACAACAGTTGTAATATTATATAATGAAAAATTTTAAATAAATAATTCTATACTTCATTTCATTTTTTTATTTATTGGATTCATATTTAAGTTAATTGTGTATAATTGCGTTTTTTGAAGAAAATGTAAGATTTTGTTCGTCAAATAGACACGTATCCGTTTAGATAGGTATATACGAAACTTCCATAAACGGAGTGTTAATAAACCGGTTAATAAGCACGTAAAGGAGATGGAACCATTCGGTGTCGCCGATACGTCGTCGCCGGTTTGCCGTCGACGCGATTCGTCGTTGGCTCAATCCGCTGAAGCGAGACAAAAGTTTGATATTACAACAAAATTTGTTACAACATAAATGCTAATGGTAATAAATAAATTACAACTTAAAAATAAGTATGTATTTATTTTGCACGTCTGAAATAATTAGCGATCAACCCTAATAAATTTCTTCATTAGCTGGCCACTCACACATTCTTTCGCGTATAATGTCTTGCCTTTTCCAAAAATCATTTGAAAAATCGTTTGCGTTAGTAGCCGTCGTTGCACGCCATGATAGAACGGGAAGGGATTTTAGACGTTCTGTCGTCTGGAGTGGGCGTACCGTCTTAACGGAGACAGAAGTACTGCGCGCCACGCCACATCACATGTTTATAAAATTGACGCTGTTTGCTACGTATTATTTTTGCTTGGTTTCTTCCTTTTGTGTAGTTATTGTTATTTCAGAGATATGGTCGATATTCGTCACGCCACCAAAGAATTCATAACAGAGTTTATAGAGATTTATAGGTCCCATCCAGTCCTGTGGAAAGTAAAATCAAAGGAGTTAACAGAAACTTAAAAGATTTGGGTTATGACGCCTTAATTAAATTTTATCGCAAGGTAGACCGAAATGCCGATCGAGACCTTGTTTCTAAAAAAATACAATCGATGAAAGGCTCCTTTCGAAAAGAGCTAAAAAAAATTGAAAAATTTAAAAGAAGTGGTGCTTCAAGTGATGATCAATACGTACCAAGTCTTTGGTACTTCGATTTATTAATGTTTACCCGAAACTCCTACAGAGAGTTTTGACAGTACGGCAAACAGTTCATATCCAACAGAAGACAGTTTCGAGACCGAGGATACTATAGAGTTAGAAAATAGTAACTCGGAAAATATGCAAACTTTTGTTACTGAAGGACTAACTACTAATGAAAGAGATGAGAAGGAAAAAGGTGAAAAAAAGGAAATACGCGAAGAAAGGAGAAAAAGTGAAAGCAGTGGAAAGGTATGATTAATTTTGAATTTGTTTTGCTAATCCATTGTACATTCTAATATTGAAGGAACTAACGATGTCTTATAACTATCTCATGTTTAAATACATCCCTAAAGCACATATTTAGGCTCTTCCCTTAATTAGCGTGTCTTCTTGCCATGGCACTGCACCTTCGCCATTAAAGTAGGCAACAGATTTATTATGATTTTCTTTAGGCGTTAAATAAGTACCCCGACGTACAGCTTCTTAACCAATAAGTTGTACTTGAGTTTCTCGCCACTCAGCGTTGTAATTTATTTTGCGCGATGTTGCATTTACAGTATCAAAGGCATGTCCACCAATATAAGATCTGCCTTTTCTCTTTAAGAGGTTATGTAGCACACACACAGCTTTATAAAGTCACAAACTTTATCAACGGTTACATTTATAGGTGTATGCAAAATTCTAAATCTGGCTGCAATCAAGCTAGACACGTTTTCAACAGCATTTCTTCCTCTTGCTAATCTGTAATTATAAATATGTCTATCGTGAGTGAGCTCCCTTTGTGCAAATGGTTTGAAAATATGGTTAGTGGTAAAGCAAATGCTTCATCTCCTACAAATACAAAATTCAAATTTTTATGATTTTCCGTACGATCAGGCAAATGAAAATGATCTGAAATTAAGTGTCTGAAAAATGTCGTGTTTTCCAATACTCCACCATCTGATAGCCGACCATTTTTTCCAATATCAATATATAAAAATTCATAATCTGTAATCACGATTGCCATCAAAACTGCTATAGAAATTTTTATAATTATAATACAATGCGCCTGTATGTGCTGGTGGTAGTATGCGAATATACTTTCCATTGATGGCTCCTCCACAGTTAGGTATTTGCCATCGTGAGCTAAAGCCATCAGCAACATTTCCCCAGTCTTCTTTACTTGAGGGAAACTAGAATGAAAGACATATGATGATTTGATTACTAAGCTTATTAGAGTTAATATTTTGAAACGTCTGTTGAATAACCGATATTGTTTTACAGAATTTCGAACCACCTGCAAAAAACGCCAAAATGAAGACAACATCTCATGAAATACAGCAGCAAATATTTATGAAGAATTGCACCGAAGCTTTAAAAAAGTGTGACGCGGCAAAAGAATCAGACAGTATAGCTTTTGGAAGATTTGTTGCTTCAAAACATTTGAAGTTGAATGAAATCCAAAAGATGTATACTGAATCCTTGATAACAAAAATATTACATAAAGCTATAATGAACAAATTAACCGAAGATCCGCAGGTCCGATCTCCTCTACTAATTAGTTTGTCATCATCCGTTACATCTTTATCAACACCATCAACCACAGATCATGAACAAGTTCCAAAGCAACCGCAAAACGTAGGACACGTATTATCGAATTTGTCAATTTTATTTGATGTGTAAATAAATATAATAACTTACCTTTAAGTAGTCGTTGTGTAGTACTTTGTATAGAACCGTTTCCGGTGTGATGCGTCTTAAAACTTGAGCAGATATTCCTGTGGTAAACTTAAGACCTTCATAACTACGTTTAGTTGCAAGAAAGCGAAGGGTGCCAATTAGCCGTTCATCAGCAGGTATATTTTGTCTCATTGGAGTATTTTGTTTGGTAAGATGGAGTGTCATTAAAAAGCGACATGTGACAATACTTCTCTTTTGCAGCTAACCAACTTTTCTGCCACATACGTCGTTTTCGCTTTCAGTTTTGGTCCATAGCACTTCCCGTGGCCATAACAGCACATGCAACAACACAAATTCTTTTCTTTTCCATATTGATCAAGTCTCAACACACAAAATTTAGTAAAATACTTTGAGTATACCATAAATCACGTTTGTACATGACGACACGCAGTTCCAAATGACACGCTAAATGCCCACACACATACGACTTTTCCCTTGGAATTGAAGTACCACGAGCAATCATGTGCGAAATCATCTGGAAACTTTGTCATCGTGTGTGGGTAGACACAGTTTTTTTTCCGTGCCGTTCTTTCGTGCACGCTAACCGTCACATTACAACGCGCGAAGATTTTCGAAACGAAAGAATGTGTGTAAGTGGCTAGCTAATCTTGTTAGCAGTGGCAAAGCGTGTAATTTATGTTGGGGAGACTCAAAATAGTAATCTAAAATACAACGCCTATGGCATTTTTTTTAATGTGTAATCATTAGATATTTCGCTTAATAATTCCTTTTCTATGGATAACATTCCTGAATTTGATAGTCATTTATCATAGAGCTCTCCACGTAGTTTTTAATATGCTTAAGTATAGCTATGCACCTTCTATTACTTACAGTTATAGCAGGTATTATGAGCACTAATTGTAGAAGTTTTGTGGTTTCTTAGTAGACAAGATTTAGTTCATTGTCGACAAGATATCTTAAGGACAGTGAGTGTTTTTTTCCGTATACGGAATATAGTAACGATACACGATCTGCGACACAATGCTAACTTCTTTGGCGTTTGTGCCTATTGCAAATATGGACGAAACTATTGATATTCCCACCAATGTCTTACCTGCAGAGCTTCTACCATTCCTCAATTGATTTGAATACAATTATGTAGGACCACGATTATTTGTTCGATCTTATCCATCCAATGTCCTTTGGTAAAGGTTCCACATTTCTTGAGGAAAATGTGGCGGACCATCTACCACTCCCTTGTTTGTACATGTTTAATGCAAATATAATAAACATATGGGATTTATAACAAAATGTGTATACCGGTTCATACGTCCTATATAATTATCTTCAAACAAAGCTCCGCAGGGAAAGTATTGATGAGAATATCAATAGTTTCGTCCATATTTGCAATAGGCCCAAACGCCAAAGAAATTAGCATCCTGTCGTTCAAAGAAAATTATGAATCGTTGCTATATTCCGTATGCAGAGTACGTATATTCCGTATACCGAGTACGTATATTCCGTAACATTTATTACCTTATTGCTTTTTAAGATATCTTCTAGGCAACGATTTAGATCTTGTCTACTAAGAAACTACAAAATTTCTACAACTAGTGCTCACATCTGCTACAACTTCAAGTAATAGAAGGAGTATAGCTACACTTAAGCATATTAAAAATTACATGGAGATTTCTATGACAAACGACTGACATTTAAGGAAAATATCATAGACGTTTTATCTTAGATTGCTATTTTTGGTCTCCTCAACATAAATTGCACGCATTGCCACTGCTAGCAGGATTAAGGATTTAATTGACTGATCGCTAATTATTTCAGACATGCAACATAAATACATATTTATTTTTATCAGTACATATTAACTTCACTAACAAGAAAATCGTGTACAGGCCAGTCTACATACACCAACAACTTGTTCCCTATGAGAATACAACCAAATATCTCGGCATGACTCTAGACGCCAAATTTAGGTGGAAGCCACATCTAAAGAAAAAACAAGAAGAGCTGAAACTCAAGTACAGAAAAATGTATTGGCTAATGGGATGTTGCTCTGCCCCTTCAGTATATAATAAGCTTTTGCTTTACCAACAAGTCCTTAAATCAGTATGGACTTATGATATCCAACTCTGTGGTTGCACCAGCCAAAGCAATAGAAACATCATCCAACGCTTGCAGAATAAAGTACTCTGTAGCATCGTCAATGCCCCATGGTATGTACGCAATGGCAGCCTACATAAGGACATAAGTAGACACTGTCGACAGTGCAATCAAGCAATTTACTCAAAGACATGAACATCGACTTCATCAGCATGTCAACGTTGAGGCCCTCCAGCTCCTGGACAATGATGGCTTGGTTAGGAGATTGAACGGAACAAGACCATTTGAACTAGTGCAGCGACAATCACCTTAAAAGAACACAAGAACAAAGTGACTCCATTATACCAGAACCTGAGTGACTATCGTAGGATAAGTACTTAGTTTAAGAACCGTAGTAACGGAAGTTAAAAATAAATAGCTCATTTGTTGTTAACTAGATTGCTATATACATATGTATATAAGCATCACCGACTAGATGGCAAAAAAAAATATTTATTTTTAAGTTGTAATTTGTTGATTATTATTAGCATTTAAGTTGTAATTAATGTTGCTGGTAATATCTGTCTATCTACAATCTTGTATCGCGACAGCGGATCGGGTCGACGGCGAACTAGCCCTACGGCGAAACGGCTACGGCGAATCGTTGACGCCGAAACGGGGACGGCGAATCAAAATACAAAAGGAAAGTATTCAATCAAAGCAAAGGCAGCATAATAAAGGCTAATCTGTTAGCAAATAACAGTAACCGCTAGTAATAAGAATATGTAACATTTTAGTTTTTCACCACTTATTCACACACTTCATTTCTTTGCAGATACTTGTGATATTTAATATAGTCCATAATTGTTTATCCATATGCACACCGGTTTATGGAAGGGAACCTTGTTCATTCACGCCTGCACCTCCAGGTCATGTGCCAAGCTGTGCACGTCCAGGACTTACATACTGCGAACATCCTTCTCATTACCCCGGGTAAGTATGTTCGCTTTTTTGTACCTTAAATTAAATGGCTTAAAAATAAAACAAATCTTGAAACATATTATAAAATTGTATTGTGTACCATGCGCACCGTTTTACTAAAACCCACAGTGCATATTAGAAGTTTTAGAATTTGTTCTGACCCTTTGAATTAGAATTTCATACTAAAAAGATTAATACAGGTCGTGTTTTCTTTTTAATAGAACACCGGTATATAATTTTTGAGTTCGCTGTAGAATCATGTTCCATGTGGTTTAAAAATTATCTCCAATAGTTTTCGATATACGATACTTATATACAATATCGCCTTTGTTTGAAGTACGCGTAGTTTTGTGTGTATTTTGTCAGAATAAGTAAATAATTTTATACATATAACTTACCTTTTTTAACGAAAGGTACCATTTTGTTCTTTATATTTATGCTTTGCTATTTTTATTAATCAATACAGCTAGATATAGGCAACCTAACAGAAAATGATTCTATTTCTTAAGGCTCGATTACATTGGGCGAGTTTACTAGCTACAAGCCGGCGAGAAAAGTAGCTGGCGAGTCAGCTAGCACTGTTTGTGCGATTGCATACAACTTTTCAACTCGCTTACGAATTAGTTCCATAGACATTTTGAAAATACTGAGAAACCAGAAATCACCGGGATACTCGCAGTGATTTCACTAGCAACTATGATTACACACAGCTTGTTTACTAGCTAGGTAGCTCACACGCCAGCGAGTAGCGAGTAAAGTATCCCTGCTTTCAACTTTTCTCGCACAAACTGAGCTACCTGCTAGTTAGCTAGTGAACTTGATTATTATACATTGGGCAAGTTTACTAGCAGCATGTGAATTCGCCAGCTTGTAGCTATTAAACTTGCCCAATGTAATCGAGCCTTTAACGTAAAGTAATAATAAAATAACCAATTGTTTGACGTGCTGTGTGAGAGCTGGCATTGTCATGATAAGGTGCGATGCGACGTTGTCGATTGTTTTTCCTGATTTCATCGATGACTTCTGCCAAACAAATTGTTCACCATCCAGCATCAACTGTTCTTCGATACCCCAAAGCAATGCTTGCGACATGTCCAGTACAATGAAAGAAAGAAGCAATCATTTTCTCGTAA
The DNA here is from genome assembly GCA_029619315.2 of Dynastes maya. Classification (NCBI taxonomy): domain Eukaryota; kingdom Metazoa; phylum Arthropoda; class Insecta; order Coleoptera; family Scarabaeidae; genus Dynastes; species Dynastes maya. Next base: position 40,186,649 of record JAROYE020000001.1, read on the forward strand.
ATGCTTCGTGAACGAACAATTTTTGTTGAATTTGTTTCATCTAGAAACATCTAATCAGTTGCTTCGTTTTCGGATCGTACGAATATATCCAAGTTTCGTCACCTGTTACGATGTTGTATATGGATTTTGAAGTTCCTCTGTTGACTTTTTTGAGCATTTCCATTACATAAACTGACACGAGGCCCTTTTTGTGCTTGGGATCAATTATGCGGAATCCATAGGGAATGGATCTTTTCCACGCCTAAATGTTCATGCAAAATCGAATCGAATTTCAGTCTTCGATATGGCTAAGGATGCCTCTATCTCACGGTAAGTCACATGCCGATCCTATTTTTACTATTTGAGCGCATTATCGATTCTTCAATGTTATTTATGGCTTATTTCCCTTTCGTTCACTTGTGGTAACACATTTGCTGTTCTTTTTGGAATTACCCGTCATAAAAGCCACTTTGGTTGAGGAATGGTAATATAGGAGAAATTGTTATTCCTAATGAATTGTTAAGTGCAGATGTATTATTTCTTAAGCTTTTTTAAAGTTTTACTTAACCAGCAATTTATTAGTTCCTTAAAAACTTCCCCATAGAGCTTTAGCTTATAAAACTTTTATATCTTATTATACACAAAATAAAATTTAAATACTAGTTACAATGTGGTGTGATTCGAAATTTACAAACTTAGAACTTACATATAATCGGGTACTCTAAATCTGTGGCACTGGAACACTGAAGCAGTTCACTAAAACCCTTACCACAATACTTAACTCGTACTGCACGCACGTTTCGATAGCCAAGCTATCATCATCAGTAGTAAAACTGAATTAACAAACTAAGTGAAAATCTAACCTTATATAGCAAATAAAGGATTACTATGTTTATTTTAAATTTACATATTGCGTAATTTATTTTCTATATAGTATAAGGTTAGATTTTCACTTGGTTTGTTAATTCAGTTTTACTGCTGATGATGATAGCATGGTTATCGAAACGTGCGACCAGTACGAGTTAAGAATTGTGGTAGGGGTTTTACTGAACTGTTTTAGAACTTATAACAAATTTTTTTTTATAAAATCAAAGAAAAGTGACAAAACTCAGGAACTATGTGCGGACTTTGTTTTGTGTGAATATAATGACGATATTAATTCCAATACGGTCATGGGAAAAAGTGTTTTCGAACGATCAAGGCTTTTAAAATTGAAAGATGTTTTTTTGAGGCCAATGAACTCTTCTGATCTACTTATATCTTCAATTGGCCTTAAATCAAGAATGCGAACTCGAAGTAGAATTTCTTCCGCAAGAGGTATGATCACTTTTATTAGTAGACGAATCTTTATTTATTGGTCAAGAAATAGAGTCGGACAATTTAGATGAAGAGTTTCTCGAATTGAACCTGGTAGAATTATTACCAGAAGAAGACAATTAGAAATAATAAGATAATATTGTATTATAATTATTGTAAAGTAAAAAATTACTATATTTAAAACTATTTATCTATCTTCTAATAATTACTATTAATTAAAATGTAATAAAACAAAAACCACAAATGTTCAATTTTTTCACGTCGGTACATACTCAAAGCTTGAAACATTTTTCAAAGCTACTTGTTCGGGTAAGATGGTGGATAGTTGATGGTACCGAACATGAAGATTGTATCAGTAACATTGAACAAACTGCACTTTTGATGGCATTTCGACCATAGTGCGATTTAGAGACAATATATCTATTTTACTTTATTGACGTGTTACAAACCAATTTTCTTTTTAATGCCACATTGAATAAAATTCTTTTTGGACTGATTGGTGCAGTTTCCTGCGAAGAGGTTTTATTGATGGTAGTAACGTGAATGTTTAAAATACTTGACACTCTTTAAAAATAAGAAGGGATTAACAAATATAGTAACAAACAATAACAAGTTATCTCTCGCGTGGAAGTTAGCAGCAATAACGGTCCATTGTTGCTTCGAAAGACGTAATTAGTTCTTTACTACTGCTTACTCAAACATTTCGCCTTGGTTTAATTGTAAAAACAACTGATTTTTAATGAACATAAACGTAAACGGTAAAAAAACAACCGAAACCACAAAATGTAACCTTTTGACAGCTTACGAAATGATAATTCTGTACATTGCAAATAAGCATTTTCAACAGCAGTAGATACCAACATAGTGTCTTCACTAGCATGTGAAAAAGCCCTATACTACTTAGGTATTTTTGCAATTTGCTTTTACTTTGACCGAAATTATAAGTGATGACGAATTCGTTAGTTAACGGTAAGAGACCTACAGTGAAATGTTGGATCAGTATAAGTAATAGTGGATTGCAAGTGTTGAATTAAAGAGCAGATAGATTCTCGCCAAAATGACTTTTGGAATAACAACCGATTTTGGTCGTCCTTCACGAAATTCAACACTGTGATGGAAGCACGACCACGACGAAATTCTGCAAACTAGTTTTTTCTGATGGTATTTTATTACCAAAAGTTGAACGAATCGATTCGAGATGTTGTGTTAGATCTTTACTAAGATTATAAAAAATCATCCAACGCAAAAACCTTCACGAGAAACGTTCATTTGTTTAAAAAATTGCTTTTTTTTTAAACGCTCACTGTAAATAAACTATTGTGCTGTCACTGCTTCAACGATAATAAATGTCAACTTTTACGAAAATAGTAATGTCAAATCTCAATAGCGCCATCTAGTGATCGTTTGTAAAAACTTAAGACGCTAACCTCGTATTAACGCACCCTGCATAAAATCAAAAACGTTTAGTGAACATAATCGTATATAGAAATCTCAGCTGTGAAATTTTAGAATTGGATTAAAAATGGGAAAGTTTGCGAGTAAACGACGTTTGTTATCTGGACTGCACATGCCGATACTTTCCAAAACTTGAGATTACTCATACACAACTGCATATAGGTAAATAAGCAATCTTGCATAACATTTTAAGTGGAATTGAAAAATATACACTCAAATAAATAGATAATACAAAATAGGTAATGCAAGTAAGTTAATAAGCTTCATCAGCGTGTTAATAAGCTTTATTATAATTTTAATAAGCTCAACAAGTAACTAAGCGTTTATTCAACAAATATTTAGTATACGTCGCCTCGTAAAGACCGAGCACGATAATTTGCCTAAATGACACATGCGGATTTTCTACAACTGACGCCAAAACTACAAATTGATCATTATCGTCTAATACCCTTTTTCTTTTTGTGGCCTTCTCGTATTTTCTTCAAAATTCGGTTTCCTTCTATCCGGATGCCGTTGTCCATATACGAGCGAAGCCAATAAACAATTTTTATTACATTCTCCCATAATATAGAACATGCATATAACAGGGTGTAAAGCGATGGGGTATGCAAGAGGGAATTTTTTTTTAATATTGATTTTTGAAAAAAATGTATTCTTCATGATATTTTTTGCTTGCTTTGAAAGTACCAGTAATGTTCCGAAAATCTAAAATTTATTTCTAGTAATCTGTAAAAATAAAAAACTTTTTTATTGTAAGTTATCATTCTACATTATAATGAAGATAGCGATGATAAATAAATAAATAATTTTAAAAAACTCAAAAATATAAAACAATTTTATTTATTATAAACTGTCATTCTACATAATCTCCTCCGTTTTTTACACGCCTTTCCGCTCTATTCCTGAATGCCTTATAAACATTCCCTAAAGTTTCCAAGTTAACTTCTCTAACCGCTGAAGTTATTCGTTGTTTTAATATTTCTATATTGTTTCCTACAGGTTCTTGGTATATTTTTTGTTTAAGATATCCCCAAAGGAAGAAGTCCATGGGGGATAAATCTGGCGATATGGCAGGCCAATATATTGGACCATAACGTCCAATCCAATTCCCAGGAAAGTGCTGTGGGCTGGACAGCCATCTTGTTGTTAATAAATGTTCTCTAAGTTAGTGATGGAATCATAAAATTTCGTAGCATACTTAAATAACTATGTTGATTCAAATTTTCGTCAAAGAAGTGGAACCCAATAATCTTATTAGTTAACATTCCGCCCCAAACATTAACTTTTCCATAACGCTGATTTCTCGTGTTGATTTTAAAATTGAGATTGTGTCGTGACCAAAATCTACAATTTTGTGAAGAGTCAACACCGTTTGTGGAAAAGGTACATTCATCGGAAAACAATACGCGTTTATGAAAGTTTCTGTTTTCTATAAGCCTCTCACCAAACCATAAACAGAAATCCAATCTAAAAGCATGATCGTGAATTTCAAGGGTATGCCTAAATTTTGTCTTAAATGGAAAAATTTTATTTCTTTTAAAAATTGTTTGTAATAAGGTGTGACTGACATTAAGCTCCGCTGCCCTCCGTCTTAATGATAAACGTGAATTGTCTTCAACGGACTGCAATGCCATAATAGTTACTGCATCATCCTCATTGTACATCTTTCTTATCTTTTCTTTGTCGACCACCGATCCCGTTTCATCGAATTTTGCAATTAATTTCTTAAGAGCCATTTTTGTTACAGCTACATCTGGATACTTTTGACGAAACAAATTAATTGCGTACTGATATGATACATCGCCAATACCGTAACATTTAACTAAATAAATTCTTTGCTGTAACGTTAGCATTTTTGCGTCGTCAGTTTGACAGCAATAAACGTGAGTTTGAGGAAAACAATTTATCATCGCTATCTTCATTATAACGTATTACAGATTACTAGAAATAAATTTTAGATTTTCGAAACATTACTGGCACGTTCAAAGCAAGCAAAAAATATCATGAAGAATAAATTTTTTTCAAAAATCAATATTAAAAGAATTTTCCCTCTTATAAACCCCATCGCTTTACACACTGTATAAAGCATTCCTCACTAGAAAAATTAAATTTTAATAAATTAAAATAATATTGCAAAAGTGATATTTAGAGGTAAAAAATCCATAGCTAATAAAATTGAAGGAATACTAAACTTCTAGAGACTGTTAAAGCAGCTCAAAACTATATATTTGAAGATATAGCAGATAAAACGCGATTACCTTAAAACTTAAATTTTTTACACTTTATTACTGCGAATCAAGACAAGTTGACGATGCAAAATATCTCAAAAACGAATAACTTTGGTATAGGGAAAGCTTTATATAATTAACGCAAAATGTTATCAGCAATTCAAAAATTACAAAATATAGAAGGTACAAGGCCATTTAAGAAATTTTGGAGATGGCTTATACTTAAGAAGTTCTCTTGTTCTAAGTAGAAATATTCCTAGTCCTATAAGTTAGTTTATACCCCATGTGGAAAGCAAAATACCAAATATTATGCAAACTACGGCTATTTCTGCAGAGCATTGCGAATACCATTTTTCGTAAATATTTCGAAAACAATTGAGTTTAGGTATAGGTAATCCTATATAAAATAACCCCAGATTCTCGAGCACAACATATAGGATATTCCATTTTAAAAACATATAACTTTGATATCTAACTTTTCTTTGATTTTTTTTAACCTGTATATGTCAAAATAATTTTAGCTTGTGCTACTAATGTATATTTATGATTTTTGTGGAGGAAACTTTTCCCATTACCAATAGTAACGGTACCATCGAAGAATCTCATACTATTGCCCCACCCATATACATATGTATAATGTTTCTGTTTATATTCGATCTTTTAAAAACTACCGGAAAGTTTAAAGTAAAATTGCGATGAATTGTCGTTAAAAATCCTTTTTTAACAAGTGTTTTAAGTAGAGAAGATTATCATTTTTGATTTCCAAGAAGTCTTTAAGCGTCTTCTATGAATTACTTCAAGGCACTCCCCAGAAATTCATGAACTTTTAGCTTTTAAATTACAGCAACGCTCGAGAACACAAAGACTATTTATTATGACGGCAATTGAAGTATGTATGTGAATAACGCATTTGCATATAAATCAAAGACTAACGAACATAATATCAAATATTACATTCTGTATCTAAAACTATACTAGGAATTCCATTATTAATGACAGATATTTAGCGAATGAAAAGGCCTTCAAATCATTCTATGTTTTAATGAGTAGTATAATCAAAGATTTGCCTTCTATACCTTCACGTATTCCTGGAATAGTCCCATGTAACAGTTGTGCATTCCTATTACGCCTTTATAAATTTAATAGAAAATAATCAGTTGAATCAGGTGTTATATATAATAAGAAACAGGTTGTTTCACTTAAAATAATTAAGTTTTGCTGTCGTCTGTTTAAAAATATTTAGTCATTCTGTAACAACTTTAATAGTTTTTTCAATTTATGCTCACAAATTTTCAGCCCTATAACTTAAATTTAACTTTGATTTGTGATTTAATTCAGATCTTCTTGATGACAGTTAAGAAATTTACCCGGCTGAATAATACTTACGAAAAATATCGCATTTCCATTTAGTAGAATGAAATATATTTTTAATTTGAAAGAAAGCCAAATGAAAAGAGCATTGTAAAGAGGATGTACACTGTAAAGACGCATTAAAATAGTACTAAATTAATACGCACTAAATTAGTACGAGGGTAGTCCCAAAAGTAAGGTCTCCGAAGCGTTGGGGACGGAGAGAAACTATTCGTGCGGCTGTTGGCCACACTGTTGCGATTGTTGCTTCCCCCACTCTCAAACAAGCGTGCTCGCGCCTCGTTGGGACGCTCAGTCTTGGCTTGGCAGCTGTTGAGAATGGAGCACACGTTGATCGCTACCACAAAGTGCAAAGTTCGTGCAGTTCGGTTTTTGAGCGCAAAAGGTGTCTAACCGATTTAAATTCATCACCAATTGACGAAAGTGTATGGAGAGTCGTGCATGGATGTCAAAAACGTTTGCAAGTGGTGTAGAGAAGTTGCAGCCGGTCGTACGAATATTCACGACGAACAAAGGAGCGGGAGACCGACAATTTTCGACGAGACAATCACAAAAGTTGAGCAAACCATGCGTGAAAATCGGCGGATCAATCTGGATGATCTCTGCATTTTGGTTCCTGAAGTTTCCCGAAGCACCATTCACAGGATTTCGACGGAAAAACTACAGAATCGGAAGATGTGTGCAAAATGGATTCCACGAATGCTGACGGAAGACCACAAGCGGCAACGAGTTGATTCATCCCGTGGATTTCTTTGCCGCTATGAAAGTGAAAAGAAAAACTTTTTGGACTCGATTGTCACGGGTGACGAAACCTGGGCGTTCCACTTTACACCTGAGACCAAACAACAATCGCGCGAGTGGCGGCATTCCTCTTCCCCCAAGCCGCGAAAATTCAAACAAACACAGTCTGCCGGTAAAGTCATGGCAACCGTGTTTTGGGATCGAAAGGAGGTATTGTTGGTAGACTTTGTGCCTGCAGGGACCACAATAAACGCTGACAGTTACTGTGAAACACTGGAAAAACAGACAGGGAATTCAGAACCGGAGAAGAGGAAGCTGAGCAAGGGCGTAAGCATTCTCCACGACAACGCTCGCCCACACGTTGCTCTCCTGCAACAGTTTAAATGAAACATCATCACCCATCCACCCTATAGTCCGGACTTGGCACCCAGTGACTACCACCTGTTCCTTAAGTTTAAAGAACATTTGGCTGGAACGCGATTCAGCTCCGACGACGAGGTGAAAGAAGAGGTTCAACGCTTTCTCAATGACATAGCGGTGAGCTGGTGGGGCATGGGCATACAAAAACTGTCACAGTGTCTACAAAAATGCATCGACCGAAATGACGATTATATAGAAAAATAGATAAATGTTCAAACTTTAAAATAATGTGTACATTATAGAAAACTAAACGAATTTTTGTATTCTAAAAAAAAGTAAGAGACTTTATTTTTGGGACTACCCTCGTACATAAGTTATTTTGACAAAAGCATAATTAAATCACCAACTTCCATATTGTGGTACACATTCTGCTCAAAAATGCTTTATTATACTTTTGCTTTGAGATTAACACATGACTCCGTTTGCAATTATTCGTCAGCAGACGCGGCACGTTCAATTGAGTTTGTCATAACTTTATTGATCATATCGTTCGTAATCACTTCAATGGGATGGCCTGACCTGCATCTAACTTCTCTTTGATTTCTGCACACGTTTTCCGATCCTAAAAAAGAAATCAAATAAACTGACCCGTATTGTTCTTTTCCCATGATTCCACAAATACATGAACTTGCTCACTTTCAACAGCTCTCAAAACAACACTACACGATGAATTCCTCCGTAATTTTGACAGACGTCGACTACAGAATAGTGCTCACAGTCGGTAATGCTGATTTTGACATAAAGTGCCGTCTGTCTCCAAACACGGGTACTTCTCATACCATCCTCGTGCATACCCTGCAACATCTTTTTCCATTTATAGTTTGCGATAAAATGTTATCCAACTTGAGATTTACGTTTTACACCAATACCTCTGTACATTTCTAAAATACTGAATAAACGTTTTTTTGTTGAGTCATTCTCTATTATTTAGGTGCAACAAATAGAGGTATGCGAAAAATTGAAAATTGTGTATAGCATATATGCAGACACAATATAACATTTTGATGTATATCACAAAGAATGTTTTCGAAACTAGAATTTATATTGAATTGTTCTAGCATTCGAAACAAACTTCGTTCTTACGTTTTACTCAAACTAAAAGAATGTATTTAAGATCAACGTTCATATACCATTCTTAGATTCATATGTCGCATTGTCTTCCGAAAGGTTATACTTGCAGATATTTGCTCTAACCATTACCGGAATGCATAACGTGTTCGCAGTTGTTACTTTAACAGTGTATTAGATAAGACCACGACCACTTTCTATAAATATTATTTAATGATACAACATACAAGCTGCAAGCGTTTGCATCTACATATATGCAAACCATTAATTATTGGCAGAAATTGCACTTTAAAGATGGATACGTATGTGTCGAAATACTTCTTCTAACTTTTAAATTAGATAGCATTGTAAAAAGTTGTAATAGGAAGTAAAGAATATTCAATTACTTTAAAAAATCACGATTAGATTACTGTTCAACGTATTTAACGTTAAACTACCTTTTTCATTTATACGCAGAATCCCATACCTTTTACAATCTTTTGAAAATATTTTCCTTTCAGTATAAAGTATCAAAGCATGTATACAACGGAGTCCTAAAGTATCCTCTCTCTCCCACCATAGTGGACGATAGAAGCTGGCGTTTTTAGAAATAGTAGGTCGATTTCTATATTTTGTGAACTAACTTTTGGCGTTATCGACAGTTCAGTTACATTTCCGGTATCATCTGTATATTTTTACGCTTTAGAAAGGTAATCGGAAGACGAATCCACCACATATATTATACTTTAGCTTAAGAAATTTGACGATATGCGGCAATAAAGGTTTTGGTAATCTTTTGTTATTATACAAAGGTGGCTAAGAAAAAGCGCCAAATTGTCTCATGTAACGCCAGGTCCACCCTAATTATGTTGCTAGGCAACATAATCTGGCAACAATTATCACCTTATTTACCATGGTTGCAAAATAATTTACTGCTGCTTACTTTGCTTACTTAGCGCAAAGTTATATACTTCCTGCTATACAAAAGCAGCGTTTATTATATTCTATTTTGTGGTAATTTTTGCCAAATTCAACGAATGTTAAAGTTTCGTCAAGTTTATCTTATATGGTCCATGCGTAGGCTATTATAAAATAATAAAAAAAAAAAAACTGAAAAATAAGCACATGGACTATCATAAACTGACAAATTTAAACAAACCTGCCATAATTAATTAATTACAATAAAGTTAGGCAAAAAATAAATAACAACAATTAGAAAAACAACTAAAAATAAGAGAAAATAATAACTAAAAGAATGAAAATATGAAAAGCACAGGACCTTACTGTATAAATGCCTCTAAGCTCCTTTGTCACACTTTGACAGACTCTTTCTCTCTGTTTGAAGGTTGACAATTAATTGATGAGTGGGCACCACTGCTACCTGGGCCTCCAGAGGGTTCTAAGAGTTTTTTGCTCTCTCATGAGTGTTCTTTGCCAGCTCTCTAAGATATAGTTTTGGGCTAAGGATCTCCAGGTCTTGTCATAAGCCAAGGGGCCTGGGCTATTAGCCTAAAGGTCTTGTTTTGTAATATCTCTAGTTTATCAATGTGAGTTGTAGCAGCAGTTATCCAAGTAAGGATTTAGGATAACATTAACAAGAAGAAAGAAAGTGACGATTTCTAAGGGGAAAGCGTCCTAGGGATGTCGTCGTATCTGGGGGCTTTATCGTTTTTAAGGCGCTGGATGTGGCCTAGCAGCTCTTCCAACGTGGCCTCTGCAATTGGCTCTACATTCAAAACACAGGGAAAGATGTGTGCAACAGCTTGATTTGTAGCTCATTTCGTTCCTTTACTGTAGTCATTTTAAAGCGAAGCCTACTTGTTCTCTTCTGTTTGTTTTCGTTATTTTATTAATGTTTATATCCGTAAATAGTTGTTAAATAAAAAAAAAGTTTCAGATAAAACTTATTTGTTTTTTCGTGGACAGTAATGCACTTATTAAAAAAATATAGGTTTCCATTTGAAAAAAGTAACTTAACGCTCGAAAGACATCGATGGCACTTCTAAACTTAAACGGACCTTACAATATATTTTCCCCCTTCATATGATAAAATTTTTATCTACATTTTTTTCGATTAAATAAATGGTTTCCGAGTTATTCAGTCGTCTCAAGATAAATGAATCACCTGGTATAAAGCATGAGTGTGCCTGATTACCTATCATCACTTTTCCTGATGGGAATTGCATGTTATTGCATTAGGGATATCTAAATATGTATATTATTGAACTAAATTAAGAGAAATACTAACTACGCTTTCCAAAGAGAGGAAAAAATATGACTGTCTACTTACAAGTAATGAATAAAACGTTCGTATTAATTTATACTGCAAAACATTTATTTATACCACTATTTGAAGGCAATGCAGCTACTTGATTATCGTAAATAATAGTATTAATGTGCAAATTTCTAGAAAATAAAACCGTATACAAATTCCCTACATCACCATAAAGTGTAACAGTCCTTTACTGAATGTTAATGATTTTCGTGTGACGATTGTGCATGCAAATCGATACATTTTGTGATTCACCGTTGTATTCCATTAAACCATTTCAGCAATTTATTCGACACTTAAACTCGATAAACTCACGTTGTGAATATAAATTCGGTTATCTGATAATATATCAGCTTTCAACTGTGACAGCTCAATGTTTCAATTTGAAATCAATAAATTATCCACAAAGTACATCTGTAATTCACGTCCTAAACGGACATAAAGAAAATGTTAGTCACTTTCATATATGCAAAGTTTTTTTTACATAGAAATGATACTTATATTTGATTTTTTTAAAGAAAGCACTAAACTGCGTGTACAACAGATACGTGCATGCAGACCGAAAAGAGAAACCATCTTGCAAAATCGTTCACGTCTTTTTTAAACTTTCATGCATTTCATTATGTGTACCAAAACAATCTCTACTAGCAGTTCAATTTTTAGATTTGGTGCGCAGAATATCTGTTTAGTGTTGAGGCTGTTATATTACTGTAACAATACGTTGGCATTAGATTTACTATTCCAGCATATTTTACTAAAAATCTCCAAGAATGGTTCAAGTCAATAAATTTGTGTTTTGAGTAGTCTTTTTGGATCTGTAGCAGCGTACCTTTTATTTTGTAATAACAAATATGAATAAATTCCATTATGTTTAATCCCGAGTGATATTTATAAAGAGAATTTTATTTTTATATCATTGATGAATTTTATTTTCAATTCTCCGATTGAATATTTATCACTCGTGATAAATAATGAATGATGGGTGGTATATAAGGAGGAAAAACACCGTTTTGCTCCAAAATTATTATAGATAATTTGAAAGAAATTGTACAAATAAAGTTTTTAGTATTTCTAATAAGCTATCTAAATTTGTACAAATGCAGTAAGAAAAGAATTAAATTTTCGTAGATACTACTACGTTTATACTTTTTCTAATGGTACACCCTATACATTTTTACACCAGTTAATAAAAAAAAAATTGCTTTAAAAAAGTATAAGAATCTTTCATTTTAAACTTGATAGTTTTTTATCTGATATTTAGTGTTAAGCATATGAGATTATTAAGAGAGCAGCATGGCGCTGAACATGCGGTATGTATGTATTGGTTAAGATTGTTAAGCAATACAATAAAGTCATGTCTAACTCGTGCATCGTATTATTCCATTTCTCAGGGGTATCTAACACAAGGCGTGAATACATTACATTTTAGTTATAAAAGAAAAACGTTTCTTCCTAAAATAAAGTGTGCATTGAGAACAAAATTTGACGGTTTTATGTTATTTTGTATTGTTTTTGCGATACAATAAAGTTTGTGTGGCCCAAATACGTTATTAATTTGTGTTAATAATGGCAGATTATTCAGTTAGTTAAAAGGTAGATATGATAAAATGTTATTATTTATCAAATAATAATTCAAGGCAAGCCCTGCATTGATACCGACATCAATATCGGCATCGCTTTCATCCAAGGCATTCGTATTTTTTCAAATTAGAAAATAAACTGCGTAGAACTGGATCCCTATCGAGAATACACAAACCTCATGAAATAAACGAAAATTTGAAAGTCGATGTGTTAGCATATTTCAATATTTATCCTAGAAATTCAATTAGAGAAGCTGCACTGGAATTAAATACAACACATACGAAGGTACGTATGATTAAAAAAAAAACAATTACAGGGCCTATAAATTGCACAAAATTCATAATCTTCATCCTGGCGATGCTATGAGAAGACTACAATTTTGCAATTACTTAATACTGCAAAATATTGCAAATCCAAATTTTTTAATAAAATGTTATGGTCAGATAAATCCATTCTAATAATGGTATATTAAACAGACATAATACACATTATTGGCAAAGAAGAGGTAGAAATCCACGTGAAACATTTAATACCAATTCCAAATACGTATCTCGATCAATGAATGGATGGTGTGGAATTATAAATAGTACTATTTCGGGTCCATATTTTTGTGGAGGCATCTTAACACATCAAACATATTTAATTTTTTTGCAAAATGAATTTCAAGATTATTTGGATGATATGACATTGGCAGTTAGACGCGGAATGGTATTTCAGCATGATGGTGCACCTCCACACAATTCGATAGAAGTAACTGAATATATACATAAATCAAGAATTTCCAAATTCTTTGATTGGCAACAGAGGTCCTACAATGTGGCCTGCAAGATCTCCCGATGATTTTGAACAATTTTTGTAGTTTAATAATAATGTAATGTTGTACTTATAAGTGTTACTATTGTTACTATGATAATAAAATGATTCGTTTTTATTTTGTACATTGTTTTCAATAGTAATTTTGTTGGCACACCTTACTTTGAAAAGGAACATTTTGCTTTTTTATAATATCTCAGAAACTATCAAATTTAGAAGCAAAAACCTTGATACTTTTTTAAAGCAAAAATTATTTTCTATTAACTTCTATAAAAATATACAGGGTATACCACTAAAAGAAGTATAAAATTAGTAATATCTACCAAAGTTTAATTCTTTTTTTACCTTGGATAGCTTATTAGAAGTGCTAAAAACTTTATCTGAATAACTTTTTTGTATCTATAACTTCGGAGAAAAACGGTGTTTCCAATGTTTATTTCCACCCTGTATATATTTTCCGGTAATGAGTAATAAATGCGAAGTACGGGTAATATCACTTCTGAGCCAAAATCGTTATTTTTAAATTCCATTCCGAAAGAAAATATATTTTATAATGTTCACGAACGAATTCTATGGAAAGAACTGAAATCATTCACTCATGAATAGAGCCCTGTAACAAGGAGCTATGCCCTAGCTGTACCTGCCTAGTATACAAAAACAATAGTAAGAAAATAGAAAAAAAATAACAGAACTAATACATAATTATAATATGTGAAAAGTAGTGAAACACTCGCCCTTTTAAGCAGCCTTGGCTACGGAACAGTAAAACTGGAAGCACCATTATCAGTATTAACATCATATGGATAAGAGTGGCAAAAAGTTGACACCATTAGATGTGTTTCCACAGTTGTCTCGGTTAGCGATGTTCGCCGTGGTGAGAAAATGAGTTTATATTTTGAAAAAAAGCGTTCAACATCTACCGATGTTATACATGCATGATTGAACTACTCTTTGCACTTAGTCAGTGGATTATTCGATACACCATCACAAATTTGTTTTAGTGTGCTAAAATCGGGATCTTTCTGTAGCACACTCTCGAATTTTTCTAAAACGCGAATATATTTTGCGTCATGTATAGTCAGTAGCTGTGAATGCACTACGTCCATAATTTGCAGAGACTCCAATAATGATAACGATCTATTTTGTAATTGGTCTATTGCGTCAGCTAATCCTTTATAGTAGCTATGAATATTTTTTAAATCTGTTTCAACGGAAATATCTTGAAATTTCGTCTGGCTCCCCTTAATAGCTGCAGGTTCGGCAAGATTGAATTGTGCAATAACAGCTTTTACTACTTTGAAATGTTCAGCATAATAAAAAGCTGCCTGCAACCATGTTCCCCAACGTGTAAGAATTGGCTCCGGTGGTTGACGAATACCAGGACACTCTGTGTGAAATGATCGTAGGCGTTTGCTAGATTTCAAAAATACTTTTTTGTCCTTGCTAGTAATGCATCTACCTCGAGAGAGCATTATCGAATGGTTTCTGCCACAAGATGTAAAGCATGCACTTTACATGTAACATGTAAACACTTGCAACCATGTTCAAGAAGAGAACGGCCTATCGAACGCATTATCGCTGCGCCATCGCTCATAAACATCAACACCTTATCTTTTGAAATTTGAAATTTTTCCAACGTACTAAGTACAACCTTCGTAATTGCTGCAGCATTACACTCTTGTAGTCTTCGGCTAGCTAGTAACAGTGGTAATGTAGGTTTACTAGGGTCTAGTATGCGTATCATAATATTTACAATTGAATTTTTTTTACAGTCTGTTGTCTCGTCAACACATAACCAAAGAAACTGTTTTTTCAATATGCGTTTCATTTTCTTTTCCACGTCATCACGTACAAATGCAACATGCTTACGTGCCTTCTCCGTTGGCAATCGCAACTCGGGATTGTATTTGTCCCAAAAGTCCTTAAACGGTTGTTTAACGAGTAAGCTTAATGGCAAATTACAGTTTATCAACATAAGAATTACATAAAAAAATGCACTTCTCGGTGGCATGCCCAATTTTCGTTTTCTATGCTGTGCGGAATTTCTTATTTGACATCAAATGTATTTTGCACACTTTACAAACTATCTTACTCCCGTTGTAAAACAAATCGAGAAAATCGGAAATAAACTAATTTACTATGTCTTGAAAGCGTCGTTTTTAGCCTTCGACATGTTCACTAAAAACTATAATTAATAACTACGTCTATATCAATAAAATCAGCACGCCCTATCCGCTATCCAATGCTAAACTGAACTGTGTGATGATAATTTGTCGTGTCGTATCATAATCGACCAGCCCTTCCCGCCCACCTAAACACAGTCACACCGCCGCTGCGATTGCTCACCAGTTACCGGGCTCTACTCATGAATTTTATTTTCAATTCCGGGATAGGACATTTATCACTTGTAAATGACCAGTAAATAAAATAATAGATATAAACACAGTACAAGGTAAATGACCGAGAATAGGAATAAAATATTGTAAAATACTAGTTGTTAGAAAGTTGTCTTTATTTTTGTATTGTGTATATTAGTATTAGTTTTTAATATTAGATACATGTACACATACATATATGGTTCCGTTCAGTCTACAGCAGAAGGAATGGTACCGAATAAAGCTGAACGGCACTGATTGTCTTCGAACAAGAACGAACGAGACTACACGAAACCGAAGATACTGAACAAAATCGAATACAGCCGAACGTACCGGAATGCAACCGAATATAACTGAACGCAGCCGAATGGAACCAAACAGAACCAAATATAGTCGAACACAGCCAAGCGGAATCAAACAAAATAGAATATAACCGAACGTAGCTGAATGGAACGGAACAGAACCTGACGGTATCGAACAAAATCGAAGGTAGGCGAACACAACCGAATGGAACCAAACAGAGCAGAATATACTCAAATACTGCCGAACAGAGTCGGATATGGCCAAACGCAGTTTAATAGAACCAAACGTGACCGAACAGAACAAGGCTTCAGAGCCAAACGAGATCAAACAGAACCGACCACGATCGTGACAGACTATATTCAAGTTCAATGAATTTACACACTTCTTTAATGCATTTACCATTACAACAATTTTCCTCAAAATTTTTAATTTCAAACCTATACGACTAAATCAATAATAATAATAAATAATACCAGTTGCATGCAAAAATATTCATATTTGATTGTATTCAATGAATGAAATAAATGTTTTATTATTAGGATGTTAAAAAGCGAGGTTCGAAGAATATTCATTTGTGGTCGATTCTTATAGAAAGAGCTTCATTTTTATCACTCGTGAATCTCATTTTTCATTACCGAGTGATATTCTCCGTGCCCTGACATTTGTTTTTCGTCCGCGAAAGATATACAGTGGTACCTCGGTTTACGAAACTAATGGGTTCCAAAAAACATTTCGTAACTCGAAATTTCGTAACTGGAATCTAAGTTTTTTATAAGAAATAAAGGAAATAGAAATAATTCATTACCATAACCAAAAAAATAATAAACAAATTATTTTATGCATTTCAGATACAATTTAACATATAGAAAATGTTACATAGAGAAATCAATAAAAACTTATATAATTGAGATTAAAAAAAAGTAACTTCACTTACATGCATACCTTTAATAAGGACTCCTTTTAACATATGGAAGATGGCGAGTATGAATAATGTTAGCTGTGAATTCAAGTCAGATGCGAAGCAGTGGAATAGTGGCAGGCTAACCACACAAACGATCGTATTACGTTATATATAACTATCTCTTTGTAGCATGTGCACGAATCGCGCGGAAATTCTGCCAAATCTGTATGAGTCGTAACCCGTGCTTAGTATCTGGCAGCACCTTTCGGTTTTGGAAACAAAAATTCATCCAAATTTTCATTCGGAGCCCGGAAATTGCATAACAAGATGTCGTAAAGCAAGGTACCACTGTATATTTTTCTTATTATACGTTCACGCCCGATAAATGTTCCATTCAAGAACTGAAAAGAAAATTCATGAATCATACAAACTATTTCAATTCATTTTACAAAACTCGTTCGTAAATATCATAAAATATTATTTTCGGGACGGAATTTAAAAATAAAAAAATAAAAACGAAGAAAAAAAAGAATCAAAAATCATTCAGGAATGATATTTTCCATACCCTGAAATTAACAACTTATATCAATATCAAAATATACCGTTTTAGTTATTCAATCGATAAATCAAAATATTACCAAAAATTATTACATTTTTATAAATCTGGACTTTATTCAAATTTAGATGTAAGATAACCTACACTGCATCCTATAACTAGAATATATACTACATCCCACATCCTCTTCAGAACTTAGTCATTCGACAGTCTAGTGCATTCAACTTGTAGTACGTGTGTATGTATGTATGTAACCTTTGCTCACATTATGTAAATCGATTTATATATACATGACACGAAAATTTCATGCAACGACCAGTACAAGCAACTCCCATATTCAAGTAGTAATTAACACGTCTTATCAAAATATTGAGTCTTCATAACACTAACATAATATATAAGTATGTAGTACAGAGAAATAAGGAGTATTTTCTTTTAAATATGAACAATTAGCTTTCTATTTTAACAGTAATGAAAGTGTCGCGTTGCACCTGGGATTTATTTAATGAGATTTGATACGTAATTATGACATAATGGCGTATTTGAACACACTTTTCTTTGCACTTGAAAGAAATAATAATTACATTGGGTATTCGAATTATCCCCGTTGTAAACGACAAAAAATGATAAATCCGAGAATACTAACGAAGAGATATTTTATAGATCAATTTTGTAGATCGTAGAACAACTTGCGAACATGCAAAAGGTGTTGATCGACCGTAAACTGTGTGCACTCAAGAAAATATTAATCGTGTCTGTGACTTGATTAAACAAGATCGCCGGTTAATTACTAGATGTCTATCAGAGATAGCAGACATTTCAAACGGTACAATTGGAACAATAATTAATGATTATTTGGGACTTCATAAGGTGTCTGCAAGATACGTAGGTACCCCCAATGTTGACGCCCGAGCAAATGCGAACGAGAGTCACAACTTCAAAAGCGACTTATTTAACGTTATTTAACATTGATCCAAAAATTTTTCCGGATCGGTTTGTTACCGTTGACAACACGTGGATTCGTCACTTCGATCTCGAGTCTAAAGAAGTAAAGAATGGCGACATCGAGGATTTTCACCACCTCACAAATTTAAGGTCCAAACTCCAGCGGATATATAAAGTGAATAACAGAAAATTTTGGACAAAATTAAGAGGAACCAAACGGAAAGAAACAAAGCCAATAAGAGACAAGAATAATCAACTACAGACAGGAACAAAAGAGGTACTAGAAATATGGAGAGAACACTATGAAGATAAATTTAACTCAATAGATACAGAAGAAAAGATAAAGAGAGAAGGACTAGACCTTCAACAGGAGATAACAGAAGAAGAAGCGGAAGAAGTCATACAAAAAATCAAGATAGGAAAATCAAGTGGAGAAGATGGTATATTACCGGAAATGATCAAAAGTCTAGGACAAGAAGGAAAGAAATGGATGTGGAGATAATGAAAATGGTATGGAAGGAACAGAAAATACCAAGGGAATGGGAAAACAATCTGATAATAGGGATTTATAAAAAATTACAGAGCTATATGTTTAGCACATACATAGACCAAAAATTAGAAGAAGAATCAGTAGCCTTCAGGTCTGAAAGACAAACGAACGACAAGGTATATATAATAAAGAATTTAATAGAAGAAGAAGAAGAAATGTTGCTGGTATTCATTGATCTGAAGGCAGCATTTGACACGGTAAGCAAAAGAGAAATATGGAAAGGTTTAGAGGAAATGGAAGTGCCTAAAGCTCTAACAAGTACCATCAGACGTACATATACGAGAGTAAGTGTTGGAATACAAATTGCAGGGCAAAAATCTAAACAATTTAAAATGAATAAAGTAATAAAACAAAGGGACAGTTTAAACCCACTATTATTTGCACTAATTACTAACCTGGGCAAATATGCGGTAACAGCCAGAGGCGTGGCGAGCGCATAAAAGTTTACACATAAAATAGAAGGTAAGAAATAAATTATAAAACGTGCTGAAAAACTTACCGTTTTAAAAGTCTTCCGTGAAATAACAAACTGGGTAACATCTGTTACATATTTGAATCATTAGATATGTTTCCACAGCTGTTTCAGTCAAGTGAGTACGACGTGCGGAATAAATGTTTTTTAATGCCGAAAACAACCGTTCGACATCTAACGATGTTATATTTGCATATATAAAATAATCTTTGAAACAACTTAATGCATCTTCACACAAATTTGTCTTAATATAAGAAAATCGGAGTCCTTGTCTAAAACACTTTCAAATTTTCGTATTACACACCAATTTGTTTCGCCTTCTACAGCGAATAACTGTGCGTGAACATAATTCACAATTTGAACAGAATCCACTAGCGACATCGAAACATTTTGTAATTTTTCTATTCCCTCCGCTAGTCCGAAGTAATTGTTGTGAATAGTTTGTAAGTCTCTTTTAACCTGACTATCTCGAAATATTTCCTGGCTTTTCTTGATTGCTGCAGCTTCTGTCGGATTGAATTTCAAAACTACCTTCTTTACTTGATCAAAATATTTGTTGTAGTAAAACGCAGCCTACAACCATGTTCCCCAACGTGTAACAATCGGCTGTGGCGGTTCAGGCAAATCAGGACGCAGTTTGTGAAATAGTCGGGTACGTTTCGGGGACTTTAGAAACACTGCCTTTGTACTAGCAATCAATGCATTTACTAGTGGAAAACATGTAGGAATCGTTTGTGCCGCAAGATTTAGAGTATGGATTTTACACGTTACATGTAAGAAGTTACCACTGTGTTCTTTAAGAGATCGGCCCAAAGAACGCATGTTTGCGGCACCTCCACTCAAAACATTAAAAGTTGGTTAGTTGAAACTTCAAATTTGTTCAATGAGTTCAACACCACCTTTAAAATCTCATCGACAGTACAATTTATAACTTTTTTGGTAAGCAAGTAAGAAGGAGGATGACGGTCGATGTGGTTCCATTGTACGTGCCATTACATTAACCACAGAATGTTTTTGACGATCTATTGTTTCGTCCACACACAACAACAGTTTTTTATCTTTCAATTCCGTTTTCATTCTTTTTTCTATATGTTCACGAGCAAATGGCACTACATTTCGTATCGATGTCCGACTAGGTAATTTACAGTCCGCATATTTATTCTAGAAGTAGACAAATGCTTCTTTGTCTAGTAAACGAACCGATAGATTACATAAAATAAGAGTAACACATAAATCAAATGTAAATTTTTCTTGGTCTCGTATGCCACTTTTTTCAGAAGAATGCTGTTTGCTTTTGATGTGACGTTGACAAGGCTTCTGGACCAACACATTAAAGGGATTTTACAAGCTAGACATTGAATTTTAACGCCATCAAAAATTAAGTCCGGCATGTCTGCGACATTTTAAAAGCAAACATAAGCGTACAATTACGAAATAAGTTACGACAGTTTACATATACACAGAACTACTCGCATACAGCATCGATTTAGTACTGACGCTGTGAACGCGTGAAATAAATAATCGCCGACTCCGCACCACATATCTACTACACTGATCGTTACCGCTGTTTGCCAGGACTAGTAATTACGGATAATATAGTTAAGCGAATTAAAGCACAAAGCAAACATTTCAACACAATAATCGGAAGAACTAATAAGAGTGAATAGTCTGTTATATGCAAGTGATGTAGTCCTGATAACAAACTCCAAAAACAAAACACAAAAACTAATGAACATCTGGACAAAAGAAAACGTGAAGATGGAAATTAACACAAGTAAAACTAAAGCAATGATCATAAATGAAACTCAACACAATCAAGTCAACAATGATATTAACTAAAGAAGTAAGACATTAGAAAGGGTAACGACTTATGATTACTTGGTGAGCATAGTAACGAAGGATGGAAAAATAGATAGAGAAATAACAAACAGAGAGGACTAATCAACGAAAATATATTATTTACATGAGACAATACTAGGACACGGGGAGATACACCTGGATACAAGAATAAAAATATTATTATTATTGCATAATAACAATCCCAATAATAACCTATGCGTGTGAAAACTGGACACTACAAAAGAAAGATGAAGCAAAGATAAATACGATGGAGATGAAATACTTAAGAAGAATAGCGAGGAAAACAAAATGGGATAGGATTAAAAATAAAGACATCAGACAATTAACAAAAAAAGAACCAATAATAAGAAAAATAAAAAGGAGACAACTAAATTGGTACGTACAAGGGTGGAGACAGATAAAATGGTAAAAAAATAATGGAAACAGGATATTTAAACAAGAAATGAAGAGGAAGACCAAGAAGAAAATAGATACACTAGATAAAAGAAATGGGGGAAAATGGAGAGATTTGGAAGAAATGAAAATAATGATTTGAAACAGAAAAAAGTGTAAAAATAAGTGCAAGAGGAACCGGAATCCACATCGGACACCTGAAAAGGTACAAGGAATAGAGAAGAAGAACCTCAGCGGATAAGATTATGGCAAACATTTCCTGAGATGCTGAGGCCTAGTCGGCAACGGTTGTTTATCGGCTAACTAGGTTGTTTATCGAGTAAGCCTAGTGATTGATTACCTAGAACGTGGTCAGACAATTACGGATCAATATTACGCCACATAAATCAATCAACTTCGTAATTGTATTAAAGCAAAAAGGAAAGGAAAGTTGTAGCGTTTCCTTACACGCAATTTATAATGCAGATTTCGAGCTGACGGAGTATCCATCGTACTCACCCGATCTAGCTTCTACTGATTTTTATTTCCAAAGCTAACAACAGTTTTCGAGGAACCAGGCTTAATAGCGACTATGACGTTACGACAGCAGTTCAAGAATTTTCCTCCAATCAAAATCGTGAGTTTTGTTAAAAAGGTGTAAACAGGTTAGAACATATGTGGATAAGTGTCTTCAAGTGCGCAACGATTATGTTAAAAAGTAATGTTATTTAATATGTTAAAGAAAATAAATACTGTGCAGCCTTCGTAAGCTCTCAGTAATTACAACATGCTGTATTATAATTATATATAATTAAATCATTTTATGTGCTGTTTAATCGTAAACATACATAAGTCAATCCAAAAAAAGTCTGTATTTATAAGGCTTTTGATGTTATGATTGACAGGTGCGATTAACTTCGTGATAAGTAAATCTGTTACATCCATATTTAAGCGACATATTATGATGCATTTATGTATTTTAATAGCGTAAATAACACTATTTTGGAATTTATTTTTTCGTATTGCTAAATGATTTATAGTAATACTGCATGGTTTTCGTTGATTTTAAAATAGTAAGGAAAGATAAATATATTGTAATTATAAGTAAATTAAATTGTCTCTCTCTCAGAGAAAAAGTCAATAACAAGATCTTGAGATTTTGCAAAAAATACCAATTCGAAACAAAAGAAACACAGCACCAAAAGAAGTACAAATTTATTATAACCAAAAATTAATTATATCGCCCTTACAATTTTAAAATTTCAAACATTTGCCTTAAAATAATCCCTATCAACTATGATTTTCAAATGTTAAAATGTGCCCAAACATGCAGTCTCCTCTACTTACTGGCGTATCTTTAAAAACAAAAAACCAGCCTTCTGTGAACTTAAGTATTATCTATAAACTAACAATAAATATTATTACCACTAGTTTGATCTCTTTTAGTGATAGTGCTATATTAAAAAAAAAAAAAAAATTAATGACCTATTATTACCTTATTAGTGTTAGTGCCTTGTGTAAAGTACCAGGAAACGGGAAGTATGCATATATGTACTTCTACAACTGCGTGTGCTATTTCAGGGGGTGATGTATTCACAAGCAAATATCTCCAAAACTATCACAAATAAGCATTTAGCGTGTATATGAATTGACACCAATTTTTAACGTGCAATACAACCACGCAAAAATATACAGAATATCTCGTTAAATTAAAGAAGTATTTGAAAAGTTATCATTTTGTGGAGTCCCTATATAATTATCAGTATCACCTTTATATACACCGCCACTATAACAGTTTTCTGATATTTCAACAAGTATACCTAACGTACGTTGTTTCGCCTTTATCGAAACATTCTGTATATGTATATCCGCACGAGCAAAAGATCATTAAATGGTATAAGTTCGCTATTGATACTTTTTTTCTATTTTCTATTTTCTATTTTCTTTAACCGTTCAAAACTTATTTTGGAAAAACGAAATTTGGGGCGAATTTCAAGAGTAAATTTCACCCCTTAGATATGCAGCTCTGCAGCAACGGAAAGTACCGTTGAGCAACACTCGAAGAGATCAGAAAACTAACAAAGTTTCATCAAAATCGACGATTCACACTTCGGGTACTTCCCTTGTCAGTTATTTAACAAATCATAATTTTCTGATCTATTTCACACCGGTTGACGGTAGATTCCAATTTAAATTTGATATTGCAAATTGAAAAAGTCTATCAATAGTCTATATGTTGGCATAACGCACATTTATTTTAGGTTTAAAGTATGCATGTATTCAGTTTACACAATATTACCATCATTTGAAATTTCTGTCTACCTACATGTTATCATTAGAGTTTGTTAAAAAGGTGGTACCGGCAGTGGCGTACCGCATAAAAGTAGGTACGAAATATACAATATTAGTGAAAAATAATATTGTTACCTTTTCCTGTCGTCTTGATATCCACTGTCGCAATTGACAACCGCCCTGGTAAGTTATAGACCGTACCTTTTGTAAATCGGGATTTTTCGTTAAAATTGCACCAAATTTTTGAGCAACATCGACTCCTATAGTGTTCGTCAAGTTTTCTAGAGCGGCTTGTAAATTGTTTATGCAATTTAATGCGTCTCGTGCAGATAAGTGACTGCTTTCTAATTGCTCAATAGCTTGTGCAACTTCAGAATAGTTCATGGAAATTTCATCTATTTGTTGTTGAACGTCCGAATTGGAAAAAAGTTGCTGACTATCTCGAACTGCTGCAGAATCATTTGAATCAAGTTTCAAGATGACATTTTTCACTTGTGAAATATATTTCTGATAGTAAGATACTGCCTGGAGCCATGTTCCCCATCGCGTTATTCCAGGATGAGATGGCGGTGGTAATTTCGGGCACAATTGTTTGAATACACGGATGTGTTTGGGAGATTTGATGAACACTTGTTTGGTAGATGCTATTAACTTCTGCTACGAGGTGACATGCGTGTATGAGGCATGTTATGTGAAGAAGAGTCGGAAAGAATATTTTCAACATCCTACCAACTCTCAGCATTGTTGCGGCTCCGTCAGTAACGAACATTGTGACTTGGGTTCCTGTGATACAAAATTCTCTCAACGAATCTTTTATTATCTTGACAACGGTTTCTGCATTAGTTTTCTGAATCCTTTTACTGGATAACAACAATGAAGCTGGTGGACCATCACGTTTTAAAGGACGCGCTACAACATGAATGACGCTGTGTTTCTGAACATCATTCCTTTACTGTACCTTGCACACGTGGCAAATTGTATCGTAATTGCATAGATGTCGGCAGCTTCCATGAGGGAACGTACTTAGCCCAAAAAAGACGAAAGTGTTCATTAAATACTAGATGTTGTGGGATGTTGCACACATTTAACATAAAAATAAAATCATATAAAAATTGCCAGAATGGAATACTGTTTCTTAAATTCAATACATGACGTTTACTTTTACAATGCTTTCTACATTCAATGCCTGAGATATTTATTCACATTCGAAGGAAACGTTGAACCCTTTGGGCGTCCCATCTCCGCGTACTTATTTGGTGTGCAGCGTGCAACGTACTGTCGCTTTGAACTCTCTTGCGGTACTGTCGAGATCGACTACGAGCTGAAAATTACCACTACCTACGCCGCTACCGCTACGCTACTGCCATCCGGTATCACCTTTTTAACAAACTCTAGTTATCATTAACCGCAGAAAAAATCGAATTTCTTTTATACTTACCATTAAATCGAGCTACTGTATACGTGTTTCTACGTATGTACATCATCATGATTTCGAAGTAATCTATGGGTAAATATATATTCAATTTGCGCGCACAAAATCCAAGTGAAGGTACGTATTTGTTTAAGAACTTACGTAAAATGTGTGTTTATAATTCCTATATGCCTTTTAATTGATTTCAGACAGTAGTTTATAGTTTTTTAAAAATATAGAATGGACGGAAGAACTTATTTTTGTACATAAGTTGTTCATTTTACATAAACAAGAAAAAGCTTATATTGATTATTATCTTTAAGCATTTATATATTATATTACAGATTGTGAAATTGAATAAAAATCTGAAATAAAGCAATGTTTACTACAGTTATTAGTAATAACTGTAGTAAACATTGAAGATATTTGTTATTACTTTCAAGTACACATTTCTCAAAAAATATCTTTCTTTGGGTCAAGAAAATAGTTTTATAAAGGCTGTTTCAAGTCTTGGAGGGAGTTTTGAATAAAAATCAAATTTGAAGAAAATATTTGCGCAAGTTTCATTTGTAACTGGAAAATTATATGTCATCTTGCATGCTATTTATACCACTCCACCCTAAACTGCATAAGCATTTCATCAGGTTTCACAAATACAAATCGAGTGATAATACGTCAATTTAGAAAGCATAGCGAAAGCAATGAGCATTGAAATACTGAAAGAGTCAGATAACAGCGATAAAGCGGCTGAAGTTAAAAGTAAAAATATAAAACCTTAAGGCCGTGATTATTACTTTCTAAGTAAACCGACCAATACAGCACTCGCAGTATCGATATATACCGTAGACGCAGAAACAATAAGCAATATAGCGATGATGTGATCAAATGCTTTCATATCACACAGAAAAGAATCCTGTGAAAATAATTACAACATTGTAGGTAGGTTTTTGTATTAAAAATTCACGTAAGTGTAGAAATGCTACGCCAAGCATGTCAAACACGCGGACCGCATGCGGCCCACTGAGCATTTTCCTGTGGCCCGAACCAATTTTGGAAACAGCCAGATAATGCGCCCCGCGAGCGTGTTAAAAACCGTATTTGAAAACGCGCGCGCTGCAACAAATCGCGCGTGCGCACACACGTATCATGACGATCGATTCGGTCTATCTCGGCTGTGATCGGCCGCACTCGTCTCCCACGCCCGCCGCGCCGTGTACCGCTGCCCAATCGCTTTATTGTCCTTGCGCTTTACGTACGTACGTAAGTTCTCTTCTGGCTTGTTCCAGAAAGTTCTATCGCGCGAAAACACAGGTGACGCTATCTGAACATTCTAGAAAAGAGCTGTCGAGAAATCACATTTCCATATATAAGCCAAGACTGCTCGGTTGAGTTCAGTCAGTTGCTATAGAATTGCGAGTTCAGTTGCGTACTTATTGTTACAACACGTAACAGTACTTATTATTATAAATAATAAAGTTTTCAACATGTCTCTTTCAAAACCAAGTGGAAGTAAGAGGAAACTCGTAGACGAGCATCGTATCTTTCAAGAAAAGTGGGAATTAGAGTTTTTTTGCTGTGAAGTAAAAGACAAAATTATTTGTTTGATTTGTAACAGTACAGTCGATGTCCCAAAATTATATAATATAAAACGTCACTATGATTGTCATAAAACTAAGTTTGACCAGTATACAGGCATGATTAGAAACGAAAAGTTAAATGAGTTAAAATCACGGTTAAAAAATCAACAGCTTATATTTACACGTCCAAAGCAAGAGAATGAATCTGCTGTTCAAGCGAGTTACGTACTGTCGGAGTTGATCGCAAAACACTCAAAACCATTTGTTGAAGGTGAATTTATAAAAGAGTGCCTTGTAAAGGCCGCAGAAATCGTAAGTCCCAGGAGCGTGAAGGTTTTTCAAAATATATACTTGTCCCGGAATACTGTCGCTGAAAGAGTTCCTGAGTTGGCTGCTAATATAAGTGATCAGATAAAAACAAAATCAGACTCTTTCAGTGCATTTTCTATTGCCTGCGACGAAAGTACAGATGTGTGTGGTGTGGCGCAACTCGCTGTTTTTCTTCATGCTGTTCATAGAGATATCAACGTTTATGAAGAATTACTGGAATTAGTACCATTTCATGATACAACAACTGGAGAGGATATTTTCAATGCTGTTTACGGACTGCTGCAAAAGTACAATTTAGATTTGTCAAAACTGTGTTCCGTTGCAACAGACGGAGCTCCTTCCATGACTGGAGTAAATAATGGCTTCATTGAAATATTACAGACAAAGATCAAACCAGATTTTCATCATGTGCATTGTATAATCCACCAAGAAATTTTATGCACAAAAGCGATCAAGTTGGAAAGCGTTTTAAAATCAGTGAAAAAAATTATAAACTTCATAAGGGCACGTGGCTTGAATCAGTGACAGTTTTTTGCGTTGTTACGTGATTTAGAAAGTGAGTACACTGGTTTACCTTATTATGCAGAGGTGCGATGGCTTTCGTGTTCTATGGTTCTCGATCGGTTTTGGAAACTTAAAGAAGAAATACGCTTTTTTCATGGAAGTGAAAGGACAAGATGTCAGCTTATTATCCGACGTACCTTTTTTACAAGATCTTTCATTTATGGTAGATATCACAAAACACTTGTCGGACTTAAATACGAAATTGCAAGGACCACGTCAAGTTATAACAGATATGCATGATCATGTGAAAGCTTTCAAGTGTAAGATGATGCTGTGGGAAAAACAGTTAGCAGTGGATAGTCTGTCACATTTTCCGACTTGTAAGGCGTATCAGGAAAGTACGAGTGTCCCAATATCATACAAAATGTATACCGAGAAAATGGGAAGCCTTCTGGCAGAATTTGGAAAGCGTTTTCAAGATTTTAAGTACCAAGAAAACAATTTTTCTTTATTTATTGGTCTTTTACAGTCGATATTGATAAAGTTCCCCCTCACTTGCAGATGTAAGTAATTGAGATTCAGTGTCAGACCCATTTAAAACAAAAATTGGATAGTGTTGGTACATTCGAATTTTATAAGTACTTGCCTGTTCAATACCAAGAAATAAGAAAATTTGCCTGTAAAATCCTGTCAATGTTTGGAAGTACCTATAAGTGTGAACAATTATTTTCTTTGATGAAAGGAAACAAATCTCCCGCAAGATCGCGATTGACGGACGCACACTTGGACGCAGTTTTAAAAGTTATTTCCGCCGATAAATTCACGCCACAAATAGACAACTTAATTAAAGACAAAAGATGTCAAATATCTGGCAAAAGAAGTTAATGTTTGTGTTTTTTTGTAATGTTCTTTTTATTGAAAATTTAATAAATATACTTGTCTTATAATAATACTTTTTTTCGTTAAGATTTTCAGAAGTTTGTCTTCTTTAAGATTAGGTTTCGTGTCCCACCTAGTCCACGGTCTTAATGCTTTTGGATCACCAGTGACTTTGAGTTTGACATGGCTGTGCTACGCCATCGTTAAAGAATAATTTTCATTAAAATATTGGAGTAATGTTATTGTAGTAACATACGCTTTAAAATTATTAATTAATTATTCAAATAATTGTTGCAATTTGTATAAACTGAAGTAGTAACTGTACGATTGTTGAAACACACATATATATATATATATATATATATATATATATATATATATATATATATTTATTTGTTATCTTTGCTTCCCATATGCGTTTTACCTGTCTGTTGTTCATTCTACATATGTATATAGCCAAACCACTTCATTTTATTCTTTTCTAGAATATCATTTATTGGCTCTCCGTGTAGTTGTTCTCTTACTGTGCTATTTCTTATCCTATCTTTCCTTGTAATTCCTTTAACTTTTCTTAAATATTTCATGTCCATGGCGTTTACTTTGCTTTTAATTGATTGGCTCAATACCCAAGTTTCGCTGCCGTAAGTTAGGATTGGTCTAGAAATAGTTTTACAAACCATCTTTATTGTGTTACTTCTCTTTTGCCAATAAAAGGTCTGTTTAAGCTATGGTACATTCGTGAAAAATTCATGATTCTTTCATTGACCTTTGTTTTATTTATATTAATTTTCAATTTTCGTTTTTTAAGTTTTTTCCATATTGTTAGATGTTTTTGGAGGTCGTTTTCTTTGTCTGCCAATATCATCAGGTCGTCCGCAAACGCGCATTCCGATATTTCAATAGGTTCGAGTGTATTGTAGCCCACAAGAGTGCGCGGGTCTTCTTCTTTATTATTTTGATGATATCATCCACGATTAAAATAAATAATGTCGGACTTAGTACTCTTCCCTGTTTTAGCCCATCCATGTAGGATCCCTACATTTCGGAAAATTCTCAAATTATGTCAATTATCTCAAAAACTAAGACAGAAAGGTATAGGGAATATTCATGAAAGTTGCCATGAATTGAAAAGAGATATCTAAAATCGTAATACTATATAGGATGTTCCATTAAAAAAAACAAACTTGTATCGTACGCAGCGGAAATTGAACACCCTGTATACTTCAATATAATTGTATGTTGTGCAGAATTTGTCTCCGAATATTTTTTATTTGAAAAGCTTTTCTCTAAATTGCTCAGGAAAGGAATTATCTTCCGTTCACGTACTAGGTGGACACGCTGTATAGTAAATTGTTTAGACTACTCTTAATACTACTTTTCATCATTCATACAGTGGAAAGATTAACGATCTGCATGTACCAACACTATTAAAAATGTAAATATATCGAGAAAATTAACTTTACTAAAAGAATGTAATTTTATGGGTAGTAGGTTACTTTCATTCCAGAAAATTTGAAACTGTTAATTACAAGGTATGCCAGATGGATGTACTCGATATCATTGTGTTCTTAGTAGGTCAACTATATACTCTAAATCATTCGTAAATACATCCTTTGTAAGAAGAAATAACTACTATAACTGTACCGACAAAAGGAAAGTATGCGATATTATGCAATCGGCCTGTATAAACAATGCCACTGTTTTGCATATACACATTTTGTAATCATTATAACTTTGCAAGAATCCATCGATCTTATTTCTTAAGAATCTATACGAACTACCTATGTAGGTACCAGATTAGATCTCGTCTTAACTTGATAAAGTTTGTGAATAAGTGAATTTTTGACTGATTTAAAAACTAAAATCTATCAGACATAAAAGAAACAACCAACTATTAGTTAACTGATTATAAAAGCAGTGTTTAAAATACTAGGAAATATTTTAACACAATATCTAGAATGAATGAATAAAACGAATACGAATATGAGTATGAACTTACTTCATTTTTCTACATAATCTTCTAAAGATATAACCTTGCGCCACCGGTGCTTGGATACCTTCTCTGCAGGTGCTTTCGTCCAAGTCTGCAAGGTAGGCGTATGTGACAACGATGACTTCTGGGTCCATACTTTTTCTCAGCAGGGAATTTCTTCAGGTATGGAAGGGCGGCATATCGGATGAATAAGATGTGTGAGGCACGACTTTAAACTTCAATTGATGAATTTTGGTCATCACCACGAGAGCCTTGTGGCTGGAAAGGTTGGTTGCTGTTGGTAAAAAAGGATTTTCTTCTTGACGAAATCTGGCCTTTTTTTCTTGATCTTTTCTTTCAACTGACCTAGAGGTTAGCGTAATATTCAGCGTTAGTTGCCGTGCTCTTTTCCAGATAATCTACCAACAAGATTCCTTTAGCGTCCCAAACAATGGTGGCCATGACTTTCTCTGCAGATGCGACGCTCTTTGCTTTTCCGGTGCTGGTTCGCCCTCGCCTGCCCATTGCTTTGATCGTTGTTTGGCTTCAAGCGTATAGTGGTAGATCCAGGTCTGACCCACAGTAACAAACCGCCACAAAAAATCTGTTTTGTTGGACTCGTATAGAACCAAACACTGTGCCGACACGGTCATGTGTTGCAGTTCTTAGTCCGGCGTTAGCAAAAGCCATACTTTGCTGACCATTTTTTTATTTCCAAGGTATCGCATGTTAGGATACGCTGCACCATTTCTTTCGATAAGCCAGCAATCGCACCTTTCTCCATCAGTTTCAATCTGCGGTCTTTCATAATATTTTTGTGGACTGTTTTGACGTTTTATGGCGGATTTTGGTCTTCCAGAACGCTCAACATCTTGAATGCTTGTACGGCCACGCTTTTGCGGTCGTAAATAAAGGAGCAGACTTCTCTACTGCAACACCTAGCTCCGCCTTAATCTCTGTAGAAGATAAACCTTTAATTAAAGAATATTTGGTCACTGCTTGCACTTCGGTTTTTTCCATATTTGGAAAACAACGAAACTTGAGAACTTTATACAACCCAGTATTCTGAAAGACCTTGATATTACCGTCAAAAGATGAGATTTGAAGGCGACATTATCAAAATGGCTCTGAGGGTGACACTTTTAGGGAAGACCGGAAGCTTTCTATCCTACCCGTATATCTTACTACAGGTACGTGCAAATGTTGTAAAACAGAAAAATTGTGACCGAGGAATAGCCCGCCAAAACTTCAAAATAGACCCGAAAATAAAATTAAGGCACCACGTTAATCATGACCTATAAAAGGTGAATCTAATAAAAACTTTCTGAAATACAGCTAGTATTGAAGTATAAGGCTGTGAAAATGAAATAAACTGACAGCACTACTTCACTACCTTTATCCGCGGTTACAGGTTTTGTTGACTGTTTCTCATACTTCCATTGTCCAGAACGTATGAAGTTCTGTTGAGTCTTCCCAAACAATCTACAGCTCAACAGGCTCTACGTACGGAAACAACCCTATGTGTTGTGCTTGAGCCGGGAATAACATTGGTGCATCTAGTTCATACAGGCGACAGCTACGTGCGTGTGCGCGCAGGAAACGTGTTTGTGTGTGACGTGCAATCCATCTGTGCCGTTTCTGGCGTTAACAAACCTCTCGAGTTCATGGAAACAACCCTATGTGCTCCGCTTGAGCCGGGAATAACATTGGTGCATCTAGTGCATACAGGCGACAACTACGTATGTGCGCGTTGAAACAAATTGAAAATATTTTCCCTTGAATAATTTTTTTAAATCGTTTTATATTTTTACCATTGTCTCACGACACAGAATGCAGTCACAAATGATTTCACGGATCAGTTTACACGTTGACTCCCACAATTCTAGTAAATATCCATCTGCAGAAATCGCTTAAAGTGTAACGCCTTATCGAAAAAATATTGGCATTTGTAGTCTGCTAACTCCAAAGTAAAATTTATTTATGTACAACAATTAGAAAAAACAAGTCCAGTTTACTGGACGTCGGTTTCTAACTTTAATAATTGCATTGGTAAACCAATATCCAACTCACTGAACTCGTTATTTTGCACCAAAAAAATTAAAATAATTAAGAATAATTTTGTATTTACTAATCAAGTCTCTATTTTAACAATTTTCAAAAATAATAAACTAAGGACGGTAAATATGAAAACATACAAAATACATAAAAAACGCAGAAAACTATAATTATCCAATCTCTCCGTATGCCAAATTTTGAAACAAGAAAAAACACATAAGCCCGGTTCTTCTGACCATACAAGGCAAAGATAACGAAATTTGTGCTTTTATTTTTGTTAAATTGGGCGACATCTTTTCTTGCCCGATTTGTCTTTAGCTGTTGCTTTTTACCGGCTCTAAGTAACTGTATATAATCAAATATTTATATTTAAAAGAACGGTAAATTTTGATGACTGCGTTGACATAGACACCAATCACTAAAATCTGGCAAGATACAGGGACCACACTACACCGGAAATCATTTAATTATACTCTTTTCTGCGTCAGGTTAACTTGACAATGTTTTTATGGAAAAACTTCTGGGTCTAGCAGTAGCGGTAGGTGATGACACTGACGACGTAAACGGGAAGACACAGACAACGATTCGATTTCCTCATGTATTTCCGTTGCATAGTACAAAGTAAGATCGGCCCAGAAAGTAATGTCGTAGCCTCGTTAAAGGGAGATCTCCCGAAGATTCTCCAGGTTGTACCCTGTAGGGAGGCTACTGTCATGAACCGTCCAACCGTTTTTGTAAGACGAATGCGTACAGCGAAAAATGTGGGTGTTAGATCGAGCAAGTGAGAGCATACATACTTACGCGCGTGTAGGAGAGAGAGGGCGCGAAAGTAATGCCAAGAGAGCCGTAGTCCGACGCATGTTTGCATTAAGAAATAGATAATATGGAGAATAATATATAAGAATGGGATGAATATGTATACATCAAACACGTGCTCCCTTCTCGCATGTATGTTAAGAAAATCGTCAAAATCGTATATTAAATAATCGTATATTAAACAATAGGTATACGACGAAATATAACTGTTATAGTAAAAATATAAACTAGATTTAATTAAACAAGTGTAAATTTTGATCTTACTGTAATATTTTTAACTGGTGAGAATAAGAAAACACTAACTTGCGGAATACTCCTTTAATAATATAACAAATATTTAGTACAACCACTCAGTACCCAAGGTTGGTAGAATGTATATTGTTAAGGTTGCCTCGATTTAAAAACAGCCTGCGCAAGTAATGACTTCGGTGGTTACCGAATATAAAACATATTATATTCATCATATTAAACGTTATTACGAAGAAGTATAAACGTATTTACTTGATGTTTGAAATTAAACGTTTCTCAATAATTTTAGTACAATTCTCAATGAATTAATACCTTATCGTTATATATACAAAAAGGATCTACATATGGTTCTACTATTTTCTATTATAGCAGACATTGTACTCAATTAGAGAATAACAACTATCTATAATGTATCTTACTAAATAAAAATAAAAAATAATAATTTTCGACTGCATGTTGCATAACTGGTTGCAATGAATTTTGTGATGATCTAATGATATCTTAATAGCAAATGGGTGCATGCCAGATGACTCTGTTGGGGAAGTGCATGGTGGAGAATTATGAAAACAATTTATAAATAATGTAATATTTATATAGACAAACAAAATTACGAAAATTACAACTAAAAACCTGTTGTGTTAAAAGTTACTTAAGGAATAAAAAAAAACAACAGAAACTAAACCAACAACTCAGTTTTTTTTCGGCGATTGTCGCTCATAGAACTGCACCCCAAAAGATTTCTTGGCACTATTTTCGCGCCCTCTCCCACACGCACTTAAGTATGTATGCTCTCACTTGCTCGCCGTAACAGCCGGATTTTTTGCTGTACGCATTCATCTTACGATTCTTTGCAGTAGCCTCTCTACAGGGTACAACCTCGTGAATCTTCGGGAGATCTCCCTTTAACGAGGCTACGACATTACTTTCTGGTCCGATTTTACACAATATGCATGAGGGAATCAAATCGGTGTCCGCGTCCCCCCGTTTATGTCATCACCCCCCGCTACTGGTGCCTAGTCAACAGGACGGCACAGCGGTAGCTAACGTGTTAAGTAAGGATTGACATTGTTTGTTAGTATTCACGCATTTCCACCAGCTTTTTCCGAAAACCATTAATTGAAGAAAAACCTATAGAGATAAGTATAAGAATAGCTGCAGTTGTTGGATGCAGTATTTGATTCTATATAACTTGGTATAGAAATATATGACTTGTTACTTAAAAGATAACCCAAACCAACAAAAAATTTGGAACAGTTATATAATGTGGGCAATAAGTTGTAGTAGGGAATCTCATTTGACAGTGCATTCAAAAACAATTATAAAGTTTGCGAAGATTTATGCTAGCTTGTTATTCTGCGGTTAGTATATTTAAACGTAAGTAAAAATTTAATTAAAAGTGAATTGCAACGAACATTTTTATAAATTTCAGAAGATATGAATTTAAATTATACCAGTTCTTCCGATTAATCAGATGAAGAGATAATTAATTTAATAAATACTATGCAGTACCCGAAAGTGTATAGAACACGGTCTAATCCTTTTCAAAACCACAGCGATCATGAATTTAAGCAACGGTATTGATTTAATAAAAATACTACAAGAGTTACTATCGAATTACTTAATGATAGGTTAGAAACTTTGACAGAACGCAATTGTTTTTTTTTTCTGCAGCTGATCAAGTTTTTTCGCGATCTGTAAAATTACGTGATCTTTGTTTTTTGTCTGCCATATTATCGTTGATAACGATTTACAACTTGCCGATACTCACGTAGATTTCAAACTAAGTTGTAAAATAATTTACAATGGGAGCCACATGTTGCACATTTTAAATTTCCACCAAAATTTGAATTTACGATTTTAGCGCCATCTACTAATCATTTTCAGAACTGCTTATATAACGGATAGCCAAACTGTGGATAGTTATACGTAGATACTTTCTAGAAACACGTTCTAACATTTATCTGTGGATAACGTTATGAGCTGGATAGTTATCTTTTGTATAAAAAGGGGTTTCAGAAACCGGGCATTAATCGGCTGATATTTGTGTTGATTTTATAACTTTCTCCGATACACAGATGATACCCCCAGAAAAGCAGAGGAAACACGCGCATAAAAAGATTTGTTCCGAATTTTTGATAAAAATGCTAACCAGAAGAACAAATTAACAAAAAAATATATATAACAACCAAAGAAAGGCTGTGAGTGAAGATTTCTCAAAAACATTTCTATTTTTTTATACATTACACACATTGCGCTACAAATGTTAGTATTTTCGCATTAATTTACATTAATAATACATGCACTTCATTAAATATAACTTACTCCTAAGCATGGTCTCTTCAAGGAGGATAACCAAAAGCATGCTTCATCAACCAGCAGTAGATGCCACGCTTTACTGAAAAAGTTAAGTATTTAGCAAGTACTTCAAGGGGTTGTAAATACTTCAATAATTTATATCAATAGCATGTAAGAGTACTACTTACTCACGAAGTAATCACTAGTGAGATTCGAAGCGGTTATTACAATCACTACTTCATCATCTACTGTAAGTGTAGTAAGCACTTGAATTACCATGCACTTCGCTTGATCCATACCAACCAGTGTGTATTGTATCAAATACTTAGACATATCAGACGTATCCTTAATACCCAAAAGGCATAAACTGCTTTATCTTGAGGTTAATTAATTTTTTTATCAAAATCAAGCGTA
The DNA here is from genome assembly GCA_029619315.2 of Dynastes maya. NCBI lineage: Eukaryota > Metazoa > Arthropoda > Insecta > Coleoptera > Scarabaeidae > Dynastes > Dynastes maya. Next base: position 40,223,001 of record JAROYE020000001.1, read on the forward strand.
GGCATATGGCGAAACAGTACGTTGAACATATCACACATAAGAGCTGGACCATTTATCTCATTATTTCAAAGTAAACCAAAAACATTTAAATAATTCAATGTATCACTAAATGGCACGTTTGTAATTTATTCATTCATTAGTATACAGCGTGTATACCTAGTGCGTGCGTGGAAAATAATCCCGTCCCTAAGTAATTTAGAGAAATAGTTTTCAAATAAAAAGTATTTGGAGGAGAGATACGACACAGCCTAAAATTATATTCAAGCATACAGGCTGCTCAGTTACAACTTTGGAAAACTTGGAATAATGGAACTTTATATCAAAATGAATCGTATTTGTATGTAAAAATTCAACTGAAACTATTATTACGATAGATACTTAAATAATCATTTGCAGTACTGCTAATAACGTAATACCATTTAACGACTTCATAGTAAGACCATAATTAAAAAAAACAGTATAACAACTACAGTATAACTACGAGAAAGAAGCAAAAGATCGAGAAAGGCAACGATAATCATCATTAAAAAAATAAACTAGGGGCATAACGCATCGCTTGACTAGAGCCTACTGCGATTTTCGCATGGCAGTGGTTAGATTATTACTGATACTGATCCATTCCCATCGCGCACTCCCCGCGCTGATACCTTTATAACAAGCAAGTTTTGCAACAGGGCCCATGTATATTAGCAACTCACTTTATTACCGAACTTTCTAATGCAGTATAAGCTCTAATGCAAAGTTGCAGATACCTACAAACAGTTTATCACTTTAATATATACCGCTATGTAAAGAAAACTACCAAAAAAGGTAGCAACTTTTTAACTGCTAACCAAAAGTAGTAGTTTTACATTAATGTATTTTAAAATATCATTTTCAGAGTTTCGTATCTGCTAGTAATTTGCAACAGTAGATACTTTGTACACGCAGAGAAACGGTTACTTTTATCAAAGCTGTGTTAATTCAAGACAATTACTGTTTCAAATATCTGCAACACAATAACAGTTTTAAATCAAAAGAAATATTTTCTTAGCGTTTCTTTCTCCACTTAAAAGAAGTATATACTTGTAATGAAATAATTGTATTTCTTTGTTTAAGACATTTGTTAACTTGATTCAAGAAAATCTTGCAGAAAATTTGAAGAAAGCGACTCTTAGTATAACTAAATGGCCATTATAACACAAAACAATATTTTCTTAAGGATAGTAAATAGTTTTCTTAATTCCAGGAAGCGTTTAAGTCTTGTTCATAAATTAATAGCTACATTTTCTAAAAATAAAGCATTTTTTACTTAGGATTCTTGAAATGCATATTATATATATGCACATTATTAATTGCGCTTACCTTGTTTAAAACAGTACGACATATCCGTACACAATGCAGTAAATTATTCACATTGCTTGTGCACATGGAATTACTACCAGCAAAAACAATATGAGAAGAGAAAAGCATTAAAGCTTCTTACTCCCGGCCAAATTGCTCTTACATCTCTTAGTGTATGCCACTAATCTTCAAAAACAGCAACTGATATATTTCCTGGCGCCACCTAGTGCCAGTAGTTACAGTCATGCCGTCCTATATAGTAGCGACGGAACCAGAATACAGATACCATACTTACCCATACAATGATATAACCTTTAACGTACAACGTTTCATAAACATTTTCAAAAGATACCGGTTAATGTAATATTTTTTGCTTTTTATTACTATTTACCACGTGTACTAACTTAACTAATGTTTTTAAATATATAATAAATAATATTAATAAAAAAAGGAATAAATAAACTTAAATATGAACTCATTAATTATTAAACTATATAAAAATAATCCCTATTTAAATACATTATTAAAACATTGAATAAATAATTTAATTATACTGTAACTTATAAAAAATACTTTTTCATTAGCTCATTTACTTGCTTCTAATTTTAATTATTATCTTTAGGTTCTTTTTCCATTATTGTAATTTTTCCTTTATTGAATATCCTTGTAGCTGGCCTGATGATGTATTTCTTGAACACGAAACCGGTCGCCTAATTTCTCAATAGAACTTTGTGAGATCTGGACCATCTTTTCATTCCTACCTTTAATATGGATATTTTCTTAACTTAAAACTAAATGATTTACTTGGTAGAAACATCTTTCTCTCTCGGATTTTCCTGATGTTTTAACCCTAAATATTTATTTAATCCAAATAAAATTTCAAGAAAATTATTTTCTTATATTATACATTTTTGATTGATTTGATTGATATTATACATTACTGATTTTTACAAGAAAACTTATTTTCTTGATACAAGAATCTATTTCTCTACGTGTACTCTCAATTTGACCGAATCAATCATTCAATGGAAAACTCATATGTAAGTAAGGACCAGACGAAATCTTTGGAACTAAAATGATGTTTTAGAACATGACCATTATCTGTATGGTATTTTTAAGAAATCGTCCATTTGTTTCAAGAGATATTTATACCTACTGTTCGTCAAAATATGATATTGCCTCCGGTACATGATCAAAACGTTAGGTCAGTCTATATCAAATATTCTAATGAATTTTATTATTTGCCTTCATATTTACTTCCCTCGAACATGTTTTTATTAAAAAAATATCTTCTTAACAAGTAATAATATTTTTGCATCATTAACTGGCGGACTTTACAAGATGTAATATAACTAATAGTATTATTAGGAATGCAGGATTTTCCTACATACATTTTTTTACTTATGTACTTACTGAAAAATTTCAATGCAGTAGTTTTAATCAATTCTAGGAACAAATGAAATTCCATAATTAATTAAATATTCCAATAACTTATAATTACAAATTAATGATTTGCGAGAAAGTTATTTTCAATTTGCACATTAATAGACCACAAGACATGTAAATCCAATATCTGCAAATTGCACTATTATATATTAATGCAATTCACAATAATTCATTATTCTTGATTAACACTTATATACGAAACGGGTACTCTAAAACTGTGGCACTTGAACACTGAAACAGTTCACTAAAACCCTTACCACAACACTTAATTCGTACTGGGCGCACGTTTCGATAGCCAAGCTATCATCATCAGCAGCAAGACTGAACTGTTCAGTCTTGCTGCTAATGATGATAGCTTGGCTATCGAAACGTGCGTCCAGTACGAATTAAGTGTTGTGGTAAGGATTTTAGTGAACTGTTTCACTTATATACGAGGGCATTCCAGAAAATAGTACCCGTTTAGTCATACAGATGGCGCTATTGATCCAATTAAAAGCAAAGTGGTGCAGATGTCATTAACATCGTAGTTTTGCCGGAAAAAAGAGTTGAAGTTCTTCCGGTGCATGGTGTGAGTTTTATGACTGTTTACAATAGCGAATAAGATCCCGCGAAATGCGAAGTGCGATCCGTGATCCGTTTTTTGAATGCAGAAAACGTCCGTTCAAGCGAAATTCAACGCAGGATTACTCAAGTGTATGGTACGGGAACAATGGATGGGTCATCTGTAAGGCGCTGGTGTCAAAATTTCAAAGAGGGAAGAGATAATGTGCACGATGAAAAGCGGTCAGATCGCCCGTCCCTTATCACCGACGATCTGAAGAAACGTGTCGATGATTTCATCTGCGCAGATCGACGCGTAAAACTGAAAGAAATGAGTAAACAATTTCCTGAAATTTCACAATCATTGCTCCATGAAATCGTGACGGACCATCTGAATGACAGAAAAATTTGCGCAAGATGGGTGCCCAAAATGCTTACCGACGAGCACAAGACCAACCGCATGGGTGCAGCGTTGACGTTTTTGACTCGTTACGAGCAACAGGGCGATGCATTCCTTGACCAAATTATTACTGAGGATGAAACCTGGGTGTGCCATTTCACAGACAAAACGCAAGTCCATGGAGTGGCACCATCCACGATCTCCAACAAGGCCGCGCAAGTTTAAACAGTTGTTTTCCACGAAAAAGGTTATGGCCTCAGTGTTCTGGGACCGAAAAGGTCTGTTGTTGGTTGATTTCATGCCCCAAGGAACGACCATCAATGCGGACATACTGTGAAACACTTCAGAAGCTGCGTATGGTCATCCAAAACAAGAGACGGGTAATGCTGACAAGTGGCATTGTTCTTCTACATGACAATGCTCGTCCCAACACGGCTCGAAAGACCACTGACCTTTTTCGGAGGTTCAGGTGGGAGGTTTCTGACCACCCTGCGTATAGCCTCGACTTGGCTCCAAGTGACTATCATTTGTTCGGTAAACTCAAGGATTTCTTGTCAGGAGAACGTTTCCACAGTGATGATGACTTAAAAGCAGGTGTACAGCATTGGCTGGCTACTTTGGCGGTAGAGGTTTACGAGGAAGGCATAAACAAACTGGTTTCAAGATACAACAAATGTCTCAACAACGGCGGCGACTACATTGAAAAATGAGTAAATGTATTACTTTCATTTAAATAAAATCATTATTTACTTTCCTTCATTTTTCATTTAATTATATGTAAACGGGTACTATTTTCTCGAATGCCCTCGTACATAAAATATCTCCCTTTTATACATATGACAGGCGTTTATGTAATACATTTATTTACAGTAATAAATGTAATTGTTTCAGACAACTTATACAACATCTACTAGAAAAATGGAAATACGATCACGCAACTCTATTAAGTGATGAAAGCCAAGATGATTTCAACAGCTATTTCATTTCATCCGACAGCAAATATTCACCTAATAGTATCTACGGTGTGCCTAATTCTATTCACGCAGATAGTTACTTTCCAGAACCCATTCATATACCCAAACCGCCATATCCAACATTTTATCCCAGTGGTAACACTTACATTCCACCACCTATTCACAACCACAGTCATTTTGCCGGCTATCCTAATAGGAGACCACCACCACTTTTTCAACCTCACATCGCCAACCAACTGCTTAGTTACAAAATATCAAAAAATCCTTACGTACATTCACAATATTCAGGCTTGCAAAACACTTATAAACTATTAGGCCAACCGCAAATTGTTCAATACCATCCGGGTGATTGGTGGAAGAGGTATGTTAAATAGATGCAGAATTAACCGAATTGACCAAATTTAATATAGGTACACTCGCGATGATAAATTACAACGACAGTTGCGAAGAAAAAGGTCCCTTAAAATGCGAAACAGTAAACAGAATCTACTCTACGGGGGAAATACCGTAAATCAGACCAACTTCAGCCATTCTCGTGTGAAAAGACAAAACGCTTTAAGTGGACAAACGTTGTGCGAAACGACTTCTTCTTTCATTATGCCGAGGGCTGCCTTAAATAACAAAGGAAACTGGATGTATGTTGTAAATATGCCGGAACTGGATAACCGTTACACGCAGTTAGTGAAGAGCGAAACTTGTTCGTAAGTATTCACTTAGTCTGTAAGGGTAAGGATCCTTATAATTCTTGTCTCTACATCACAATAGTATTGTAATAAATAAGCGAGATATGGAGAGGTCATTTTTCTCTGAGGAAGTATTGCAATGAAACAAAAATTAAATATTGCCTACATGTTAGTTCTGTCATCTCCGCGGGCTTGGAAGATTGCGCCTTAGTGAATGGAGATTCTTTGAAACAGATTCTTTCTTATGGTACTCATTGTGGGCATGGCAATTATATGGAAATTATATTGAAACCTATAAAATGTCTCGTAAGCTCTTAGCTATCCATAGTTATATTTTTTCAAGCCAGACGCCATATACTATTACATTTTTGAGTCCCTGTTAAATTCTGAGGAAAAATGTTATTACATTTTTGCTATTGTCCTAAAACCAAGGGTTTCAGAGTTATTAGGATTTTTTTAGAAAAAGGGTGTCTCCTTCGTAACTACCCCAAATTGTATGTTTTTAAAGAAAACATGCTATACATTATTGCATTTTTGGAATTCTCATTAAATTCTGAGACAATATAAAATATGGTACAATTGTCCTAAAACTAAGCGTTTCAGAGTTATTAATAAAGCGTGACAAACGGTTGCACCCGCAGAGGCACCGTGAAAGGAACTGTGTTTACTATGTACATACAAGGAATCGAGTGGACGTCCGGTTATTATCGGTTGAACGGTGTGCGTGTACTATTTATAGTGTTCGAGAAACTAGTGGAACCGTCCGGGGCGTACCGTGCAAAAGTAGACACAGTATTAATAACAAAATAATAGATTGTTACCTTTTATTGACGTATCGATGACCACTGAGGTAATGTGCGACTGCCATGGTACGCCGCGTAGTACTGCAACATAAGCAATGCTTCCATTGTCGATTCGGTCAGGCCTCGACGACGGTCTGAAAACGTTCTCGTATACTTTGCAAATGATAGTTCAGCATCTATTGAAGTAAGATTTGTGAAATTCAAATACTCTCTTCTGTGCAGTCTTGAATTCCAGATATAGATCGAACCTTTTCAAAATCCGGATTTTTATTTAAAATTGCATGAAATTTTTGTGCGACATCTAGTCCTATAGCATCCGTCAAGTTTTCTAGAGCGGCTGCTAAATTGATGTTATTTAACTACTATTTAACTACAGAATAGTTTATGGAAATGTCATCTATTTCCTTTGAACGTCCGAATCGGAAAAAAGTTACCGACTTTCGCGAACCGCTTGAGAATTAGAAGAATTAAGTTTGAAAATTACATTTTTCACTTGGGAATAGTATTTGCGATAGCAAGATACTGCTTCGATCCATATTCATCATCGCGTCAATACAGACTGAGGTGGTAGCGGAATTTACGGATCCAATTGCTTGAATACGCGGATATGTTTGGGAGATTTCACAAACACTTTTTTGGTAGATAATATTAAATCATTCACCCTAGGATACTTGCTTCGAATTGTTTCTGCTACGAGATGACATGCGTGTATGCGGAATGTTATGTGAAGAAGAGTCGGAAAGCATACTTTTAACGTCTTACCAGCTTTCAGCATTGTTGCGGCTCCGTCAGAAACTAACATGGTGATTTGGGCTCCTACGATACAAAATTCTCTTAACATATTTTTTATTGTGTTTACAACGGTTCTTTCAATCCTTTTACTGGCTAACAACAAGGAAGCTGCTGGACCGTTACATTTTAAAAGACGCGCCAATATGAATCACGCTGTGTTTCTGAGCATCAGTAGTTTCGTCCACAGTGAGCCAGATTTGTTGATTTCTCAACTCTTCTTTTATACAGTCTTTTTGTCTTTCTGTTGGTAACTTCCATAATGGAACATATTTATCCCAAAAAAGACGAAAGTTTTCATTATCTACTAGGTGTTGTGGGATGTTGCATGTGCTCAACATGAAAATAAAGTCATACAAAAATTGCCAGTACGGAATATTGTTTCTTAAATTCAATACATGACGTTTATTTTTAATATGACTTCTACATTCAAATGTCGTGCGACCTAGCAACCTTATACCGCAAAATTTGCAACGAATGTGCGAACCTGTAAATTCCAAACCAGGGAAACGCCGAATATATTTCTTCACATGCGATGCAAAAGGTACACCAGGCCTACGTCCTATGTTTTCGAAAACACGTAATGAGAATCCGATAAATAACCAAACTCCAAACTCCTCAATGTCTACCGCATTACTGAACTCTGCATCCACATACGTACACCCCCCCCCCACTGATTAAATAAATTATTGAGAGTATGTTTAGTTTCAAAAGTTGTTGTAAGGAGAAAAAGGCCACTAACACGTTAGTAATTTTTTCTCTAGAATTTTGCCAAATATTCATAACAAGCATAATATATACAAGGTGCGGCAGAATCATCTCCCCTATTTGGGAAGGACGTAGCCGCGGACAGGTGGGGGGTACAGCAGCGGCCAGCGCGTCAAAATACAGCTGTGTTCATACAATTTCCAGTTTAAATCATGGCTCGGTCGGGAGTGCACCACGCTTTCACTAGGAATTCAGCAACGAATGTTTCCTGGGCATATTATCTCCTTGCGTGGTGACATCGAGTGACCCCCTTGTTCACCAGATTTGAGCCCCTGTGATTTTTTTCTCAGGAGCTACCTCAAATCCCGCGTATATCAACATCGTCTCCGAACCATGGAAGCTCTTAGAGATGCGATAACCCAAGAAGTTGCTGCTATTCCGCCCGAAATGACCCGCATGGTCCTCGAAAACTATCGGGAGAGGCTCAATCAGTGTATTGAGAATGGAGGTCGCCACTTGAGTCATGTCATTTTTAAAACACGTTAATCTAAAACCGCATTATATGTACTTTTCAGGAATACATTTATCTTTTTTGTATCTTGCTTGGTTTGAATTTTATTAGCTTTCCAAATCGGGGAGGTCATTCTGCCACACCTAACTGCACTTAATTCAATATTACGCGTTTCTCATTAGCAATTCAGAACCACACACGCAGAGAAATGGTTTCTTGCATCAATCTTGCAAAATCAGTCTCTATCCAGGAAAATATTATTATTTTAAGACTATAAAAATGTATATAAGAAAATAATTTTCTTGAAATTTTATTTGGATTAAATAAATGTTGTCACAGGGTTAGAAAATTAAGAATCCAAGACAGAAAAATGTTTCTTCCAAGTAAATCATTTAGTTCTAAGTTAAGAAAATATTCACATTAAAGGTAGGAATGGAAAAATGGTCTGGTTTCACAAAGTTCTATAGAGAAATTAGGCGACCGGTTTCGTGTTCAAATAATCAGGCCAGCTACAAGGATACCCCATAAAAGAAAAATTCCAATAATGGAAAAAAAAAACTGAAATTAATAATTAAAATTAAGAGCTATGAACTAATGAAAAAGTTTTTTTATAGGTCACAATATAATTAAATTATTTCTTTAATAATGTAATTAAATAGGAATATTACATTAACCGGCATAAATAAAGAAATACAATTATTTCATTACAGGTATATACCTCTCTTAAGCGGAGAAAGGGACGCTAAGAAAATATTCCTTTTGATTTAAAACAGTTGTATTGAAACAGTAATTGTATTGAATTAAGGCGAACCAGCTTTGATACAAGTAAACGTTTCTCTGCGAGCATAAGCCTGTATGTATTGGGTCCTTTTATGCCTAATCTAGGTACCAAAAATAACATCTGTCTAATGTGCAATTCCGAAGAAATGGTTTCTGTAAGCATCGACTTATTCGAAGAACCCTAATAACTCTCAAACGTTTAGTTTCAAGGCAAAAGTACCTTATTACATTTTGTCTCAGAATTTAACGAGTATTTCAAAAATGCAATAATATGTACTATATTCCATTTTAAAAAACGCAACTTTGGGTAGCAACGGAATTATGGGGCCACGTAGATCAATATGTGTAATTTGAAATGATGCCCACATAACAAGAAAAAAGCCGTTTTGAAAAATCTTACAAGGGCACAATCTTCCGAGCCGGCAGAAATTACTTATCCTTGTATATTGTTTTACCTCTTTTTAATAAATTGTATTAAGTGTTTGATATTTCTCGTAAGCGGTATTATCTACGTTTTTTAGTGTAGTAATGACAGAACTTTACTAAAGTAATTAATTATTCAATTTTCTCCTTTCCACAGATCGACGCAATGCAATGGATTATGTAGCCTTCCAGCTGGATACACGTCCAGGTGTGAACAAAAATACGTACAGAAACGACTTGTTGCCCTAGAAGGTGGCGGAAATCAACTTTATACTGATGTATTTTGGATTCCTAGCTGCTGCATTTGTACCATAACTACAAATTAGACCAATTCTTTTGTACTATATTTATTTTTATATAAAACATATGTAATTTTTAAGTTGTATTGTTTTCTTCAAATTCCGAAAAAAACTGCTACATAAAACCTTAAAGGAATTGATAGCTGCTGTAGATAAATTTAGAATTCTGAAAATACCAAAACTAAACTTGTTTTACAATCTAGCCCGCATCAATAATACTAAATTTTAATATATATTGTTGCTAGAAACTACTATCTGTTAATGATTAACTACACTTTTCACTTACACCGTCCGCAAAATATAGGACATGACAGCTATTCGATTCGATTTTTCTCGTATACTGTACCTATATGAAATTTTATCGACATCAACCGCACTTGTTACTGAAATGCGGTAAATCTTCACTAAACTTTCTCTTATTCGGGACTATACGGGACGCAGTGACATCTGTTTTTAGTCAGTGCTATTCACACGGCAAAAGTTTACCCGTGGAGCAACCGCACTAATAATCAGTGCGACGCTGATTGTTTATCTAATGGTCACATGTTACGTATGGAGGAGGAGAACAATTCATCATAAGTAGTCAACATTCGAAAATAGTTATAACATTTCTGTTCGTCGTTTCTCAAGCTTGGAGTTTTTTTTTGAATCTTCGTTCTCTTAGTGTTCCCGTTTGTAGTATACAATGAACCCTAGTGGCAGCTGGTAGTGACGTAAATGGGAGGTCAAAGATAAGGCTTCGATTTCCTCGTGTATTTCCGTGGCATATCGTGTATATTGTACTTTACAAAAAATACAGGAGGAAATCGAAGGGTTATCCTTGTGTGTTATGCAGCTACAGCGCACCAGTCGCCGATGATGAACCAAATATCTTCTATAACGTCTCTTGCTTGGGTGACGATACCAATACAAAGCTACAAGAACTCTTGCGTCCATTCTGTTAAATACACGACAGTCTACTACTCCACGTTCTACAAAGGATAAAAAACCTTATACTTAGGGCCGTTCCTAATCCTCTTGCCGCCCCGTGCAAAAAGCAAATTTTCCGCCCCCTACTTTAAAATGTTTACAAAATTTGCTTGCTATTTCTATTTCATGACGTCTATTTGATTCTACAATTACTGTAGGTACTAAATATAGGTAGGTACTAAATTAATACAAGCAAATAATTTCAATTTATGGAACAAAAATCAACAAAATTAAACTATATAACAACAAAAGAAACAAACAACATTACAAAAATATATTATGTTTGATTGATGATAAATTTGATTAATCTAGAACAAAACCGGTCTTGCTTTTTTGACGCAAAATTATTGATAATTTGACTCAAATCATGATTTTGGTAAATGTCTTGCTCTATTGCAATCATCGCAAGATTTGTCAGCCTCTCTTGGGACATGGTGGATCTCAAATCATTTTTTATAATTCGCAGTTTGATAAAGCTCCTTTCACCTGATGCGACGGTTACCGGTAAAGTTAAATAAATTCTGAGTGCAACAGCTAAATTGGAAAAACAAGAAACAATATTGTTTTTTATTATGTATGTAATCTAGAATGTCTTGTGGTTTTTCAAAGTGTTGTAAAAAATTGTCGAGATCTATGCAAGAACACGGTTTGTTCCATCCCATCAAACTAATATAAAAATTTAAACAGATTATTATTACATTCTTCCAAAATAGAAAACCTCTCTTTAATTGATTGCATTGTTGTGTCTAATATGCTAATGTAAAAATTGATTTTAAAATTCTGCCTAGCATTTGCGATAGGATCATCTTCTGACTCGTAAGAATATTGCCTTGGAACTTTTTTCTGATGAACAAGAGGAAATTCGGGAGCAACATTAACTTTTTCCGCTAATACCTTTGCCTCTTTAATAAATAACTCAAAATCTTCATAGCTTCTAATTTTACTGATATAGTTAATTAAATTGTTCGAAACCGTAAGACACTCACTTATATTAATTTTCGGGTTTTCACACATTTTGCTTAGAACATTAACTTTATACAGAAGATTATACCAAATCACCATTGAGCAGATAAATTTGAAACCGTGATTTTTTCTAAAAGTGACTGAGCCATGTTTTTCGTTTTAACATCCTTAGTTTCGTCTTGTGTAATTTCAGTAAGGCTGGCAAATATTTTCGTAATTTGAAATTAAAGGTCTAATAGCATTAACTTTACCCTCCCAACGAGTGTCGCTTAAAGGTTTAGGAGTTAATACTGGTACATGTTTTTTCAAAACTGCCCACCTAGCAACTGAAGATGAAAAAAATACATACAGTTGTTGAACTATATCAAAAAAAGATACAATTTCGTTATTTATTTTAGCAGCGTCATTTACTATTAAGTTTAAAGTGCGCGCCAAGCATGGCCCTTAAATTTATATTTAAAATTCTTGTTTGCAAAGCAGAGTGCTTTCCTTTCATGTTGGATCCATTATCGTATTCTTGACCACGTAAATCCTGAACGTTTAAATCAAATTTTGGGAAAAGTTCTGTTAAAACAAAATCGCATAATCCTTTGCCAGTACTATCTTTACATGGATAGAAACCTAAAAAATGCTCCCTAATTTCCGCTTTTTCTTCAGAAATATAAACGAATCTGGCTATAACACTAATTTGTTCAACATGACTGATATCAGGCGTGCAGTCTAAAATAATTGAGTAATGCTTAGATTTTTTTCAAACTTGAAATTAAATGTTTACTATATCTTCGGAAAGCAATGTAATAATTTCATTTTGAATTGTGTGTCCTAAATAAGAGGGCATATGTCTTATCGGTTTTTGATTTTTGCACGTTTTTTATATGCTCAGCAATGATAGGGTCAAATTTTTACAACATTTCTATAAGTTTCAAAAAGTTTCCATTATTTGGTACAAAGAGTTGTGAACTTTCTCCCCGAAAAGCTAAACACTGTCCAGCCAAATATAGAATAACAGCTATCATTCTTTCTGTAATAGCTCTCCACCTTTTTTTTCTCGAGTTCATAGTAAGTTTGAACTTCCTTGTCTATTGTACAAGTTTTCGTAAGCCTGAATTTTAGATCACACCATTTTTTAATACACTCAATGTGAAAGGAACTACGATCATGCTCTGAAAAATATGCAACTGCATGCCGCCAATCTGAGTATCCACTGTTTATTAATTTAATTTCTCTATTCTTAGTACTAAACATCTTGCAACAAAAGCAAAAAGCAGCATTTAGTTTAGAGGAATAAACTAACTAACTAGTGTCGTTGAACCTTTTCCCCATTTGACAAAATCTTACTAAAAAAATGTATTGTAAATTTTCTGTGTGTCAAGAGGAAAATTATATTCTTTCAGTTGAAAAAGCCCTTTTTCAATCAAAAGATCAATAACGCGACTATTTAAAACCGACGGCCACGTACCCGGATCAGTCAAATGGAAATCAAAATCCGATGCTGTTTCTTCCTTGTTTTCAGGAGAGACGGTATCAGAAATACCGGCATCATCGCTTCCTTCTTCGTGATCTTCGTCAAATTCGACCAAAGGTTGCTCTTCAGGTATTGAATCTGCTCCATCCAAACTATCTGAGTCGGAGAATCTTGCAGTGGATGTACTTGACACATGATTCCTTCTTTGGATTACTTCCCGACATTTTGTAAAAATCAGTATTAATCTAGTAAAATTTAAAAAAAATGTTCAATGAATACAGTATATTATAATTATTATTTAAAGTGAATTAAACAGGCACAAAAACAAAATCGAAACCCAGAGGGTAGACCCCCCTTTCCCCAAGTATTTTGGCGCTGAAACCGAATATGAAAACTGATTTCAACCACCCAATCACCCTCTTACAATGCCCAGTGGGGTTAAAATTTCGCCTCTTATGAAAATTTAAAATGTGTATATATTACAAGAACATTACAAGAATATATGTCGCTTACGACGAAGTCGATGCCAGTCGATGCTAACAGATGCTAACTTGCTCATTATACAGGCTGGGGCAGGGAAGTATCCCTAACTTTAAAGGTAAATAAAAAAAAATAATGTTAGAACAAAACTCTATTGTGGCATCAGAAGGGTACAACTGGAAGTTAATTTTACTTAGTTTTAAACAACATATCATTCAAGTGATGTCCCTCACTATCAATGCACTGATGTAGCCGGTTTCTGAAGTTCTCCACAACTTTGCGAAGCATCTGTTGCGGAATGCGGCCAACTTCAAGGCGTATTGCATTCTTCAAGACTTCGAGGGTCCTGGGTCGATGTTTAAACTCCTCACTCTTGAGGTAGCCCCATAAAAAGTAGTCGCACGTAGTTAAATCCGGCCAGCGCGCGGGCCATGGCATGTCACCGTACCGGGAGATCAAGCGCCCGGGAAACGTTTCCCTTAAAACAGCCATAGAATTTCTAGCAGTATGGGCCGTGGCGCCATCCTGCTGAAACCACACTAATCCCCAGTTTATCTGTTGAAGTTGTGGTTCAAGAAATTGTTGGATCATGTTAATATACCGCTCAGAATTGACGGTGACAGCAGAATTGTTCTCCTCGAAGAAATGGGGCCCAATGATGCCTTTACTGCTGATTGCACACCAAACTGTCACTTTGTCACTGTGTAGAGGTCTCTTATGAATTAACCTAGGGTTTTCACCACTCCAATAACGCATATTCTGCTTGTTAACTATTCCAGAAATGTGGAAGTGCGCCTCGTCACTAAACAAAACACGTGCATCAGGAGGCAAGTTTTGAATCAAAGTTTCACATGCCCTGTACTCGATTTTGCCAGTCCCGCTGTAACAGTTGTTGCGCAATGACCATCTTGTATGGATGGAAGTGAAGGTCTTGGTGGAGAATTCGACGCACAGTATGGTTAGAAAGCCCCAGGGCGGATACATGCTTGCGAGCAGAACGCTTAGCGGACTGCAAAATCGATCTTCTTACACGGTCAATATTTTCTGGAGTTCGGATGGTCTTCTGAGCCCCAACTCTGTTTTGCAAAACACTACTACATGCACAGAAGTTCTCCACCCATAACAAAATGGATTTTCGGTCTGGAACAGCATTACGAGGGGGAATTCGATAACGAGTACGCAGCGCACGCTGCACTGCAACGATAGACTTGGTTTGGGAAAAATACGTCTCGACGGTAAACGCGCGTTGCTCTTTCGACCAACCCATGTCTACAACTAATAGTGGCACTAAGAGAAACTTCCAAGGCTGCAGCGTCATTAGGGCCTACCCTTACCCTTCCAACACGTCCCCTCCATTCACAACGCCATCTCGAAAGTAGGGATACTTCCTTGCCCCCCCCCCCCCCTGTAGAACATCAGTGTATCATGTATATATTCTATTTCACCTTTACATTCTATATAAAATGTTAAGTTACATTTATATGACAAAACGGTGTAAATTAATTTCAAAATATGTACAAATGTTAAACATTTAAACCAAAGTCCCCATTTTTTGATATATGTATTATAACATGCACTAAAAACAACTTGACATTTTTTAAATTTTGTGGATAATTTAGATTGGTAATTCCGACTATAAAGGACATAGTCGCCAATGTCTAAGCGAAAAATGCAAATATTTGTCTTTTATTGCCGGAACTACCAATTTAAATCATCCGTGAAATATTGAAAATGCCCAATGAGTAACTCCTAGTTACATTCCTGATGATTCTGATGAATGAATAGGACATGATTACTTTTTATCGACAAAGTAAAAGACATTAATTGGTAGCAAGTACACATTATACTTATATAAAAAATTATGAGATTGAAAAAACTTCCAGGAAACATCTCGATGCCATATAACCCCCGTTCGATTTAGAAAACGATCAGCAGTATTCCGCCACCAAAATTTGTTGTCCCCTCTGCACTTACAAAAAATTAGTTGTCGACCACACATGCGCAATATGTAGCTGCACACATTTGTTTAAGGATGTGACAGTTCGTGTGGTGGATATTCCACTTACAGTATGTAAGTGTGAAATATGTTAGAGTTGTTCGCAGTATTCTAACGTATACCCCTTAACTAATCAACAACCCTTTATCCTTTGAAATTTAGCTGATTTCTTTCTCTTCCCAGCCTGACCTTGTCAGTTACTCAAATAAAGGTAGATTCCGAAGCAAAGAAGCCTTATTTCAGGACTTATTCCTCACATAGCTATAGCAGTCCCAATTAGAGAAGTACATATTACGTCATATGCGCAGAAGGCTTCTTTTAGTCGGCCGAGTCGATTATCACTCGTCAAGGAATGAACCGCACTTCAATAGCTTACCGTTACTGTTTCCGATGTGGTTAAAGGTGTTTAGAGAAATTGGACATAGTTCTAATTAGATCATAAAATACCGGATTTAATTAATTTTTAATTTTGGACCGCTCTGCTACAAAACAAAAATGTGAAGTAGCGCCGTCATACTCAAGGTAGCACTATGAATGTGTGAATTTCAGTCTTAATATATGATATATCACACAAATTAAATCATTGTAGGATTTGTAAGTTCTCTATTCTTCTCTAGAGTGTCGTAAACATTTTGTCAATTATAAATTATGATCATATAATTTTAATATTACTAATTTAAACAATTTTCATTATTCATCCTTTTACCTCCTTGAAATGTGTAACTAAATTCATGTAGGTATGTAGTCTAGTTATGCAAACATAACCAAAGATAACATCATTGTGTTTATCTAATTTCAGCTAGCCTTTTTTCGAATTTGTAACATTAAACTGTCTAGTTTAACTTGCAAGTTAAAACACACCTTTAGTGAATATGACTTTTTAAGGTATCATCTTTACTGGAATATGGCTGTGATTCTTTTTCTTTTAAGTTACCTACAAGTATCACTAGCACAATACTCTGACAAATTTACAGAGGAACTTGTCTTAAAACCATTGGCCCATGATCAAATATATGCCCATTTCCAATTTACAACAATTTGGGATGTAGAATCTAAAGATAGAGATTGTAATATTATTACATACTATTTTATTTATATATTAATTTTCCTTTTATTTCAGTATTTCAATCACATTTGTTTTCTCGAGCATTAAGCGAAGTTATTGTGAGACACAATGTTCATGAGTTACATATTAGTTTAACTGCAGGATTATGGAGATATGAAACATGGGGATACCCTGTCTTTGACGCAGCACCTGGTGCAGAAATTTGGGTGTGGTTTAAAGAAAATACCCAGCATATAGATACTAATTGGAAACAGTTAACAAATTCATTATCGGGTTTACTTTGTGCATCTATAAACCATCTAGATAATACCAATAGTATTAATCCAGATATATCTTTTGCACCTACTGGAGTTGTTTCTGATACATTGAATTCATCTTTTGTGAGATATTCAAGTTTACCTCGAGAAATTGTTTGTACGGAGAACTTAACACCTTGGAAGAAGTTATTACCATGTGACTCAAAGCTCGGTTTAGCAACTTTATTAAATGCTGGAGCTATTCATAATACTAGATATCATTCCTTAAGTATACATTTAAGACCTATTTGCCGAAATGCTATATGTAGCTTATCGTCACTAGAGTTAAAACAGTCTGTTGACTTGGTATATGATTATACAATTTTGGGATCCCGGAATTGGTCTTTAAGGAAATTATTTGGTCAGGGAATAATGAGTTCTTGTCCATTAGCTATATCAAGTACTATATATGTTGAAACAACAACCAATGCAACAAATTCATTCCAACTGTCACCAGCACCTGATGATTATATAACGTCAACAAGAGGAGGTTTCACTAGTGAGTTTGCAAAATATATTATAAAGGATAAACCAATGACAATAGCTGCAACATATTCTGATAATCAAAATTATATGGTCAACATACCCCCTCCACTATATGCAAATCAATATAAAATAGGTAAGTATATAAATTCAATCATAATTTGTATATGTATATTTAGTAAAAACGTTTCTAAATGTTTTCAGGTTATGGACAACAAAAAGGTGGGCTTGTTACAAAGATTTATAATAATCATTGGACGCCATTAGATGTGATTCTTCTACAAAATTTACCATGGTATGTTCCGATATATTTACATACAATGAAGATTGAGTCAAATGGAATACCAATGATACCATTAAAAATGATATATAAACCAGGTAAAGTACGTGAAAAATCTCATAGTTTGGAATTTGTATTAAGATTGCCAGCAAAATCAACTACATCAATCAAGTTCTGCTTTGATTATATTTTTCTTAAATGGCAAGAATATCCTCCAGATGCTAATCATGGTTTTTATATTGGCTCAACTATCATCTCAGCTTTGTTACCATTAGGACGAAACTATACTGGTATACCACAAGATGGGTCCTTTTATGCAGATAGCTTTAATGCGTCGAGAAATAGTTATTTAGTGCAAGTGAGGACTGAACCAATTGTAATCACATTACCAACACCAGATTTTAGTATGCCCTATAATGTTATATGTTTGGCTTGTACAGTTGTTGCTCTGGCGTTTGGGCCTTTACACAATATTACTACTAAGAGATTAATCCTAAAAGTAAATAATGATAATTTATTAAGTAAAATTAAAAAAATTGGAAAGAAATTGTTTGGTGTTAAAGAAGATTAGTGTAAATTGTTGTGAGATATGTTTGTAGGACTAAATTTAATATAAATTTATAACTTCTCGTTTTGTTTTATTTAACGCAAAATAATCAAGATCCTGAAAAAAAATTCTCTAGCAATTTAAATAAATTACAATTAAAAATGAAAGTATTAGTTCTTTTATCTGAATCACTTTAATCTTTTGCTTTATTGTATAATTGTCGTTTCTCTTAGTGAATGAGTAGTAAACATTATATCGCTTTTAAATACGCTGGTGGTAAACCTGCTTTCTTACCAATTAGTAGTTAAACTTCATCATAATCAGTTGTAAAATGATTGCATGTGTATACTTGGGCGATGGCGTATTTTGGTGCAATAGGTTACTCATTACTTCTGTTCTTTAGCACATATTCTCTACTAATTGTCTAGGTAAAATTCGATGTTTATAGTTATAAAAATATTCAGTAGTACCTCGGTTTACGACAATATCTTGTTACGGAATGTTCGAGTTACGAAAGAAAATTTGGATGAATTTTTGTTTCCGAAACAACATATACATATTCGGCAGAATTTCCGCGCGACTTGCGTACATACTAGAAAGAGATAGTTATATATAACGTAATGCGATAGTTTGCCTTCCACTATTCCATCGCATTGCATCCGACTTACGCCAAGCCGTTTTTTCAAGTTTATAAAAAGAAGTTACAGGGGGTCAAATCTAGCGAATATGGTGGATGGGATACCAACTCGTACCGTAACTTGACTAGTTTTACTGTCGCAATTGCCGATGAGTGGGCCGGGGCGTCATCATGATGGTAGAGAATTTTTTTCTTCGCTAGGTGAAGCCTTTTCTCTTTAGTTAAACATCGAATGGGCCCTATAAATCAGCATAGTACCGTCCCGTGATTGCCCTTCTCTTCTCCAAATAATCAATTAAGATTATGTCTTGCGAACCCCAAAAAATCGTCGCCATAACTTTTCCGGCTGATGGAATCGTCTTCGCCTTCCTTGGTGCACGTTTGCTTTGAAGATATCATGCGATTCCGTTTTTGATCGATCGTCAGCAGACCCGGCACTGCGCTAATAGCTTTCTCATACTCAATTTTTCGTGAAAGATGCTTTCCACACGTTCGATTGAAATATTTACCATATTAGCAATCTCTCTAATTTTCACCTGGCAGTCTGCTAACACGATATCATGAACTTTATTGATCATATCGTCCTTAGTCACCTCAATGAGACGACCTGGCCGCTCCTCATCAAAGACGGATGTTCGGCCACACTTAAATTCATTAAACTAGTATCTAATGGTGGTCATCGATGATGTATGAGCCTTATAAATTGCATCCAACTTCTCTTTGATTGCTGCACACATTTTGCTATCTAAAAAAAGAAATCGAATCACTTAAAGTAGTTACGCCAGTCATCAGTTGGAACAGTCAAAATTGCCATTTTAAAGGCATTGACTGTTTCTTCCGGCGACTGCAACCCTTGACCACACAGACCTTCATTCTAAGGAAAGTAAAAAAAATCGTTGGTACTTAGGTCAGGACTGTACGGAGGATGATCTAATAACTCGATGTTTTGTTACTCTAAAAACTCGATTGCCTTTAGAGCTCTAAATGAACTCACATTATCGTGGTGGAGGACAATTCGTCGCAGTAGGTTGGTTTTCGGAGCACAGCAATCACTTTTAGTAAACAAACGACTGTATACCAATCGACATTAACCATACTTTGATCTCCTGAAGGATTTGTAGCAACATTACCTGAAATTGAGAAAAAGTTACGACCATCTTCTTCACTTCAGGAACGAATAACTGTTGGCTTCTCCTCATCTTGAAACACCCACACAGTCGATTGACGTTTGATTTCGGGTTCATAAAAATAAATCCATGAGCCGTTTCGGCGGAGTCCTTCGTTTAGGGGATGAAATCTATCCCTGAAATTTTTGCAATTTACGCCATTATGAATAAAAAAATTAAATGTATGAAGTGCCACCACCTTCCACATGGACACACTGATAAGCCTTAGATGACTAAACACGTCTGTGTGTGGTAAATTGGTGGTGTTTAAAAAAAAATAAAATTATATATCACATTAAGTTTCAATTCGATTGGCGATTGACACCTTAAAATCCTTCCTTGTTAGTTGTATCAATAGCAGATTGTATCCCAATTCAAACTATTGCATGGCTATTACGAGTGCACTGTTGGAACCGTACAGTTCTAGAATTACAAGTTCTGAGTAGAATTAATTCACTGTTCGAACTCCACACGATTCGTAATCCAAATTCCGTTCCGAACAGTTCTTGCTGAAGAGCGGGTATTTGAAATTCTCGCTGAACTTGAGCATGCGCAATCATTATCTTACGTCACGACAAGCATACTATCGATACAAATTAGTCACGATATGTGTTTTCAGAGTTATTCTTTCAGTTAACATTTAGATTCGCAAACTTTTTAAGATAGGAAAATGTCATGGGCCAGTCATATGTGATGGATTTTTATGCAAAGTAACATTTAGAATATTCAAATACAGTAAAGTAAGTTTGATTTATAAATTCACAAAGACGTGATAAAGCTTAATTGTTCAACATTCCAACATAATTCTTGAAGGATGTTCGGCCTGACAAGCCCGTTTTGTCCGTCAAGGGATGGTTACATCTGTTCGATCCTACTTCAAAGAATGCATTCTGAAAGAAAATGAATTTCATTTATATTGTACTGCTCTCTATTAAAAAATTAATAATAATTTCAAGGACAATTTACTTATTACTTATTTAATCCTAATAAGTAACACGGATATACGGATAACACTGTTTTACGAATTATATTTTTTCCTATGAAATTGTCAATAACGAATTTGTTTTTATTGCAAAATTTGAAAACATTACGATATCCCGTAGACTTTTACGACTGGTATGAATTTTGATACAATTATCTTCTACAGCAACTAATTCTACCGAACATATTGACTTAATAATAGAAGGTAATAAAACAGAGAAAATGGAAAATCTGCTGCTGCCTTAAGTGTGAAATATTTGTTCTTCTAAGAGAGCATATGAATTATATTTAAATATTTGTCGGTATCGCTATGTCTTCTCAAAACAAAAGTTTGGAAAGAATAGATTTGAGTCTCAAAAAAATATTCAACTTGGCAGTCCATACGGACTTGGCGAGCCGAAAAAGCTTGACGGGCCGAACGGGACCATCTCATTTTAAAACCCGGTCCGGCCCACATCTGGAATGTTTCAACCTGACCTGGCCCAGCCCATTTGCAACTTCGAACTTCTAACAATAACAATGTCGTTATCATTTAAATTTGCTTTACAAAATATATAAATTAAAATACTCTGAATGCTCCGTCATTCCAATCAAAAAATTAAATTATGCTGAAATTGCTCAAATTTTTGATCGTTTTGTTCTTCTAATTGATCAAAATATATGAAAGCAAATAAAACACTTAATTATAATTACAATTAGATATAATACATATTAAAATTATAACACAACCACAATATGAATAAGATTGAAGCCGCTAACCTTTCTATTTTGTGCGAGACACCTGTATAATCCGGGGTTACACATAGTCCGATGTAAAATTTTTTACTGAACGATACAGAATGGTTTAGTTGTTTGGTATCTCTTTCGGCGTTACAAGAAATAATTTCGCGTTCTTTCCAAGTCAACTTTGCGTAACAACGAAAAAAACAGATTACCAAAACCTTTATTGTTACATATCGTCATATTCCTTAACCCTCTATAGTACCATGTATATTTGAATTTAAAGTACGTACATACGTGATATCGTTGGATTCGCCTTTTGATTACCTTTCCGAAAACGTAAAAATATACAGGCTGTTCTATTTAAAATAAGAAGGTTGACGTCACTTCCGGCGACACCGGAAATACAATTGAACTGCCGACAACGGCAAAAGTTAGCTTACAGAAAATAGAAATCGACCTATGTTTTAAAAAAAAAACGCTAGCTTCTGTCGTTCAAAAGTTAGCATGGAAGGGGGACACTTTAGGACCTCACTGTATGAATATGAGACCGGTGGCGGAATGCCTAACGAGCTCGGCTATCAATCTCGCGACACTGGGTTCGAATCCCTGGTTCAGAACTCTCAGTATAAGATTTCCCTTATACCAAATGTGACGAATGCTAAGACGCTCCACAGGTGCAGAGGTAATAACTCATGGCCGGCCAGCCGATGCCCCCTGCAATTGGTGAAAGCTGTTAGGTGGTGCGAAAGCATGCATTATTATTTGCGTTGTCTCATTGCAGTATAGCAGTTTCCAGTTTTATAGTCCTAATTGAAGTATTTTAAAGAGAACATCTAAAACCTTCCATAACAAATTTTCAAGAAATTCTAAATTAACCAATGTCTAAATAGACCACATCAAACATTTAATGAAAACAAGATAGGAGGCATCGGCCAGCCATGAGTTATTACTAAGCCTGCACCCATAGAGTATCTTAAAATGTTCTCCGCTTACCAGTATGAACTTGTGTCGATTTTAACGTATCAGTTTCTCTAAGCCTTCTTGCAAACGTTTTAAATGTGGCAATTATTGTCAGTGACTTTAGGTTTGGATGAATAAACGCAATATTTAAAAAATTAGTATTTTAATAAATTTCAATCGTCAACAAACACGCATATAATTTATTAGTCAATCATTAACAACATTTAAAGGTCACAATATTGGAACAAAAATACACAAAAAAATTAACATTTTAATTAAATGGAAATTACCATTTTAACATTCTAAATTAGTATCGACAAATCCTTTAATGGGCAAGAGTATTAAAGTTCTAAATAACTGGGCAATACACAACCGCACAGCATTGTTGAATAGAAATGCATTCTTGCCAAAATATATTATATATTATTAATTTTCAAAATCTTATTCGGTGTTATTCACATACAAGAATAAAATCAAAACAAACTAGAAAAATGATCGACACTGATATGTTTACTACCTAATGCAACAAAACCAAGTATTTAAGGTAATCACTGATGCCATAAGTGATGGTTAATAAAGCTAATTATTCAAGAGGTTAGTATAATATATATGTAATTAAAACTGTAGTTGTTATAGCTGCTGGATAACTAACGCTGCTACTGTTAAGGGGCCTTGGAACGGGTTCCAAACTGCAGGTATCTCCACAGTCTTCATCTTCACAAATATCACACAATGTAGTTTTCTTGTTACTGCCATAGAACACTCTTGCTCTTCGCGCTGTAGCAATAATCAAATACTAGTAAAGAAGGAAATGTTTTCATCGATTTAATACTTACAGCTATCGTAATAATCATATATAGTCACCGCTATAGGTTTTTGTTTTGCTACCTTATGTGTTCTAAAAGCTGAAACTGTGGGACAATATTCCTGTATCGTAACATTATGGAAATATAATACAACAGTCGTGTCGTTTTTTGTTTCTACCTTCTGCACAT
Organism: Dynastes maya; assembly: GCA_029619315.2. Classification (NCBI taxonomy): domain Eukaryota; kingdom Metazoa; phylum Arthropoda; class Insecta; order Coleoptera; family Scarabaeidae; genus Dynastes; species Dynastes maya. Next base: position 40,246,687 of record JAROYE020000001.1, read on the forward strand.
TTTGAGATATCTCCAAACTTGGAAGAGAATCAGCATCAACTGTGAAACCTGATGGCAAATTTACTTCCATCACAGCCATATTACTAACGCTATTTTCACTTAAATTTCTGCTTACAAATCTATAAGGAAGTCACATATTTTAGATACGTATATAAAATAATATGTACATACATAGATTTGTTTTGAATAACATGCTTTCATGTTTAAGATAAATAAAAGAAGATAAATTTAGACATACATGTATAATAATCAAAGACTAATCAAAATTTGTCTAAAGCTTGGTGAATATTTATTTCACTTTTATTAAGTTTTTGTTTCTACAGGCCCTTTTTTGTAAAGGCAAAAACTCTCGCTCTCTTTCAAATCTTGTATTCCTTTTTCCTTTCTTTTATGATTTTCTAAAAATGTTCTTAGTAACTTTCTTATATCCTTGATCATATTTTTTTGAAAACACCAAAAACGTTTCTTAAGCTACTTCTAACGATTACAAATCTTATTTCGTAACTAATTCAACTAAAAATGTCAAATAACTCGCATATAAAAATTATGAAATGCACTTTTGCAGAATGTTTTAAAAGAAACACTTACGCGGTACAAACAGATAACTGCAGATGATGTTCATTAGAATTTTTATCAATTTGTGGATCTAATGTAAACATAGGCCATGGTCCTGTTACATTCATATTGTACTGATAGTTTATTTTCACTAAAGCTATGCCTTTTCCTTCTGCAGTTATATTAATTACTCTGGCATCATTTCCCAGCTAAAATTTAAATCTAAGTAGAAAGTAAGTTGACGATGATGTATGCACATTTACGTACCTTTGCTTCTTGAACAATAATTGCCGTATTCTTGTTGATACTAAATTTATTGCTGTCTTGTTGTCTGTACTGATATGTGATCTGCATATTTGTTTCTACAGAAAGTCTTAAGATTAAGCGAGATAAAGCCATCAAAGCCATTCTAGTATCTTGCGTAGAAGTAAATCCGCCTAAATTATTTCCTTGATTAACTAGCCAATTCACTACTGGTATTGCTTCATCTATTAAATCAGATTCTAAATACGCTAGCAACGCATACGATGTAATTTCTATATTCATAGTTTTCGGTAAGTAATTCCATGGATTTCTTGTTTCATTTGCGGGAACATCCTTTTCCCACCATTGCATGTTATTTTTAGTTTTAGCTTTCAATTCTAATTCGGTTAACGCTTCCCTTCTTAACTCGTGATTAGATATTTGTAGTATATATGCTGCTAAGGCTATAGTGTAAATTTCTTGATCATCATTCATATTACGGGCAACGTAATCAAGACCTTTCATTATTAAATTTGTGTATTGCGATGATGTTCTACGATTTTCAAGGAAAACTATGAGTGTAAAAGCAGTTAATGCGACAGAGCTAGTTTGAACATCTCGATGAATAATAGGACCTACTTCTGTAAAACTTCCGTTAGATGCTTGACGCTGTGCTAGCCATTCTAAACCTTTTGCGATAATTAATTCATCTACATAAATATAAGATTTCGCTTGCATTAAGGAGAGGATAGTATATGATGTTATCCTGAAATAAGGAAAATATAATTTATACACATATATAATATATTTATTATTAGAGGTATTGCATAAACATATTTTTCCATAATTAGCGTCTTTACATGCTGTGAGAACGAAAAGGCAGTAACACAGAATGTATCGATACCGAGGATTATAAAGTAGCAAAAAAGAAACAAAACTTATTCGCTATACAAAAATAGTCCTAAATCCGACGTTTTTTTAGAAGTTAGTTAACCATTTTTCTGTTCATATAACTTATATTTAAGTGGTAGAATTGCGAGATTACCCAAATGTAGAGTATATCTAATTTCAGATTTAGTTAGACCGAGATGGACTAAATTCCATTCGAATCAGACTCGCAGCTCGCTTTAAGTTATGCCAGGTTTAAGCGTGCGGTTATAGTGGAGCTGTGATACTCGATATGAGCGGCGAGTTAGCAAAAACGGCCAATCGGTGCGCGTTACGGAAATATGCAACGCTTACTGACTGGTCCGTTTCGCTAACTTGCCGCTCTATCGAGTACCGCAGCTTCACTATAACCGCACCCTAATCGGGCATAGTCGTAGCAAATCCAGTTTATTCGTAACGACAAGAAAGGCAATTCGCAGGCTATGGGACTGGGAATTACTTGACTCATTCCTTCTTTAATATGCGAATATTTATTTTCTTTTTCTCGTCCATACACTTGATCGGTAAATAAGATCATGAATTAGTTGTATAATCGCTATAAGCAGTGCAAGGAAACTCATAGAATATAATATTGTAATGTTATAACAATAGAGAAATTTGTTTTCTAAATAAAAGATTCGGTCGTAGGTCCGGGAGTGACTACCCCGCGTTCGTTTGAATAATCAAACAAGTAATATTTGAACACACTTCAATTTGCTTGCAAAATTAATCTCTTGGTTTCGCTCCTTTATTACGAATAGCACTTGTCAAAAATTACGATACACATTTCGAATAAACAACATTTTATATTCTTACAATTCAATTTCTTTTCTTTAAAATACCAAATTACAGCCTGTAATACGCCTTACGAGTTCACGATCTAACGTCTAACTCTAAAAAACTTCACTAAAACTCTAACCACAATACTTCACTCACACTGGACGCACATTTCAAGTCAAGCTATCATCATCAGCGGTAAAACTGAAGTTTTACAATCTCGTTATAATTCATGACAAGTGGAAGATTAGAATTATTCTTTTTGGATGAATAAAAGACCAAAAATATACGTAGGTATGTTAGTTTGTGTAGCCTTAATATACATAATCATTATAATCTCTTCCTATTGCTAAATTAAGACGACGTCTTAATAAAGAAAAAGTATAATTCAGTTCCCTGTAAAAAATAGTAACAGCATCCTCAATGTTCGAAGTTGCAAGTAGAGTGCATCAATCAACATGCGCAATATAATTATTAATAAGATCATAGTTGGATTTTCTATATTGAAAATTATTATAAGGAGACATCGGGTGAAAATCCAGAGTCATTGCAACATTTACGCAAAAAGCAAAAGCTTTATAATGGTTATCCTCGATAATTATAGGATCACCAGGTATAGAAACATCTGAGATTGATGTGTTTGATTATATTAAACCTAACAGTCTATTATAGACATTAAAGACACTGCCACATTGCTTGAAATTTATAGGTAATAAAGAGTCTGGAAATACTGATTCTTTTGCATCAGTAGTTAAAGACGTTGGTATTAGATAGTTGTCCTGTGCAACCCATTTGACATCAGGCAAGTTAAAATCCCCCACGATCAAAATAGCATCGTTACAATTATCATTAACAATATTACAAAGATTTTTGTAACGGAAAGTTCCGGTGGTAAGTAGATACAACAAATGTGAAGTTTGATCTTGGAGAACCACAGTGTTACCCATATATCCTCGCAGTTTGTACAGCATTCATTCAGAGGTAGGATACGAAAATGGCCAGAGACTGCAATTAAACTGACACCACCATCATTCTTTTTTGATGCCTCACTCGAACGATGACGACGATAGACAGAGTAGTTTTTCCAAAATAATTCCGCACTATCAATAGATTTATTTAACCATGTTTCGGTATAGCACGTAATATCGAAATCAACAAAACAAACATTTTGATAAAACAAATCTGTATTAAACCCCTAACATTTTGGGCATAAAGGGACAATTCCTTATCCATAAGCAAAACGTAAATTAAGTATATACACATGTTATACTAAAAGCATTATTGGACAAAAGATATATCGAGTTGTGATTCTCTGGCGATTAAACTAACTTTAGATCGATCATCTCTTCGAACAAGGACCTTTCCGCCCCTTATTCAAAAAATAACAGTATTTTATTGAATTAGTTTTATAAAATGTGCGTATTTTCCAAATGAGTTCCTTCTTCTTGACGGATAGATGCTCATTACGATAAATCGACGAATTACTATTTATGAAACCAATTTTAGCAGCAGTAATGCCACGATTGTCTTGAAAATGTCAGAAACTGTTTTTTTGTTTGACGTGAGACAAATTTCACAATTATATTTCGTGGTAGACCTGATTTTTTATGAGTGGTTGAACTCGATAGCAAGCATCAATCATAAGTAAGGCTGGCCATGAGCGGTACCGCGCATCGGCGTAGAATCAGTTCGGACCGAGAAGAACGGTAGTATTACTTCGTCTGCGGAGCAGTACGGACATTTTCGCTGCCGGTCATTTGCGCAATTGTTTATCTGTCCTAGAAAAATTATGATTTCGTCAGCAAAACGACCGCGGTCGGACAAACTTCGAAAATTTATTGCAGAAATTCCAGACTTAATATATGAAAGTGCTAAAATTAAATGTGTAATCTGTAAAATCCCATTAATGTGTTGGTCCAGACAACATTGTCTACGACACGTAAATAGTGAAAAGCATGTCTCAAAAAGAAATTGCGTACGAGACAATGAAAAATGTATATTTAATTTATGCGTTACGTTTATCGCATGTAATATTCCGTTTAATTTACTAGACAAGGAACCATTTATCTGCTTTTGGAATAACTATTCGGAGTGCAAATTACCAAGTCGAACAACGTTACGAAGAATTGTGCCATTTGCGCGCGAACATATTGAACAAAAAATAAAATCGGAGTTGAAAGATCAAAAATTGTGGTTATGTGTCGACGAAACAACAGATCGGAAGAAACATTCTGTTCTTAATGTAATGGCACGCAAATTGGAACCTCATCAATCGGCACCTTCAATTCTATTAGTCTCCAAACGAATACAACAGTGTACTGCCGAAGTAATTTCAAAGTTAGTGTTAAATACATTGGACAAGTTTGAACTTTCAACAAACCGACTCTTGATGTTAGTGAGTGATGGTGCTGCAAACATGCTTTCTATAGGCCGATCTCTTAAAAAGCATTCTGCTAATTTGTTACACATTACGTGTAAAATTCATGCTCTCAATCTTGTGGCGGATAGTATCAGAAAATGTTATCCTGAGGTAGACGCTTTAATAGCGCATACCAAAGCAGTATTTGTCAAATCACCGAAACGTATTCGCGAATTTCACAGACTGTGCCCCCGTATACCAGAGCCACCAGAACCTATTCTAACTCGTTGGGGAACATGGTTACAGGCCGCGTTTTATTATCATAAATATTTTGACAATATTAAGAACGTGGTTTTACAATTCGATACAAAGGAAGCTGCCGCTATCCAGAAAAGTCAGTCGAAATTTCAAGATAGTCAGGTTAAAATGGATTTAAAAATCATTCACGACAATTACTTCGGGCTAGCAGATGCAATAGAAAAATTACAAAATCCGGCGGTGCCGTTAGAAGAATCTCTACAAATAGTGCAACATGTTCACGCACAGCTATGCGCGATTGAAGACGCAAAAAATGTTTCTGTTCTAGAAAAATTTGAAAGTGTTTTTGAGAAAAATTCTGATTTTGGCACATTAAGACACATTTGTGAAGGTGCGTCAACAGAATCGTTAAGTTATTTGAAAGATTATTTTACTTACGCAAATATTACGTATTATTATTCACTTTGTGATTTCACGGAGGACTCTTAAAATGGTAAGTGTTTGAGCACGTGTTATTTAATTTTTATTTAAAAGATGAGCGAAATTATTTGCGGCAGCAAACATCTCTATTAGCAGAATAACTCTAGTGGAACGCGAGGCCTAGTCGACTCTATGCTACTGCGCGGTACCGCTCGTGGCCAGCTTTAATCATAAGTTCCATCTGGGTTCAAATTTATAACGGTCGCAACTGATTTAACTAATTTGACAACATTTTCATTATTCGACTTAGGAATACCTGATAATTCGACATTATTAATTCTCAGATCAATTTCAGCTTTAAGTTGCCGATTTTCAGTTTTTAAATCAGTACATTCTTTTTTCCATCATTAAATTCTCTAAAGACACCCATAAATTGGCTTAGCTCTTTGTTGAAGACATCTATCTTATTACTATAAAAATTAAGAGATTCAATTGTATTAGTTTGAGATTATACACTAGTATTAATATCGGGTTGCAAATCGGAGAGTCTTGCCAATAATAAAACATTGGTACTTTGATTAAACAATCCTTACATTTCCAAGACATTCTACACACAAAAAAAACTATTCTTTACTCAAGAGTATATATTTACTTGGAAATATATCTTTAATTTAAATATGTTATTCTTCCTTCTAAGAAAGCATTGTTCAACGAAGTACACGCCTTTTCTTTAGGTGACAATTTGATATGTTCGCCAAAGATACTTAAACGAAGACAGAGCTTCTTAAAGTAATCGTATGTATATTAATTTCAAGACCAAGGTCTGACTTATTTAGAAGTGAAGTAAATATTTTGAAGAAAATTATAAGTAAGTTTAAAGTGAACATAAACACATATTTAAAACGTAAGGATAAGTGTATCTTTAGTTCAAATTTTCCAAACTTTAAAGTAACTGCATATATTTTTAAATCAAGAATATCAAATTTTAAATTGAATTTGGAATAAGTTTCCAGTAATTCCCCTTGCTCATTGGTTGCCGCTATATGTATCGCTTCTTATTGGCAGTTGATGACATAATGAGTAAAATAAACACGAATAAGGAATTGGGCGAATTCATGAGCTAATATAGAAACAAGCTGGTGCTTGTAGTTAATAGTGAACAAGTGATGGACGGATATTTCAATAGAAAATGAATGCAAATCAATTGGTAGGCGAATTGTTAGCATCGTGGGGTTGCAATGAAGCAACAATTAAGATATTGTTGGTAAGTACCGTAATATAAGTTAACCTCTATACATATAGGTAACTAGGAATGCATATGGCGTATGTAATGTATCTATTTAAGCATTCAGAATAAGTGTATTCTAAACCCTAAAAAATATGATTGTTACTATTTATTTGCATATTTAATTTGATAGTAAGTGTAGCATTTTTTTTCTTAGTTTATTCATTTTTGAGCTTATTTGAAAAACGTAAGCCTATAAATGCTTGCATTGTAGATATTATTTCTATCGCAGCAGTAACGTATGTACAGCAGTGTCTAACAATAAGTGCAGGTACTTGTTCCAGTTTATTATCTTGCTTTCTGTTATTAACAATATCTTGCTCTAATGCTTATCTTGCTTTTTTGAGTCCTGAAGAATATTTACTAAATTAGTTCTGATACCAAAAATAGAATTTGTACCGAGTGTCATACCGGCTGGTCGGCAGCTTCCCGAACGCTATAGTTGAATTCTGGTTTTCATTAAATGTTAAAAGGCACTGCTAATTTTTGTATTTATAAAGTTATTTATTTCAAATGAGTAGAGTTACTTGTTCGTTGAACCTAGGAATCATGCTTTATCAGTGCTAACACTTTTTTTGTTCTTTCGAGTGCGATGGATTAATTACAAAGCAAATGCCCATATAAATATTATATGTACCGAAAGGAATCGTCTATTCTCAAACGGTCTACATACTGGGTGTCCCAGATTCAATGTTGCAAGCAATATTTGTTAGAAATACAATATCCAGCAAGGTGTTATTGAAAATGATACGCAATACAGCAAAAGACATACGCTTTACAACTACCACTAATTAACCACCTTACAAGAAACCGCCCCAAGTCTATTTTTTCAAATAGCGCACACTTTTTCTTTTCCATTCTTCAAAAATCTTGTGACTATTCCACATCAACAAATTTGAACAGTTACATTACGTCAAAACTACAGGTAACTACTGTATCGTGCGGATGCAATGCTTTGCCTAGATTTTATTTTAAAGAGCAATATAGGAATGTAGTCAAGTCGAAGCATTTTGTCACATTGAGAGTAATGTAATTTATATCTTTCATTTTCGAATTTGGCGATGCGAAAAATTGGCAAAATGTTCGAAAGATGGTAATTGTTAAAAATTTATGGTAATTGCTGTTTATACCTTTGTATTCCAAACGCTTAGTACTTTAGTCTTAAATAAGAAAAAATGAGGTGTGGCAATTTCAAAAAATAGACTTGGGACGGTTTGTTAGAAGCTAATTTATTTAATATACTTCTAAAGCGTATTTTATTTTGGGGTACTGTGAACCATTTTGAATGACACTTTGCTCGATCTTGTATCTCTACAACAAATAAGCAAGATAATGCTTGCAACATTGAATCTGGTAAATGTTAATATATTGCCCTTTTTTTTAATAGTTTAGACAAATTGAGTGTGTACTAGATCTATTTTAGTAGAAAATATTAAATAGACTTTTTTACAACTACCTTATATAAAAAAAAAGGTTACGACGTAAACGAAGCAATTCTTAGTCAAAATAGTCAGCGATTACATCTCACAACTTCTATTTTTTTAGACAACGATATTGCGTTGAAGTATTGCCATATCTCACCTCTAAAGAGTTGGAAGAACTGTACCCTCGTTTGGTATGAGAAAATTAATAATTACCAAAATTAATGAATTGCGGAAAGAGGTACTTCAAAAATTTTTCTATAACTATTTTGGTTTTACGTTGAGTTTTTATTAGGATGATGAAAACGCATGCCCCTCGATAGCTTCTACAGTCACCACAGTCGACGACGTCGCTATTTATGAAGTTAGTGAGACGGAATCTAGCGTTGTAACAACCTTCTTTCAAGACCTGTTCCCAGATTTTGATTTGAAAACGCTATTGGAAACCTCGCCGATGGGAAAAAGTGTGCTAAAGTACTACAATATTAACAATAGGTTAGACAACACCAGGCGAACACGGTTGGTTGATATTATTGTAAAACATTTATATAACCATGTAATTAAAAAGTAAGTTTAGATTATCATTTCTTCACTGTAATTATAACGATAATCATAATTTTAGTCGTTTGAGACCAGATGAATATAACAGAATAGCTGCAAAAATTATATTATTATTTCCTACAGAATGTCTGGGAACATATTATGTTCCTGCTATAAGAAAAGCAGATTCACCAACAAAAAGCCCATGTTAGCTAAAGGCAAACTAATTGACAAAATTCGAAATCTGATGTATAAGTGCGAAGAGGCTGTTCCCAAAAGAAAGAAGAGGATAAGAGATTCTGTCTCCGATTGTTTTGAGGAAGAAACATCTAACAGCACGTCTTTGGAAAATGACACAGATGTTTTGTGGCTGAAGATAAATAGCGAGCCATGGACCGAAGTTTTGGAAAAGTGGGAAAAGACTTACATATTGCGACGTAATGATCAACAACCAACCGTTAGCGATTTCATAGCTCACTGGCCTCTTTTAAGAAAGCTACAAAATGACGCTTTGGTAATTAATGTTGCAGTTTCACTATTCCAAATAGATTTTTTTTATTTTTCGCAAAGACAAAAATACATACGTCATAAGTGCCTTGCAAGCATTCCATAAAATTTATGCAATCCCCTTAAAATGTGCAATCAACGTTATAATTGTACTTTCAATTGTGTTTTAGATAAATTACGATTTTAAGAAACTTTTTCCTGGGAAAGAGTTGCGATTATTCATTAGGTGGAGTAGTTTTTTTCGAAAAAATATTAACCACTTCTGCTTTCAAGAAGGACACAACATTAGACAACTTATTAGAGATACGAAACGAAACTGCTAGCGAAGGTAAAAAGTGATGTTAGGCAATATTACCGATAGTTGTAGCTCTTTTTTTCAGATACAAAGTTCTTAGCAGAGCTTATAGCTTTACCCCATATCATTCCATCCAAAAGGCAGGGTTGTACTAAAAGATGTGTCGAAAAAATGCCACTGGAAATTTTCTACTTTGGAGGCAGTAGACGCTATTGTTATACAAGCTAAGGTGAGCTAAAATTAAACATACCAGTAATAATTTTTGAATAAATTTTGGGTACTTTTAAAATTATGGCTATATTTTCATTTACTAATGCTCTAATTAAGGAGAGTTATTATTCTTTTACATGTATCGGAATTCGGTTTATATTTTTATTTGAAAATTAATAACTACCATCGATGTTACATAGTCTTTATAGGTACTCTGACAGTAAAATGGTACCAGACAGTGTAAGGAAGGAAGATCACTTCGTTAACCTTCACAAACCCGGAGTCTGAAACATACATTAAATACTAGGTGAGGTACAAATGTACTTCCACTTATTTTTGTATACATTTACCTTTTTAATGTTTCTTATGTAGGTAAACCAGAACATTAACACATTATGATGGCAAGAAACAATGTATGTATTTGTACATAAGTATTTTGTGAACATTGGTATCTAAATAGAACAAAACCCACCAGGAAATTATCTGTGAGGTATAAAAAATATTTTAAGCAAAACATTTGCGTTGTTTCAAAAAAATGTTAGAAAATATCCTAAAAAATTGATGTCTAAGGTACAATTGTACCCCGCCCGGATTTGTGAAGGTTGAAGAGAACGCACGTCGACTGTATTTTAACGCTTATACATACATATGTTTCCATATCAACTGGATTACACTGCAATTCGTTAGTCACAACAAGTAATTACTCCAGTTTGTATCATTTCTTTTACGAGACAAATTGACTTTATATTCGTATTAGGTTAATATTTAATAGTGTTCCATTACGAATGTGTAATTTACTAACTTAAAGTTATTCATTATAGAATCCTGGATGTATTCAACAGAGTATTGATGAACATCGGGACAAAGTGTTCGCCCGCAAGCAAAACTGTACAACCGTATTTGCTGTACGAAGGATTATCAATAGAAAATTGCAAGCATGTCTATATAGTCGTAGATCAATTGTTTTTAGAAGTTGAGAGTGCTAAAAAGGCTTTCGACATTTTATTTAAAATTTTCATGTATTCAATGCAAGATACCCAGTAGAGGCAGATTACATATATACGCTAATTCAAAAGGGAGTTTATGATATACATACCAGTGCCGACAACGTTCCTCCTTCAATAGTTAATATATTATCCTCGTATCCAAATAAATTTAATATATTTTAAATAATGAAGTGTGTCGAATGTGGTAAATCTTTTCTGTCTTTTGACAAATATACAATACATTTGAAATATGTTCACGATATAGTAAATCATTTTGTTTGCCCCGTATCAAACTGCCATAGGCTTTATCACATGAAAAAAGACCTTAAAAAACATATATCTCAAAACATAACACTGTTCAATGTATACCTAAAGAAGAAATTATCCATAATAAGATATGTTCAGGTTCGATTAAAAATGCAAACGATACAGCAGAAATGTCTAGTTGTAAAAATAAAAACACCGATTCAGTTATAAAAGAAAATAAAAAAAAATATATCGAGCCGATTTCAGAGGAAGAAAATTGTGAAAGTTATGAAACAGTTCTTAGCAAAGTCTTGCAACGATTTGTTTCAGAGCATTATAATAACTTACTGTTACCTAGGAACGCAATTCAAAATATTATACAATCTGTGCAAAAAATTACTATCACTCACAATATCGATGTTTCAGAAGTACTTTAAAACGTATTGTGGATCGTGTGTACCTTCAAATGAATTTAAAATGTTAAGTAATATGTTGAATTTCTTAGAAAATCAATTTTCTTCCCTTAAAACGGAATATAAACGATTTCGGTTTTTTGAGCAATCTAAACACTTAATTAAACCAACCGAACTAAAAATAGGAGTGAACCACGTGGAAAAACGGAATGCAGGCGATGTTGCACTACATTTGGCTAATAGTTTGGCATATTATATACCTATGGAAAAAACTCTCAAGCATTTTTGGAATTGCCCAATGTGTACGAAACTATTATAAATTATCAGAAAGATTTATTAAATAATTTTAAAGAGGACGGTCCAATGTCAAATTTAATCCATGGCTCAATATACCAAAATATTAGTAAGGAGGCTAGTAAAATCATTTTTCCTCTAGTTTATACTTTGACGATTTTGAAACGGGTAATCCGTTAGGTAGCAAAGCGGGAAATTACAAAATTGGAGTAATTTATTACACGATTGCTTTGCTACCTCCACAATTCATAAGAAGATTAGAAAACATATTCTTGGCATTAACATTTTATTCTCATGATAGGGTTCTATTTGGTAACGATGTTATGTTTGGAAAACTAATTCAGCAACTGCAAATTTTGGAAAATAGCGGTATTAATATTGCATAAAAAATGAAATAAGGACAGTTTACTTTTCCGTGATTTTGGTTCTAGGTGATAATCTTGGATTACATTCGATACTGGGTTGTACCGAAAGTTTTTCTGCAAATGTGTTTTGTCGTATTTGTCTAGCTCCTAAAGCTGTGACTGAAACCCAAATTTGCGAAGACCCTGTAATAATAAGAAACAAAAATAATTACGAGTATGATCTATTCAATCGGGTAGGCTTAAAAGAAGCATGTGTTTGGCATCAAACTACAGCAATTTCATATGTATGAAAACACATCGTGTGACGTTATGCATGATTTGTATGAAGGTATTCATAGGTATGATATGGCCCTTATAATTAAAAAATTAATTAGTGAACATTTTTTTAATCTTGACTTATTGAACAATAGAGTACAATACTTACTGTACGAAAGTCATGAAAAAAATGTTCCTCCAAAGATTACCAAGGATCACATTACTAATGGCTGTATTGTTTTTTTCGGCCTCTGAAATGCTATCGTTGGTTAGGAATTTCAGATTTGCAGTAGGAGACCTAGTACCTGAACGTAATGCCACTTGGAATTTTTATTTACTGCTATTAAATATCACGGATATTTTAAGTAATCACGAAATTTCTAAACCTACTTTGGAGTTATTGAAAGTACTCATAGAAGAACATCACTGCTTATATCTATCACTCTTTGAAGTAAAATTAAAACCCAAACATCACTTTTTGCTGCATTATCCACGCGTTATTAAAAAAATAGGGCCACCGATTTTAGTGTCTAGCATACGATATGAGGGCAAACACAAAGATTTTAAATCAACCGCACATTATTTGCGATGTAGAAAAATTTACCATACTCCTTAGCTATAAGAATGCAGTTGAAGTGTTGCTATAGATTCATGTCAAATCGAGGATTGTACGAAGATGTAAATTTTGGTTTACCTTATAAGTTAGAGAAAGAATCAAATGAATCAGTCTATGCAGACATAAATTCAAATCATTTCTTTTGCGTTCATTGGTATGAGATTAACGGTGTAAGATATAGCGACAACAATGTATTATTATGTTTAGATTAGTGAAGATATTCCTGCTTTTGGTAAAATCAAAAGCATTCTAGTGGCCAAAGATGATACAAGTTCAATTATTTTTTTGTGTCAAACATTAAAAACTAATTGTTATAGTGAACATTTTTAAATCTTACGAAGTTGTTTTACTTACCAAAACTTTGACAATAAGCTTGTCGAATGTCCATTCTAAATTACCTACCATTTTACATGCCATTCCTAATGGAAAAACCTACGTGTCGGTATCTACTTATTGATATATATTACTATATTAAGAATTAAAATTATAATATGTGCAACTACATGTAATCTACATATATACCTATACAGTATGCAGTAGCAACTTAATGTTAGAGAGAAACATCCTCCCTTTTTTGCACTATTGATTCTTATGGTAAATTCGACCAGTATACATGTTCTATATATGTAGTTGTATGTGGTTAATGGTTTCTGGCATTTTGTTGCCTGTAATGCCGTTTCAAATTTAAGTTTATTTTTATTATAAGCTGTGTTACTAGTTCTATTCGAATAGCGAATGTTTCTTGGTTTCTTATTAGCTTTGATATGGTTAATTGTTAGTTGTTGTTTCTAGTTTTTTTAAATTATTTTAAATATACATTTCTGTATCTGGTTTAATTACCTACTTTGAAAATTTCAGCAATTCTTTTGATAAATAAATATATGCGGTTGTTACTTTAGCTCTCTTTTATACAAACTTTTTCTAAATTTCCACACATGTTTCTATTTAGTGTCTTTCTGGGTTACTATATAAACTGAAATACAGTAATAATAACTCACTGAAGTGTTACATGCTCTTGAATGTAATTGTTAATTAAAAATTACGGCTTAATTTTGAACAATTTATTATACTGTTAATCTTAGTAAATTAAGCTGTTTCTCAACTATAATTTTGCCTTTTCAAAGTTAATATAAAATAATTCGCAAAAAGGTCTTGCATTATTTTTCTTCAAATATCCCATGATTAAAAAATAAGTTTTGAATGTATAATAATAACTAGCTACGTTTCTATCTATACTCGCTTTCTAAACAATGTTCATCTTTCTCATTCATGGTTCAAGTAAAGAATACGTTGATCAGATTTACAATTGTCGTTCTTACACCTGGGGACACACGAGCGTAAAAAATGCGTCCGTTGTAACGTCCGTCATAACGTGCGTTCCGGCCTTATAAAGTTTATTACTGGGTACGTCCGCTGGCAGTGTGTGCAGTGTGTACGCCCTGATAATAAGCTTTATGAAGTTATGATGTACGTTATTACAACTGACGCATTTTATATGCTCGTGCTTCCCAAGTGTAAGTCAACTAAAATCTCAACTACAAAAAAAATAAGCTTTAAAACAAGTATAAGGTAAGTATAAATAAATGTATATATTTCTTCCATACGAATACAACGTAAAGCTAAACCAAACCTTCTTTAATTCGGTTCAAGTAATTTATTTTAATTTCAAGTATATTGAATTGTTTAATTTAAAAATAACAAGTTCAGTTTAAACTTATTAAGATCTCGACTCAAATAAGGTAGTTGTTAAAACAAGGGGTTATGTATTTTTTACAAGCGCAATATAATGCCAAATTAAATTTTCCTCAAGATCGATTCAAGCAATTTATTTTAGTTTTAAAATTGTTTAACTTAAAAGTAACATATCTTGTTTTAAGAGTATCGTTTTCTTGAACTAAGATATCCCGCTTTACTAATAACAAGTATGTATATCTTCTTTCTTAAGTTAGTTTTGCTTTAAATTATAAGAAAATACAATTTTTCTTATAACACAATATTTATTTGCGCATATAGGAAATTACCATATATTTAATCTGAAGCATATATGTTTAAGTTAAGTTTAAATTTTTTTCTGTGTAGGCGTTTTAAGTGTGTCGATAACTTTCTCCAGCGCAGGCCGCATGCATCTGTTTCTGACATGCACTTTGGACCAGGACTATAACGAGTGATCGGCAAAAACAAAAACCGCACAGACATTTCTATGTAATTGAAAACGAGTATTTAAAAAAGTAAACTCAAATATTTGCCACCACGTACGAATTAGGGATTATTTCTTCGAATAACACACCGACAATATCTAATTACACTAGATGAAAATTAAGATCACAGTTAATTTTTGAAATAAACCAAATATTCGATTCGTAACATCACTAGACGGAAGTGCCGCTTTGCAGTCGAGTGAATTGTTTGCAGATCGAAGTGAAACCGACATTGTAATTTGTTTCGCTGAAATTGCCGCAACGTTGCCAAATTTGTTTCTTTGTCTTATACCTATATTAATGATTATCGTAAATGATCTTTTGGCATTTCATCTACTTACCAAACGCTACCAACTTCATTGTTTTTTCCAAAAATACTGAAAGATCCGTCTAAGTTTTTATAACTCAATTGCTGTTGATAACCAATTTCTAATAATTTTGTTGCTTCCATTTCTATTGTCGGTGTTTTTTGGCCAGTACTTCTTAGGTAGTTTAAAAGTATAAGATCGGGTACAAAGTGAATTAGATTTTGCTCTCCGCAAGCAGTAGGTAAGCGTATTAAATGATCCATATTAATTAGAAGTGGTCCAAGCAAATCACTAACTGTCGAAATCTCTATCTTGTCTGAATCTTCAACTATATTTTTTGGTATCCCAATTGTTATATTTCCACTAAAAGTAGGTTTCTTGCGCAAATCTATCAGAATAGATTTACTATAATATTCTGTTTCGCCTTCTGCCTACAATTACGATATCAGCCTAGAACTAGAATATAACTTCGATATTACAAAAAAATACCTTAACATTTAATATCTTCGTAAGAGTATCTTGCAAATTGGAATAGGTAGCTGTCACTTTAATTTCCGTTGAACCTATCTTAGTAGGAGTTATCATGAACGATAGTGAGGCTTGATTTAATTTTTCAACATTTATTCTTTTTCGTCGATAAAGTTCAATTTCTGCAAGAAGTAATAATTAACAAAAGAAAATTAATAAAAACATCATATAACCTACGCCTGTTTTCACTATTTACATCATTTGATATTTCTGCAAAATGGAACTTTTGTTCAGTATTATGTAAGGTAATCTTAACGGTAATATCTCTATCTAAATTGTTATGCACAACCACGGGTATGGCCAGTATTTCATCACGTTGTATTGAATTCGGGATATCAATACTAATGGCAAGTTGTTTTGTAACTCTTAATAATTTTGGTGGTGACATAAGTCTCAAACCATAAGCTCTGTCTAACGAAAAACCGGAAATCAACCAATTATTTAAAGAAGTGGGAACTCGTCTTCGTATTCGTGCCTTTCCTTCAGAACTATAAAGTAAAAGTGGTAATTTGTACCTGTAATTATAAGACTCATATATATGGCTTCTACCTCGTAGAGAAGTTAGTAAAAATCCAAGTATCAAAAATATTCTGGGATAAATACACTTTAGGTTTGTCCCAAACCGGACGCGGTATTCTGCTAAATGCAAATGGGCCATTGTCGGTAGGTGGACGAGTACCTGGCTTAAAGGATAATCCAAAACCTAAATCCGGTTTTACTGTACTACTCCCATAAGACACTGGTCTCAAATAAATGTCTTCCACTATTAACCAAAAATGTAATATTAGACAATAAATACTCTATTATGAAATCAATAGACTTACAACTTGGTCTTCTTTTTGGTATCAGACTATTTGCAATAAGTGCAGCTCCAGAATCCTATGGAAATGTAAAAAATTAAGATCGCTGAAAATTCAACAAAAAATAGAATAAGCATATTTACCGCAAACATATCATTAGCATTACTGGTGCCAGGTTTCCAAAAGAAATCGGATTTCTGGCTTTGCATTAATACAGCATACGGAGAAGATTGAGCTCCGTCAAACATTTTTAACTCATCAAAGATGTTGTCTGGTTTAATATCAAACCCAGATCTCAACGCTTCATAATTTTCATCAACTGCTAGTATACCAACATAGGAATTTGGTTTGGATAATATTGTTAATTCTACATCATTTTCGGGCTGTGTCTGTTCAACGTTTAAAGTGATTTCATTCTAGAAAGGATTACGCAATAATTAAGAAAGAGGCACACATGTTTATGGAAGCAAGTATATTCTTATACCGCCTAGGAATTTTTTTTTTTTTCGGTGCCTAACGCAATATATTAAACATACACAATTATCGGATTGTAACTGCCGTGCTGCGCCCCTTCCGTCATCGTATTCATTAGTTCATAAGTTCAATTATTGTGATCGGCATACAAGTCGCGACTAGTTAGTGGTATCGAGTGTATCGCTATGCTTTATTCCAGTTCGAGATCCGAGAAAATATTTATTCTTATAATTCGCATAATAGCGAAAATCTGACTTTAATTAATAAAGGAATTAATTTAAAATATCTACGACCTATAAACTAAAATTAATGTATTACAGAATCATAAAATAAATAACTGTATTCTGCTAAAAGATCCTACTGCATAAAACAAAAAACTTACATATTTGAAGTAAAAACACAAAGCGGGAGAGGAAATAACCGTTTGTTACTACTTAAATTTTATTATCTAAAATAAGAAACTAAACATTTCAAATAAAAACTGGATTCTAAAATAAAGAAAATATATTTAAATCGAACTGTATCGTTCCATAGAAGCAATAGCTGGAACTATTATGAAGAACCAATAAATAACAAAGAATATACACAAAGCTAGAGTTTCTAAGGAATGATTTATATCAATTAATTAAATTAAATGCTCAAAAATTCCCCCGTCTTTTGTTGACATTGAGTTAGTTAAATTTGGTTTCCTAGGCGGTATACCGCGTTAGTAAGTTTCGTAGTAAAGTGAACCGCTAAACTATATGGACAGTGTTGCAAAGTTTGTTATGAAAGTATAAAGTGGGGAGTCGAGCGAAGTAATCTATCTCTATCAGTATGAATCCAACCGCCCTCAGGATATGATCGCGCTAGACTCTAGCCATGCATTGTACCCGTAGTTTATTTCTTTAATTGATCATCCTTGTCTTTCAACTTTTCTCCTTGGTATTTTTGATTTGCTTTGTTTGTGTCTCGAGATTATACTGTGTAATACTTTTTTTTTTAATTACGTTCTTATAAACTAAGAAGTTATGCAATACATAGTACCACATTAGGGATAGCACTGGAAATTACTTATTTGAACATTTATTATAATAATAGGTTCAACTGAATTTTTACACATACAAATACGATTCATTGTGACATAAAATCCCATTAATTAGATTTAAAAAACATGTTTTCGTTTTGGAATTTGCCTTTAAAAGTTGATGTGTTTGTTAGGCACTTACTATCATTTAAACATTTAATACATTGAATATTTGGAAATTCAAAAATGTAATCTAGTTATTTTACAATGAGAGGTTCTATTTAGTTTTAGAATTCGTAAATTTTCCTTTTCAATAAAGAACGTTTTCTTTGTTTCATATACGACAATATTACATTTGAGTGTTTATTTTGAAATAATTAACGATTAAAGTCCATCAATAGGATAAAGATCAAATAAGATGTATTACGTGTTTCCATAAATCGGTGTCGAGCAGTTGTCTAGGAACAGAGGAGTGAAGAGGGCGTTCCAAGCACAAGCGACAACATTATTCGCTATATGTATGGAGCCAGCGCTTATAAATGAATCCGTACGTACCCTAATATATAAACTAATCATTAGTACCTGAGCATCTCGTCGATCCTCAGTCTCAATATTTAACGAATCAGAAACCAATTCTCCATCTTCCCTAACATAACTAACGAGCAAATGAGATATTGGCACCATAACATAAACAGTTTGAAATCTGAACCTATAACTCTGAAATTAAAAGAATTTGATTATTATAAATTAATGCTATTATTAAGTAACACAAACATAATTTATTAATAATAAACTATATACTTTTGTACCTTTGAATTTTCCACTTGGAAAGAACCCGCTTTCAAAATATCTCCTCTTGCAAGTAGTTCGTAAGATATATACTTCATTGGTTCTGTACAGTTAATAAATATTTCGTTGTCTAATCCAACAACAGATCGACCAGATTCCAAAGATACTTGCAAATATGTTTTACTAGGAGAAACAGCTGCTGGAACAGGAGACATTCTTTCTTTTAGTTCTAAATATTCAGCCTAAAAAAGGAATTTGATCAGGTTCTGATAATGAGGTGCTCTAGTGTTACTGAAAAAATAACACGATTGTGACCGATTTTAAAACTTAGATTTATTGTAGGTATACACAATGAAATTGGAATTAAATACGCCACATAGTATAATTTACAAATAGTCTACTAAAGTAGTGGCGAAATAGTTACAAAGTTGATAAATACTTATAAGAATATGTAATTATATTTCTCTGTTTATAAACATAGCCTTTTTGAGAAATAATAATTTATATAACACACTTTGCGTTGTATTACAAATGTTCAATAAGTTAACGTTTAAAAATTAATAATATAAATGAATGTGAAGTCGACACTTTTCACACAAAATACGTCGATTGAGCGTAATGAAATTTCATCAATATACGGCAAGTGATTTAGCCACAACAAATTTTTAAATCTGACAAATCCCTCAAAAAATGGAATTGAGCCGAGAAAATTTTTGCGCCATAATTTTTTACAACTTTCGGAGAAGATTATCTCAACAACGTCTCGTCGATATGGTTTCTGTTTTTGGTCCTGAAGCATCACGTCAGTCAATAATTTCTCGCTGGTACTGCGAATTCCAACGTGGACACGTCAGCCTCAACTACGATCCTAGGATTCCTGTCCTAGGTTCGTCATTGAGACTAGTGGTCATCCACCAAAGACAGCAGTCACTCACAAACACATCGCTGCTGAACACCAACCGATCAAGGAAGATCGACATATGACACCGCGAGATTGAGACATCCTCAGGCATTTCAAAGACCTTAATCTAAAAAATTCTGCATGATGAATTGGCTTTGAGAAAGTTAGTTTCCCGTTGGATCCCACATCTTTTAACTAAAGAACCAAACGCAGCTCGTGGTGTCAAAAAACGTTGAATCGGTTCAACAACGAAAGCTCAAAAAATGATATAGTATCGTGAGTGGTGACGAATCATGGCTTTATTCCTATGAACCCGAAACCAAACGTCAATTCGTTGTGTGGGTGTTCCAAGATGAGGAGAAGCCAACAAAAGTTATCCGTTCCTGAAGTGTGTCAAAGAAAATGGTCACAACTTTTGTCTCAATTTTGTGTCATGTTGCTACAATTCCTTTAGAAGATCGAAGAGCGGTTAATGTCGATTGGTATATAACTGTGTGTTTACCAGAAGTGATTGCCATTACCGAAAAACCAACCCACAACAACGAATCATCCTCCACCACGATAACTCGAGTTTACATACAGCTCAAAAAACGATTGAGTTTTTAGAGCAGCAAAACATCCAGTTATTAGATCATCCTCCGTACAGTCCTGACCTTAGTATCAACCATTTTTTCTGCATTTCCTAGAACCAAGAATGGGCTACGTGGTCAATGGTTCCAGTCGCAGGAAGAAGCAGTCGATGCTTATAAAATGACAATTCTGACTGTTCCAACTAATGACTAACATAACTGCTTTAACAGTTGGTTTGAAAGAATGAAAAATTGTATCAATATTTGTGCAGAATACTCTAAAAAACAATAAAACGCTTTTAGTTGATTTACCTTCGTATTTCTCCATTTTTAGATTCTGCATGAACAGATCATTTCAAAGATTCAGATCATACCGAATATGAGATAACTATGTAAAAGTAAGTAGACCGGCGATCACAAAAACATAATAATTTAATTTTAATTATAGCGGTAAAAATGAAGACGATTTTGAGAATTGTGCGAACGATATTTTTTATAGGTTTTATTTACGGAGAATATAAGCAGAACCAATCCAGCGTCTAATAGGAGATATCACTTGCCTCCAATTCATAGTCGACTATGAAGCGCTGTAACTTATGGATTTTTTGGAAAATAGAAGCACGAAAAACAGTTAACAAACCCTTTAACAGCAGGTGAATATAATGAAGTAATGATTATTTTCAGAACCATCTTGGGAAGTACGAGTATCATATTTCTCAATACAACGCATTCTCGTGAAGCATAGAATACACACATATACTGTCAACATGCTTCATTTAGGTATTGAAGATCATGTTACACTTTAATTTGCAATCCCATCGAAAATGCATATAAAATTCCTACAATAGCACTATTTTAGCGTACTTGTAACAACTTTATTCTAACGGATTTCAAGATTCTAACCGTCTTCAGCTGACGCATAATCAACACATACGCCCATGAATCGTTATATTTACGTGCAAGATGTGCTTCGTCTCAATGTTTATTCCTAAATAAAATATTTTATATTGATGTTTTTCAGAATTACGCCCGACTAAATACCTTCGTAATAATCTACTCTCACGCATTATAACAATTAATTTGGATTACATTCATAATTCAATAAAATATTCATTAATTAATCGTGTCATTTGGTAACCGAATGTCGTAGGTACATTTTCTATGCCGCCGGAAATCCATATTCTTCATAGCTTACAATTCATACGCAGTCTAATTATAGTAATCATCTTACTCTACGATATGATGATATTTAAGTTGAATTTTATCCGCAGGTAATCACGTTAATCCTCCTATTGACGTACAATAGGCTAATACGTAATAGTAAACGCATTCATTGGTGTATATGTCACGATAGGCGGAACCGTCATAGGTACCTAAGAATCTTTATAAGGAGCGAAGCCTTCGCTTCGAGACGGTTTCTGCGACTATCGAAGAACTTAACGCGTTGATAAAACAAACAGTCAATGGAAAAGCTCCTGGATTTGATTCAATAACGAAAACAATCCTTAACCATCTTCCATCTGAAGCTATTGCAACGCTTACTTCAATTGTTAATGCAACCTTGTCTATGGCATACTTTCCGAAATCATCGCATGCAAAGATTATCGTCATACCCAAACCGAAGAAAGACCCCAGTATTTCCCCAAAATTATAGACCAATAAGCCTTCTGTCCTGAAATGTCCAAGCTCACTGAGGCCGTAATCCTCAGCCTCTTGAGAGATGAACAGTTTGGTTTCAGGGCGGGACTTTTGACAGAACTCCAATTGCTCCGTATTACAGATTTTATATGCGATCCCGTCGGGCAGAAGGAAACTGTACAAGCGGTCTTCCTTGATATTAAAAAAGCTTTTGATCCCGTTTGGCACGACGGATTAATATTTAAATTGGTTGGACTAGGGATCAATTCGAACCTGGTGAGACTCTTAAGGGATTACCTACGTGGAAGATCTTTCACAGTCAAAGTTGGCAGGAACCGGTCGACTAAGAGACCAATACATTCCGGAGTTCCTCAGGAGTCACTGCTGGCCCCTGAACTTTACATTCTTTATACGAATGATATTCCAAGGACTCCGGCTGCGGAGGTTGCTGTGTATGCGGATGACACAGCTCTCTACTCCGTATGTAGAAATGAGAAACTCCTCACCGATCACCTCCAGATCGCTCGTTTTACAAATAAATTAAAAGAAGCCCCTAAAAACTTAAAAATAGACCAGTTCTTGTAACCGTGATCCTCATCGGTTACATATTTAGGCCTTACCACGGATAAAAAGCTTACGTGGAATGGGCACTTCGCTAATATAAGGAAAAAATACCATCTGACTAAGAATTTACTGCAACCGTTATTGGGAGCCCATAGTGTTTTGGACCAAAGAGCTAAACTGCTCGTCTATACCTACATACATTAAAACCACAGCTGACGAACGCATCAATTGCCTGGTCTACGGGAGCTCCAAGCAAAATCAAACGATTGGAGGTTATTTCAAATAAAATATTGAGATCCATAATGAATGCACCCAGATACGTACGTAATGTCCGTATCAGAGAAGATCTGAAGATACCTTCCATTACGAACTACTTGAAGAAGCTATGGGAGAGTTCCTGGAGCAGAGTCGTAGAATCCAGCCACCCATTGATATAACAAGTCGTAGAGTCACAAGATCGCCCACCACCGAGGAGAAGAATCAGGAGAATACAAGACCAAATTTCACTAAATGAGGATGAATTGGGAGGAACATAGGGCTAGAGAAAACTGAAGGACTGCAAGTAAGATGGAAAATTGAAATGAATTCACTGTAAGAGAGAAATCTGAGAGGACAAGAGGGCTCAAAGGTACATAACCTAGCCCTAGGGAGTGAAAGAAGATGTCGGTTCGAGACGGTCATTCGTATATTATCTGGACCCTTGTTGGTTGTTAGTAGCATCCGTAGACGGCCAAAGTTGCACAGAGACCTGCAGCCTTTGCGTGCTACGCATTTGCTAAGTGGTACAATATTTCAGTGTGATATGTAGCACTCAAGGCAACTTTTCTGTCGATCCTTTTGGTTTCAGATTTTTTGGAGATTGAGCAGATCAACTGGAATACGTACTGTAGTACGGATATAATATTGGTCTTCATCCCGGATCCCTATTAGCACCCCGCAACAGTTCCGACCCTATCGTCATCGAAAGTACTACCACCCGACCGAATCGTCAACTTATCAACCGAGCCGAGCAGCGTGTCAATCGCGCCTTTGTTTGTGTGAGTTAGCTTTAAGCTCTTATCTCTTTGTATAATACCACGAAATATAATTAGAATCATTTGTTGTCAGTTTAAGCCGCTTTAGGTGGCTAGTGTTGTCATTTATAGTTATGTATGATCTTCAATTACAGTTCATATCATTTTAATGCATGTTCGATCGAGTAGTTAGTGTATTTAGTTAAGAGAATTGAAGTTATGTCTAACGCTACTACCGCAGAGTAATCTCCGTAGCCCTGGAAGATTATGCCTTTGTGAATGGAGATTTTTCAAAACGGTTTTTTTTTTTTTTATTATGAGGTCTCATTGTTGACGTGGTTTAAAATTATATTGAAATCTGTAGAATATCTCACAAGCTCGTACCTATCCAAAGTTATATTTTAAAAATACAATATGCCATATATTATTGTATGTTTGGAATCCCTGTTAAACTCTAATGCAATATGTAATAAGGTATTATGTCCTAAAACAAAAGGTTTCTGAGTTATTATTAAGGTGTCTTTCAAAAAGTCGACATTTGTAGAAACCGCTATTTCTTCGGAACTGCACATTAGATAAATGTGATTTTTGATACCTAGAGTATGCATAAAAGAACCTAATACACACGTACTTATGTGGTTCTAAATTGCTAATCAGATGCGCATGTTAAGTTGGTAATTTTTTGTGTTGGTTTGTTAAGTTGGTAATTTTTTATGTAGAATTTTGCTAAAAGTTCAAAACTAAAATAATGTTGAGGGTGTTCAATTAAAAAAATGACTAACAAAAATTTGTCATATCAACTTAACGCAATATTACACGCATCTCATTAGCAATTCAGAACCACAAAAGCGGGTGCGTATTAGGACCTGATATGCCTAATCTAGGTGCCAAACATCATATCTGTCTAATCTACACGCTTAGTTTTAGGACAACAGTACCCTATTTTACATTGCCTCAGAATTTAATGAGAATTCCAAAAATGCAATAATATATAGCATGTTCCATTTAAAGAACATACAACTTGGGACAACTACGAAGTTATGAAATACCCTTAATATAATTGACCTCATAACAAGAGAAAGCCGTTTTGAAAAGTCTTCATTCACAAAGGCATCCTGTACACTCACACAGGTTACTAACGTTTTATACACTTTATGTACATACCTCAATTCTTAATGCAGTCTCATTTGTGGAATCAATCGGAGGA
Source organism: Dynastes maya (assembly GCA_029619315.2). Lineage (NCBI taxonomy): Eukaryota > Metazoa > Arthropoda > Insecta > Coleoptera > Scarabaeidae > Dynastes > Dynastes maya. Next base: position 40,271,654 of record JAROYE020000001.1, read on the forward strand.
TCCATTATCAACTTGGCTAAACCGTTCTTAAACAACTTTACAATTCTTTCCATATACACTTCATCGGTCCTAGAGTATCCATATCTTATTTTGACAGTATTTTGATCGCTCCTTAACGATGTTAAATCGTGGTTACTTACTTTAATCTACAAAACATTTCTGTATAGCCATGAAAAACACAGAACTCTTAAATCTTACATAAGCTGTGTAAGGCAAACCAGGTTTATAGTAATCGGCCGTTTTTATCAGTTCCATTTTATAATCATATTTGTGAATTTGAACTTCCATGCTAGCATTTTGTCTCCTGCCGGTCAAAGCTTCTTCTATATCAACATCAATGACTACTCTCCGCTCATATTCGTCATTTAAACTTAGTTCCTTGTCTATATCAAAATTTACAGTCGCGGATCCATCTATAGGTATCACCTTGCGTACTTGGTTAGTAAGGAACGGCTGTATTACGCCAGAATAAATAGTTGGATAGACAGTTACAGTAGCATCTCCTTTAACTTTCTTCCCATAATTATAACTTGCAAAGAAAAAACTTACATGCAAATATTGTAAAATTGTATTTATGAAGTAATCAAGGACCACAATACCTTCAACATGTTTCGCAAATTTTATAAAGTGATATGGTATTTACTTAGCAAGGTACAAAACTTTATTAATTCAAATCAATTGGATTTACATTTGTCAAGTAAACTAATAGGTACAACTGCTTGAAGCAGAGAATAAAACAACCAAAACAATGTCTAAATATGGTTAATGTTATGAATTTGTTTTAGTATGTTCACTGTAATAAACATATTTGCATAATGTTTTAATAAACTAGAATGGTTTGAAAGAATGTAATATTAGAGCAACAACTGGCAATTTCCTTAACTGTACGTAAACAAAAATCCTAAGAATTCATAACACTGCAATAAGTTAAAATTAACTTTTTTGCAGACTTGTCTACTATTTAAAAGATAAGATAAATTTACAATCCGTACTATCTTAAAATTAAAAGTTTTGAAAGTTCATTTAACTACCATTTGGTAGTTCCTAATATTGTTGTCATTGTATATCAAACACCAAGGGTGACAACGGAAGATGGATATACCCTGCAATTTTGTTATTACTTCAGATAAAGATTTGGAGGGCGTATACTGGACCACGTTGCGATTTTCTAGGATGGTTTTTAATGTCAAGTTGCTTCCGGTTTGAGGAAGTGTCCTAATTTTTGTTTTTAAATGGAACATCCTATATTTTTACATGTTTCGAGTCAGCGGATTATTTTATGCATGATGAGTAGAGCAACGCAACTGCACTGAAAGCCAGTGGCGGACGCATAAAAGTTTACACAAAATAAATTAAATGTGATACGTGCTCAAACACTTACCGTTTTAAGAGTCCTGCGTGAAATCACAAAGTGGATAATGTCTATTTAATATTTGTAACATTAGATATGTTTCCAAAGTTGTTTCGGCAAAGTGAGTGCGGCGTGAAGAAAAAGTGTTTTTGTATGCCGAAAACAAACGTTCTACATCTAGTGACGTTATATTTGCGTAAGTAAAATAATCTTTCAAATAACTTTCGAAACGATTCTGTTGACGCACCTTCACAAATTTGTCTTAATGTGCCAAAATCAGAGTCTTTATCTAAAACACTTTCAAAACTTTCTAAAACACAAACATTTCTTGCGTCTTCTATCGCGTATAGCTGTGCGTGAATATGTTGCACTATTTGCAAAGATTCCACTAACGACACCGAAGAATTTTGTAGTATTTCTATTGCATCCGCTAGCCCCACGTATTTGTTCTGAATAATTTCCAAATCTGTTTTAACTTGACTATCCTGAAATTTCAAGCAGCTTACCTTGACAGCCGCAGCTTCCTTTGGGTCGAATTCTAAAATCACGTTTTTTATATTCTCAAAATATTTAAGATAATAAAATGCAGCCTCTAACCATGTTCCCCAACAAGTAAGAATAGGTTGTGGTGGTTCAGGAATACCGGGGCATAGTCTATGAAATTCCCGAATACGTTTTGGGGATTTTACAAACACAGCTTTTGTATGTGCTATTAGAGCGTCTACCTCGGGATAACATTTTCTGATACTATCTGCTACGAGACTGAGAGTATGAATTTTACATGTAATATGCAACAAGTTAGCACAATGTTTTTTAAGAGATCGACTTACAGCAAGCATGTTTGCGGGACCATCACTCATAAACATCAACAGTTGATTTGTTGAAAGTTCAAACTTTTCCAATGTATTTAACACCAACATTGAAATTACTTCGGCAGTGCAGTGTTGTATTCGTCTAGAAGCTAGTAAAATTGAGGGTGACGGTCGATGTGGTTCCATTGTGCGTACCATTACATTAACCATAGAATGTTTTTTACGATCTGTTGTTTCGTCCACACATAACCACAGTTTTTTCTCTTACAACTCCGATTTAATTCTTTTCTCGACATGCTCACGAGCAGACGGCACAACTCTCTGTAATGTTCTCTCACTTGGTAACTTAAAGTCCGAATATTCATTCCAAAACGAGACGTAAATTACATGCAATAAAGGTAACACATAAATTAAATTTAAATTTGTCATAATCTCGTGTGGAATTCTTTTTGAAACATGCTCTGCACTATTTACATGCCGTAGACAATCACATTTCGACCAACACATTAAATCTATTTTACACACTACACATTGAATTTTAGCGCCATCGCACTTTAAATCAGGCATTTCTGCAATAAATTCCCTTATTGTGTCCAACTTTGGTCGTTTTCGCGACGTAGGAAACATTTTCAAAACAAACGTAGAACTACGATATAGTATACGACAGCGTAGATGCATACACAACAGATCGGCTTTCGAGTCGCAGTTATACTGACGCTTATACCGAATTGTCCCGGCCGTGTTTATTTTGTGTAAACTTTTATGCGTCCGCCACAGGCTTTCAGCGCAGTTTGCGTTGCTCTAGTTATCAATACGCTCTCGAATATAGGCGTAAGTGGTATTTCCAAGGGATCACTTGTGCACATATTTTGCTCTTTTTCGTTCAAGCCTCACTCCGCAAGGAAACGTGGTACTCCGTCGAAACGGAAAGCGAGGTTTACAATGCCCGATGGAATCTACAAATCTGCCAAGTTTCAATCCGATCGGTGATTGTCACCTTGGAATGTTCCCTTGTGAGTACAAGAATTTTCCCCCTTTCGAATCTCGTTAATTAACGACGTCTTTATATTCGATGTACTCTTTTAAGATTACTATAATCGTACAGCAATAAAACAAATCGAAAATGTTATTCAGATCTGTAAGATAACTGACCAGATTAACAACATTTGGTACAAAAATATGTCACGAAAAAACCTTAAAAATCTAATAATTCTTTTTGTGAGTATAAACATTTAGAGCTTCCATCAAAATAAAAACACCCACCACATGCAGTTGTAAGCGGTGATGCATTTTCATTCCTATGCAGTATAGTAACGTTAATAAACTCAAGGTAGTAATTTTGTACCCATTGTCTCAACAACATACATCACCATAAACCGATTATGTTATCAAATAATACTTACTGCGCTGTTATCTGTGTTGTTATTATATTCTCCAAGAAAGTTATATGTTTAGGGGCATCAATCTTAATTATGAATTTTGGTAATATATACAGAACTACGTCAATGGCCTTTTCGTATTTCTGTTCATGGACAATTACTGTTATGGTCCATGTTCCGAGCACAGGCGACTCGCTTAAATGTAATTCACCAGAAAACACTCCTCTGGGAATCGGAACATCTCTCCATTCTTTGACTCTATTTCCTTTGCCATCCTAAAATAAGTAAATAAACCACTATTCTAAAATAAAATATGTGGAACCTTACTTCCATATAAACTTGAATCAGCTCCGCGGTAACTTCCGAAATAGGCTTTAAGTTCGGATTTAAAATAATTGCTCTAAATAATATCGTATTGCCTGGTTTGTATACGGATTTATCTGTTTGAATAAATACTGCATAACTCCTCCTCGCATACGTCAAATTTGTTTGACTTTGAAAATCTACCCCGCCTTCTCCTCTAACACTCAACTTGTAATTACCAGGTTGCAGGTCACCTATCTAAAACGTATTCACCAAGTTACCATGTTTCTGTTAACATATATTATTTAGTGTTCAAGAAATATTACATATAAATTGTTATACTTTTAATTACCAATTAATAAAAAGAAGTAAGGAACTGTTTTCAAAAAATTTATTGTCAAGGAATAATATAAGCAAAGAATATATGAGTGCCTATGTAGTACACTAAATTCATTTTGAAGAAAATGTTTAATAATATAAAATATTAATTTCGCCCCTCCTCCCTCTAATTCAAACTATTTTTTATAAAAATGTCAAATATAACTTGAAAAACTTAAAAAATTCCGCATATTCGAAACTTACAGCCATTCATCACTGTTTGTTTTCACATTAAGCAACGTGGTAATAAAATTGTAATTTCTGGTATTTGTCAATGTTGCAGTCGTAAGAAAGTGGAAAATATGGTCAACGAAATGCAACTTTTGATATATTCTAGTTTTTGACAATCTTGACTGAAACATATATAAATATTCCGGAAGCTAAATTGTTCTGTTTGATTTTTTTTATTTGTTTTTAAAATTTAGCTCAGTATATGTAAAATTATATAAATAAAGATATAGAACGAAATCAAAACAAACAACAAACAGTTTATCCAATATTTACCTCCAGTTTTGCTACATTTGTTGCATAGGGTTGAACAACCAATTTGTCGTAGATTGACAAATTTCTTCCGGTTGAAGATGCATCAACAATCGATATACTAGCTATAGTGTTCTGGGCTGTAAATTGAGTACTGACGGCTACATGGAATTCGCTATTTGGGCGTATTGTATTTGGAGCAACAACCTTGTAATACCTACACAAGAAATTGAAATTATAGTAAACATCCTAAAAAAATTGCTTATGGAAGTGAATACAGCTTAAACAGAAATTGTTAATCTTGATGAAAACGTACCAGTGAAAACTAATATTTAGCCAATTAGGTAGGGTTAAAACAAATAACAAAACATTCCATCTATATAGGTATTATAAAAATCATAAATTCAAATTAATATATTAATCAAAATTTAAATACCAATTTTAAGAGTAAATAATTTGAAAGCTATATTACTATACAGGATGATTTATAGTAGGTGTAAAAAGCGTTGACATCTTGTTCGGAAAGTCATAATAATAATAATAGTAATCTATATTTGTCCAACCATTAATCACTTACACGAATATATATACACAATTTTTGAAGTTATATAGAAATTCATCAAGACAATACAATATCAAAAAGGAAAGATTTTAAATTTCTACATTACACCTGATATCAGTGAACATAATTTTAAAACAATTGTCTACAGACAGAGTAAACGATAATAACAATCTGCAAGTACATTTTATCAAAGTCATTGACCATATGCAACACAAGTGATTTGGCCAAGACATTCGTATTGTTTATACGTTACGAGGAAATCAACAGATCGTGTGTAATATGGTGTGATACATACACAGAAATCCACATAAGCCAACAATGAGAGTCTATTTTATTAGGTAGTAGGTTAAATAAAAATCTCGCCCTATTTTCGACGATCTTCCAATGAATTGAAATTATGTTGTTGCAGCAGTGTCGCATAATCTGAGCTACGATCAGGGTAAGTACCGATGACTTTATAGCTAAGATATTTAAGGAATCTTTTTTGACCACGTTTTATAGAGATCACCTGATACGTATAGTAAGGATACTAAATTAAGTTGGCATACTCCAATTTGGTCTGAACAAGGGCATAGTATAAAGTCCTTATCGCCGAGATGTTACGGAAAGCACAGCAAGTTCTTAGTAGAAACCCCAAAGGTTTAGAAGCAGACAGACACATAGTGGATATATGATCAGAGAAGCTTAGTTTTGAGTCAAAAAGTACTCCCAGATTCTTTACTTTTTCCGTTCTTGTAATGAATGCAGCCTGAATAGTATAATTGAAAATGATTGGGTTAGAACGTTTGATATAAGAGACCACTAAACATTTGCAAATATTTAAACATGTCATTCAGAGTACACCAGTCATTAATAAGGATGAGGTGAGTCTGCAACTTAACGCAATCGATTAGCGTATTTATAACGCTGTACATTTTCAGGTCGTCTGCATCTGCTAAGAATTCACACTGCAATTTATCAAGCAAATCATTAAGAAAGATGTTAAATAACAATGGCCCGAGATTAGAACCCAGCGATGCCCCAAATGGCATCTTGAAGTGAGTGGATGAATACCCATTATAGAAGACATAACCACTCGCGTTAAAGAGATAAAAAGAAATCAACTTCACCAATGAAGGTCAAAAGCCAATAGTTTCTAGTTTAGCACAAAGCAAATTGTGGTTAATGCGATCGAAAGCCTTAGCAAAGTCGGTGTAGACTACATCAACCTGCCCTCGTTGATCCAGTGCCCTAGATATATACTGGGTATTTGCCAAGTTGGTTAGAGTGGATCTGCCCAGTATAAACCCATGTTGATGGATTGACAAATATGGCTTAACATTACGGTAGATATTGTTACATAGTTCGCTAAAATATTTAAACGCTCTTTAGTTCACAACATCCATAGATACAGGTACTATTTTACCAGTTTTCCAATTCCCGGAAATGTCGATTTTTTAATAATTAAATTGTATAGTATCTTCACCGGATATACAAATACACAGACACACTCACGTACTAGAAAACTAGGTATGTTATCATCACCAGATGTCATATCATTCTTAAATCTTGAAGCACTTTTTAGCACCTCATCTTCAGTGACATAAGAAACACCAAAAGAGGGACAATGCAATAGTATTGTTGTATTTTTCCATTTGCTAAAATAGAACTCCTTTATATTGACAAGCCTTTTCATTTTTGCTGTGAACCAAGGTGGATAGCCGACGTGTTGACCCGACTTTAGGTACGCAGTAATCAAGGACTGTATACAATATGTTGTAAAACATTTGCACTGCAGATTCAACATGGCTCTGGTCCAACGAACACCAATCTACAGCAGCAAGTTCGGAGCGTAGTGTTGGAATATCCATTCTTCGAAAATTATAGCGTAAGTTAGTATTAGATGGAAAACTAAGTAGATCCGGTGGCCTATCAACAAATGGAGTTAAGTCGCGCGAAATAGTGAATTCCACATCCAGGTTTGTGAGTACCAAATCCAGTAAACTGCCATTTAAATTTGTAATATTGTTTAGCTGTCGTAGCTTAAGAGTTTCCATCAAAAGCAATATACTACTAGTTTTTTTATCATCCAAATCCGGCACATTAAACCCAGGAGCATTAAAGTCTCCAACTAGTATGCATTGTTTATTTAGTGGGAAAGCCTCGTAGTCATCTAGGCTGAGATTTGGCGGTATATATAAATTGACGATATATATAGACAAGAAGGACACATGGCATTTGCAAAAAGTCATATTAATTAGCGGCGCCAGTCCGGTCAAGGTAGATGTATCCATCGGAGTAGCTGGTAATTTCTCGGTAAATGCTGATAGAACACCTCCACCGGCAGACCTCCCAACTAAAGCAAACCTCCTGTCGCTCTGATATATTGTAAAAGCAGGATCAAATATCTCTTCGTTATCTATATCATCACTCAACCAGGTTTCTGTCGGGAAGGAAAACAGCTTTCGCATCACAAACACTACTGGAAGAGAGCACGACATCAATTTTTGTACGAAGACCACGGACATTCTGGTATTTGAAGCGAAGTGTATTATCAACGTTGGACTTGCTTAGTTTAAAGACTTGGATTTAATGTTTGGGATATCTCTTAGATATTTTATGTGCATATCAGATTCTCCCGTACTTTTCCGTGTGAGAAGTTCTTGTCTGGCTTTGGTTCTTTTGACCTGACTTAATTACGGAAAAAGTCGAAGGTAAAGGATGGTGAGACAGTGCAGTTGAACACCACAGCGCGTTTATGCCATGTAGGACCATTACGCTAACCTCTCTACCGGACACACCGAACTGCAGTGCTCAACTAGTTGCATAGTGGCTGGTCACTCATCTCCTACCTGAATAGCCAAGACGTGCTTGGCTGCAAGATCTGGGTGGCATCCATCTTACTAATAACAAATAAAGCAATCAAAGCTCTAACCCAAATATTCAATAGTCATCAAAATTGGATACTTCCCAAGCAACTGCAAGGTTTCTCAAATAGTAATGATTCCACAACCTGGCAAATCAGACCAAGTCACGTCACGCAGACTAACCAACCTCTTCCCAATAATACCAAAGGTATTTAAGAGGTTGTTACTCAGCAAATTACAACCAACTCTGGAAAAAGATATTAACAAAGGCAATAATGGAATAACACCGATGGTGCCAGAACCTCTAGTTGGCATATCTTTTAACACTGCCAAAACGCATATTACCCACTCGATCGAACAAAAAGTACTTCGAACGTGTAGTAACTCCACAGACCTATCTCGTACGAGAGAATTTATGCTGCTCAGCAGAACCAGAGCCAAAAACCTTGTAGAACTTGACAAGAAGTCTGACAAGGCTCTAACTGCAATCTTTATCGGCTATGTTGGATTAAGAAACCACTTACACAGAATGGGGTCGCTTAAGAGGAGAAGTGCGGTCTGTTTTTTAGAAGAGGAGGAAACTGTTATGCAGATTTTCTGACACTATGTTGCCGTCTGCAGAATCAGATTTTCTGTTTGGTGGGGCTTTTGTAACCCTTGAGAGTGTGAGGAAAATTTCGCTGAGCGAACTTTTGGAATTCGCCAGAAGAATAGATCTACTCGGCGAAAATTACATTGCCGACCTTCAATAGACCTTCTTGGCTGACTTAATTGGGTGGATTAAGCCACCCACCCGATTTTACTATTGTAATTGTAGTTGCAAAGAGATATACTTTTGCTGCGACCTTCGCTACAGCGGCTGACCAGCTAACGAACAAGCCAGACTAACAAACCGGATAACGAACACATGCGCAAAGGAATTTCGTGTTCGGACCACTAACGCATGCTCAAATAACGAACACTGGCAACTGTTATCGAAGATCTTTGAAGGAGGATGGCAAGATGTCAGACCAAGGATCTTCAATAGGAGGTCAACAGAGTTGAAAATGCCACTCACCACTTTCAAAAAATTCTGTACAAGAGAGAAAAGCAATCGACATTAAGCTGGTTCTTTAATGCCTCACAAAATTGTTCATCAATCACACTTGGGCATGTTGAAAGTGTTAAATATCTTTAAATGTAAATAGATCCAAACGTTAAATTTGCAAAAATTGTGTACATATATTTACCAAAAAGAAGCAACTCGTACTCATTTTTAGTAACTTGCACTGGATATTAGACAGAAAGTTACAACTATCAATAAACAACAAATTACTAGTAGGTTTATAAAATATTCCTAAAACTAGTTTTCACGTATGTGCGGTATTGAGTTAGGCAAGCAATTCAAAGCCCCATGGAATATGTCAATTAAAATTATAGAACGAGATATGGGGCTGTCGCCTGTGAAATATAATAATTAGAAGGAATTAGTATGACTGAATAAAATAACAGTAACTAATTTTCTTTTAATCAATTATTGTTTCAATAAAAGCTACTACAAAACACTATCCATCGTTAGAAGTGCACTATAAATCAAATCAATCAGACAAGTAAGATACACGAAGAGAAATGGTTTCTTGCATCAAGAAAATAGATTTTCTTGCAAAAATCAGTCCCTATTCAAGAAAATATCCTTATTTCAAGATAATAAAAATTTATTCTTCCAAGTAAATCATTTAGTTTTAAGTTAAGAAAATATTCATGTTAAAGGTAGGAATGAATCTCACAAAGTTCTATTGAGAAATCAGGCGACCAGTTTCGTGTTTAAAAAACACATCATCGGGCCAGCTAAAAGGATATCCAATAAAAGAATTACAATAATGAAAAAAGACCTAAAGTTAATAATTAAAATTAGGAGCAAGCGAATGAGCTAATGAAAAAGTTTTTTTTAGAGGTAAAAGCATAAGTAAATTATTTCTAATAATGTAATTAAATAGGGATTATTTTTATGTAGTTTAATAATTAATGAGTGAATGTTTAAGTTTATTTGTCCCTTTATTAATATTAATTAATATTATTATTTATTATATATTAAAAAAAAATATAGTTAAATTAGTATACGTGATAAATAGTAATAAAAAGAAAAAAAATTACATTCACCGAAAATTTTTATGAAACGTCGTACGTTAAACGTTATATCATTGCATGGGTAAGTATGCCATCTATATTCCGGTTTCTATATTCGCTACCCTCTAGGACGGCATGACTATAACTATTGGCGCTACGTGGCCCCAGGAAGTACTTCGGTTGCTGTTTTTGAAGATTAGTGGCATAAACTGAGAAATGTAAGAGCAATGTGGCCAAGAACAAGAAGCTTTAATGCTTTTTCTCTTCTCATATTGTTTTTGCCGGTAGTGATTCCATCAATACCAGGAGCATTATCTATCTTGGTCATTGTTTTTAAGCTATGTTTTTCATGTACTTCTACATTAAGTTCACTTTTATTTGAACATTATTCTGTAGGTAACCTCTACTTTTAGCCTTTTTAAAATCACAACCAATGTGAATAATTTACTGCATTATGAAGGATTCTAAGTAAAAAATGCTTTATTTTAAGAAAATGAAACTATTGATTTATGAACAATACCTAAATATTTTCTGGAATTAAAAGAACTGCTATCCTTAAGAAAATATTGTTTTATGTTATAATTTATAATGGCCATTTACTTATACTAAGAATCGCTTTCTTCAAATTTTCTATAAGATTTTCTTGAATCAAGATAACGTCTAACGATAATGTCTTAAATAAAGAAATACATTCATTCCATTACAAGTGTATACTTCTCTCAAGCGGAGAAAGAAACGCTAAGAAAATATTTTTTATTTAAACCAGTTAATGTATTGCCGATAATTGAAGCAGTAATTGTCTTGAATTAAGGCGGACAGCTTTGATACAAGTAAACGTTTCTCTGTGTGTACTATAAAAAATCGTAATAGATTTCATCCTTTTTATGGACGACTAAGAGGCTAGGGTCATTCAATTCATATTCGAAAATGTTATGGGAGGCATTAAAATGTTCATGATACCATTTAGACAATTAAATCTATCAAAATAAAAAAATCTAGAGTTGTAATTTAAAAAAGTTATCGATAACGTCATTGCTTGAAAACCAGAAGTGGGAAACTTAAAATTGATGCAAAAATGTTTACTTTAAAGAAAAATTTAATTAACATGTCCTAGCATTCTTTCGAAAAACAAATTGCTTCAAACTTAATGAATTTATTCCATAGTTTTGCCCCGCAATGAACATATATTAACTTAGCATTAGTTGTATAGACATTTAAATGATGCAATCGACAATTTTAAGGAACTCGTTTGTATCTATTAATTGAAGAGTTCGGACCGGTATTCACTTAAACAAAAATAAAATATTTGTTTCCGTACCTGGAAAGGTCAAAATAATATAACTGGAAGAAATCCTAAAATAAAGTGTTAAAGAAACCGCTCTAATAGTGACCACAGAATAGATATAATTGGCATATGAATTAAAAGTCCCATTCCGGAATTAAAATATAATTGTAATGTGAAAAATAATTTTCGAGAAAATATGTATCTCTAAATAAAAACAAAAATTATATTTTAAGGTATGTTAAATGCTGAATAATAATTTCTAGGAAGTTGAAAAACGATTGCTGATTTTATATGCTTTTAAAACCACTCTGTTTAATGATAAATGTTCATAAAAATATTTCATTTCTGATTCAGTTTGAATCTATCCTGTGGTGGTAATAGCAGAGCCAAAAAAAATCTTAAGAAATAAAATGAAATGTTGGATATCGTGTGATTAACTGATTTGTTGGTTAACTTTTCAGATAATACCACCTCTGCACACAACCCTAGATACAAGATGACAATTGATTTTAATTTTTAGATATGTAAAAATATTGCATCAGTTGACCAATTTCTCAAATGACTTTCAAGTTTGGAATATAAACAAATAATCGAACAAAATATAAATGTTCTTTTCTTCGAATTGCATTTTATCTTTTTTTAATGAAAAATGCATGAAAAACTAATCTTTACAAATATAATAGAAGGCAAATATTACTAATCTCTTGAAATGTACACTACAGTTTATTATTTTGGTGCTTACCTATTCAGAGACCGGAAGGCCTAAAACTATTATGACACGGTAAATCTACTTCGCATAGGATCGTATATTTTTCGAGCGATCCTAAGTGTCGTCTGCATTCCGTATGCAATAGCTTAGAGATGAATATAAGACAACATTTATGGTAACTATTAACTTTGAAATCTAAGCAATTTTTGATGCGCTTTTATTGCTGGATGAACTTTATTACCTTTCTCGGAGGATTCTCGTCCTGTATATGCATTAATATTAGTGATAACACCATTATCTCGCATGGGTGTGTTTTGTTTGTTATTAATATTATAAAAGATTGATAGCTTATTTCAATCATCAACTTTTAATTAACTTAGAAATGGAATAACTATCTTTTTGTATGACAAATTCACGTTTATACTTAAATACAATAATTTAAATCACTAGTAATTTAATTCCTCAAATAAGTGATAGTTTCTCTGAAATTGAAGATAGATACGTGCTTAGGCGGATGTGTTGAAACGCCTGATTTTCGACTGAACTAATAATTGAAATGCAAAATATCTTGAATAAAGTTTTTACAGATTCCAGCCACTGAATGATGTTTTCTACCTTTTGACAGATGTCATTAGTTTTGCATTTTATAACATTTTCAATGGAACAACCTGTACCTATCGTATAATTTTATTTCTCCAGAAACATTTTTAGCAATTACCACGACAGAAGATATTAATTAGTTCCGTCAGACAATCCAACAATCCTAATCAATCTATAAATACGATTGGATTTTGGTTAACAATAAAAATGTTGCAGCGGCAAGTTATTCAAAAGTACCTTGTTGTAATGCAATTAATATAGTAAGTTAAAATAGATTTATTGCAATTAGAAACCGCACACGTGCTTGCATTTATTGCTATTAGAGTATAATATCAAAAATAAATGATGATCTCATTCTTTCTCACTTGCATTTAGAAAAACACACGACATATATTCGTATAAGGTTTCTAGTGCTGCTAAAACTTTCATTTTAGTATAGTGACACCGGTGCATATATGTGACGCAATTCAATTTCTATTATTATAAATTAAATCTAAATAACGATAATTATATAAAATGCCATACCCAAGTCCGTTTCCTTTCGGGAAAATACTAACGACTGTATATATCCATATGTATAAATCAATATAACTTATTGGTAACATTTTAGTACACAATGAACAAAACATAAAACATAAGCACGACTTAAAAACAACAAAATAATTCTTATATAAACAAATAACACACTTCTATACACGTATCATATTATCACAGCAATTTCTATGTAGATTTACGTGAAGATTGTTTTCTAACTCATCGCAGAAAGACAACTAATTCCTTGCAGATTGTTGTCTGTATATTTACCAAGTATCATGCAACACCTACTTTCCTACCTAGTCCGCCTCCAGCACCGAATTAACCTTGTCGCTCAAGTCATACCATTATTATACTGAATACTAGCGCAAATTCTAAATTACCAGGTATACAGTAGATGTGTATATATACAAAAAAAAATGTATAATGAGTAATACATAAAAGCTTACCGCCTTTTTCATTACTGAATAAGAATGTTCGGGAATTTGAATGCTGGCTAGAACACTAACTCATCTAAATATCAACTCCATAGTTGTTCATACAGTATTAGTCACGTCACTACTTAGTTTCATGACCAAAAGATTTTGATTAAAGTACAACAGTAACTGGATGTGTTCACCTAAAATATAATTGTATCCATTTAAGTAGTATATTTGGTACACTTCTTTCCCGAAAACGTATATACGTTTACGTTTATACACCTTAAAAAAATGGGTGAAAATTTTACCCCTGTGAGTGAAATAAAAACATTGGTAGTGAAGTACAATAGAGTCTCACTAATCCGGCACTATTAAAAACCATGGGGTGCCGTATTATTGGAATGTTCGGATTACTGGATTGTATAGGGAAATTCGAGGCAAAAAAAGATCGTTAGTAATAAGAAAATATGTATTTATTGCATATTTCTATAAGACATTGTTATGAAAAAAAACTTAATTTTTCTTAAAATAATCTTTAATTAAAGTCTGTTTTTTTTTGCTACCTGTAGTCCTTGTTTAAAAACTTTTTCTGGGAGGCTTTGCAGCACTATAATATCTTTTGCAGACACACCATTTTCTTCAGCCCATGTTATACAGGTGTTGATACAATTGAACGCCGTATCTGGTTTTAGTCATAGTAGTAGTTGGTGGCTCAAGTTCTATAAGGCTTTCCTCTTCTTGTACCTCTCCACATATTTATTCTTCTGTCATCATTTGCTTTGTTTCTTCAGTGTTCTCTACTAACCAAGAATTTAAATCAGTTTCACTTAACTCGAGTCCTATTTCCTTTGCAACCAATCAGCATTAGGCAGATCATCTTCTGCATTCCATTCTTCTGTTTCTTGTGAAGCGTTCGTCGTAGGGTATAGTTTTTTCCACGATGATTGGATTAAGTCAGGTGAAACAGAGTCCCATGAGTGAGCGAGGGAGAATACAACATCCTTCAAGTTCAATTCTTTGACACACTGCTTGATGTCACCACCGTGAGAGATGATGTGAAGGAGCAACTTATTTTTATACAGCGACTTTACTTTTTGGATTACATTTTGGTCCATCAGCTGCAGTAAAGGTGTGCAGTTTGCTGGTAAAAACATGGTTTGGATTTTCCCATCACTCAATCTAAGTTCTTGTTGGTTTGGGTGGCCTGGAGCATTGTCCAGTACGAGTAAAGCGCTTTCGGGCAAGATGGATCTTTTCATAAACTTTTTTACTTCTGGGACAAATTCTTCATGGAGCCACTGAATAAACACTTCTCTGGTGACCCAACTTTTCCATTGGTTCTTGTAGCAGACTAGCAGACAAACATTTTTGAAGGCTCTGGGATTTTTGGCTTTACCAATCACCAACAAATCGAGTTTCTGCTTTCCGGTAGCATTTGCACTCGTCATAAAGGTGATTCTGTCTTTATTCACTTTACGACCTGGTGCGCTCGCTTCTTGAGAAGATACGAATGTTTTATTGGGCAACATTCTCCAGAATAGACTGCTCTCATCTAGATTTGGTCCGGAAGAAGACCCAGTTCCTCTACTTTTTCTTTAAAACGTTGGATAAATGGCTGTACGGCAGATTCGTCACTTGAGAGTTTTTCACCCGATGTGGATAACAAACGAATACCAAATCTCTTTTTAAATTTATCCAACCAGCCTATACTGGCTCTAAAATCATCTTTTTTGATAATTTTTTGATAAAACTCGATTGCCTTCGCTTTCAAAATTTCTCCAGAGATGGGAGTGTGTTTAGAACGCTCTTGCAAGAACCACATATAAAGAGCATTTTCCGTTTTTGGACAGTCCCCAATTCGTAATGTTTTACGCTTTCCTGGTCGAGACTCTATCGACTTCACGTGTTCTTCTACCTTCTGTCTGTGTTTCTTATTATCGTGCAAAGTAGCACGCCCAACTCCGTACTCTTTCGCCAGTTTGTACATGTTTTCTCCACTATCTAACTTCTTCAAAATGTCAATTTTTTTTTTCAATGCTAAAGTCTCGTGTTTCCGTTTACTCGACATCTTGACGCTTTTTTGATGACAAATCACTCGCACAGCGGAAAGTACGTGTTTAAGCAAAAATGCGCGCATGCAGCGGTAACGTGCTTGTGTGTTCAAGTTTTCGCTCACTGAGGAAGGAGCGCGGGTGGTCGTCGGCGCAGGAGGCGCGCTGGCAGAGGGAGCGGTGGCGTAGATAGGGAGCCGGAACTTCCGGACTACTGGACGTACCGGATTAGTAAGATTCTGCTGTAGTTGTTTTTATTTTCATTTAAATATATAAGTGTATAATACTTAAAGAAACGTTCCAAAAATATCAAAAACCATTAATGTAGCGGATTTTCACTTTTTCGATCAAAGCAAACATGTACTCGGTAATTGACTTGATAGAAGAAAATGGTTGTCAACATGAATGCAATGCACTTTAGTTTCATCTGAAAGAATTGCTCAACATAAATAGAATAAGTTTTAAACATTCTTACCTTTTGTGAAAAATATGGTCGCTCGGGTGAGATATTTCATACACTGAACGAAGAAGGTAGGTAAATACAATAAAAAAGCATGTTAATGTAACAATTTTTTTATCAAAATTGGTGCAACGAACGAGTTTATCATTTCAATAAAGGCTGCTTATTATATCGATGAACACATACTTTCGTATTTACACTATATGCAATAAACTGATTTATTGAATAGATTTATTAATGTCTAATGAAAAATCACTAAAGTTTGTCTCGCTTCTCACGAAGTAAGTTATAGTTAGTATAATAAATACCCGTTTTATTATATTGATAAACAGGTTTCAATTTGATAAACGTAGTTCATTGTTGTAATAAATTTATTAGTTAACATAATTTCGTTAAATCGTTTTGTTGCTTTAACAAAACGAAATCAACGAACATGATTTATTGGAATTCATTTTTTCAGTGTAGTTTTCATATCGGATCTATTCCACAAACAAAAATTGATTAATCATAATACTAGAAAATTAAATTACAATTTACCTTTAACTCGGTACATACGAGAACGTTTAAGAAGTACTCGAGTTTGAAGACAGATGGCGCTTTGTGTCAAAATCTGCAATACCGGCTGTAAGTACTATTCATTTGTCGACGTCGGTTAAAATTTCGAAGAGATTCATCGAGTAGTGTTGTTTTGAGAGTTGTTGAAAGTGAGAAAGTTTATATATTTGTGGAATCATGGAAAAAGGACAAAACCGGTCAATGATTCGATTTCTTTTTTTTGGATGGGAAAATGCGGACAGAAATCAAAGAGGGGTTTATAAGAACCATGCACCTTCGATGACTACCATCAGATACTGGTTTAATGAATTTAAGCCTGGCCCAAGATCCGTCTTTGATGAGGAACGGCCAGGTTGTCCCCCTGAGGTGATTACGGACGATGTGGTCAATAAAGTTCGTAATATCGTATTAGCAGACCGTTAGGTCAAAATTAGAGAGATTGCTAATATGGTAAACATCTCAAGTGAACGTGTACAAAACATACCTCACGAAAAATCGAGTATGAGAATGCAATCGGCGAAATGGATGCTGACGATTAATCAAAAACGAAACCTTGTAATAACTTCAAAGCAATGATTGGACATGTTTAAGCACAATACGACTGAGTTTCTACAGCGTTATGTTACTGTAGATGAGACATGAATACATCACTACACGCCAGAAGCCAAATGTCAGTAGACAAATTGGGTTTTTCCTAGCGAACGTGCACCAAAGAAGGCGAAAATGATTCCATCAGCCGGAAAAGTTATGGTGACAATTTTTTGGAATTCGCAAGGCATAACCTTAATTGAACATATGGAAAAGGAAAGGACAATCACGGGACAGTACTATGCTGATTTAGTAGACCGATTCGACGCTGAACGTCATGATAACGCCCCGCCCCACTCATCGGCAATTGCGAGAACAAAACTAGTCCAGTTACGACACGAATCGGTGACCCATCCGCCATCTTCGCCAGATTTGACCCCATATGACCTCTTCCTTTTTCTAAACTTGAAAAAATAGCTTAGCGGAAAGCGGTTCACGTCAAATGAAGAGGTCATTGCCGAAAAAGAGACCTACTTTGCTGAATTCGACAAAACCTATTATTTGAATGGCTTAAAAAAGTTAGAGCATCGCTGGACTTAGTATACAGAAATACAAGGAGATTATATCAAGAAATAAATTTACTAAATGCAAAACACTGCGTTATCTTCCTTAACACAGGTATTTATCATACCATCCTCCTACATAGAGTATTCGCTTCGATGATAATACTGATGATTGTTGCAAATTTTCATTTACAGTTGATCTAACCATGGATATGTAGGTGCTCAATGCTATTTGGGAACCACTTTGGGCAGGATGTTAGACATTTATTTGCTGTTTTTGTATTTTATCTTTAAGCCGGGAACGGGAACTTTATATCCCGCTTCCCGGACGTTTATTATTTTTATTTCTACTTTTATTTCAAACTGGTTTTAATTATTTATACTTATTTATTACTTTAATTCCCTGTCCGTATTCGCTGAAACATTTGGCTTCCGCTTGTGCGTACCATGCCGTCCAAAATTTTAAGGACACCTCCACCATCTACGAGGCCCTTGCCAGGCACCCCAATACCAACAACTCCGCCTCAGGAGCCGGATCTTGATAGTTTTTATTCACCTGACACTCCCATTCGGGATAGAACGCTCACTGAGTCCAATGTCGATTTCAATATCCTCACTCTCTCTGACGCTCAGATTCGCAATTTGGTACTATTGCTTAATGCAATCGTTATTGAGAGAAATATTGACACTTCTTTACCTTAACATTTCTTCAAAATTGGGTAATTCCGCCAAAAACAGACCTCCGGAGTTCTCTCCGGTAAGCATAACTACTTCAATCGCCTCCACTAATTCATTGGTGGAGAAATTTAATTCTGTGAAACCTGCTTTTAGCAGAAAGAGTACGGCAACATCGCCGATTCTGGTAGAGGCCGCGATGATTCATGCAACCCCGCGATCTGCGGGAAGAAGCACACGTGTTTTAACATCAAAGAACTCGCCTAAGAGAAAGAAAGAGAAATCTACTAAGACGATAGATTATGATAGAATCGACTCGGTCTTATACGACGAGGCTCCTGTGCTTGATGCTTCTCGGGAGAAAATCAGCGCGAATCAAAAATTGATTTCTAAAGCAATCCCTTCTGATCGGGAGAGTAAACCTTCGGAAAATCCCAATAAGGTCGTTAACCATCCGAATTCAAAAACTGCGAGTTCTTTTTCTTGATTGAAACTATACCGTACCACATTTATCAACTCCCGTCTGAGAACTCCCTAAATGTTGTCTTCAGAGGAATCCTAATCGAGATCTCAGAGGGAGAAGTTTTCGATGATCTTGTTGAAAGGGGCTTTTCACCTAATAACGTGATCCGGATGAAAAGGTTCTCCGATAAACGGCCAATGCCTTTGCTGTTGATGAAGCTTCCGAAGACTCAGAAGCATATTTATAACATCAAAGAGATCATCAATTTACAAATTATTGTAGAGCCATTGAGATCAAAGCCCAACATCGGGCAATGCTTTCGTTGCTTGCGGTTTGGACACGCGCAGAGTCGCTGCACGGCCCAACTGCGATGCGTGCGATGTGGCAGCGATCATCAGGCCAGGGATTGCCCAGTTTCTCTAGAGGAGCCTCCCGAGTGCGCCAATTGTGGTAACGGGCACCCCACTAATTACAGGGGATGCCCTAACTTTCCAAAGGTTAGATTCATTCCTATACGTTTGGACAGGGATGCCTCTAAACAAGTACAACAAACAAGTAGTGACTAGTAGAGCTACCACTAGTATGATGTACGCCTCTGTTCATTGTAGTCGATAAGTTAGTTACCATCCAGACAGTTAGTTGAATGTAGACACGGTGTGGACGGGAGTTAGAAGATACGAATAAAGTACGTTTAGAAATAAAATAAATGTGTCTTGGTATACCCGAGTGTCCTGAATTAAAATATAAAATAAAACACATTATAAAACATGGCGCAGTAAAAGGAAAACGAATCTTGGAGAAAAAGTTCGTGAACCACGTGTTGTTGATTTGGCGAGAAGGTGCAGTTTAATAAACCAGAACCTTTCAGCCTCGCTGGCAATTTGGCTAATAACTTTAAATGCTTTAAAACATCAATAAAGATTTATCTGACAGCAACAGAAACAGAAACTAAAGGAATTGATATCCAGGTAGCAAGATTGAAAAATTTATTAGGAACAAAAGCATTGAGGTTATACAACTCAATCACCACGTTAAAAGAGGAAGAAGAAACGAGTCGATATTAAAGATATTATCAGACCACTGCACCCCAAAGAAAAACGAAACCATTGAAATATATAAATTTTTCACAAGAAAACAAGCAGCAGGTGAGCCATTTGAAAAAATTTACGCAGATCTCCAAAACCTGATTAAAAGCTGCGAATTCAATGATCAGCGAGACAAGTTAATGAAGATGCAAATCATTATGGGAGTAAATAGCAAGGAAGTTCAAGAAAATTTGTTACGAGAAGAAAAATCGTTAAGTAAAATGGTGGACTACTGCATGGCGATTGAATTAGCGGAGAAAAACATGCAAGTTATAGCCAAGGGATCGCAGAACCAGGACCTACATCCAGTAAGTAAGGCAGGACCAAGCAAAATAAACAATGGTAAGAAGTTGAAATCTAAGTTTAAGTGTGGAAGGTGCGGGTTTGATCATAAAACAGTACAAGATTGTCCTGCAAATGAGAAAACTTGTAGAAACTGTAACAAACCACATCACTTTGCTAAAATGTGCAAAAATAGCAGTAATAGAGATAGTAATAATCAGAAGGGACTTAATATAAAGAGTAGTGATATAGACATTAGTATAGACAATATCAATCTAAGTGAATCGTCAGGTAGTATTAAAGCATGGTACAGGAATTTCATAGTTAATTTTTAAATTGATGCAGGAGTCCAGGTAAATATATTACCAGAAATATATGTTAACAAATTTGGGTGGACTAACCTAATTAGAGAAACGAACATTAATTTAACAGCATTTGGAGGCACTTCTATCAAACCAATAGGTATGATAGATGCAGTTATCAGTTATAATTAGAGTAACCAAAACTTGCGGACTCGCATAGGCGTCGGTATAACGGGTTAATATAAGAATACCAAAAATTCATAAATAAACTTACTTGCTAATTATTCAACAAATTGGAGGCATCAGGATGTGAACTGCTGTAAACTTGCATCATTGCATATGTTTCCACAGTTACTTCTTTAAACCTTGTGCGTCGACAAGAAAAAATATTCTTATACATAGAAAACGATCTCTCCACATCTAAGGAAGTTACATTTGCATGTAGAAACTGTTTTTCAAAATCACTTAAAAGTTCACTATTCTTACACTTATTATAAACGGCCCCTAAAGTATTAAAATCGGGATTTTTCCTTAAAACATCTGCCAACTTTTGACTAGCGCATAATCCTGGCGTATCATTTAATGTGTGTAATTTATTTTTTACACTCTCCACTATGTCTAATGATTCCTGCAATGACAATTCAGTACATTGTAGTTTTCTGATGGCATCTAGTAATACTGTATAATTGGTACATATTATTAAATCTTCTAAAAGTTGAGGAATTTGAAATTCTCCTTGACTTTCTCTAATTGCTTTGGATTCATTCCGATTAAATCGCATTATAACTGATTGAATTTGTTGAAAATGGATCAAATAGTAAGAAGCTGCTGTTAGCCAAGTACCCCATCGCGTTAAAATTGGTTCAGGAGGTTCTGGAATACCTGGACAAAATTTACGAAAATTCTTTTAAACGTTTAGGAGATTTACGAAACACTGCTTTAGTACTTCCGTTTCCGTAATGTTGTCGAACAACTTCACCAACTAAATGCAAAGCATGCAGCACGCAGGTTATATGTATTAAGTTAGGAAATATATGTTTTAAGGATCGCCCAACACTTAACATCGTTGCTGCAGTATCTGTCACAATCATCACAACTTGATCTTGGGCAATTTTAAATTTTTTCAAAGCGTTCATTATCACTTTTTGAATATTTTACGCGGTACATTGTTGAACACGTTTGCAAGCTAACAAATATCGAGATGCTGTGTTCTCGCTAGATAAAACGCGAGCTATTACATTCACAATACTATTTTTCTTTATATCGGTCGTCTCATCCACGGTAATCCCGATTTTTTTGGAACACAAATCACGTTTACACACATTTTCTAGCATCTCTTTCATTCGCGGCAAATGATTCTGTAATTGTGTTTGTGAGGGTAATGGGCACTTTGGAACGTATTATCGCCAAAAAGCTGCTTTTCTCACCAACGACAACAGAAGATTACAAGAGGTAAACATAATTAATAAATGTATGAGGAATAGTGTATAAGGTATTTCAGTTCTTGCATTTCTCATATGCTTAATACCATTGACATGCCTCTGGCAATCAGTTCTGTCCAATGCAGCCAAACGAACATTACATATTAAGCAAGAAACTGCACTACAGTCATATTTTAAATGGGGAAAAAGTGACACATACTTATGTACATTAGTAGCAAATCTATTACGAGGCATTGTTTTCTTAGGTATGTAAATATTAGTTCTATATGAAACGATACACTAATTATGTACTTGGTATAATACTACAACACACAAAAAACACCAGCTATATTTTCAAAAGCGACACGTAAGTACATAACCTTGACCGCTCGACTAATCTCTGCAACAGCTCAACCGGTACTAAAACGAAATCTCTCTCAGCGCGGTTTAACATGATTTATATTCAAGGTCGACACTACATGCCTGCTTCTCTACCGGTTTAGTTTATTTATGAATTTTTCGTATTCTTATATTAACCCGTAATACCGACGCCTATGCGAGTCCGCAAGTTTAGGTTACTCTAGTTATAATAGTAAATCCACAAGAGCAACATTCTACATTGTAAGCTGTGATTATGAGGTTCCTTTACTTGGCTTGTCAACATGTGTTGAATTAGATTGTATTAAAATAGTATCTCAAATAGAAAATATGAGTAAAGTAGGTAAAAGCAAATTTATTGAAAGTAATAAGGATATATTTGGAGAATTAGGTTGTTTTCCAGACATGTGTAAAATAAAATTAAAGAATGATGCAGTTCCTCGATCAGCCCCATCGCGAAGAGTGCCATTAAAAATTTGAGATAAGCTAAAAAATACACTTGAGATGTTAACTGAAAACAATATAATTATACCTGTAGAATGGGTTAGTAATATAGTCATTATAGAGAAAACAGATTGGTCTTTGCGTGTTTGTATCGACCCTTCAGAATTGAATAAAAACATTGTAAAGGAATTTTACTCAATTCCTTCTATGGAAGAAATAGTACCTAATTTGACAAATAAAAAGGCTTTTTGTGTCTTTGACTTAAAAGATTCTTTCCATCAAATTAAGCTTGATGAAGAATCTAGTAAATTATGTACCTTCAGTACACCATTCGGTTGCTTTAGGTTTTTACGTGCACCGTTTGGACTTTGCTCAATACCAGAAATTTTTTAAAAATTAACCCAGAAATATTTCGGTGATATACCAGGCGTTTCAATTTATTTTGATGATATTTTACGTGCAGCTAATAGTGAAGTTGAACTAGAAAAGATAGTAAATCAAGTCATAAAGAGAGCTCGCGTGTATAACATAAAATTTAACCCACACAAGCTACAATATTTTGAACCAGAAGTAAAAATTTTGGACTTGTATTTAATGGAGCGGGAGTGAGACCTGACAATGAAAGAATACGAGGTATACAAGATCTAAAGGCTCCATCTAATAAAAATGAATTACAGAAAATTTCAGGTGTCATAAATTATTTAAGAAATTTTATCCTAATTTGTCTGAAATAATGTCCCCATTTAGAGAATTGCTTAAAAATGATATTGAGTGGTTGTGGTCAGAGAAACATCAAGAACTGTTGGAAAAAAATAAAAGTAATGATAAGTGATGCAACAATATTAGTACCTTTTGATCCGGAAAAGAGAATTGAAGTACAGTGTGATGCCTCTAAAGACGCATTGGGTTGTTCGTTGATTCAGGATGGTAAGCCAGTTCTTTATGCTTCTAGGTCCCTAACACAAACTGAAACCAACTATGCCCATATTGAAAAAGAGCTGTTAGCTATAGTCTTTGCATGCAATAAGTTACACAATTATATTTATGGTTATAATGTAAAAATTTATACTGATCATCAACCTCTTGTATCAGTGGTTAAGAATGATGTACATATGGTAAAAAATAATAGGTTAAAACGTTTGAGAATAAAACTATTATGGTATAATTTTGAGTTGGAATATAAACCAGGTTCGAAAATATACATAGCAGATTTATTGTCCAGGAATTTTGTTAAAAGGGATTATTCAGATATTTTTAATTTAAATGAAGTAGTGCATACTGTGTCTCGGGGCTTGTTTGATATTACGGAGAATAAAATCAAAGAATTTCAGTCCAAAACCTTAGCTGATGAAATATTGCAAAAAGTTTTGAATTGGTACCAGAATGGTTGGCCTAGTAAAGGTAAATTGGTCGGAGAATTAAAACATTACTGCAACATTCGCAATGAAATTACAATGGAAAAGGGTTTACTTTATTATAATGATCGATTAATAGTCCCAACAAACTTGGGAATGTATTTATTAAATGTAATTCATGAGACTCATTTGGGAATGGTTAAAACCAAATCGGTAGCAAGAAACAATTTATACTGGCCGGGAATAATGTCAGATATTGAATTTTTCATTAACCAATGTCATGTGTGCTTAAAATTCAGTAGATCGAAAACTAAAGAACCCCTAGTTAATCATGACATTCCTAATGTTTCGTTTTCAAAAATAGGAGTTGATATTGCTAGTTTTAATGATGATAATTATTTGGTAATGTATGACTACTACTCTAAATGGTTAGAGTTGATCAAAATTAAAAATAGTGTAACCATAATAAATGAGTTCAAGAATATATTTAGTCATTTTGGAATTCCTAAAGTGATAGTGGCGGATAACATGCCATTCAATAGTCAAGCTATGCAGAACTTTGCGAATGGAATTTTACAATTCAAACAAGTAGTCCATATCATTCAAAAAGTAATGGCCTTGCTGAGAAAGCTGTTGGTATCGCTAAGACTATGTTTAAAAAGACTCAAGAGACGAAACAAGATATAGAGTTATTTCTATTAAATTATAGAAATGCACCTATAGCAGGGATACAATACTCACCAGCTCAATTACTAATGAATAAAAATATACGCACTAAAATGACCATTAATTCAAAATTATTAGAGCCTACAAACATAAACCACGAAGCAGTGCATAGAAAACTAATAGAAAACCAACAAATACAGAAAAAATATTATGACAAAAATTCAAAGGAAGGTGATAACTTTAAGGCGGGGGATAAGGTGTGGTTACAAGACCCTAAAACAAAACTGTGGGAAAAGGCGGTAATAGTCAAAAGTCTAAACGCACCCAAGTCATTTCTAGTGAGGACTGACAAAGGAAAGTGGTTTAGACGAAATTCAATCTTAATCAAAAAGCGAAAGAACTTTAAAGCTAAAGTTCTTTCGCTTTTTGATGGATGGAATAATGAAAATTGCACAGTTAACAATTCAAGCAATACCAAACAAAGCCATGAACCTGAAACATCTCCTCTGCGTAGGTCAAATAGAAACAAGAGGCTTACAGAAAGATTAAATTTGTGATGGGCGGGGAGCCTTCCGTGGTTGCCGTGCCGCCCCGGAGAAAGACCGATTGGAACAAATTTAGCAGGGATGTTGTTCTGAGGTGTGACACGCTTCCAGACAAAATCGACTCTAAAGAATCGCTGGAAACAGCAGCGGTAACAATAACTAATATTATCAGGACATCGGTTGAGGGGGCTTCCACTACTCGTGCTCGCCCTTATGATAGGCAGTTGCCAGCTGAAATCAGGCAACTGATCGCCTTGAGGAGGAGAGCCCTAAAAAAGGCAAATACCATTATGTATCCTACGGACCGTGCTATCGCTAATGCATATTCCAGACAGGTCAAAAACAAACTGACCCAACATAGGAGAAACGTGTGAAATGAGAAAGTTCATTCTCTAGCCACAACAGATAACCCGCTCTGGAAAATGACAAGGGCATTAAAAAGAGCGGGCAGGGCTTCTGTCCAGACACTACAGGGAAAATGTAGCTTAGTGTACGCCGACGAAGAGAAGGCGGAGACACACACAGTTTTCTTGGCGCGTGCGTGTTCAGGTTGTGCGCGGGATGAGCTCTCCGATGGGGATACGGTGAGGACGTCGGTGATCGGTCGCGACGGCATGATGACGATACCCCGTTGGCCGAGGCGACGATGATTGAGCTGGGCCCCCGGTCCAGACAACATTACCAACAGAACACTAAAAGCACTTCCACAGGTCACTTTGACTTTTCTTTTTGATTATTTTCTCCGCTCTGCGATTGTGCATTTTCCCAAATATTTGGAAACATGCAACCGTGGTGACCATTCTAAAGCCAGAAATGGACCCTTTATATCCTCAGAATTGTCGCCCCATAAGTCTTGTCTACACTTTCGAAATTATTGAAAGCTATAATTCTAAACCGTCTGAGAGATAGGGTATTTGATCCCTTACCGGAGGAGCAGTTTGGATTTCGTGACCGATCTCCAGCTGCTCCGCTTATCCGAACATATCCGAGGCGCCTTCGAGCGCAGAGAAACGGTTGGGGCGGTGTTCCTCAACACATCGAGGGCTTTTGATACGGTTTGGCACCACGGTTTGCTCCGAAAGCTGAGTAATATTGGCGTTGGTAGGGACCTTCTGTTGCTCGTAAAATCATATCTGGATAAGAGAACTTTTTCAGTTCGATACGGCCAAACGATTTCGTCGAGAAGGCCGATTTTGGCCGGGGTACTGCAGGGTTCCCCGCTGGCCCCCGAGTTATTTATTTTATATACGAGCGACATTCCTCGTGTCCCTCAGGTACACTTACCGATATACGCTGATGACACAGCAATTTACACATCTTCGAGAAACGAGGACCTGATGGTTAGGCGACTACAGGGGACCGCAGACAATATTGTGGACTGGCTGGCCCGGTGGGGACTGAGGATGAATGACGAAAAAAGCGTTGCCGTAAGATTTACTAGAAGGCGAAGACCTGCTCCTCCAAGGATCGAAGTTGGGGGAGTTGAAATCCCGTGGTGCCCCACGGTGAAATACCTAGACGTTATATTCAACAAAAGGCTGACGTGGGGGTGGCATATAGATCACATAAAGAAAAAATTCTTCAACGCCAGGAATGCACTTATTGCACTGTTCTACAGAAGTTCGGCACTCGATCTGAGAATAAAATTGCTGGTTTACAAGACGTGCCTGCTACCAACAATCACTTCGGGAGGGGTGGCCTGGGTGACAGCTGCTGTCAGCAACTTACACAAGATTGAGGTCCTGCAGAACAAGACACTGAGGATGATTGCTGGTGCCCCTTGGTTTGTAAGGAATAAACAACTACAAGAAGACCTCCAGGTGATACCTCTGAGGGAACACATCCACAAGCTGGCACGCGATATTCTCGGAGAAGTTCGAATCTCCTCGAATACGCTTTTGGCAAGGATAGCAATCGAACCTCAAGACCGTCCCCCTCCCCGAAGCAAGGTCATTAGAGTGGCCCATAGAGTGTTTTCCGAGTGACTTACCCACCGCTGGGGACCACGTCATACTGATCTCCCCTTGGAGAGCCGCACCAAACCCTCGGACAGAGCGTATTATTTTTGTCTAGAAGTGTTAAGAGAACCCAAAGGCCAACGGCCTTTCTCTAGGAAGAGGATCAGATCACCACACTGGGTATTCTGACATCAGATTGCAGAGCAAATATTTACTCGGTACTTGACTTGATAAAAGAAGGTAGTTGTAATTCTTCATTTTCAACCTGAATGCAATGTACTTTGGTTTCATCTAGAAGAATTCCTCAACACAAAGAGAATTAGTGTTTTAAGCATTCTTACTCTGAAGGAAAGTAGTAATAATAGTCTACTCTCACAAACGTCTACTTAATACAACAATTAATTACAAAGTTTAAATCATTGCTGAAACTGTTGATAATAATTGGTTTTAACTTGTAATTTCTTTATTACCAATAAAACTTAGATTTCTATGTATTACATCTTGACTTTCTACCTTAACCCTTTTTTCTGTGATTCCCGCCTAGTCATTGTACTCTCATGTTACTCGATGGAACTAAAACATCAATACAGGAAAGTCCCCTAACAACTTTAAAATAATAAATTCCCTATGTGATGTTTACTTCTAACAGAAACTAGATTTAATTACAAGCAAATCAAAACATTGTTATACAGATATGTAGGTTTCATTATTGAAATATTGAATAATATAAAGTAAACTATAAAACATAAAAATACAAATCCTTTCGTCTTCTACTGTATGTCTTTTACCTATCGTCCTTGCTATCGTCGTGCACTTTATGTCATTTACACACTATATCGTTTTACACCTGACGTCTTACACATCACCTCCGCCATTACTCCTTCTTCCCTTTACTCTCCCTACCTCTTGCTACACCTTCTACCCTCTCAATCCCACAGATAAATTAGTTTCACTTCATGACTAGCTAAGTATATTGATTTTGATATTTTTAGCTGACCTGGGGATGAGCGTATGCTCCAAACCGGTCGCATTTTTGTATTAAATGGAGTTTTATAAGAATAGACCATTATTACTACCTTCCTTAACTATGACTTACACAGAACCACCATGGATTCCTTAAATACTTACCTTTTGTGAAAGATAGGGTTGCTGGGGTGGGATATTTCAAAAGTTTTAATATCGAACTTATCCTACAAACAAATTTGACTAATTAAAATACTAGAAAATTAAAATACAATTTATCTGTAATTCGAGCATTCGTTACGATGATAACACTGGTGATTGTTGTAGTGGTAAAAGTTCAATAAATTTTCTTTTACAGCTAATCTAACAATGGAAATGTAGATGCTCTGTTGGGCATTAAATACATTATTATTGTTTTAGAAATTAGGTTCCAAACAAAGCAATATGTAGAGAAAAGAATGCAAAGTTGTTGCCTATAAATTAGGATTTACCAAATAACTAAAATAAAAAATACTTAAGCAATTCACAACACAAATGTAGATATGTTAATTAAAATTATGTGTATGCACATATGTGTGTTAATTAAAATATGCCAGAAAACAATGCAATAGGATAAAATATTATTATTTATACATTAATGAAATAGTTGCAGAAGTATATATATTAGCTGAAAGGAGTATAACAGTTTATTATTTAGTATTCATGTTTGTTCGAAAATTACCGCACAATTTAGGATTAAATATGTATACACATAAGGAAAGAAAATGTCTAGCTATACGAAAAAGTGTACATCCGACAATGGCAAATGCGAATGGGTGATTCAGCACAAGCGGAGGGGTTAGCGGCAGTCGACGGCACACCACACGGTTACCGATGTGGTTAGTTACAAGGTAGACTGCATTATGTACGGACGATCTTAATAAGAATTTCTAAAGCATTTTTTTTTCTTTTATTTCAACAGAATCTGTTTTTATTTTCGTCTTTAGAATCTCTTATTAATTTCGTCTAAAGTTCGTAGTAACAATAAGATAAATATGCGAAACTCTCATTTCCAGGCGACCATGACTTCAAATTAGTACGTGCGTTCTTGCACACAGTAGGTCTACATGCCAACATTGTTAGAAGCGTACTAAGACGCGACCCGCATCGAATCGACCGGATTCCACTCAATCCCCTCCTCGTTCTCTGGCCATACATATATAGATATAGCTAATTTCACATGTTCTCGTTGTTTATATTATCCTGCTCACAAGCCCCGACTCGCCGCTTGCACAACATCGCACGTTAAAGTATGGTGTACAATAGTCATTCTCACACTACTTTATTGCTTTTTAGGTGAAAACTTATAATCAAAAAAGTATATACAGTGATTTTAAATAATTAAGAACGAATTGAATTCTCAACCGTCATTTTTAGTGTTCATATTTTGAACATGCCTCTCATGTTTATTTTTTATGCCAATTTCCAGTGCGACTCGTTTATCTTTATTATTCTTAATCTTTTCTTCAGTATTATATGTTTACCATTTATTTTTATTAAGTGCTTCGTTTTAATTTAAAAACATTTCTTTTGAGAGCTATTATTATTCAGGTACGTTTCTTAAAGGTTTAAATAAAATCAAACAAATTTAATTTTGTTGCTTTTAGTATTCCTTTTACCGCAAAAAGTACGAAAACTTTACAATAGAAAGTTTAACAAAGAATTGTAGCACCAATGCAAATGATTGTCCTACAAGAGCTGAGTAAATTTATTAGTGGAAAAGAAAATTAAGTACAGGAACTAGAAGACTTCATTTTGATAAATTTTTGAAAAAGAAGCTATCACGCAATTAACTAGGTATTGTACGCAGGTAGGCAAATCTAGTACGCAAGTAGTCAAATCTAATATGCAGGTAGTTAAATTTAAAACTATACTTGGGATCACAGACTACCTCCAAACGTCGTACTTCTTGCAAGTTTAAATACTAGTGCTGTAGATATCCGATAAAATTGAGATCCGGATATCCGGACCCAAAGCTATCCGGTTTCGGGGTTTCAAATAGTGGATCCGGATCCCAGGTTTCGGATAGCGGATCCGGGCTTTCGGATAGTGGGTCCAGATCCGAGGTATCGGATAGCGGATCCGGATCCGAGGTTTCGGATAGCGGATCCGGATCCGAGGTTTCGGATAATGGATCCGGATATCCGGATAGTAACTTATCCGGATGCAAAATTATCCGGATCCGGATAATAGCTCTATATACTAAGTCATACAAAATTATAGTAGAGCATTGCACAATTCCCGCCATATTTCAAATAATTCTAGTAGTAATAGCGTACTGCATTGGTAATTCTAGAGCACTTGGAGCATGCTCGGAGTACAAGTTGCATGTTCCATTGGAAAATTTAGAGCAATAATTTATGTTCCACTGCATTGAAAAGATCAGAGAAGTCAGAGTTGCATCCGAAGCAATTTTTATCGTTCCTGCTAGAGGTGCAAGAGCTAGTTTAGAACAATATGCAACAGTGGCAATTATAACCGATGTACTTAGCCTCTCCCAATGAAACGTGACAAATAAAACCGCTCGGCGCAGGAATACGTTCAATTGGCTGCTCGATTCAGAATTTTCGAACTAAGATCTCCTCAGAGCGTTGTAAAGGTATCACATTATGTGTTTTAAATGCCGTTTCTCACACCGTAAGGGAACTTCGACTTCGAGTCAGCAGCAACTGCAGCTGTGCGTTGCGGATTTCTGCTCGGGAATATTTCTAAAGCGTAGAGGGGTGTACGGGGTAAGAAGTGCAGCTAAATCAGAGTTCTCGAACATTTATTTACTGTTTGTCTGTTTGCTTACCGCCAGAACAACGTTACTCAAATTTATCGTAACATAAATGAGTTGTTACTTATAAGATAACCTTTCTTTTACGTTAATAGACCTGGGAAGTATTATGTGTTTTTTTAAATAGGGCTCAACTAAATTCAGTAATTCATTAAATTTATGTCTGCTCTTACGGAAATATCCATAAAATTTGTGATCTTCTGGTTTTGACATAAGGGTAACGAATTCGCCCTCTATACTCCTCGATAAACAAATTTTATGACACCATTTCTATCTTCTACGTTTTTTAGCATTTCTATCAATTAGTATTGCAAGAAGAGCGTCTTTGTCGTCACTAGATAATGAACTGAATATGATTAGATACCGATGAAACGTTTGAGAACGGCTGCTACATAGTACCTATTTTTAAAATTTGTATAACGCGCAGTGTGAATATACAATTCGCTCTGCTGCAGTCACGCGCAGGAGCAGTTGCCGCGATGTCATCGCGGGTCTGTGGAGACATTACAAGCTCCAAGTGCGCTCTGGTGCAGTCCAAAGGAATAAGCTATAAGATTAATTTGTAATGACTAATGATTTCATGTCATTATTTATATCACATAAATAACGATAAGAATATAAAGGAAAGGGGAGGATAATTTATTTGTTGGAACAATAACAAAATTAATTTAATTCAAGGATTTTTAGACATATCTTTAACGCAATATCTGCAACCTAGAACGATCACTATTAAAGACTATAATTGATGGAAATATTAGCAAAATATGATCACTCGAACGCGAACTATACTCGATCCCATTTATAGCTTATTAAAACGTGTGCGTGTGATGAGATTGACGCGCTGGTTCTTCAGTGGTGGAATTTCTGGTTATATCAAATACAACGTTCTATGGATCTTTATGGTTGTTTCGTGTGGGGGTCGCTATTATTTAAAATCCAGCAACTTATTTACTGTGTATTAGTATAAACTATTAATCTACAATACTAGATACAATACTTCATGCAACCATATCTGGGGATTCCCCATTTTCGTCTGTCTAAATATTAAAGTCCTAAAGCTCAATAGGTCTAATTATCTAAATATATAATACCTCCCTTTTTTGTGATTAATCTTAAAACAGTTCGTAGTCCCTAAGTTTCAACGGAATTACTTTATTTCGTTGTGGCCGCTTGTCTGGTTCTTGTAATTTAGTTTGTTCTTCAGGTTCCGTGCTTTCCGATTCAGTTCCCGATGTTGGGGTTTTTATTTCCATATTGTTCTTTGAAGGTCTGAGATGGTAACTGTTTCTTCTTACTATTCCGCCACTCTCCGTTTGTACTACATATGATCTTGGTGTGTTTGCTTTCTCTACAATTCTACCGGGAGTCCAATCTTTGCCGTTACTGTAACATTGTCCTTTTCTTTAAATTCTTCCTTTTCCTTGACTGTCCTATCATGGTATACTTTCATCAGTTCGTGCTTATTTACTAACCTTTTGTGCGCTTCTTCTGTATCCACTTCCCTTGGTATCAGCGTCTTCCTGAGTATAGGTGATTTCGTCTTCAATTGTCAGCCCATAAGCAGATCAGATGGTGATAAACCTATCTTCTCTATGGGTGTCGTTCTATAATTTAATAGTGCCGCGTGCATATCATCGTAGATTAATAGTTTATACTAATACACAGTAAATAAGTTGCTGGGGTTTTATATTTTAAATAATAGTGACCCCCACACGAAACATGGCGCTGCGAACATATTAAATTTTGAGGGTTGGCCGATATTAAATTTATATGAGAAAATGAAAATATATTAAAAGGTGTGGTCAAGTAAAAATGGAAGCAAAATTACCAGCATCGTTAAACCTGGATGGCGATATTAAATTAAATTGGAAAAAATTTAAACAGAATTTCGAAATATATAGGTATGATTGCTAGTGGCAAGAATGACAAAAAAGATGAGGTCAAAGTGGCGACACTTCTAAACATTATCGGTGAGGAAGGTATGGAAATTTTCAACAATTTTACATTGACCGAAGCACAGAGGAAAAAATATAAAACTTCAGCAACTTATTTACTGTGTATTAGTATAAACTATTAATCTACAATACTAGATACAATACTTCATGCAACCATATCTGGGGATTCCCCATTTTCGTCTGTCTAAATATTAAAGTCCTAAAGCTCAATAGGTCTAATTATCTAAATATATAACAATGGTTTTTCCAGGTTTTTCATTCTCTAGTAACCTCTTGGTCAGCCTTAAAATGCTTGTAACGCGCAAAACTTTCCGTACTGAAATATCGACTGCAAACTTGAATATATCCTAACAATATACCAAGCACCATTCATAATGCGCGTTGTCGCGATTAAATTGAATTAAAATGATAAAGAACACACACGAAACGAAACTGGCGCAACAAACAGGCAATCTCATGTAATTATTTAGAAAACATATTTTGCTGTCAGATGTTCGTCAGAGAGATTACTATCATACTAGAGTAGTTTCGTTTTCGGAAGACACCAACTTGTGCGAACGAATTCTATTAACCGTACTAAACATGTTGAACGCTTGCAAAATACGCGGGCTTTTCAAACAACATGGCGAAATTTTAAATGTGTAAATATAACAGATTTTGAGTGTATTCTGAAGTGCATAAAGTACACTCAAGTAAATAAATCTGGATAAAAAGAAGAAAAATAGCTTTTTTTTGTTATATGTATATAAAACAACATAGTTTGGAGTGGTTGGTTGCATAGTTTACATACGTTATAAATAATTGAACTTCATACTTTGGACACTAGACTCATTAGGAAATTAATTGAAGAAATAATCATGTATATTGTAATAATTATAAATGCAGCCATTAAAAGACCACTCTTCACTTGTCATATTCTGTAACATCACGTAATTTCCATATAAGTAGTTTTAAACTCTTAAATTTGTTGAACCACACTAATCTATTCTATTAATAAAAATTGCGATACAGTAAAATGTTTCCAAACACAGCAAAAAAAGTGAACTCCTTGATAACCTCTATGTAATTACTTTTATTTGATATCCTTATATGTATAAACATTAAATAAAGTAAACATTATATTTTTTTCTCTATATTTAAAAATATTTACCTTACATTAATAAGACAAAAATAGAACGATTAAAAATATAAATTCTTGCTTCATAGTTTATACCTTTATTTTGATTTATGCACCTTCATATGTGTAGCCAGAGTTCCAGTTTGAGCAAATGCTTGTCCACAGACAGAGCAGACGTATGGTCTCTCACCAGTATGCGTTCGTATGTGTCTCTTTAGTGTACCTTTAACAGCAAAACTTCGTCCACAGTCCTTGCATAAGTAAGGCTTCTCTCCACTATGGATTCTCATATGGATGTTAAGTCGTCCTCGTTCGTTAAATCGATGATGACATATTTTACATTCAATCGGCTTCTCGCCTGTGTGTATCCTCATATGCAGTGTCAAACAACCTGACCGTGGAAAGTCTTTTCCACAGATTTTGCAGATGTGTGGACGTTCTCCTGTATGAGAACGTAAGTGTGATACTAATGTTCCAGGTGCAGCAAATGTCTTTTTACATACTTGACACTTGTATGGTTTCTCGCCGGTATGTATAAAGGAATGGAGTTTGAGATAGGACAGCTGTGCAAACGTTTTTCCACAGACATTGCATAAATTTGGTTTTTCACCCGTATGAATCAGTTTATGCCTTTCCAAATGACTATGAAACTTAAAAGTTTTATTACAAATATTACATGTCCTTGGTAAATTTCGTTTTTTAATTATACCCGTCTTATTTCGTTGCTTTTGTTGAGAACCTTCTTCGTAATGCGTCAGTCTATGTCGTGCTAATATTAGTTCTGACTTACATCTAAAAAAGAAAAATTAAACATTGATGAGAACCTTAGAAGAAATGGAATAAATAGTCTAGTGGGCGTCATTATGTATGAAAGAAAGAGTAAGAAAGAGTAGTGTATATTAAGTTTGGGTGTAGAATTTGCGACAGTTCATATATTTTATTGATGCTACTAATGAAGTGAATCGCTGTGTCCTTAATTATAAATTAATTATTGATAAAAAATTCTTAAGTGAATATCAGTAGCGGTGGGTAATGACGTGAACGCGAGGGCGCGGACGATTCTATTTCCTTGTGTATTTCTGTTGCATAGTACAATGTACAAAATATTCAAGGAAAATACAGGAGGGAATCGAATCGCTGTCCGCGCCCTCCCGTTTACGTCATCACCCACCGTTACTGATGAATATTAATTAACGTAAAGAATAATATAAAATGTTGGATGTTTGCAAACCCGTTTATTCTTATTGGCGGACACTATCAAAAAGGTTTATACTACTAATACCGTTTCGATAGTATTATCGCATTAAACCAAAGAACAATACTAACAAGCTTATAATTAGCAATTCCAGATGGTACTCTTAAATTGTACGCAGGAAACAGTAATTGCGGTTTACATTGAATATATATTTGTCGCATCGCGTTACGTATCAATACGATTATCTAAAAAAATATCCACAGAGTATCCACCACCGATAGTATCAGTGATATCGAGAGTTATAGCAACTACTGATAATACAATAGTATCTATACTTGTATCAACTATCGATAGTTGTTCCAAGTATGTATAGCATTGTCGCTAGTAAAATAATAAGATGCACTAACTATATACTAATATTTCTGTAGCTAGGAATAGAAAGGGCGGATGTCATAAAATGCTATATATGAGAGATCAGCCATTTCTAATCAGTTACCTTACGACATGCATGTTTAGCTCGGTATTGTGCTCTTATGATTAATCCGATTTTATCACAATTTTTTTGACATTCATGTTAAGACTTAAGTAAGCTTTTTCCATTTGTTTTGGAATAACAAAAATAGAGCTTCTGTGACATCCGCCTTTTTTATATTATCTCTAAGAAACAACCAATAGGGACATCCGGCAATTAATATAAGAAAATACAATGACAAAATAAAGAACTTATTATATTACATTATAAAAACTTACAAATAAATCGTTAATATTATAATATTAATTAGTGATGCTTGAAATTAATAATAATTAGTAATGCTTTAATTTTCTTCTTCTTTTGTAGAATCTTGACTTTGTATGTGGCAGATTAACATAATAATCTTTATGTAAATCACCTACCCATTGTAAAAGGGCCATTAGGTCGTCATATTTTTATTTTTTTATTGGAAATAAACTGTTTATTCTTAGAGGTTGTAATTCACGGGAAAATGCCTCTTTTTGCCTCTTGCTGTTTCTAAGGTTAACTTCTTTAAAATCTTCATTAAACTTTGTTCTATACAGTAAAATACCTGGTTTTTCTCCTCTTGCTTGTAAGTGAACAATGTTAGAACTCAAGAAGTCTTCTCCAGATGTGTTTACTTTACGAACAATTATATCGGTCCAATTAAAAAATTCACTTTGAGTCATTTCATAAACACAAAATGGTTTATTATTCGTGTGGCATGTTCTTATAAATTGCGCCCATTCTCTAAGAGCTTGAATTGACATGGTAGAAAGCCTTTTCTTTTTCTTGTGTCGTGAGAAGAATGGGTATCCGCCCTATCTATTCCAAGCCACAGATTTAGCCTAACATATTTTTTATATACCTTAAAACGGGACGAATAGCAACCGCGGAGTTAAAAAAAGCAAAGGCCGTGTCCGACCCACCCAGTATGTATAAAGATATGTAGCTATTTGCATTTGCAGTTAAGAGTATGTTGGTTCTTTAGTACATTTCATTTAATAACCACAGGGAAAGCCAAAACAAAAGTGTTGATGGAGGAACCATTTTTAATTTACCAGTCAATTAGAACAATGACAACTTTTTATTGTCATGTTGGTAGTTATACAAATATTTATTCAATGCACATATAACATACATTTTCATTTACTTGTACTTAGTATATATTCTAGTGCATATGCACTGGTAGTGGGATTTGTTGAGTGGATTTTATTTTGTACTATGTATTCAAACATTGCTTAAACTTCAAAGAATGTCTGAATTCACAAGATCAAACCAAAAATATGAGTGCTAAAAAAAAAGGAGTTGGGGCACCATTACTTTTGGTTTGTCTTTCAGTTCAGTAACTTCAAACATTTTTTTGTTGTTTCCATACACCTTCTTCTCTTATCTACAGTTCTACAGAACCAGCGTCAATGGGTATCTTGGCCAAAATTTAAATATGAAGAGAATTTTCTTTATAGTTTAGTCCATAACTCCTGTAAACTTTAACTTTAAACTTTAAAGCAACAATTAGTAGCACAGTCTTTTTTAAAAATGAATTGAAAGAAAACATGTAAGAAGTAAACTTACAAGGGAATGATTGCTTTCCAGAAATCATTAAAATTTGTGTGATAAAGTTATAAATGAAATCTCAGTCATGTCATTTGATACATTAATACTTACTGTTTTTTACAAAATTCGCAGTTGTACATTTGAGTGTGAAGTTTTGTAATATGTTCTCTATATTTAAGTAGGTCTGAATAAAATTCATTGCATAACTTACAATGATAGGCTATTGTTTCATCATAATTATTCCTTTGTCCATCTAGATTATGTTTTAATTCTACCTTGAAAAACATGCACAAAAATATATTAGATTAAATACTTGAATAGAATAATAGTACCTCAATGTTAGTTTCTGTATTAACTGAAATTTGTTTTTCATTTGTACATTTGAAGGGATCATCAAGTAAATTACCTGCAAACAATAAGATTATAGATATTACAAACAAACATATGTAAATACTATACCAGACCCCATATTAATTTGTTCAGGCACTTTAAAATTATCCAATAAAAGGTTTCCATGTTCACGAATACCTTCTTTAATATTAGTTTCATTGTTAGTGTGTGCCTTCTCTTTTATTTTAGGAGACTTATCAGTAAGTAAATGTTGTCTTAATGTAACATCGGACTTTTGACATAACTTTTGAAAAAAGTAGATACTTCTAATTTCTTGAATGCATCTATTACAAATTTGCTCTGGTAATCCATCTCCTTTAGCCACCTAGAAATAAATGAAGGTTGTTTACCATGTAGATGTGTGTGAATATTCAAAAATAGCTGAGTTTTTATCGCATTACCTGTATGCAGGCAAACGTTATTAATATGTGATACAGCATTAGAGGCGGTTCTATAAATTCTTCAGTGTTGAATAATGATTTCATCTGGCAATCTTCTCTTAAACACGTACGACATACATTGTCGCACAGACTTCTTGAAGACATTGTGGAGCGATAAATATGATTTACAAGAATATTTCTTAATTTATTTACGAAATTATTCTACATTTAGGTTATACGTTTAACCATTTGTGCGCTTATGCGATATGCAACCAAATATACTATCCAAAGATTACGATACTTGGCAGTTTAGTCGACTATTTCCATCAGTTGTTCATATTCTGCACAGCGCTCACGATACTCGTTCGAATTAATTTTAACAATACTCGATTATCCTCGTGAATTGGAAACAAATGATCTAATTTCCAACACCGTTTTAACACAAGTATACGGCGTTTGTAATTTTGTGTGGTTGACTGCATGCAGTGTTGTTCCGTCTACCGATTTTTCGGTAGATCTACCGAATTTTATAGCTGTAATACCTACCGAACTACCGAAATGCTCCTTGGATCTACCAATTAAAAAAAATACTAACATGTAGTTTCGAACGGAAAATAAATTTGATAACACAATTTTATCTTTTATTTGTGTTACCATCAAAAAAGTATTTTAAGAATATTTTTATTAAGTTTGATACACCGACTGAGAAATTTAGACCTGCCATCTATTAACCTATTACTACAATCAGATATTTACTAGCGTCTGAAAGATCTATAACACTACATTTTTTTTAAATTACTTTTGAGTAGATAGGAGAAGAAGACATCATTCTGTTCTAACATTGTTAAAAAACGATATTCCAGATTTATTGAAATGTATATGCCATTCATTCCATTTGTGCACTTCGTACGGCTGTCAAAAACTTTCTAACATGTAGAAGAGACATTTTCAATTATTTTAGTTCAAGTCCAAAAAGAATTGCCGAATTCAAAGAATATCAATTGTTTTGCAATATTAAAATTCACAAAATTCTCCACCCTTCACAAACAAGATGGTTGTCAGTACATCAGGTTGTACGCTGAATATTGGAACAATTTGGTGCTCTGGAATTGTATTTTACAACTGTTGTGGCCGAAGGAGATGTCTCGGCAGCAGACAACGTCTTCCAAAATTTTAATAATTCACGAAATAAACTTTTTTATTATTTCTTGATTATGTTTTACCATTTTTTAATAACTTGAACCACGAAATACAATCCGAAGCTCCAAAATTACATGTTTTGTATACTACTGTCTGTAATATTTTACGTACATTTGGTGATTGTTTCTTAAAACGAGAATACATAGCCGCAACGCCCCGGAAGATATTGATTTTAAAAATCCAAGACATTTTTTACAGTTGGAGGATTTTTTACTAGTTGGGAACAAGCGTTGTGGTATTTGCAAGAAACGGCGTAAGTAGTTCGCTGCTTAGATTTTTATAACGAAAGTTGCGTACGAATAATTTCACGATTTCCATTAACAAATAATCCAACCCAAAAACTTAATTTTATTAATCCTGCAGTGGTTAAAAATGGATCTATAAGTTCTATTTCAAGCATACGTCCACTTTTCCAAAATATTATATCTCGCCAAAACCTGCAAAATTTAGTGGGGATGTTAAAAATTTTGGACATAAGTGAAGTAAATTAACCGAAGTGATGGTACATGTGCATTTCCCGTTTTGAGTAAATTTGTGGAAAATATGTTATGTCTACCACTTTCTT
Source organism: Dynastes maya (assembly GCA_029619315.2). Lineage (NCBI taxonomy): Eukaryota > Metazoa > Arthropoda > Insecta > Coleoptera > Scarabaeidae > Dynastes > Dynastes maya. Next base: position 40,311,782 of record JAROYE020000001.1, read on the forward strand.
CTGCTAATGTGGAAAGAATTTTTTCTGCAATTAACTCAGTGAAGACACAACAAAGGAATCGGCTAAGCACAGAATCAGTTACTGGTCTTACATACAGAAAATTGTATCAACCGAGAAAATTGCTTTAATTTTCCAATTGAACAAAAATTAATACAGAATATGAACGACAAAACTTTAAAAAATCTTCCTCAAGATGAATAAAAATCAATAAAAACCTGTGTTTTTGAATTTTTTTTACAAATTTGTTTTAATTATACATTTCGTTATTATATTACAGGTATTTTTGGGTTTTGTCAATAGTTTGTTATTTTTTTATTATTATTCTAATTGTTGAATTTATACCTCAATGAACTTATTGTTCAAAAAATTGTTGACTTTGAATTTCGAGTGTAAAAATGTACATATAATCTACCGAATTTTGCCGAAGGTATCTCCCGATTACGGAAAAGCACAACGGAACAACACTGACCACATAAACGCTTTGGAGATTGGGGATTTCAGGGAGTTATTCTGTAAAGATCGAGTGTTGCTTTTAGTGTCGTGTCGAAACGTCAAATTCTCAAGAGTACTTTTTTCTGTAATTTTGCGACAGTGCACATGTGGTCGTATTTCTTTCCTATTATTAATTCAAAATGATTTTTATTTTAAGTGTAACGCAGAAATAGTTTTGTTTTCGCAAAATATTTACTTTTTAATTTTACTTTGAACAGAATCGGACTTATTTTGAGTTGCAAGTGTCATGATTCCAACCTATTTAATCACAAAATACGGCTCGGTGCCAATATATGCGTATTTCCGCGCGATAGACCGTGACATTAAGCATTTTTTGGCGAGTGACCGCATGTTCAACGATAACCGCTGGTTTCCATCGATAAAATCATAGATAAATAATATTATATAAGGTTTGTTTCTACAGCCAATTTGTGATAGTTTGATCGTGATCGTTTTGATTCCTCAGAACTACTCTAAATGAGTACAAACGAACAGTACAAATTGGTATTTATATAGTATACATAACCTAAAAGATTGAGAACGGTGGCAATTGGCAATCACGATAACATTAGAAAATCCTTATTATCTATTAATTGTTGTATTTCGCTTTCAATGATTACAACGGATGTTACTTTGTATGAATATGAAGTAAAGGTGGGGTAGGCAAATAATGGAATGATAGCTGCACTGAACTGCACAAACTTACTCCACCTTCTGAGGAGGTGTAAGTTTGTGCAGTTCAAAACTGCCCAACATATATAAACGAACATCAGATTGCTAGTTTTTTTTACAAACGAACGCGCAATTTAGAAATTCGAGCTACTCCGTACTGCACTAATTGACAAACGAACAAACCTAAAAACAACGGTAACCAAACTATTTTCGCGAACTTATCTGAAACGTACCACATGACCTATTACCGCTGACGTCATTACAGTAACCGCTATTGGTTCAACGGTTACTCGCCCAAAAATGCTTATTGTGATCGAGCAGGTGCTCGGATGAGCGATCGTTCTGCTTATCGGCGAGTGTACTTTTCGAATTGATTGACCAATCACAATATACAAATTTAAGTGAACATGCTGACAGTTACTGGCTGCCGCGAATATAAAATAATAGAAATTTTTGCATAGGGCACGAGGTCAAATTCAAAAACATAAATAATCTGTAGCTACTACATATTAGCATAATTTTCTTTTGATATATTTTGCTTTTTTGATAAAACATTTTGGTAAAAATCAGGATTTTCATGTTGAAAATCAGTAGATCGGGAGAAATTTAGGAAAATATCTGGCAACGCTGTTTCCATCATACTTTCTTCCGGTGAAGCAACGAACAATAACCACCATTAGGAAGCAAATAGGTAAACAAAAAAAATAGGAAAATTAAACATTTTTCCAGTAAAATGTGGAACGAAATCGTACCATGTTTTATTTCAATTTACGCACAGCTTCTTAAACAATTTTTTGTTATCCAATTATAATAGGTTTGTTTCTGCGGCGATTTAAAATCGTTTGAAGTCAAAGCATGCGCATTACAAAAATAGTGTTCGTGCAGTTAAAACGCCAAACTCTGACTACTAGTTTCACGTAATTTGGCGTTCGTGCAGATCTCCAAATTAATTTCTAACCGTTTGCTGATAGTTGCTCAAGTTTGAAGATTATCATCCAGTGATCCATCAGAAGTATGCGCATTGTTATAGTGTAAAGTGAAAAATTGTATTAGAGGTTTCTTTGTATATCTTCACACTTCACGCGTGTTTTATTCATGTCTGTGGTTTTGTTAGGAATTAACAGTTGCTTTAAGGTTGTAATTCTGTCAACATTTTGCGTTTATTTCTGTTTTTGCTTACCTCTTTTTGTAATATTTGAATGTAAGATAAATCTATTATTTTCATCTACATATTTGAGTATATTTTCTCTCTTAATTCTATTAAATACGCTTGTAACTTACACATCGCCTGATAATTGTAAAAAAAAGCGTTCGTGCAGTTAAATTGTTAAATCGGTTTTAGTTTGCGCATGCGTAGATTAATCCAAATTAACCTCTGATCAAACTATCAAAAATCGACTGCAGAAACAAACCTAATGAACCGTTATCCGAATCGACTTGTTTTTGTTGATTCTTATTGGATTGTATGCAAAATGAAAAATTTTAATATTTTAATGGAAAGAATCGATGTTTGCTCTAACAAAAAGGCTACCATTCATTTCTTCAACCAATACGTAGGTAGTATTCGAATTGTAAATTGTAGTTGTCAGTAGGGATTATGAGAAATGAATTAGGCCATACGTTGTATGTAGAAGTTGAATGTATAAAGTATACAAAAAATATTACGTAGTTACAATAAGTTAATTATTAGGTTCGAGATAGACGTTTTCTCCTACTAGGTCCGGGATCATTTTCTTCATCTTCAGAATTCAAATTATGTTGACAATTTTGAGTAAACTCAATTTCTCTATCTTTCCAGACAATGTTGCATTCAGGACAAGAATTATGTTTCTCTAGAAATTTCTTCAAGCAATGTGTATGGATTAATTTCTTGCATGATATGCAATCTTTTCCCTAAAAATAATTTACATTAATAACTTTTTGCTGTCTTCTTACTTAAGTTATAGAAAAAGGTACTATAATGGCTAAATAGTTTTTGAACGCAAAATATGCCAAAATTAACCATGAAAGAATATTATGGCAACGCATTATGAAAACGGGCTTTTAAATAGAAGGTTCTCTTCTAAGTTATCCACGCACAATTGGGACGTCCGTTAAATGACCAATTTTTGTATTGTTTTTTCTGCTGGTTGCAAAGGTGCAAACAAAGAAGTATCACGGATCGCATTTCAGAACTAACCTACATTACCTGTATTCTTTAAACGGACATCAATATGTAAGTATATAAGCAACTGACAAATATTTTCGTAATGCTGATTTTTTTTAAATTTTGGGCCGCGAAATTCCATTCATTAAAAAAAAACGCAGATAGAACCTTCTTATTCTAAGGCGAAGAGTTTTAAAACCTCAAATCAATCTTTTAGTTATAAAAACAAGTAAGTATTCTATGTGAACATACCATCGCTTTCATAAAAATCTGGGACATTTTAAACATGTCTTTTGTAAACTATGAAAAAATACGTCAAATTGTCTGTCAGTGTCAGTCGTGAATGAACAAGTGATTGTCACAAGATTGAAAAAATGTCAAAATGAGCTCAAAAGTTGTCCCAGATTTTTATGAAAGTGATGGTACTTATTATTACACTCAATATTATTACATGTATATGTTAAAAGATGGCGTCGACTCAGATTCCGAATAAAATAAGTGTTTAAAGCATTTTCACACGGCACTGGAAAAGTTGTAAGATTTTCGTAAATTTTGCGTTTAATTTTTACTTTAATATCCCAAATTTCTGTTTTAATTGCTTTCCCTCGTTTTGTCATTGTATAGAATACGATTTGATCCGTATTTAAATGTAAAAAATAATTTCTCAGGATTTTTTATAACCAACCCCATGGATTTCTCATTTCCTAGTCTGCCAACAATGATTATCATCCTATTATCCTAAAATAAGAAACACGAGTTGTAGTTGCGAGAACTTAATTATGAAAACTAGTCAGTAAAACAATCAAATCAGATGTTTTTCTTTGATTTTATTGGTGTTGTTAAAACTAACAATAAGTTGTCATTCCATGTGTCTGGAAAAAAATTGTTTTTACTGCGACAGTTACATATTGGCTTACTATTAATCGAGACAAAAATGTAATTTTAGGTATGTTTTTATATTTTAAAAAATCGGTAAATATCTTTGTAGGAAATAGAGTCATTTGGGTGTTGTGATATTTTTTTCAATGGTTTATGATTTCCTTCAATCAATGGGATATGCTTTCATTAAATTTATTTATAGTTTAAGGTCGAGGTAAGGAGAACGCGCATCCCATTGGTGACACATCTATTGTGTTCTGGTTCGTTAGTGTACTTGTGAAAGAGGATGAAATCAATAAAACGGAATTGTATTTTATAGCAACATATATTCAGCCATCTTAATTCTACCTCCTTCGCGTAGCGTACATACATTACTGATCTAATATAATTGTCCGTGTCCCTTAGTGACAGAGTGCAACACTAGTTGCCTATCCAACAACACATAGTAAACCGCTATTTGAAGGGTGTAGCATCAAATATGTAGAGCCCTCTATATCCGCGGATTGTCGTGCATCCGGATATACTAAACAAGTACTCGAACTCTATAGCACTGGAACACTGAAATACTTCACCAAAAACCCTTACCACAATACTTCACTGGCGCTGGACGTACAACATTTCAACAGCCAAGCTATCACCATCAGCAGTAAAGCTGAACTAATAGACTAAGCGAAAAACTAATCTTATGTAGTGAAATAAATTACCCAATGCAACTCTAAGTAAGCAAAGTAATCCTTAATTATATTGAATTGTTTACAAATTATCAAAATGACGTAATTCGTTTTATTTGCCCTTCTATATACTTTAGATGTTTCTCAATGAAGCCCTTCATTGTACGTGACGTTAATGATTTAGGACCGCTAAATTCCAGCTTTTATCCTTTGTTATACATGTATAGTTAATTACAGCAGTAACTATAGCCATGTGCAATGAAGCGCGTCATTGACAGACATCTATAGTAGAATGGTAAACAAAAACGAATTACGTCATCTTGACATTTTGTAAATACAATCAATATAAAATCTGTAATTTTGAAATTTTGACGTAATTAATTATTGAAATTAAAATGATGTCCACTGCGAGGAATCGAACCTTCTGCTTGCCCGATACGCGTGTTAACCACTACGCCGAGGACTTTGCAAGATTCGTTCTCTTAATACAGATCCTACAAAGACTGCATCTGTATCGACACTTAATCATTTTTATCCCTAATTACCTGTATTAAAAATATTAGATGCAGTTCGCCCGTCGTGGAAATTTTCTTTTAAAAATCTGGACGCTATATTTTCATATTAATTTAGGTTTTTCTTCAAGCATTAAACTATGGCTTATATTAGTAGATAAAATTTAAAAAAAAAAAAGCATGCAAACAATGTGTAAAAGAAATCATGGTTTTATATTAAGTAAAACAACTACTGGTACAGAGTATTCTTTTTTAAAACAAATATTCTTAGTTTTTATCATATTTTGAATATAATATTGCCGCATTGCAGTATATCTTATAATCTTTATAATCCTATACCCTTGTTGCAAATGTTTTTGTTATATACTATTTTAATGCAAATGCATTTCTTCTATAGGAATTAGGATAACCTAAGAGTATTCTCCAATATCCGCATTAACCCAATTCTTAATAAAAAGTAGTATTCTCCTCTCCTCTATATCTCTGGTTTTAACCAGAATCTCACTATAGCTAAAACCAGTAAGCATCTGGCATAAACTATGAAGTTATTATTTTTCAGTTGAACTGTACTGGCATTTACTATTTAGAACCCGGTTCAAATTAGTAAAAACTAAAGTGTCGCCTGAAAAGCCCTGTTGATAATTTAACTAATGTTGTACTATCAAGAACAAGAAAGTTAGCAATAATGTGGCGATAACATAGTCTAAAGTAAAATAGCATTAAAAGGTTACCTTAAATACCAACTCTGAACATAAACTGCAATCTTGTACATAATCTTTGCAATAACTTTTAAAAAATGAAGTAAATTCTGTAATGCATCTTGAGCCCAAGAATATATCACTGTCATGTTTTACCAAGTAACCCATTTTTGTCCATTTGTCAAGTAATTTTTCTACGTCACTTTGACTTAATTTCCCAGTCAACTTGGTCGACAAGTTTAGGCAATATATCTGAGACAATTTCTTTTCTGCAGTGATTACAATTTCTTGAAGAATTTTTTGGAAAAATTCCAATTGTAATATGCTAAACACATTCTGCAGTTTACTTATTTCATCGTTTGCCGTATTTATTAGTATCACCTGTTGTTGTCCTGTTATTTCACATACATTTAAAACTATTTTAAAATCTTGTTCTGTTATTTTGTTGTTTATCACAGCAGCAAATTCTTTCAGAGATGCAAGATTTTTCACTTCATCTGTAATTGTAGAATACAAAAAACATAATTATACTATATACATAAATGCTATGTTAAGAAAAAATGTATACAAACCTGCCTTGATATCCTTACAAAATTGTAATGCTTTTGTTATAGGTAGTACTCCACATTTAAGTAACTGATGTAAAAATAGTTTATGTTTTTGAAACATAATTAATGAGAGCTTTTGTTTTTCTTATTAACTATTCCACTATAACCTCCAGCAGTCTCCAAGTCTCTGAATACGAATCACAACCAATCACAACAAATTACACATTCGAATGTTACCATATCGCCACTAGATGTCACCAACAGCAGCAGCCAGCAGGGTTGTCAGCAAGAAGTAGAGATGGGAAATACGGCTCCACTCATGGAATGTTCCTTTCACGACCGCGACACAAAAATAACGCGACAAAATACCGTTACTTTGGAACGATATAATATAACCGATATGAAATGGTCGCTGATTACGCTGGTTGATCTCTTTATATATCAGACACACTGTAATTTAAGATCTATAATGAGTATTTTTATAAAAATTGGTAAAATTTTATCACATAGAAGGAGCAAATTAAGTTCAGCTATGGTAAAACGATTATTATTTTAAAATTACAAGAAAGGAATTGTTTAATTTCTTTACGTTATAACTACTTTTAGATTTAATTTTTTTTATTATTTTATTGGAATTCAATTTATTTTGAATAAATATTTAGTAAATAAATATAGTTTACATATTTATTTTACGCTGCTACAATTAACAATTACGCTGCATATAGCATCTACCATTTGAATAATGTGCACGCATACTGTTTATCAATCGGTTACATGAGACCGCGACCAGGAACGTCGCGAATATAAATCGCCACGTTCCCGAGGATAGTCGACTTCGCTCCTGTCGCGCTACAGCGCATCGTTCAAAAGTAAGGATGGAAATTTTTATCGTTTCAGGGACGCTACCGTTCCACAGGAACGTCGCGAATGTACACCACTACTGCACCCGTGTCGCGCGACAGCCCATCGTTTCAAAGTAACAAGTTATTACGGTATTACGAAGCGCGACACGTCGCGACAACAAAATACCGTTACTAAAATACCGACCCATCCCTAGCAAGAAGTAAGGTATGAATAAGGCAGTAAACTGCCCTATTCATAATTCTTCCTTAAAGTATACTTTTCCTTAAGCATCCTTTGATTAAGAAATTTGTGTTTCATAGAACATATTTCTCACTTAAGGTCGCCTTAGATAACGAAAATCTTAAGGTAGCTCCTCAGGTACCTTAAGCATTCCTTGACAAAATACTTGATAGGGCATATAGAGGGCGTTTCAGAGCGTATTTGTTATTATCGGTTATAATATTACGTTTTTGGTTAATTTAGTTGTATTATGTATAATTTGTTTAATTATTAAATTCCTTGTATAAATAATGTGATACTTTTATGTATTAAATTTTCTGTTGATTTGAGGTTATTTCAGAATTAACAGTACTTTTAAGCATTTTTATTTTAAATAATAGGTTGTTAAACTTAGGATATAAGGATACAATATGCTATGTATTGAGGGTTTTTATATTGATATAATACACAATAATAGACAACATAAACGATGTATGGTATTGCATTAAACAAAATACAATTCTCGTAATAATCGTTTATTACATCCAAGGTCTAACAATACACTTCACTACGTTATATCCAATATCGATCAATATGACAACTACTAATAATGATATCTTACTATAGGGGGCGCACATACAAGTCGCTATCAAGTACGTTCACCTAACACAAACATAGTTATAATACAAACGATACAATAAATTAAATAACTTTTCTGTAACAATTTTTTTATAACATAACTCCATTCAAACAGAATACAAATAGGTTTGTTTTTGCAGCGATTTAAAATCGTTTGAAATCGTTAGAGCATGCGCATTACAAAAATAGTGTTCGTGCAGTTAAAACGCCAAACTCTGACTACTAGTTTGACGTAATTTGGCGTTCGTGCAGATCTCCAAATTAATTTTTAACCGTTTGCTGATAGTTGCTCCAGTTTGAAGATTATCGTCCAGTGATCCATCAGAAGTATGCACATTGTATTGTGAAGTGAAAAGTTGTGTTATACGTTTTTTTGTATATGTTCACACTTCAGGCGTGTTTTATTCATGTCTGTGGTTTTGTTAGGAATTAACAGTTGCTTTAAGTTTGTAATTCTGTCTAAACATTTCGCGTTTATTTCTGTTTTACCTCGCATACCTCATTTTGTAATATTTGAATGTAAGATAAATTTATTGTTTTCATCTGCATATTTGAGTGTATTTTCTCTCTTAAGTCTATTAAATACGCTTGTAACTTATACATCGCCTAATAATTGTAAAAAAAGCGTTCGTGCAGTTAAATTGTTAAATCAGTTTTAGTTCGCGCATGCGTAGATTAATCCAAATTAACCTCTGATCAAACTATCACAAATCGGCTGCAGAAACAAACCTTATATGACCACTTCTCTGAAGCTAGTAAATGGTGGTCAGTAGCTACTTTTATAGCAGTATGGTTTAATAGAAATCCTTTTATCAATTCTACAGAATGCATCCTTATCCGAGAATGACCGAAGTAAATCGAGATTGCATCTATGAAATACAAACTTGTCTAGGTGTAAGATGTCCTTACCTAAGTCGAGTTTTTCCTTGAGATTTCATATTGTCTATGAATACGGCAGTTAGTTAGTTTATTTACTTTATCTTTGGTCTAGGTCAGTCTTGCATGTCAGTCGTGGGTCGTGGTTAGGTCTTGGTATCAAACGTGTCAACTCGACTGTCAAATTCCAAAGTTAATTTTGAATTCATGTCAAATTGAATTTAATAATAATGTCGTTTCAAAACGAAGAAAGTAAACTAGATTGGATGTATAAGGTACGTGTAGTCCTGTATTAATTCAATTTACCATATCCATGTTTATCTTTTTTAGGGGGTTACTAGTTTAGTAGACCGTGAAGAATATCTACTTGGCCGCAAAATAGATAAGACTTTGGAACTTTTAAACGCAGAAGAAAAGCAAAGTGAATTAGGAATTACACAACCAAAGAACCATGTGGAACATGAATGTATACCTCCGTCTATTCGAGATTACAACAAACTTCAAGTGGGCGAACAACAGGTACAAATATTCCCTTGGAATTTTTCCTTACATCAATATTTGAGTAGGACATACTTATAAATATAAGTAGGGATGTTTTCTCAAATTTCTATGTGGTAGTAATTAAATTATTTTATGAACTTGTAAATATACTTAGGATATATGTCCGAAGCAAGTATAGTATGGATGATCACTGATGAATTTATCAGTTAAGAAATTAGTCAACAAATTGAAAGTTAAGGATTCGTATTGTATTCATCCATAAATTGGCCAATTATAGCGCTAGATTGTAGGAATACCAACATTATTTCATTCGATAAAAATTTTTGGTTGTTTGGGGTTTAACCAACCAGAGCTACTAAGTGCTGCACTTGGCAATGGATACGTTATCCTTAACTTCATAAAGAAGTCATATGTAGCAACTCTTTTCTATGTCATTTATTTTGTAAGTAGCTACCTGGGCGTAAAATTTTGTATTAACAGTTAAGAATAGCAATGTCAGTATGTTTTATTTACTATTGTCATGGTAAACAAACAATACTATCACCAGAAATTGTAATATCTAAATGCAGGATTCACGTTAAACTGTATATATCTGTTAGACATATGCATTATTTTAAGGTTCAACAAATGAGTGCAACTTCAGAGGCGTATCGCGCAAAAGTAGGTACGTAAGATACAGTATTATTAAAAAATAATATATTGTTACCTTTTATTGACGTCCTGATGTCCACTGCGACAAACGCGGCTTACCGGGGCAGTAGTATTTTGTCGCAGTGGACATCAGAACGTCAATAAAAGGTAACAATATATTATTTTTTAATAATACACGTACCTACTTTTGCGCGATCCGCCTCTGACGTTGCACTCGTTTGTCGAACCTTAAAATAATGCATATGTCTAACAGATTGAGAACAAAATTATAAATATTTCGAAATTTGTTAGAAATAGACATATGAAATTTATATTATATTGGTTTATATCTAGACGAAGAAACCAAAGACATAGCAATATACAAGATGTTCAATTAAAATAAAGTACATAAGTACCTGGTTCGCTACTTATCGATCATCCTGTATATACGAAAATATTGTTGAAAGATCCCTTATAGTGTCTATTACATCATCTGAAAATTTTCAGCTCTTGTCATTTACACAATAGGCACAATTCTGCAATTCCAGAAAATTGGGACATCTGTATGCTTATGGGAAAACTTTAAGTTGCTCCATTAAGCCTGTTTTACACGCCGCGATTTATTGGCCAATTAATTGAGCAAGTTAATCTTCGATTTTATCGTACCGTCCAAAATAGTACAAATCGGTACGATTTCTTGAAGAATTTATCGTACGATTAATTGAATTGAATAGAACATACTCTATATTTGCCACGATTTTCCGACAATTTTTCACTAACTTTGCTATTTTAATATCAATCTAGTAACAGAAAAGTATCTACGAATTTTGTTTAGTGTTTTTAAAGTAAACTGAAAATAAATTTCGAAAATTTACAACGACTCTGATGTACGGATGTTTTGAATAAACTAACCGAAACCGAAGTAACGTAAGTTAGTCTATGCCAAAACTGCTAAAACATTTGACAAATGCAGATTGCCAATCCACAGGGGAGTTATAAAATAGGAAATTTTCATCTGCAAATGAAACAGATGAAAATTTCCTATTTTATAACTCCCCCGTTTAACTATTACCGAAAGTAAACGAGTATGCACGATCGCTAAAAAATTGTCGAATATATGTGGCATCTAAAGCAGAGTATTTCTACCGATTTCTCAAAAATTGGTACGATTTCTTGAACAATTTATCATACAGGCAAAAATAGAGTATTTGCCACGATTTGCTGACGATATCTCACTAACTTTGCTGTTTTAATACCAACCTAGTAACAAAAAAGTGCCTACGAATGTTGTTTAGTGTTTTTAAAGTAAAATGAGGATAAATTTCGAAAATTTACGATAATCATGATGTAACAATAATTTGAATTAAGTAACCGAAATTAAAGCAACCTAAGTTAATCTGCCAAAGAAAAGGCAGAAAGGCAGATTGCCAATCTATTTTCATAAGCAGATGAAAATTTCCTATATTGTTGAATTGTTGAACAGGGGAATTATTCCCCGTTCAACAATTAACGAAACTAAACCAGTGTTCACGATCGCTAAAAAATTCTTCAATTTATTGTAGCGTGTGATGGCAATTGTTCAATTAATTGGCCAATAAATGGCGGTGTGTAAAATAGGCTTTAATGACATTAAATTAAAAACATCTTGTTTATTAGTCTTTTAAACTGTAAAAATCAATTGCTTTGCAAAGAATACATTCATTTCATATTACGCAGTATTTTTTAATTTATTGTACAAAACTGTATTCTACTACTGGTACTATTTTAGGTGGACTTGGCAACAAAATTACAAGAAGATCCCTTAGTGGCAATCAAAAAGCGGGAAGAAGAAACAAGGAAACAATTTCTGCAAAATCCAATTCAATTGAAAAAATTACAATCTACCCTTGATAAGCAGTTAAGGAAGAAAAAGAAAAAATTCAAGAAACACAAAAATCTTGACATTGATGTCCTTATTGCAGAGAAATTACAATCTTTGCAAAATTGCTCTCTAGACTTAAATCTCTTTACTAATGCTTGTAACATCTCCGATCAAAATGTATTAGACAAGATTCTTATTAAAAAATTTCGTAAATTTAAAAATTACCTGACGGAAAGGGATTTACAAGAGATTTTAGATACAGACAACACTAAGAACAACATTACAAACAAAGAATCGGATAATGAAGATTCTAACTTTGCTTCAAGAAGTAAATCCAGAAATATAAAGAGAGAGGGAGGACAAAATCGTGGTAATAACAAATTATACGGAAGGCATGAGCAATCTAATCAAAGAGGGCAGAATGTGCGAAACAACAAAGCAAAGTTAACAGAAGAGGAAAAAGAAAGTAGAAGACAAGAAATGATGGAGAATGCCATGAGGAGAGATGTCGAAAGAAGTAGTAATGTGAAAAGATATAGAGAAGAAGAAGTAATAGAATCAAAAATGCAAAAGGTGTATAACCCTGAATTTATACATAGAGAACTAATAAAATCTGCAAATAGCGGAACCGTTGAAAGTAGAATTAGAAGCAATATTAATTGTATTCAAAGGTCCAATGAGCATATGAATAAACATTTTTCTAGAAGAACCTAATGGCCATGAGCTTTTACGTATACACGAAAACAGTTCTATTATACTTAAGTTTTGAGTTTCAATAGACTAATTCATACATTTGTAAATATTTGTCACTTTTAATTGTAAAGCGTCGTTTAATGTATTAACATGAAAAAATAAAAGGAATATTAATAATATTAGTGTTTTAAATTACAACACTGCTATTAGAATGCCTTTAAAGCTGTTGTTAAAATGCTCCGGTTGATTAGTAAATATAAGGTTGAGATCTTTGATTATATAGAGTGTCCACCGGGAACTGCATCAATCTATATATAAAAGAGTATACATTGGAAAATTCTGAAAACGTGGTAATATACTATAGCCTAATTAAAATATTTTTAATAATTTGGCGGTTATACTGGAAGTAGCTGCAAACTTTGTTATTTTAAAAGGAATATCCTACTTATTACATTTTTGAATTCCTAACTTAATTTTAAGGTTTGTTTCATAAAACAACTACGTTGCTATTTCTAACCATATTTGAAATATTTACATTTTTGGAAATTTTTTGACAGATGGCTGAGTGCATGTGAACTTTGATAACTGTGAAAGTGTTTAACTTGGAAAATTGAAATTTTGCAGAGCTGTTGACTGTATAGAGTAGTATTAGAATCCGAATAAATTTTACGATAACACTATACAGCGTGTCCGACAATTACGATTAAAATTTCAAATGGAAAGTGTCAAAACTTAATTTTTTTAAATACAACAATTTACATATTTGTATCTGTCTTATCAAATTGCTCTTACAAAAATAATATCATATTCATTACGCGTCTAAAATTGATACTTTTCAAGATATTTAGGAAGATGTGTATTGTTGCACAATTTCCTTATAAAAAAGTACCCGCCAATGCATATACAGGTCTTGTAAAGCGAATGCGTATAGCAAAAAAATAGTGAGTCACCCGCTTCCACTCAGCGATTGGAGATCAGAAGTCAATCGCGCTGTCACGCTCTCTCCTGCTCGCGCATAAGTATGTATGCTCTCACTTGCTCGGCATAACGCCCACATTTTTTGCTGTACACATTCGCTTTACAAGACCTGTATACGGTGTAAGAAAGTAGCTTACGTAGTTTTTTAAAATATTCCGCAGATCTAAGTTAGTTGCTGCAAGTTGCACGATGCACCTACTCACGCTGCAGTCATGGTTGCAGCTATTGTTCAAACTGTCGAAACAAGTATACAGTCGTACGACGAATTATACAACCGATCGTTGTGTGTGTAGGCTGCTTAACACTATACTGTGCTTTTAGCGCCACTTTGACCGCCATTATTGGTTTCAACTAGATGAAAACACAAACTCTAAGAGTTTGGCAAAATGCTTTTCCGTACATTCCTTCATTTTGCAAAAGTAGAATAAAATAAAGAAAAACAAAAGAATTTTCACGATACATAATTTTTCTATGTATAATTCTGCGCAGAATTATACATCGTATAAAACAGCATTTAAAGTGTAGCTTTTGTAAATCTTCTTAGTTTAGTCATTCTATATCACTATCAGATATGTAAACTTCTGGTTTTGTAATGAAATGACAGGAATTTGTTTACGTGTTGACAGGGCTGGAGTAGTTGATATTTTTTTTCTATGTATAATTCTGCGCAGAATTATACATCGTATGAAACAGCATTTAAAGTGTAGCTTTTGTAAATCTTCTTAATTTGGTCATTCTATATCACTATCAGATATGTAAACTTCTGGTTTTGTAATGAAATGACAGGAATTTGTTTACGTGTTGACAGGGCTGGAGTAGTTGATAAATTGACAAACTATTGTTAGGATAATGTATGCTTTGAAATTCTTTTATTTACTAAATTTATAGACTTATATTTAAGGATAGTATTCAGCGATCTCCCTCAAAGAAATGAGGGTTTTACATGCGACTTAAGTAGAGTGATATTTGCATACTACCCGATAACCGTTCCTCACCAAATTCTTAGTTTGGATTACTCTGTATTTAATATAATAATAATATGTGAATATGGCATCGGAAACAATCATCTATCGATATCCTAAAAATCATTAATTGCAGAAATTTTAAACTTGTATCGATTACTAATACCATTGTATTCAGCTAAAATATTTTTCTAACATACTTATCTTTCTTGGCCGTACCAGAAATCGGTACCAAATTGTCTATTTTAATTTGAACATCTTGAATACTTTAAAATATTTAATAGTATTTATGTAAGATTAGTTGACAACTGTTTTTAAATTTCTTGAAATGTGTATATGTAGCTCCAACGTGGCGGAATGCCTTTCAATTTTTTATGACACAAAAGATACTCGTAAGACAGTCAAATAAATTTCAAATACGTTGTAAAGACTAAAATTTCTAATCGAATTTTATGCTAAAAAATGGCAAATTTTCTATAGAGCTTCTATACAATGTTTAGCTTTTTGAAAGAATGGGTTGATTTTTATTTTTTATGATTTAGCTTATGACGTTATCAGCAGCTCATTCACATTTCCGTTGTCACCGGAAGTGGCATCAACTTTCATATTTTAAATAGAACACCTTGTATATTTTTACGTTTTTGGAAAGGAGAATCCAACAATACCGCATGTGTTGTACTTTAGCTTAGGAAATATAATATTCTGCAATAAAAGTTTTGGTAATCTGTTCCTGTTGGTATGCAAAGTTCGCTAGGAAAAAGCGCCAAAATTGTCTCCTGTGCCGCCAGGTTGATCTAAAGAGTTCGTTGTTAGGCAAGGTGATAATAACAATTGCCAAACTTCAAATTTCAATTCTAAAAGCGTAAATTACTCTTGGTATTTACTGTTAACGTATCCTGTATTTGGTCATATTTCTGTTCTTTGTTATCGATATTATTTTCTCTTATTTTGTTAAGTGTTGCTACTTCCTTACTTTATCGACCTTCATCGTAATTAATTAATTAATGGTAGATTTGTATAAACTTATTTTTTGATAGACAATGCGCTTAATTTTCAGTTTTTTATGTTGTTAATTTTTTAATGTCCTCCAAATGGACTACGTAAGATAAATCAAGTAATTTTAATATTCGATGAATTTGGTAACAATTACCACAAAGTCCACTCTGTTCCAACATAGTGAATGCTGCACTCGTACAGCCGGAAATATTTGAACCTTGCTGTAAGTCAGAATATAGAGGATAAAATATACAGAGCGAATTGATTTAACATAGGATAATAAGATTTAAATTATTGCACAATTTGTTGGGCAATCAGGGCAAATAAAGTGGTAATTGTTGTCGGATTTACATAATATTAATGTTGACCCACCAATTTTGCATAACTCGTGCGAAAGCTATCCTAAAGGTAACAACATAAAATGTCTGAAAAACAGGGATATTGTATGCCAAAAGCCGATAAATTAAAAAAAACCTACCTTAGCAATTATTTTGAACGAAATTCGATAAAGTAAAGAGATGATAACAATTAATAAAAGAGGTAAAAATAAGGACAAATAATACAGAGAACAAAGAACGAAAAATGCAAGATTTAATAACAGTAAATACCAAGAGTGATTTACCATTTTAGAATCATTTGACAATTGGCAGTTCTTATTATTACGTCACCTACTAACGATCTATTTGGATAAATCCGGCGTTGCAGGAGACAATTTGGCGCTCTTTTCTGGCCAAACAACAAAAACAGATTACCAAAACTTTTATTGCTGCGTAACCTAATATTTCTTAAGCTAACGAATAAGATATGTGGTATTCTGGATTCGCCTTTCGATTATCTTTCCAGAAACGTAAAAATGTGCAGACTGTCTTTCAAATGTTGGAGGTCCTAAGAAAATGAATGAAAACGTGAATCTTGATATTTCGTTAAGATAGAGTGAGAATCCTCTTGGTGTATCTCAGTCAACTGCAGCAGACAATCAAGTTTCTCTACGTGTATTGAAAACAGAAAAATATTATCCTTACAAAGCACAACTACTGCAAGAACTCAGTGAAGATTACCACGATCGTCGAATCCAGTTTTTTAATATAATGCACGATTTATGCAACCGTAATTCACGCCTCATTCGCCAAATCCTCTTTTCGGCTTTTGTTGCTTAAATGGAACAGCGAATCGACAAAATTGCAGGTACTGGAGTAGACAAAATGCTCACTGGGTTACTAAAGCACATACTCAACGCCCTTGCAAAGCTAATGAGTTGGTAGGGATAGTTGACAGTAGAATCATTGCTCTTTCCCTCTTTGTTGAAACTCTCACGGAGTAGCGATATTTTTCAGGGATACACTTGTACCTAAAATTTATGTTTTCCACTCTTTAAATGACGTCTATTCGAAAATGTCGACACTTGTCTTTAATGTATATTCCTTTCACAAAATACAAAGTGACGGCTGCAGGCTCGAAAGAATCTTAACGTTTTGTTTTTAAAATCTCCTATATTAATTTAAAATGAAATTCTGCATTTTACAATCAGTGCCGACGTGTCAAATATAACTGCCGATTTGGCTACCTTAAATATCTTTATGGAAAACAGCTGTCTATGCAACAGTTCCTGTTTTTGAGTCATTTAAAATTAAAGTACAACTTATAAATTAATCTTTGTCTGATAATACAATTATGTTTAATATATTTAATAGATGCAGAAAAATCGCCAAGCAGATAAAACAAATACTGCATTTTTAGCACTACTTTTATTAAAACAAAATTAAGGACATCTACATATGATGTTCATTCTGTTTCTGAAATTACGAACTTTTCTTACAAAGAAAACAAATTAATTCGTAGCGGTTAAAGTTTCTTAAAATAAGGGAACAATTATTGCAACAATTTTCGTTTAGCGCTTTCTCCTATTCAATTTATTGAATCAAAAAGGAAGAGGAAGAGTACATTACAATAAAACAAAATGTCAATGTTACTGGGAGCTCGTAATACACATACCCAAATTGCACAGGTAAATAAAATAACATTATAATCATTACTTGATAAAAGAACAGGAATAACTGCAAATATATGCATTTAGTTAACTCATTTACGAAATAATTATATTAAACAACAAAATTCTAAACTCATAAGTATATATTTATATAAAATTATCTATCTCGGTAATCTTTTATACGTTATACGGTTTTAATTGTATATTGAAGAAACTTAAACCTTTCAAGCTGTTGTACACATTGTATGACATTAGAAATAAAATTTTCAGTCACGCACTCTATGAAATTAGATACGACAAAATATGCAGGGTGTCGCACCACATTCGCGTCGGTTTATATACGAAAAACGGCAAAATATTTTTTAAATATTTTTGTTATGAGCTATGTAGGTTCATTGGGAGCAAGTTTTAAAATCGTTTTGAAATATACAGGATGACTCAAAAAGAAGTTACACACCAAAGTTGCGAAAATTTAAATGGAATACCCTGTATATTATTGTATATTTTGATAGTGTGGGCTAAATAAAGGCAAGTTATTGTTATGTTTCCTACACCTAACTCAAACCATTTTTGAGACATTGAACTATTCTTGAAAATGTAGACCGAAATTTAAGATGCGCGCCTGTTTTACGTATTTAAGCTACATATTTCTAATTGTATTTACTTTTAGTCGAAGCATTAGACTTGATAATAAAATAAAAAATTATCCTAAAAATTATACAGGGTGGACGAAAATGTACTTTTGATTTGGACTATCATTAAAGTCAAATAACTTTCTTATATATAACACCTTGTATTCATCATCGTATTTAGATTCTAATTTTAATCATTTACGAAATTGTATTAAGGTTTCCTATACTCATATCTTATACTTTCTTAGTATTTCGGCATTTTCAATTTCGAATATTTATTTCTTGCCATTTATTTTACGAAAGTGGGCTTTGACAGAATTTACGTTACTATTACTGCTCACAGATAGATGGTATTTATCAGTCTAACCCTTCAACTGGTTTTTTTTTTCATGCTTATCAAAAAGAAATACAACGATAAGTAGCAAGTACATACCATCTAACAAACTTAAAGGTAAAAGAAAAACTAATGTTTTATCAAGTGACCGTTTCACTTTAAACAAATTATCTGGCGTTATGGAACGAAACGTTGTTCTTATTTGGTTGCTAATATTATCGGATGTGGTTGGTGGTATCTCATAAGGAATAGTTTGCGGTCGTTAAATTAAAAATAATTTCCTAATTTATTGTATTCTGTTAATTTTTTGCGTCGTAATGGCTGGTTTTATAAATGTTTTAATGATTGAAGGGCAGGAGAAGGTTGAAGAAAGGTAAGATAAAATACAAAATTCAGGGCAGGAAACATTTCGCACCAACATTCATGTAGAAAAAATGGAATACCTAGTTGTGGAATAAAGAATATATGGCTTGCTTATTCTTTCCAGCTCTTTTCGATATAATCCGGCTCTCCCGTCTTAAATTTGTTTAGCTGGAAATCTTCATTGCTAATTAAATAATTGAGGTAAATATTATACTGCATGCTTTGTTGTTTTGCTTTCCCGTTTACTATTCATTTTAAAATAAAATCGATATAAAAAGTATGGGGTAAGAATAAGCAGCGCTGACTCAGTTCATTTTCAAACTTCAACATTGAGCTACTGTAAAATGTTAAAACTCTTTCCCAATGCTTTTGAGTTTTCTTTATACAGACTTAAACTTAGACACTAACTTATTTAACTAAGCAATGCAGCACTGAAAACAGACGTTAAAAGGTGTTTAAGTTATATTTACGTCAACAAAACAGCTGTCGAGAAAACTGGAAGTGCCGCCATCTACATTTGCACGAACAACTGCATTGCTCGCCTTTATACAGGGGGTCTGAATGATTTCAAAAGCTGGTGTAACGATGTGCTTACAGAATTGACTTTTGTGTTAAAGTCGTTATATAACGGCAAAGTTACAGAATCGGCCTCATGTCATATATTTTCCAAAAGTACAGGTAACTTGTCTTTTATAAAATCCAAGAAACACGGTACCATTTAAGTGGCCATCAAAATGTATGGACCTACCACATGCGTTCCATTATTCCACCCCAAACGTTAACAAACCATCTATGTCGACGATCAAGGGTTCTAAAAAATTGGGGTTTTCATCACTGTAATAATGAAACTTAAGAGACCGATTCTATAAAATTTTAACGACTCGTTTAGTTGTTACGTAAATATATCGTTATGCCGATTCTGTAAGCAAATGCTAACGACAAAATCATAGCATTTATCGTTATCCTATCGTTAAAACTGACATTTCTAGACGACTTCTATTTTATGTCGTTTGCGGTCGTTGAATTAAAACGTAAGATTATTTTCCATAATTTATTGGATTTTGTTAATTTTTTGTTTCGTAATGGTTGGTTTTATTAATGTTTTAATGGCTGGTTTTATTAATGCTTTAATGATTGAAGAGCAGGAGGAAGTTGAAGGAAGGGAAGATAACATAAAATTCATGCCAGGAAACATTTTCCGCCAATGTTATGTAAAATAAATGGAATACCTAGTTATGGGATGAGGAATACCATTTTCTTCTTATTTTTGAAACGAATTCAATGTTTTTAGGCGAAACTTGAGAGATGCAAGCAATCCTTTTTGTTGGAGGATAAAATATTTAAGAATTTTTATAGATTAAATAAAGAATCTGTTCATTGTTTATCCAATTTATTGCAACCTTTGGAGCAAGAAGAATGGGAGTTCCTTTGCATCTAAGAATTTTAGCTGCTTTGCATTTTTTTTTTGGCAACGATAATTGCCAAAAATCTGTATCGAAAAATCTGCTACCTCCTATGAGCCAATCTCAAATATGTCGTGCAGTAGAAGTGTGCAGTTTTAACGACATATTTTATGAATGAAATTTCATTGCATACTGGCAATGAAAATTTACACAGAACTAAAGGATTTTTTGAAAAATTTGATTGCACTACATGTACAAATCGTACCGCTTAATAGAAACGACACGGATCACCCTCCTTTAGCATATATTAATGTATAATGATGCCAACAATACTTTTAGGTTACATTTACGCCAACAAAACAAACAGCTATCGATAAAACTGCAAGTGTCGCCATCAATATTTGCACGAACAACTGCATTGCTAGCCTCAATACAGGGAGTCTGTACGATTTCAACAACTGTCGTAACGATGTGCTTAAAGAATTGACATTTGTGTTAAAAACGTTATGAGAAAGTCATTACATAACGATAATCGTTATATAACCGCACAGTTACAGAACCGGTCTCTATGTCTGTTAACTAATTCATTGTTATGGAAAGTTGACTCATTTGAAAAGAGTACAAAATGTAAATGTTCGTCATCTCCTAACTTTTCCAGAATCCATAAACAAAATTCGAGTCGTCGGTCGTAATGTACTTCCAAAAGTTCCTGATGGAACTGTATATGGTACAGATCAAATTTGTGTTTATGATTCTTCCGATGCTTCGTTCGCTTATACCCGTTGTTTCGTTCATTTTTCGCTGACTTGTACGCAGAATTTCAATTAGAGATTCCATAACTAAAAATTAATTTTTTTCCTTTCCGGTAATTGGTTTTTGTCGCTACATTTTTTTATAAGACACACTTCCTGTTCGTCGGAAAATTTGCAGCAAATTTTTAAACGAACGCTTGTCAGGATGACGTCTGTTAGGAAATTTTTGAGCATAAACCCTTGATGCCAAGAAGCATTTTTCTAAACACTCCCCAATTAGAAAAATCATATAAATCCTCTCCTCTTGGGTGTAAGTTCTCTTTTTAAATAATTGTTTAATTAAAGACTACTGTCAAGTAATGTTCGTTTATGAGTAATAATAACATCAGTTCCGTCAAAGCTTACCTTCGTAAAATAATTGGCAAGAAACGAATATTCGAAATTGAAAATGCTAAATTACTAAGAAAATATGAGATATAAATACAGAAAATCTCAATACGGTTTTATAAATGGTAAAAATTATAATCTAAATGCAAGAATGAATGCAGGCTGTTCCATTTAATACAAAAAAGGTTATTCGACTTTAATGATAGTCCAAATCAAAAGTATATTTTCGTCCACCTTGTATAATTTTTAGGGTTCATTTTTATTTGATCATGAAGTCTAATGCTTCGACTAAACATAAATACAATTAGAAATATCTAGCTTAAATACGTAAAACAGTCGCGCCTTTTAAATTTTGGTCTACATTTTCAAGAATAGTTCAATGTCTCAAAAACTGCTCGGGTTAGGTATAGGAAACAACAGTAACTTACCTTTATTTAGCCCGCACTATCAAAATATGCAATATACAGGCTATTCCGTTTAAATTTTCACAACTTTGGTAACTTCTTTTTGAGCTACCCTGTATATATTAAAACAATTTTAAAACTTGCTCCGAATTAAACTTCATAGCTCTCAAGAAAAATATTTTTCCGTTTAAAATATGGCACTTGAAATGTTATTAAATATATTATTTTCAATGTGAAAGTAATTATTCTACACCTCTTATATCACTTTCAGTGTCACTATAATTTTCGCTTTCATGAGATGGTGCATTTGCTGTAAAAGCAAGACTCCATAGCTTCATGAAATTGTACTTATTTCTACAACATATCTTGTACCATGCTTCAAACATGCTCGCATACTTTTGTCCATTCTCCTATGGTTATATTCCCAAACTACTCTTGGGCTAATTTTTCAATGTCATGTAATTTAAATTTAGTGTTATGGGCAACAACCTAATTTTTTACAGTTGCCCATATACATCCTATAGGGTTTAGTTGTGTAGGGTAGGGAGGCAATTGCATAACCCTGTGCCCCTTCTCTTCAAATAGCACACCTAATACACAGGGAAATATGTGAATTTATTGATAAACAAATTATTAATAGAAATTATATGCTTTGTATCATTTTTTGTATAAAGCATAGAGAATAATTTTGAAAGATTAGCTAATATTGACCGAATACCTACTTTTAACCAAATGAAAATTCAGCAGACTGTTCGGTATAAAGCTTTGTTCACTTCCCACATGAACAATAATCAGTCGTTGTCTTTTTGACGTTGGTTTCTTTCGATCCCCTGGAAGTATCATTCCAAGACATTGTTTCGCAAATGGCTACTATGTATATATACTTCATTGGTGTGAATAATGATTGTACCTTTCTTATAGTATTCTGTACTTTTTTTAGATACTTAATTTTTTCGAAAGGAATCTCATCTCAGCAGTTGCTTTATGTCTTTCCCCACCTAAGATTATATTAATCATAAAGTAAATTATAGAATATTTTATATATAAATTAATCTGATTCCCGTAGTTCTCATTGAAGTCCACAATGTTTCTTTGGATCCTTTAAAAGATAAGCCTATTTCGTTAATTTTCTCGAAAAGGACTGTAATATACTGGTTTATTATAGTTCTTGCATAATATACATGCATGTTTACTAACTATCCAGAGTAGGAATTCTTTTCTCTATAACCTAAAAATCCATATCAATTTCCATATTGTTTTTTCTTCAGTCGTTACTTGAAAAAGAATATGACTTCTCCGACGTCGTTTTTTATGTGGAGTTGTAAAGGAGGAGCCAGGTGTAAATGCAATTTTTCTTGCATTTTTTATAAGTGCCTTTTGATACATCTGTAGCATCCATTGTTCTTCCTCTTTATGTCTTGAAATTTTCTTCCCATCTTTAGCTTCTTTCATAAACTGCATGAACAACATTGTTAATAATTTCATGGCCGTAACTGGCAACTATTGCTCTTTTGACCGCAACCTTCAGTTTGAGATAACGTCAATAGCTATGAAATTACAACACTATTAGTAGTTATTGTAATATTTAAATAATAAGCAATTGTTTTATAACTCACCCCACTACACAACACACTTCAATATAGTCTTACTAAAGGCTGAATGTATAGATATAAAATATTATATCACGTTCCTACTACGTGCATATCAAGGTAGAATGTCCAGCTGTTTAATAGTTTAAAAATGATTTTGGCCAAATTTTTGTTTGTTTTAAGATGGCTCATAATTGTACATATTCTACGCCATCTACGGCATTTGAAAAATCTGCGAATAACATTTTAAGTACTACGTTTTATATTTTTCATTAGGCAAGGTACCATATGTATGCAGTGATAATTTCCTATTCTTCTATAGCTACTCTTCTGAATATCGCCCTTTGTTTCGGATATATACAAATGCAGAGCACAGTTTCTTTCTGCATCCGGTTGGTTTCATTACCTTCCTTTACTCTGCTCACATTTACTGGTGCTCCTACCTCTGCTTTTTTTGAAGTTGCTTGGCATCTAGATGTTTCAATTTTTGGATTAGTGTGTCAATATACGCTTTACTTTTGCCTTGCATTACCTAATATCGTAACCATGTCGTTTCACTAATTTAAGTTTAACACTTTAAGTACTACATTTTATATTTTTCATTAGGCAAGGTACCATATGTATGCATCGATAATTTCCTATTCTTGTATAGCTACTCTTCTAAATATCGTATTTTGTTTTGGATATATACGAATGCGCAGCACAATTTCTTTCTGCATCCGATTGGTTTCATTACCTTCCTTTACTCCCCCCACATTTGGTGGTGCTCCTAGAAATAAAATAATAATTAATGAAATAAACATTGAATACTCGATGGTAACAATTTCATGCATAATGCCCTCTTCTAATGCTTACTCAACATACAATATTCTCTTTAAATGTTTTCTTGTTGCTGGCCTTTTCATTCTACGAAGCGAAGCGCACACCATTTTATTTTCAACTTCTGCCAATGTTGATTCATCTTCTTAGACTTTCAAACCATTTCTAAATTCTTCCAACTTACTTTCTCAAGACCAGTTGCTTCCATTTTGCTAAAATCCAAAAAAGTTCATATTTAAAAAATATTCTTTAAAAAGAATGCATAATATAAAACAGTATTTGTTTAATGTTAACAGAATAGAATGTCTATGTCGTTCAATTATCTATTCTAAGATAACTATATTTTGACAAAATATGTAATTGTTTTCAGTTAATTAATGTCCCAATGTTCACATTCTTTTAAAATTAAATTTATAAAATTTGATTGTTATTTTGTTATTATTCAGATTTGCGTTTACATAAAGAAATATACTATATAAATATGTTTTTTTTTAACTACAATATATTAATGAAAATCTTTACAACTTCTTTATATTTAATTTATCAATATTAAAATATAAAAACATTGTCATCTCTTTACATATATAAAAGGTAAAATAATTTAATGACGTTGTAAGTTAATATTTAAAAAAGTACTCTTTAATAATAAACAAAAAATACATAATTCTATATTTTTAAATTTCTGAATTCTTTTCAAATTGCAAAAAATATGTAATTGTTTTCAGTTAATTAATACCCCAATGCTCACATTCTTTTAAAATTGAATTCATAAAATTTGATTGTTATTTTTTATCACCCTGATATGCGTTTACATAAAGAAATTTACTATATAAATATGTTTTTTTTAACTAAAATGTAGTGTGACCCACTCGAAATGGAAGCACCCCTGTAGAACCTACATTTTACACCAAAATTAAACAATTTGTTTTTAATACATAGTGAGCCGAGAAGTGTACTTCCACTCAAAATTTCAAAAGTTCCTCAAAATGTTCCAGGCACATTATGATAATTTTTCGAAGTCGAAAACAGCAAAATTTTATTCGCGTTTTTTTACAACAAATTCGACTACATCACTGAATTCAGAAGGTTCCCCAAGTGGTATTAACCAAAATTTCATTCAAATATATTTATTAATAAGAAAGTTATGAGAGAATCATTAGTTAAACGTTACAGTGCATTTTATAAATCCGCATCTTACAACATCTACTGACCAAGGTATATCAGAATTTACTTAAAAAAAAAAAAACAAAAAAGTGAACAAATGCAATTCCTTATTCAGACTTACTTCAACAATTATCAAAGCTACTTTGCAATCACCGAACTATCAATGAAGTTAATAAACAATTATGCAGCAACTGTAAATGTCACAGCCTACATTTGATTTCATTTATAAATCTCCACGTCACAGCCTACTTTGGATTTTACTTAAATTACATGCATTTTTTGGAGGAGATAACAATTGCTATTAACAATTCAAACATTTTTCTAAGATACTCAAATATAAAAATGCACTAAATAAAAGTAAAGCGAGATCATTTTATTTTAAATACCAAAATAGCTAGTAGGTATTACTTATTTCTTTAAAATTTGTAATCTGGTAGATGTATTAATTAATAATAATATAATAATGTAATTAGATTTTAAAGTATTCTTCCACACAAAATTTCAAAAATTCATCTAAATTTTCAATGCACACTATGATAATCTCTATCTAATAATAACATCAAACAGTTCACCTATTTATATTTTACCTTTTTTCTAGTTTTTAGTTTAGTTGTATTTTGCAACACACTGTATCGAAGTCTATCAGCTGCCTCTGTTATCAAAATTTAGCGATGCTCCTAGAACTAAAACAATTCTTCTTGATGCGTTGCAATAGGTATAATAATTTTCAAGCTTACCTTAGGTTCCCCATCCTTAGTTTATCTCGTGGGGATCATGTCGGGAACTTTTGCTTAAATGTTTAGGCTCTTTTAAAGTACCTTTCTACCACCTCTGCCTTTTTGGAAGTTGCATGGCGTCTAGATATTTCAATTTTTAAATTAGGGTGTAAAGATACGCTTTACTTTTGCTTCGGATACCTGATTTCGTAACCGTGTCATTTTGTTAATTTAAATTTAAGTACTATGTTTTATATTTTTCATTAGGCAAGGTACCATATGT
This sequence comes from Dynastes maya, assembly GCA_029619315.2. Taxonomy (NCBI): domain Eukaryota; kingdom Metazoa; phylum Arthropoda; class Insecta; order Coleoptera; family Scarabaeidae; genus Dynastes; species Dynastes maya. The sequence continues at coordinate 40,338,431 of JAROYE020000001.1, forward strand.
ACGCACGGATAATTTCCTATTCTTGTATAGCTACTCTTCTGAATATCGTCTTTTGTTTCGGATATATACAAATGCACAGCACCATTTCTTTCTGCATCAGATTGGTTTCATCACCTTCCTTTACTTCGCTCGCATTTACTGGTGTTCCTAGAAATAAAATAATTCTTTTTGATACGTTGCGATAGGTATAATAATTTTCACGCTTGCCTTGGGTTCCGTTACCGTAGTTTCGCTTGTGCGGATCATGTGGGGAACTTTTTCTTAAACATTTAGGCCTTTTTAAAGTACTTTTCTACCGCTTCTGCTTTTTTGGAAGTTGCTTGGCGTCTAAATGTTTCAATTTTTGGATTAGCCTGTCAATGTACGCTTTACTTTTGCCCCGGATACCCGATTTCGTAACCATGTCATTGTGTTAATTTAAATTTAACATTTTAAGTACTACGTTTTATATTTTTCATTAGGCAAGGTACCATATATATGCACGGATAATTTCCTATTCTTGTATAGCTACTCTTCTGAATATCGTCTTTTGTTTCGGATATATACAAATGCACAGCACCATTTCTTTCTGCATCAGATTGGTTTCATCATCTTCCTTTACTTCGCTCCCATTTACTGGTGCTCCTAGAAATAAAATAATTCTTTTTGATACGTTGCGATAGGTATAATAATTTTCAAGCTTGCCTTGGGTTTCGTTCCCGTAGTTTCGCTTGTGCGGATCATGTGGGGAACTTTTCCTTAAACGTTTAGGCCTTTTTAAAGTACCTTTCTACCGCCTCTGCTGTTTTGGAAGTTGCTTGGCGTCTAGATGTTTGAATTTTTGGATTAGCGTGTCAATATACGCTTTGCTTTTGCCCCGCGTAACCTGATGTAACCGCGCCGTTTCGTCAATTTAAGTTTAATCGAGGCGCTAATTTTACCTGACTATCCGCCGCTGGCATGCTCTTGTGCATTCCGGTTCTAGTTTTTGTAGAAAAAAACGCGCGTACCTTTGCCGTAGGCCATCTTGGAGGAATTCCTCGAGACCATCTTGAATATCGATCGCTGTATCGCGCATACGTTCGCGTTCGAATTTTTTGGCGGGCCGAATCTTCGAAAATTAATTTATTGGCCTACGTAGGGCCTAACGGAACGAAACATGCCAGAAGGAACGGCCCGAAGGCCAAAGAATAGTCCCCCAGCGCTCCCGTAATCGTCAAATGTACCCCGTAATCGAAGATACCTTTGGAAGTTTCTCCCCATCTATTCCTATTTATCCGACGGGGATGGAGAGTGCGGGATGGAGCTAACAGTCATTATTACTATAGTAAAGGTAAGCTTTGACGGAACTGATGTTATTATTACTCATAAACGAACATTACTTGACAGTAGTCTTTAATTAAACAATTATTTAAAATGAGAACTTACACCCAAGAGGAGAGGATTTATATGATTTTTGTAATTGGGGAGCGTTTAGCAAAATGCTTGGCATCAAGGGTTTATGCTCAAAAATTTCCCAACAGACGTCATCCTGACAAGCGTTCGTTTAAAAATTTGTTGCAAATTTTCCGAAGAACAGGAAGTGTGTCTTATAAAAAAATGGAGCGACAAAAACCAATTACCGGAAAGGAAAAAAATGAATTTTTAGTTATGGAATCTCTAATTGAAACTCCGCATACAAGTCAGCGAAAAATGAATGAAACAACGGGAATAAGCAGACGAAGCATCGGAAGAATCATAAACACAAATTTAATCTGTACCATATACAGTTCCATCAGGAACTTTTGGAAGTACATTACGACCGACGACTCGAATTTTGTTTATGGATTCTGGAAAAGTTAGGAGATGACGAACATTTCTTAAATTTTGTACTCTTTTCAGGTGGGTCAACTTTTCATAACAATGAATTAGTTAACAGACATAGAGACCGGTTGTGTAACTGTGCGGTTATATAACGATTATCGTTATGTAACGACTTTCTCATAACGATTTTAACACAAATGTCAATTCTGTAAGCTCATCGTTACGACAGTTGTTGAAATCATACAGACTCCCTGTATTGAGGCTAGGAATGCAGTTATTGACGTAAATGTAACCTAAAAGTTTTGTTGGCATCTGTTTTCAGTGCTATGTTTCCTTTAATATATGCTAAAGGAGGGTGATCCATGTCGTTTCTATTAAGCGGTACGATTTGTACATGTAGCGCAATCAAATTTTTCAAAAAATCCTTTAGTTCTGTGTAAATCTTCATTGCCAGTATGGAATGAAATTTTATTCATAAAATATGTCGTCAAAACTGCACACTTCTACTGCACGACATATTTGAGATTGGCTCATAGGAGGTAGCAGATTTTTCGATACAGATTTTTGGTAATTATCTTTGCCAAAAAAATGCAAAGCAGCTAAAATTCTTAGATGAAAAGGAACTCCCATTCTTTTAATGCCTACTGGATAAACAATGAACAGATTCTTTATTTAATCTATAAAAATTCTTAAATATTTTATCCTCCAACAAAAAAGGATTGCTTGCATCTCTCAAGTTCCGCCTAAAAACATTGATTACTATAGTAATAATTACTGTTATCTCCATCTCGCACTCTCCATCCCCGTCGGATAAGTAAGAATAGATAGGGAGAAACTTCCAAAGGTATCTTCGATTACGGGGTACATTTTACGATTACGGGAGCGCTAGGGGACTATACTTTGGCCTTCGGGCCGTTCCTTTTGGCATATTTCGTTCCGTTAGGCCCTACGTAGGCCAAGAAATTAATTTTCGAAGATTCGGCCCGCCAAAAAATTTGAACGCGAACGCATGCGCGATACAGCGATCGATATTCAAGATGGTCTCGAGGAATTCCTCCAAGATGGCCTACGGCAAAGGTACGCGCAGTTTCCACAAAAACTAGAACCGGAATATACAGGAGCTCGCGAGCGGCGGATAGTCAGGTAAAATTAGCGCCTCGATTAAACTTAAATTGACGAAACGGCACGGTTACGATATCCGATTATGCGGGGCAAAAGTAAAGCGTATATTGACACGCTAATCCAAAAATTCAAACATCTAGACGCCAAGCAACTTCCAAAAAAGCAGAGGCGGTAGAAAGGTGCTTCAAAAGGGCCTAAACGTTTAAGGAAAAGTTCCCGACATGACCTGCACAAGCGAAACTACGGGAACGGAACCCAAGGCAAGCTTGAAAATTATTATACCTATCTCAACGTATCAAAAAGAATTATTTTATTTCTAGGAGCACCAGTAAATGTGAGCGAAGTAAAGGAAGGTGATGAAACCAATCTGATGCAGAAAGAAATGGTGCTGTGCATTTGTATATGAGTATCTTAGAAAAATGTTTGAATTGTTAATAGCAATTATCTCCTCCAAAAAATACATATAATTTAAGTAAAATCCAAAGTAGGCTGTGACGTGGAGATTAATAATTTATTATTGAAGTCAAATGTAGGCTGTGACATTCACAGTTACTGCATAATTGTTTATTAACTTCATTGATAGTTCGGTGATTGCAAACTAGCTTTGATAATTGTTGAAGTAAGTCTGAATAAGGAATTGCATTTGTTCACTTTTTTTTTTTTTTTTTTTTTAAGTAAATTCTTCGTAAAATAATTGGCAACAAACGAATATTCGAAATTGAAAATGCTAAATTACTAAGAAAATATGAGATATAAGTACAGAAAATCTCAATACGGTTTTATAAATGGTAAAAATTATAATCTAAATGCAATAATGAATGCAGGCTGTTCCATTTAATACAAAAAAAGTTATTCGACTTTAATGATAGTCCAAATCAAAAGTATATTTTCGTCCACCCTGTATAAGTTTTAGGGTTCATTTTTATTTGATCATGAAGTCTAATGCTTCGACTAAACATAAATACAATTAGAAATATCTAGCTGAAATACGTAAGACAGGCGCGCTTTTTAAATTTTGGTCTACATTTTCAAGAATAGTTAAATGTCTCAAAAACGGCTCGAGTTAGGTATAGGAAACAACAGTATCCTATCTTTATTTAGCCAGCACTATCAAAATATGCAATATACAGGCTATTCCGTTTAAATTTTCACAACTTTGGTAATTCATCCTGTATATATTAAAACAATTTTAAGCTAGCTCTCAAGAAAAGTATTTTTCCGTTTAAAATATTGCACTTGAAATGTTATTAAATACATTATTTTCAAAGTGGAAGTAATTATTCTACACCTCTTATTTCACTTTCAGTATCACTATAATTTTCGCTTTCGTGAGATGGTGCATTCGCTGTAAAAGCAAGACTCCATAGCTTCATGGAATTGTACTTATTTCTCCAAAATACCTTGTACCATGTTTCAAACATGCTTGCATACTTTTGTCCATTCTCCTACGGTTATATTCCCAAACTACTCCTGGGCTAATTTTTCAATGTCATGTAATTTAAATTTAAATGTTATGGGCAACAACCTATTTTTTACAGTTGCCCATATACATCCTATAGGGTTTAGTTGTATAGGGTAAGGAGGCAATTACATAACCCTGTGTCCCTTCTCTTCAAATAGCACACCTAAGACACAGGGAAATATGTGAATTTATTGATAAACAAATTATTAATAGAAATTATATGCTTTGTATCATTTTTTGTATAAAGCATAGAGAATAATTTTGAAAGATTAGCTAATATTGACCGAATACCTACTTATAACTAAATGAAAATTCAGCAGACTGTTTGGTATAAAGCCTCGTTCACCTCCCACATGAACAATAATCAGTCGTTGTCTTTTTGACGTTGGTTTCTTTCGATCCCCTGGAAGTATCATTCCAAGACATTGTTTCGCAAATGGCTACTATGTATATATACTTCATTGGTGTGAATAATGACTGTACCTTTCTTATAGTATTCTGTACTTTTTTTAGATACTTAATTTTTTCGAAAGGAATCTCATCTCAGCAGTTGCTTTATGTCTTTCCCCACCTAAGATTATATTAATCATAAAGTAAATTATAGAATATTTTATATATAAACTAATCTGATTCCCGTAGTTCTCATTGAAATCCACAATATTTCTTTGGATCCTTTAAAAGATAAGCCTATTTCGTTAATTTTCTCGAAAAGGACTGTAATATATTGGTTTATTATAGTTCTTGCATAATATACATGCATGTTTACTAACAATCCAGAGTAGGAATTCTTTTCTCTATAACCTAAAAATCCATATCAATTTCCATATTGTTTTTTCTTCAGTCGTTACTTGAAAACGAATGACTTCTCCAACGTCGTTTTTTATGTGGAGTTGTAAAGGAGAAGCCAGGTGTAAATGCAATTTTTCTTGCATTTTTTATAAGTGCCTTTTGGTACATCTGTAGCATCCATCGTTCTTTCTTTTTATGTCTTGAAATTTTCTTCCCATCTTTACCTTCTTTCATAAACTGCATAAATATTGTTAATAATTTCATGGCCGTAACTGGCAACTATTGCTCTTTTGACCGCAACCTTCAGTTTGAGATAACGTCAATAGCTATGAAATTACAACACTATTAGTAGTTATTGTAATATTTAAATAATAAGCAATTGTTTTATAACTCACCCCACTACACAACACAGTTCAATATAGTCTTACTAAAGGCTGAATGTATAGATATAAAATATTATATCACGTTCCTACTACGTGCATATCAAGGTAGAATGTTCGGCTGTTTAATGGATTAAAAATGATTTTGGTCAAATTACCCTATCCGCGGCATTTAAAAAACATGCAAATAACATTTTAAGTACTACGTTTTATATTTTTCATTAGGCAAGCTACCATATGTACGCAGTGATAATTTCCAATTCTTCTATAGCTACTTTTCTGAATATCGTCCTTTGTTTCGGATATATACAAATGCTGAACACAGTTTCTTTCTGCATCCGGTTAGTTTCATTACCTTCCTTTACTCTGCTCACATTTACTGGTGCTCCTAGAAATAAAATAAACCTTTTTGATACGTTGCAATAGGTATAATAGTTTTCAAGCTTACCTTGGGTTCCCTTCCCTTAGTTTCCCTTGTGCGGGTCATGTCGGGAACTTTTGCTTAAATGTTTAGGCCTTTTTAAAGTATCTTTCTACCACCTCTGCCTCTTTGGAAGTTGCTTGGCGTCTAGATGTTTCAATTTTTGGATTAGTGTGTCAATATACGCTTTACTTTTGCCTTGCATTACCTAATATCGTAACCATGTCGTTTCACTAATTTAAGTTTAACACTTTAAGTACTACATTTTATATTTTTCATTAGGCAAGGTACCATATGTATGCATCGATAATTTTCTATTCTTGTATAGCTACTCTTCTAAATATCGTACTTTGTTTTGGATATATACGAATGCGCAGCACAATTTCTTTCTGCATCCGATTGGTTTCATTACCTTCCTTTACTCCCCTCACATTTGGTGGTGCTCCTAGAAATAAAATAATAATTAATGAAATAAACATTGAATACTCGATGGTAACAACTTCATGCATAATGTCCTCTTCTAATGCTTACTCAACATACAATATTCTCTTTAAATGTTTTCCTGTTGCTGGCCTTTTCATTCTACGAAGCGAAGCGCACACCATTTTATTTTCAACTTCTGCCAATGTTGATTCATCTTCTTAGACTTTCAAACCATTTCTAAATTCTTCCAACTTACTTTCTCAAGACCAGTTGCTTCCATTTTGCTAAAATCCAAAAAAGTTCATATTTAAAAAATATTCTTTAAAAAGAATGCATAATATAAAACAGTATTTGTTTAATGTTAACAGAATAGACTGTCTATGTCGTTCAATTATCTATTCTAAGATAACTATATTTTGACAAAATATGTAATTGTTTTCAGTTAATTAATGTCCCAATGTTCACATTCTTTTAAAATTAAATTATTAAAATTTGATTGTTTTTTTGTTATTATTCAGATTTGCGTTTACATAAAGAAATATACTATATAAATGTTTTTTTTTAACTACAATATATTAATGAAAATCTTTACAACTTCTTTATATTTAATTTATCAATATTAATATATAAAAACATTGTCATCTCTTTACATATATAAAAGGTAAAATAATTTAATTATATTGTAAGTTAATATTTAAAAAAGTACTCTTTAATAATAAACAAAAAATACATAATTCTATATTTTTAAATGTCTGAATTCTTTCCAAATTGCAAAAAATATGTAATTGTTTTCAGTTAATTAATACCCCAATGCTCACATTCTTTTAAAATTGAATTCATAAAATTTGATTGTTATTTTTTATCACCCTGATATGCGTTTACATAAAGAAATTTACTATATAAATATGTTTTTTTTAACTAAAATGTACTGTGACCTTCTCGAAATGGAAGCATCCCTGTAGAACCTACATTTTACACCAAAATTAAACAATTTGTTTTTAATACATAGTGGGCCAAGAAGTGTACTTCCACTCAAAATTTCAAAAGTTCATCAAAATTTTCCAGGCACATTATGATAATTTTTCGAAGTCGAAAACAGCAAAATTTTATTCGCGTTTTTTTACAACAAATTCGACTACACCACTGAATTCAGAAGGTTCCCCAAGTGGTATTAACCAAAATTTCATTCAAATATATTTATTAATAAGAAAGTTATGAGAGAATCATTAGTTAAACTTTACACTGCATTATTTTATAAATCCGCATCTTACAACATCTACTGACCAAGATATATCAGAATTTATTTAAAAAGCAAACAAATGCAATTCCTTATTAAAATTTACTTCAACAATTATCGAAGGTAGTTTGCAATCACTCAACTATCAATGAAAATAAGCAATTATGCAGGAACTGTCAATGTCACAGCCTACATTTGACTTCAATAATAAATTATTAATCTCCACAGCACAGCCTACTTTGGAATTTACTTTAATTACATGTATTTTTTAGAGGAAATAGCAATTGCTATTAACCATTTAAACATTTTTTTAAGATACTCAAATATAAAAACGCACTAAGTAAAAGTAAGGCAAAATCATTTTATTTTAAACACCAATATAGCTAGTAGGTATTACTTATTTCTTTGAAATTTGTAATCTGGTAAATGTATTATTATATTCACTTTTGTAATTGTAATTAGATTTTAAAGTATACTTCCACATAAAATTTCAAAAATTCATCTAAATTTTCAAGACATACTATGATAACAGCATCTATCTAATAGTAACATTTGATAATAACATCTAATAGTTTACTTATTTATACTTTACCTTTTTTTTTCAGTTTTTAATCTAGTTGTATTTTGCAACACACTGTATCTGAGTCTATCAGCTGTTTCGGTTATCAAAATTTAGTGGGGCTCCTAGAAATAAAATAATTCTTTTTGATACCTTGCAATAGGTATAATGATTTTCAAGCTTACATTGAGTTCCCTTCCCTTAGTTTCCCTTGTGTGGATCGTGCCGGGAACTTTTGTTTAAATGTTTAGGCTCTTCTAAAGTACCTTCCTACCACCTTTGCTTTTCTGGAAATTGCTTGGTGTCTAGATGTTTCAATTTTTGGATTAGGGTGTCAATATACGCTTTATTTTTGCCCCGCATACCTAATTTTGTAACCATGTCATTTCGTTAATTTCAGTTTAACCCTTTAAGTACTACGTTTAATATTTTTCATTAGGCAAGGTACCATATGTACGCACTGATAATTTCCTATTCTTGTATAGCTCCTCTTCTAAATATCGTACTTTATTTCAGATATATACAAATGCACAGCACAATTTCTTTCTGCATCCGATTGGTTTCATTACCTTCCTTTACTCCGCTCACATTTACTGGTGCTCCTAGAAATAAAATAATTCTTCTTGATACGTTGCAATAGGTATAATAATTTTCAAGCATACCTTGAGTTCCCCTCCTTTAGTTTCCCTTGCGTGGGTCATGTTGGGAATTTTTGCTTAAATGTTTAGGCTCTTTTAAAGTATCTTTCTACCACCTCTGCCTCTTTGAAAGTTGCTTGGCGTCTAGATGTTTCAATTTTTAGATTAGTGTGTTAATATACGCTTTACTTTTGCCTCGCATACCTGATTTCGTAACTATGTCATTTTGTTAATATAAGTTTAACATTTTAAGTACTACCTTCTATATTTTTCATTAGGCAAGGTACCATATGTGTGCACCGATAATTTCCTATTCTTGTATAGCTACTCTTCTAAATATCGTACTTGGTTTTGGATATATACGAATGCGCAGCACAATTTCTTTCTGCATCCGATTGGTTTCATTATCTTCCTTTACTCCGCTCCATTTACTGGTGCTCCTAGAAATAAAATAATTGTTTTTAACACATTGCAATCAGTATAATAATTTTCAAGCTTACCTTGGGTTCCGCTCGCTTAGTTTCCCTTGTGCAGATCATGTCGGGAACTTTTCCTTAAATGTTTAGGCTCTTTTAAAGTACCTTTCTACCACCTCGGCTTTTTTGGAAGTTGCTTGGCATCTAGATGTTTCAATTTTTTGGTTTGCGTGCCAATATACGCTTTACTTTTGCCCCGCACAACCTGATTTCGTAACCATGTGGTTTTGTTAATTTAAGATTAACAGTTTAAGTAGTACGTTTTATATTTTTATTAGGCAAGTTACCGTATGTATATATGGATAATTTCCTATTCTTGTATAACTACTCTTCCGAATATCGTCCTTTGTTTCGGATATATATACGAATGCACAGCATGATTTCTTTCTGCATCAGACTGGTTTCCTGACTTTCTTTTACTCCGCTCACATTTACGGGTGCTCCTAGAAATAAAGTAATTCTTTTTGATACGTTAAAATAGGTATAATAGTTTTCAAGCTGACCTCGTGTTTTGCTGGCTTAATTTCCCTTGTGCAGATCATGTCCGGAACTTTTCCTTAAACGCTTAGGCTTTTTTAAAGTGCCTTTCTACCACCTCTGCTTTTTTGGAAGTTGCTTGACGTCTAGATGTTTCAATTTTTGGATTTGCGTGTCAATATACGCTTTAGTTTTGCCCGGCATAACCCGATATCGTAACCGCGTCTTTTCGTCCATCTAAGTTTATTAATCGAGGCGCTAATTTTACCTGACTATCCACCGCCCGCGAGCTCCTGTATATTCCGGTTCTAGTTTTTGTAGAAAATGCGCGTACCTTTGCCGGAGGCCATCTTGGAGGAACGGCTGGAGGCCGTCTTGAATATCGATCGCTGTATCGCGCATACGTTCGCGTTCAAATTTTTTGGGGGGTCGAATCTTCGAAAATTAATTTCTCGGCCTACGTAGGACCTAACGGAACGAAATATGCCAAAAGGAACGCACCGAAGGCCAAAGTGTCGCCCGGCGGCGGTGCCGTAATAGGAGTTCGCCCCGCAAGTTCCGCATCCGGTATCCGACGATCCACCATTACGAATAGTTAGGTGTCCGCAAGAGAAAAAAGATCCGCTGTTATTAGTATAATATCTTCTTCCATGTTTCGAACATGCTCGCACACTTTTTACCATTCTCCTACTACTCCCAAACTATTTTTGAACTAATTCTTCAACGTCGTGTAATTTAAATATAGAATTATGAGCAACAACCTAATTTTTTACAGTTGCCCATATACATTCTACAGGGTTTAGTTGTGTATGGTAGGGAGAAAATTGTCTGACTTTGTGTCCCTCCCCTTCAAATAGCACATCTAAGCCATGAGGAAATATGTGAATTACAACAACACTATTAGTAGCTATTGTAATAGACACTATTAGTAGTTACTGTAATATTTCAATATGTAATTGTTTTATAACTCACCCCACTACATAAGATACTTGAATATAGTCTTACTAAATACTGAATGTACAGATATAAAACATTATACCACGTTCATACTATGTACATTTCAAGGTAGAATGTTCAACTGTTTAATGAATTAAAAATGATTTCGGACAAATTTTTGTTTATTGTAAGATAGCTCATAATTAGTATTCCAATACTACAGAAAATACTGGTTGTAATTATACATATTCTGTGTCATCCGCAGCATTTAAGAAACCTGCGAATTACTTTAAGTACTACATTTTATATTTTTCATTAGGCAAGATACCATATGTATGTACCAATAATTTCCTATTCTTGTATAGCTACTCTTCTGGATATCGTCCTTTGTTTCGGATATATACAAATGCATAGCCTGCATCTGATTGGTTTCATTACCTTCCTTTACTCCGCTCACATTTAGTGGTGCTCCTGGAAATAAAATATTAATTAATGAAATAAACATTAAATACTCGATGGTAACAATTTCATGCATAATGTCCTCTTCTAATGCTTACTCAGCATACAATATTTTCTTTGAATACAATATAAATATGTTTTTTTTTAACTAAAATGCAATGTGACCCCTTCGAAATGGAAGCACCCCTGTAGAACCTATATTTTACACCAAAATTAAACCATTTTTTTTTTAATACATAGTGGGCCAAAAAGTGCACTTCCACTCAAAATTTCAAAAGTTCAACAACATTTTCAATGCACAGTATGATTATTTTTCGAAGTCGAAAACAGCAAAATTTTATTAGGGATTTTTTTATAAAAAATTCGACTACACCGCTGAATTCAGAAGGTTCCCAAGTGATATTAACCAAAATTTCATTCAAATATATTTATTAATAAGAAAGTTATGAGAGAATCATTAGTTAAACGTTACAGTGCATTTTATAAATCCGCATCTTACATCTACTGACCAAGGTATATCAGAATTTACTTAAAAAAAAAAAAACAAAAAAGTGAACAAATGCAATTCCTTATTCAGACTTACTTCAACAATTATCAAAGCTAGTTTGCAATCACCGAACTATCAATGAAGTTAATAAACAATTATGCAGCAACTGTAAATGTCACAGCCTACATTTGATTTCATTTATAAATCTCCACGTCACAGCCTACTTTGGATTTTACTTAAATTACATGCATTTTCTGGAGGAGATAACAATTGCTATTAACAATTCAAACATTTTTCTAAGATACTCAAATATAAAAATGCACTAAATAAAAGTAAAGCGAGATCAATTTTATTTAAATACCAAAAATAGCTAGTAGGTATTACTTATTTCTTTAAAATTTGTAATCTGGTAGATGTATTAATTAATAATAATATAATAATGTAATTAGATTTTAAAGTATTCTTCCACACAAAATTTCAAAAATTCATCTAAATTTTCAATGCACAAATATGATAATCTCTATCTAATAATAACATCAAACAGTTCACCTATTTATATTTTACCTTTTTTTCTAGTTTTTAGTTTAGTTGTATTTTGCAACACACTGTATCGAAGTCTATCAGCTGCCTCTGTTATCAAAATTTAGCGATGCTCCTAGAACTAAAACAATTCTTCTTGATGCGTTGCAATAGGTATAATAATTTTCAAGCTTACTTAGGTTCCCCATCCTTAGTTTATCTCGTGGGGATCATGTCGGGAACTTTTGCTTAAATGTTTAGGCTTTTAAAGTACCTTTCTACCACCTCTGCCTTTTTGGAAGTTGCATGGCGTCTAGATATTTCAATTTTTAAATTAGGGTGTAAAGATACGCTTTACTTTTGCTTCGGATACCTGATTTCGTAACCGTGTCATTTTGTTAATTTAAATTTAAGTACTATGTTTTATATTTTTCATTAGGCAAGGTACCATATGTACGCACGGATAATTCCCATTCTTGTATAGCTACTCTTCTGAATATCGTCTTTTGTTTCGGATATATACAAATGCACAGCACCATTTCTTTCTGCATCAGATTGGTTTCATCACCTTCCTTTACTTCGCTCGCATTTACTGGTGTTCCTAGAAATAAAATAATTCTTTTTGATACGTTGCGATAGGTATAATAATTTTCACGCTTGCCTTGGGTTCCGTTACCGTAGTTTCGCTTGTGCGGATCATGTGGGGAACTTTTCCTTAAACGTTTAGGCCTTTTTAAAGTACCTTTCTACCACCTCTGCTTTTTTGGAAGTTGCTTGGCGTCTAGATGTTTCAATTTTTGGATTAGCCTGTCAATGTACGCTTTACTTTTGCCCCGGATACCCGATTTCGTAACCATGTCATTGTGTTAATTTAAATTTAACATTTTAAGTACTACGTTTTATATTTTTCATTAGGCAAGGTACCATATATATCACGGATAATTTCCTATTCTTGTATAGCTACTCTTCTGAATATCGTCTTTTGTTTCGGATATACACAAATGCACAGCACCATTTCTTTCTGCATCAGATTGGTTTCATCATCTTCCTTTACTTCGCTCCCATTTACTGGTGCTCCTAGAAATAAAATAATTCTTTTTGATACGTTGCGATAGGTATAATAATTTTCAAGCTTGCCTTGGGTTTCGTTCCCGTAGTTTCGCTTGTGCGGATCATGTGGGGAACTTTTCCTTAAACGTTTAGGCCTTTTAAAGTACCTTTCTACCGCCTCTGCTGTTTTGGAAGTTGCTTGGCGTCTAGATGTTTGAATTTTTGGATAGCGTGTCAATATACGCTTTGCTTTTGCCCGCGTAACCTGATGTAACCGCGCCGTTTCGTCAATTAAGTTTAATCGAGGCGCTAATTTTACCTGACTATCCGCCGCTGGCATGCTCTTGTGCATTCCGGTTCTAGTTTTTGTAGAAAAAAACGCGCGTACCATTGCCGTAGGCCATCTTGGAGAATTCCCCCCCTCCCCCCGAGCCATGCTTGATATCGATCGTGCTGTAGTCGCGCATACGTTTCGCAGTTCGAATTTTTTGGCGGGCCGAATCTTCGAACATTAATTTATTTGGCCTACGGTAGGGCCTAACGGGAACGAACATTCCAGAAGGAACGGCCGAAGGCCAAGAATAGTCCCCAGCGCTCGCCGTAATCGTCAATGTACCCGTAATCGAAGATACGCTTTGGAAGTTTCTCCCCATCCTATTCCTTTTATATCCAGACGGGGATGGAGAGTGCGGGGGACTAACAGTCATTATTACTATAGTAATACGCATACAAGATCACATGACATGATTTTTGATTGGTTTTGTTTCTGCGGCCCGATTTTGATAGTTTGATCAGAGTTTATTTGATTAATCTCGCATCGCGAACTAAACACTAATCTGTAAAGCGTGTTTTACACGCCGCAATTTATTGGTGCTAGTATTGAACAGTTCTTATACCGAGAAATTGGTCAGTAATTACTTTTTTCATGTTACATAACTTGGACATTATTTTTTGGGTTTTTTTTAAAACGATCAGACTGCTTGGTTAGCTTTGTTAAAGTTGAAGGAGAATGAATACATAGAATTTTTCGTCTGCATATGAAAATAGATTGGTATCTCTTTCTCCGAATGTTCGGATCAGTTTGGATGTAGACAGTATGGTTAGGTTACTTCTGGCTTTCGTTAGTTATTCAAATTATCAATTACTATCGTAATAATTACTGTTATCTCCTCCGCACTCTCCCATCCCCGTCGGTAAATAGGAATAGATGGGAAAACTTCCAAGGTTATCTTCGATTACGGGTACTTTGACGATTTCGGAGCGCTGGGGGACCTATTCTTTGGCCTTCGGGACGTTCTTCTGGCATATTCGTTCCGTTAGGCCTACGTAGCCAAGAAATAATTTGCGGAAGATTCGCCCGGCCCGCCAAAAAATTCGAACGCGAACGTATGCGCGATACGCGATCGATATTCAAGATGGTCGCGAGAATTCCTCAAATGGCCTAAGGCAAAGATACGCGCGTTTTCTACAAAAACTGAAACCGGATATACAGGGCATGGCGAGCGCGGATAGTGTATAAAATTAGCGCCTCGATTAACTTTAAATTGACGAAACGGCAGCGGTTAACGGATACGCCGGTACGCGGGGCAAAGCAAAGCGTATAATTGCACGCTAATCCTAAAATTCAAAGCATCTAGACTCCAAGCACCTTTCCAAACAGCACCGAGCGCGGTACGAAAGGTTACTTTACAAAGCCTAAACCGTTTAAGGCAAAGTTCCCCACATGATCCGCACAAGCGAACTACGAACGGAACCAATGCAAGCTTGAAATAGTTATTAACCTATCGCAACGTATCAAAGAGAATTTTTTAATTTCTAGGAGCAGCAGTAAATGGGAGCAAAGTAAAGGAATGTGATGAAACCCTCTGATGCAGAAAGAATGGTGGCTGTGCATTGTATATATCCGAAACAATACCGATCTCAGAAGAGCAGCTATACAAGAATAGAATATCTTGCATAATATGTACCTTGCCTAATGAAATCTAAAACGTCGTACTTACAATGTTTAAAATTTTTTTTTTAAATTAACACATGACTTGGTTACGAAATCGGGTATCCGGGCAAAAGTAATGCGTACTTGACAGGCTAATCCAAAATTGAAATCATTTCTAGACGCCAAGCAACTTCCAAAGCGCATAAGGTGGTAAAAGGTCACTTAAAGGGAAGGCCTACTAAAACGCGGTTAAGTGCAGAGGGTTCCCCACATGATCCGCACCGCGAACTAACGGTAACGGAACCCAGGCAATCGTGCGAAAATTATTATACCTATCGCAACGTATCAAAAAAGAATTATTTTTATTTCTATAACACCAGTAAATGTGAACGACAGTAAAGGAAGTAATGAACGCGTATTCTGATGCCGAAGCAATGGTGGCGGTTGCTATTTGTGTATATTCACTGCGGACAAAAGAATGTATTCGAAGAATAGCTATACAAAAAGTGAAATTATATGTGCATACCTATGGTACCATTGCCTAATAAAAATTAAAAACGTAGTCCTTAAATTGTTAAATTTTAATTTAACAAATGGACATGGTGTACGAAATCGGTATCCTGCAAAGTAAAGCGTACATTGACACGCTAACCAAAAAATTGGTGAATACATCTAGACGCCATGCAACTTCCAAAAGAAGCAGAGGTGGTAGAAAGGTACTTTAAAATGGCCTAAACGTTTAAGGCAAAGTTCCCCAATGATCGCAAGAAGCGAACTACGTATACGGAACCCAAGGCAAGCGTGAAAATTATTATACCTATCGCAATGTAATCAAAAGAATTATTTTATTTTCTAGGAATAACCGCACACAGTAAGCGAGCGAAGTAAAGGAGGATTGATCAAACAATCTGATGCAGAAAGAATGGTGCTGTGCATTTGTATACATTCCGAAATCAAAAGACGATATTCAGGAAGATACTATACAATAATATGAATTAGCCGTGCATACATATGGTACCTTGCCTAATGAAAAATAAAATTGTAGTACTTAAAGTGGTTAAACTTAATTATCAGAATGAGATTGGTTTGGGATATCAGGTAATGCCAAGGCAAAAGCAAAGCGTATATGACACCTAATCCAAAATTGCCCAAGCAATTTTCCAAAAATCAGAGGTGGGTAGAAGGATACGTTAAAAAGGCACCCTAAAGTTTACAGGAGAGTTTCAGATATAATCTGCAACAACCAAAACTTAGCGAGCGGAAACCTGAGGTAAGCTTGAAACTTATTATACCTATTGCAACGTAATCAAGAATAATTATTTTATTTCTATGGAGATCAGTAATGTGAGCGAGGAGTAAGAAGGTTGACCAATCTGCAGAAGAAATTATGCTGAGCATTTATATACGTATATCCGAACAAAGTACGAATATTTAGAATGATGGCTATTCAAGAATAGAAAATTATCAGTGCTACATATTGCCTTGCCTAATGAAATATTAAAACATAGTACTTAGATATTAAATTAACAAAATGACACGGTTACGAATCAGGTATCCGAGGCAAAAGTACAGGGTAGATTGAGCAAAAACCTACATCTTAAAATTGAATACTAGACGCCAGCAACTTCAAAAAGGCAGAGGTGGTAAAAGTACTTTAAAAAAGGCCTAAACAGTTAAGGCAAAACTTCCCGACATGATCCCTCACGAGGAAACTAAGGATGGGAACTCTAAGGTAGCTATGAAAATTATTATACCCTATTTCACGCATCAAGAAGATTGTTTTAGTTCTAGAGCATCGCTAACTTTTGATAAAATAGGAGCTGATAGACTCCGATACAGTGGTATTTGCAAAATACAACTAAACTAAAAACAGAAAAACAAGTAAATGATAAATAGGTAAACGGTTGTGATGTTATTATGCTAGACATTATATAGTGGCATTGACACATTTCGATGAATTTTTTGAAATTTTGTGTGGAAGATACTTTAAAATCTAATTACTTATTTATATTATTATTATTAATACATCTAACATATTACTAAATTTTAAAAGAATAAGTACTACCACTACTAAGCTATTTGGTATTTTAAAATAAAAAATAAAAAAAAAAATATCGTCCCTTTACTTTTATTTAGTGCATTTTTTATATTTGACGTATCTATAAAAATGATTTGAATTTTTAATGCTAATTTGTTATCTCCTCCAATAAAAAGCATGTAATTTTAAGTAAAATCCAAAGTAGCTGTGACTTGGAGATTATAATTATAAATGAAATCAAATGTAGGCTGTGACATTCTAACAGTTACTGTAGTAATTGTTTATTAAACTTCATTGATAGTTGTGGGTGATTGCAAACTAGCTTTGATATTGTTGCTTAGGTAAAATCTGAACAAGGAATGCATTTGTTTCACTTTTTTGTTTGTTTTTTTTTTTAAGTTAAATCTGATATACCTTGGTCAGCGTAGATGTTGTAAGCATGCGAATTTTAATAAAATGCCTGTTAATGTTTAATCGATGATTCTCTCATAACTTTCTTATTAATAATATATTTGAATGACATTTTGGTGTAATACACTTGGACCTTCTGATTTAGTGGCGTAGTCGAATTTTATTATAAAAAAAAATCCCCAATAAATGTTTGCTGTTTTCGACTTCGAAAATATCTACTGTGCATTGAAAATGTTGATGAACTTTTGAAATTTTGAGTGGAAGTGCCTTTTGCCCACTATAGTATAAAAATGGTTTAATTTGATGTAAAATATAGGTTCTACAGGGGTGCTTCTCATTTCGAGTGGTCCACATTGCATTTAGTTATAAAAAAACATTTATATAAGTCTTTAATAGAGAATATTGTATCTGTTAAGCATTAGATGAGGACCGTATGCTTAATTGTACCATCGAGTATTTTAAAGTTTATTTCCTCATTATTATTTTATTTCTAGGAGACACCATCAAATGGTGAGGTAAAGAAAGTTAGGTAATGAAAACGCAATCAGATGCCTTCTGTGCTTTGTATATATCCGAAAATCAAAGGACGATATCCAGAATAGTAGCTATACAAGAATTAGGAAATTATTGGGGCAACATATGGTACCGCTTGCCTAATGAAAACTATAAAAATGTTAGTACTTAAAGTAATTCGCAGGTTTGGTTTAATGCTCGGATGAACACAGAATATGTAATGATTACGACCAGTATTTCTGTATTATTGGAATGCTACAATTATGACTATCTTACAATAAACCAAAATTTTGGCCGAAATCATTTTAATTCATTAAAACCAGTTGAACGTTCTAACCTTGAATGTACATATATGAACTGGGGGGGTATAATTTTTTTATATCTGTACATTCCATTATTTAGTAAGCACGATAATCAGTATCTTATGTAGTGGGTGAGTTATAAAAACAATTACATATTGAATATTTACAGTTACTACTAATAGGTGTCTATTACAATAACTACTAATAGTGTTGTGTAATTCACATAATTTCCTCATGGCTTAGAGTGTGTATTTTGAAGGGAGAGGACACAAGTCAGACAATTTTCTTCTCCTCACCATACACAACTACATCCCCTGTAAGAATGTAATGGTGCACTGTAAAAAATTAGGTTGTTGCTCATAATGTCTATATTTAAATTACACGACGTTGAAGAATTAGTTTCAACAAATAGTTTGGGAGTAGTAGGAGAATGGTAAAAAATGTGCGATCATGTTCGAAACATGGAAGAGATATTATACTATAACAGCGGATCTTTTTTCTCTTGCGCCAAAGCCTAAATATTCGTAATGGTGGATCGCCGGATCCGGATGCGGAACTGCGGGTCGAACTCCTATACGGCCACCCGCCGCCCGTGCTACACTTTGGCCTTACGGTGCGTTTTCCCTTTGGCATATTTCCGTTCCGTTAGGTCCTACGTAGGCCGAGAAATTAATTTTCGAAGATTCGACCCCCCAAAGAATTTGAACGCGAACGTATGCGCGATACAGCGATCGATATTCAAGACGGCCTCCAGCCGTTCCTCCAAGATGGCCTCCGGCAAAGGTACGCGCATTTTCTACAAAACTAAACCTGGAATATACAGGGAGCTCCTCGCTGGGCGGTGGCATAGTCAGGTAAATTAGCGCCTTGATAATAAACTGAGATGGACGAAAACGACGCGGTACGATAGTCGGGTATGCGGCAAACTAAAGCGTTATATTGACACGCAAATCCAAAAATTGAAACTCTAGAACGTCCAAGCAACTTCAAAAAAGGCAGAGGTGGTAGAGGCACTTTAAAAACGCCTAGGCGTTTTAAGGAAAAGTTCCGGACATTATCTGCACAAGGTAAATTGAGCCAGCATAAACACGAGGTCAGCTTGAAAAACTATTATAACCTATTTTACGTATGGCAAAAAGATTACTTTATTTCTAGGAGCACCGAAATGGGCGGAGTAAAAAAGTCCAGGACCATTCTGATGCAGAAGAAATCATGCTGTGCATTCGTATATATATCCGTAACAAAATGACGATATTCGGAAACAGTAGTTATACAAGAATAGTTTATACAAGAAGATAGGAAATTAGCCTATATACATACGGGAACTTGCCTAATAAAATATAAAACGTACTACTTTAAACTGTTAATCTTAAATTAACAAAACCACATGGTTCGAATCAGGTTAGTTCGGGCAAAAGAAAGCTTATATTGGCAGCGCAAACCAAAAAATTGAAACATCTAGATGCCAAGCAACTTCCAAAAAAAGCCGAGGTGGTATAAAGGTACTTTAAAAAAGAGCCTAACATTTTAAGGAAAAGTCCCCGACATGATTCTGCACAATGGGAAACTAAGCGAGCGGAACCAAGTAAGCTTGAAAATTAGTATACTGTTGCAATGTTGTTAAAAACAATTAGTTTTTATTTCTAGGAGGCACCAGTAAATGGAAGCGGTGAGTAAAGAAGATTGAAACCAATCAGGATGCAGAAAGAATTGTGCTGCTCATTCGTATATCTCCAAAACCAAGTACGATATTTAGAAGAGTAGCTATACAGAATAGGAAATATTGGTGCACACATAGGTATCTTGCTAATGAAAATATAGAAGTAGTATTTAAAATGTTAAACTTATATTAACAATGGACATAGTTACGAATCAGGTATGCGAGGCAAAAGTAAAGCGTATATGAACCACTAATCTAAAAATTGTAAACATCTAGACGCCTAAGCACTTTCAAAGAGGCCAGAGTGGTAAGAACGATACTTTAAAAGAGCTTAAACTTTAAGCAAAAATTCCCAACAGGACCCCACGCAAGGGAAACTAAAGGAAGGGACTCAGGTATGCTTGAAATTATTATACCTATTGCCAAACGTATCAAGTAAGAATTCATTTTATTTCTAAGGAGTACAGTAATGTTGAGCGATAAAAAGGAAGGTAATGAAACCAAATCGGACGCAGAAAGAAATTTGTGCTGTGGCAATTTGTAATATATCTGAAATAAAGTACGATATTTAGAAGAGAGCTATACAAGAATAGGAAATTTATTCAGTGCGTACATATGGTACCTTGCTAAATGAAAATAGTAAACCGTAGTACTTTAAAGGGTTAAACTGATATTCACGAAATGACATGGTTCAAAATTAGGTATCGGGGGCAAAAATAGAGGCGTATATTGACACCCTAATCCAAAAAATTGAAACATTTAAACCAAGCAATTTCCAGAAAAGCAAAGTGATAGGAAGGCACTTAGAAGAGTCTAAGACATTTAAACAAAAGTTCCCGGCACGATATCCACACAAGGGAACTAAGAGAAGGGACTCAATGTAAGCTTGAAAATTATTATGACCTATTGCAAGGATATCAAAGATTATTTTATTTTCTAGGAGCCCAGTAAAATTTTGTAACCGAAACAGCTGAAGACTCAGATACAGTGTGTTTCAAAATACAACTAAGATTAAAAACTTAAAAAAAAAAGGTAAAAGTATAATAAGTATAACTAATTAGATGTTAGATCAAATGTACTATTAGATAGATGCTGTTATCATAGTATGGCTTGAAATTTAGATGAATTTATGAATTTTAGGTGGAAGATATTTAAATCTATTACCAATTACAAAAGTGTAAATATAATAATCATTTTACTAGATACAGATTTCAAGAAATAAGTGCTACATACTAGCTATATTGGTGGTTAAAATAAATGATTTTACCTTTATTTTACTTAGTGCGTTTTTATTTTTGAGTATCTTAAAAAATGTTTAAATGGTTAATAGCAATTGCTATTCTCTAAAAAATACATGGAATTAAAGTAAATTCCAAAGTAGGCTGTGCTGTGGGGGATTAATAAGTTTGTATTGAAGTCAAATGTAGGCTGTGACATTGACAGTTCCTTGCATAAATTGACTTATATTTCTTGATAGTTGAGTGATTGCACACTACCTTCGATAATTGTTGAAGTAATTTTAAAAGGATTGCATTTGTTTTTGCTTTTTAAATAATTCTGATATTCTTGTCAGTAGATTTTTTAAGACGCGAATTTATATAAATATGCAGTGTAAAATTTAACTAATGATTCTCGGTCATAACTTTCTCTTTATTAATAATATATTTGTTGAAATTTTGGTTAATAACACTTTGGAGAACCTTCTTAATTCGTGGTTGTAGTCCGAATTTTGTTTAAAAAAACGCGGAATCAATTTTGCTGTTTTTCGATTTCGAAAAATTATCATAATGGTGCCTGGAAAATTTGATGAACTTTTGAAATTTTTGAGTGGAAGTACACTTCTTTGCCCACTATGTTTAAAGAACAAATGTTTAATTTGGTGTAAAATAAGGTTGTACAGGGATGCTTCACATTTCGAGAAGGTCACAGTACATTTAGTTAAAAAAACATATTTATATAGTAAGTTTCTTTTATGTAAACGCAATCAGGTTTAAAAATACAAAAATTTTTATGAATTCAATTTTAAAGAATGTGAGCATTGGGGTATTAATTACTGACAACAATTACATCTTTTTTGCAATTTGAAAAGAATTCAGAAATTTAAAAATATGATTATGTATTTTTTTGTTTATATTAAAGAGTACTTTTTTTAAATATTAACTTACAATATATTAACTGATTTTACCTTTTATATATGTAAAGAGATGAATGTTTTTATATATTAATATTGATAATTAAATGAAAGAAGTTGTAAAGATTTTCATTAATATATTTGTAGTTAAAAAAAAAACATATTTATATAGTTATTGTTCTTTATGTAAACGCAAATCTGAATATACATAAAAAACAATCAAATTTTAATAATTTTAATTTTAAAAGAATGTGAACATTGGTGACATTAATTAACTGAAAAAAAACAATTACTATTTTGACAAAATAGAGTTATCTTAGAATAGATAATTGAACGACGTCAGACATTCTATTCGTTAACATTAAACAAATACTGTTTATATTAATGCATTCTTTTAAAGAATATTTTTTAAATAAGGAACTTTTTTTGGATTTAGCAAAATGGAACAACTGGTCTTGAGAAGTAAGTTGGAAGAATTTAGAAATGGTTTGAAAGTCTAAGAAGATGAAATCAACATTGGGAGAAGTTGTGAAAATAAAATGGTGTGCGCTTCGCTTCGTAGAATGAAAAGGCCAGCAACAAGTAAAACATATTAAAGAAATATTGTATGTTGAGTAAGCATTAAATAGGACATTATGCATGAATTGGTAGTATTTCTTTATGTGAAACGCAAATCTGAATACTAACCAAAAACAATCAAATTTTTAATAATTTAATCTTTAAAAGAATGTGAACATTGGGACATTAATTAACTTTTGAAAACAATTACATATTTTGACAAAATATGTCTATCTTAGATAGATAATGAACGACGTAGACATTCTATTCCTGTTAAACATTACAACAACTACTGTTTTTATATTAGCATTTCTTTTTAAAGAATATTTTTTAAATAAGAACTTTTTTTGGATTTTAGCAAAATGGAAGCAACTGGTATCTTGAGAAAGTAAGTTGGAAGAATTTAGAAATGGTTGGAAGTCTGAAGAAGATGAATCAACATTGGGAGAAGTTGAAAATAAAATGGTGTGCGCTTCGCTTCGTAGAATGAAAAGGCCAGCAACAAGAAAACATTTAAAGAGAATATTGTATGTTGAGTAAGCATTAGAAGAGGACATTATGCATGAAATTGTAGTATATTTCTTTATGTAAACGCAAATCTGAATAATAACAAAAAAACAATCAAATTTTAATAATTTAATTTTAAAAGAATGTGAACATTGGGACATTAATTAACTGAAAACAATTACATATTTTGACAAAATAATTATCTTAGAATAGATAATTGACGACGTATACATTCTATTCTGTTACATTAACAAATACTGTTTTATATTATGCATTCTTTTTAAAGAATAGTTTTTAAATAATAACTTTTTTGGATTTAGCAAATGGAAGCCACTGGTCTTGAGAAGAGTAAGTTGAAGAATTTAGATGTGTTTTGAAAGTCTAAGAAGATGAATCAACATTGGGAGAAGTTGAAAATAAAATGGTGTGCGCTTCGCTTCGTAGAATGAAAAGGCCAGCAACAAGAAAACATTTAAAGAGAATATTGTGTATTAAAATGTTATTTCAAGTGCAATATTTTAAACGGAAAAATATTTTTCTTGAGAGCTATGAAGTTTAATTCGGAGCAAGTTTTAAAATTGTTTTAATATATACAGGATGAGTTACCAAAGTTGTGAAAATTTAAACGGAATAGCCTGTATATTGCATATTTTGATAGTGCTGGCTAAATAAAGATAGGATACTATTGTTTCCTATACCTAACTCGAGGCCGTTTTTGAGCATTTAACTATTCTTGAAATGTAGAGACCAAAATTTAAAAGCGCGCCTGTCTTAACGTATTTCAGCTAGATATTTCTAAAGTATTTATGTTTAGTCTAAGCATTAACTTCATGATCAAATTAGAAATGACCCTAAAACTTATACATGGTGGACGAAATATACTTTTTGGGATTTGGTACATCATTAAAGTCGAATAACTTTTTTGTATTAAATGGAACAGCCGCATTCATTATAGCATTTATATTATAATTTTACCATTTATAAACCGTATTGAGATTTTCTGTCCTTATATCTCATATTTTCCTTAGTAATTTAGCCATTTTTTCAATTTCGAATATTCGTTTGTTGCCAGGGTAGTTTACAAAGGTAACTTTGCGGAACTGATGTTATTATTACTCATAAAGTCCTTTTAATTAAACAATTTTTAAAATGAGAACTTACAACCCAAGATGAGAGGATTAATGATTTTTGTAATTGGGGAGCGTTTTAGCAAAATGCTTGGCAGCAAGGTTTATGCTCAAACATTTCCCACAGGACGCTCCATCCTGACAACGTTCGTTTAAAATTTTGTTTGCCAATTTTCCGAAGAACAGGAAGTGTGTCTTAGAAAAAAAATGGAGCGAACATAACCAATTAACCGGAAAGGAAAAAATGAATTTTTGTTATGGAATCTCTAATTGAAACTCCGCATACAGTCAGCGAAAGAATGATAAACAACGGGACTAAGCAGACGGCATCGAAGAATCATAACCATTTAAATCTGTACCATATACAGTTCCTCAGACCGTTTGAAGTACTTTCGACCGACGACCCGAATTTTGTTATGGAGTCTGGAAAAAGTTAGGAGATGAACTTTTCGTAAATTTTGTACTTTTTCAGTTGTGAGTCCACTTTCCATAACATGAATTAGTTAACAGACATAGAGACCTGTTGTGTACTGTGGCGGTATATAACGATAATCGTTTATGTAACGACTTTCTCATACGATTTTAACACAATGTCAATTCTGTAAGCTCATCGTTAGACAGTTGTTGAAATCATACGATTCCCTGTAATTGAGGCTAGGAATTCAGTTATTGACGTAATGTAACCTAAAATTTTTGTGGCATCTGTTTTTTCAGTGTATGTTTTCCTTTAATATATGCTAAGGAGGTGATCCATGTCGTTTTCTATTAAGCGGTCGATTTGGGTACATGTGACGCATCAAATTTTTTCAACAATCCTTTAGTTCGGTGTAAATCTTCAGTGTCAGTATGGAATGAAAATTTATTCATAAAATATGTCGTCAAAACTGCACACTTCTACTTGCACGACATATTTGAGATTGGCTCATAGGAGGTAGCCGATTTTTCGATACAGAATTTTTGGAATTATCTTTGCCAAAAAATGCAAAGCAGCTAAAATTCCGTAGATGAAAAGGAACCCCTTCTTTTAATGCCTACTTGCTCCAAAGTTTGCGATAAATTGGATAAACATGAACAGTTCTTAGTTTAATCTATAAAAAATATGTTCTTAAAATATTTTATCCTCCAACAAAAAGGTTTGCTGCATCTCTCAAGTTCCGCCTAAAACATTGATTATCCTATAGTTAATAATTACTGTATCTCCCTCTCGCACTCTCCATCCCCGTCGATAAATAAGAAGGATAGGGAGAAACTCAAAGGTATCTTCGACTAACTGGGGTACATTTTACGATTACGGGAGCGCTAGGGAATATACGTTGGCCTTCGGCCGTTCCTTTTGGCATATTTCGTTCCGTTTAGAGGCCTACGTATGCAAGAAATTAATTTTCGAAGATTTGACCGCGCCAAAAAATTTGAATCGAACGCTGCGCGGATACAGCGATCGATCTTCAAGATGGTCTCGAGGAATTCCTCCAAGATGGCCTACGGCAAAGGTACGCGCAGTTTCCACAAAAACTAGAACCGGAATATACAGGAGCTCGCGAGCGGCGGATAGTCAGGTAAAATTAGCGCCTCGATTAAACTTAAATTGACGAAACGGAAATATAAAATGTAGTACTTAAATTAGTGAAACGACATGGTTACGATATCCGATTATGCGGGACAAAAGTAAAGCGTATATTGACACGCTAATCCAAAAATTCAAACATCTAGACGCCAAGCAACTTCCAAAAAAGCAGAGGCGGTAGAAAGGTGCTTCAAAAGGGCCTAAACGTTTAAGGAAAAGTTCCCGACATGACCTGCACAAGCGAAACTACGGAACGGAACCAAGGCAAGCTTGAAATGATTATACCTATCTCAAACGTATCAAAAAGAATTATTTATTTGCTAGGAGCACCAGAAATGTGAGCGAAGTCAAGGAAGCTGATCGAAACCAATCTGTGCAGAAAGAAATGGTGCGGTTGCATTTGGGTAATGAGTATCTTGAAAAATGTTTGAATTGTAATAGCAATATCTCCCTCCAAAAATACATATAATTTAGAGTAAAACCAAAGTAGGCTGTGCCGTGGAGATTAATAATTATTATTGAAGTCAAATGTAGGCTGTACATTTCACAGTTACTGCATAATTGTTTTATTTAACTTTATTGATAGTTCTGATTGCAACGAACTTTGATTGAAGCGTTTAAGTAAGTCGATAAGGAATTGCATTTGTGTGCCTTTTTGTTTTTTTTTTTTTAAAGTAATTCTGATATGACCGTTGTCATAGATTTAAGATGCGGATTTATCAAAAGCACTGTACAGTTTACCTAATGATTCTCTTCATACTTTCTAGTAATAAATATATTTGAATGAAATTTTGGTTAATATCACTTGGGAACCTTCTGAATTCAGCGGTGTAGTCGAATTTTTTATAAAAAAATCCCTAATCAAATTTTGCTGTTTCCGACGAAAAATAATCATACTGTGCATTGAAAATGTTGAACTTTTGAAATTTTGAGTGGAAGTGCACTTTTTGGCCCACTATGTATTAAAAAGAAATGGTTTCATTTTGGTGTAAAATATAGGTTCTACAGGGGTGCTTCCATTTCGAAGGGGTCACATTGCATTTTAGTTAAAAAAAAACATATTTATATTGTATTCAAAGAAAATATTGTATGCTGAGTAAGCATTAGAAGAGGACATTATGCATGAAATTGTTAGCATCGAGTATTTAATGTTTATTTCATTAATTAATATTTTATTTCCAGGAGCACCACTAAATGTGAGCGGAGT
This sequence comes from Dynastes maya, assembly GCA_029619315.2. Classification (NCBI taxonomy): domain Eukaryota; kingdom Metazoa; phylum Arthropoda; class Insecta; order Coleoptera; family Scarabaeidae; genus Dynastes; species Dynastes maya. Next base: position 40,365,599 of record JAROYE020000001.1, read on the forward strand.
AAAGGAAGGTAATGAAACCAATCAGATGCAGAAAGAAATTGTGCTGTGCATTCGTATATATCCCAAACAAAAGACGATATTTAGAAGAGGAGCTATATAAGAATAGGAAATTATCTGTGCGTACATATGGTATTTTGCCTAATGAAAAATATAAAACGTAGTACTTAAATTGTTATTCGCAGGTTTCTTAAATGCCGCGGATGACAGAATATGTATAATTATGACCAATATTTTGTATAGTCTTCAAGATCATCATAATTGGAATACTAATTATGAGCCATCTTAAAACAAACAGAAATTTGGCTGAAATAATTTTCAATTCATTAAACTGCTGAACGTTCTACTTTGATATGTACGTAGTAGGAACGTGATATAATATTTTATATCTAAACATTCAGCCTTTAGTAAGACTATATTGAAGTATGTTGTGTGGTGGGGTAAGTTATAAAACAATTGCTTATTATTTTTATAATACAATAACTATTAATAGTGTTGTAATTTTATAGTTATTGATAATGTCTCAAATGAAGGTTGCGGTCAAAAGGGCAATAGTTGCCAGTTAAGGACATGAGATTATTAACAATGTTATTTATGCAGTTTGAAGAGATCTTGAGAGGAAGAAATTACAAGACATAAAGAGAAGCGCGTATGCTACACAGATGGATCGAAAGGCACTTATAAAAAGTGCAAGAAATATTACATCTACACCTGGCTCCTCCTTTGCAACTCCACATAAAAAACAACCTCGGAGAAGTCATTCTTTTTCAGATGACGCCTGAAGATAAGAAAACAATACGGAAATTGATATGGATTTTTAGGTTATAGAGAAAAGAACTCCTACCCTGGATTGTAAGTAAACATGTATGTATATTATGTAAGAATTATAATAAACTAATATATTACAGTTTCCTTTTCGAGAGAAATCAGATAATAGACCTTATCTTTGAAATGACTAAAGAAACATGTGAACTTCAATGATTGAACTACGGGAATCAGATTAAGTTATATATAGAATATTCTATAATTTTACTCACAGATTAATAGAATATTAGTGGGGAAAGAACTGAGAACCACTGCGCCTTCTAATAGGAAAAATAGGAGATGAAAGTACATATACGTAGGCACATTTTGCGAAGCATGGTCTTTGGAACTTACTTTTCCAGGGGATCGAAGAGCCAGCATCAAAGACAATATCTGCTTATTGTTCATTTGGGAGGTGAAACGAGGCTTTTATACCCAACAGTCTGCCTGAATTTTCATTTGGTTAAAAGTAGGTATTCAGTCAATATAGCTAATCTTTCAAAATTATTCTCTATACTTTATACAAAGCATTTAATTTCTATCAACAATTTGTTTATCAATAAATTCACATATTTCCCTGTCTTAGATGGTGCCATTTGAAGAGAAGGAACACAGGGTCATGCGATTGCCTCCTTAGCGTACACAACTAAGCCTTATAGGATGTATATGGGCAACTGTGAACAATTAGATTGTTGCCCATAACACTACATGACTTTAAAGAATTAGCCTAAGAGAAGTTTGGGAATATAACCGTAGGAGAATGGACAAAAGTATACGTGCATGTTTGAAATATGGCAGAAGATATGTTGCAGAAGGATGGAGTGTTTTGCTTTTAAGCGAAAATTATAGTGACATTGAAAGTGAAATAGGAGGGGTAGAATAATTACTTCCATATTGAAAATAATATATTTAATAACATTTTAAATGCCATATTTTAAGCGGCAAAATATTTTTCTTAAAAGAAAAAAAAAAAAGAACAAAAAGCCTATGTAGGTTCATTGGGATCAAATTTTAAAATTGTTTTAAGATATACAGGCTGACTCCAAAAAGAGTTACCAAAGTTGTGAAATGTAAACGGATATCCTGACACCTAGCTCGCTGTTTTTGAGACCTTTACTATGCTTGAAATGTGACCAAAATTTAAGAGCCCGCCTTTTTTTTTAAAAACCGTATTTAAGCTGATATTTCTAATTGGATTTATTTTTAATTCATCATTAGACTTGGAGATCAATAAAAATGATCCCTAAAATTATACAGGTTTGACGAAATATACTTTTTTAATTGGACCATCATTAATGTTGAATAACTTTTTCTGTATTAATGGACAGCCTGTATTCATTATGTATTTAGATCTAATTTTTCACAATTTATAAAATCGTATTAAGAATTTCCTATACCTATATCTCATATTTTCTTGGTATTTAGCATTCACTTCGAATATTCTGTTTCTGCTATTTATTTTAGGAGGTAGTTTGATTGCGACTGAGATTATTATACTCTAAACGAACATTATTTGACAGTAGTCTTTAATGAAACCTTATTTGAATGAAGCTTACTCCCAGAGGAAATGATTTTTTGGGAGTGTGTAGGCAATTGCTTCTTAGCAATCAAGAGTTATGCTTCACAGTTCCTAACAGACTCATCACTACAAGGTGTTATTTTGAAAATTTGCTCAAGTTTTCCGAAAAACAAACTGAAGTGTGTCTTATAAAAATGGAGCGACAAAGACCAATTACCTGAAAAAAATAATTTTTAGTTTATGGGAATCTCTTACTTGAAACGCCGCATACAAGTCAGCGATGAGTGAAACACAGGAATCAGCCGAAGAAGCATCGAAAACATAAGAACACAATTTTTATCTGTACCGTATACAATTCCATCAGGACTTTTTGGAAGTAGATTAACGACTGACCGACGTCGAATTTTGTGTTATGTTCTGAAAAAGTACGGAGATTCCATTTCTTACGATTTTGTACTCTTTTCGGGTGAGTCACTTTCCATAGCAACGAATTAGTTAACAGAGTATAATTTTGAGACCCTTGATCGTCGATACGATGGTCTATTACCGTTTGGGGTGAATACGGAACCCCTATGGTAGGTCCTCTTATTTTTGATGCCCTTAAATGGCACCATATTTCTTGGATTTATAAAAGACAATTTATTCTGTACTTTTGGAACAATACGACTTAGATCCGATTCTGAGACTCGCCGTTTATACAACGATTATCGTTGTATAATACCTTTCTCATCACGACTTTTTTACACAAACGCAATTCTGTAGCACATCGTTACACCAGCTATTGAACTCATTGAGGCTAGCAATACAGTTTTCGTGGCAAATAGATGGCGGTACTTGAATTTTCTCGACAGCTGTTTTGTTTCGTGACGTAAATATACTTAAAAACTCTTTAACGTCTGTTTTCAGTGGCTGCATTGCTTAGTTAAATAAGCCCGTTCCTCAGTTTAAGTATGTTATAAGAAAACACAACGTTACAAATTTTAATACGTTTTATAGATAAAAAGTATTGGGAAAGACAGGTTTTAACATTTTTACAGTAGCTCATTTTGAAGTTTGAAAATGAACTGAAGTCAGTGCACTTGATTCTTAACCTCCTACCTTTTTATATTGCATTTTAATTAGATGAATCGTAAACGAGGAGGAAAACAACAAGATGAAGTAATAATATTTACCTCAATTATTTAATTAGCACTGGAGATTTCCGATAAACAAATTTAAGGCAGGAGAGCGGCATATTTAGAATCAAAGAGCTGAAAGAAATAGCAAGCCCTATATTTTATTCCATATAACTAGGTTATCCACGTATCCTACATGATGTTAGGGCAAATGTTTTCCTGCCTTGAATTTTGTATTTTATTTTACCTTTCCTCAATTTTCTCGCTGCTCCTTCTAATCATTAAAACAATTATAAAACAGCCCAATTACGACGCAAAAAATATCAAAATACAATATAAATTATGAAAAATAACCTGACGTTTTTAACTTAACGATTCGGGGGGGGGGGGGGGGGGGAACGGCATAAATAGAAGTCGTCTAGAATGATAGTTTTAACGATAGAATACAACGAACAAACGCCACTATTTTTGTCGTTAGCATTTGCTTACAGAATCGGCATAACGATATTTTTACGTAACGAGTCCTGAACCATCGTTAATATTTTATAATATCGGTCTCATTATATCCGAAAGAGAATGTGGTTGCAACTAGTACGTGTCCTCATCACTTCAGTAATGGACTGGGAACCGAATTAGGTAGAAGTATCCCACAGTGGATAACGCAGAGATATCCACAATACAAAATTGGTCAGCGAGTCCCCTAGATATACGACTCTCGATTTTTATCTCATGGGGATATATCAAAACTATTGCTTATGACATACCACCAACCACATCCGATAATATGAGAGATCGAACAAGAACAGCGTTTCGTTCCATAACGCCAGATAATTTGTTTAGTTTTTCTTTTACGCTTAAGTTTGTTATATGTTCAAACAAATGTATGTATTTGCTACTTATAGTTATGTTTCTTTTTGATAAGCATGAAAGAAAAACCAGTTGAAGGGTTAGACTGATAAATATCATCTATCCGTGAGCAGTAATAATAACGTCAATTCCGTCAAAGCTCACTTACCTTCTCATAAATTCCGTTTACTAAGAATATGGTAGGGATACAAAAACATAAACTGAAAAAATAAGTTGGCTGACTTCAAAAGCGCGAGGTCAAAATAAATCAGGCGTATGTTGATATTAAATACTAACCAATTTGTTGATAGTCTTAGGAAATTCAGTCATGCCTAAGAAAGGAAAAACACATTGGAAGCGAGCAAAGGGACAGCACTTACCGAGAGCCACCGGCGAAGACGGTAGGGGTACGTCAAGTACAGGCGGTAGTGCGGTTGAAAATGCTGTAGGAACGCTAATTTCGATAACAGGTATGCGAATAACGTAAGAACTTTGAAAATGAAAACTATCATCAAAAACTTTGTTCAGGATGTATTGTATAATATGAAATATATAACACAAAAGGTAATATGAATCCATTAAAGATAGTTTCAAATAATATGAAAAGTTACTAAATAGAGAAAAAAAATGAAGGGTGTTCAATGTAGAACAGGCATTTTGGTAATGACGTCTGTTAATTGGAAATGACGATAGTTTAAATCAATATGTACGTGAAAGTCTTCAACTACAAATTGAAAAACTCTAAATCGTACCAATTTGCATACTGATGAGTGCAGTTCCTGGTGGAAGAGCGTCTATACATGTTAGACATCTTACACGAATTTCGCGCTACTCAATGTGAACTGTGAGCCTAAGTGTCAAGGCCTACAAACAAATTGCAAAATTTTCGATAGGATAAATACCGATATGGTATCATCATATACTATATGGTAAATAATGGAATATAGATGTAGGGTGTTTCATTTGTAGATTATCGAAATATTACGGTCGAAAATTTATTATAAGATGACGGGGAGGGGGGGGGGATACGGGGCACGTATCCAAGTACGAAAGTAACTGTAAAAATTGTAATATCCAAATATGTTGTCTAGGGAATGAGGCAACTCAGCATACCGTGCCGCCCCACCCAGCACCGGTAAAGAGACAAAGGACCGATGGTCTACCCCAGGAGGAAGGGACAGTGAGATGCATGTGCTTCATAGCGGGACCATCGACTAGGCGATGCCCGGCACATGAAGCCCCAGCTGTTGAACAGGCGAATGACGAGGGGTTGTACGAGCCATATAATATTCCGCGAAACGACGGCTGGGATACCCTGCTAGAAAATTTTCAGATCGATATAAAATACCCGCCAGAGGGAGAAGTAGACGAGTATGTAGACGTAGTTGTAAATATCATTCCGGCGCGAGACGAAAATGACCAGAATATTCGAAATAACGCACGCGTGGAAGATGAGGAAAACTTTAGAATCCTTCAAAACGACCCCTTAGTACATCGACCAGCTCGAATGTTGTATTATCTCCGAGCGATGAGCGAGAAAATGTTGAAACGCATTATTGTGGTCGATTGGAAGAAATCTGCCAATATTGTCAAGCAAAATATTTCCGAAAGGAGCTAAATACTAAACGCGTATACAGCAAATGCTGTTCGAACGGCAAAGTAATATTGCCTCCGTATCAGCAGCATACGGATGAATTGCGACGTCTCTTCCAAGGACAACATCCACTATCGAGAGAGTTTAAGACGAAGGTGAATGCATACAATAATTGCTTTCAATTTGCTAGCGTTCAAGCGAACCTGCGAGCAATACCAGGCCGTGGTCCATATGTGTATGCGATACAAGGAAAAATGTATCACCATTACACCGACATAAACATTAACAGAGACCAGCAACGATACGGTCGCGTATATTATTTAGATTCGGAAGAAGCGGCGCGACATAGAGTCCGGAATCCAGGCGGTATCGACCTTCATCCGCAGTTGATTGCATTAATTGAAAACGAAATGCGAATGGTCAATCCATATGCGCAACAATACCGCCATCTAGGACGCATATATGAAGAACAAAGAAGAAGGGAGATTGGAGGAGAAATACAGATACCACGTGTTTGTTTAGAGTTCGTTATCCGTGACCGAGAAGTGAATAGACGGGAGTATGATCTTCCAGATGGTCAAGAAGTGGCGGCAGTTGTCGATTATAACGAAAACGCACCGCCAAATCCTAATATGAGAGTGTTTCTAACCGACAGGGGCGGTGGACTAAGATCGATAGATCATCAAAGTTCACATTGTGATCCATTAACATTTTCTCTTTTGTTTCCCCACGGCGATCAAGGCTGGAATATGGATATTCCACTTCGGAATGTTCGAGGAGAAAATGGACGTCAACGGGTTACATTGTGCCAGTACTACACCCATCGGTTGGCATTTAGGAATTGGGACGCCAACGAGGGGCACTTTAATGTGTTTAGATATGCTGGACGACTAAATCAAAAGTTCATCGTGTCAGCATTTCTAAAAATAGAGGCCAACAGAATAAGGAATCTGCGTCGAAATCAAGACCGATTACGTGCGACCGAATATGACGGATTGGTGGATTATATTCATCGTAGAGCCGATCGTGACAATGAGCGTATTGGTCGAATGGTAATATTACCTTCAATTTTTATGATGTCTCCGAGAAATCAGATGCAAAGATTCCAAGATGCAATGGCAGTCGTATCGAAAGTAGGATATCCATCGTTATTTATCACGATGACTTGCAATCCTAAATGGCCAGAAATAGTAGAAAACGTGCCCGCGGGTGACGAAGTATCCAATCATCCATTGCTGGTCAGCTGGGTAGTCAAGATGAAGCTTGAACAACTGATGGAGGATCTTACGCGAGAACATGTAATGGGCGTGTGCATCGCTCATCTAAACGTGATCGAATTTCAGAAACGAGGTTTGCCGCATACCCATATTCTTATCACGTTGAGAAATGAGGATAAATTTAGAGAGCCAGCACGCATCGATCAGCTGATTAGCGCTGAATTACCCGATGCAGAGGCTGAACCGCAACTATTCGAATTGGTGGCACAGTATATGATACATGGACCATGCGGAATCTATAACCCGACATGCGTATGTATGGTAGACAATAGGTGCACCAAAAACTTTCCGAAGTATTGGTATAACGCCACCGCAATCCGTGACGGACGAATAAATTACCTACGCAGGCGAAACGGGAGAATAGCCGAAATTCGTCGTAACAATGCCCGATATGTGGTAGATAATTCGTTCGTGGTTCCGTATAATCCGTTTTTACTGTTAAAGTACAGAACCCATATTAACGTGGAAGCATGTGTCAATTTCGGCACAGTGAAATATTTATATAAGTATTTCTATAAAAATGTGGATCACATTACGATGCAAATAGTGCAGAGGCCCGACGAACATCTTCCGGCAGGAAATATCGGCCAAGAGAATGTTATTAATTACGACGAGATTACGTCGTACCTGAACGGGCGATACCTTACCCCTCCAGAATGTAGCTGGAATATACTACAACTGGAACTACATGGAAATTCGCATCATGTTGAGCGGCTTAAGATACATTTGCCGGGGCGTCAACATATTGTCTTTCGCGACGGACAAGAAGAGGCAGCCGCGAACGTAAACGCCAGTACGCAGTTGTTGTCGTGGTTCGAGACGAATCGTACAGACGAACTCGCAAGACAATTGCTGTATGTTGAGTTTCCTCTACATTACGTATGGAGAAATGGCCAATGGAACAGAAGACAAAGAGTCACGAAACCGATAGTGCCAAGATTGGTCAACGTATCACTACGCAACGGAGAATTGTATTTTCTAAGACTTTTGTTATTGCACATTCGAGGCGCAACTTCTTTCGAAGATTTGAAAACGGTCGATGGTGTCATCCATGACATTTTCCGGGAAGCGTGCCAAGATCGAAATCTTCTCTCGGAAGATAGGGAATGGATTCGAAGTTTGACCGAGGCTTGCGAAAGGAACATGCCCAATCAGCTGCGTCAAATGTTTGCCTTTATATTAGTGTTTGGCATAGTAGATGATATACCCGCACTATGGAGGCAGTTTCGACGCCATCTCATGGAAGATTTTGGACGTAAACATCGGTTACCTGAAGACGAAGCCGAAGTGGCGGCCTTGCAACGAATACAATTCGTTCTACAGGTGAACGGGCGGAATAGACGATCCGCCAGAGCGTAATGATGTGAATGAGGAGGATCACGTCGGCGTCAATGAAGAGCGAGGGGAAGCCGATGCGATGATTGCCCGATTAAACGACGAGCAAAGAGCTGTATTTGATATAGTAACGAGAGCCGTCGAAAATGACGACGAAGAGCGGCGACTGTTATTCGTGACGGGTCACGCAGGTACGGGAAAAACGTTCCTATACAATACTATCTTGACTTATCTTATTGCTCGAGAGGTAAAAGTTTTGCCCGTGTCGTCGACCGGTCTCGCCGCGGCGTTGCTCAGGCAAGGCAGAACCGTTCATTCCCGGTTCCAATTACCGGTACCGATTGTAGAGAATTCAACATCGCGAATAGCTCGACAATCGGACGACGCCCAATACATAAGAGACGCAAAGCTCCTTCTGTGGGATGAAGTGAGTATGGCGACGCGTTTGGCTTTGGAATTGGTAGTTCGAACTCTACGTTTTCTCTGCGACATTGACAGACCATTCGGAGGTCATACTAGGCGGCGATTTTAAGCAATGTTTGCCTATAGTTCAACAAGGTGATCGCGCCACAGTTATCCAAGCAAGTATAAAAAGTAGTCGTTTGTGGAATCAATTCCGACAGTTCCGGCTACAAACGAATATGCGAGTTAGACCAGAAGAGCAACAATTCATTGCATGGCTGGATCGACTGGGTAACAATACGTTACCAACGTTACAAGATCGAATCCGTTCCTATTTAATCCAGATTCCGGAAGAATGTGTGACAGAAACATTAGAAAACCTGATTCGAAATATATTTGCAGATTTAAGAGCAGGAGACGTTCCGAATAAAGCTATTCTAACCCCCCTAAACGACGATTGTCATATGATTAACCAACGTATACTAGATAGTATGCAAGGTGTTGCCGAGAAAGCCTATCTGAGCGTTGACAGCGTGGTGAATGATGAACCGGGTGGTGCGGATATATATCATATCGAATTTCTAAATTCATTAACGCCTAGCGGATTTTCACGGCACACAATAAGATTGAAGGAAGGATGCATAATTATGTTGCTGAGAAATCTTAATGTAAGAGTAAATTTATGTAACGGAAGCCGACTGTTGGTTCGGCATCTCGGAGCGCATTACATCGATGCCCAACTTATTCAGTTCAATGGTCAACTATCAGATCGACGTGTCTTTATACCCCGTATGGATTTTATGAGTAACAATACATCGACTTTGCCATTCGAACTAAAGAGAAGGCAATTTCCAGTAAGTGTTTGTTTAACCATTAACAAGGCACAGGGCCAGTCCTTCGATGCGGTCGGTATATACTTACTCATACCGGTATTTGATCACGGTCAATTATATGTTGCATTTTCTAGGGCACGAACAGTTCGACAGGTATTCGACTGCATATCAGACACAAACCAACAAGGCAGGGTGCAGTCCGCTCACCGCCACGTTTACACCAAAAATATAGTATACGAGGAGATATTGTAAGTATGCAAGTGCACCTTTATAAATTGTCGTAACGGCAGTGCGCAATCTGCTACCTAACTCAATTATTACAATAAAATCACCTCACGCTGATTGGTGATATATAATTATTACAATAAAATTACCTCACGCTGATTGGTGATATATAATTGAGAATAATAGCAATTGTCGAACATGGGTATAATAGGGCTACCGGCGAAAAGTCCCATGTAAATAAAAACTTTAACGCATTGACCAATAGTACCCCGTACCCTATTATTCCATGCTCCATGTATTCATAATATTCCAAAAAACAGAATAGAGAATAGGACCGGGTGATGTGGAAACCTATTCGAAATTTTGGAAACTCTAACGAAGGGCACCAGAAAAAACAGGAAGAAACCAATCCGTGGATGCGAACAACGCCAGCAGAGCACAAACACACATATAACGTGAATAAGTATGAGACGAATAATATGAGGATGATAACTTACATAGTATATAATATGTGGCAAACAATAATCACTTCATCCGTGATCTCTTCTAGATAAGGTTACTACTTAACTGTTCTACTCATCTAGGATTGGTTCTCTGCCGAGAGCAGTGATCGGTCGTGAAGATTAAGAAGACTATCACCAAGCAGAATAAGGAAGAATGTAATAGGAGGATTCGTACAGCATATAGATGCCATGCGAAAGTGATTAAAAAGGGCAATTATTATTTAGGATTGCCTCAGGACCAATTGGAACCATAGAATGCAACAAAGAAGTCACCGTAAGCAACCAGTTGTTGTCCAGGTTAGTTTCAGGGTCGGCGACCACTTCCGGATGCACCGACGAAGATTTGCAGGGAGGCCGATTTACTCACCATCACATACTGAATTACTTAAACTAAATACAGGTACGTGCGTATATAGAGTGAAAGGAGAGAAGAATTATGTTCCAGATTATCTAAAATAAAAGCTCATTAGTGTAAATATACGAATGAAAGAATTGATTAAAGAAATAGCGAATTTAGCAAGGGCGAATAGAATACAATAAAAGATATTATAGCTCACACTAAGTTATTAAATACCTAATCAATTAGCAGATATTCATCAAGAATTAATTATGTCCAACTTGCATGTTGCAGTAAGGAAGAGAGGCCACCGTGAGCAATTAATAATTTTATCCAGGATAGGCAACGATCTCAGGATACACCGAAGAAGATTTGCAGGGAAGCCGACCTGCTCGCCATTAGATAGGCAATTACTTAAACTAAATATAAGTACGTGCGTATATGGAACGGAAGGAGGGGAGTTATGTTACAGCTTATTTAGAATAAAAAGGCTTTGGTGTAATTATGTTAATAAAAAATAGAATAGAGAAATAACGAACATAAAAAAGGCGAATAGAAAACGATAAAACATTTTATAGCTTACACTAAGTTATTTCGCCAAGAATTAACCATGGCCAATTCGCGTGCTGCAGGAACGAAGAGAGGCCACCGTAAGCAGCCAATTGCTATTCGGGATAGCTTCAGGATCGGCAGCGACTTCCGGATGCACCGAAAAAGATATGCAGGGAACCCGACCTACTCGCTATTACGGAGGCAATTATCCAAATTAAATAGAGGTACGTGCCTATAGAATGAAAAGAGAGAGGAATTATGTTACAGCTTATTTGAAATAAAAAATCCATTAGTGTAATTATACTAATAAAAAAATAGATTAAAGAAATAGGGAACTTGGCCGAAGCGAATAGAATACAATGAAACATTATTATGACCCACAATGAGTTATTAAATACATAATCACGCAGGGATAATAAAAGAACCAAAAACGGACGAGAAATTCGGCAATTATTAACCACGATCAATTCGCATGTTACAGCAACGAAGAGAAGCCGCCGTAAGCAGCCAACTGTTATCTGGGATAGCCTCAGGACCAGCAACGACTTCTGGATACATCGAAGAAGATTTGGGGAGAAGCCGACCTACTGGGGGTAATATACGTAATTACTGAAACTAAATATAGGTATGTGCGAATATGAAATGAAAAGGGGAGGAATTACGTATTAGCATAATTAAAAACATGAATATTGGTGTAATCATAGTAATTTAAAATGAATTAAAGGAATAATGAACATACTAAGGGCGAATAGAGTACAATAAGTTATTTGATACTTAATTACGCGGCAATAATAAAAAAAAAAGGTGAGATTCACTAAGAATAAGCATTACTATTTCGTATGTTACAGCAAACAAGGGAGGACAGCATAAGCGGTCAATTGTTATCTAGGGTAGCCTCGGGGTCGGGTGTACTAAAGAAGATTTGCGGGGAAGCCGATCTACTTACTTTCACATACGCAAGTATTGAAAGTAAATAATAGGTAAGTGCGTAGGTAAAATAAAGAGGGAGGGGTTATCTATAGAAAGCAAAATATGAGTTAACGAGGTGTGGGAAATTTGTCAAGAAGTAACAATTAATATTTCTATGTTACAGCAGAGAATAATATACCATAAGGAAGCGAAAATTATTTAGGATTGCTATGGAGCCGATAAAGATATCTGGATGCAATAAATTTTTAGGGAAGCTGGCGTACTCATTAGATTAAAAAGTTATAAAACTACTGCTGTTTAAATATAATATTGTATTGTTGTTATAATGCTATTAATAATTAATAAATTTTTGAGGTGTTTGCGTTCAATAGATCATAGCGATTTTAATCGTATAAAATTAGATTTACCTATTATCTGTTGTATCTTATATCATATATTTGTTCGATCGAGTATAGCGCGTTTATTTATACGAACCACATCAAACTCTAAACCCAGTGGTACGCATGTCATACGAGCGTAAATATATACTAATGGGGTAAATAGGTATTCTCATATTCATTTCAATTATGTTTTTTTTTTATTTCACGCTGTATTAGTATAGTAATCTTTGTCTATTCAGGTGTAAAGATAAAGAGTGCGCAATATACGGAAGTATGTAGGAAAAATTTTCATTATATAGAATAAACGGTAACATTTTACGATTTCCTGCAAGTAGAAGAAAATAGTGTAGGAGGCAATGTGTTTGCTTCATGAAGGCTTTTTAAGGATAAACCAGATACTTTTACAAGATGAAATTTAATATCCAATAATATTATGCGCCAGAATTTGAAACGGTTTAATAGTTCCGAATCGATCTTTACTAGAAATAGATTTCAAGTTCAAAAAAAAATGGGAGTATGCGTATTTCTAAAATTATAAAATTATTGTTGTTAATTATATAATCTCGGCAATTTTTAAAGTAGAATGAGCGGTATCGACATGCTGTAGACGAGTAAGTCATTCGTCCATGTAGTATCTATGAATGAAATGAATGATCTATCTTGAGGGCGATAAAAGCTTGCTCCAAAAAAATTGTGCATAATCGCCTAAGAAAGCGTATTAAAGCAACACCTTAAGGTATTACAATAAAACGGAAACCGGCAAAAATCGGAATAACATCTCAGTCAGCGCCATCTCAACATATAGTTTACGTGAAAGTTTAAGTTGAATATTCCGTGTTTTTAATGTCAGAAAGCTACGTGACGAAAATAAAAAATTGAAAGGCATTCTGCCACGTTGGAGCTATATACATTTTGGTACCGATTTCTGGTGCGGCCAAGAAAGATAAGTATGTTAGAAGAATATTTTAGCTGAATACAATGGCATTAGTAATCGATGCAACTTTAAAATTTCTGCAATTAATAATTTTTAAGATATCGATAGATGATTGTTTCCGATGCCATATTTGTTATATATTTTAAATAATAGGACCCCCCCACACGAAACATGGCGCTGTCTACATATGAACTTTCAAGGGTAAATGTATAAGTGCAACAGAAAACCACAAGCCATGGGAATGTCCGGCGTATGGCAAGTATGTCGGAAGTGTAATGGAAGAAATCATTGGGCTGTGGCCATGCAAGACAAAGAATTAAAGAAAGTGAGAACACAGAAGAAGAAATAGAAGAGTTGTTTATTAAAAATGCGTTATAAGTTTGCAGTGTGGAAGAACCGAAGCAAATGAAAATAACTGCATGGTATGAAAAAATAAAAACTAGAAATAAAATTATTATATTTAAGTTAGATTCTGGAGCCGAAGATAAATTTTATTACATTAGAATTTATTAAAGAAATTGGAATATAAAGGTAGGATAAGTAAAGTAGAATAACGTTTAGAATGTTACGGAGGGTTAAAATATAAAAACAGCAACTTAATTTACTGTGTATTAGTATAAACTATTAATCTACAATACTAGATACAATACTTCATGCAACCATATCTGGGGAATCCCCCTTTTCGTGTGTCTAAATATTAAAGTCCTAACGCTCAATATGTCTAATTATCTAAATATATAACAATATTCACATATTATCATTATATTAAATACAGAGTAATCCAAACTAAGAATTTGGTGAGGAACGGTTATCGAGTAGTATGCAAATATCACTCTACTTAAGTCACACTAAAGTCGCATGTAACACCCTAATTTCTTTGAGGGAGATCGCTGAATACTATCCTTAAATATAAGTATAAATTTAGTAAATAAAAGAATTTCAAAGCATACATTATCCTAACAATAGTTTGGCAATTTATCAACTACTCCAGCCCTGTCAACACGTAAACAAATTCCTGTAATTTCATTACAAAACCAGAAGTTTACATATCTGATAGTGATATAGAATGACCAAACTAAGATTTACAAAAGCTACACTTTAAATGCTGTTTCACACGATGTATAATTCTGCGCAGAATTATACATAGAAAAATTACGTATGGTGTAAATTCTTTTGTTTTTCTTTATTTTATACTACTTTTGCAAAATGAAGGAATGTATGGAAAAGCACCTTCGCCAAACTCTTAGAGTTTGTGTTTCCATCTAGTTACATTATAATTGTCGTAAATTTTCGAAACTTATCCTTACTTTACTTTTAAAACTATAGAGAATTCGTAGGTACTTTTCTGTTACTGAATTGGTATTAAAACAGCAAAGTTAGTGGAAAATCGTGCCAAAAATAGAGTATGTTCTATTTAATTCAATTAATCGTGCGATAAATTGTTCAAGAAATGGTTCCGGTTTTTGCTGTTTTACACGATACGATAAAATCGAAGATCAACTTGTTCAATTAATTGACCAAAAAATCGCAACCAGACTTGAATTCTTGTATAAATAGTTGCATAATTGTTGCTACAATTCACTATAATTAAAGGGAAAAGATTTTTAATAGAATTAATGCGAACCTTAATAAATTACAATTCAAACTAAAGATTTAAAATTATTAGAATGTCTTTAAGAAATGTATATGAAAATGTGTGTCGTACATGTTTAAAGGAGGGCCATCATATGAAGTCAATATTTAGCACTGAAGAATTTATAGAACCCAGAGTAATGCTGCATGAACTATTAACATCATTTACATCGATAAAGGTATAATCACTCTTAACACATTATTAGTTAAAAAGGACAGACAATATATGTAATTATATTTTACAGATTTATTAAGTTAGCTGTTTTAGGGCTAAATTTCTTAGTACAGGATGGTACTGACTATACTATTAATTAGCTATTGCTTTTTAGGTGAATAGAGGAGATGGGTTACCAGAACAAGTTTGTCATAAATGTGTCCAAGAAATAAACAAAATCTATTTATTTCAAAAACAATGTCGGAGATCAGATATTACGTTAAGGCAATATTTATATTCAGCATTATATCCTAGGGGGAAAGCAGAGATTGATTTGATTAACACCCATAATAGCATAGTATTTTCAAAAAGTACTTATGAAAATTCAAATTTATTATTCACTTCTACTGGAAAAGAACCCAAAAATATCGATTTAAAATCTAGTATGGTTATTACAATTCTTAGATAACCTTTATTGTATGATTTATTTTAGATGATTTGTGGGATGACTCTTCTATATCCACATTGAATTCTTTAGATGAACAAACGATTGATTCAGTAAGCGCAACTAAAATTAAGGTATATATTTTTCTATACTTATATAATATTTCATATATGTACACATATATTTTTAAAGGTAGAATTGAATCTACCGATAAACGAACAACACAACAATCATGTTGAGAAGGTAACCCACCACTGTAAATTATGCAATAAAGTTTATTCAAATCTAATTGCATATAAAAAACACATGACAAGCTTTCATGATCAAATTCATACTTGTGGATTTTGTAAAAAGCAGTAAGTATTAAATTTAATTCAAAAGCTACTTTAGACAATTAGAACCTAACTGAGGGTAATCCTGCATTTCCGGCCCGTATTTCATATCGCTCATCTGTGCATGCACATAACAAACAATATCAGATTACAATATCGGTATTAAAAGAAGCATATTAATTTAATTTCCCTATTAAAAGCACTGAATTGCGACACGACGCATATACGGTTGTTAAAATATGATCAATTGTCCAATAACTTTTTGCAAAATGTTTTTCCTGTCATTTACAGTGTGATTTGTGGCACTATTGCAATATTGATCATTTAGTTGCCCTTTCTCGCTGTATGTCAAGGGTAGTCAAGTTTTTTATATCTACCGCCCAGTTTTATATCTTTCATGGTAATATCTTCTTACCGTATACCGGTTCCGCTACAACTTAATTTAGCGCAACTGCAAAGCACAGTACAACCCATAGATAAAACAACCTGCTCTGTCAATGAATCATCAAAGACGAAGTTACGGAATGTTCCATATAATGAATTAAGCAGATTCATATCTACAGTCTGTTTTACATGTCGCGATTTATTGGCCAATTAATTAAACAAGTTGAACTTCGATTTTGTCGTATTGTATAAAATAGCAAATATCGGTACGATTTCTTGAACAATTTATAGTACGATTAATAGATCGAGTCGGAATATTTCAGACGCGGGCCGAGCCGGGGTTATTTAAAATGAGGGGCGAACTGCTGTTAATTTTGAACATTCTTTTTTGAAATTCAAAGTTACTCTTCCCAAACTTCTGTTGAGAAAACGTAATAGGCATAAATACCTTAGTATTTCCTTTTAAATTTAATAATCTGTATGTTAGGTACATTCATAATTTAATACTGAAAATTATTTAAAAAATAAAGTATAATTCATGTCGGCAGTGGTAGTTCCGGCAATAGTGGACATGTTTGCTTATTTCTTGGTGTCCTTCATGAGAATTTGATCTTAGTTGCCGGAGTTACCAATTTAATTTATTCGCTAATTTTTAAAACTTCTGCTGGGGTATATGCTCACTTAGAAAGAGAAATATTTCACATTTAAGCCAGCAGCAGATTTCCCATTTTCTGTTTCATTATCTTTTATCATTAAGTTCACTAGCATTAGTTGCTACAGAAGATGATTGTATCAATAGTGATACCAGTCGTAAACGTGTACGGAATAATGTAATGTTTTTAAGTTTTACAATAAAATCACTGCTTTCAAAAGCATTATAAATTCATTATCAATAATTTCATACGAAAAAATGCAATTCGTAAAATTGAAACAGTGTTATCATAAAGAAGGAAAAACCTCTTCCTGTTTCAGTATATTCATGTTACTTGTTTGGAAATAAGTAATTGAAATTATTGTTAATTTTTTAATACTGATAATAGTACAATATAAATGAAATTTATTTTACCTGAAATACATTTTTTGAAGTTGGACAAAATGGGCTTGTCGGGCCAAATTTGTCGGGACTTAATGGGTCGAGCTACCGGGCGCGCCGGGTTGGCAAATGTGACGGGCCGGGCAGAGGTGACAAACATGAAAAATCCACAGTAATAATAATCAAACAAATTTGACAACTTTCCCACTTACCATCCTTCAACTTTAAGGGCACGTGGAAAAATTTGATATTTGGTGGACTCACCATCAATACAAACAAAAACGATAACTCCTGCATCCATCACAAATCCAACTATCAAATAAAAACGTGTTAGTTAATAACTGATACCATCAATGCCTCCATTCAGTGGATAAAAAAACGCACGCCTTGTCGGGCCCAACTGTATCGGGCCTGCATAAATCTCAAAACGCCAACCTCTAGCATGAACATAAGCAGTAATCGTATGAAATGGGAGCCGTGAAATGCAGGATTCCCTTAACTAAGATTCTAATACTTTAATGAACGTAAAATTGAAGTGTTTTTATAAAACATTGGCAAATCTTACAATTTAGAGCTCAGACTTTATTTAACGTTACCATATCGCTAGGTAAAAATTAAAATGTTATTGTATAATATGTGCGTTTAAATTGGTCAATGCATATACTGCAACCTATTCTGAGTTACGTGACTGTGTGTCGTCACTTACGTTCCGTGGTCATGCGCTATGTGTAAAATACATAGTGATCTAACCATTTTTTGCACTTTTTATCATCGTAAGTGGCACTCTGCAAATGTGTGGTAAAAGTGTAGGGCAAACATTAGGCAGTTTCTATATATAACTCGCTCACAGTTAAATGGAATTATTAACTAATTATATTTCACCGTTTTCCTCAAGAAAAGGATATAGCTCCAAAGACAAAGATAAATGGTTGAAGAACATAAATTTTTGGTAACCTTTTTTATGGTTAGTTTTGAAACATTCAACCTTGTTCCTTGTTTATAACTTCATGTAGCTTAGAATTTAAATGTTGTATCACATAAACATCTTATATGTTTAATATATTTTTCTAGAATGTTGCTGGTGGTGATTCTAGATCCTTTCAGTTATATTACATTTACCAATGACAAAAAATAAATAAAAAAGGTTACTAACATTTAGCCATTCGAGAAAAAAATTTGCATTTCAGCAAATTATATGCGCAACTGTTAACCAAAGAAAAACGAAATTTTTGTAAGAAATATTACTTCAAAGAAATATATATATAAAAAGATTTAATTTAGTTTTTATTAAAGTGGGTAATAATAAAAAATATGACGTAGTTGTCCGAACTTAAAAAAGAAACCTACTAATTTTATGTTGTGCGGAACTTATCTCCGAAAATTTAAACTACTCGCAAAAAGAATTATCTTCCGCCCACGCACTAGGTGGACACGCTGTATACTATGCCCATAAAAAGTGCTATAACCAATTTTCGATGGGCATGTATCGATGCAAGGTTATTGTACATATAAGCGATATCTAATATCTATTGTATAGATTTTTTCTAGTTATATTGTGAATTCGGATGTATCAACTTGATAAATTTTCAAATAAATCAACACTCATTCCCGCATATAAGACAAAGGAATCAGAATCATGATTTAAGATTTCCTAAATCAACGTTAAATAGTCCAGTTGTTTCTTTTATGTTGATGGGACGTACCCGCCAACATCTTCTCTTTTTACATTTATTTTTAAATTTCTTCGTCATCATTGTTGCAGAAACTGTTAATAAACACAGTATACAACGTTTCTGTGTCATTCCATCCATTGCAAAAGAAATCATTAACAGATAATAATTTATCTGTGGTACGTCCCATCAACATAAAAGAAACAAGTGGACTATTTAACTTTGATTCGGGAAATCTTAGATCATGATTCTGATTTCTTTATCTTATATGCAGGAATGAATGATGATTTATTTGAAAATTTATTGAAAATAGAAGCAAATCAAAGATCTGTTAAATATTTCAAGAAACATTTGAAGCGCTGCGGACTGTACTATAGCCTGCCTACTACTTACCAACAAGAGGCAGTCTCCTAATTGTACAGGGTCCTGCAATAATGCATCGATCTTCTGTTTCTCAGTTGCTATTGAAGATATGAAGTTAACATTTTCAGTAAGTATTTAAGAGGACAATATGCACATTCTAAAATTATTTTCAATTATACAGGCTGTTCCAAAGAAGAGTATCGATGGTCAATTCAATTTTTTTTAATGGAACACCCCGTATATTTTTGCAGTTTTTATGCCTATCCATGGTCCTTATTCATATTGAAAATATTAGCGACATCCAACCATAGGTTGCCGAGTTACAATATTAAAAAGAAAAAAACTGGCTATTTCATACTTCTACTTGAAAAATCGCCACATTCGCAAACACGAAGCTCAATAAATTATATTTGCACTCTGATTTGCTAAGGCTTTTTGTAAGTTTCGTGTTGCAATATTATACAGGGCGTTCAAAATAATTTTTTCAATATGGACAACTTCACGGCTATTTTTCTCAATAATTTCAAATGGAACAGCTTGTATATTATGTTTCCATATTATATATGGTATAAGGGTTCCTTATACCTATTTGTCGTTGTTTTAGAGATAATAACAAATAAATTTAATGACAACCAGAGCACGCAACCAGCATAATACACAACACTAAAAATAAACACAAAAAGAGAAAAAATAATAGAACGCTACAAAACATTTTCAAGCAACGCAAACTGAATATCAAATAAAATTTCGAACTGAGGATGAAAGTAAGTAAAAAAAAAAATAGGAAAAAATTACAACGAATATTCGAAATGTTGCCCATTTTTTCCAAACATTTATCTATTCTATCCAGAAATTCTCTTTGGACTCTATGAAGCATATTTGCTGTTACACTTCGAAAGGCGTTGACAACTCTTTTGCGCATATTTTGTGCTGTTGTTGGTAGTTAAAGATCAATTCTTTTACATAACCCCGCAAAAAATAGTCGATTTTGGTTAAATCAGGTGATCGAGCTGGCCAGCTGATGCTATAATTTCTACCAATCACTTTCTCAAGATAAACCTAATTCAAACAATTTCTCTTCCTGTGAGCAATGAGCTGGTGCACCGTCATGCTGCAACCATATTTCCAGCAGCGAATGTTTGTAGCAAAACACCGCCTACCACAAAAAATTTAAACTACAGTAATTTTTTGTAAGCTTAAATAAATGTTATTAAATATCTCTAAAACGACGGCAGATAGGTATAAGGAACCCTTACACTAATTGATGTGGAATTTAATTTTCTATAATATGGAAACATAATATACAGGATGTTCCATTCGAAATTATTGAGAAAAATAGCCGTGAAGTTGTCCATATTGAAAAAAATATTTTGAACGCCCTGTATAATATTGCAGAACGAAACTTAGAAAATGAATTGCCGAAGCCTTAGCAGAAACAGTGTACAAATATTATTCGTTGAACTTCGTGTTTGCGAATGTGGCGATTTTTCAAATAGAAGTATGAAACAGCCAATTTTTTTCTTTTTAATATTGTAGCTTGGCAACCTATGATTGGGTGTCGCTAATATTTTCAGCATGAATAGAAACCATCGATAGGTATAAAAATTTGCAAAAATATACGGGGTGTTCCATTTAAAAAAGCTGAGTTGACCATCGATACTCTTTTTTGGGACAGCCTGTATAATTGAAAATAATTTTAGAATGTGTATATTGTCCTCTTAAATACTTACTGAAAACTTTAACGTTTAATCATACAGATGGCGCTATTGATCCAATACGTACGCTATTGATCCAAAAACATCGTAGCTTTGCGGTAAAAAAGAGTTGAAGTTCTTCTGGTGCGTGGTGTGAGTTTTATGATTATTTACAATGGCGCGTAAGATAGAAAATCCCGCGAAATGCGATCCGGGATCCGTTTTTTGAACGCAGAAAACGTCCGTCCAAGCGAAATTCATCGCAGTATTACTCAAGTGTATGGTATGGGAACAATGAATGAGTCATCTGTAAGGTGCTGGGTTCGAAATTTCAAAGAGGGAAGAGATAATGCACACGATGAAGAGTGGCCAGGTCGCCCGTCCTTTATCACCGACGATCTGAAGAAACGTGTCGATGATTTCATCTGCGCAGATCGACGCGTAAAACTGAAAGAAATGAAATTTCACAATCATTGCTCCATGAAATCATGACGGACCATCTGAATGACAGAAAAATTTGCGTAAGATGGGTGCCCAAAATGCTTACCGACGAGCACGAGATCAATCGCATGGGTGCAGCGTTGACGGTTTTGACTCGTTACGAGCAGTAGGGCGATGCATTCCTTGACCAAATTGTTACTGGGGATGAAACCTGGGTGTACCATTTCACATCTGAGACAAAACGCAAGTCCATGGAGTGGTACCATCCACGATCTCCAACAAGGCCGCGCTAGTTTAAGCAGTAGTTTTCCACGAAAAAGGTTATGGCCTCAGTGTTCTGGGACCGAAAAGGTCTGTTGTTGGTTGATTTCATGCCCCAAGGGACGACCATCAATGCGGACACATACTGTGAAACACTTTAGAAGCTGCGTAGGGCCATCCAAAACAAGAGGCGGGGAATGCTGACAAATGGCATTGTTCTTCTGCATGACAATACTCGTCCCCACAGGGCTCGAAAGACCACTGACCTTCTTCTGAAGTTCAAGTGGGAGGTTTCTGACCACCCTGCGTATAGCCCCGACTTGGCTCCAAGTGACTATCATTTGTTCAATAAACTCAAGGATTTCTTGTCAGGAGAACGTTTCCAAAGTGATGATGACTTAAAAGCAGGTGTACAGCATTGGCTGGCTACTTTGGCGGTAGGCATAAACAAACTGGTTTCAAAATACAACAAATGTCTCAACAACGGCGGCGACTACATTGAAAAATGAGTAAATGTATTACTTTCATTTAAATAAAATCATTATTTACTTTCCTTCATTTTTCTTTTAATTATATGTAAACGGGTACTATTTTCTGAAATGCCCTCGTACTTACATACTGATGTTGTTATCATGTACAAATATACTTGGAATTATTTTATATCAGATAACTAAATATATATTGTTCGGAAAAAAGAAAATAATTCTATAAACTATATATTTGAAACAAATCAAAAATTACACATGCCTTAAAGTAGCAATCTTTGCATCCTCCTTTTTTGAAATGTTAACTCTCTACTAGTAAATTTTAATTGATAGAGAATTCTAAATCATACGACCAATTTTAATGAATATTCCACTGGTAAGTTGTAAGAGCGAGTGAACTATGCCAGCATAATCGGCATTTTTCGAAAATGCGAGAGCAAAGTCGTGTCTAACACGTATACGTGAACGAATATGCCGTTTATAACGTGAGCAAGGTGTTTTCGGAAATGCAAGAGTGAAGTCGTGGCTTGCACATATACGTGAACGAATACGATTGCATTTACGCAATTTTGTCAAGCAAATGACATTCCATAGTGACATTCAATATAGCACGCGTTTAGATGCGCTGAGTTCGTGTAAAATCGGGTGATCATAGTACGCTCGCTCGTACGGTATGTGGTGGATTATAAAGTCACCGATTGTGTTGTCTAACACCTCTAATTCTTTTTCCAGAGCAAGCGTTATGTTTCGAAAACATATCCCATTAAGGTTGTTTCCAATTTAGCAGATATGGATGCTTTTACGAAAACCACAGCAAATTTTTAAGGTTAATATCGTATACTTTTAGCTTATGAAACACTACGATTCCATCTTTACTGATGCAAAACAAATTAACCTCACTTCAACTAGACACAATATACATGCTCGAGCTTCCTCTTTATATAAATGAATATTTAAAGTTGTATACGCCATTTGAAACAACTATTCGTCTTGGTGTCCTCGAACTCGGTAAATGTAGTACTTTGCTTACATATTCATAGACATATCTTTGATTCCAAGAAATATAAATTTAAAGCAAATACCTAACTTTGCATCTTTGTGTTCTGCGTGAGACTTTACAATGAATGCTAATTCATAAGATAACAATGTCACATAGTTGAATGAAATGTTTAAATCACCAGGAACACTTGTTCGAGTCTTCTGAACCTTTGGCTTTCAGAGCTATTTTGAGCTTATATTTTAAGTGAATTTGAGCTCCAGGTTTTGCTGATCCCATGTTACTTGTAGCCGCATTATTGTTATACAAATGTATACTGATTGGGAAAATGTGGAATTAGCTATATCGGTATCCCCTCCTCGCTCTCTCGCCGTACATGCAAGAGACCGTGGAGGGGATTGAGTGGAATCCGAGCAATTCGATGCGGGTCGTGCTAGTATACTTCGAACAATGTCGGGATGTGGACCTACTGTGTAAAGAGCGCACGTAATAGTAGAAGTCGTAGTAGCCTGGAAATGAGAGTTTCGCATATTTATTTTGTTGATGCTACAAAGCTTATACGAAACTAATAAGAAATTCTAACTACGAAAATAAAAACAGATTCTGATGAAATAAAAGAAAAATAAATACTCCAGAAATTCTCTCTAAGATCGTCCGCACATACTGCAGTCAACCTTGTAACTAACCACATCGGTAACCTTGAGCCATCGACTGCCGCCAACCCCCCCCCCCCCCTCCCTGTCACAGGAAAATTGATTAATGAAGAGAATGTCATAACCTCAAAATGCATACAAATTGACACGAACCACCACCTGTGGTTGGTTGGTTGTATTAATACAACGCGTGGTAGCAGCATAATTTAACGTGTGTATAGTTTGGCCGTACACTAATTATTAATTTTACTTTACACCGCTGTGTGAACGGTCGTATTTAATTGCATTGTGCGAATATTCTTAATTCCTACCTTACCCCCGCGATACCCTATGTGAACGCTACTTAAGCAAAATTCAATTCCGGAACGCTCCGAACACAAAATTATTACTTTATGGACTCAGTTATGCCCATTTACACCCTTGCCGTTGATCAAGCATATTTACATATTGCAATGAATGTTGAGTGTTAATCCTTAGATGTATGCCCACATCTAAGGATCTAAGGGTCTGTGCAGCTCCTAGATAGCCAATCCTTATTAGTAGTGATAGGTAAAGTGAATATATCCTTGGGAACCGCTTAAAACAAATCTTCCACGTATTTCAATCACAGATTAGATATACTCTAGAGATGGGAAACTATGTATAATGTTAGTAGCTGAATCTGAATACCTACTGCCACCTAGCGTTTGGAACGAAAATTGAACATAATTCCCAATTATACAAAATAAATTATATTATCGTCAGTTTCACATAACGTGAAACTGCCGAAAACGGGAACATTTATAATTAAAATTCTAAATTCTCTCCAGAAATACTCTCTTTTCTGCAGTTCCGCGTCCTGTAAAACCGATTTCATTGCTCAGAAAAAATACAAGACTTGCAATTAAGTAATTTTCGCCTCTTGTATTTTTCCTGATCATTCAAAGTCGAAATTATACTCTTTTTATTTTCACATTATAAAGATATTTAACAAGAGAAATGAAAGTGGAAATATATTAGATAATTTTATTTTTTGCCATTTTTAATTTACTTATATATTTTTTCGACTTTAATAGTCTAACGTAGCACGGTCGAAATCTAATTTATTTTTTTTAGGTTTAACTCTGAATTAGCGTTAACACGACATAAACTGCTGCATCAAGCTGAAAGTGAGAGGTTAGCGCAAGCTCCTCAGCAAAGATCTATAGGAAATAAAACTGGAACGATTAAAAAAAGAAATCTACCGAGGACGTGCAATATTTGTAGCAAGACCTTTAGGTTCCACAGCAACTTGGAAAGACACAAATTGATCCATACTGGCGAAAAACCGTATTTATGCAACGTTTGCGGAAAAGGTTTCGCTCAGTTATCGTATCTAAAAATTCATTCCTTCATACATACTGGCGAGAAACCGTACAAGTGCCAGATATGTAAAAAGGCTTTTGCTGCACCCGGAACGTTGCTAACACATGTCAGAACACATACCGGAGAACGTCCTCACATATGTAAAATTTGCGGGAAAGATTTTCCACAATCTGGCTATTTAACATTACACATTAGGACGCACACAGGCGAGAAGCCAATGGAATGTAAAATATGTCAACGACGATTTAATCAACGAGGGCGGCTCAATATCCATATGAGAATCCACAGCGGGGAAAAGCCTTATTCGTGCAAAGACTGTGGACGAAGTTTTGCCGTTAAAGGTACATTAAGGACACACATTCGAACACACACTGGAGAGAGACCATACATCTGTTCCATTTGCGGACAAGCATTTGCGCAAAAGGGTACTTTAGCCACGCATATGAAAGTTCATAAATCTCCATAAAAATATTACATTGTATATCCCAAACAATTATAATGCTAAAACTAGTTAATCTTTGAAAGAAAATACACGAAACCAACGGGAGTGTTAACGTGTTAACTGTTATGAGATTTTTTATCTGATAATGTGTACATGTAAATAAAATGTTTATTTTCATTGGCGTTCGCTTTTAAAAATAACACATCAATTGCATATAAGCCCTTGACGATAATATAATGCTTCCAGAAGAAATCGCAAACTAGTCTGGCAAGATTTGATTGGTAAAAAAAAATGTGAAACTGTTTTCTGACCGATTTCACAGCATATGATTACTTCTGACTAATATGTGAGTTATGAGGCGTCCTCCTTTTAACAAATAACTAAGTGATTATAAAGTAAAATGATATGCAAGTGATTAAAAAGTGAACTAACTCAACTGAAAATGAAGTGATTAAACGTTAGGAAAAAGAACACATATTTTAATTCACGTAACCGCAACGTAACTAACCAACAGAATAGATGATTACGATTTTAACTTGTTCATTATCTCAGCAATTGCATCGAAACTGAATATTAGTAAATGGAACGCTATCAGCGTCCAGGTGACTAAAGATTTTGAATCAACACATATTCAGGTAATAGAGTAAAAGGAAAACGCCTCTGGAAACAAAGCTACAATCAAGTTTATTTGACAGGTGATTAATCAAATGCCACTGAGTTCTGAGTCAGTGTAACTTGAGGCGTCCTCCTTTTATCCTGTTAACTGAGTTTATATTAATTAAAAATTACCGTATTCTCACTTTGACTCTGTAATGAGCTGAATAGCGTTCTTGGTTTCAGTGCAATTGCTAAAATACTGAGCAAGTTCCAATCGTAATCATTTATTTTGTTGGTTAGTTAAATTGTGGTTACGTAAAATAAAATATGTGTTCCTTTTCCTAACATTTAATTACTTAAATTCTGTAGAGGTCGATATTGCAATTAATTTCGACATTTTCAGTGATTGGAGTAGGTATCTTTAATTAGATACTCTCATCGATACATGTAATCAAATGTTTAGAATACGGCTTTTTCCCGAAAATTGGAACTGTTCGCTGGTCTTTTACCGAAGATCGCAGCACGTTCTTTTACCGAAGATCGCAGCACCTACTGTTTTGAATGACTTTTGCCTCATAAGCATTTTACCAAGTTTATCGGAGGTTTTGAAAAAGATATTGGATTTTCAAATACATAAATATCTGCCTGTCAATAATATTATGCCAGATTGTGAATCTGGCCTCAGGCCAGGATAGGATATAGCTGCTGCACCGCGTTAGTAACTATAACTAATGACATAAGGAACAGAATGGATGTGGGTAAAGTGGTGTTGTTGGTTACGTTTTCCAGGGCATTCCATACAATTGATCACGAAGTATTATTTTCACCCTTTCATTATTCCTCCTCTCGTGAAGTTACAACGGGTGTGTCATAGGGGTCTGTTACTATTCAATATTTATACATCTTTGTAGTATGATCATTCCTTTGCTGATGACACCCAGTTATAATTCGCCTTCTACCTACAAGAATTGATATCAGCTTGCAATAGAATTAATAGTGATTTAGAATATATCCCTAAACAAACACAAAAGCATAAATTGGTGCTAAATGCAAATAAATGTTTTATGATGCTAGTGGGTAATCCCTTTTGTACTAATAATTTAAAAATCTTAAAATTAAGTATCTATATTGGGAATGTTAAGCTTCAATATCAAGATGAAATAAAAAAATTGGGGTTATTGATAGTTTCCTTAAATTACGTAAGCATATTTTCAAACTGGTGTCATTATAATATGCAATTTGTAAATCTTTATATTCCAATAGGCGTATATTTATAGGAAAATCAAAATTATGCTATACAACACAGTTTAATGTTAAGCAAATTTGATTATTGCGATTGTGTGTATGGACCTGGTTTAGGCACTAGTGATAAACGGCGAATTTAAATAATGCAGAACTCGTGATTACGAATTATACACGATATAGGAAGTTCGAACATATTAGTCATAAATTAGTAGAAACTCGATGGCTTAATATGTTGTTTAATGCATTATTATTTTCTTACACACAAAATTGTATTGTAGAAATATATGCTTGTTCAATAAAATTCGATTTAGAACCGATGTGCGCTCTCCGAATCTGAGATTTAGAGGAATGTTGTCCCCTGCTTGTAACACTGAACAATTTAGAAAATCCTTTTCATATTTGGTTTGCTTTTCGTACAACGGTCTGAAAGCTGAAATAAAGTTAACATCGAGTTTGTGAACCTTTAAACTGCGTATAAAGCTGTTACTGTTTCAGAGGCAAGTGGGTCGAGCGTAGGATGTGCTGCGCTTTTCTAGACATCCTATATTGGATCGTTTTATATACATTAATATTGTATAATATTGCCACCATGACGGTTATATCGGCTGTGCAATAGCTGCTGATGTATCGTTTTCTCTCTTTTTGCTGTCACGTATTGGGGTTGAGTGGAAGGACAGCTTTGGGTGAACTCTATCTATATTGGAATGCGAAAGTTTCGTTTTATTATTTTAAAGTGTTGTATTATCATTATATTTTTTTGCTGTTATTATTAATGCCAATATTGTCTGTTATTATCATGTAATAATTTAATTGTGAATCTTTCTGGTTTAGCATAGTTACCATCTATTTAAGTAAAATACTGCCATTAATGTTACAGTTCCGGTTATACCGGATGTCGCTGGCAATTTTGTTATTTTAAATGTAGGTTTTTTTGGTTTTGAACTGGACTTCTAACTTTAAGGTCACTTTTATCAAACAGCGCTACAGCCATCAGTTACCCTTTTAGAGTTGTTTCCGCTTTCTTTAAAAAAGTGCATAGTGTTGTGTATTTGGAATAAAATACGGAAACTACTTTTAATAGGTTTGTTCGTTTGTCTTGCTCGCGTTAGTTCTAGAGTGTGATAGGATTATGATCACGTGATCGTTTTGATTGCTCAGAACTATTCCAAATGAGTACAAACGAACAGCGCAAATTGGTATTTAGAAGATTGAGAATGGTGACAATTGGCAATCACGATAGCATTAAAAAATCCTTATTATTTATTAATTGTTGTATTTCACTTTCAATGATTACAACGGATGTCATTTTGTATGAATATGAAGTAAAGTAGGGTTAGGCAAATAATGGAATGACAGCTGCACTGAAGTGCACAAACTTACTCCACCTCCTGAGGAGGTGTAAGTTTGTGCAGTTCAAAACTGTCGGAAGCTGCCCAACATATACAAACGAACATCGGACTGCCAGTTTTTTTTTTACAAACGAACGCGTAATTTAGAAATTCGAGCTACTCCGTGTTGCACTAATTGACAAACGAACAAACCTAATATGTTTTAATTCACGAACACAAAATGGCTATTACAGGTTACTTAAAAACAACATGCGTATCCCGTACATACAGATTATATATCTTTATTGGGGCGAAGTTGCTCATAACACATAGAACATTGTGTCGAATAATGTAGTGACAGTTATACTATAGGTTTGTTCGTTGGTCTTGCTCCCGTTAGTTCTAGAGTGTGAAAGGATTATGATCACGTGATCGTTTTGATTGCTCAGAACTACTCTAAATGGGTACAAATGAACAGTATAAATTGGTATTTATATAGTATACCTAAAAGATTGAGAATGGTTGCAATTGGCAATCACGATAGCATTAAAAAATTCTTATTATTTATTAATTGTTGTACTTCACTTTCAATTATTACAACGGATGTGATTTTTGTATGAATATGAAGTAAAGTTGGGTTAGGCAAATAATGGAATGACAGCTGCACTGAACCGCACAAACTTACTGCACCTCCTGAGGTGTAAGTTTGTGCAGTTCAAAACTGTCGGAAACTGACCAACATATACAAACGAACATCGGATTGCCAGTTTTTTTAACAAACGAACGCGCAATTTAGAAATTCGAGCTACTCCGTATTGCACTAATTGACAAACGAACAAACCTTATAAGTGGGAGAAACTTCTTAGTGGGCTGCGAGGAATACTTCTCTACTCAGTAATGAACTACAAAAAATAGACGACATTGGACAGGGTGTTCAAAATCTAAAGTTGATTTAACATATGTTCTAAATGTAAATGTATTTTTGTCAAATGGAGTAGCCGGTTATTACCCCATCAAATCAAATTCTGCGTCGAACAAATAGGTATTCCAGATCTATCGCTTTTCTTAGAATTGATGAGTTAGTGGGAAACCTTATTTAAATTCATATTTATTTGGAATGATATAAAGGCACAAATGTAGTAATGTCTATTTCTGAAACTTACGTTGTGCTTCTCTAGTTCTTTCTCGTCAAGTCAAACTGACCCGAATGGTTCCGACAGCGACTATACGTACAACGTCACTCGTCTTCACTGGATTGATAATTCACTGAATCACCACTCACTGGATTTGGAATTTCTTGTGTTGCTGTTGATTTTTAAATAACGGTAACGAAAAGAAGAATGTGCATAATGAGTAGAGCGGGCCAAATTGCGCCATCCAACAGAATCGGAATCAGGCGCAACGGCCGCTTATTGTAAATAGCGTATATGTGAGTCACAGCAGATATGTGATATTTCGAAATTAATACACAAGAGTAAAAAAATAAATGCTGACGCAATAATAATGTTTAGTAATTAGAGCGGATATATATATATGTACACGCTGAGGTGTTTTTATTTTCATTATGATTTTTTATTTAATTGAAAACGGTATGCGTTGTAAATGGGATGTAATAAGGAAATAACTGAGAAACTGAACGCTTTTTTTATTCTGTTGTACTTAATAATGTAACTGTAAATAAAGATATAATAAATAAATTCTATCCTTCTTAATAATGCGGATAGGCTTGTTTAAAAAGTTGCACCATCAGATAAGTTTCCACATTTGCCTCGGTGAAGGATGTTCGCCGAGACGAAAAAATGTTCTTATATTTCGAAAACGACCGTTCCACGTCTACCGAAGTAAGACAGGCGTAATTAAAATAATCTTTAGACTTAGTCAAGGAATCTGCAGATGCCCCATCGCACATTTGTCTTAATCTCATGTAGTCCGGATTCTTTTTTAAAACGCTATCGAACTTAGCTAAAACTCGTCCACTTGTTGCATCGTTTATACTGTGTAACAATGTACTAACTTCGTCCACGACTTGCACTGATTCTACCAACGACAATCCAGAATGTTGTAAATTTTCTATCGCGTCTACTAACCCTTTGTAATTGTTGCTAATATTCTTTAGATGTGTTTCAACAGAAATATCGAGAAATCCCTTCTGGCTCATCCTAATAGCTCTAGCTTCGGCAGGGACGAATTGCAAAATAACGGATTTGACTTCTTGAAAATGTTCATTATAATAAAAAGCGGCTTTTAACCACGTTCCCCAACGCGTAAGAATGGGCTGTGGTGGTTCTCGAATACCAGGGCATAACCTGTGGAATGCCCTAGTCCTCTTAGGACTTTTGAGAAACACTTTTTTTGTGTTTGCTATTAATGCATCCACCTCCGGGTAACACTCTCGAATAGTTTGTGCCACAAGATGTAAAGCATGGACTTTACACGTAACATGTAAAAGTCCTTCACACTTTTCTTTAAGGGAGCGGCCTACACTACACATTGTTGCTGCACCATCGCTCATGAACAACAACAGTTGACTGGTTGACACTTGAAATTTTTGTAACGTTTCGAGAACTACGGCCGTAATTGCTTTACTAGTACACTGTTTTAATCTTCTGCTGGCTAATAGAATTGCAAAATTTGGTTTAATAGGATCTAATACGCGCACTATTATATTCAAAATAGAATTTTTTTTGCAATCTGTCGTCTCATCAAGACATAGCCACAGCTGTTTATCTTTTAATTCGGCTTTAATTCGATTTTCAATGTCCTCACGTATTCGTGGAATATCTCTCCGTAACGCTGTCCGAGATGGTAGTATCCACTCGGTATTGTATGTACCCGAGAATTTTCGAAATGCTTTTTTATCAAGTATACGAAGTGGTAGACCACATACCATAAACGTTAAAAGCAATTCTAATTGAAATTGACGTTGTTGTGACACACCATTTCTTTTATTTCTGTGGTGTGCGCTATTTATATGTCTTTCACAATCACGTTTGCTCCAGCACAGTAGTTTCTTTTTACAAACTTTACAGAAAATTGTACTCCCATTGTAGTGTAAATCCACAAATTCACTAAAAAATTTATTAACTTTCGTAGGTAATGGCCGTTTATTTTTAATAGTTACGTTAGACATAATCACTAAAGCGAGCACACCGACGCTTGTTTCTAGTATGCCACGAAGTGGTGCAAACGTAACATCTGCAGACTCGTCATTTGTTGATGAATAGAGCGCGTCATCCGTAAATGAATAAGCGCGCTGTTAGTTCGTAGCCGTCGATGAATGAACTTTTTTTTTGTAGTGGCCCACTGTGAACAACGCCCTATTTATCAACGAACACCCAAACTGCAGGTGTATATTTGCGCGTCTTCACGACGTAATAGACAGTGGTTTTGGTCCTCGTCCTAATAATTACATATTTAAATTACCTATGTTTACATACATATATGCGCCCGGCAGCCTGATTGCGAACCTGGCGCGTGGCGCTCTTGGCCCGCTCTAATAATGAGCATATAGGATCGTATTTTACGTTTTTGTTTAAGAATGAAGAAGGCTTTATATTAGAATTGCGAACAAACAAATCCTATTTTCACAGAAAGCTTGAATGACAAAAAGTGATAATTGTTATTTTTTTATTAACAACACAATAAGTTCACCACAATTATTAATTATTTTTAATTGTGGATGCCAAATAATCGATTCTCAATAGCACGTTTCTGGATAATTCGAACGCCTTTAGAGGTATACCCTCCATGGAAGCTGTAACTCTTCAAAGAGAGAAATAACTATCACAAAAATTATAGATTCATCTCTCATTCAGTTAAACATCGTCACGTCGTATACTTTGATAGTAGAAATGAATGGACGTAGGAGAACACCGAAAAATGGTTAGGCAAGTTAAAAAGTAACAGGCCTGTTGTGGTTTTTATTATACGAAAATAAGTAGGCACACTGATTGTGAAAAGAGGTTTGTAATGTTAAACAACAATATATCACAATAAAAGAATAAGAATTAAATAAACGTTCTTCAATACAAACAAAACAATTGTTAGATTTCAATGTATCGTTATACAACCTACTAAACTTTAAAAGTAACAGTTGCGTAGAAAGCGCACAATGTTGAATGTCAGTCTAGTTGCATATGGATAAGGCGCGGAATATCAGTATTGAATACTAATTTCAACAAGACGATTACTGTATTACTTTAAATTTTACAGGAGTAGATAAGAGGAAATATGTGTATCGTACATTTCTGTTTTAATTTCCACTAACATACGCAAAGATAGTAACGTAATGAAATCATAATTTCAATAAAGGTAAGTATATTTATTGCATTTCTAGGGGTTACTTAATTAAATGTGTATATATGCAATAGATAATTTATTAAATAAAAATAAAAATTGTTTACATTCCTTGTATTAAGAGGTTTACAATTTTTTATTGCAAATTTTCTTCATTTATTACTAAGTTTTGATAATTTTCGGCTACCTCTCCTTGTTTTAACGTCACTACATTGGGGCTTTCCATTCATATTTTGGCTAGAACAAAAGCAATCTTTTTCGATAGATTGACAGTATACATCGAGTGAACCTTTTGTAGTAACAGAATTACGTTCATTTTCGCCACGGTCGATCAAATTAATATAAAATCTTCCTTGAACTTGTTCAATTTCAGGCAATATATGCGTCAAGAATTTTTCTTCACTTTTTAAAACTTCATGTGATAAGGGTTTTAATGTTTTTGACCGGCTGCCATCTTCTTTGATTGTTCTGATACTTGATAGTTCTTCAATTCTACTGCTTGATACATTAATTTCAGAGAATTCATCGTTAGCAACCCGATGAGAGGATATTTTTTGAGTAGATGATAATATTAATGGTAGAAATCGTTCTCGGATTTGCAACTCAGTTACAGACGTTATACGCCTTAAACTTGGTTTTTCACCAATTGTTCTCTGAAGTTCCGTAAATCGCTTCATATCTTTTGGCGCGTCTTTATATAAAATTTTAAATTTATCGTATACTTGATTGTAACTCTCAATTGCTTGAACTCCCTTTATAAGTTTACTCTGCTTATTATCTGGATTTAATGTTTCAGACTTCCTAATACCCTTTCCAAAAGTATCAAATTGTTGCCATGAAAATTCGGGACTCAAGACTTTTTCAAATTTTTGCGGATTCACTTTGCTAGATGTAGAGAGTTTAGTGGGAGCTGCAATGTCTTCTGCAATTTCTTGGGAATTGTCAAAGAATAAATCAAACGCTGTTGTTGTGCAGACCCCTTTATCTTTATTACTTTTGGGAATGCTTTTACTGACATCTTTGAGAGAAAAACTTATCGAAGAACCTGTTTCCATTGTACTAATTGGTTTTCTCCATTCCACGATGTTCGAGGGGAATTTCTCGTGAATCACCTCAATTTGCTTTTGAGAAAAAGATTTATCTTTTCCAAGTGATAAGTGGTTGTTCACATTTCGCATAAATTCAGAGTGGGACACTACTCTTTGACCACATGTTTCTGGAACTAATATATCGAGTGCGCCATTAGTGTTTTGGTGGACTTTAGCGTAAAAACTACCAAAGATGGAAAAATGAGATTTTCTGTACGTATGTAGTATACCCCAGCGTATTTTGTAAAATTATTTACAAATATACAGGATATTTCAAATTTTCATAATCGCCTTCAACTTTTTTATTTTAAATGGGTTGCTGTACTTTTTATAAATCATTTTGATGACCACTTAAATCACCTTTGCAATATATATGGTTATATGCACTTCCGATAATTACTGTAGGCTATATTGCAAATTTTCTTAAAATTTTAACAGTTGCAGACTCTGACGTTTTAAGACCTAACCTAAAAACAGATGTGCCTCGAAGTACTCTTGCTATCAATTTAGCGGCTAACACTTTATATGTTTTAAGGTGTGGTATAATGTAAAAATATATACAGGCTGTCAAATATGTCACACAGCATTTATCAAAATTCAAACGCATTCTTTTTTCGATTTTTCAAAATAAAACCTATATTTATTGATATTGCTAGCAATTTACTTGTAAAATTACCTTTAAAATGGTACCAATAGCGTAATACTTATTTCCAGTATTTTTGAAATTATTACACTTTTATGAGAAATACGTTTACTCAATATGTGGAACATCTAATACAGTTAGATGGCCATCATTTGATATTTGACTATTGACTGAAAATCATAGCCATCTATAGCTGTACTAGATGTCCCGCATATCGAATACTACAAACGTATTTCCCATAAAAGCAATATCCGAAAATACTGGAAATGAGTATTACGTTATTGGTACCATTTTCAAGGAGATTTTACAAGGAAATTGTCTAGCAAGCTAATATAAAAAAATATAGGTTGTCTTTAAAATAATCGAAAAAAGCGTTTATTTGTAAATAGTTTTAAATATAGGCTGCGATATAATATACCTATTCTCCATCCTTAGCTGTTTTCCCGCCAAACTCCACCGACACACTAATGGCGCACCCAGTGAGTATACCTACAGAATGAATCAACTGTTTGGAAAAATCCATATAAATATTCTCCAAAGAGAAAAAATTAAAATTTGACACATATAGAGACGTGTATAGTAATTATCAATGCTAAACCTTAACATATTTGTAACTTCACAGGATTACCTACACTACAAAAAGTTTTTGGGGACCCTTACACCAAAAATAGGAGGAAAACTTGTTACCTCCTATTTTTGGTGTAAATTTCCCCAATGGCAAATTTTAAACTATAATGTGAAAGTTACCACACAAAATTACACTCCAGTTTAAAAATACCTACCACTTCTAAAATGTTCACTTTCATGTAAATTTCAACAGTGATATTTCCTTTCTCGTTGAATATTACTGATGTGTAAAGCTGGCCACGAACGGTACCGCGCAGTAGCGTAGAGTCGACCAGGCCTCGCGTTCCACTAGAGTTATTCTGCTAAAAGAGATGTTTGCTGCCGCAAATAATTTCGCTCATCTTTTAAATAAAAATGAAATAACACGTGCTCAAACACTTACCATTTTAAGAGTCCTCCGTGAAATCACAAAGTGAATAATGTCTGTTAAATATCTGCAACATTAGATATGTTTCAACTGTTGTTTCGGCAAAACTAGTACGGCATGAAGAAAAAATGCGTTTATATGCAGAGAACGAACGTTCTACATCTAGTGACGTAATATTTGCGTAAGTAAAATAATCTTTCAAATAACTTAACGATTCTGTTGACGCACCTTCACAAACGTGTCTTAATGTGCCAAAATCAGAATTTTTCTCAAAAACACTTTCAAATTTTTCTAGAACAGAAACATTTTTTGCGTCTCAATCGCGCATAGCTGTGCGTGAACATGTTGCACTATTTGTAGAGATTCTTCTAATGGCACCGCAGGATTTCGTAATTTTTCTATTGCATCTGCTAGCCCGAAGTAATTGTCGTGAATGATTTTTAAATCCATTTTAACCTGACTAACTTGAAATTTCGACTGGCTTTTCTGGATAGCGGCAGTTTCCTTTGTATCGAATTGTAAAACCACGTTCTTAATATTGTCAAAATATTTATGATAATAAAACGCGGCCTGCAACCATGTTCCCCAACGAGTTAGAATAGGTTCTGGTGGCTCTAGTATACGGGGGCACAGTCTGTGAAATTCGCGAATACGTTTCGGTGATTTAACAAATACTGCTTTGGTATGCGCTATTAAAGCGTGTACCTCAGGATAACATTTTCTGATACTATCCGCCACAAGATAGGGAGCATGAATTTTATACGTAATGTGTAACAAATTAGCAGAATGCTTTTTAAGAGACCGGCCTACAGAAAGCATGTTTGCAGCACCATCACTCACTAACATCAAGAGTTGGTTTGTTGAAAATTCAAACTTGTCCAATGTATTTAACACTAACTTTGAAATTACTTCGGCAGTACACTGTTGTATTCGTTTGGAGACTAATAGAATTGAAGGTGCCGATTGATGAGGTTCCAATTTGCGTGCCATTACATTAAGAACAGAATGTTTCTTCCGATCTGTTGTTTTGTCGACACATAACCACAATTTTTGATCTTTCAACTCCGATTTTATTTTTTGTTCAATATGTTCGCGCGCAGATGGCACAATTCTTCGTAACGATGTTCGACTTGGTAATTTGCACTCCGAATAGTTATTCCAAAAGCAGATAAATGGTTCCTTGTCTAGTAAATTAAACGGTATATTACATGCGATAAACGTAACGCATAAATTAAATATAAATTTTTCATTGTCTCGTGCGCAATTTCTTTTTGAGACATGCTTTTCACTATTTACGTGTCGTAGACAATGTTGTCTGGACCAACACATTAACAGGATTTTACAGATTACACATTTAATTTTAGCACCTTCATATATTAAGTCTGGAATTTCTGCAATAAATTTTCGAAGTTTGTCCGACCGCGGTCGTTTTGCTGACGAAATCATAATTTTTCTAGGACAGATAAACAATTGCGCAAATTACCGGTAGCGAAAATGTCCGTACTGCTCCGCAGACGAAGTAATACTACCGTTCCTCTCGGTCCGAACTGATTCTACGCCGATGCGCGGTACCGCTCGTGGCCAGCGTTACTGATGTGTTTAATATTACATTCTAATAGTTATTTTTTTTTCTGGAAATTTTACACTGCAAGGTAATCCTCCCTAGGATTAATAACCTTCAACGTTTGTATTGCAGGGTAATTTTTCCGAGAAATTTTAGTCTTATATGTATTTTTGTACGGAATTTTTACAGAGGATAATTTTCACGAGAACTTATACCTTAGCCGTTTTGGAATCCCCGGAGTACCGATATAGTGTTCTTAGCGTGACTAGTGCCTTTGTTTTATCTTATATTTAACACGATAAGACAAAAACGTTATTGTGTTAAGACAGCTATTAATGAGCTTAGCATTGCAAAGAGGCTACACCGGAATTTGTAAAAGCGAAACGCTATATAACGATCCAAGTGGCGAGAATAATACTTAGAGAACGACAACATGAAATTTATAGTCATCTATACATCAAAAACTATCATGGACCTAGACATACGTCTTGTGAACATCTTAAGCCATGCTCACTGAGACGTCATTGACCACATCACCTAGATCTCAGCTGAACATAATGTTGATAAATCCAAACAAACACTGATGAAATTTAAAACGAAGCACCAAGGCAAGAGAAAGCAACAGTACGATTAACTAGAAAAATGTCGTTATCAACATGTTATCTAAACCGTTATCCAATGAAACTATACATATAAGTTATTTCATTCGGTTAAACTACGCTAAGAAGTCATTACCGAGACGAAAGCAGAATGTTACCTATTGGTGAAGCAGAAAAAAATACGGCAGAAAGTAAGAAAAGTGCTCAAGAAGGCTAAGCTAAGAAGAACATCACAAAAACTGAAGAAACAGAATTAAAGGACCTAAAATCATTTAATAGCCTAGTGATTCTCAAAGCGGACAAAGTCAATGAAACTGTTGTTCTGAACAAAGATTATCATAAGAAAATTAGCGAACAACTGGACCCTAAAATCTACGCTGATGTTAAGAAAGACTCCACGGAGAACATAGAAAAATTAGTGAAGGAGCCCAAAGGAATCATTAAACGACGATACCAAGAAGAAACTTCTACCAGGACCAAGTAGACCTCATAAAATATATGGTGTACCTAACATTCAAAGAAAGCGTACCTTTGAAACCTATTGTCAGTAGCTTAGGACCTGTGTTGTTACCTTGATATAACATCCTTTTTGACTAACGTACTAATAGAGTATGCAACGAGCACAGTGGCGGACCTGAAGCTTGTTTAAAATAGCACAAAATATTAATTTGATACCTGTGAGTAATCTGAAACGCCATCTATGGGGCGATAGTATGGAGCGGTGTTATAATTAAAAACAAATATAGTAATCGTGTAGAAGCTGTGCAAGAATACAGTTGTGTTTCATTTTTAACCTTGATCTAACAACAGGTTATGAGCCCAGGCCGCGCGTAATTTGAATTCTTTGTATGTTGTGACTCATACAAAAGAATGGCAACAAATTACATAGTTAATGTTCCTAAGTTAAAAGGACGAGAAAATTATGGAGGTTGGGCGTTTGCCGTGGAGAACTTCTTGGTACTAGAGGGACTGTCCACGTGCATTTCACAAGTTGTTGAAGAGGATGATGCTAAGGCAAAAGCAAAATTGGTATTAACTGTGGATACGTCTCTGTATGTTCACATCAAAGAAGCGAAAACAGCAGTAGAAGTATGGCGAAAGTTAAAGGCATTGTTCGACGATTCGAAAAATTGGTCTACTTCGCAGTTTAATTTCTACCCGTTTAGAAAATTATGAGTCAATGGTGAGCTATGTGAATCAAATAGTGGATAATGGACAGAAATTGCGCGGTACCGGTTTTAAAATCGACGATGAGTGGATCGGTTCCCTACTTTTGGCGGAATTGCCGGAGAAGTATTCACCCATGATAATGGCGATCGAACATTCTGGTATTGCCATAACAACAGACGCGGTAATATCAAAGTTACTAGACATGGACACCTTGCGAGAGAGTGCGCTTGCTAATAAAGCGAGTTGGCACGGGCGCAGCAAATATAGTAATAAACAAAAGCGCGAAGCTGGCGGCGCTGGAGGCACGTCAAATGTCACCCGAAAGGAAATACAATGCAAATTGGGCATTTCAAAAACAAATGTCCCAGTAATACCTCCGGAGATACAATTAAGCAGAAAACAAATGCATTCAGTGCTGTATTTTTGAATGGTTCCTTCAAGAAGCATGATTGGTATGTTGATTCCGGTGCAAGCGTTCACTTAACACCTAATAAAGAATGGATAACAAATATATCCAGCGAAACAAAAATGAAAGAAATAATGATTGCTAATGAGAACAAAATACCCGTAGAATGTTCAGGTGAGGTTAACCTAAAAACAGAAGTTGGCAATCAACAATTTGATATAACTGTTACAAACATATTGTGTTCCTGAGCTGATAACAAATTTGTTATCAGTTAGTCAATTCATAAAAATTGGGAATGTTTTCAAATTTGAAGAACGAAGCTGTAAAATCTACAATAAACAGAATGAGCTGATTGGTACAGCTGATTTGTGTGATGGTGTTTACAGACTAAATGTTGTTAATGATAAATGCTTATTAGCAACATCAACTGTTGCCACAAGTGAAATTTGGCATCGTAGATTTGGACATTTAAATAGTGACTATTTAAACAAAATGAAAAATGGTTTAGTTAGCGGACTTACATTTCCAGATGTAGCAAAAGCAAATAAGAAGAATTGCATCATTTGCTGGGAAGGTAAGCAATCTTGATTACCATCGCCAGGGCCTAGGGGGCGCCGCGCGTGGCGCCTACTTGACTTGAATGTCAATAACGCCTTCGCCACCACAAAACAAGAGAAAAGATCAAAATTTGGAAAATCTGGTGTGCAGGAATTAATTTTTTAGTTAGAAAAGATTTAATTTATTGAATTAAGTATATGTTTTATAAATTACAAGATGTAGTGGAATAAATATATTCTTCATTGGTTCATTAGTATTAAATAAGTAAACAAGGTCCAAGTTGGACCAACGTAAGCTATTAGGTTAAGAAATTCAATCGGATAAAAAATAAAGCAAATGTTCGTAAAAAGTAATTTTTTCCCTGTCTAGGGCGTACGTAGAGTTTTGTACTTTAAATGGCAACACCCCTGCCGCGCCGCGCAGGTCTATCTTGTTCTGTCTTATGTCGCTGATTTTTACATTTTATGGTGGTTAACGGGAAAGTCCCTGTAAAGTGAACTAGCCATTAGATTGGCGGGGAAGTCCCTGTAGTTATCAGTAATTTTGTGGAGTTGTTCGTTAGTCATCTAAATAATGGGTACGGTTCAATACGATATTTGTACTTGGTTAGACTAAACTAAATAGTTGTTAATATTAGTAGATTGTGTTTTATTATTTATCAAAGAGAAAGTTTGTATGGTGAAGTGAGTGACGTGATATTAAATATTTCCGATTTTTTGGTAAGTTCGAACAACATTTTTTTCTTCAGTTCAGGTTTTTCACTATGTACAGTTACAGTAATTTTTCTTTATTGTAGATGTGAAACAGTGTGAAATAGAATACCTACACAATATCTACGTCATCGACATGGCAGACAAGAAAGAAACAATTAAGAAAAAGCTTTCTGGTTCCGAAAATCATAAAAGAAAAGCTGAAAAAGACAAAGTTTTTGAACAGACTAAAAAACTTATGAATATTAACAAGTACTTTAAAGAAAAGTCTCATGAGAGTACTTCAGATATTGAATCAGAAACCTGCACTTTTACATCTGAACCCGAAAGCCAAGTATCGGTCAATATTTCTTTACGTTCTAAGCAATTAGACACTAACAAGACACAACTACCTATTCAAGATGACCAGTCCATCATATCCTTGCATGAATCGTCTGAGTTTTCTCCGAGTCAAAATCAACATACAATTTTGCTCATTGACGAAAGTATCACCACAAATCTAACAGAAAATTACAACGTGTCAAATGGGGGCCATTTCTCTTCAACTCATTATTCAAGAAAACATTCAAATGAAGAAACTATCCGACGTCGGTGGTTAGTTTATTCAGTATCAAACAGTAGTGTCTTTTGCTTTTGCTGTTGATTATTCGATTTCAAGTCAGCTTCAAATTTGGCTGCCGCCGAAGGCTTCAAAAAATGGAAACATTTAAGTGATGCGTTGAAAATGCATGAAAACAGTCCTGCACATAAAAAAACATTTACCCAATGGACTGAAGCTGAAATGAGATTAAAAACTGGATTAACTATTGATAAGTGACAACAAAAGGTAATTTCTAAAGAAAGTTTACGATGGAACAATGTGCTTCAATGGTTGATGCACGTAACTTTGTATTTGGCTGAAAATAACATGGCTTTCAGAGGATCATCTGATAAATTATTCACCCCAAACAACGGCTTTGTACAATTATCGGCAAAGTTAGACCCTATCAGGGAAGAGCACGTCAAATTGGCAATGAAAGGTGATTTGACTGACCATTATTGCGGCAAAAATATCCAAAATGAACTAATAGAATTGATGGCATCAAAAGTTACATCTACAATACTATCCCGTATAAAGGATTCAAAGTATTATGCAATCATAGCTGATTGTACTCCTGATATAAGTCACAAAGAGCAACTTTCACTGACATTAAGGTGCGCCATAACCGTTAATTTATTTTATTTCATTTTTGGAAATCGACGACATAACTGGTGTAGGTCTCACAGAAGCTATTTTAAAAACATTGAGTGATCACGGCCTTAATATTAACGACTGCAGAGGACAGGTATATGATAATGGCGCCAACATGACGGGGAAAACCAAAGGCGTACAGAAGAGAATAACTGACCTAAATCCGCTAGCTTTCTTTGTACCATGTGGATGCCATAGTTATAATTTAGTCCTGTGTGATGCCGCAAAATCAAGAGTAAGATCAGTATCCCTGTTCGGAATCTTACAAAAAATATTTACTTTATTTGCGGCATCAGTAGATAGACGAAAAATTTTGACCGAACATTTGAAAACTTGTACCCTGAAACAATTAAGCGAAACCCGCTGGGAGGCCGGAATTGAAAGCGTTAAAGCGGTTCGTTATCAAATTTGTGAAGTCCATGGTGCTTTAGTTTCTTTGGCTGATGATACCATACAAAGTGATGCTGCGACGTCACACGAAGCGACCGCACTTGGAGAACAATTGAAAGATTTTAGCTTCATTGTTTCTCTTGTAATATGGTATGATGCAACTGAAATAGCATCAGAATTCGCTGTGCAGCCATTTTTCAAACAGCAAACGCGACTAAGACGTATTAAGCGTCGACCGGGTGAAAAGGCTGTTGATGAACCAATAAATGATCCAAACAAAATGTTTGAAGTGGAATTTTTTAATGCTCTTTTGGACACCGTGCTTATGTCTATGAAAGAAAGATTTCAACAGCTGCAAGATTTTTCTGTCACGTGGAGTTTACTTGGAAAGCATTTTTGGGCTGAAGTAGTAAAGTAGTAAATATCGCTGTGTATTTACGCAATAGATCACTAGCAGTAGGTATCTCAAAAACCCCATATGACCTTTGGACTGGGAAGAAGCCTAACATCGGCCACTTAAGAATATTTAGTAGTACTGTAATGGTATATGTTCCAAAAGAAAAGAGGTTGAAGTTAGACAGGAAATCAGAAAAACATATTTTGGTGGTTTATGGAGAAAATGTTAAAGGATACAGAGTGTATAACCCAAATAAAAATGTGGTAATAACTAGTAGAGATATAACAATAATAGAAAATGCAGGTGAGGTGGAAATTGATGTTCCAGTAAATGAAGCCAACACAGATATACCTATTAGTGAGATTACAACAGATATATACATTCAGTGGAAGGACATTCAGAAGCGAACCAAACTATTTTGGATGAAGAGAATTGGTCAAACGATGATGAAAGTAATGATAGTGCTTTTCTCCCCAACAGAGAAGTAATACATGAAACAATAAGAAGATCTGAAAGACAACCTAAACCCTTCGATGATTTTGTTACTTAGCTTTGCATTGACAACGTAGATCAAGAAAGTGACCCGATTACACTTGAAGATGCATTGTCAAGAGTGGATGGAAAACGGTGGGAACAAGCCATGCGGGAAGAACTACGATACTTCGAAGAGAATCAAGCTTGGGAAGAAGTAGAGGTTCCTGAAGGAGGAACCATAATTCAGTGCAAGTGGGTGTTTAAGAAAAAGGTTGACAGTGAAAATTGTGTACGTTACAGAGCTCGATTAGTGGCCAAAGGTTTGTACGTGAATGGAGTGACCGACAAAATGGGCGAAAATATTGGAAAGGAGCAGTGTAGGTGTCATATTCGGAATTGTAAAGAAGAGCCAAAATGTCTAACCAACACTCAAAGACAAAATACTCGGAGCAACGACAGCAGGAGTGAACCAGCTGAAATGCGAGTGCGGAGAATCTTACATAGGACAGACAAAAAGAATCATACAATAGACGATAAAGGAATACGAAAGAGATACCCGATACAGAAGAACAGGATCCTGTAAAGACAAAGAATAATCGTTGCGAACGAATAGACCGTCACCATATATGTATATAAGTATGACGAACAAATCACCATAGAATCAATTTACAGGGAGCTTCTGAAGGAAGTAGCGATATGGACAGAAAAACGTCGCTTCAATCAGATGTTGGAAAGCTCGAAAGAAATCACTATCAATATGATTGATATCACATAATAAATTTGTAAATTTCTTGACTTCTAATAATTGTTTTATTTGATTTTAACCAAAGAGTACTTAGAATAGTACGTAGAAGCAGCATCGGATGCTAGTCGCTGTATGTGGGGAAACCAACGTAATGTATACAATTACGCTACTTAATGGAGTTAGAAAAAAAAACAAGAAAATAATTTAATAAGAATACACGCGAATGAAATTGTTGGTAGTACTAGTTTAGAATAGAATAATAGATATAAGGTTGGCATTATGTAAAGAGAGTGGTTAGAGCACAGTCATGTAGTAAGTTGAATAAAATAATAATATGTACATTGTGTGGTTTATTATTAGTACAAAACGTAGTAACAAGTAAATAACATGGCGCAGTCAAGTTGAAGACAGTATTTTTCTGAAGAATACTCAAAAAGAAACCGATATAAAATAAATATAAAGAGGCGTCATCAACCGTTAAACAAAATGGGGGATCATCGAGGGATTAGTCCTCTTAGGAAAGAAGG
Source organism: Dynastes maya (assembly GCA_029619315.2). Taxonomy (NCBI): domain Eukaryota; kingdom Metazoa; phylum Arthropoda; class Insecta; order Coleoptera; family Scarabaeidae; genus Dynastes; species Dynastes maya. The sequence continues at coordinate 40,410,474 of JAROYE020000001.1, forward strand.
TAATATAGCCGAAAATTGGTTAATGTGGCGAAGCAGGTTCGAAAATTACCTAAAGGCCAGTGAAGTAAATAAAAAATCTGAGACTGTACAGTGTGCTCAGTTATTACATTATATAGGGAAAGAAGGTTTCAAAATATATAAAACCTTTAAGATAAAGGACGAAGATAAAGATAAATTAGCAGTTCTACTAGACAGATTTGAGGAACACTTTCTACCAAAAGAAAATTTAACATACGAAAGATATGTGTTCATGATAAAAAGATACTCAAACTTTGGAAGAATTTATCACGGAATTAATAGAACAAGCACAAAAATGCAAGTTTGGAAGCCTTCAAGATAGCCTCATCAAGTGCATGATCACATGTGGAGTAAGAAATAATGAAATGAGAAATCAGCTACTGCAAAATGACAAGTATACGTTGGAGGAAGCGATAAATCAGTGCAAAATCATTGAGAAGTCCAGACTCCAGTGCGAAGAAATGAAAGAAACAACAAAACCATTTGTGGTGGATCAAATTAAAAATAACAGTAAAAATAATAAAGGCAAAGGTAGGAGTGGCAGCTACGGTAATCGTTTAATAAGTTCATGAAGTGTGGTAGAAACCATAAGGTCAATGAATGTCCGGCATACGGCAAATTTTGTAATAAATGTAAAAAGAAAAATCATTTTTCTATTGCTTGTAAGAATAAAAACATCAATGAAGTCACCGAGGAAGAAAATACTGTAGTTGACACACTAACCTCCAATGTAGATAAGTGCAAAAATAGACACTAAGAAAGAATGAACTGATTAATTGTTGGTACACTGACTTACAAATTAACAATAAAATATTGAAACTAAAGGTGGACACTGGCGCTATATGTAACGTAGTATCAGTGGAAGATCTGAAAAGATTAAATCTATTCAATATTGCAATTAAATCCACCAACATACAATTACGATCATATACAGGGGATTCCCTTAAAGTAACTGGTGTATGTAACGTTAGTTGTAAGAGAAAAGATAAAAAATATAGTTTAGAATTTTATGTGGTAGAATCCAAAACTCCAGCTATATTAGGGCTAAATTCATGTATAGATTTAAATGTAGTAAAAAAGATAGATAATGTAAATAGAATACAAAATGAAAGTAGTTTAATCAAGGCATATAAAGAAGTCTTTGAAGGGATAGGGTGTTTAAGTAAGCCTTATAAAATTAAATTAAAAAGTGGAGCAAAACCAGTTGTTCATGCTACTAGACGTGTTCCTTTAGCATTAATGTCTAAATTAAAAGAATGTTTAGATACATTAGTATCACAAACAATAATTGAGAAGGTTGAGGGACCTACAGAGTGGGTAAATTCTTTAGTGATTACTAAAAAGGCAAATGGCGATATTAGAATTTGTCTAGATCCAAAAGATCTCAACGAAAATATAAAAAGGGAGTTTTGCTTGATACCCACTCTGGAGGAAATCACAGCCAAAATGGCAGGTGCGAAAATTTTAGCACATTAGATGCCACCTGTGGATTTTACCAGATAGTTTTGAATGAAGAAAGCAGTGACTTATGTGTTTTTGGCACACCATATGGTCAATACAAATTTTTAAGGCTCCCATATGGAATAAAATGTGCGCCTGAAGTATTCCAAGAAAGGTTTAAAGAAATTTTTAGAGATTGTGAAGGTACGGAGATATACATAGACGACATAATAGTCTGGGGTGAAACTGAAAAGGAACATGAGGATAGGTTAAAAAAGGTACTAGAGGTAGCGAAAAAGAATAATGTAAAGTTTAATTTATCAAAATGTCAATTTTTGAAGCAGAGTTTAAAATATATGGGGCATAACATATCGGCAACAGGTATCTCACCTGACAATAACAAAATCGTTGCGTTACAAAACATGCCCAAACCAGCATGTAAGGAAGACGTCCAACGATTACTAGGTATTTTAACTTACGTTAGCAAATTCGTAAAAAATTTCTCAATAGAAACTGAACCATTACGAGAACTTCTAAAGAAAGATGCCTTATTTACATGGGGTCAAAGACAGAATGATGCGTTCGAAAAAATAAAGAATGTTTTAAGTGCAAGTCCGGTACTGCAATTTTATAATGTGAACAAAGAAACGACATTATCAGTAGACAGTTCAAAATCGGGCGTAGGAGCAGTATTGTTGCAAAATAATTTGCCATGCGCGTATGCGTCAAGAGCACTCACAGAAACGCAGCATTTGAAAAAGAAATGGCGGCAATATCTTTCGGACTTTCGGAAATTTCATGAATATATTTTTGGCCGTAAAATAATAGTAGAAACAGACCATCAACCATTGGTAACAATTTATAAAAAACCTCTAAATAAATGCCCGCCTAGGCTTCAACGTATGTTACTGCAAATACAGAAATATGAGATTGAGTTGAAATATAAGCCAGGTAAAATGCTTATCATAGCAGATGCATTATCCCGTGCTCATTTGAATGATACTGACAGAAATTTAGATGACGAGATTCAGGCTCATATCTGTTTGATTACGGAAAATATTAATGCTACACAAACAAAATTAGAAGTAATCAGAAATGAAACTGATAGGGACATAGAGTTAAAAGAATTGAAAAATGTTATTTTAGAAGGTTGGCCTAAATATTCCAGAAAGTTAAACCACTTTGTTAAACTTTATTTCAAATTCAGACATGAGTTAACTATAATTGACGATTTAATATTCAGAAAACAGAGTTTAGTAATTCCTATAAAATTAAGAGCTGAAATGTTAGGTAAAATTCATTACAATCATTTGGGATTTAAGAAGTGTTTAAATCTAGCTAAAGAATCAGTTTTTTGGCCTACTATGGCAAATGGAATCAAAACGAAGTAACAAGTAAATAACAGAAATGTACACTATTTTGTTATAGCATAGCTGTTTTTACACACATTGTACGTTTTTACCAAAACCGATGTGTGCGTGATCAAGGTTAGAGATAGATAATTGGCACCATACAAAGTGCGATTGATTATTAGAAACAACAAAGTTCAATACTGTTTTTTTATTTTTTTCACAAAATTTAAGGACCCTACTAGAATATCTATTTTCCATGAGAGAATAATTGCTAAACTTTAAGCCACTTATTACAAAACAAGAAAATCTTAAGATTAAAAAGTATCATCTGTTTTATACATACCTAATGGTAAATCTTGGCAGGTGATAGATGTGTGAGAGTTTCTTGGTACAGGTGGGGGTCCCAAATTGTTGATTTCAACCGCTTTTTGTTTCTTTTTCCGATAAGAAGAAGATGGCACGCATTTTTGTTTTGTGTGTTTTAAAATTTCGTGGTATAGTATCTTCGGATGCACTTCATGTGTCGGTTTATCAGCAACAAAATATGTTTCTGAACATTCATCTGATACATTCGATGACTCGTCATTGTCATCAGATCCCCCCAAGCTTTTCTCAAAATTTTCTACATTTTCATCTGCACCTATATCAAATTTTTCTACTTTTTGCATTAACTTTTTAAAATTATGGACAACCACTTCGCCAAAAACAGGTGATAGTTTCATATTAATTGTGTCAGTACTACTAGATTTTATGTGTATCGATTTAGGTTGCAGGTATTTTTCAAGTTGTAAAATATTTGCAAATTTCGGTAAGGGTAACTCATGTGTATACTTTATGTTCAAATCTTTAATTAAGGAGAAAAGTAGATGCACTTGCTTATTATCAGGAACAATACTAACTTGCCGTTTTGTAGTGTATATTATTTTTTTTAGGTCGTTTTGAAATTGATAACTAAAAATTGAAGGATTCGGATGACGATATTCCATTAGAAACCGATCCGAGTAGTGAGCGTGGTGATACCTTACAAAATCATATACTTTTAGATTCCCCTTTTCATCTAAATATTCCCTTGTTTTTAATTCATTGCAGTTTTGCACATCAATTAGTTTACTTCGAAGTTTCTGCTTACTCCAAAACATTTTTCCTTTGAAGTGTTTGTCAAAAACTAAAAACTTCTGGGAATCCGATACCTTATGCTGCGTACATTTTGAAGTCATATAACCTGAAAGACATTTTTTTTACAGCAAACTTGTGTACTATCTTTTGATTACTTTATCTATTCTAAGTTGGTTTAAGTTAAATTACACTCTTGGATATTTTAATTTAAGAATTAGGATGATATTGTAAGAACGGTATTACACTAATCAATTAATCGGTCAATAAATTGAAAATTGAGGATTTGTATTACATTAATGAATAAATTGGTCGATTATGGCGTTAGAAAATAAGAATACCAGCACTATTTCATTCTACATAAAATCCGTTTGACGTTTGAGGTCAAGTGATTATTTGGTTTTGGTCACATTGGTGTTGCATGCACTTTGCAAATTTTTGTAAATGTTGTAAATCAAGAACATGAATACAAACAGTAATGACTTTAGTTTGTTTCTCTAATTGCTAAGAATCTCAGAGTTAACTTCTCTCTTGCTGATATAACTTCTCTCATTTAAGTATCCTCTTTTGATATTTTGAATGACTTATTGGAATCATATATGACAACAAACTCTTTGTGAACGAATTTTACATCGTCTTTCGTACGATTAAGTCATGGTCTAATCAACCAGCGATGAAGTTATTTTTTTTGTTTTAATTTTATTATACATAATAAAGCATAGGTATTTTTTTAACTTAATAATACGATTCGAACGCATAACGGGTCGATAAAACGCTATTTAAGAAACAAACAATTTCATATTTATTTATGTAGGTATATATGCCACAGAACACGTGCGAATATCACTTTGTCAAAGTCAAATACCGTGAGTTGGTACTATAACGAAATCCACAAAATCACCAGAAAGTTACTAAAAAATTTACAAAAATTAGAACTGGTTCTAAATTCATCAATTTCTTGGTCAGTTCGAATCCGTCAATTTATTGAAAAATGAAAAACAAAGAAAATCAAGAAGATAGTGGTAACATTTATATACACAAAAAATTCAGAAAATGTTAGTGGTTTACTAACGGCCGGTTTTTCAATACGCTTAACCAAGATTAAAAGGAGGAGATTATCTTTAATCCCGATTAAAAATAAAATGTTGGTTTTTCAATTCCGTTTAAACGTAAATCTCGGTTAGCTAATCTCGATTTACTAATCTTCCCGTAGTGATCGTTTAATCTCAGAATTTCTCGGTTAAATAAGTAGTGGAGATAGTTCGTACAAGTTGTATAGGTTAGGTCTACAGAATACGTTAGGCGCAAATAATATACTTTGATTTTCAAGATGGAAAAAACACAAAATAGAGGTCATAATTTTGCTACAGAAGAAATAAACCTGCTGGTTTCATTAGTGGAAAAAATAAAGTAAGTAAATCTTTGTAAAATGTTTAATGAGATATAAAATTTTTGCGGGATTTTTCCGACAAATAAACGATTGCCTTTGAAAAAAAGGCCTCAAACACACGAAATTTTATATTTAATTAATCACCATACAACTGCGAATAAAGTGTTTAATACACGTGATTAAGAAAGGTTTCGCGATGCAATTTTAGTCTATAATCGAAAATAAAGCACAAATAAAGTAAGCCAGAAAGAACAAAATTCCTGGGGTATAATAACCTGAATGTTCAACAGCAGTTCAGGTTCAATGTCACAGACAAGTAATGAATTGAAGCTGAAATGGAACAACATGAAAAAGATTGTTAGAAAAAAAGCTGCAGACAATAGAAGAGAAACGGTAAAGACTGGAGGAGGCAAACCATCATTTATAGATATATCTTCAATTGAAGAAAGAATTATGGCAATGATAAAATTATCTGTTGAAGGTTTGCCTCCACGATTTGATGAGGTCGAGATGGAAGAATTGCCAAACATTGAGGTACATACATGTTGAAACATATATATGCAGTATAAATATAAAAATAAAATGTTCAGGATGAAAATATTAGTAATACCGTAGGGAAAACTGAAAATAACGAAGAAATTGTAGCAATTGTTTTAACAGAGGTAATTTTTTAATTTTAAAATTGAAAGAAATAATTTTGCTTGTCTAGAATTCATGTTTAGAAAATTTGGAAGCGGTAGAAACAATTGCAGAATGTAATGATGTACCAGAAAGAAAATTACCACTGGCAGATGAGAGCAGTTCATTACAAAATATTGAAATTGGACGACCACCAGAGAGGACACTGCGGAAGCGTTGAGTTCGTATTTATACTAACACATTAATTACAAAAATACGCATATTTTCAATTTAGGTTCTAAAGGTTAATCAAAGGCATCAGAATGAAAATAATTTTCAATTATATATTGCTGAAAAAAGAGAAATTGCTGCATTACATGCTGAGTATCTAAACTTAAAAATACAACTTAAGGAGCAAAACAATGAAAAGAAAAACAAAAGACGGGAGGAATTACAAAAACAAAAATTAAGAGTCCTAGAAGCTAAGGAGAATTATTTTAAATCCCGAACAAAAAAATTATTGTAAATAGATTTACGAATATAATGTATATATAGACTATAGAAGAGTCAAAAAATTCAATATTAACTTTGCTTAATATGATTTAATTTAAAAATAAATATGAAATACTATGGATGGTTGTGTTCATATTCTTTAGTTAATCTTCTACATCATCTGGCTCTTGTACATGATGATCTTCAATTTAAACTAAAACTAAAGCAGGAAAATAATGAAAAAAAAAAACAAAAAAAGGGAGGAATTACAAAAATAAAGAACTTTAGAAACAGAGTTATTATAAATCTCGAAAAAAAGGAATTGTAAATAAGTTCACGAACAAAATGCATACACAGAATAGTAAAAACATACAATATTACAACCTGGTTTATAAATTATTAAAAAAATCTATAAAATACTGCCGATGGTTATTTTCATATTCTCTGGCTATAACATCTACATCATCTGTAGTTAATAGTTGAGAAGTGAGCGTCAAACAAGTTTTCACTGCCAACCTAATAATATCATGTACATAATCGCGATTTACTAACCGGTGTTCAAGATGGCATTGAAGAACAAACTAACATTTAATCGCGTTTAAAAAGGAGGTTTTACTTTAATCCCGATTTGTTAATCGGAAGGTTAACCTCACAATTGAAAAACCGGCCGTAAGTGAATTAAAGTTTCAAATGGACATTACAAAAATTTACTGCGTTCTCCGCACATTCACCGTTTTGTTCGTGATCCGGTCCAAACCTGCAAACTCATTCGCACGCTTTCCTTTCCTCAGAAAAAACTGACCGCGCGCACGAATGGGCAGGATTTGGAAAAATCTGTTGACGTCCAAACTAGTGTTCTGTTTACAGTTTTGCTTGGTGTTCTGTTTGTCGTTCCATGCGGTGTTCAGGTCTGTACGAAGCTTTAGATTGGTAGACATGCGTACAACTACGAATAATTTATAATTCCGAACGATTCAGAACCATTCCGAAATATCGGGTTCGAACAAATTTTTTGTTGCTTGACAATTTAATCATCTACGCAATGGGCATGCCATTATATGTAAACACGCACACCTATTCGATTCAATTTTTTAGGCCATGGGCTGTGCGGTTCCCCTTTGATTTAACAGTCGAATAACTATCGATAGACAACTTGATTTGAATTGCATTATATGTACGTACGCACACCATTGTCTAAACAGTTGCGTAGTCAAATTATTATTTAGCGTTATTTGGTCAGATTTGTTTTGTTGACGAATATTGAAGTTTGAAATGAAATTTACTGTCTAATAAATTATTACAGTAAAAGATTATTTATTACTAATAATCTTTTACTGTTTATTAGATACACCTAATGAACTCGATTTCTTAAAAAACATCTTTCAAATCTGTTATTTTGACAGATATAATGAGTTAAACGGTTCCTTCATTCAATTCGAAAAACTATGGATTGACGGAAAAGTCCATAGTCTGCGGTGGCCCTAGTGAATTAATAATGTAATTTGATAATACTTTTTTCTCAATGATTTAATACACGATTTACCACTTGTGAATAGGGTACGAAAAGAAACATGGGAGATTTTTGTCAAATTCACTTTATATCTCTTTATGTACGAGGGTAGTTTGACATTAATCTAGTAAGTAAGAAAACGCACGATTTTTGTTCTTTTTCTCATTTATTTTTCAACATAGTCTCCTTTTACCTCAATACACTTGATAAGACGGTTTTCCCCGTTCCGTAGAGTAATTTTGCTGGCGCTCCTCAAAATAGTGTGAAGTTTCGGTCGTGACCTCATCGTTCGTTGCAAAACGGCGTCCTCCGAGCATTTTTTTTAGGTTTGGGAACAGGAAAAAGTCGCTGGGGGCTAGGTCTGGCGAATACGGTGGGTAGTCGATCAATTCGTAGCCCAGTTGGTGCAACGGCTGCCCTGTGAACGGGTCCTGATGGAAGAGAGTCAAACCAGGGCGTTTTTTCGTCAAATCGACGTCGAAACGGTCCAATAAATCTGTATAGTCCACGCCAGTTATCGTTTTACCCTTTTCCAAGTAATCAATGTGAATAATGTCTTTCCCATCCCAAAAAAACAGTCGCCATTACCTTTCCGGCCGATCGGGTGGTCTTGGCCTTCTTCGATGGGCCTTAACCGCTTTCTCTCCACTGCTTTGACTGTTCCTTCGCCTTCGGCGTGTAGTAATGGACCCACGTTTCATCAGCAGCGACGTATCGGCGAAAAAACTCCTTCGGATGGCGTTTTATCATTGCCAAAAGCTTATACGAATCCGTCACACGTGTGCATTTTTGGTTGACAGTGATAAAACGCGGCACCCAACGCGTGGATAGCTTTTTCATATTCAAATGTTTGTGTATGATGTTATGTACACGCGGTGCGACGGTCTGCCATGATCATATCATGGACTTTGTTGATGGTTTCTGGTGTAGTGACGGTTTTTGGGGCACCTGGACATAAACGGCATCCAGTTCGGCTTTGATTTCCGCGTTGTTTTTCCCTTTCAAATGAAGGTACTTAATCACTGATATTCGACCTTTTCCATTTTCAAAAAACATAAAAGTTGCTTACTTTCGACGACTGTTAAAACCATATTAATAGTATTTTTTGCTTGAAATTTTGACAGACGTCATGTGATGGATGACAGATGTCAAAACCGAGAGCAATTCGTTCTCACATAACGTCATCTATTGAAGGCTAGATTAATGTCAAATTAACCTCGTATATGTAGTAAGTTTAAATTTTGTCAGCACGAGAGATTCATGTAGATAATTTAATTGATCAAAGTACTGAGATCCCATCTGTTTTTTAAATTAATTTACATACATAAATAAATAAGCTTTCAGACAAATTTCGAAGTATAAGCAAAACATATTGTAACTAACCTGTTTGATACTGATAATTTTTATAGCATTTCCCTCGGTAATCAACAGTGAACACTTTGTGGAAAGTATCTTTTGTCTCTAACAAAATTTCATCTTCTTTAACTTCTGCTTCATAAGACCATAAGTTCTTAACATTAATCGTAGTGTCACAGAATTGATGGCAGGTTTTACAATAGTTGCTTGAAATTTTTATATTGTCATTAGTGACACGTGCAGATACATCCTCTTTTATGTTCACAATGAAATTACCATTCGCATCTGCTTTATATTCTAGGTCCGGTAAACGAATACAAGTTTCCTTTTTTCCATAGCATACAACAGTGGCGTATTGTGGATGTTCATATTGATAAAAGAGGCTAACGCTGATCCATCCACCTATCTTAGGTATTAAAAAATTGCATGTATAATCATCAGGATTTATTTCAAAAATTTCTGCATCAGTTTCATCAACTACAATCATTTCTTGATCTATTCTGTAGCATGAAGTTATTTTGGTTCCATCAGCGTAGATCGTTATCAGTTCTCCATCATCATTTATAGAAGAATGAGAATCATTAGTAGCACTATCTAATGTAAAATAGTCTTTAAAGCAGTTTTCCTGTACGTAAAAGTCTAAAACTGGATAAAATTGGTTATTAATCATAATTGAGTTTCTAAGTACGCTACTCCTCATCTTTCCAAAGTTATCTACGTCTATTTCCTTTCTTTTTATTTTACTTCGTAAATAACTTCTTACGGGTAGATGCAGGAATTTTGACTGATATCTGTAAATCTTACGAAGTATACTCTTTTGGAACTTCATATATTTTTGTATCGCTTTATTTTTTAACGATTTCATGTTGCAATTTTTACCCTTTTTAGATAATTTTAGAACAACCGGACTACAAGGTAGCTCTCCAATAATGCACTTTCCTTGGGTTCCTATCATTTTTATCGTCCCGTCGTTGTATCGAATTTGTATATAACCGTTCTGTGTATACGTCCTGGACAATTCTTTAGGCATATTAGGATTATTAGGAATGTAGTACTGGATGATATGCATTGATCCCGCTTCTTCGCCTGGTTCTGATGCAACTTGCAGTCCGTTGGGCAAGGAAAGTCTGGTATCGTATATCTTTTGCTGATCAAATTGCTTTGATTGATACAGACTGGAAGATAAATCAGAATTTATAGGTAGGTATCTAGGAGGGATGATCGTAAAATAAGGTTCCCATATTTTTAAAAAATAGACAGCATTCTTTATTTCCTTAACATTACAGATCGTTTTAAAGGTAAAAACTTAAGCTATTTTCGACATAATTGCCAATTCTATCCAAGCATTTTGCAGACGGTCCTCCAACTTCTGTATCCCCATGTCGTAAAATTCTGCCGCTAGTCAAAATCTTTTCAATTGTGGTGTTGGAAATCTCAGGAATCCGAAGAGCGAGTTGACGAATGGTGACCTTCCGATCTTCAAGCAATATGCTCTCGACCTTTTCAACGATTTCCTCTGAAACTGATGGTCTTCTGCTCCGCTCTTCATCGTGAATTTCCGTCCGACCTCCAGTGAATTCCCTACACCATTTGCGGACGTGTTGAACAGCTATACTCTTTTCTCCATAAACTTCGGTTAATTGACGATGTATGTCTATAGGTGAAAGCCCTTTCGCGTTTAAAAAACGTGTCACAACGCGAATTTCGCACCTGGCGGTCGCGGTGATCGGGAGTTCCATCTCGGACGGCTGTTTAGCCAACACTGAGCGGCGTAGCGAGACGGGAGTGGCACGTATATAGAGTGGGAGAGCTGCTGCACACGCCAATGTTGTCGGATTTCGCCTAACACGTCTTATTGCTACTGTAGGGCTTTAGGAACCTTATTTTAGGATCATCCCTCGTACAATGAGTAAAATACATTCTTTTTGGATTTGATACTGACGCCTTTGAGATACTTACTTCTTTATTGTAAATGTAATTAGTAATACGTATGTAAGTAAATGTAAGCATCTTAAGAATATAATAAAATTTTGTTTGCATACTAAAAAATTGTTTATATAGTCGCATTTGAAAATATACAGCCTTGGTCATTTTAGAATGTGACGTAGGTTTTCGCGATGTACACTCGAACAATTTAGTCCTAGGACATAGAAGGGAACCTATTGCTGTTTCTGCCATCCGCTTACCTCCCAAATGTTGTATTGGGAGCAAAAGAAGGACGGCAATAGTTTGACTAAACATCGCTTCATTTTTAAGATAATATTAAATAGTTCGAGTGTAAATGCCATTTAGACACACGGTACTGATTTTTGTTCCCATGAATCAAATCAATAATCTCTAATCAAGTAAGGTACCATATAAACCTTACATAGCAAGCGACTGACATGTAATGTCAAACAGACTTGGAACCTGTTATAACATTTAGGTTTATGATAGAACATACACATATTATAAATGTAATTGTTGATATATTGACATAGATAACGCTAGAGTCGAAGAACAAAGTAATTAAAAAACGGAAGTAAGCAACTAGTATGTGTGCGTTAACGTTGGAGTTGCGATAAAAGATAAGAGCGGCGATAGTAGATTGGTAACAATGATTACGGCATTATTTAACAAATCGATACTCGTTACACTTTTGTATTCATGGTTACGAGTATCGCATCTCCATCGCAAGCGCACCTTAACTCTCTTGTAAGTCTTTGTGAGTCAACCGCGAATCCTGTTTCCTTTTTTGTTAGTAGTATTAAAAAAAGAAAACCAGATAATATATTGACCAAATCTGTATATCCGTAATAGAACCTTTGACTCACTCCACATATGTTTTAAATGCGGACTGAGTAACAGATCTGCAGGATTACCAGTGACTGCTGCCTATCATTGACAACCTCGTACACCTCTCACTCACTCTAAGCGCATCTATGTGCAGTACAAACTGATTTTTTTTGAGAGAAATTTTGTGACATTAACCTCCTCAGACGAGAGATGACAGTTTGCATATTGCAGTATTTAATGATGGATTGTACAGGGTACTTACATGAAACGTAAGTTTCATATATCATAATTTTGTCTATTAGCACAGCCAAAAGCAACCGGGTGAATTTTATTCAATTATGATGGATCTTCTCAACTCGCGTGTCGCGGAGCAAGGTTTGCGACGTTGCATGCCATAAGAAGAATGAGCCTTTCCAGCAGCACCAAACTATAAGTACGATCGTCCTTTTGGAAGAGTCTCTCGAAAAGACAAAGCGTTGTACAATCTGTCATTAAACTTTGTGGATTTTATTATTTATGCCGTAAAATATTAAATATACATTTCAAACAAAATTCTTTTCCATATGAAACAATTTAGATGATGTATCGTATATGCTACATAAGGACTGACACAATACAAAAATTGATAACACTACATCGAATTATTTATTTATGAAACAAACATGAAGAAACCTGGTTATTTGAAATACACTCGTAACATTAATAAAATGCACTATCTCCACAAAAAGACTTACATTTACGTATTTTGGAAAGCAATCAATTATTTTTTAATTCGTGATTGTATTACACAGAACGAGGTACAAAAAATTGATTGAAGTTACGGGTAAGAATCCAAGTATTCCCATTACAGCTACTTTTTGATCGTAATGAAGCTTCAGGAGAAAGAATAGACAAGGGAGTGTTGACACATTCAGAAAATTCGTCGTCATAGCTTCCACATTCGTTTTCGTTGTTGTCAATAGTATGCTGTATGTCTTCATCCTCATCGTCTCTGACATGAAATTCAACAGCGGAGTTAATTAAATCACATGTTTTTTCTTTCTAATTCCGCATAAAGAAGTTCTTAAAGCAACAGAAATTTAAAATGTACTAAATTCTAAAACAAATTTATTTACTACATCAAAGAGACTATATTACCATAACTGCAAGGACAATGGCAAGGATATTGCCTATTCAAATTGCAAAGAATATATTCTGGAGAGAAAGGAGTTACTTTCTTCTTATTATTACTGCTTTTAAGCACAAAATGGTATAAGCATTGTCAAAGTTATGTACATAAATAAAATTTCGCTGTAATTAAAACAGTAACTGAAACAAAACCAAAACAAGGACAAAAAAAGAAAAACATTTACACGTCATATATAAAAAAAATCACTGATGGAATATATGCATTCTTCCATCAGAAAGGACTTTAAGCGCGCTTGAATTGTGTAGTGTGCTGTGTTGACTTTATTTTCTCTGGAAGTTTATTAAATATTATTATCGTCATAAGGTCGGAAGCCTTTTCAAGGAATGTGCCTTCGAATTTATCATTAAAGGATGGTGTACAACATGAATGAAATTTATTGAATTATCGGAGTAATTTCCAAGCGGTCCTACCAGTTACGCATTAACACAGAAGATTGACGAGGAAGAGAGAATTTTTGGATAGAAAACCAAAATTTGTAGCTGGACTACATATATCCAAGGTGCGTTAGAGAAAAGCTGTCTCCGATTGTATAGTTTCTTTCAAATTACATTTTATATTATATCACGATAAAAAAAATAAATAAATTGTCTCTTTGACAATATAAAGGAATCAACATCGAACGGAATCGTGGATATGAATACCATAATAGGCGACAGAGGTAGTATGAGGGATAATCCATTGCTCAGCTAACGTCGTAGGCAGTCGTGGCTGGCAGTTGCTTAGAGTTGTCATTTGAATGTTGGCGTATTTACAAAACGAATGTTTTTGCTTACGATAAGAGAAGTTTGTCTTAAAATATTATCATCAGGCGTTAACAATAAACCGAGCACAGACCAAATTCTAAGAGTTCTACTATTTTATGCGCGGTAATTGTTGTAAAATGAAGCAAGAAATACTTATAGTGTAATAGAGAGATTTTTAAAAAGAATAAAAGTAACACTGATTTGAAAAGTTGATTGAATTAAAGAATTAGGTGTACATAGTAAACGAACGAATCTATAATAAAAATAGGCTTCCGGCTTTCGTTAACTCGGAACTAAAACTTGGATATCGAATTGTTTATAAGAAAATAAGTAACATTTCAACTAAGAATTCAATTAATTTAATACGTTTCCAAAACGAACATCAAATTCAAACGAGCGTAGACTTGCCCCGCGATAACTTCTGCTTCACTAGAGAGCCTGTCTCTGTCGAGCAAACGCCAGTCAGTGTTTGGCCTCCCAGCAAAGGTATCTCGGGATGTGTCTCGCGTAGTTTGGACCGCGTTGCCTCACGATAAACCGCTTTACTTTACTTCACGCTAAATTGGCTCACCCTGCCCTGCGGACATTGCTCGCTATTAATTCGACAATGGCCGAGGTAAATTATTAGCATGCACGCTCGCGAAGTGTGAAACAAGCTTAAGGTTACTATTGTTATACAGAAAACAAACAGAAGGCAAACATATTTATTGATATAATTACTATCTCTTACGCTATATATGGCACTTTCATCCATAATACAAAATCCATTGTTTTCTATAGCGATATATAGAAAAAAATTAACACTGTAGTAAAACGCAACATTGAAAGTGTTTTTTGCAAGTTATTTTTATTGCGGTTGATGTTGTTGAATATAACCGAATGGAAATGAATATAACCGTATATAGCCGACCGTAGTCGAAGGGACCCGAGCAGAACTGAATACAGTCGAACGAAGCCGAATAAAATTGTATATAGCTGAACCCTAACATGGTATCCCTATGAGTTTAGACCTAGAAAATTTGCTGGGCTGGGTAAACTGCAGTATAAACCTACAACATTTATTGGGGTGGATAAACTGCAGCTTGTAAGCCTGTGCGTATAAACCTAGAAAATTTGCTGGGGTGGATAAACTGCAGCTGGTATGCCTGTGAGTACAGGCTTAGAAAATTTACTGGGGTGGGTCAACTGCAGCTGGTATTCCTATGAGCATTGATCTAGGAAATTTGCTGGGGTGGGTAAATTGGAGCTGGTATCCATATAATAGATTTAGAAAATTTGCTGCGGCTGGTATCCCCATGAGTATAGACCTAGAAATTTTACTGGAGTGGGTAAACTGCTGCTGGTATCCCTATGATTATAGATCTAGAAAATTTGCTGGGGTGGCTAAACTGTAGCTGGTATCTCTATGTATGTACTCGAAAACTGTTTCTCACCCAAACCCATGAGGTTTGGGTTTTTCAGCTAGTCTTATATATATTAACTTATAAGTTATCGTAGACCACCACAGATGGCGCTACCGGTACGTATACAATGTAAATATATAACAAGTATTAAGCTTGTCTAAGTCCATTTTAGTTATTTTCCCATTTTACCGTTTGTATTTTTGGTATATCGTTAAAACTACATTCCATTTTGTCTTTATTCAAATTTTGGTTTCACTTCTTTAGATATCTCTGAAACAAATTTATTATCCATAAAATTCCCTAATTTTCACATTTCTAGAGCTACAAGGCTTTATATTTTTAATTCTCTATTTTCGTATATAAAACTATGATATTTATATGCATAGGTTTTTCAAAGTCGTGCAATGTATGTATGTATGTATGTACATGTGATCCATTAACTGTCGACTAGTTGTGCACTCCACATAATTCGTTTTGAGTGAATGAGAAATTTGCGAGAAGTAAGAAATCTGCGAGAGTGGCGACGTCAGAAATGCGCATGAACGTATATCAGTCTACGCATTACTAAATATAATTAAGTTATATTAATAAATATATAAAAATATAATAATTAAGTTACCTGTCCTTTAATTTAGATAGCAGTGGTACGCACTTGGTTATTTCGATTTTCTTCTTTGTAATTAAATTTGGAGTATATTTCAATATTCTTTCTCCGTTGGCAAAAGAGATTTTGATTTTTAATGGCGCGACTACAATATACCGATGTTTATGTAAAGCCGTGGAAATGATTCTAAAATGTGGTATAGATTCTCTTTTGATTCTGTTTATTGTTTTTAGAACTGTTGAATACGCTTTGGGAACATTATATCGCCATCGCATATCCGTGAGACTTGCGGTAGGTTTCAATACAATACTTCTTCGAAAATCAAGTAATTGCAAGGTTTCCGTAGAAGAAAGGTTTTCAAGTGGCAAGTATTCATTCAAAATCCTTAGTAAAGATAATTCATTAAGGAAATGCATTTCGTATAGACATAATCTTTCACCAAATTTAATGGTTTCAATTTCTTTGAGGTCATAATAACGCTGTGGTTTAGGACGTGGTTTCCGTGTTGTTATAATGTTATGGGCTTCATTATATGTTCTAGTTTCAGGCTGCGAGAATACAACACGAGCGCCATTTGCAGCTTCGATGTGAAATATAAATTTTGAATCTTTATACTGTTGCATATACATAAATGCTTTATGGTGATTCGTCTCTAATTTTAATTTAAGACATGGTTTGACATTAAATGAAAATGTTTTCTCAACAGTTACTGTGAGCCCATCTAGACTACGAAAAGTAGTAGATATACATCTGGCTTCATGCCGTCGGCATAAATTAAATGCATTCATTAAATGTGGCGGCGTTGGTGGCAATGCTTCACCGGTGTTGAATTTTGCTGACGTTTGTCTATTGCTGGAATTTATTAGAGGTGTACTTGAAATACTTTCTTCAGCCAGTGCATCAACAGGATTACTTGCTAATAGTGTAACATCAACTGCACAGCTCATTAAAGCTTTTTCACAAGATTTGCAGATTTGCATATGCGAAAAAAGTAAAGCACAAGAATCTTCGAATATAATAGATTTGAAGAAATCGCGCATACCAGCTTGTGATCGAAGGCCCTGCAAAGAAATACTTTTAAACAATGGAAAACAATAATGATATCAAGGACTGTGGGGTAGTATGGCAAACAACACGAAGTATCGGTACATTCCTCACCACACAAAGTAGACAGCCTAGAAGTAAAAAATTCACTAGATTTTGTAAATAAAGTCAGCAATATTGAATTAGAATATGGGGAAATTTTAGTATCATTTGATGCTTGTTATAGAATATTAAGTTGACCTCTTAAAGCTTAATAAAATTAGCAATGCCAAAATTGCGAAATACAAAAGACTAACGATGCTTTGCATGAACCAAAATCGTTTTCAAGTAGGGGGCAAATATTATGAACAACCAGAAGGTACAGCGATGGGCCATCTGCTGTCCCCTTTCATAGCCGATTGCTTCATGAGAAAATTTTAAACATGTTTGAAAAAGGACCCCGTATTTTTTCCTAGAATTTGGCTCAGGTATGTAGACGATATTTTCGCGGTTTTTGGTACTAAGAAAAGCACTATACCGGATTTCCTCGCGACTCTCAATTCAAAATTAGAAACTATTAGATTTACAGTCGAAGAAGAAGTGAGCAATCAACTCCCGTTCCTGGATAGTTTAGTAATTAGAAACAACAAAAAGCTAGAAATAGACGTCTATAGAAAGGAAACAAACACCAATTGATACATCATGACCGATTCTAACCACTGTGGACAACACAAAATGGCCACGATTAGTTTCTTACTTCCCTTGTTAGTTGAAGTTTAAAATATCATCCAATATCCGTTACATTTAGCGTTGAATCTTTCATGTGCATTAAAAGAACATGCTAAGTCCATTTCAACTATCTTTAAAACAACATTTTAGGACCTACGATGTTCTTTCCTTGTTCCCTTCAATCAATTGTAAGGAATTCTTAGTTGTGTGTAGGCAATTCATTATTAGTAGTATCGCGAAGATCTACAGAATTTTGAATCGCGAATCACATTTGTCTGAATACGTAAATACAAGGAAATCATATTTTTTTTGAGAAGAAAACACCAAAACAATAAACATAAAGGAGGACAATAATTAAATACCTAGTTTACAGGTTACATATTAAACAAATTAAATTGACCTTTCCTTTACTAAAAGCGTATTGTTCCTAAAATTGGCTTTAAATTTATTTTATGATTTGTGGATACTATGTAAAGAAATACTCACTTGTTTCCATACTTCAGTCGCAGTACCGAAATCGTCACATTTATCGTGAAATCTCGTAATGATTGAATTCGAAAGCGGAATAAATTCGTAATCCATACATTTAAATATATATCTGTATTTCTCCAGTTTTTGTAAAAGAAGATCTGTTTCAAGGCTTTCTTGCCATTCAAAGCTAGTTTTGTCATAATGTTCATATATGTGTTCAGGTGAAGATAGACACGTTGTTTGTGATGGTACCTCACGATTTAGCAGGATGCTGACATCTGACTGCGTCGATATTGGGAAGTAATTATATAATCCACAAAACGGTTCTGCTTTAATATCATCGCGTCCACACTTTAATAAATTAAACATACATATTTCTAATCTTTCGTTAATTTCTTGTGGCGATAGCCGTAACAAGCTAGACCAAGCATGATGTTGATTGGAACTAAAGATCGATTCAGTTTGCATCCTTTGCATATCATCAGTCAATTTTCGCAATGCAAACGGCATTGATTTTTCCAAGTCCGATAACGTTCTGCTACATATACACTCTAGGAACCTCGGATAATAAATAGCATTTAATGCAAGAGAATTACCCTCGGTAATCTCAAATCGTTCCGGACAATACGGCTTCTTCTTCGATAATAGGAAACTTGACCGATATTTTTGAAAAAATGACAAAATATTTGATGGCAACAGTTTAAACTGATATTTTTTGCAAAATTTATTGCAAAATCTTCTTATCTTCAGTAGCCTATCGCGTTCCTTCTTTCTTGCGAGTTGATTTTCATGCGAAACGCTTACGCAGCCAAATTTCTTTTCATTACCAGAATTCCTACAAGAAAATTATTGAAAGCTAAACATTATATTTTATAGAGAGTGTCCACCTTGTGCGTTGCTGGAAGGTAAGATTTTGAATAACTTTTTCTCCCTTAATTAGATACAATTTGTTGACTAAATTACTGCTATGGTAACGGAAACAACACTAATTGCACTTTGTTGCACACCATTTTAAGAGCATTCAAAAGTGAAACAACTTTCACGGATTAAGTAAAAATAAGTCTAAAATGTTATCTTAGTGAAGTATAATCTAATGTAGAATAATTTTACCAACGACGGCTGATAAGAAGATATCAAAAGATAATATGGTTTGTTCATCCATGAAACTCTGGTTAAAAATGGCAGACCATGGAAAATAAAAAGGAATCGTTATTTTGTTTTCTAAGTTATGTCAGAATTTGTAATGCATTGTCAAGTATTGAATATCACTTATACAGTTATAGCAGGAAAACTAAGTTTAAAGGAAAGAGCGGAACTAGTCTTGATAGTTGGTGACAATCATAAAAGTTATAGAGGGGCAGCTAATATTTTCAATCAACGGTATCCTGACAAGTACGTGCGCTATAGTACGGTTTCACGTATTTACAAACAGTTCTTAGATATCGTTTCATTAAAATTAAAGCATAAGAAAAAGCATAAAAATAATGGGTTACTGCGGAGGAGAACAAGGTGGAATTTTTGCAAACATTTATTGAAAACCCTTGAAGTTCCGTAAGAGTTGCTGTACAAAACATTGATTTCGCCAAAAGCACAGTACATACAATTCTAACGGATAATAAATTTCAGTCTTACAAGACTGCATTTGTAAACGAAATTTTAGAAAGAGACCACGATTTACAACTATATTTTGCATTTTGGATGGAGGAAGAAATTCAAAGTGATGAACATTTTGCAAGAAAAATATTATTTTCAAACGAAGCAACGTTTTGTAAAAATGGATTAATTTCCTCTAAAAACTGTCGTTGGTGGGGTTATGATAACCCAAAATTTGTCATTGCAAATAAAAGTCAGTATTCCCGGAAAACCAACGTTTGGTGCGGTGTCCTAGATGCAAAACTCAAGTCCTTTCTTCTTTCGAGAAAACGTAAATTCGCAGAAATACCTGCAGTTCTTGAATAATGAAGTAGAAAACGAGTTGGATGATCCGCCTCTATTGGTTAGGAGGGAAATGTGCTTTCAACAAGACGGTGCCTCCATCCACAGCTCTCAATAAGTCGTGAGAGAATAGTTGAATCAAAAATTTAATGGAAAATGGATTGGTACTCTCAACATCAGTGGCCTACAAGATCACCTGATTTGTCTCCACTTGATTTTTTCGTTCGGTGATTCTTGCAACAAAGTGTTTATTCTAAGCGGCCTTTTCAAGATTTGAATACGTTAGAGAATTAAATACGAAAATCGTCATCACTAATTACTCCGGAGATAAGGTATTGTCTACTTTTGAATAACGGACGATAATATGTGTTGAAAGAAATGGAAACCACACTGAATACTGAATTTGTTACTGGTTATTTGACTTAAACAGCAGTAATGCTAGGCTGTTCTTATTTTTTATTTTTATAATAAATTGTTTTCCTTACACTAACAAAGACTAGTTAATTTTTCTTGTTTGTCGTATTTTCATTCTGCAACCATTGCTCTATGTACGAGGATGACGTATTATTCTAATTGGCCATCTCTGATAATATTATTTAACATTAGACTATACTTCATCATCCGTGAAAGTTGAACGCTCTTAAAGTGGTGTGCAACAAAGCACAATCCAAAGTTAACATCGAAATGAAGAATAGTTAAAAACAATTAGTACAATTAGTGTTGTTTCCGTTACCATAACAACAGTTTAATCAACAAAATGTATTTAATTAACGGAGAAATTCTCAATAGGTCAGTGGCGTATCGTTAGGGAGTAGTCAATAAAAATGACAAAATATTACAATCAAACCCTCTTGATTGAAATTCTATATTTGGGTATACCTCTAAATTACAAACAAATCTTCCTCATCGTCACTTTGGAAACGTTTTCCTGACAAGAAATCCTTGAGTTTACTGAACAAATAATGGTCACTTGGAGCCAAGTCGGGGATATACGCAGGGTGGTCAGAAACCTCCCACTTGAACTTCCGAAGAAGGTCAGTGGTCTTTCGAGCCGTGTGGGGACGAGTATTGTCATGCAGAAGAACAATGCCACTTGTCAGCATTCCCCGCCTCTTGTTTTGGATGGCTCTACGCAGCTTCTGAAATATTTCACAGTATGTGTCCGCATTGATGGTCGTCCCTTAGGGCATGAAATCAACTAACAACAGACCTTTTCAGTCCCAAAACACTGAGGCCATAACCTTTTTCGTGGAAAACGACTGCTTAAACTTGCGCGGCCTTGTTGGAGATCGTGGATGGTGCCACTCCATTGACTTGCGTTTTGTCTCAGGTGTGAAATGGTACACCCAGATTTCATCCCCAGTAACAATTTGGTCAAAGAATGTATCGCCCTATTGCTCGTAACGAGTCAAAAACGTCAACGCTGCAGATGAAATCATCGACACGTTTCTTCAGATCGTCGGTGATAAGGGACGGGCGACCTGACCGCTCTTCATCGTGCATATTATCTCTTCCCTCTTTGAAATTTCGAACACAGCGCCTTACAGATAACTCATTCATTGATCCCGTACCATACACTTCAGTAATCCTGCGATGAATTTCGCTTGGACGGACGTTTCATACATTCAAAAAACGATGACCCGTTTTTTGATCGCACTTCGCGGGATTTTCTATCTTATGCGCCATTGTAAACAGTCATAAAACTCACACCACGCACCGGAAGAACTTCAACTCTTTTTTCCCGCAACGCTGCGATGTTACTGTTGACATCTGCGCCACTTTGCTTTTAATTGTATCAATAGCGCCATCTGTATGACTAAACGGGTACTATTTTCTGGAATGCCCTCGTACATGATAGAATTTATGAAAATCTAGATACAATATAGTAAACAACTTACGCAATATGCTTACATATGTATAAAAAATCCAAATAGGCGTACCTAAACACCCGCAGCATTCCGTACGTCTGCAATTGTTTCTTTGAGGTTCGTCCGTTGCGGTGTAAATATATGTTTATACGCAGAAAATGAACGTAGCAACATAACAATGTATGTAATGTTCACGTAGTTAAAGTAGTGTTTGAATTTGTTGAACGGATCTGTCGGGACACCATTATTACAAATCTGTCGAAATCTAGTAAAATCTAGATTTTTATGTATACAGTACTTTGCATTAGGATAGATACAATGAATTATTTTATGTATGTAATTTCATCTATAGCTAACCACAGTCTTTTACTTTTTACTTTGTTTTTTATATAATTCTCAATTCTTTCGCGCACTGACGGTAAATACTTTCGTAGCCTAAATGTCTTCTTTCAAAACTGACGATACATTTTTGGTCCGAATTTTCCAACCGATATATTACAAGCACTACACAAAATGAAATCAAATAAAAATGCATTATACAGCCTTTCTCCAGTTTTTGTGTTGCATTATATATATATGTTTCCATTTGTGTTTTCCAACATCTCTTGTCACAAACTAAACACACCACTTCTTTACCATTATATTTTAAGTCTGGGAATTGCCATAAAAATCTTTTGACAGTGTTAACAAACAGGCGAGTTGATGCGTTTTTAGAAAGTTTCGACAGTCTCAATGCATTCGGTCCGAATTACGCGTATGTGCATTCGTAAATAAGTCAATAAACAACTTCACACAACAACAGCTACTTAAGTACTTAAGTTCCCTCGTATACGCCTATGATAGGGAACCCAGAATAGTGGTCTCTACTTATAATACAGTGTTTTATCTAATTAATGATTCCGATATGTTTCCATACTGAATTAATCTATTGTAGGATAAATAGGACAAGAAACCAATTTTCGCTCTTGGGGACATTGTATTAGATGTTGCGTTTGAAATTAGTATACGTTTTTAGCTGATTTATCCATGATATACAGCAGATATTATCTTTGAACGTGTTCTTGCTAAATAAGTGTGATATGATATATGGAAAGAGGGGAAACTTCAAACTCCTAGAAGGAACGTTCTGAAATAATGTGTTAGGATTCTTAATTTTATTCGTCGAATTAAGTAAAGTATCTCTAACCTGGAGAGTGTACATATTACTAATAGTAGAATATGTCGTACTATCTAGATTAGTAGAATAGCATACTCACATTTCCTCAACTTCTTCTAATAAACCTTCAACCGTTAAACCAACATTGTAACAATCTGTAGGTATTTTATCCAAAGTTTCGTTATAATAAAACATTTCATTTGCTGGGATAATTTCAGGGGTATCTCCTAGATCAAGGATTTGCAAACTGTTTGTATAATCACTGTACCATTTCTTGAATACTGGTAATTTATACAAAAGTTGTCTAATGTTACGAAATATAGTTTTGCTTTGTTCCACATATTCAACACTTTCAGGCTTAACATATGTACCCCTGTAATCCACAGGAGGACAAACTACTGTTATCAGATCCTTTATAATCTCATAATTAGAGACAGAAAGTTCATCTAGTGTACTCCAAAAATGATATATTAACTGTTCTTTCATTTCTTCATAACCTAAATCGCATATCCGAACGACATTTTTAGATTGAGTATACAGACATTGTAAAGAATAGTTATAAACAGGTGCAACGCTGAATGGTGTTAGTAAAGTGAATCTTTTCGTACTAGTAACTTCCGTAGGGTCGAGGAGCTTGTCTTCCTTCATTGCAATATTGATCACACAGCTTACAGGAACGCTTGCCTTATATAGTGAAATAATGAGATATGGATCATAGAAACCGGTGAGAATTATAAACAGCAGTTTTGTTTCTTTAAAATATGTACCAATCTGTACAGATAAATTCAAATTCTCCTTTTTCTGTTTTAAAGATTTACAAAGTCGAATAGACCAAGGTGTTCTCAACTTCTTTCGTTTGGGAATAGATAATTCGTCCGCCGTTATTATTGGCGTAAAACCAATAGAAGGACGTCTTGAACCCGTTTCTTCTTCATGTCTTTTCCACTGAGTTTTTAGATATTGCTGTAAAATCGTGGTACTAAATATCGAGTGCTTTCAAAAGTAATTCATTTAAACGTACTTGTAAAATTATTGAACTGGTGCTGAAAAATACATCCACAGTTTCAAAATTACGTAGATTTCCATTAATACATGAAGTGTTTTGGGGATTAAATTCCATAATGGGATCACTGGTTTTGCAGTCATTCCCCTTTTCCAGGTTTTGCTCTATTACAAAATTTTCTGCTGTCTTCTCATCTTCTTCTGTACTGGAATTACTTGTAGTTTCACAGAAATCTGACAGATCAGTGGACATTGTTTCATCTAGAAGGTTCATATGTAGCAATTTCTCATTATAAATGTCTTCTTCAATCAACATAATTATTCGCAATTTTATTAAGTCAGCCATCATATCCAACGGAATTGGTTTCTTCATTTTTATATAACTTTTGGCTTCCGCACAAGCTTCTTTAATCATATTTTCAACGTCATTTTCTATGTAGGGTCGGGTCCATGCAGGATAATGACTTATTATATAAAGGATTTCTTCAAATATTATGGGTTTTACATCGGCACAAGTGTATGTGTATGCATGCTCTTGGAACTTGGCAATATCGTCAAAATATTTTGTAAGGCATTCATTAAGAATTACAACTTTGATATTTCGTTCTGGTCGTATTGTATTAACATCCAATTGTTGTAGTTGTAATCTCCAATGAACCGTCTCTTTTTTAATGAAAGATCCAGATCCCTTCACTTTGTTTTTTGACATTTTAGTGTATAAAATATTTAAATACGAATAACTACTGGTCTATCAGTTATTTTTCTCTGCTATCATGTAATACATACATTTTATTGACGTGACATTAAAATGAAAAATTAAATAGGTACGTGTCATCTTTTCATACATTTGTACATTTTGTTTGCTCGATGGTTACAGGTTACTAAGCCTCGTAAACAGTAGATTCATTCAAAATAGGGACTACTAGATAAAGGGGAATTGCGAGGGGATACTTATTGCAGGAGTTACCTTGAAAACTATGACATTATACGTAAACTGTCAATTTGTTGTCATTATGTCTGACGGTTTGAAACGAAGTATAGTTGATGGACCTAAATGTAATGTCGCAATTATCCCGTTTGAAGGTTTCGATAAATTATAATAAAATAACATTCGCAATTTTGCGGTTATTTAAAATTACACATTATATATGTATATGTTCAAACCGTCCGCCATCTGCTGCTAAGCAGTAATCCACTCTATGATAACATTTTTGCCGCACGTTTGCTAATACATGGGCTATTATTAATTATATTATATTATGGGCTATAGTATTAAAGACTTTTAGCTTTAGTTTGTTCATATCGGTTGCTTTGTCTTCGATGCAAAATCAGAGGATCTAGGTGGCCATTACACTTCATTTTGCTTGCTCAATAGTGTGTCAACAAATATAACTTGTAGATATTATTGAATTATAGGCAAAACAACTATTTTGTTGGAGCCAAATGTTTGCTAGCACTACGTTTGGTAATTCTTGAAAGGCTGGTACAATTTGAGCCTGCAGTAATTAAAGATGTTTTTCCCCGTTTAAATTGCCAACTATAAAAAAACGGCTTTATATAATATTAGTAGAGATGCAACTCCCGGTAGCGCGACAGGATCGAATCCATTGTTGTACGTGGATATATGTATGTAGCAATATATTGAAATGTGTTATTCAGGGGATTTTTGGGAAAATATTGAAATTTTCTAAATGAATCTAAATTTTTAAACTCTTGATGGGATTGGGAGTATTCCTGAATACTCTTTGGGCAATTTTCTTGAGAATTTTGAATTAAATGAATTGAAATTAACGAATTTTAGAATTGAAATACAAACTAACCTTGAATTCGTATGATGCTGATGTTATATAAACATTATGTTTATAATAACCTCTACCTTTTCTTCGTTCAAAGTTTACTTTAATTTCACTATCGAACACCTTGAAATCGAGACTGTAATCAAACACTAGTTAACTTAATGAAAGTCTAACCAGAATTGATGAATTTTCTGGCGTCCCCATCTTCCTTTATTTAATCGTGATTCGATTGTTTCATTCCACAGCAAATTTTGATGAATTAAATCCAAATATAAATTTTCTAATGCATTTCGACGAACGGAAATTATTTATAGGAATAGCATAAAAGAATGCATGCACCAACGCTACCAGTTGATTGAAATTAGATGACTCTATGCTTAAAAGAACCACTGACAACATAAATATGACAAAATTTACTGACGATTTACTTAATAACAGTAGGACAAAGATTTAATTTATAAAATTATGTTTGAAATACCTCTGAATATACCGTTGTCTGTTTTAGATGAATTTTACATTAATTTTGGAGAATAAAAAGAAGAGTGGATTTGTCAGTGTTCCACTACGATCATCATTATCTTGACTTAAATAAAA
This sequence comes from Dynastes maya, assembly GCA_029619315.2. NCBI lineage: Eukaryota > Metazoa > Arthropoda > Insecta > Coleoptera > Scarabaeidae > Dynastes > Dynastes maya. The sequence goes on from JAROYE020000001.1 coordinate 40,437,051, forward strand.
TTTGTAACACCTCCGCTCCCAGGCCAGTTGGCGTGGGGAGAAATGGTGACTTACATTTTTACCCGCAAGAGGGACATTTCATTACAAACGAGTGGCTGACCTGAACACCCTATCCATTCTGAGATTGACAGCCGATGTTGTTGTTGTAAGTATTGAACATTACAATATCTATATAAACAAAATTAACGCACCACTAACATTTTTTTAAAACATTCAGAGATAATGATGACTTTTAATATACTGTCTTACAAGTAGGCTTTGGACCCCTTCTAACATTTCAAGCATATGCTGTTTTGCTTTAAAATTGGAAATGTTAATTAGTCACGTTTGACCACAGTTGATTTAAAATCCGTTCAGAAACTGCCGATTAAGACAAGTTACTAAGCTATTTTTTGTTATCGGTTGTATCACATACGTATTTTAAAGTTCATCTATGAGTGTTTCAAAGTAGAAAAATGAATCGCCACATTTATAGATGGAGGAGGCAGTACGGGTATCGACTCTGCTGGATGCGGGATATTCGAGATGTTATGTTGCCAGCGTGTTAGGGAGAAATCATTCCAGCATAAGTCGCATGGTTAGACAATTTAACGAAACAAGATTTCACATTCGAAGGCCAGGGCAAGCGCGAAAACGATGTACAAATCAAAGGGATTACCGTTTTCTGAGACAATTCGCTCTTAAAAACCGGAGAATCACTAGTAATGTGTTAAAAAATGAGTTATCAGCGGTTCGTAATGTAATATCGTGTCGAACAATCAGGAGCCGTTTAAGTGAAGCCGAATTAAGGAACAGGAGACCGGCAAAGAAACCACTACTTATCAGAGAGCACAAAGTTTTGCCAGAAATCATCAACATTGATCTGTTAATTACAGCAGAAAGGCTTTATTCTCCGACGAAGCGATGGTTAGCTTAAAATCTCTTGATGGACATGAGCGTGTCTGACGAGGGGAAGGAGAGAGATTTGCAAGTTGCAACATTTCTGCAAGGGTCCTGTTTGATGAAGGCTCCGTATTGTTTGCGAATTATTGCCTGGAAAACGTCGTACTTGAACACGTAATGCCATTTGCTCATTTTGGGGTCCTAATTTTGTATCCGTGCAAGACAATGCGTGTCCGCACGTGGCTAGACAGGTTATTGACTACCTGCATGCTGATGATATTCCGTTAACAGTCGTAACCTCAATAATCAACTGGTGGATGCAGTCATTCTTGAATGACTGCATCCACCTATCCCCAGGATAGGCGTATGAATGCGGTACTTAGCGGTACAGGAGGACCTACAAGGCACAAATGTCACATTGGATCCATTAATTATATTGCCTTCGATTTTTTTAAATATTTTTCATTTGATTTTCGGTTTCATATCTCACTCATTTTCAACAAAAGATGTGTTTAATGATTTAAAATAAGGTAATGTTTCGGTGATTTCTAGCTCAAATGATTGTATAAATCCAATTTGTACGTTTTCATTATAATTTAGTTTAATTGTATTTTCATTAATGTAATTATTATATTTCAAAAGTACTATACCCACAGAAATAGTAACAATTTGCTCTCACCGATAATTTTAGAATTAAGAGAAAAATTAGCTTTTTTAAAAGATATGTCGCAAAAATATTCAATCTTCAGAAACGAGTTCACTGCTTTTCAACAATATTACACAAACTTTATTCAAGAATCTAAATTCTTATACAATCAAAAGTTTATTTTAAGATCAAAAAATAAAATGAAAGCAATGTGGCAGCTTATATATAAGACTACAGATGCTTCCAAAAATCGTAAAAATAAAATATTACCTAACAATTTTACTAGTAATGCGGCCCTACTTTAGCTGATAAATTTAATGACAACTGCCGCATATCTAATATTGATAAGTATTTGCGTAGTCATGAAAACAGTTTCTTTGTAACTCCTGTGAATAATAAGGAAATTATGGAATGTGTTAAAAATTTAGATTCATCTACAACGCCTGATGAAAATAATTTAAGTTCCTTTATTTTGAAATATTGTGTGGAATATATTGTTAGTCCTTTATCGTACGCAATTAACTTATCATTTAAGCATGGAATCTTTCCCTCTAAATTAAAAGTATCAACAATACATCCTTTACATAAGAAAGGTGATATTAACTCTCTTGGCAACTACAGGCCAATTAGTATTTTACGGATGGATAATCGAAAATTCATTTTGGGGTTGTTCGTTGATTTATCCAGGGCTTTCGACTGTGTTAATCATAACTATCTTTTGTATAAATTGGATAAGATGGGTATTCGTAGAACAGTTAAGCAATGGATTATGAGTTACTTGAGCAATAGGCAACAGAGAGTTCGTTGCGACAATGTATTTTCTAATGTAGCTGTCACAAGTATTGGAGTACCTCAAGGCTCAATACTCGGACCAACTCTCTTTCTGGTATTTGTAAATGACATAGTACATGCAGTTGATCACATCGATTGTCACCTTGTCAATTACGCAGATGATGTTAGCGTGGTTGTACAGGACGATACTTTAGAAAAACTCTTTCAGTGCACTCAATTAATCTACGACAAGTTATGCAATTGGTTTTCAGATAACAGACATGTCATTAATCAAGCAAAGACAAAGTATGTGTTATTTGCTAATCCTAGATCCGTTGCTTTGGATTTATCACTCTTTTCCAACAAGTTATCGCTTAGTAATAGTGCTGCAGTATTGGGTTTGGAAATCGACAGTAATCTTAAATGGGAAGATCATATCAATTGTTTATGTGGTAAATTGGACAGGGTTTGTTTTGCATTGAGGTCCCTGCGCAAGTCATGTAATCTGGACACAATGAAAACCTTTTATTATGCTAATTTTATATCTGCTGTACGTTATGGTGTAATTCACTGGGGTTGTTCTCCATACGCATACCGTGTTTTTCTCATGCAAAAACGAGCTCTTCGTATAATGTTCAATTTAGGACCGTTGGAATCTTGTAAAAGTATTTTTAGTGAAAATAACTTCCTATGGAATATATATATTTGAAGTCTTATGCTTTGTGTATAAATATTATAATTCATTCAGTAAAAATAATGTTCCTCACAATTTTAATACCAGACAAGAACATTATCCTTTTGCGTCTAAGCATTCAACAGCAATTTTTCAAAAAAGTCTCGAATACAGGAGTTGCCTTCTATACAATAAACTGCCTATAAGCATAAGATCCATTAATTCATTTCATTTGTTTAAAAAACATACTAAAGAATACTTATTACAGCGTAATTGCTACAGTCTAGACAACTATGTTAACTAGTTTGTATGTTGTGTTTTCTTGGTTGACCTGTTTCTTCGTGTTGTGTACTATGTATGTGCATTGTATGGAACATTACAGAAATAAATGTGCTTATTATTATTATTATATTATTTAAGTTTGATAGCCCAGGAGTTTATATACCTATACACGTGGTATAATATAAATAAGTAAGCAATGAATGCACGTCATCAACAACGAATGACTTCAGACGTTTAGATGTTGTCTTGTCGCATTGTTTATGACAGCTGTTGTTTACCTTAGGTGGATTAATATTAGGTTAGAATACCATGAGCATTAAGTGCAAAATTGTACATAAAATACTATTGGTAACAAAAGACAGATATTTTTAAAGTATCTGAAGGAAGTGAAACAATTTAAATATTATTTCTATAGTTGTAATGCATTTATCTAAAAGCATTTCTTGAAAAAATTCATGTTTCTTTATTTAGAATTTAAAAAGGCATGTATTTAAATTTTATTGATACGTATATAGAAGCAGATAGTGTGTTATTAAATATTAAATACATTCAATCTGTAGAAACATGCAAATAATGTAGAAACACGCAAAAAATATTTATAAAATTTTATAAATAAAAGTGGGTCAATCGCTCTGACAATCCGAACTGTCTTCACCGGATGTTGCACCAACGTTGATGACGAGCTTTGGAATATCATTTTGCTCGAAGCCAACTTCCCTCTGCCACCAGTCTTGTATTATCTTTTCAGTTTTCTCGATGGTATTGTTCCAGATTTCAGAGGTTATTGTTGCAAGCACTTCTTGCCACATCGCAATACATTTTACCGTTCCATATCCATCTCGTCCTATATGCCTATTTTAATGTCTTTGCCAATCCCCAAATGTTTTCGATGGGATTGAATATACAGTGATATGGTGGCAAACGGAGCACCACATGTCCATATTTAGCTGCAGGTTTGTCAGCAACATATGTTTTCGGAGGTTTATTACATGCAACTAACTGAAGTTCCAGCGAAAACCGATTCTCTTTAATATAATGCTTAGAGAAGATAAACTGCCGCTATAAATATTATTATCCCTAAGATTTGTTGAGATTGACTTTAACGTTATATGCCGTTTAGCTTGAACCATTGTATAAATTGTATTTCGTATGTCCGCTTCATCGGCTCTGCTAATGTCAGTTATTGGCTTGCGTCTGGATTTACATTTCTTTGGGCTACGGGCCTGTCCTTCCTTTTCTATTTCTTGATTAATGTTGCTCGCAGAATGAACACTGATGTTTAGGGCAACAGCTACACGCTCAATAACGGCATCAGCTGGTAACAATGGATGGTCTCTTTCTTTCTCCTCTTTAAAATACTTCAGAGCTGCTGCAATCGGTGCTTTACTTTGCTTACAAAACGCTCTAGGCATCTTGAATTATAATTCTAAAAAGAACTAACAAAACTCTACAACAAAATCGATTAATAAAACTGCAAGTAAAATAAGTAAACAGTGATCAGCTGATCAGGTTAGGATTACATTACAATTTACGTCCAATTGAAGCCGGCAACATCGATGTTTGTTAACCCAGGATGACCACCATGGTAAAAATAACATTCCCTACTCATATATATTTTCCATTTATAATATATGGGTTTCTTTAGTGCAAAATATATCAATATTAGAAAGAAACTACAAATTTTCAATGTACGGCGTTTATTTTCGAAAATTATAGATTTTCGTGTTACAAATCAGGCAACGTAATTTTTAGTAAGTTTATGTTCTTATAATTGCAATAAAACGTCATACAAACGTCATTGATGATGTGCGTTCATTGCTTAATTGTTTATACTATATATCCAAGGATGCTATGAGAAGTACCCTTGTTTGGAGACAGATGGCGCTTTGTGTCAAAGTCTGCATTACCGATTGTGAATACTATTCTTTAGTCGACGTCTGTCAACAGAGAGATTCATCGAGTAGTGTTGTTTTGAGAGCTGTTTAAAGTGATCAAGTTTATGTGTTTGTGGCATCATGGAAAAAGAATAATACCGGTCAGTGATTCGTTTTCTCTCTTTGGATGGGTAAACGTGTGCAGACATCAAAGAGAAGTTGGATGCACTTTTTAAGGACAATCCACCTTCGATGACTACCATCAGATACTAGTTTAATGAATTTAAGTGTGGCCGAACATCAGTCTCGACGATATGATCAATAAAGTTCCTGATATCGTGTGCAAAACATCCTTCACGAAAAATTGAGTATGTGGAAGCTATCGGCGAGACAGGTACTGCGACTTCAAAGCGACATTAAACGCAATACGAGTGAGTTTCTGTGGCGTTATATGACCGTGGATAAAACATGGATATATCATTACGCGCCAGAAACCAAAGGTCACTCAGCAAAACAATTGCGTTGTCTTCCTTAACGCAGGTATTTATCCTCGTATATATTCGATCGGCGGTCGATGTTGATATTCGCTTCGCCCAGTCGGCTATTTCTTTGTGGGTACGTAACATACTTGATCTACTACGATCCTGATTCGTCGCCCGAAAGTTGCAACCTTAGTTATTAGTTATTACCCAGAATACCCCTCTATACGTTTAACTTTGTATGGTATTAAGAGTGTGCATCATAAGTTTGGAATATGCTTTGAGATGAAGATATCCATACCGTCCATGAATTAGAAACGTACGTTCATCGCTGAACAGAACATTATTCGCAAAATTTGCCTCTTCACTTATCAATAATTTCTTAGTAAAATTCCATGCGATGATACATGTCCGGAAATATTTCGTTGTTCTATATATTTTACACAATTGGAATTTATTTTTTCTTAACACATAATGTTGGTTGTTCCAATAGTTCAAATAGAGCTGCAACACACTTTAGGTTTTTGGTCTACTCAGGCCCATATCATCACATTCCGTTCTTCATTATTGATATACCCCTTGTAGTGTAGAAAATGTACTATGATGAATAATCACTATCCTGATTGACCGGCATGTTACGAGCATAGTGTAAACAGTTACTAGCGCTAGGAAAAGTTGAAAGTATATCTCTCAAACAAAACAGAGCAAAATAACATACCCATCTATAAAAAAGGGGCCACGAAAGATTGTGGTGACTACAGAGGCATAACTTTGACGAGCTTAGTAGCTAAATTATGTGAAAGGCAAAATTAAGAATGCAACTAGAAGAACAACTACAGGAGACAAAGAGCAGGTTTAGGCCAGGCAGAACACAAGATCACATTAAGGCAGATGATAGAGAAAACATCGAACAGGGGGATCTACATGGCATTTCTGGACGAAAACAACCTCTAGAAGATTTAGAATTAATGTTTGGGCTTGGATTAGTTCGCAAGGTTTAGGCATATGTTGGCGAATTGAGGGCAGATTTAACGTTATCACTTACAGAAATATTTTAGAATATTACCACGGAAAGTTCCCTTATAGAATTAGGTTTTGTAATATTGAAACCGATTCTCCTTATATAACTGCTTGACATAGTTACAGACTGCAGAATGACAGAAAAGACACGGGAAGATCAGGGTCGATAGATAAATAGTTAGTTGGGTCTAGATCGTAGATAAGATATATTATATTATATTAGAGAAGTAACAGTGCCTTAATGATAAAGTGGTACCTGCCAGCGGGACCCCCTCGTCACGTAAGTAGAGTTAGATTAATATTAGAAGAACTGCACGTGACAATATATTATGCTACCAACTATCCAGCATATATTTGCTGACAACAACTTTATATTTCAGTAGGACAATTGCCCAGTCATACAGCTGGAATCACAGATAAAACTGGACAACAGCCAAAATGTATCTAAAATCAAGTCGACTAAATCTTACTATTTTTGGTGTGCTAAAACCGAAAATAAACTTATCTTTTTAATATTAGTTCAAGTTTTAGAGATACGTGATGTCATGTGTCCCTATATATTAACACTATAACCGCAAGTTCGCCTTGTACTAAACAGCACCTGTATACAAACAAATGACAAACACCACTATCGCAAATAATATGGAATTGAATAGAAAATTCTCGAATCTTCTCGAATATTCTCTAAAAATCTAGAAGCCGTATTTGGGTATATAAGCAGCTACAAAGCGGAGAGGTTAGTCGATCGAAGTTAGTGAGTCTAATCGAATAGTTGACATCGTAAGATGTCTCGAAAGTGTGTAAACAATCCAGATCACTTCTGTTATGTTTGTGGTGAGGTGACTTTTGCGTCTCAGAAGCTGTCTATTACTCGATTGATAAAACAGGCATATCGGCTTTATTTCGGTTGCAAAATAGGGGATCAAGACAAACATTGGACGCCACATACATGTTGTAATACATGCGCTTCAAGTCTGAGAAACTGGTTAAATAATAAAAAACGATCTGTGCGGTTTGCTGTCCCAATGGTCTGGAGAGAGCCTACAAATCATGTTAATGAATGCTATTTCTGCATGATACCTCGTGTTGGGCAAGGCACCGGTTATCAACTATCCAAATATACCAGCTGCCATGATGAACATCCTATTCCAGCACCCCCAGGAACATTCACTTACGAATCAGATAATAGCGATACAGCGATTTGTCATGAAGAGGATATGCCATCAACATCAAGAGATCCTGATTTCACACCAAGCACGCTAAACCGCCAACCGCACAAAATAACCCAGTCAGAATTAAACGATCTTGTGAGAGATCTAAAACTTCCAAAAAGTAAGGCAGAGTTATTAGGATCAAGACTGCGGCAGTGGAACCTATTAGAAGACGATGTTTCGGTATGTGTTTTTCGTAATCGCTATAAAGGCCTAGTACCATTTTTTGACATGGAAAATAACTTGGATTTCTGCAATAACATTAGTGGTTTATTGGCGGCTTTAAATATAAACTACAAGCCAGAGGAATGGAGATTGTTTAAAGGCAGTACTATTGCATATTGGAAATATTCTACCGTCTATTCCTGTTGGATATGCCGTTCACATGAGAGAATCATACAACAATATGAAGTACCTATTGACAAGCATAAAATACGATGAGCACCAATGGCAGATCTGTGGCGACTTAAAGGTTGTTGCACTTTTACTTGGGTTGGAGCTAGGCTATACGAAGTTTTGCTGTTTTTTGTGTGAATGGGACAGTCGGGCAAAGGCACTTCATTCAACTGGCCTGTTCGACAATCATTAGAGCCAGGTCAAAAGAATGTACAACATATGCCATTGGTAGACTCCAAAAAGATTTTGTTGCCACTACTGTACATCAAACTGGGCCTAATGAAAAACTTTGTTAAAGCACTGAATAGAGATGGGCCAGCTTTTCAGTACCTTCGTCAGAAATTCCCAAGGCTAAGTGAAGCAAAAATTAAAGAAGGTATTTTTGTTGGGGCACAGATTCGAAATATTCTGAAAGACGAACATTTTGACAGCACTCTAACAGATATTGAAAAAAATGCTTGGAATCACTTTCACCTCATGGTCACTTATTTCTTGGGAAATAAAAAAGCTGACAATTAGGTTACTCTTATTGAAAATATGCTGTCGTCGCATCAAAAAATGGGTTGCAATATGTCTCTAAAGATCCATTTCCTACACTCACACCTGGACTTTTTTCCTGGAAACTGCGGGGCTGTAAGTGATGAGCAAGGTGAACGCTTCCATTAGGATATATCAACAATGGAGAAAAGGTACCGGGGAAATTGGAATGCTTCCATGCTTGCTTGTTAGAGATGCTCCAGAAACAATTCACAAAAGAATAGCAAAAAGACGGCGCATTTAGTGACTCTAAAAGTGTAAAAGTATCTATTTTTTATTATTTTGTTAAAAATAAAAAAAAAAAACTTGTTCTTGAAAACTGCAACTAAGTTTTTAATTTCATTGTCATTTTTGTATTCAGCGCCCCAAAATTAACAAAAAAATGCACTTTTCAAACAAGATACAACAAATAAACTAAAATTTGTTGTCCAGTGTAATTCGTTTAAAATTAATAACATCCAGGTTTTTAAGAAGTTACGTCAACTTTCTTATTTTAAGTAGAACACCGCGATATCCAGCGATATAACTTAAGAAGCATGACGATATGCAGCAATAACAGTTTTGGTAATCTGTTTTTGTTGTTACGCAAATTTGGCTAAGAAAGAGCGCCAAATTGTTTCTTGTGACGCCAGACTGATCTAAAGAGGCCATTGCTAAGCAAAGTAATCAGAACAATTGCCAAACTGTCAAATCTCAATTCTAAAAATGTAAATTATTCTTGTTGTTTGCATTTGTCATAGATTCCTTCTTTGTTCTCGTTACTGTTTTCTCTTATTTTAACTTGTTCTGTTGATTGTTGTTATTTCTTGTCTTTATCGAACTTTATTGCAATTAATTAATTATGGTAAATTTGTTTAAATATGTTAATTTTTGCTAGACAATATGCCTGCTTTCAAAGCTTATTGTGTTGTTACTTTTATGATGGCTTCGGCACGAACCACCCAAAATTGGTGGGTCAATTTGAATATTATGTAAATCTGGCAACAATTATCATTTTATTTGCCATGATTGCACAACAAATTGTACAATAATTTAAATCATATTATTTTCTGTTAAAGCAGATCGCCCTGTAAATTTTATACTATCTACGCTTATTTAGCGCGGAGTTCAAATATTTCCGGCTGTACAAGGGCAGTGTTCATTATGTTTCACTTCGTAGTAATTGTTGCAAAATTCACTGAATATTAAAATTGGGCACTTGGTGTTTATTTTACGTGGTCCATGCGGAGGCGATTGTAAAATCGACATAATAAAAAACCGAAACTTAAGCACATTGCCTGACAAAAACTAACAAATTTAAACAAACATACCACGATTAATTAATTACAATAAAGTTCGACAAAGTAAAGGAGAAACAACAATTAACAAAACAAGTTAAAATGACGTAATACCGAGCATAAGGAACGAAAGTATGACAAATGCAGGTTATAACAACAATAAAGAACAAGAATAATTTACGCTTTTGGAATTCAGATTTGACAGTTTGGCAATTGTTATGATTACTTTTGTTTAGCAACGAGCTCTTTAGATCAGTTTGGCGTCACAAGAAACAATTTGGCACCCTTTCCTAGCCAACTTTGCGTAACAACAAAAATAGATTACCAAAACCTTTATTGCTGCATATCGTCATATTTCTTAAGTTAAAGTGTAACATATCAAACATATCGTTGGATTCGTCTTTCGATTACCTTTCCAAAAACGTAAAAATATACAGTAATACAGTTTTCTATTTAAAAAAAGAAAGTTGACGCCACTTCCGGTGAAATTGGAAATACTATTGAATGTTGATAAGGGCAAAAGTTAGTTCATAGAAAATAGAAATCGGCATATTTGTTCTAAAAACGCTAGCTTCTGTCGTTCAAAAGTTAGCATGGGGAGGATGGGTGGCGCACTTTAGGACTACACTGTATATAAAAAAGAAGTTAATCGTTTAACTTGTGGTGTGGGTCTTAGAAAGACGCTACTCTTTTTACCCGAAGGAACCACTTTAAACGGACATAATTCCATCTCTAATAATATCCGTATCAGCATGTTCAAATATATTCTGAAACAGAGGATCGTGCCTCTTTTGTAAATTCTAGCATTGTCTTATACTGTAATGTTTTAAGCGAGGAGAAAATTTTTTAAAAATTAATTTTTCAAAATGAATTTATTATATGTACGGTAGGTAGGTCCGGGAGAGTTCCTAGACACTCTTTGGATAATTTAAATTTAACTAAATATTAATTAATGACATTGTACGAGTATTAAAACTTGAAAAGAGAAAACTACCCTGGAATTCTGAAGTTCCAATATAAACTCTATGTTTATATGGTACGTACTGGAACCCTGTGTATTCTTAAACCACTAAGCTTGACTTTTACTTCGTATTTATGATAGAATAAACACTGAACGCTTAGAATATGGGAACATAGCCAAACGCGTGTTACCTGAATGAATATTTTGACTAAAAGTGAGAAATTGATTGGTATCCCTTCACTTACTTATTTCATTCGCGATAGCGATAGTTTAATCGTGGCTCTTTTGGATAACTATACCTTTCGAAATATAATTTGATAATAAATTTCAAGCAGTAGAGTGTCTCAGCCGATTCTGGAACCTCCTCCTTGACCTTGACCATGCATCTGCATAGGTCAAGGTCAAGGAGGAGGTTCCAGAATCGGCTGAGACTGACCAAGGTCGAGCAACTCCCAAGGTCACGGGAATGCAAAGGTCAAGGTCAACTTTAAGTCCAGGACCGAGCAACCCCCAAGGACAAGGTCAATGCGAAGGCCAAGGCCAATGTCGAGATCAAGGTCAAGGTCAATGCCAAGGTCGGTGCCGATGTCAAGGTCGGTGCCGAGGTCAAGGTCAGTGTTGAGATCAAGGTCAGTGTTGAGGTCAAGGTCAGTGTTGAGGTCAATGTCAATTTTGAGGTCAAGGTCAAGGTCAATCTTGGGGTCGTGGTCGATGTTAAGATCAAGGTCAATGTTGAGGTCAAGGTCAATGTTACCGGGTCAGAGCCGAATGAGGTCATTCTCGAGGTAAAGGAGGGGGTTTCAACTAGTATATTATAACATAGAACGTATTGTTGATACTAGAAGTTTGAGAACTTAGAAGATATTAAGGAAGAATAAGATATTAAAAATGGGTGTTATATTAAGAAAAAAAATGAATAAGCGCGAATTATTCTTTAGTTTTTTTGAAATGGTTGATGCTGAGTTCAATGGAATTCCTCCAATATTTGTTGATACTGATCTGGAGCAGGAAGTAAATGAATCCCTTATGGGGGATAGTATCAGTGATGAAGATATGGAGGATAGCATCAGTGATAGTATCAGTGACAGGGAATTTGTTGAAGAGGGGAGGGATCTCTTATGGAGGACGTTAGTGAGGAAGAATTTTTTATGGGGGACGGTAGTGTGGAAGAATTTTTTATGGGGGACGGTAGTGCGGAAGAATTTTTTATGGAAGACGGTAGTGAGGAAGAATTTTTTATGGAGGACGTTAGTGAGGAAGAATTTTTTATGGGGGACGGTAGTGAGGGAGAAGAGCCGGAAGAGGAAGAGATTGTGGATTTTGATGCTGATACGTTAATATTAGCTCAAATATTAGATAATATTCATGATTTTGATGAATTTTAATTTCAATCATGTGCTAATTATGTATGGGACTAAATATAAATATAGAATTTATTGATTATATTGAAACGTACGTTTATTGATTATAATTTAGTGTTATTAAATTTAGTGTTATTAAAGTTAATGTTAATGTTATAATTTACAATTTGCATAATAAACATTGTGAACAGATTAGAATTTTATAATTTTATAGTCGACATAATTGATGTTTTTTGTTATATCTATTTTTCAATTCACGAAGCCGATAGTTTTACAATTACTATTACACAGTTTTTAGTTTATCGAGCTTTAACTTTCTGATATATGTAAATAAGAAAGATATATAGATTAAAACAAAAGGTGATTGCGACTATTGCAAGTTTATCCCTCAAATCTTTATGTGTATGTGGTGGCTAAGGGAACCTTGAAATGTTGTATACTTCAACGAAAACTCCGAAATGTTGTTCGCCTTGAAACCAGTTAAAGACCTTCAACTACTTCGGCGTTAATTTTTATTTAATATTAATTTTTGGTTAATACTTACATTTATTTATTATTTATAATGTAGTAATTGTATGCAATGTACATAGTATATTTATTAAATAAAAATTATATAAAAATTATGTCCTATTTTTAATTAAGTCAATACATTATCTTTAGATATCCAGGAATTGTGCGAATAAGGCATACCGAGCCACTTAACAAAAACTTTATCCTTCTTTCGACGTATAATTTTTTCAACCAAGTAAACATCGGGATATTTAACTTTCATCAATTCTTTTTCGTAGAATCCTCCAAGAATATTTTCATTTTGAGAATCTTGCAATAAATATGTTCTGGGATAGGTATTTTGAATTTTTCGCACAGTAAATATTTCGTTTGTCCAGTTTGGTGTATACATTTTTGAAAATACATGCCTGTATTTACTTATACGAACGGGGTCTCCAATTTTAAATTTAGAAATGCTTGGATCAGCAACCTTAATATTGCTATAAACCTCTTTCAAAATGTATTTAGCATTTCTTTGATTAACTGCGGCAGGCTTGTATCCTGTAGTGCTGTGCACTGTATTATTGTAGTTGTCAACAAGTTTGTGCAATATATCAACCCAACGGTAATTACCGTTAAAACTAAATTCCTTCCACATCTTATTTTTAAGCGTTCTATTGAAACGTTCTACAATGGAACTTTTTAAATTAGAATAGGTACTATAGTGATTAATATTGTATCGATCCATAAGTTTCTTGAAATGCGTATTATAAAATTCTTTTCCTTGATCGCTTTGAATATTTCTCGGAACATTTTTTTTCCCCGTTGAGAGTATAGATTCCATCGCTTTCGCCGCCTCGTTCGATGTTTTATTTTTTATCGGAATTGCCCAGGCAAACTGGAAAATGCGTTAATGATACCCGAAATATATTAGAAAATTTCTTATTCTCCTTGGCGTAGGTATCATCTCAACCAAATCTATTTGAAAAGGTCGCGTAAACCTTTTATTATAACTCCGCCGTCTGAAGAAATCTATTACGGGCAAGTTTGCGTATTTCGTTTACCACATCCCTCTTTAACTGATGACATTTTCCTTCGGACTACCACTTCTACATTATAATGGCTCTACGTTGTTCTGGTACAGGCTTTGGACCCAATGTACTTTAATATAAAATTTTGCACCTTTCTTTAAGACACGCGGTTTAGTGAGTCGAATCATCACCATCATGAGAACGCGATGTTAAGGACTTGTGGGAATACTGGACATAACTATTTTTCATTCGTATAGTCTATTTACACATTATAATAGCATTTTTTTTGATTTTCGATTGCATATTAAACATTCAACACACTACTAATGGTACCATCACTGAATATTTGAAAACATCATTCGCGGGAAGTTCTCTGCGCGCATTCTAATACCTTTTTTTTAGGATCGTTGAGGAAATCCCCCCCCCCCCCGTAAGAACACCCTCATCCATTCAAATGTTTTTTTATGATTATGTTTATGTATATGTCTACCAAATTCATCTCATTGTCATCGTTAGCACGAGCGGCACAGATACATTAAATAATTAACACACAAGGCCCTTAAGGACTCTATAACCGTAATAAACTGAAACTACTTACTGATAACTTTGGATTCCTTCAGTTCCTCAATTATCGCAAGCTCTCATTACCATGGCCAGTATGACCAGCATTTTCCGATGCAATAAGCAGTTCAACTATCGCACATTCGTTCGGCATGCGTCCACAGTATTTATATTCAGTATGCTCCTCGGTAAACGCTTTCGTCAGAGGAACTTTATTTCGTGTCCCAGACCCATCTTCAAGTTCGAGTCCACCAAAACTCACGGTCTTTTTGTCCTTGTCATACATAGGTTTTAATAATTGTCGTGTATTTAGCACTTTTACCGGCCGCATACTTTCTGTCTGGCTTGTTAATCGACTCGATTGGCGCATTTGTACATTAAGGATGAATTTGTAATTCTTAGCATCAGACTATGACAACTGTCCGTTTCTTTTTGAAAGTAATCCAATAAACCTAGTAACTTCTGTGAAGTAAATCGCCCCATTTATATCATGTCTGTCCATCAATCCTAACATCTGCGTTCCTACTTTCAACGTTCCATCAACCTCGTATACACCACTTTTTCATCGAATCTTTTTTCATCTATCATCAAACTATAAGATACGGACGTACAGTAGGATCATGTTCTCGTAATGCTTTTTTCACTACATCTGTTTCTAAATAAAGTTTTATTTAGGGATTTAATTTGCTATTATGACTGTTTGGTTGCGTTTGCAAAAGCGATACAGCGTGTGGTGGAGCATTGATTTATCCAAATTTAAACTTTCACTTGTGCCATTTCATCTTCATCACGATTCTTTATCTACTACAACTTTCTTTCTCATCTTTGGGAGTATCTGCAAGAGTTCACCTATCGTATTCATCTTCAAGAATGGTAGGTTGGGTGAATGATGTTGATAATCGAGGTTCAGCTCAGACGATCCGGTATTCGTTAACTTTAATTTTCAGCTGAGGTGTCTCTGGTTTCAAATAAAATTTGTTGCTTTGGTGGGAGAAGAGTGAGTGCCCGAACCCAAAACCATTGACACGGTTTATTCGTTTAGGAGTAGCCACCTCGTCGTATAATTGACGTTCCTGGACCGCATAACTTTTCTCCGTGAAAAAAATATCTGACCAGGGAGTTCTTCTACTTCCGAACTAATGTCTTTTGGTTCTGGTTTACTTTTCGTGTAGTATCAGTAATTGTCTAATTTCTTAGCAATTTCCTGCAAGGTTTGTGTTATGTGGCGCGTAATGTATATCGATCATTCTCTGAGTACCGTGCTATATCAGTTTTCAAAGTTCTAATTTTTCGTTCAAAGTTCGCGAGCTTTCACAGATCGCTTACTACTTTTTCTCCCATGAATGTATCCTTCACTCTTTCACGAATAGTAATATACTAAAGCAGAAATAAAAATGTAACGCACTAGAAAGAATTTATGTTATCGAAGTAATGTTTATAAGTGTATGTAAGGTCAAAACCTAATCGATATATACCCTCATTGAATTTACCAATCGGTATCGATAAAAGTAACATACCGAAGGATTCTTCCAGACATTCTGCACATACTTAGAAACTGTCATAGTTGACATCGTGACTTGATCGGTATATATGTGCTTAAATTAGAAGCACTTGTTGAAATAAAATTAGAAGATTAGCATGATCCTTAATAGTTGTTTAGGGATAGACTATACGTCTGAATTAAATAATATGCAATCTAAATTGCGAGTCTACCGAAAGAATAAAATTTTTTACTATATTCAGGTCCAGGGTTGAAGGTATGTGTCAAAAATTACTACAGGAATAATCAGAAAACTGATAGGGAGTAAGAATGCAGGTACGCGATATTCGTTATAAACCCTATTCACGGAACAGTTTTTAGATACATCGAAGATATCATATTTCTCTTTGTTTGTGAAGAGATCTAAAACAAATGTAGATATTTTTAAAGCGAAATCCATTGGATGTAGTAATAGAGTAAGAAGGGTATTTGTTTTACCACACCCAGAGGGTCCAACAAATTAGAACTCTTTTACATGTTCCACCGAAAAGATTACTATGTCTAATAAACGAGTTCCCCGAAATTCAATAGCAGACAAGCTATCGATAGGCAACAATAATTTTTGTGTTTCTAGCCGCATTGCACCTTTCCAATACACCGTTCCAATGCCAAATACACACTAATACAAAATTCTAAAAGACATATGTTTAATATTTTTTCTTATTTTCAGGTATATATTAGGATATAGGAAAACCATAAATAAAACTTTTTAATCAATTATATATTTAAATATATATAAAAAAGGAAGTGGGATTAATCCCATATTTATATAAAAATACTCGGATTAATCCCACATTTCGTCTGCGTCTATCATAGGGGGGTTAGCCGCCCTATACCTCTCCGCCAGCTCCCTCCCCGTCAACCGGCCGAGGAGTGAGGGTGTAGCGCGGGTGATGGAGCTGTGATGGGGTTACCAGCGTAGGGCGGTGGTGCCGGAGTCGTCGCGTCCCTCGGTCCGGAGTCTCGGTTCCCTGGGCTGGCTCCGTCGTGCTTGGGCTTGGCCCGGGTGCTTGGGCTGGCTCCGGGTGACGGGGCTGACCCAGTGCTCCTCCTCCCCCCGGGAAGACGCTTACAATTGTAACACTCTCCGCTTTTAAATGTATTTCCTTGAAAAAAATATCCCGATAAGTATTGAAAAATATGTGAAAAACTTTATAGTCCGGAAATATAAATAGCATTACTGTAAATGTTCCCTAAATATGATGTCCACACGTCCAGTCATGAGGTCAGTCTCGTCTTAAAAGCTTGATTACATGAAGGAGAAAATTCATTCAATCAAGCTTCTCTGTCTATCCAATAAGGGTCCTCACCTTTTTGGGGATAGAATTTCTCATTAAGAGAAACATTTGTTGAATGTTTCTTTTAACGGCCATCGTGGAAAAAGTAAAGAAACCATTTTTCGTGGCCAGCGATAGCATTATCAAATAGGTACTCTTTTATCGAAGCAATTGTCTGCACAATTTCATTCAACGAGTTTCCCTAAGTGCGACATTAATCATCAGATTAATTCTGTCTTAAAGCTCGTTGTAAAAATATTTCTGAAGGAATTGGGACTCGATTTGAGGACTTGGCTAGAAGTGGTGGGGTGGCAGGATTTTGAGGAATTTGTGTAGAAGTGAGTGTGGGTGGAGAATAAGGAAACAAGCCAAACAACGATAAGTGAATCATGGAGAAGAGTGGATTGAGATGGGACTAGATTCGGGTGGGCTACGATATCTGCAGTAATACGGAATCTGGGAGAGAAGATGGGAGGAAAAATTGAACAGGATCGGTTGTGAAATGCTGTTCGGTAGACGTAGAGGGTACTGGTGCGGAGTATGGAGTAGAAGACGTAGAGGGTACTGCAGGTGGTGCGGAGTATGGAGTAGAAGATGTAGAGGGTACTGCTGCTTGTCTTAATAAAGCTAGAAGAATAGGACTACGCAAAGAATTAGATAAAAGAGCCGATTTAACAACCTGTGGTTGTGATGGTTATAATCATCAAAGGATGATGTATCAACTGACTGTGGACGTATTGGGAGTGTCATTACTTCTACTGAACTCTCTACCTCGTTACCTCGTACGTTCCAATATTTACCACCAGTCGGTACGACAAATTGTGAAGCCATCGTCCAGTTACCTTAAGTCCTGTAAGTCTTCGTTGGCAGTCAGCTATTCTTCTGCTCTATCCAATTTGTTGACTCCTCAGAGGTTAAAATAGGGAGGCTAGCTAAGTAAATAGGGAGAGCGTATGGGAAATAGTATTGACTTGTGAATGTATTGCCATTGGAGAGTACACTGTAGTTGGACACAAAGAATTAGAGCAATGTTGCCAGTATGATGATGACGTTGCTACGGTTTTCAACTACAGTAACGGGGGGTGTTACGGTAGGAGGGCTCCCCATATTCATGAATTGTAGATCCTGCCATACCCACATATCCAGATCACTCTGTGCCAATGCTTCGACGGAAATCCTCGTCTTGAATCGTCGTTGAATTCATTCTCAGTACTAAAGTTCATCCATTTCTGGGACTGACCCGAAAGTGTCTTGTTGATTGACCTAAAGGAAAGCACTCATTATATAACAAAAATTGCCCTTAAATCATTGCAGACTTAAAAGATATTGAAAGACAATAGATCAATAAATTAGAAAACGCTTCAAGAATAAAAATAATTTGTGCTATCAATTTGTAGGTTAATAACTTACACGTAACCCTCAGAAATACTAAAGTCAATATTCATTACAGGAAGATAAAAATATACCGACGCATTGATAAAGATATTTAGAAATTAAGAGATTAATAAATAAAGAAAAAACGCTTCATCAATAAAAACATTCTGTGGTATTAGTTAGTACAAATTTTACATAATTACAACAACTTCGTATTTCCGGAATCTTAAATAAAATACAAAATATCACAACATAATACATAGGGGGGGGGGGCTGCTCGACTCACCCCGCAATAGCTCCAGACCCCCAGGGCCCCTATCCATCCACCACCGCAGAGGCCAATTCCAGAATCGGCGTCGGCGGCACCCCCCCCGCACGTCCGCGGTCGGGGATGACCCCACCCCACCCACCCCCCTCCCTAGCCACCACCCCAGCTACCATTCCCGGGGGCACCCCGCCCCCCTCTCGCCGCCCACGGGGGCACTTCTAGCCATCTATCCCGCACTGAACGGACATACTCCAGCTGTCAACCATGCCAATTTACTGTGCAATTCGGTAAAATTCTTTAGATCAATTATACAGAGTTATTCGAGCAATAAGGTTTAAACACCTTACTGTGACCGTGTGGTATATAGAAAGGCTAATTCCACAGATGTTACACATATTTTTTAACTATTACTTCTCAGAAACGGTAAAAAAGTATATGGTTACAATAAAACACATCGATATTTTAAAATATTTTACTATGACAACAATACACATTAAAAAAATTACAAAGTTTTCACTTTCTGCTATGAATAATCGTCTACTACAGTACATTAGTTAATATACATGAATATTCGCACATCCCAAATAACACTTTAAACTATTATTCCCATAACTTTTTCTTCAATCGCTTGCTGTTTTTTTTGCATCAAAGTACAGTTCTTTCTACGAATACATCCATCAATAGATCGTCTTCGATAATGGCAAAGTGCCCACATTACACGGTCTATATGTCGATAATTCACAATTGCGTCTATAAATGTAGGTAACCGCGGCCACACAAATTTAAATCTGCCAGTCGTAACCTTTTCGCATTATATATGATCCCAGGAATTAATACCAATCCACTATCTCTATTCGGAAAATGAGTAAACGCTATCGTAAACAATACTATAACATACCAACTTTCTCACAATGTGTTTTTGAACTTATTACAAATTACACCTCCCATCGTCCCGCGAATTGTAATAGTTACTCAATCAATCCAACAATGTTTCCCTAGATGTATTTTTCAAATACAAAATCTATACTATTACGTTCCATCGTTTAGCTAGAGCACAACACTACTGTAATACCAACATGAAAACACATACTCTGGGCCTCCCTTTGAATTTGTTCAGCTTGCCACCAAATCTATAATACGTTTTACCAACAATAACTTCAAAAAATCTAAATTTACTCTCCTTTTACGTACACAATATTCACCCGCGCCACAAACGCTTAAGATTCACGGAATTCACTTACGCTCTCGTATATCTCTAATTCCATTTTTAACCGGATGATGAAGTAAAGGGCGTATCTAGCCACTCGTGTATCTTCTATTTGCCAATGCGGCCAAAAATTTAAGAAATGGTTTAACACTACAAGTGACTTCTCATTACAAGTCGCTATGCACGTAGTTAACCTCATTAGGAATCAAAACTACAACGATTAAAAGAGATACCCATGAAAATATCACTAACTATAAATTTTGTTATAATGATGGCCCATTGTACGACTATCACTACCATATACCAATCACATATTTAAAGCCTGTAGATCTCCCAGTCCTCAAGCTATGTATACCTCTTCACCTTCAGCATAACACACTTTAATTTAAGTTAATGTCTCCCCTCTTTTTACATTGCTGTAGTAGTCCAACATGCATGTTCCTAATTACCTCAGTCTCGGTGGAAAAATTTGTTAAAAGGAGAATATTCAGAGGAGGTTTGGTATGTAAAATAAACAATAAATGTAGTATCTTTTGGAATGCTGTCTTTCGTCGTAAACCGATTTCTAACCTCCACGCCGCTATATGTATTGCAATTTCATATGGACTGCAGTTCAATCCCTATCAAAGGGACATAACTTCAAAATTATTCAGCTTCAACCATTGGTTTCGCTGTAGTCATTATCCGAATCATCTTTGAATCGGCGTACATACCTATATAGACCTCGCCAAATCGATTTTCTTCGAAATCTGCTCAGAACGTTCCTGTTAAGGATATCTTTTACCCATTCAACATCTAAGCCGTTACGTCGGTGTAACGTCTAATCGGATCAAAACCTACTCATTTTGATTCTATTTCCTTCTTCCCGTTTGAAAACCTAGAATAATATTATCGAGGTTTTCCAATTGTGGGGCAGTTTAATAGCTACAACTATGTATAGGATGTCTCGGAATCCCAGGATTTTCATGTATTTTCCACCCTCTAAAGAACAATTTCCATTTTAGCGTAATTCTTAGTAAGTTAATTTTGTCAACGAGAGCCCTGACTCATTCCGACTTTAAAATGATGGCACTCGCCTCTACTATACTATCCAAGTGTAATTTATATCTTCTGTTGTAACTGAAAAATTAATTTACAAACGTCGTATATCATCCGGCGCACTTATCCATACAATTCCTTGGTGACACGTTCATGACAATTTGTGGTTAAAATCTTCTGCCCAAACCCATCAGCAATTTAAGGTATGAACGATGCTAAAAATTCCTTATACTATCCATTACTGGAGCCTTTCCTTAGAGCGAAGTCCAACCGCAATTCTTCCAATTTAAACGTACTCGGATCACTATATGCGATCTTAAAATTTCCATTCATCAGTGATGTCATACCTACGTTTCTAACTTCATAATCTTCCACTCCGCTGAGAACTATATCTTATAATACTAAACATTAAAAGCTGCCGCATTTGAATAGAGATTGCGTAGCACTACTCTTGCTTTCGTCAGCAACTCCATAAAAGTGATCTTCACTTTCAGATAAGCAATTCCGACTTGATGGTAAATGATCATTTATCTATTCGTGGTATATTAGATTATGTTATTCATCATTATATTTCCATATTTCGGTTGAACCGAATAGAGGTACATGATTGGTGAAATTCCATTTCTTCAGTTATGGTATTATGTACAAGCACTTACTCAAGAACATTTAGATTTCCATTTATAATCTATGCCCAGAACTAACTAATGTCAAAGCAACACATGCAGATTTTTCTGATACTAAAATTTAAACCTCACATCATCGCTTCATATAATTATTGAATCGATATAATTTTAACCTCTTCTACAATCATCTTATAATATATAGGTTATAACCCCAAATTCTCTTTAAAAATCTTTTATTTTCCGCATTTAAAACTTAAATTAGCGACAACATTGTTTCATCCAAACTAGCTTCCGCATTTATTGACGATCTTGTGTAAATTTCAACCGTCTTAGCCCAGAACATGTTACGATACTACTCTTGTTCTCATATTATTTCAAATGATAACTACCGATTAAGAATGTTATACTACACCCTTCCTCATAAGTCGTAAATAGAAACGTCCAACTCTTCACCTCTTAATTCGATTAACAGGCTTGTCATGATTTACAGCTCGAATATATAATACGGATTCAACACGTAGTAGTTAGGGCATATAAAATTTTTTCATCCGGAACTTTATTATCTTAAAGCATGGGCGGACGACGAGTTTCGGGTAAAAATTGTATTAAAACATGCGACGTATCCCAATTTAATATATGAACCCCATCCATACATATACATAATATCTATGGACACTTATTTTAGTTTATATCAACTACATCGTCACTAATTCGGCACGAGCTGTTTCTAGGAATGATTTCTTGGATGAAAAACCGATACAAAGGACCCAGATTGAATGGCTGTGTAAAGTGCAACTTTCCCACTGTAGACTAAAGTATTACTCTCACAAGTATTACTATTTCCACGTAAGTTAAAAATCATCCGTAACACCCTCCTTACTTCGTACTTGATCACCGATATATTTCTCCAAATCATGTATGTCATAGGTACCTTCCGGTATAAGCACATCGATCCAGGTTTTTGTTTTCATACTATGATAACGAAATACATTATTTTGGTGTGTTACATTGGGAATGGAATTATAAGTTTGCAAGCTTAACATGCACATTTCATATTCACCACTTAAATATATAGGAGGATTAAACATGCATTCCACTTGAGATCCTTTTCCAGATAAAACAAAAGCCAAATCATTCACATATTCACTACTATTACGTTCCATCTTCCTTTAATTATATACTTCCTTTCAATTAATTATTCCTTTCAAAAAGAACAAACAGAGATGACCACAATTGACGGTATTAATATCTTGATATCTTTTATAATTATATTCTATAACACCCCCCATCGTTCGATAATAAATACTTCTCCACTTCAATCGGAGGTCTTAAATCCCCATAACTATCAAAATATTTAATTACATCATCATTTTTCATATATGCCACCCAGTGAGTTCCCTCTCCTACATTATCATCTAAATTAACTATTCCTTTTTCCGTAAAAAGACTTCAATAACATAATAAAATAATAATTTAAATTCACCTGAATCACGTTCTTGAAATTCACTCATCTTGCTTATAATTTCATCCATATAATCTTCATACAAGACATATAAATCGCTTCCATGGGTTATAATTTTGTTTCGAGTATTAAAGGATTTTATTTCGACATTTTCCTTGCTTAATAAATAGTATAATCCATATAGTTCCAAATTAATTTTTAACGCATTATGCACATATAAAATACTATCCATCAATGTTATCACTTTTTCTTTAATATTTTTTGCGAATTCTTCTACATCGACATACATACGAGACGAATCAGATATTTGATAACTTACTATCCTTTCCCCAAACGCGGCAATATTCTTTTTCACTCCATCATCAATCACTACAAATGCTTTACTTCGGTGATTAGTACTTCGGATATGTGCAGTGTAACAATTCCTTTCCACATGTACATCACACACTTCACACTTCACCAAATCCGTATTATCATCGATCTTTATTCTTTTCCCTCGACAAGAAGTTAAAATATGTCGATTTTTATTGTCTCTACGAGTAAATTGCTTGCAACAATATTCACACTCGAACATTTCGACTTGCTACTAACAAGAATAAATGAAACTGCCATTAACGTATTAGGGACATCTCATTTAAACCTCCCATCCCCTCTTGAACTGTTTCAATGTGGACGACGCCTCACGGGTTTAACCGAAGTAGTTGAAGGTCTTTAACTGGTTTCAAGGCGAACAACATTTCGGAGTTTTCGTTGAAGTATACAACATTTCAAGGTTCCCTTAGCCACCACATACACATAAAGATTTGAGGGATAAACTTGCAATAGTCGCAATCACCTTTTGTTTTAATCTATATATCTTTCTTATTTACATATATCAGAAAGTTAAAGCTCGATAAACTAAAAACTGTGTAATAGTAATTGTAAAACTATCGGCTTCGTGAATTGAAAAATAGATATAACAAAAAACATCAATTATGTCGACTATAAAATTATAAAATTCTAATCTGTTCACAATGTTTATTATGCAAATTGTAAATATAACATTAACATTAACTTTAATAACACTAAATTTAATAACACTAAATTATAATCAATAAAACGTACGTTTCAATATAATCAATAAATTCTATATTTATATTTAGTCCCATACATAATTAGCACATGATTGAAATTAAAATTCATCAAAATCATGAATATTATCTAATATTTGAGCTAATATTAACGTATCAGCATCAAAATCCACATCTTCTTCCTCTTCCGGCTCTTCTCCCTCACTACCGTCCCCCATAAAAAATTCTTCCTCACTAACGTCCTCCATAAAAAATTCTTCCTCACTACCGTCTTCCATAAAAAATTCTTCCGCACTACCGTCCCCCATAAAAAATTCTTCCACACTACCGTCCCCCATAAAAAATTCTTCCTCACTAACGTCCTCCATAAGAGATCCCTCCCCCTCTTCAACAAATTCCCTGTCACTGATACTATCACTGATGCTATCCTCCATATCTTCATCACTGATACTATCCCCCATAAGGGATTCATTTACTTCCTGCTCCAGATCAGTATCAACAAATATTGGAGGAATTCCATTGAACTCAGCATCAACCATTTCAAAAAAACTAAAGAATAATTCGCGCTTATTCATTTTTTTTCTTAATATAACACCCATTTTTAATATCTTATTCTTTCTTAATATCTTCTAAGTTCTCAAACTTCTAGTATCAACAATACGTTCTATGTTATAATATACTAGTTGAAACCCCCTCCATTAATCAGTCCGACCTTTACCTCGAGAATGACCTCATTCGGCTCTGACCCGGTAACATTGACCTTGACCTCAACATTGACCTTGATCTTAACATCGACCACGACCCCAAGATTGACCTTGACCTTGACCTCAAAATTGACATTGACCTCAACACTGACCTTGACCTCAACACTGACCTTGATCTCAACACTGACCTTGACCTCGGCACCGACCTTGACATCGGCACCGACCTTGACATCGGCACCGACCTTGGCATTGACCTTGACCTTGATCTCGACATTGGCCTTGGCCTTCGCATTGACCTTGTCCTTGGGGGTTGCTCGGTCCTGGACTTAAAGTTGACCTTGACCTTTGCATTCCCGTGACCTTGGGAGTTGCTCGACCTTGGTCAGTCTCAGCCGATTCTGGAACCTCCTCCTTGACCTTGACCTATGCAGATGCATGGTCAAGGTCAAGGAGGAGGTTCCAGAATCGGCTGAGACACTCTACTTCAAGCGAATATTTTTATATTTAAAAATAGCATAATGTATGCCATGCAGGGACGCAACTGGAAGACTGAATCTATGCTACTCTATAACATTTAACACAACCAACAACTGTACAATATTAAAACTTACTGGCGAATTTTTGAATTTTCGAAACTATGCTAAAGATACAACTGAATTTGTTCTGTCAATTGTTGTAGGAAACTATTCCATTAAAATTGAAGATTTAGGACGTGAAGAAAATGGACAGAAGACAAATTATTTATCCATTCCACCATGATCGTCATTGACTGGACTTAAATAATCTCCCAGCATCCCCGCTCCAGCGATAGGAGGCCATAAATGGAGTTGGAGCTACTGAGAAAGCGCCCATAGCCGCCAGAAGGATTTTGCGACCTATACTTTTGTATCAAATTTCAATTACCTTAATTTGTACGTATAAGAACGTATCGTGTAAGATCTCATTTCTGTAGATGTTCGTTAAGGAAAGCAAACAAATATTTTCTCGAAAGCTTTTTAATACTGAAAGTTTATCATACAACGACATTTGGGAAATTCAACTATTATTTTTTATTTATTATGCAATTACAGAGAAATGTAATCTAAATATAAGAACGTTATAGTATTTATTACTATATATTTTACAACTGTATAATTAGAGTTTTAAACTCTAAGGACTCTATCAAAAGGTCGTGGTGTTAACTTCAGGAAGACTGTGCCTGTAGAAAAAAAAAATTAAAAACATTCTCACAAACATTTTTCGCTTACCTGATGGCTTCACTCTAACGAACAAGTGTGTGGAATTTAGAACGTTAGTATATTCACTTTCAAAAATGTTCTATAAAAAGGAAATAGCATTTCAAATCACATTAGGTTAGATTTACAAATTAACGTTGAACGAGTGGACATACTGAACTCATTATACGTGACGCCAATGTCGATGTTCTAAATTATAACATTACAATACTTACTTCTACAGTGTATCCATTACGAGCTGCTAACTTCAAGTCAAGTAATGGAATACTAATTAACCATGGATATCCATCAGCTCTATAACTTATAAATCCTATAGCTATGGTATAATGATCTTCCACTAATGGTAATATTGGTTTTGTCCATATGCTTATATTATTAACCTACATATAGAAATATGTACACAACATGATAATTGTGTATGTGGTATGTATACATACATACTGTAGCAGTGCAGTGTGACAAAAAAAGTATTTTTAACGTATATATGTCCTTTAATTTTTAAAGGCCAGTACTTCGCATCTGTATTAGTGCTTCGTCAGAGTTAATAAAATAAATTGGACAGAAATGGAAAAAAACTTGCCAAACATTTTAAAACTTTCTTACTATACAGAAAGGAGACTCCTTGTATAGTAATAAATTTAATTTAAATTTATAAGTAATTACTATTAACTAATAACAAAGAAACCTGTAAAATCATGGTTTGTCGAAAACCTCACCTGCATTAAAAATAAGTGAAGTGTTTGCTTTACATAACACAAAATTAAATTTCTTCAAACATATTAGTATAATTATTTACAATTATATTCTAACTGCCCACTTACTGTACGAATTAGCCTGCCCATTATTCCTAAAGGATCTTGATTCACAGCAATAGCAATTTTATTCTGTAAAATTTTTTTAAAGGGATTTTCTATAGTTCTAAGATCGACGGACATTAAAAGAGGAGCCGCCATTATAGACCAAATTGCCATTTGTGCTTGACTTTGGTATAAACTTAATCCAAAATTTCCAATTACTAGCTATAAATTAATAGGTAAAACTTTCCATTTGGACACGTATGTATGTATTAGAGCTGGTTAATGTGCGTGAATACGTGTAATACGTGTAATACGTGTACACAAACTAGTCCGAATCTCTTCTGAACGGCACGTATGCAAACTACACGTGTCTCTAAGGTGAGCAATGTACGTGCATTGTTAATTCACGTGAAAGATGCGTGAAACTTTGACCTAGGCGAAACGGTTCGTGTTTTAAAACCCGTGTCTGTAACCGTAAAGTTCGACATTCGCGTATAAACACGTGTGTATAAAAAGTTCGTACACACATGTACACGTATGGTTCGTGTTCACGTTCATAACCAGCAGCTCTAGTATATATGTACCATGTCTGGGTCATTCCAATGCCCTGGTCCAGAATAATAAGAAATTGTGTCTTGATTGTCACCGTACCATCTTAATATTTCAGTAACACTTTGCCATGAGTCTTCAATATCTCCCCAATTTCTCCATAAATTGCAAACTCTTCTCAATTTCTGATAATCTATCTAATTGTTTTAAAATTAAAATATACGTAGGTGGGTTTCATAAATATTTTAAATTTTTACCTGTTTCCCTGAAGCTTGAAAATACGCAGGCCAACTACAAGAATACACAATTGGTCTACCAGTTTCATTCAAATATTGTCCAAATTCAGCGTAACCTAAACAAGATAATATCGCCAAGAATGAACCCCATCACAAAATTGTATTTACCGTTTTCCACGCCATTTTGACCGGCATAACATCCGTCTAATTTGATGTAATCTACTTCCCATTTAGCAAACGTTTTAGCATCTACTTCTAAATGATTAATACTGCCTGGATAATGGGCACATGTATATGTTCCAAAATCACCATAAATCCCAAATTTTAAACCTAGATTGTGTACCTATGGGAATTTAGGTTTAAAAGATTGATTTGATTAGAAAAAAAAATTACGTATTGTGACAGTGCAGACATTCCATTAGGAAACCTCTCCGGATTTGGCTGCAACTCGTTATTTTCATCTCTTTCGAAGTCAGACCAACAATCGTCAATGATTATGTATTCATATCCAGCTTCCAGATATCCATCTCTCACCATTAAGTCGGCCATATCTTTGATCAATTCTTCACTATAATTACAAATATGAATTATAGTTCATGTGGCAATGTAAATATACCTAATGCACTCATTCGGATAAACTTGGCAATTCGTTAAACACCTAAATCTTTGCCACGTCATGAAACCCATGGGTGGTGTTAAAGCTACCCCATTATCTAATGTGCATACGTTTCTTATAATATACAGAAAAGTTCCAAATATTAAGTAAATCATTTTACTACTATAATACACACTGTTATTTTGTTTGCAAATACGAAAACAGGAGACAGCTTTATAATTTACTTAATTCCCGGTTCTGTCGATTATATATACTAATGCTGTGGCGTTATCTCTAATTTTTTATGATTTTAAAGGTGTTTTTATTGTGCAACTAACCGTGAAATTGGTAACATTCATATTTACTCGTGACAAAGATAGTAATTTACCTTTTTTAATTTGTTATCATCATCACGAATGTGTTAAAAATAAGATTAAAGTAGGTCAATTTATTGTTTATGTAGTAAGTAAGAACCTAAACTATGTACGAACTAACAAAGTAAAATAGTTTTACAGCTATTACTTCGTGACATAAAGTTTTAAAAGATACCTCAGGGTACCTCGAGGGCAGTGTGTTCAAGAGGTCGCAAGGCCACGCGTCCTCCCCGTTATATAGTTTAGAAATTCAATTCCATTCATAAACAAAATTACATATCCGGTAAATTCACCGAAAACAAATCATCTAAAACAGTTCACCTAAAAACAATTCACCTACCTAACAATTAACCTACGTAACAATTCAGTTGTTCAAACAAGTTGTAAATTTCTCTTTGTCATTATGCAAAGCCGGTAATTAAAGAAAGATTAAAGAAATAGAAAGCCGATAAGAGAAAAATCAATTAAGTGCTATTAAGAACCGTACGTGCAATTCGGATGCTTATTGGTTCTTAATGATTAGGTGTTCCCTATACAAAGAGTATTTTCTTACGCCTTGACAGTTTACACTGATCTTTCAAGTGAAACACTTGAAACACAGTATGCCGTTGCAATTTGTTGAAAGTGAGAAGGGGAAGGCAAAGTTGCTGCTGAATGGGTATTTGAACTTCAAAAGCAGAGCCTCTGTCGAGAAGATGTGCTGGTGTTGTACAGAATATCAGAGACTGAAGTGCAAATCTCGGGTTGTAACCGCAGGTGATGAAATACTCAAACATTCCGAGGACCACAACCATGCTGGAGATGCTGCGCAAATTGAAGTTGCCCTTTTTTCCAAAAATGTGCGAGATGCCGCTCTGCAATAGCGGGATCCCCCTCATTATATATCACAGCAATACAGTGGTATTAGCGATGCTGCTAAAGCAAATCTCCCTAGTTTGTCCGTCATGAAGTGAACAATCAGAAATATTCGTCAAAGACAACATGCAGGACCAATTTTGCCTTCAAAAAGAGAAGATATAATTTTTCCGGAGAACTATAAGGTGACATCAGCAGGGGAAGATTTCTTATTGTTTGATTCAGGTGCAGAAGTGAGTCGCATTCTAGTGTTTTCGACCAAGAAAAATCTTCAACTGTTGGGGCAATCTAATCATTGGTATGCTGACGGAACATTCAAGACTGTTCCATCTATATTCTGTCAGTTATATTCATGGAGTGATATTTAATACCGCTGCGCCGCTAGTATACGCGTTGCTACCAAGTAAATCAGAGGACGCGTACATTAGAATGTTGAAAGTTTTAAAAGAGCTGCTTCCCGCATATGTAATGCCATAAACGATCATGACTGATTTTTAAATGGGGTTTATAAATGCGATGAAAACCGAATTTCCTAACACACGACATCAAGGGTACTTCTTCCATTTTTGCCAAGCTATATATCGCCATATTCAGCAACACGGATTAAAGCAGCGATATGACAGTGATGCCGATTTTTCACTGCGACTTAGAATGTTAGCTGCTCTAGCGTTTGTTCCTGAGGCTCATGTATAAGAAGCATTTGAAACGTTGTATGACAGCCAAGAATTACCACAAGAAGCTCAAGAAATCATCGACTACTTTGAGGACACATGGATTGGACGTCCACAACGGCGAAATAGAAGAAGAGAACCATGATATTCCCTAAGTATATGGAACTGTTACACCAGAGTTGATGATAACTTGCCGAAAACCAATAATTCCGTAGAAGGATGGCATCGCGTCTTTGAACAACAACTATGTGCTGACCATCCAAGCATTTGGAAATTCGTGGATGCATTAAAGAGAGAGCAGTCAATGAATGACCTTAACATATGGCAATACTTAAGTGGTCAAGACCCGCCTGCCAAAAAGAGAAAATATAAAGACTCCGCACAGAGAATAAAAATAGTAGTGTATTCATACAATCCACAAAACACGGTATCATACTTAAGAGAGATTGCTCACAATTTAAGGTACTAAAAAATTAACAAGATGTAATATTAAAATAAAAAAAAATATAAAAAATCAAAAAAAATAGAAAAAAAAGCCAACTACTTCAAAAAGAAGAACGCCTATGGAAGACTGCAAGGTCGACCTCCCCGTCGGGTCTTCTGGGTAACGCTAACAGGCTTTATTATGTAATTAATAAATTTTCGGTGAATTGTTACGTAGGTGAACTGTCTTTAGGTGAACTGTTTTCGTTGAATTGTTTTAGGTGAATTTTCATAAAATCACAAAATTATTCAAATTTATATTACGTAATTATTGGGAAAGCGGTGGTTAAAGGCTGGTAAAGGGTCTTGGAGGCGTGGGGGACTACCTATGCCCCGAACATAATAAAACTCTGACGAATACCCACTGTTTCCTGCCAGCAAATGCTACTCTCACGTCCTGGAAGACATTAGTCGCGTAACCATTGGGTGTATGGTGTGCAATGGATGTACGTTATGTAGCAGACGAAAGAGGGTGAAAGGCGAGTTTCTGGCCCCTAAAAACTATAACAAATGGGCTAAGGGGGAGAATCCTGATAGAAGAATCCTGGTCCTCCTGATAGTGAGGTTAAGGCGTTGGTTTAACAACCCATCACTTGTAAAAAACCGCATGTGCTCTGTTCATGTATTTTAGGTAGATCTATATGTATCTATATAAATCGCTTTTGTGTTAGAACTAATAAATCATTTTCTAACCGTCGTCGTTAAAAAAGGCCTATTCCCAACGCACTGACAAGTTTATGACGACTAGGGTAATTTATATGACCTACAACTAGAAGTGACAAGGACCTTTTTTAGTTGGTTATAGGAACAAAACTGTATGTATACCTTTTTTTATGGGAGTCGAGTTCTACCCGCGCAAGCACTCCAGTAATGTAATTCAATTAAAATACTATTAAACAAACAACCATTTCTATTTTGATTCTTGCAATACCTGCACTAGTTTTAAACATGCTCTTAGAACCCTAACCAAGCCTCGGAATTTGGATGGAAACTCTGTACGATGGAAATTCGCTATGAAACGGAGTTTGAAACTTGCTACCTGGAATGTAAATAGCATCTAAAATAAAACAACCGAAATTCTGGAAGCCCTTAAGAGTAATAATATAAACATCACATCAGAGACAAAAAGAAAAGGAAGCAGAAGTGAATACTTGGACGATTTTGTACATCTATGGAGTGCCGTAAGTAAATCCCGGAGAGCGTGTGCGGGAGTGTCAGTACTAATGAATAAGCGAATGAAAAAGTTTTCGCTGGACTACAGATGTACAGAAAGAATTATACAAGTTACATTAGAAACATATGGATATGAAACAGTTATTGTAGGTGTATATGCGCCTACAGAAGATTCGGACCAGATTACAAAAGATCAATTCTATGAGTGCCTAACGACTGTCTTAGAGCAAATAAAACCAAATCAAGAACTTATTGTTGCAGGAGACTTAAACGCAAGAGTTGACTCCTCCTTAACGAGTGCAGTAATTGAACAAATCCGTGAAAATGTTACTAACAATTCTGGAGAACGGTTGATTGAAACATGTGAGCTTTTCAGCCTAAAAATCACTAACATATTTTTTAACCATAAAATGATTCATAAAATTGACTTTTGAGAGACCATCACTCGGACAAAATCTATTACTGATTACGTTATAGTTAGACAGAAATCTAAATTTAAGGTACATGACTGCGGGGTTAGGAGGGGAGCAAACTGCGGTTCGGACCATTACCTGGTAATTGCAAAGCTTGTATTTCCGTATTCAAACGTTCGGGGCCCTACCACGGAATCAGACGATGCATTGACAACGAATAGAATTGTAGAAACAACAAAAATTAAGATCGGCCTTCTCCGGGACGATAGCATAAAATCCTTATTCCAACATAGGTTAAACATGGCGCTTAATGATTACAGTGTGAGTAATAATATGGAGGAAGAACATGAGAACATTAAAAAGGCCATAAATAAACCAGCGTTCGAAGCTTTGGGTGAGAAACTCTTTGCTCAAAAACCGAAACCAGTATGGCTAACCGATGAAATCAAAGAAGTGATTAAAGAGAAAAACAAGGCATGTAATAAATGGCTCACAGACAAAAATGTAGAAAACCGAAGGAAATACGAAATTAAGAACAATGAACTAAGAAACGCACTAAGAGAAGAGAAAAATAATTTATGGGAAAAAATGTATCGACATTGAAAATATGATTGGAGGAGCTCAGAGCCTGGCGAGTGGTAGGAGAACTTAAGACGGAAACTAAAAATAAAATAAATCAAAGGATAGGTATGAATACCACTGCGAATCGCAATTTATCGAAACAAGGAATGAATTTATCCAAGGAACCGAAATAACACAAAGTCCAGAAAATTAGTATTTGACAATCAGCCTGGATGATGTCAAAACTAACTTAAAGAGAATGAAAAACAAGAGATCTTCTGGACCAAGAAACACACCAGCAGAATTGATGAAATGTGGGAACTGTTGTTGGAAGAACGCCTGATGAATCTCATGAACTACTGCCGTGAGCAAAATCAAGTGCCCCCAAGAATGGAAGGTATCACACATTGTTTCTATTTTCAAAAAAGGAAATAGAAGAGATCCTGGACGTTATAAGGATTTGAGTGTCACATCTTCAATGAGTGGACTCTTTGAAAAAATGATTCAACTAAAGTTGAGGAACGATGTTGACCATAAAATTAGTGAAGACCAAAGCGGATTGGTTCAAGGAAAATCTTGCGTGGACAATCTTTTCTCGCTTCAACAATTACTTGAGAAGTCTATATCTTTAGGACGCGAAGTCCTATAGAAATTAATAATCTTAATTTTGACAGAAGCGGAGAAATTTGTAAACTCCAAACTTTACGTTCAATTATTACGTATACGCAGAGTTGACGCATGCGTTAGGGTGTGTTTATAGTGAAGCTGCGATGATCGAGCAGTGCGGTAGGAAAATGGGCCAATCAATGAGCGCTGTATCTTTCCGTAACCATGGTTACATAAGCGAGCTGTGATACTCGATAAGAACAGCGATGAGAGCGGCGATAATAGCGAAGCGGGTGTTTATGTTGGAGTTACGTGCCATCTGTGGGCAGCGATAATGAATAAAAATAAATTAATCAAACTGTCAAATTTTGCTTTAATCCACTGTAATCAACTCTAGGAATGGATATCGAAAATTCAATCACCGAAATTTACCTTAGGCCCCCAATATGGGACCAAAAAAATCAAAATCACCATAATCGCTGTTTTAGACAAGCTATGGGATGAAGTAGCAATTAAATTAACTAGTACACGTATGTTTAAAATATTTTCATATTCATTTCATTATTTTCATATTCAATTATTCAATTGATTTCTTGAGAGCCAGTGCTATTTAAATTATTCATATTGATTTAAAAGACCTATAATCCTCTTTGTTTTTGTTTACCTATTTGGGATCATCAACCGCTCCTCAAGCACAATTGGACTATGATGGTAATTACACCATTTTATATCGCATTCGTTACGAATATTCGATAGAATGTAATCGAAAGTTTCTATGTTCATTCGCATATATTCGCGGAATTTTTTAGGATACTCTCTTAATTTAAAATATAGATGATGAAATTCTCGAAATGTACATCTTTCAGTATTGAAAGGATGTGCAGCACATCTCCGTTGCCGAATGCTTTTACTAATATATATTTTTTTTATTTTAATATTTATTTAACAAGCTTGTTATGTACAGATTACGGGACCAAAAACACCAAAATCAAAAAAGAAAGACTACAATGAAAATATTTTGACAACTGTCAAAGTGACGCGCTTGTCGAAGCTTCATAAACGCCATCCGCGATGCATAGTTTTCGACGCTTCCATCGCTGCTCTTATCACAGCTCTTGTCGACTATCGCAGCTACCATAACAGCTAACATCGCAACTTTACTATTAGCACACCCTTATTTTGAAATAGCACGAATGTGGTTCAGCAACAAGGTTATGTTTGGTAATATGATCTTTGGGTAATGT
Source organism: Dynastes maya (assembly GCA_029619315.2). Taxonomy (NCBI): domain Eukaryota; kingdom Metazoa; phylum Arthropoda; class Insecta; order Coleoptera; family Scarabaeidae; genus Dynastes; species Dynastes maya. The sequence goes on from JAROYE020000001.1 coordinate 40,471,857, forward strand.
TAAAACCATGTTGAAACGTGCTACGTAATGATAATGATTGAGATTAGGTTAGGTTTATATTTGAACAGTTTGAATATAGCCCTGTTCGTTTGCGTTGCTGAATTTGATCAATTTTGTCAAAAATAGCATATGTAGCACGTTTACAAATAGCGGATATATCAGTTTGAGCAAATAAATCTGCTATTATTGCTCAACGCTTTAGGCTTGAGCAGATATAGCATGCTACTTTGGATATATAAGCAATTTGCCGAATGCAAACGAACGCGTGTTTAAAATACCTGTGAGCAGCTAAATTTCTAACGAACACAACAAAATTGACGAAGCTGATATTGAGCACTTTCAGCAACGCAAACGAACAGGGCTTATATCAATCGTTTTCATGTGCCTTCTAACTCGGTCAATAATATAGTGACTCTACATTATCGAAGTAGTTATAATGATCAATGTAGCTAACACAGAACGCCACGAAAACTGCAGATTAATTGAAATTAGTGCGTGCTGCATTGTCAATGATCAAAAATCGTAAAGCACTGTGTTAATTTAACTTGCTTAATTGTAAGTATAAGTTGAAGGTTGTGAATGTATACCTCATACACACAACGTACAATAGGTTGGAATTAAATATTTAGGACGCGATGAAATCGAAGCCCTGGTTGGCAACAGTGCGACGCCTGACCAAACAACCAATCACAATCTAGTCGGTAAACATATACACGTTGGTCCAGATTTCGCCAGGGTGCGAGGTATGCTGTACGTAGCGCGATCTGGCATACTTGCGCGGTTCGCAAGAGTCAGCAACTTTTTTCCGATTCGGACGTTCAAAAAGAAATAGATGACATTTCCATAAACTATTTTGTAGTGACACAAACTATTTCGCAGTTAGAAAATACTCACTTATCTATACAAGACTCGTTAAATAACATCAACAATTTAGCAGCTGCTCTAGAAAGCTTGACGGATCCTATAGGACTAGATGTCGCGCAAAAATTTCGTGCAGTTTTAAATAAAAATCCGGATTTAGAAAAGGTTCGATCTATATCTGGACAGAAGAGATACAGGAGTATTTGAATTTCGCAAATCTTACTTCATTAGATGCTGAACGATCATTTGCAAAGTATACGAGAACGTTTTCAGATCGTCGTTGAGGCCTGACCGAATCGACAATGGAAGCATTGCTTATGTTGCACTACTACGCGGCGTACCATGGCAGTCGCACATTACCGCAGTGGTCATCGATACGTCAATAAAAGGTAAGAATCTATTATTTTTTTATTAATACTGTGTCTACTAGTTCCACTAGTTTCTCAAACATTATAAATAATACACGCACACCGATCAACCGATAATAACCGAACGTCCACTCGATTCCTTGTATGTACATAGTAAACACAGCTCCTTTCACAGCGCCTCTCCGGGTGCAACCGTTTGTCACGCTTTAGGTATAACTTTAATTACGTTTGGTGCGAGTGAGAGGCATACGAGATGGACATTGCTGTACTTCAAAACTGATAGTTCCGCATAGCATAAGCCTCAGTGTAGGTTATTTGATGTACATGTTCACGATTACATCAAAGAGCGCTCTTCAATTCTACGACAAATCGGAACACGACCATCACTTATCCAGAATCAGAACTTACTACCACTGTTATGCCATCCTTCTGAGCAACCAACCTCTTCCAGCAGTGGTTAATTGTAAAAGTGATAAATGACCCAATGGGATTTGTTATGCCATTTATTGTATTTTGGTATATATGTATGTAGGTATGTATGTATGACGGGTATTTATAGTAAAACACTTATAGGTATATCTTAATATATATTGATCGTTTGTGAACCGTATTCCATATGTATTTTATAACCACTACTATTATCTTACTGCTTAACCATTGCTACCAACTCCCCAATAATTACTTAACACTAATTTCACTCGGTGGTGTAACACAATTCCTGCCTCGAACTAATCTAAAGAAACACACTGAAGACAGGTGCATCTTTGATTCTACTTGCTGTTCTTGTGCGATTTCCTCCCTTATTCGTCCTCCCCTACTATACCTACGCCAAACCTCTGAATAAGCGCTTCTGCTGAGTCAAATATCTACAGTAATGAATGCCTGCTTCCGATCCTCCTTAAAAGCACTGCTCTACCGTGGACAAATGCCTACTGAAATGATCGTTGATTTGCATGTATGACTATCTCTGGCTTCTCGTAGTCCCACAATTCTACTTTTTGTTAAAATTTGTTTAATTTGGAAAGTTGGACACGTTGAGAAGGTCCTAATAAAGTAGCGTTTTTCGAATACTGCTTTATCTTTCATTTTAGAGAAAAAACGCGCACTCAATTTGTTATTTTAAATAGAACGCCCTAAATATTATTTAGCTTTCTCATTTTACACTAAAAAGTAATTACACTATAGGCAACTATATACACAAAAAATAGGTAAAACCTAGACAACAAAAGTAGAATAACTTTTATCACCGTGTTTTTAATGTATATTATTATACTGCTTATTAAAATATTTGGCCGTCCCTAGAAAATAAAAGGTACAACAAATTGTAGTAAACCGTATACTATTTCTCAAACCTAGTACTATCTATTTTTTTGAATGTCTATTCTGTCGTGCTAAGCGAAAAGGAGGTATCTGCATACCACTATTCTCGTCTAATATCTATAGTTACCACTAAAATATTAGTATATGATACATATTTGTAGCTACCCCTAAACAAAATTAATCTAGTATAAGGTAGGAGACGCTGTCTGGAATTCTTCTTCTTCTTTTCGCTTCTTTTCGCTTAGAACAGCGGTATTATGTATTAATTTGCATTAATTTCTCACAATTCAATTTGGAATGCTACAAACACACATCGTCGTTGGCACTATGGAGTAGCTTCATCGACATACATAACACTATACACCTGTACTATAGCATTGAACATTTGCTTAACTTTAGCGCAGTACAATTTAAATTTCTTAAATGGCACTCTACATTTTTCTTTTCACTAATTCGTACCTTGATAGTACTTGTAGAACTTACACAATTTTTTAGCAAAGTCACGATGATATTAACCATCAATTGAAATCTGACACGAAGCGGTGAAATAGTGGGACGCTAACCACACAAACGGTCGCGTTGCGTTATGTCTTTTTAGCATGGAGATGAATCGCGCGGAAATTTTGCCATCTATACTTTTGTATCAAATTTAAATTATTAAAATCTCATTTCTGTAGATGTCCGTTAAGGAAAGTAAACAAACATTTTCTCGAAAGTTCTTTAATACTAAAAGTTTATCAAACAACGACATTTGAGAAATTCAACTATTATTTTTTATTTATTATGCAATTACAGAGAAATGTAATCTAAATATAAGAACGTCATAGTATTTATTACTACATATTACACAAGTCTATAATTGGAGTTTTAAACTTTAAGGACTCTATCAAAAGGACGTGGTGTTAACTTCAGGAAGACTGTGCCTGTAGAAAAAGAAATTAAAAACATTCTCACAAACATTTTTCGCTTACCTGATGGCTTCACTCTAACGAACAAGTGCGTAGAATTCAGAACGTTAGTATATTCAGTTTCAAAAATGTTCTACAAGAAGAAAATAACATTTTAAATTCCATTAGGTTAGATTTACAAATAATTACAGTCCCTTATCCGGGCAATTTTATTCACGCAAACGGACAGGCGTGTCTGTCGAACATGTTGCTAAAACTAATGTATTTACGTTGTTTAAGCAGAGATTTAGATAGGGTAATATGTCATATTAAATGAAACAATTGCTTTATACGAAAAAATATATATTGTATTAAAAATAACTGTATATACAGTACCGTTCATGGAAGTTCGGGCAAGCTGACAAATTATATTAACTGTTTAGGAAAAAAATTTAAAATTATATAATATACATTTCTGTGAGGGATTATTAAAACTAACCTTTTCTGGAAGCCTTTTACCAATTTCCAGGTAGTATTTGTCTATTATAAGACCGTTATCATAAAATATATAATTATGTTGGAAATCCCCAATAATTACAGTGACAATAAAACTTTATAATAATCCCTAGGAGGGTTAGCTGATTCACCCGCGTTACCTGGAAATATTCGTATACCCTTTATAAAGTATTATAACATTTGTAAACGCAGTAGTTCTGAAGAGATTGTTATTGTGAAAGTATTTGTGGTTGTGCAAGTGAAAAATAAAATAATTTCGGTTTGACTGCTTAAAATGCCCCGTGGAAAGCATCTAGCTGTTTCAAAACGATCTGCTATTATTACCTTGCATCAGGAAGGGTACGCAGAAAGACGGATTGCGGATAAATTAAAAATAAAAAAATCTACAAAGACGGATTGCGGATAAATTAAAAATAAAAAAATCTACAGTACATGATACTATAGTTCGATTTAAAACAACCGGTGACGTGCAAGATCGTAATCGGCCAGGACCGTCAAGAAAAACGACTCCTGCGGAAGATTTACGAATAAAAATAATTAGTAAACGCAATAGAAGACTAACAGCATCAGAAATTGCTGCAGAATTCAATAATGAGCGAGATTCCAAAGTTTCTGTGAGTACTGTGAAACGTCGGCTGAAAGAGGCTGGGTTGCATGGGCGAGTAGCTTGTCGAAAACCGTTACTCCGAAGAGGATATAGGCTGAAACGACTGAAATCGGCACAAGCTCAAAGAGATTGGACAGTGGACGATTTTTAAAACGTTTTGTGGACTGACGAATCCAAGTTTCAGGTTTTTAGAAATAGACGGAGAGTTTTCGTACGCAGATCAAGAGGGAAAAGAATGTTACGGGAGTGTATAGTTCCTACGGTGAGGCATGGAGGCGGATCTGTAATGGTTTGGAGTTATTTTTCCTTAATCGGAACAGGGACTTGCTCAAAATTGAGGGCATAATGAAAAAAGAAGAATATCGGAAAATCCTGGAGGAAAATGCCATACCGTCAGGAGTCCGATTAATTGGTCGTGGATTTGAATTTATGCAGGACAATGACCCCAAACATAAATCTAAATTGTGCACAGATCACCTGCAGCAAGAAGAAAATGAAAGAACCCTAAAAATTATGGAATGGCCGCCACAGTCCCTCGATCTGAACCCGATAGAGTTATGGGAAGAATTAGACCGATGTGTTAGGAAAAAGTGTCCAAAATCGAAGGAACATTTGTGGACCATTCTCCAGGAGGTATGGACAAACTTCCCCAATGAAACATTAGCAAAATTAGTGAATCGGATGCCGAGAATAGTGGCAGCAGTCCTAAAGGCAAAAGGTGGATTTTTCGATGAAAATCGGATTTAAATTATTTGTATTACATTAACTTTTTCTTTTTAATAAATTGGTGTTTGAAAATATGTAAAATCATGTAAGTAAGTATTAAATACATGGCCATTTAATATTTCTCTTATTTTCTTTGACTTCCGTACATTTTTTTGCTTGCCCGAACTTCCATGAACGGTAGTGTATATAATATATTGTATTAAAATCTTGGAATTTCCGACGTAATTAAAAACTTGAAAAAATCTCGTCGCGGTAAGGAATCGAAATTGACATTACCCGCTTGCCAGACGAATGTGGTAACTACTACACCACGGGGATCTTATATCAATAATATTCACTTTTTAATACCTAACACGTAAGAATTAAAATTGTCCGTCGAAATATTATGATATATTTGCAGAAAACAACTAGGTATTAAAAAGTGAACGTTACTGGCATCAAGGTCCTCGTGGTGTAGTGGTTAGCACGGCTGTTCGGCATGCGAGAAATGTCAGGTTCGATTCCCTACAGCGACGAGATTTTTTCAAGTATTTAATTGCATCGGAAATTCCAAGGAAATTATAGATTTTCATAATTCACCGACGGATGCCAAAATACGTTCGGCATGCGAGAAATGTCAGGTTCGTTTCCCTACAGGGACGAGATTTTTTCAAGTATTTAATTGCGTCGGAAATTCCAAGAAAATTACAGATTTTCATAATTCACCGACGGAAGCCAAAATACATTATATTCTATTAAATTTACCAAACCTTAAACAAATTCGCAAGCGAAGATAATTATTTATTCATACAAATTCTTCTTACTTTACTGTTTTCATTGCACACATTTTTTTGTATACATGTTTGATTTTGGTTCCTTGACTTGTTAGACATATGATGCAACGTCTCGTTTTAGGAGGAGCAATAGAAACTACGATTGTTATTTGGTATAAATTCAACATTTTACTTGCCTTATTTGTAAATCCAACATTTCGTTTGTTTTATTTTCTTATAAGTTCAATATTTCATTGGTCTTGTTTTGGACAAATTCATATATTTCATATTCACATTCATTGTAACTTGTGTACGCATTTAATGGAAATATATTTAATTTCTTATAATATACGCAAATATTTCAAAATCGTCAATGCATAAATTGAAAACTACTTAATAATCATGTGAATATCTGTACGAAGTAGCTTCCATTAGCGCTTGAATTGGAAATTCCGTGTTGTAGCGCTAGATAAAAGCTTTGTTCGTTTGTCAATTAGTGTAATATGGAGTAGCTCGAGTTTCTAAATTGCGCGTGCGTTTGTAAAAAAAAACTGGCAATCCGATGTTCGTTTGTATATAGGTTTGTTCGTTGGTCAATTAATGCAATACGGAGTACCTCGAATTTCTAAATTGCGCGTTCGTTTGTAAAAAAAAATTGGCAATCCGATGTTCGTTTGTATATGCTAGGCAGCTTCCGACAGTTTTGAACTGCACAAACTTACACCTCCTCAGGAGGTGGAGTAAGTTTGTGCAGTTCAGTGCAGCTGTCATTCCATTATTTGTCTAACTCAATTTTACTTCATATTCATACAAAATGACATCCGTTGTAATCATTGAAAGTGAAATACAACAATTAATAAATAATAAGGATTTTTTAATGCTATCGTGATTGCCAATTGCCTCCATTCTCAATCTTTTAGGTTATGTATACTATATAAATACCAATTTGTACTGATCGTTGGTACCCATTTAGAGTAATTCTGAGCAATCAAAACGATCACGTGATCATAATCCCATCACGCTCTAGAACTAACGCGAGCAAGACAAACGAACAAACCTTATGTTGGGCAGTTTCCGACAGTTTTGAACTGCACAAACTTACACCCCCTCAGAAGGTGGAGTAAGTTTGTGCAGTTCAGTGTAGCTGTCATTAAGCTTGTTCGTTTAGACATGTCCCTTCAGGTCAATACAAATAATATAAAAAAAAATTTAGATTGAGCGGTCTTGTATTTCCACCGCGCATCTGAAGCGTTCGCCATCCTATAACGCACAAACTGTACTGTGTTTAATTTAGAGAGCAACTGAGTAAGGGAGCAAATTTACAAAAATTACATACATCTAAACATAAACAATTGGTCTTCCCTCTTCACAAGGAAGATACACCCAAACAAGCAACTAGCGATATTGTACTTCAAACCAGGAGTATATAACAGTGATTGAAATATACATATTTACAGCTTATCGAACTCATTGGGATAATCTGTATGTATTTCTTTGTGGCATATGTGGTTTTATAAGCGATTCTGCTAAGGAAACAAGTCTAGCGTATAAAATTATGAACTGTGCATTGTAGAGAGTAGGATGACTGCTTTTCGGGATTTTGGCACACAGGAAGCTAAGACGGCGTTTTTAGTGAAACCAAATATTGAACTATATTCTTGGCAGTTTTTACTCGATTGAAACTGCTTCGATATAAATTGTTTATTCTTCTGACCTAGTAACTGTATCAAACTTTGTTTCCAGCACGAATGCATATATGTATGACATGCGTAGAGTGCAGTTCAAATAAAATAAACGTATACTATGCTATGACTGCTATGAGTCCCACGGACACATGCACGTTGTAAAATTCGATATTTTTTATACATTTTTATAGCAGCCAGTATATTATATTTTATGATAAACATGTAGAAAATGGCTTAATTGAAAATTACTTAAAATCGCAATTCTTTATTTTGAATAGCGTGGGAGATATGCGCGAAAGTTTCGTACTGTGTGTCTGACGGACACTTGGTGGCCGGATAAGGGTTAAATGTTTACTTTCCATAACACTTATAGCACATTCAAGCGAAAATGTATGAACACTTATTCATTTAATTGTTTGACTTTTCTTTGCTTCAATCGAAATATACATGTTTATACAGGATTACTCGCGCAGATAGCCTATTAAAACGTATTTCTGAAAATAATTAAAACATTTTTCAAATTTTGGTGGGCGATATTATGGACAAAAACCTATTTCTTGAAATTATTTTCCTATTTCAAATGGAACATCCATGAATGGTGTTAAATGATACCCACATTATGGATTTAGAATGAACCAACTTTAAGGAATTGTTTTCCTGAAAAGCCCCTAGCTTCAATTTAAACGGCAATATCTCTACTTTGACATTAACTATGTACATCAGTTTTGAGATTTTTATGAATTATGTGAATAACTATTTATTACATCTCAGATGAACAACTATTTATAGTTATCTATCTACCGGGTGATTCGGCGAACCTGTTCCAGCGCAATATCTTTGTTGTTAAAAAAGGTATTGATTTAATTTTTTTTCGCAAATTGTGAAGTTAAAATTTGAAATTTTTGTGATATTACCAACGAGGTGTCCGGTGGAAGTCGCATCAACTTTCATGTTTTAAATAGAATGCCATACTCTTTTATTGCCTATTCGAATTTTTTTCTCTTTTCAATGATATACATGTGCACATTCCTTTCGATAGTATCCTCAAAATTAATTCAAAAGTTTAAGAAGATTTAAAACATTTAGTAGACTTTTCATGTAGCAATTGCTGTATGTATCGCAGGAGTATTTCCTATGCAGTAGGCTATGGCTCTATCGGATAGGCAATAAAAAAGTATGGCATTCTACTTAAAATACGAAAGTTGATGCGACTTCCGGTTAAACCGGAAATTATACCCCGTCGATAATATCAGAAACATTTAGAATTCTAACTACATAATATATGAAAAAAAAAAAATTAAATCAATACCTTTTTGAACAACAAAGATATTGCACTGGAATAGGTACACTGAAACACCCGGTATATCAAAAGTGTTATAAAGGCGGTTCTGAAAATCTAGTCTAAACATGAACGTATGCAACTACGTTCAAAAAAAATAGATATTGCCAGCTTGAATTTTTCACCTGCCAAAATTTTCAGAAAAAAAATTATCCTAGGAAATTTTTTTTAGGAAATAGGTCTTCATCCACAATATCGCCCACCAACATTTCAAAAAAGTGTTTTAATTACTTTTGCAGACACGTCTAAAAGGCCATCGTCGTGAACGCCCCAATATAACATGTGTATAAATTCGTGAAAACACTGCATGCGCTTTTCTCATAAAATTCTTAGTTGAAAATTCTGTTATTCAAATATCCTATCAAGCTTATTGACGTTTGAGGAATAATCTCCGATATAAGATCATTTTTGGCAGTCTTTTTAAATTACTGTGCATGTTGTGTTAGAAACATTTTTTAACATCGTTTAAAATCGTTTATGTCGTCAACATTTATATTTGAAATATGTAACATTTATGTGTAAACATTTGTTTTTAATATTGATTTCTCTATCCTCGTTTTGAAAAGTCATCGGCACTGACGATGATGTTTATAACCGTGTTCTACTGTATTTGGCAATTTTGAATCATATAGATATTACCAAAGAGTATACTCTTTAATATTACACTAAAATAAGTAACTAAAAACTACTGTAAATATCAAATGCGTCAAGATATTACATTAACAATTGGGACGTATTTTTCATGAAAACTTAACGAAGAAATGTTAAAATAAACACTAAAAATAACATCCACAGAATAATTACTTAAATGTTCTTTTTTGCTCCAGTAAGTATATAACTTGATTTCATCGACAAACATCAAGTAGTACCTTTTAAAAAGCGATGGGTATTGAAACTTTCGAGCAGCCTTGCAGTCTCGAAACTGATGATGCAACAAAGATCATTGCCACATGTAGCATTTTCTCTAATTTATACATATTCCTAGTATAATTGCAATAAATAACAGACAGTATGTATATGGAAATACCTGTACTTCATAACCATTGCCACTATTTAATTCTAAGAGGTCTAACGCTACTTCCATAAAATGGGGATACCCATCAAATCTGTTGCTTATGAAACCAACAGCAAGCGATGTTTGAGCATCTACGATGGGGGTTACTGGTTTTGTCCAAACATCAATATTTTTCACCTATGAATTATAAGTCATTGAATTATTAAATATAACACAGAAATATTAAACTTACACTATATACTAATGTTCCCATTATACCCATAACATCTTGATTAATTGCTATAGCATCCCGATTAAGAAGGATTTCTTTGTGTTCTGGTTTTATTGTTCTTAGATTGACAGACATAATCAAAGGTGCAGCCATTATGGACCAGATTGCCATTTGACTTTTGCTTTGTTCATCACTAAGGGCATAATTACCTATAAGCAACTACACGAAGAGTATAAAATTATTTCTATTAGAATACAAGATTTACCATATCTGGATCATTCCAATGTCCAGGCCCCGAATAATTGGCTATACGATCCTGATTACTGCTAAACCATTTTAAAATGTTAGTTACATTTGTCCACGTATCTTCGATATCGTCCCAATTTCTCCATAAGTTACATGTTTCTACCAACTTTTTATAATCAGACTACAATCAAAAAGTATTTTTGTTGATGTGTGTTGTAAATTTCAAGAAACAAATCTACCAAATGAAAAGTATTAATTCATAGTTAGTTATTGTATTTACTTTAATTCCAAGTGGTTCTTCATAAGCAGGCCAACTACAGGAATATACTATAGGTCTGTCAGTTCTGTTTAATAACTTTCCAAATTCAACGTAGCCTATAATATAATTATAATAGAACATCTAAGTAATAAACTGAGAAAAGCGTACCATCTACCATTGTACTCCTGTTGTTATAGCATCCATCTAATTTAATGTAATCAACCTCCCAATCAGCAAATGTTTGAGCATCAGTTTCCAAATGTCCTATAATACCGGGATATCCTGCACAAGTCTTTGTGCCATAATCTTCATATATACCAAATTTTAAACCAACACTGTGAACCTGTTTACAATGTTATGGTCAAAAATAACTGTATTAAATGCATTCAATTATATAATTATTATTAATTCATTTTATTGTACTAACCACTTATGGAATAATTCGTATTAACCTAGTTATTTCAAAATTTTTAACAAATTTTCTGATAAAAGTTTTTATCTCAAGGGTATTCACATTCTAAAATGGACAAATAGTTGAGAAAATTCATATTAACTTATTAGTAAACGGTAAACAAAGATAAAAGCTACATCTACACGTTGTATGATAGAGAGTTATATGATACATACATATTATCCTATAACATGATGTCGTACATAAATTATGTATGTATGTGTAGTATAATGCGCCTGCGCATTATTGTCATATCTATTGTAGCATAATGCGACTGCGCATAACACTCGACACCGAAATATACATGGGTATATTATGTGGAGTACTATTATAAGTTAGTTAGTAACGTTATACTGTATTGTGTAAATGTTGTGTTGAATAAATATGTTTAATCGAAGTACTACTTCTCTACCATACTACATACTGGCGACGAGGATGTCAATGCAAATTTAGTAAACGAAAAATACAGGAAGAAAGCAGATATAACAAGTATCTAGACGAACAATTGGAAGAGGTTAAGGCTACACGCGGACTACAAAATGGCAACAAATACAAACGATACGATACGAAGTTTCCGATTCGAGAGGTTCTCGCCTGAAAATGAAGAGTGGCAATAGTATATATAACGTTTTAAGGCAGAACTCGCGTTACACGGCTTAGGCACAGCAGAAACAGCAACACGCACTCTTAGCCAGGGTAGGCCCAGATCCTTTTAAAATACTAGTCGATTATTTTAAACCTGACACTGTAACATCGAAAACGTACGAGGAAATAGAAGTATCGAATAAGTATTACGGTAGGAAATCTTATCATATTATCAGAACGAGTATCTTTTGCTTCACGATTTAGAGAGGAAAACGAATCAGTTGCGCAGTATGTTACACATTTAAGAGGGTTAGCTGGCCCATGCGAATTTAGTGGTAACTTAAATGAAAGATTAAAAGATCTAGTAGTGATAGGTGTAAATAACGTTAATTGGCAACAAGAACTAATACGGGAATTTTAAACAAACAAATCGATACTGACAAGTAGAGGCTTATGCGATTAAACTAGAACAGGCATCAATACACACACAAAGATTAGCGAACTTAACACACACAGACACGCATAAAATAAATAGGCTTAGAAATGGACGGGAACGCGGGAATAGAACAGACGAAGGTAAACATTATGTATTTTGCAGGTACGAACCACATAAAAACCGAAAACAATGCCCAGCTTTAGGAAAAAAGTGCGAAGTTTGCGAGAAGCTAAATAAATAAATAAATTGGTGTTTATTCCCTTTCAGAAGTATAAGTTAACAAAAAAGATAAAACAAAATACAAGTTTTGCCAATTAAAGGAAATCTCAAGGGGCAGTTCAGACGAACAGTGTACATATATATGTATTGCTGTTCTCTGCTCCACCACTGAACCGTTGAACTTAAAAATAAATAAGGAAAGCCTGCATGCCTAAATTAGCTTAAACCTAAAATCTGCAACATAAACTGACAATGAAAAATATAAAAATACAACTGCTCCCCATCAATTAGCAAAAAAAAAAAAGTTGACAAGCTACGTACTGTGAGTGTAAATATCTGTGTAGTACACATCTGAATGCTCGAACATCTAACGACTTGAAAGACTCAGGCAGTCGATTATAATAGAAGTAGATACAGAACGTGAAACATCTCTCAAAAAGTGAAGTCCTATGTACCGGAGGAGCTATCAAGTGCTTATATCGAATGTTAATATTGTGTATGTCCGAACGAAATGTCACTTTGTTTAAAAGATAAGGAGGACTTTTCTCGACAAAAACTCTATGGAATAGGTTCAGAGTGCGCAGAAGATAGCAATCATGCATATTCAGCCATTTTTGCTCACGCAATTTGTGCGAAACGTGGTCATACTTGCGAATCTTGTAGATATATCAAATGCAGGAACTCTGCACCCTCTGAACCCTGGCCGTGTCTATCGCATCCAAGCAGGGGTCGTAAACCTTCACACAGAAGTTAAACAGAGATAGTACCATAGTCTCACACAGCATTGCCTTTAATTTAATGCTGAAAATATTCCTATAAGGGTACAATATCTATAAATTGTTATAGGCTCTGCCAATGGTCCTCGATATATATTCCCGATACCGAAATGTATTATCGAGAATAAGCCCCAAATTCTTTACAGAGGAGGAGAAATTCGCGTATTCTGCAAACTAATATTGAGAGCTCCCCTGCACACATCAACCTCCCTTTCCTTGCCGAACAGAATAACTTGAGTTTTTTGAGGGTTAATAGATAGATAATGATTTCTTGAAAATATACTAATCTGTTCAAGATCATATTCAATTGCTGCCCTTGCAACATCAATATCATCAGGAGAAAATGATAAATAAATCTGGGTGTTATCAGCGTACATCTAAAGCTGGCAATATTCTACTACAGAAGGCATCTGACTAACATAAATGAAGAACAAAAGGGGAGCCAATATAGAGCCCTGAGCGACACCCTGTCTAAGGGATAAAGGCAAGGAACACGCACCAGCCAGACGCACACTTTGACAATGACCGGACAAATATGATTCAAGCATACTCACAGCAGACGACGCACAACCGACAAAGCCCAAAACGGACAACAAGATTCGATGATCGACAGTGTCAAATGCTTTGCTGTAGTCCAGCAGCAGGGCGGTAGTAAGTTTATTTTGATCTCAAGTTTGAGTATTGTCATCCGTTATCCTTAATAGTGCCGAGCCACTGCTATGCCCCCTCCTAAAGCCGGATTGGAAATCAGGAATGATACAGTTCCTATGTACATGTTCCGAAAGTTGATCACACATGGCCCTTTCCAATACCTTACTAAGTACAGGAAGAACGTTAATTGGCCTAAGATCTTCATAGGAAACAGGGGAAGTCATTTTTGGAAGAAGAAGAACAATCACTGACTTCCACTGGCTTGGGTAGACATTTTCCTCAATGCAGCAATTGATAATATGCGATATATAAGGTAGCGTGTGCGGCAGCGTTAGTTTTAGTATATTAATACCTATCCCATCAATCCCAATCGCTCTGCTGCGAATACTCAAGGTGTATCTCAATACAGTATGTGTACTTATATTTGAAAAAGCAAACATCGGTCCAATTTCATTATAAGTGGAATTAAGATAAAAATCAATTGTTTGCCGCCAGGCGGCAACCAAGCTCGGATCATCACCGGGAGTAGTACTTTCGCGAAAGTATTTACGACAGCAAACATCTACACACAATAGCTCTAGTGGAACCCGAGGCCTAATCGAAACAACGCCGCTGCCCGTTGGCGCGCGTGGCCAACTCTACTAGTTAGCGACAAGTTATTCTTTGTTAAGTCTTCATTGATAACAAGAAATGAACCCTTAAGCCTGCTTTTAGAGTTGAATATCTTTTTCTTGACCGTGCAAGATAGAAATCGAACTATGATTAACAAGGTTTTGGTCACTGTCGAAATCAACAAGCAACAATTAGAGATGCTTTATGATACGCGGGCGATGCGTTCAGTAATGAGTAAATCGTTATTGAAAGAAATATATTGCAATACAACAGCTACAGCCACTGAAGTTCATCGGGACCCACCTAGAAATAGGCGACCACCAGCAAGGTACTCTTTTTTCGAAAGAATGAGAATGTAGTATAATGCGCCTACGCATTTATGTCATATCTATTGTAGCATAATACGACTGCGAATAACACTCGATGCCAGCATATGCATGTGTATATTATGTGGAGTACGGTACTATATTGTACAGTACTATATTTTGAGTTAGTTAGCAACGTTATATTGTTGTTATATTGTATTGTGTAAATGTTGTGTTGAATAAATATGTTTAACCGAAGTACTACTTCGTTTATGCAATTTGCAACTTATGCAGTGTGTCATTCAGTAGAATCGAGAATTCCCTGTTCATACTGCCAGCTTTTTCAAAATCTTTCTATACACTAATTCTATAGGAATTTTTCCGCCGTATATGCAGGTGAATGGAACGGGCTGTGATGGTTGCGTTCCATTGGTCCGTGACAGTTGTTCTGCTGTCGTTGAACCAGTCGCTTCCAGGTCTCGCTTAGCTTTTATCAAGCTTTTCTGTTGAAATTATCGTGTTTTTCTATCTTCACTGATTCTCTGATTAATCTCTAATGTTAATATTTTGTTGTGGCCAGGACGGCGACATTGTAAAAATCAATTTTATGGTCGTGATGCAAACTGTGTTCCGTGACAGCTGATTATCCTATTCTTCTCTATCTGGTGTTTCTTTTGTGTTCCTTTGTCCTCTACTGCATGGTTCTTCCTGTCTGTTCTATGTAGCACTTCCAGTACTCGCATTACAGTTTGTAGACTCCTTCTGTCATGTTCCTGATAGTTTGCCGTTGGCGTGACGAACCTGGCAGTATGGACAGCGAAACATCGATCCAACCAGATGGTATAAAGCAAAATCTGTTTGTTTCCTAGTACGGTAAAGTTGTTTATCCGTGTAGCTCCGTTTCCTAAAGTTTATTAAATTTTCTTCTTCCACAATGAATATGTTTACTGATGTAGCCATTCTTCTTTAAAGCTTTTTCTACATTCTTCCTTTCTTCGTTTACATAATCTGCGCTGTTAATAAGGTCAATGGTCAATGGGAATTGAGCACCTACAATTCCTCCTAATCTCAGTTGTCGGGACTAGATGATGCCTTATTTATATGATGGTTTTGATTCGAGACCACAACAATGGTGTGAGAAGGTTTTTTTTTTTTAAACCCACGCTGATGTCAGCAAACTAATTGGCGTTGAAACTGGCTTGAGAGTCTTGATGGCTGCCTCCCGGATAAAATCCATGATCTAACCATCCTTGAGCTGTTCGAAGTACCCGGTTCTGGATTATCTGAAGTTTAGCTATACATCATCTCGCAGAGGTTGCAAAACTGCTACAGCGTAGGGTAAAATGAGACGCATGACTGAAAGGTACAGGTTGATCTTGCTCTTGGCGGAGAACTTGCTTCGAGTTTAAAGACTCTTTGGAGTCTTTAGCTTTGGCTTGGCGGGCTTTGCCGACGGCGTGATCTACGTGTTCGTCCTAAATTAACCTACTGTCCAGGAAGACACCGAGATACTTCACTTGGCTGCTACAAGGTATTGCTTTGCACATGATGAGGAAATCAGCCGGGTCACCATCCTTCTTCTTACGACGATCGGATCTGGAGAATAGCAGGGCCGAGCTCTTGCTAATGAGGTGTTGATCAGAAATCTCTTCTATTGAGGACGGTGGTACGATCTTGCGTGTAAATATCTGTCAGTGCTTGCTTCCATTCTTTACACTGTAGTAAACTTGGTGGTTGCATATTGTCAGTTGATGCACTATAATCTTTTTCCCACGTTACCACATGATAAACGTGCCCTACATATCCGAAAGAAGCTGGCAGTATGAACAACGAATGGTTGACTCAACCGAATGATATGGCAAAACCAAAACGAAGTGACTATGAGTGAAAATTTACGAGACTAACACAATTGTAGTGGAGAGCAACGTTACCTTTATTGGAGCAGAAAACAGTACTGAAAATATAAATATGTATGTATATCGGTTAGCTTTATAACGAGTTTGTTAAAAATAAAAGTCGCTTCTGTTCAATATCATATACAACAGCCAATGTGATAATATAAATCGAATATCGATTACAGTAACTCTTGTTTTTTTTTCTGCCGTAAATGATATCCAAACAATGAGATTATTCGCATTACACGTTCCTGGATATATATCATATCAATACGCCCATTATAAATTTGATGAAACTATAAATATAATACATACTTCATTATATTGTCCAATCTCAAAATTAAATAATATGCTGGAATTTTAATATTATGTATGGGGGCACTTATGAACACTATGGGACTAATAGTGGCCGGTCATGGTTACCTCGGTTGAAATTGAAGTTAAAGAAATTAAGATACAATGAAAATAGCAGCAACGAGAATTGCCATCAAGGAAGTTATAAAAGATTTAATAAAAAGTATGTTTAGTATGTGGATATAACTATATAATTGAAAGATTATAGAGATACTGTAAATGAAGCTATAAGTAAAGTATGGCATAAACTGTACTTTCTTAACTTTCATCTAGATTCTAGACGTATATACGTTTTTTATCGAATATTTTCATCGTGAAGAAGTTGCTTGTGGTGGGTGGAGATTGAACAAGTTGTAACAAACACATCAGTGTTTAATGTTTAGAGAGAAAAACTAAGGAAACAAAATGAACAAATGTAATGGTAATTCTAATCTTTAAGTTCTATACAAATCACACAATAACTGGAATTACCCAAATTTCAAGTCTTACAGAATCAAAATAGTTTAATTTACCTTTAATTTATTATACTGTTATTAGTAATTATTAAGTTTTTAAATTTTGTTGCAAACAAAAACTAATATTCTAGATAATTAATTTTGGAAGTAAAGGTGACATATACATAAGTGCTAATAAATTACTGTGCTTCTTAAATCACATAACTAATGCATTTTCTAGTTAAATAAAAATAAAGATATTGGTAATACGTTCACTAGAGTAATTTAAACCATATTAAATTTCAATATTTGTATTACAATCAACATACAACAAACATTGTGCCACTGATAGTAAATAATGTTTGCCTTAACAAACTAACAATTAAAATTATTACTTAAAATTCCAAGTTATCCTAGCATGAACCGTAATTAGGGTTTTTTTATATTAGCTTGATCATTTAAAACATAACAATAAGGTGTTATGTTTTTATAATATACCGTACGAGCGAGCGTACTATGGTCACCCGATTTTATACGAACTCAGCGCATCTAAACGTGTGCTGTATTGAATGTCACTGTGGAATGTCATTTACTTGACAAAATTGCGTAAACGCAAATTCATTTGAGCACCTTACTCATATTACAAACGCCGTATTTGCTCACGCACCTGTGCAAGCCACAACTCCGCTCTTACATTTCCAAAAACACATTGCTCACGTTATAAACGGCATATTCGTTGACGTACACGTGTAAGACACGACTTCGCTATCGCGTTTCGGTATAGGCAGATGCTTGAATTCTTCAATTCCGCAAGTCAACGTGCAACTTGCAAATAGTGCGACCTGGTCAATCTTCGGGTTTTCATTCGGTCTCATTAAGTTTATTATAAGTTATCATGCGTACCTTGCCAGTTTTGAAAAAGTTTTCTCAAAATTGGCGAAAAATCAACGACGAAATTTAAAGCACTGCAGAAATGAGTCACAAATTTGAGTAAGTTCTATAGCTTTGCATATAATTTATTTAAATAATCTATGGTGTGATATAATTTATTATATTTGCAACACATCTACCTTAAAATTACGAAAAAATAAACCATTCAGATTCAATTGGATGTTGTAAAATTTGTTTTGAAACTGTTCGTGATTTTGTTCGACCAATCCGATACACTTTGACTGGTCTGCGGTTTTTCTTTGAAAAAACCTATTACAATGAAGTGCATTTTGGAATCTAAATGTGCGCCGATCTTTAGAAGTATGTATAACAATTCCTTTTGTATCATATTTATTTTCCGTTCTCCAAAATTAAATACACAGAAGTATAAAACAAACAAAACGATTCCTTCATGGCGATGGAGTGGAAAAAAATATTTTTTAGGTAAATAACG
This sequence comes from Dynastes maya, assembly GCA_029619315.2. Lineage (NCBI taxonomy): Eukaryota > Metazoa > Arthropoda > Insecta > Coleoptera > Scarabaeidae > Dynastes > Dynastes maya. The sequence goes on from JAROYE020000001.1 coordinate 40,490,751, forward strand.
GTATCAGAGATTTATTTAGTTATAAAATAACTTACGTAATCTGCTAATGCTTTGATGCCACTCGGAAACCTATCGGGATCTGGCTTCAGTCTACCGTCTTCATCTCTCTCCTTGGCCATCCAACAATCGTCAACTATTATGTATTCATAACCTGCTGCTAAATAGCCTTCGGACACCATCAAATCTGCGATGTTTTTAATCAATATCTCACTAAAGAAACGAAGTTATACGTTAGGATAGCCCATCGTTTTTCGATTTTATTTCAGGGCACCATCTAAAGTTGTTCCATTCTACAAAGTAACAGTACCTGCTAAATGTGGATTGAATCGGATAATGGGGCTAACTGACCAATGAAGCACTTCAATTCTTTAATGCACATTTATGCTAACAAAAACGCAACGCATGTATGTATATGTATTACATATACACAGCTCTATGCTGCTTATAACAAGTGTCCAAGTACGACCTGCGAATTGACGTTTGGTCAAAGAAACAGAGCGCATAGTACTTGCATCGGTTAGCATAAAACAAATAAATGCTTCATATTTTTCTAATGTATGCAGGTATACTGTATCTCTTCGATATATTAAGTTAGCCAACGTACTTACTTCTTTCTCTGGACATCAATCCACAGCTCATGATTAAGCAGTTGGTATGCATAGACCAGTATATTCCTACGCACTGTTTATTAACTGTATATTTTTATTAATTTGTATATCAACATGCCGCAATTTGACTAATTTTGTAGCGGAACTCAGCTCCGGCTTTTGCCCCGCCATTTGCCACATGCTATCGTTTTCTGCTCAGTTCCGCTTTCCCCACATTTTGAAATTTCGTATTCGATATCATTTTGAGCTCGTTTTGTGGTGTTTTGTACCACAAAAAGAAAGTTATAACGTTTTGAATTCCGGACTTGGCATGTCCCCAGCGCTGCCACCACTATTGGATTTTGAAGTTTTTTTTATAAACTATCATTTGTGGTTTTTTGTACGGTTTTGTGCCGCAAAGAAATAATTTCATGCTTAAACTAGTTATAACGCTTTCTTTTTGGCTGAGAATAACATAAAATTGCATCACGAAGATACCATCTTCGTGGTATATACAGCCTTGGTCATATGTCTTAGGCGCTCCCAGGAAATTCCATGATCTTAGAAACAAGCAAATTTTTAGGTATACAGATTAAAACTTTATTTACATATGCAAACACAACCATGCTAGAATAGATATTATTGGCGTAATTTACATAATTATGGGATTAGAAGCGAAGATCATATGCCTAGTATTCTTTGAAAAACAATTTTATTGGTTTGAGTATGGTTGCTTTAATTAACGTAACATGCCGAAAACACGCGAGTTATCTACAAGAAAAAGCGTCTTCGATAGGCAAAAAAATGTGCACGTCGGTCTATTGAAGATTGATCAAAAGTTATATGGTCCGCCGAATCTAATATAGGGGTAAGTTTGAACCCAGTTTCAATTTAGTTCACAACGATATAATATTGCATTTACGTTTTTCGACATCTGTGAAAAGAAATAACAAGATATACGGATTTTTATTGTTAATTACAGTTTTTCGGGTGACTTGGCATGCAGCGCATACGGCTCAGGAAAGGAGAAGCATTTCACCCCGATTGCATCATATGCATGTACACCTACAGTCAAACATGGAGGTGAAAGTGTAAAGATTTGAGGGTATATGTCTAGTATGTCAGTGGCCGAGGCCAGAGAGGTTCGTTCGCTATACAGCGATGCTAAATGAAATCTTGGAACCGTGATAACGTGGAGTACGTCAAGCAATAATCTATACTTTATGAAACTTTGAAAAGTGGTGCGAATACCCAGAAGCATGTTCCCAGCCCCGCCAAAAACTAAGCGCTATAACTCGCTTAATATTGAAGCTCAAAATTTTCTTTTTGCGGCACAAAACGACCACAAATTCATAGCGTATACGAAATTTCAAAGTTCAGTAGTAGCGGGGCTGGAGACATTCCAAGCCGGGAATTCAAAACGTTATAACTCTCTTAATACTGAAGCACATAATTTTCTTTTTGCGGCACAAAGCAGCACAAAATGGGCACAAAATGAAATTTCAAAATACTGAAGTGGCAGGACCTGCATGTCGCGAGCCTCGCCAAAAGGAAAGCATTGCAATTGCCTTAATATTAAAGCACAAGCATTGTAGATATTTTCGAAATGAAACACGTCAAATATCTTCATCACCTACTAGGTCAAGTACTCAAATAATGCACGCACACATCACTAAAATTGGATGCATTCGATAGCTAAGCTACTATCTTCAGAAGTAAAGCTGAACTAAAAAACTGGGCTAAAATTATATTAATTTGTACTCATTTAAAGCCACAGTGAACTGACCGCGGTTCATGTCTGATTTAGCAATGGATAAAGACTGGAATTTAACGGACTTCAATTAGTTAAAATTCGCTAAAACAGAAAGATTAATCAAATTTCAGCCTTTACTTTATCTTAAATCATCACTTCGGCTCAATATTAACTCGCTTTCTCGTTGTAGGGATACAGCTTGTGATAAGTTCGTGTACTGTAGATTCACCTACTTTACTCTCCAAAATTTGCTTGAATAGTGCCACAATGGAACCACAGATCTACTAATACTTTTGAAACTTTTATTGAGCTTTATATAAAGCACCGTTATCGCACATATTCAGAGATGTCAACTTAATAATTGTTGACCCATTTTTTCGGCAATGAGTCTTTCCTTTTTTCTCATTATTTATTATTTTTGTTTGCATACGTACAAATTAAGGAATATAATGTTACGTAACCGTTTTGTTTTATATTATTTCCATATATCATGTATCTTTTTCTTTTGTACTGCATTTTATCTTTGTTCTTAGCCTTGTTACTGAGCTGTATATTCTGTTGGGCATTAAAAATTTATTATTATTATTAAATGAGACACCCCGACTTTAAAAGTGAGTAAATTAGTGCGGCTTTAGCTTAGAACTTCAATGCAGTTTTGCTGCCGAAAGTGGTAACTAACAAAACGTCTCCAATTTTAGTGAAGTGTTGTGACAAGCGTAATAGTGAAGTGTACCTTCGTTTATTGTCTTAGAATCAGTTTCTATCATAGCTTTAATCATTTTCAACATTACTGCAACCAATACTTAGTTATTAACGAACGTCATTGCAAGATTTTTATAATTTAGATATCATAACTGATTTAGCATTTAGTTAACAGTAATACTTTACTACAGTAATTCTGTATTAACACGTACCTGAGTTTGTATTTTTGTTATTAATTTGTCAGTTAAGAAATTCTATGTCACAATATGACGTACTTACACCAAATGGATCAGTAAACCAAGCTGTAATGTAAATAGTGACAATAAAAATGCAAACGTATGTTACCCCAAACGTTCTATATACCTGTTAGTACAGTAAAACAGTATTTTTTTAAAATACAGTAGCTTTTATTATCTTAATGAAATGCTTCTGGAACCCAAATTGTTACGTGGTGAGATAGGCCTTTAAGAAACATTACCGATAATTCAAGTAATTTGTAGTAATCTTTCCGTGGTAATTATTTTAGCAACATTAATATTTTCTTAGTAACAGTAACAGTTTCATTAGTAGTTTAACGAGCAAGTTTGTGATTATGTAAGCTAACTGGTACCGCACTTTACAATTCCATACTCGGCAATTCTATTACAGTATTTTTCAAAGTAAATCGTGAGCATAGGATAAGTAAACAATACAAAAGTGGATACTAAATTTTTTCGAGTAAATGTATGTATGTAAGGTACTTTTAACCTTTGACAGTTTTTAAATATGTTATATTTCAAATGAAAGTTGGCGCCAGTTCTCGTACTTCAAGAATTTCCATATTTTGGCAAATCGCAAGGAACAACTTCAGAGGGTACCCCGAAAATATCGTGTTTTGCGTAAATAAAGATGAACCGTTCAATTACACATAAATGAATTATACAATAAAATAATGCGGCAAACCTTATACATTCCGTGGGATAAATCACACAATCAGTAATACAGCGAAATCTTTGCCACGTCATCCATCCCATAGGCGGGGTTAATGCCAGTCCGTTATCAAGTCCATATGCAGTTGAAATAAGAAGTGAAAATAAAACGAAAAACATGCTGAAACGGTAAATATTGCTATGAAATCATTAAGTCAAAGAATGTCTTTGTGGCCAAAATTTTCAGTTTCGGTGAGACCTTTTTCATTTGCATTGCTATCTAAAAATGTCACAAAACAGTTACCAATAAAAATAATGTATCTCCAGTAAGTAAGTGCATACACGTTGGCCCAGGTTTCACCGGGGTGCGAGATATACTGTACGTAGCGCGATCTGGCATACTTGCATTTATGCCCGCCGGCCAGCCTCGCCGCGCGCAACTGCCGTAGCTCTGAGAGGCCTATCTGAAGCACTCTTTGTCTATCTATGCGCTCGCAAGGTTCTAACAAGTAATCGTGGATTTCGGATACACTATGTTAGTTTATACAACTGCAGAGAAGGTACAAATCATTACATGGTATCTTGCCGGAAATTCCTACCAAACCACGGCCGATCTATTTGTCGTAGAGTACGTAGATTGTCCTATTCCTTCGCATTCGACGATTGAAAGGATTGTCAAAGCGTGTACGAAATTTGGCTGCACGGTCGGGAATTGCCGTAAATGCCAACAAATAGACGAACAGCCTCAAACCCCTCTAATAGTAGAAGTACTCTAAAACGTATTTTGAAACGCAACAAATACAAAAATTACAAAGTTCAAAATGTCAGAAGATTTCTCCCGAAGACAATTTTGCAAGAATGGAGTTTTGTGCGTCCGTGATGGAAAGGGCTAATGAAGACGTCATGGCAAGCATAATCCCTCAGTCGTGCGATATTGGTCCCGAGAAAATCAACATCTGGTCCGTAACGTAAGAACTCAGTACCCCGAAAAACTTAACGTTTGGGCGGGTGATAACATTAATGGGCCATTTGTTATCGACGGCAATTTGAACGGAGTGAAATATTTGGATTTACTGCGAACGCAAATTATTCCTACAGTCTGTCAACGATTTTGATGGAATTTGGTTTATGCAAGACTGTTGTCGTGCATAACACCAGATTAGTAATGGAGTTTTTAGAAAATACCTTTCCTAATTGTATTATTGCCGAGAGGGTTGCGATAAAATGGGCACCTCGATCACCCGACCTCAATCCTTGCGCTTTTTTTCTGTGGGGCCATGTCAAACAAAATCTCTACCGTTTGGAACAGTTGCAAGTTTCGCGACAATAGCCCTTAGAAATCTCGAGGCAGTGAGGCGGGAGTTTTACGATAGACTCTGCTATTGTTTGGCCACGAAGGGGGGTATTCTCGAACCCTTCATAAAGTAACATTGTTAGAATTTCAATATATTGTGTATAATTATCGAATGTATTTTTCTTTAGTTTAATTTTATAAGAATCGTTGTTTATTTTCCTACTTAGATTACTTTTTCGTTCTCCTACATCGCATAACAGCAACAAAATGAATGTAAGAAACTGTACTTTCTAACATAATCTGAGAATACAGAAAAATTACGCCGTAATTCTGTATTAACACATTTTGTCAGAAGGCGTTGAATTATAATATTACGTGATTGAGCGGACATGCGTGTTTATAATATGCGTGCGTACCGTTGCTCGCTTTATGATATACTGCGACTGGATGGGATCTCTCAGTGAGAATATTATCTTTAAATTAATTAAAAATAAATTTTCAGATGTGTCCGGGCTGTCCCATTTTCCATATCTTTATCGCTATCTCGGAAACCATAACAGATTTATTTACAGCTATTTTCAGAGTTAAAGGTAAAAGTACCTTTTTCGAAAACAAGTTGTATTTTGTCTTACTAATAATAGCAGTATACGGATTACACTATATTATAACAAAGAGAAATTAAACAACAAAAAAACAGTTTAAAATAAATAGTGTCCCATTAAAAAGAAGTCAAGTTTGTAAAGGATTTGTTTGATTGTGAAAAGCAATTAATAACATTATCCTCCGGTTGTCTGTCATTTTCGGTGCATGTGTTCGATTGCTATGTCTTCTCCAAAAGACTTTTAATTTCAATTTTAATTTTTTACTTAATTCTAAATTATTAACTATTTTATATATAATTCCGTTTCAATTTATTTTTGAAAAAAAAATTGCCAACGTGTTTTATGTGTTATCCTACATCCATGCATTTATTTTGTGCTCCTAATTAAATAAATGATTACAAAAGCTCGAGTTAACAAAGAAAGTGTAAATCATTTCATATACCTTGGTTGCTATCCTCGAACGTTTTTTTGGGACCCGACCGACCTTATACTCGCAACCGTGTACTCCTACCCTCCCTCTATGTTTTGAAAATAATATCGTTTAAGTGATCTCTGCTATGCTGAACTGAATGGATTATTGTGACCTAATTTCTTACTACTTTTTTAAACATATCACGCGCTGTCCTGCTTAAGGCTACGAATCGTTCGTAACTTATTCTCGTGGTTCAATGGTCTCGTGAGATGTGTGACACGTTCCACCGTCTTATTGAAGAAAACATTGTTTAAATCAATATTTATCAATTGCGGCCACAAATATTCTGTTGTCATATTCCTGTAGCGCTTGTCATTGATAACGTAACGTGATTCTCCTGTTCGTCTTGAAAAAATAAGGGCCAAATGACAAAGTAACTTTTTCAGTATGGAAAGGCAATTCTTGAATCACTTGAGAATTTTCATCGCACCAAATCCTGCAATTTTGTTTGTTCAAGAATTCACTAGGTAAGCTAGAAATGCGCTTTATCCGAAAAGATGCAACTGCAACTGAGCCCCTTTGTTAATTTTTTTAAGAAGACGATAAATGGAGCGTTCAATGGTCGATTACATTGACCGTAAATTTCTTGCAACGCACGAAAGGTTTGTCGAAACCGAACTTGCATTCTGATGATAAATGTTAATAATTTCTACTTGTGGAATCGTGTCTCTATAATGACTTGCCAGACAGTACTGAAAACTAGTGTTGGCAACGTTATATTTAAAAGTTCTGACGCTCTTAGTAGTAAACCTTTTATTACAGCTCCGTTGTTATATTGTAAAATAAAAACCGATTATAACAATAAATTTTACAAATAAAGCACAAATTTAAAAAATTGGCAAAAATCTAAAAATCGTCTATAGCTTCGACACCGATCGCAGTAGCCATAATCTAGTTAGCTTGTTGTTATTTACTTAAAAAAAAAAACCTGGAGTAGCAGATTTTTTATATCTGTTTACAATCAAAGTTGACCGTCCCGACTAAATGAGCGCGCTGCCGTAAACTTTATTTATTTTGCAACGTTCGCCATCTTTTAATCCAAATTTCTTTCCACGGTCGTGTTGAGAAATGTTCGGAGATCGTTTTAACAGAATATAAAGATGACAATATTTTATATTCCAAATTTCTTTCCAAAGTCCGGTTGAGAAAGATTGTAATTAAAAGGAAATAACTTCACTTACATCACTACTTCTAGCAATGACCCTTTCTGCCGTGTGGAAGACCGTGAGGGTTAGGTGGCTTTTTCGTATGTATATATATATATGTAACAAAATTAACGACGCGATAGATAAGAAGTCGTTTGACGGTAGAACTCTCGGCTTTGTTCTTTGAACAAGATTTTACACAAAGATAAAAGGATTTTTGGAAAAAAGTAAGAATAATATTAATGAATTTTAAATGAACTATGAATTCAAGTCGATGCGAAGCGGTGGAATAGTGAAAAGTTACACGAGTCGCGGGAAATTCTGCCGAATCTGAAAAGGGTTCTAAGCCGCGTTTCGTATTCGGGGGTACCTTTCGGTTTTGGAAACAAAAATCATCCAAGTTTTCTTCAGTAACCCAAAATTCAGGTACTATGTAAACCGAGGTACCACTGTTTTATGTTAAAATATAACTCTTATATCACATTTTAATTTTGCTCCGCTTATAAGTTGTGAAGATAAAAGAACGTTTTCGATACTGAAGACGTATTAACTACAAAGAAGCCGTTTTACTGCAAAAAATATAGAAAAGTCTCTTGTAGTAATATTTAAATTTCCTTTTTCTTATTTTTTTTGGGACATGTACATATCTTCTATTTAAATTTAAAATTAATATATGGATTTCGTTTAACTACATTGATAAATCATAAGTCTGATATATGTAACATACACTTAGTACGTCTCTGTATCCATGTTTACGATCCCGCAGCTCTGAGTCATACCTCTAACGAGTTTACGGAACGCGCTCATTTAGTCGGGACGGTCAACTTTGATTGTTTATAGAAATTGTTATAAAAAAACTGTCATTTTTGTATTTTGTTAAAAAAGATCTCCGAACATTTCTCAATACGACCGTGAAAAGAAATTTGGATTAAAAGATGCGAATGTTTTCAAAATAAAAAAAGTTTCCGGCAGCGCGCTCATTTAGTCGGGACGGTCAACTTTGATTATTTATAGAAATTGTTATAAAAATATTGTAATTTTTTTATTTTATTAAAACGATCTCTGAATATTCCTCAACACAACCGTGAAAAAAATTTGATTAAAAGATGGCGAACGTTGTCAAAATAAATAAAGTTTACGACAACGCGCTCATTTAGTCGGGACGGTCCCAAATTTGTTGTTTATAAAATGTTCTAAAATATTGTCATTTTTATATTTTCTTAAAACGATCTCCGAACATTCCTCAATACTACCGTGAATAGAAATTTGGATTAAAAGATGGCGAACGCTGCCAAATAAACAAGTTTCGCCAGAGCGATTTTTTTGGAACGATCAGGAAGGGTTAGGAGCTTAGAAATGCTCATCAGTTCTAGACTTTGATGGAATGCCTGTGAACCCGATTATATATTTGGTTTATCGCAGAGAAATGGTTTTTTGCATCAGAAAATAGATTTTGTTGCAAAAATCAGTCTCTATTCAAGAACATATTTTTATTTTATGACTATAAATATATAATATAAGAAAACAATTTTCTTGAAATTTCGTTTGGATTAAATAAATATTTTCTTAGGATTAGAAAATCAAGAAAATCCAAGACAAAAAAATTCTTCTTCCAAGTAAATTATTTAGTTTTAAATTAAGAGAATATTCATATTAAAGGTAGGAATGAAAATATGGTCAAGATCTCACAAAGTTCTATTGAAAATTAGGCGACCGGTTTCGTGTTTAAGAAATACATCATCAGGCCAGCTACAATATTCAATAAAGAAAATTACAATAATGGAAAAAAATCTAAAGTTAATAATTAAAATTAGGAGCAACTAATGAAAAAGTTTTTTTTTACATGTTACAGTTAAATTATTTCTTTAATAATATAAGTAAGGATAATTTTTATGTAGTTTAATAATTAATGAGTTAATATTTAAGTTTATTTATCCCTTTATTATTATTATTATTTATTATATATTTAAAACACTATAGTTAAATTAGTACACGTGGTGAATAGTAATAAAAAGAAAAAAACGTATATTACATTAACCAGTATCTTTTGAAAATGTTTATGAAACGTTGTACGTTATAGGTTATATCATTGTATGGGTAAGTATGGAATCTGTATTCCAGTTCCGTCGTTACTATCTAGGACGGCATGACTATTTTTCAATTGCTGTTTTTGAAAATTAGTGGCATAAACTGAGAGATGTAAGAGCAATGTGACCAGGAGCAAGAAACTTTAATGCTTTTCTTCTTCTCATATTGTTTTTGCCGGTAGCGATTCCATCAATACCAGGAGCTATTTATTACATTATCTTGGTTATTGTTTCTAGGCACTTTGTTCATGTGTGCTTCTACAGTAAGTTCACTTTTGTTTGAACATTATCCTGTAGGTAACCTCAACTTTAGCCTTTTTAAAATCACAGACAATGTGAATATTTTACTGCATTATGTACGGATATGTCGTACTGTTTTAAACAAGGTAAACGCAATTAATAATATACATGTAAATATGCATTTCATAATTCTAGGCAGAAAATCCTTTATTTTAAGGAAATGAATCTACTGCTTTATGAACAATACCTAAACGCTTTCTGGAATTAAGAAAACTATTTACTATCCTTAAGAAAATATTGTTTTGTGTTATAATGGCTATTTACTTATACTAAGAATCGCTTTCTTCAAATTTTCTGCAAGATTTTCTTGAATTAAGTTAACAAACATAGAAATATTATTATTTCATTACAAGTGCACATATCTTACTCTTAATGAAAAAAAAAAACGCTAAGAAAATATTTCTTTCGTTTTAAAACAGTTATTGTATTGCGAATAATTGAAACAGTAATTGTCTTGAATCAAGGCGGACAGCTTTGATACAAGTAAACGTTTCTCTGCGTGTAGTAAGAACTTTCACTTGTTCGGCAATGATTATTGGATTAATAAAAGACATATACCATGTCTGCTTTCTCAAAGTTACTATCATTTTGCAAGACTATTCCAAGATTTATAAAATGCACCAGTCAAGTATTTTCTTTGGTATTTTAGCCACTACCGTTATCTTATACCTTAGAGATAACATTAAAACCGGGCTAAATAGGCGTTTATGAATTGCTAAGTCATGTATATTTGAATATAATCAAACAGTAAATTTATTTCCCGTTTTATTAACGTATGAACAATATGTTATAACATATAATGTGACATTTTTAGATAGATACTACACTATTTTTTTTTAGTTTATTGAATACATTGCCAACTAATTATTTTAAATATTTTTTCTTAAACAATTCTAAAATCCAATACGCACAGGAAGGGATAGTATTTTATAAAAACATATAAGCCATTTAATACTCCAATTAAAATAATTTGAAATTACTTTTAAAAACTTACTTTAACTTCTCGGCGAACCACCTAATACAAATGCTGAGGTTTGTATACTGTTTATAACACTGACATTGGGCTATTAGTTTATCTCTAAAACTAACGGTCGCCACCTCCAGTTCTTTTTGTTATTGTCATGCAGTTATCGTAATTGCCTATACATCGCTTATACAAAATCAGGTTCGTATCTTGAAACGTCGAATGTGGATAAATAAGTAGTAACATGAGTATTATTAATTTGCCGGTGAAAAAATGTTGTTAGAGATTAACGTATAGATATGCAAACAATTGTTGCGTATACAAAAAATGTAGGGGTTAATATTGGTGGTGCTGTAAACATTTAATATAAAAACAATTTGAAGTCAAAATTTACATATGCATTTATTCTCGCAAATATAAAACACATACAGCGTGTCCATCTAGTGCGTGACGGAAGATAAATTCTTTCCTCAACAATTTAGAGAAAACGTTTTCAAATAAAAATAGTCGAATTCAATGCTGCATAGCATAAAGTTATATTCAAGTGTACAGAGTGTTCAGTTTCCGCTACGCACGATACAAGTTCGGTTTTTTTAATGAAATACCTGTATATTATTACGATTTTAGATACCTCTCAACAATTCATGGCAACTTTCATCAATATTTCATATACCTATCTATCTGAGTTTTTGAGATAGATAATTGATATAATTTGAGATTTTTGCAAATCTCGCTGTTTCTTTAATGGCCGATATCTTAAACACCTTACACGCTAGGATGGTGATTCAAATTTTAGTTCAAGTTTTTGGCAAGACATCGAACATTTTTTATATCAACTAGATTCTACAAGGTGGCCATCGATATCGTTGCCAAGTTTGATTCATGTTGCTTCAATTTTTTGTAAATGGAACAGCCTGTATATTTTTTTATAAAATATAATAGGGAAGCTCTTCTAGACTCTTTTTGTAAACATTTCCCTATACCTAAAATACGTCTTTCTTCAGTAAATTAGGTATAAAGCTAGGGTACTGTGACGAAATACTACAAACTTTTGTTTCGCTAAGGAAATCTATTAAAGCAAATGTGTAAACGTAATCTTTTTTTACTCGAAGTAACCATCATTTTCCTACATAAATTGTCTAATTGGAAGTTAACCAGCAAGTATAAATATGATTAGAACATACTGAAAGTTTAAAAATTTCGCAATTAGGTAAATATAAATATTTAGGAAAAAGCTTCCTGGTGAATTTCTTAAGGCAATGGGCATAACACGGATATTGCATAAAGTAATACTGCCGAGATGTTAGTTAATGTTCAATAAAATTCAAGGAATCGCAAAAATGGTGTTCACTTCAAATAGATGTGAAATTGTATGCATAAATTAAATTTTTAATTTAAGTTTATTTTTAATGAATATCTTTAGAAAAACAAAATTTATAGTATTTCGTCACAACACTATGAATTTTAGCAAAAAAACATATCCGCATAGCTTCATATTTGTTTACCAAAGAACGACACATTTTGGGTATAGGGAAATATTTCAAAAAAAATCTATTACAGTTTCTCTATCAGATCGCGGAAAAATATACATGTTCCATTAAAAAATTGAAATAGCACGAAGCAAACATTGGCAACGATTTCGATGGCCATCTTGTAGACTCCAGTTGATATAAAAAGCTTTTAGATGTATTGCCTGAAGCTCCAAGAAATACTCAATGGAATAGAATTTTAATCACCACCCTAGCGTGTAAAGCATACCCTAGCGTGTAAAGCATACCCTAGCGTGTAAGGCGTTTAAGATATCGGCCGATAAAGAAACCGGGACATTTCACCAAAAATCTCAAATTATGTCAATTAGCTCAAAAACTAAAATAGATAGGTATAGGAAATATCAATGAAAGTTGGCATAAATTGAAGAGAGGTACCTAAAATCGAAATAATATATAGAGTATTCCTTTAAAAAAACCAAACTTGTATCGCGCGCAGCGGAAGCTGAACATCCTGTATACTTGAGTATAATTTTATGTCGCGCAGTATTTGTCTCCGAATACTTTTTATTTGAAAACTTTTTCTCTAAGTTGCTCAGGAATGGAATTATCTTCGGCTCATGCACTAGTGGACACGCTGTGTCTTTTTATGAAATTTATAAAAAAGTAAAGTTTTTTATCGAAATATAACAAATTTGATTGTTTATTAATTTTAGCGAACGAAGTCATTGGTTGAATATCTTTTTAGTCGTTCTATAAGGAGTAACAAACAGGGTCCATCAAATTCACTTATATTTGACCTTTGTAAAGTCCAGTTAGGTACTCGGTTCTGCCGTGGGATTGTTATTACTTCGTTCGTTACGACACCAGTCGAATGATCTAAAAATGGGATTCTTATTCAAATTCAATCTCAACCGTTATCGTCTATAATGACAGTTTTGGTCGATATATGTATAAGTAAAGGTATCGAGAGTGAAGAAGTATAAAATATTGGCAAAACTAAAATAAAAACAATTGTTTCTATCTTATTTATTATAGAAATGTTATCTAAGATTCATAAAAAACAGTTCTCCAATCTGTAATTTTATATGTACCCCACTGTATTAGATTTAAGACTACACAGCTACAAGCAAACCACATGCCAGACAAAAGTGTCTGGTTCCTCCAATGAATTATTTTCGTTTCTATTGCTGCAACAAATAACATTTTGATCAATTTAAACGAAATCACATGCACAAATAAATGCTGGCACTGAATCTAACAATATTCCAAAAAGAACTAATTTTCCAAATAAAAGCAATTAAAAACAGTCGGTGCTACGAAGCGGAAACGAACAAGCCGTGATTCTATTTAAGTGTAGTTTATTTTTCTTCGTAGCCATCGACTTCTGCGCAAAATTGTTATTTCAATTTGAAAAATTTGTAAAAACGAACGGAATAGTTATGGCAATACAAAGAAAAATTCTACGAAAAAGTACAAACGCTCTCAAAATGGTAGATGCTCATTTTATAAAATTGTTTGGCCTATATAAAAATCTCGTATGAAATATATGGGGTGATACAAAAAGTCCGTCTTAGAAAATACTGATTTCAAGGGTGATAGTTCAATATTTACTTCCTCTTATAAAAGTGAATTTACAGAAAGCTGTCATGCTTGTCATTTCCACTATTTTCTTTCTCGTATATGTTGGCGTCCTTGGGCCTCCCACCTATTTTTTGTATTTGAATTTCCTTAGTTTATTGCCTGTTATTTTCGGAAGCTTTATTCTTGCACTGTTTATTTTGTCTTCTTTACTTATTTTTAAATAATTGGACATTAGCGTGAAAAATTTCTTTAAGTTTGTACCAAAAGGAGATCTTTTCGGATGTCCTGCGTTACTAGTGTAAGGAGGGCTGAGGGCTAGTCGGATCTCGGCCTTAAGGGAGTTACTACTGGTCATCTTAGAGGGCGGCGGTGCTGTCATTGTCATCATTATTAATTGTTGATTATTATTGTTGTCATTGTCATTATTTGTTATAACCAACATATATTTTCTTAGAGTTTCTTAGAGTTATTTCCTTTTGCAAATTCAATAAAATAAATGTTTGTATTTTAAATAGAACAAAAATACGCAGCTGTATTTTTACGTTTTTAGAAAGGTAATTGAAAAGCGATTCCAACGATATCGCATATGTTATACTTTAACTTAAGAAATGGGATGATATGCAGCAATAAAGGTTTTGGTATTCTGTTTTGTTGTTGTTACGCAAAGTTGGCTGGGAAAGAGCGCTCAATTGTTTCTTGTGACGCTAAAAGCATAAATTATTCTTGTTATTTATTGTTATTTTATCCTGCATTTGTCATACTTTCGTTCTTTGTTCTCGTCATTATTTTCTCTCGTTTTAACTTGTTCTGTTAATTGTTGTTTTTCTTTTACTTTATAGAATTTTATTGTAATTAATTAATTATGGTAGGTTTGTTTAAATTTGTTAGTTTGTAATGGACAATGTGCTTAAGTTTCAGTTCTTCTGCGAAATTTAAAATGTGTCTGCTCTACTCATCTAATAAACTCGTTTATTTGGAGACCATCAACTATGCGATATTTATCAGGAGGAATATATGAAATAAACAGATGTGCGACAGTGTCTTAAATGAAGGTTTAACGGACACGTGAGAGTTTAGAGAATATGCATTTTTTGTAAATATTCTCTGCATGCAATCAATATGCAAAGTAATTCCAAATATATCATCGGCAAAAAATGTAATGTAATTTAAAGGGGGTCAATGATGAATATTTTTGAACGAAATGTTAAAAATGCATCAGTACATCAACCTTTGTGCAATTATAATTTGTAATTTTGTTTCTGAATAATATTTTAAGAATTTAAAATGATAATACTATAAAAAATAATAAAACGTATCCTTATTCTAATTGTTATCTTTAAGTTATTTATGTGCAATTATTGTATTATGGTTGTGTTGTACGCTGGCATACAACATAATTAATACAACATTATCTATAATAAGTAGAGCAACGCAACTGCGCTGAAAGCCAGTGGCGAACGCATAAAAGTTTACACAAAATAAAATTAAATGTGATACGTGCTCAAACACTTACCGTTTTAAGATTTCCTCCATGAAATCACAAAGTGGATAATGTCTATTTAATATTTGTAACATTGGATATGTTTCCAAAGTTGTTTCGGCAAAGTGAGTGCGGCGTGAGAAAACGTGTTTTTGTATGCCGAAAAACGAACGTTCAAACATCTAGTGACGTTATATTTGCGTAAGTAAAATAATCTTTCAAATAACTTAACGGTTCTGTTGACGCACCTTCACAAATTTTATCTTAATGTGCCAAAATCAGAGTCTTTATCTAAAACACTTTCAAACCTTTCTAAAACACAAACATTTCTTGCGTATTCTATCGCGCATAGCTGTGTGTGAACATGCTGCACTATTTGAAAAGGGTTTTCCACTAATGACACCGAAGAATTTTGTAGTTTTTCTATCGCATCCGCTAGTCCCACGTAATTGTTCTGAATAATTTCCAAATCTGTTTTAACTTGACTATCCTGAAATTTCAAGCGGCTTACCTTGACAGCCGCAGCTTCCTTTGGGTCGAATTCTAAAATCCACGTTCTTTATATTCTCAAAATATTTAAGATAATAAAATGCAGCCTCTAACCATGTTCCACAACGAGTAAGAATAGATTGTGGTGGTTCAGAATACCGGGGCATAGTCTATGAAATTCCCGAATACGTTTTGGGGATTTTACAAACACAGCTTTTGTATGTGCTATTAGAGCGTCTAACTAGGGATAACATTTTACATGTAATATGCAACAAGTTAGCACAATGCTTTTCAGAGATCGACCTACAGCAAGCATGTTTGCGGCACCATCACTCATAACATCAACAGTTGATTGTTGAAAGTTTAAACTTTTCCAATATATTTAACACCAACATTGAAATTACTTCGGCAGTGCATTGTTGATTCGTCTGGAAGCTAGTAAAATTGAGGTGACGGTTGATGTGGTTCCATTGTGCGTGCCATTACATTAACCACAGAATGTTTCGTCCACACATAACCACAGTTTTTTATCTTGCAACTCCGATTTAATTCGTTTCTCGACATGCTCACGAGCAGACGGCACAACTCTCTGTAATGTTCTCTCACTTGGTAACTTAAAGTCCGAATATTCATTCCAAAACGAGACGTATGCTTTCTTCTCAGTAAATGAAATAGTAAATTACATGCAATAAACACATAAATTAAATTTAAATTTGTCATAACCTTGTGTGGAATTTTTTTTTGAAACATGCCCTGCACTATTTACGTGCCGTAAACAATCACTTTTCGACCAACACATTAAATCTTTTTTACACACTACACATTGAATTTTAGGCGCCATCACACTTTAAATCAGGCACTTCTGCAATAAATTCTCTTATTGTGTCCAACTTTGGTCGTTTTCGCGACGTAGGAAACATTTTCAAAACAACGTAAACTACGATTAGTATACGACAGCGTATATGCATACACAACAGATCGGCTTTCGAGTCGCAGTTATACTGACGCTTATACCGAATTGTCCCGGTCGTGTTTATTTTGTGTAAACTTTTATGCGTCAGCCACTGGCCCTTTCAGCGCACGTTGCGTTGCTCTAATAATAAATTTATAGAGAAAAATAGTCGATGAAGGAAACCGTTCTTGTAATAAGGGGCGATGCAAGAAAAAGGTTGGGAACCCTTGATGTAGCGTTATCAGTTATCAGCGAAGGTAACCTATCGATTTTTCAGTAGATCTACCAAATCCAGATGTGATTTGCCGATGCGCTACAATATTCTATCGAAAAGCTTCAGCTTATAAACTCTTTATTTACGTATGAAGTTTTAAAAAATATATTTAACGTTAAACTAAAGATTTTTTTTTCTATATTTTCTATTTAGTAATTAACCCGCTATAATAGGTAGTAATTAATAATTATTAATATTATAGCGAGTTGTAGATGCCATCTATTAACGAATTTTAAAATTTAGAGGCGGCAATTTAGTTGTTCTTTCCAAACCAAATATTAATTTTAGATGTAACTAAAGACTGCTTTCCATTTTAGATTTTTCAAAAATTAAATATTTAATATGAGATAATCAAACCTTATTTTTGTATGCCGAGGCTCTTTTTATCCAAATTTAATAAAATAAGGGGAAGGGTAAAATACCGAAAATTCCGATTGTTGTACCGAATTAAGAGGAGTCGAGGTTGCCATCAGTGCCATCACTGAGCGTTATACGGCATCCATGTTGGCGTTATTGAGTGCGCGTTGATGTTTGGATTGAAACGTATAGATGAATGTAGATGAATCATCTACTGCTTGCGTAAGGGTCTTAATAAGCATGTGTCAAATATAAACGATTACGTTGACAAAACTGTAATATACTGACAACAGTGTAATGTATTAAAATAATTATAAAACATAACACAAAAAGGTTATCTACATCTACGAGCGTCCTTTATAAACACTTCGATGGCATCGATACAGATTCGAAATCTATATCGATGCCATCTTTTATACATGCATTAACTTGGCTATTAAAATTTGACAACAATTCAGTAATTTTCCCACCACTTTGCTGTAAAACTCAAAGAAGTTAAAGAAATATAAGCAGAATCGCACACTATTCGCAATATGCCGACGTTTCTGTACACTCCCTTAGGGGTTGGTGTGAATATTTTTAGTTTCATGTTAGCCTCGCATGTAAATGCATTATTGCTCTAAACTTCTTTGATAAAGGTGTATAAATTGCAAAACACCTTGGTTTCTCTTACTTTTGGTACATGAAAACCAGGAATTATCGTGAGATCTGGCAACACTGCCAACGTATAACCAATACTAGAGACAGAAATGTCAATGTGAACGTCTGAGGAATTTGTAAGGGTAACTCTCATTAGTTGTTGTCTCTGCTGATAGATGGCGCACTAATATGTGCGCCTGTGTTCTCTCATAGCTATACACATAGAAAAAATGTGAAAGTAGCTATATTTATACGTATTATGTATTATGCTATATATATACGGCGAGAGAGCGAGGAGGGGACTGAGTGGAATCCCATCGATTCGATGCGGGTTGCGTGTTAGTATTTAGTACGGTTCTAACAACGTTGGGATGTAGACCTACTGTGTGCAAGAACGTACGTAATAATTTGGTCATGGTCGTAACCGTCGTGAGCCGTCGACTGCCGCTAACCCCTACGCTTGTGGTGAATCACCCATTAGAGATTACCGTTGTCGCATATACGTCTTTTCGTATAGCTAGACATTTTCTTTCCCTATGTGTACTAGGCGTGTGAAAAGTGTCGAAGGGTTGTGCATACTGATGTTCTTTGTACTGCGTTCAACAAAATACTTTAATGTCATAACGTTGTACCATGCATTTCTTTACAAGAAACATGCATTTGGGCAACATTTCAAGATATGTTGAAATGAATAGTGAATGTAAGACAGTGACAACAAAAACTAATGAATAATCACAAAAAACACGGAATTGATAAAAAGTTAAATCAACCGATTGAAAATAATTTAACAAATGTAATTATCAAAATCAATAAAATTGCATTATCATGAATACGGTATTGCACTACGTTGTCATATGTTTTTCCTGAATGAAGATAGTTACTTTTAGAGTATAATCAACAAATGTATTACAATAGAAATTTTCGAACGTTTATTTGTAACGCACAATCTGTAATTTATCCACTCAAGCGGTGCGGATATTTTGAGTCGTTTTTAGATTCATTCAAAATAAAATAATTCTACCGGTATCGAAGTGAATTCAATAGGCGTACCATGGCAACATTTAGGGAGTGAGAAAATGGTAGAGACGGCAACGGCTTCGACAAGATTCGCGTCTAAAACATATAGAATATATTCTAAGTATGTGTAGTCCAAAGGCTAAAAACTACTGTAACATACGACACCATCAAACAGAACGACCTCCCTCATTATGCAATAAGGATTCTCTTATACTTACACTACAGGCAGGACTATGAATCGCAATATGGGATTTGTATCTCAAAATAAATAAAATAATAAAACTCGATACACTATATTTGTTTTAAGTAAACACATTGTTTCAAAAATATATATGGGTACAATATTATTTAGTAACATACCTAAAAATTGGTGAATATAGAAAATAATAACGCCTATCTTCACTCATTTGTGTGCATTATTTTTAATTTGACACTTATGTTATTTAGAGGTTAACTTAAACAGTCTTTGGAAATCTACTTTCTAACTTGCAAATAATGAATTTATGTACGATTCCTATGGCGGTTGAAGATCCTGATGGTGATCAACGATGGATGAGTATAGTATGCTGTAAATACTGTGGTAGATTGTTTCTAGTAAAAAAGCCATCCTATTTCAGCATAATCGGTTTTTATCAGAAACTCGGGAAAAAGATGCAGATGTTATATTTATTGGCGATTCCATAATCCAGGCTCTACAACATACAGATGTCTGGAATGAATGGTTTGCACCATTACATTGCTTAAATTTTGGAATACATAGAGATCAAGTGCAAAACGTACTTTGGCGAATACAGAATGGGAATTAGATCATGTCAAGCCAAAGGTAAATTCTCCTAATGTTTTATGTATTAATAAGTATGGCAAGATAAGGAATATTTCTAATATTCACTAAAAGGCAATTATATTCTAATTTGCATTTCATGGTATATTATGGCGCAATGTCATAATTTTAAATTGAATAATTATTGTGGTTTAAATTTTCTTGTAATAACATAACATGTATTTTGTAAAAACATACATATGCAACATGCTACTTTTTTTTAGAATATTGTGAAATTTAGAATATATATATTTTTCTTTTATTTATTGTACTTTTAGATATAACATATTTATTATACACTCCAAAAGATAATTAAAACAATTTCGTCATTATTTTCTTTTCATTTATATTCTAGGTCATAGTTCTACATGTTGGTACCAATAATCATAGCAATAGCCCTGAGGAAATTGTAAATGGTATAAACGGAAATCATAAATATAATGAATGAAAAACATAGTAATGCTTACATAGTTGTTCCTGTAAGTTCAAGTAATTAATCTACATGTAATAATTTGGCCACCATAATATCAGAAATTTCAATGTATTGCAGACATTATTACCAAGGGGTCAGTATCCAAATCCAATAAGAGAAAGACTTTCACAAGTTAATGATTTAATCAAAAAACAAATATCACAGATGCCTAAAGTGGAAGTAGTAGTTATAGATAATGGTTTCGTCCAACCAGATGGTACAATAAGTCATCATGATATGTACGATTATTCTTGCTAACAAACGCTGGGTGTAGAAAAGCATTTGAACCAGTTTATGAAATGCTTTTACAATTGCTCAATGAAGACGAACCCGATAAAGAACTTATACCCACCAAGTGAATTTCCAACGATGAACATGCCTTGAAAACAAAATTGATTTGATTTTATTTTTATACACTAATTTAGAAACAAAATCTTGTTTTTTAGGACCACTTTATATACATAATTATACAAAATATAATACTTGACCCAGTTTTATAAGCTAAGAGTAAAACAATTACATTCCTCATTACCATTTATTTATTATATTCAAATGTACTAGAACATTGTTTTTTTTTTTGTTTTCATTACTTATTATTAAGTATTAGAGAGATCTCTTTTTCATATTTATTTGCAAAGTTAAACCTTCTTTCTACTTTTATGTTAATACAATTCATGCTTTTTCTAAAACTCATATAAATACTCTGGGAGTTTGTTACTATTATTACATGATTTTGAAAATGTTCAATAACGTACCATGAATATATGCATTCTTAATACATTTACAAATATGGATTTTGATAGCCCTAAATAATACGAATTAAGTAGTTTCCGCGATAGCGCTTTCAATATTTTATTACTATCAATTTGCAGAACCTATATTGTGGAAAACGGGAGAATATATGCTAGCTGCAAAACACGTCTATTGTATAACATTCGCCTGGTAATCATTTCTTTTTATAAGCTGAATATTCTTGAATATGAAATAGTTAATCACATTATAGTCGAGCAGCTTAAAATTGATATGAAGCATGAGCAAGAATTGCGCGCGGTCATTTTTTTGTAATGATGAATACAAATAATAATAATCAAAATATACGAAATGTAATTTATTGTAACAAAAGTAGAAAGAAGAATATCCACAAATTGAGTATTTCGTAATTTAATAAGATAAATTAATTAAGTTATTTTGATAGTGAGACTATAACATTAACTGTTATATGTAGTGTATGAGAAATAGTCACCATTGTCTTGATTAAGAGAAATGTATTTATATTAAGTTCACTGTACTGATTTATAGTTGTTTTTAATATCATGTTTTGGTTAACATTTATAAATGTTTATGTTGTGAGATTATGAGCATGCTCGAATAGTATGCACTTTTTGTGTATATTTATATTTGTATATTGCTTTATGTGTTTGTACATTTTACAATAAAGGATATCTAAAAAGCATTGTAGTTTTAAAAGGTAATATAAAATGATCAATAAAGTTCATCAGCTTAAAAAAAAAAACAATACAGAGCCAGCTTACTATCGCAATATACGAAGCTCGAAGCATTGATCGACTGTTTCTATCCGTAAAATTACACCCCCAACTTTGAATTATAATTATATGGGATATCCTACTCGATAATTAAAAATAGAAATTCTTATGAACAACTGCAGTAATGAAAATAGCGGCATTCTAGTTCCTAATTCTCTAGAACTAGAATTTTTTTTTTTTAACTCCAACTAAAGAGTCATCAAAATATACTACAGTATAAGCAAAAATTGTTTACAATTTTGTAAGAATTCATCATCTACATCTATTATTAGTTTAAAAAATAGACCCAATGGAATAGACAAAGTGGTTGTTTTTGAATCATCATAGCAACGTAAAATTAATGTCATAAGTTTACAAGTTTTATCAATATTTGTCATGTTTGTGTTGCTCTTGCGTTTTTAATAATCAGGAATGGCTGGTCTTCCTAAACTACCAGGATATAATTTTACCGATCCCACGGTATGTGCAATAGAATATAACCACCTACATTCCAGACAAAATTAAAAACGAGTAATTTGTATATTCTAATGCAGCTAGTGTAGATTTTTTAAATTAATTTATTCTCGTGTTCTATGTTATATATACCATAACATATGAATTTAATGTACTGTAGGCATACTCTTATAAGTAAAACTTGTACCAGGAAATGTAATCAGTGCTACAAAAACTAAATACATTTATAATAAGTTAAATACCGCCAAATCTCGATTATCGCGTGCGGATTATCCGGGTTGCGTTTTATCGGTGTGTGCTAGACAATACTTTTTTGTTAAAAAAATCGTTCTTTCAATAACAACGGTACTTACTTGCAAAAATAAATATCAAAACATGAAAAATTCTGATACAACTTTTTAAAATGTAGTCCTAAAAATGTTTCTAAAATACTATTCAGCTTTCTTCGATTATCTGGCGTGTACTAGTCAACTATAGTTCGGATAATTGGGAGTATCCAGAACTTTTGTTATGCACTGTATTGTTATTTATTTGTTTTAGATCACTAGGTACCACTTACCGCATGCTTTTGATTTTTGTAATGGATACAAAATTCCAAAAAATCTCGGACCTGGAATTGGTGGTCAACCATTAGATATTGATTCGGTGGGCTATATAGATAAACTTGATCCAGTGCAATATGACCCATCTCTTACATATGGAAGAACAAGATCCGTTGCCGTGCAACAATTTATTCCTCATTTTGCGCTATATGACCAGAAATGTTTAACCTTTAAAGCATTTTTTAAACAATCTGTGGTAGAGTCGCCGATGGAATATTATCGTGTGAGGCAAGTGAATATTATATATTTCTTAGAAGATGATACAATTACTGTAATGGAACCCTTAGTAGAGGTAAAAAAAAATGTTTTATACTCAATAACTGCCTCGCCAGATGTGAAATTTTAGAACAGTGGCTTAGTTCAAGGTAGATTAATTCGCCGACATAAAATACCAAAAACAGAACGATGTGATTATTGGCATTGGAAAGATTTGGATGTTGGCAAAGATATTTGTTTCTATGGAGTAGTGTTTCATACAGTTGATTGTGACACATATACTAAAGTAAAATATGACAATTCGCTAGTTTGAATGATATTAAGGTTTGGTTTCTTGTAGGAGTATATGGCAAGTCAAGGTCTAATAATGGGCGATACAGAACAGATACCACCTGATCCATATACTCAGAAACGAATGTTTGAACAGCAAAGCCACATATCTAAGACCCCTAGCGCAGACGACAAGCTGAGGCGATTTCTAGAATATGACGGAAAGATATTAAAGTAGGTACATTTTCACTAGTCATAAATTCTTGAAAACCGTAATTTGCTCTACGAATACTAGCTGTTTTTATTCCATTAATTTAATTA
The DNA here is from genome assembly GCA_029619315.2 of Dynastes maya. Taxonomy (NCBI): domain Eukaryota; kingdom Metazoa; phylum Arthropoda; class Insecta; order Coleoptera; family Scarabaeidae; genus Dynastes; species Dynastes maya. The sequence continues at coordinate 40,514,542 of JAROYE020000001.1, forward strand.
ATAATAATAATATTTACTAATACAAAAATATCTCATTATTAGAGCTGTTATCCGGATCCGGATAATTTACTATCTGGATCTTGGTGTTATTCAGATCCATTATCCGAAACCTCAGATCCGGATCCGCTATCCGAACCTTCGGATCCGGATCTGTTATCTGAAATCTCGAATCCGGATCCATTATCCGAAACCTGGGATCCGGATCCATTATCCGAAACCTCGGATCCGGATCCGCTATCCGAAATTTTGAATTCGGATTCTTTATCCGATCGAATCCATTATCCCATTAGCCCCGTTCTCCGATAACTTTCCCGCGTAAATACCTGCAGTAGGTCAAGTAATTATCAAGCATATATGTGTAATAATCACCAGATTTATTGAACACCTAACAGTCATTGATGAGCCCGTTGAATGTATAATTCGGTCGCTGTGGAGCCCAAAAATTGAGCCCGACCCCGGGCTCAACAACGTATCGAGGCGTATCTCAGCTTTAAATGGCTGGAAATAGTCAGTAGACCCTAAAACTTCAAATTTCGCGGGGGCTCCATAGCGTACTATCCCTATAATTAAATAGACAAAATAGTTCCGGGAAGGACCATGTAGGGGGCGCCCTGATCAAATTTTATATACGGTATATACAAATAGATCAACATGACGTTGTTGAGCCGAAATTTGGCAACAACTGCGTTGGGTTCCATAACATACCATTGATATATAACTGTATGTTGGTAGCGGATTTATATATCACGGTGGACTTTCTACTCTATAAGTATCATTAACCTGAATGTTATTGTTCTGGATATTTTACTATCTGTATTAATATAACTAATCGTCAGCTTACCTCCTAATAAAATTATAACACAGTTTTCTGGTAAATTCAGCAAATGATTGTTTCATATAGACGCTGTAATCATAAATTAAATACTTGTTAGGCCGAAATAGTTGATTTCTATTACCCTGGTAAGTGGAATCAGATACTGTAAACTGTTTATTTTGTCATTTTCTTTGACCGTACAAATTTCAACAATTTAACTTCCTCAGTGATTTATATTTGAATAGTTGTGTGTTATATCAAAGTTATACCTTTTTCTGCAAGGTCTATAAGATTTGCATAATTCTTGTGTATTTTCAATTTAGATAACCTACACACCAACATATTTTTTTCCATAAGCTCTTAGTTTTATACATGTCATCTCTCTATATCGAATATAAGTGGGAACGGTAGAAAATAATAAAACAACATGATAACTAAAGAATTACATGTGGAAGGAATGAATAATTTTTTTAAACGAGTGACCATGTGTTAGAACAAATTATTATTGACGGTACCAAATGGGTATGTAATGTGAAGTGGATGGAGTTTGATATCTGAAAGAATTAATATTCATGTTTCTGGTGATTTGAATTGTAGGGTGAGAAATGAAAAGGCAGATGATGGTTGGTCAACAGAAGGAGGAAAAGATAAATAGTAAACTGTATAAAATTAATGGAATATTACCTTCTGAACAACCTAGAGATAAACACCTATTTCCATCATAAAGAAATCTATACGATTACTCGACAAACATCAATTACAGAAGAAGCATAGTAAGTCACAGTTTAATAAAAAAAAGGCAAGTGTGTGACATGAAGATTAAGAGAGGACCAGATACATTTCCCGAACCACTACATGCTCATGGCAAAAATTAAAAAGCGTAAAGATAAAGAGGAATCTAAAAGAGCGAGTGAAAGTGATGAACATATAGATTGGGGAAGGAGAAAAAAGTATATAGATTCATAGAAGTACCGGAGACCAACGTAGAAATGCTAGAAAAGGAAAATATAAGTATAGAGAATCTTCTGAAAGCTGCCAGAGAAACATGTGAGTTCCTAAAAACAAATTCTATAAAGCAACAAACATTATAGTTAAAGAAGTTAACAAACAAACAAAAATAAACAAAATAAGATGGAAGCAATACTTGAGTGAAAGAATATCAAAATATGAAAGGAAATATAGAAGGAATAAAAAACGAAATTGAAAAATATGGTTAGAAAAATCAAGGAAGCAATTTGATACGAAAGTAAAGAAAGGATAGTAGAAAATGGCCTAAAAACACTGGAAAGCGTAAACAAGCCGGATATGTATACGAAGAGTAGGATAAGATAAATTATTACGAATGATGCGCAAACGCATGATGAAACAATGCAGAGCGGAAAAACAATGCCAACAAAAATAACTACACTGCAAAAAGACAGACCAGAGTATGGGAGGTTGTCAGGAAGTAAGGATAACAACATGAAAGAGGGGGAAGTAAAGAAGGCGTTGAACTTAGCAAAAATGGGAAAATATCAAGCTATAATAAAGTGACAGCAGAAAGTTATTTGCAGCATCTAAATTAACATGGAAAGGGAGCCAATTGCCAAGGGTTAGACGAGAGTCGAGCAGTCCTAAAAAGGGTTAGAATATTTGACGACACATTTGAACTTAGAGAAATGCAAAAGACCTTACTGAGCATATTTTGCCTTTATCCATTTGTGTCAAGGTGTCTGAATGTGCCTGTTCAGATGATATCATGATTATGACAGGAAGTCAAAATTTTAATACATATGATAAGGTACCACATGAAATGAGAGTTAATACCCGAAAGATAAACGTAACGTTAACCACTGAAAAAGGAAAATTCAAAAAATAGTTGGGAATACTGTGAAAACTTATCATGCGATGGAATAGAACGTTGATAAGCAAAATAAAAATTTCCGCGGACAACTAAAATGATACAGTTTGATACTATTTGTAGGGCAATACTAACTTATAGTAGCCACAGGGATACCAATAAAAACCATGAAGAGTAAACTGGAATCTTTGGAAACAACTCTTTGGAATTACAAGAAAAGGCAAAACGAAATACGGATGCAGAAGGACTAGATATAAATTTAACATTAAGCTAAATTGTTATGGCGTATAACTTAATACCATACTATACATCAAACATATACCATATATTGAGGTGATAAAAATGAAATGTGTCGCTTGCTCTTTTTGTATAGGTTATGTAACGTCTTCCTCTGGAGAAAGGCGTGAAAAAAATTTCAGCTTTTTAATGAATGCAGTTTTTTAATATTTATTTTCTGTGTCTTTTCCCTAAAAAATATGGACTACAAATGTAACAGTAGTCAATTGCTCGTATTGACTTGTAAGAATGGAATATCAAAGTGGTTAGCGATGAATGCAATATATTCTATAATCATTAATTATAGATTGGTGGGATCATCTCTTACAAATAGACAAACAGAAAAAAAATATGGGAGGCCAATGAAAACAAAAACAGGAAAATCCAGAAAAACATGGGAGAATGTTACAAACTATTACAAGACTATTCGGAATCGAGGAGTAACAGTGACGGAGACTAAATGTGCGACACGAAATAGCGATAGGAAACAATGTGTGCTGAAAGGACTAATCATTCGTTTTGCACTGTGCAAAATTGTTTAAACACATAATAAATCAAGGAAAAACAGCAGCCAAGAAATAAAACAGCTATTAGACATTTTCCAAAAAGCAAGGTAGTCTGTTTATAGGTACTGTATCACATTAGCTGGCGCAAAATTATTCAAAGGCATTATGTGAAAATGTACGACGGGAAATTTGGGAAAATTCGACTTCATAAATTACAACTATCAAATCTGGCTTTGTTTCAACCCATACATTTCCCATGTCCTTTCTTCAAAGATTTCTAATTGAAATTTTTAAAGTACTCCCGGTTTTTCCTCTTTTTAAGGTAACAAACTGTAACAGTAATTCACTATCTTAGTTCATTCCGTATAGAAGCAAGGCATTGGCCTTGCTTCTTTCTGGTTTTCCTGTATTTCTTTCTGGTTTTCCTTATTCACCTTTCTATATCATATAACAACAATGATACATATAAATATTCAATAATAAACGCATTGCAAGTAAATCACATTTACAGCGCAAGTCAGTTGCGCATTCCACTTGCGGACGCTGCATAAGATAGATCGTAGCTTAAAAGAAAAAAAGAAACACAGATTGGAGGTTTGGCAACGTTGCGGGGCTCCATAACGTACCTAAGATATAAACAAATATACAGTCGGGTTCCAAATAATACCGTTGTTATATCTGGGTTCCATAAGGACATGTTCATACCTAACTTTTTAATTTATAGGAATTTTTTACCCCTCTATATATATATATTAATTTAATACTATGTAATTAGTTAATTAACAACACTTGTGGCCAATCAGCAACACAAAAAAACAAAAATACTTATTCTATCATCTCTAATTAACAATAAAAATATTCATTTTGTGTGGCAACTAAATATTGGAACATGGCACGAATTTTTATTTTTAAAACTAAGGATCTGTGCTCTTCAGGAGCAAATCCATTCCAAATTTGCTCTATTTTGGCTCTAAGTTCTGGTAATGTCTGTTGTGGGTTGTTCCTCAATGTTTGTTTCATTTAATCTCAACACTGTTTCAATGATATTAAGGTCAGGACTGTGAAAGGTCAAGAAAGAACAATTACGTTGTCGCCAATCCACTGAACCACTTTTTTGTGGTTATGGACTGTAAACAAGGGCAGTTTTTATAGGTGGTTACTGAGTAATAACTTGTATTAAACAAAACATAACCACATATATATTACACGTTATATCAATGTTTATTGACCCATACTCTAGATCTAATTATTGCCAACTGTTACTGACCGACTCACTACCAACTGCTAATAGTCAATGTCCTTACATCTCCCTCTTTCTAATAAAAAACATTATTATAAGTCCAGTCTTTTTGGAGCAGTTACTACAACGACCGAACGAGTTGTTAGTCCCTTCACCAGTTCACTACCTCTCTTATCGACGTCTAACTCTTGCACTTGTGGATTATCTTGAACAGTCGCGGGCATATCTGTTACTTGTTGCGATGGTTCTTGCTGAATTTCTTTTTGTTGTTCCGTTACCTTTTTATCCTTCATGAACCACGAGTTTCTTCTAAGTTGTTTTCCATCTGATTCTATCATATGAGCGGTTTCCTTCTACTCCTGCTACTCTTCCTTCATTCCATTGTCTATTACTTTGTCTGTATAAGATATTTTGACCTAACTTAAAAGCTGGTAATTCCTTCTTTCCTCTGTCAGCAAATTTCTTCGATTCTTCTCTAGTAATCCTTAGTTTTTTAGACACATCAGGGATAACTTTAGGTTTGAAAGACTCTTTTAGAACGGGTATTGTACATTTCGTTCTTCTGCCCATTAACCTCTGTGCAGGAGAACCTAGACCGTCTCGGTGTATTTCTTGTAATAAGTAAAGCCAATTATAAGTCTGAATTGTCCATCGTTGTTCTTTTTAATAATAATTTCGCTTCCTGAACGTACCTTTCAACTAACCCATTTGATCGCGCATGTAATGGACTAGATTGTTTGATGCTGGAAAGACTATTTCGCAGCAAATTCTTTGAACTGCTTTGATGAAAACTGGGGTCCGCTATCAGACTGTAGCGTGTCTGGTATTCCATGTAAGCTGAACCAGTTTTTCAGTATCCCAATGACAGCGGTGCTCGTAGTCGAACTAAGTCGTACGAAGTCATAAAAACCAGAATAACTGTCGGCTATTATTAAATATTGATCTCCATTAAAGTCAAATAGATCAGTCCCTACAATTGACCATGGTCTTTTAGGAACATCATGTATCATAATGGGTTCATGAGGGTTGCCGTTTCCACTTTTCTGGCATACCTTGCATGTAGATGTAGACTGTAATATGTCTTGCGTAATACTTGGCCAGTAAACATAATCTCTTGCTAATCTTAAGGTAAATTGATAGCTTTTATGATCCTCGTGAAGATTTTCAACACCAATTTATGCATTGCAGAGGGAATAAACCATTCTATGTCCCTTTACAAATAATACCATTGTGAACCATCAACTATTCTCTAAAGGTCCAGTATTTTTTAGCAGTTTCTGACACTTCAGCTCTTTCAGTTGGTCAACCCTTTAAGATGTAATTTTTCACTTGTGATAATTCCTCATCCAATTCAGTCAAATCTATTAATTCTTCTCTTTTTTGTTTTGTCATTGGCACCAACCAAATGCACTTCAAAGATAGGATCAGTATCTTCTTCTTCATGTAATTCACAATCTCTACTCAGTGTATCTGCAATATAGAGCTCTTTTCCTTTGATGTACTTAACTTTTGGGTTGTATGGTTTGACTTCAAACAATATTCTTTGCAAGCGTGCAGGTGCCTCGTGTAGTGTCTTTTTTGCTATTGATTCTAAAGGCTTACGATCAGTTTCTATTGTTAAACTAGTACTACCCCATACGTACTCATGAAACCTTTTACAACCAAACAGCACAGCAAAGGCCTCTTTCTCCAGTTGAGTATAATTCAACTGTGACGTTGTCAGCGATATTGCAGCATATGCAATTGGTTGATTTTGCCTGTAGAAGAACAGCTCCAACAGCTTTACTGCTTGCATCTACAGATAATGTAAGAGGTAATTTATTGTCATAATATCGCAGCACTGGCGGATTTTGCAGAACCTGTTTAATTTTGCAAATGATTCCATCTGTGCATGGTCCCACATTCATTCATTATTTTTTGTAGTAGTAACCTTAATGGTGCGATAAGTTCCGCTAGGTTCGGAATAAATTTATTCAAGTAATTAGCACATCCCATTAATCGCTGTAATTCCTGCTATTTTGCGGGATACTTAAACGGCTGATTGCCTCTATCTTGTCGGGATCCGGCAAGATTCCCTTGTCCGTTAATAAATGACCCAAAAACTTAATTTTTGTTTTTCGAACATACATTTCTGTGAATTTAGCGTTAATCCCGCCTCTGCTAGTTTTTTCCATTACTTGCTGTGTAATTTTTCTTAGTTCTACTTTGTCAGCTGCATGAATAAGGATGTCATTGGTGACACTGCTGGAGTAGCCTCTGTTACTGGCTTAATATTTTGTTCTTTTCCATGTCATCCAGTTCTTCTTTCACGTGCTGTCGTATGGCATAAGGAATCCTTAATGCTGGTGCAACTGACAACTGATGATTATCTATTAAATCTACATCGTATTGGAAATTCTTTAGGCAACAAATCTCTTCAAATAAATCTTCACTATTTTTCGAAATTGTGTTAAACTCTTTTGATAAACCCTAGTTTTACACAACTCTCACCACCCAGAATGGGTCTAAAGCAACTAGGCTCTACAACTAAAAATTTACTTTAATTTGCTCACCTGTTTTGCTCTTTATTATAGCATGAGTTTCCCCTAATACTTCTTGATGGTGCAATGTGTAGGATTCTAACTTCAAAGTCTTTGATTTTGTAATCCGTAGACCTGCTTCATCGGCTATTTGCTTTGTGATGATATTACACTCGGCTCCTGGGTCTAATTTAAATTTGATTCTCTTGTTTTCACCCAGTGTAATTACTTCTGTCCATTTGGTTCCTTTTTTGCCTTTTGTATTTATCATTGACACCAGAAGAGTCTCCTCATTATCTTTATCGTCATCCCCACCTGTGTCCACTGCATTTACTTTCCTTTTATTTTTGACTTACAGGCTGCTGCAAAGTGTCCCTTGAAGCCACATTTTTTACATGTTTTTTGAAACACTGGACATGCTTTTTACCATGTGTTGAATTGCATCGTTGGCGCTTGAATAATTCTACTTGTTGATTACTTTCCTGTTTCTTCTTTTTTACACTGTCTATTTGTATTCCATTTTTCATATTACTAATTGTGTTCTAGCTTGTTCGTGAGCTATATTTACAGCTCTTTCCAACTTTAAATCTGCTTCTTTCTCTGAGTTTGTCACTATTTATCCCTATGACTATTTTTTCTCTAAGCAAACTATCCACTAGATCCCCAAACTCACAATTCTTGCATAAATTTCTTGCACTTGTCAAAAATTCCTCAATGGTTCGTTTTCTTATTGCATTAATTTATTGAATATGTACCTCTCGTATGATACATTTATTTTGGGTACGAAATATTCCTCAAACTTCTTTAACTTTTTTGTCACTTAATTCCTCTTTGGTTGATGAAAATGTATTAAAAAATTGCTATTGCATCAGGCCCTATCACTGACATAAATGTTGCTACCTGTACTTCCGCACTTTTCTTGCTTAACTCCGTTGCTGTGGCGTACCATTCGAATTGTTGAATCCATTGCTTCCACTATATAGCCATATTTCCCTCGGAATTTATTGCTAAATAAATCGGCGGTTTAGATTAGCCATTTTTCCCACTCGTATTTAACTTCCTTGCTATTTTTAGTTTCTTTTCCTTAGTCGGTTTCGGCACCATGTAACAAGGGCAGTTTTATAGGTGGTTTATTAATAACACTGTACTGAGTAATGACTAAACTTGCATTAAACAAAACATAACCAACATATATATTACATGTATATCAATGTTATTGACCCATACTCTAGATCTAATTATTGCCAACTGTTACTGACCGACTCACTACCAACTGCTAATAGTCAATGTCCTTACATGGACGTCTGACAGGCCCCATCCTGCTGAAAAATGTAATTTTCGCCAACATTTAACTTCGATACTTGGTAGCAGACTGTTTTGCAGTATATTTTCGCAGCATTCACTGTACCATCAATAAATTCAAAGCATCCTAATCCTGAAGCTGTCAGGCGGCCCCAAATCATTACTCCTTTAGGATATTTTACAGTACGTTTGAGGCAATCCTTATGGAAAGCCTCATGTTTAGTGGGAAGCACGCGTTTGCGGTAATCAACACGTACGTCTAATTTCGATTCGTCGACCAAAATAGTTTAGATTTTGCCCATGCTAGCCTAGCTTTCTTTGTTTTCCCGTCAACAGTGGCGTTTCCCTTGCCTATAAGAAAACATTTTTTTAAATACTCTTTTAAATTGTTACTTGTAATTCACCCTTATAAAAGTTTAATCTACATTTATGAATCCACTGGCGACAGTATTCCCTTGACAGATTTAGTTTAGTTTCGTGATTCCATTCAGCCGTAATTTGCCTTAGAGTATTTCTTCGGTCTTTTTTACATAGTTTTACTAATATTCTATAATCCCCATCAGAAATTAATTTTGGACAGCCCGGGCTTTTGCCTTTTTTATCGAGGATATTTGCACTTTCTTCATAAGCCTTAATTATATTCCACATTGTAACTTTAGGAATATTAAGTTCATCCGCCACTTAACGTATTATTTTATTGTGGCAATAATTTTTAAGCACTATCTCACGAATTTTTAAATTTGTAAAGATACCACGCACCATTTTGTTCAATAAAGGCAGCGATTCACTCAATACAATAAGAAAGCAACTGCCGATTAATCTAACGTTTCGTTCTGTGTTGTTTTCGCAGCTCACTTGTCTTATTTTGTTTCATTTTTACGTGATACTGTCCCAATATTTAGTTGTCACACATTTTCGTTATTTTTACGTGTTATATATAAAGTTTGTTATTCAGAAACAATAAGTATGTTTTGTGATTAATTGACATTTAAACCATTGCTTATTGTTCATTATTATAATTAATACAAAATAATTAAAAAAAATAAACTGTTTGTCCCAATATATAGTTGTTAGGGCTCGTATATAGTAACGAGATGTCACATCCTATTCTATCAACCACTAGTTTTCTTCAATTCTTTGTTTCGTTTGTAGAAGAGTCTTCTTCTTTACTTTTAATGCCTCAAATGCATTTCTGTACAAAAGAAATAAATTGTCTTTTCAAGATGGTCACCACACACACTTACAAATTACTCGATGTAGGCTCAAAAAGTGCATCTTATTTGACAGCTTTTATCCTTCTGAGAATCGTAAATGATCAATGTAATGCCTTTAAAACTAAATTATCGGAAGTTTATATCAAAATTCATCGTACTTGTAAGTATAGAAATAATAAAAATAATAACAAAGAAGCCAAAAATGCATCGATATTAAAGAAATAAATATATTACAATTGCATGACTAGAATTTAGAGCAATTATCTTATGTTAGCGGTAAGTTTGTTACTGTGTGTATCGCGGGATTTCCATACCTCTATTTTAGCGGGCAAATTTTGTAACAGTACCTATATATTTTAACGGGCACCTTCCTGCCGACAGAATGCTTGTTCGTTAAAGCAGACATTTTACGGTTATACATTTCCTTTATTAGAAAAAAAATGAAGAATAAGACGCCTATTACGGTTATCGGAAACAAAATTAAGTTATTCCGGTTTAACAACACTTAAAATCCGTAGTTAGATCAATCTTAATAAGTATGCATTTTATAGATTTAAGGCTCTTTGGGACGACAGAGATTCAGAATATGGAGAAATACGACCTTACGAAGTTCTTTACTTCTTAGCGGATGATACCGTATCGGTAAAAGAAGTTCATGATCGGAATGACGGTAGAGATCCCTTTCCACAGCTTTTACGAAAAACAAAATTACCAAAAGTATGGACGGACAGGCCAGTTACATTTCCTTCGATTTGCTTAGAACGTTCTGATGCTGAGGTAACTGAATACTATCAACCAAAGGATTTTTAGTAGGCGACACTGTTTTTGTGCTGGGAAGAAGAATGTTCTTATACGACTGTGATGATTTTACTAGAAATTACTTCAGGAAAGTCCTTTGTATTGAACAAAAACCAAACATATCCATTGAAAAGAAGAAGAAGCCGACTCCTCAAAGGACCAATGGCCTCCCCATGATGGACTGGCAGTTTACAAGATTCTTTGCAAAATACACTATCATTCTTGCCTAAACCTCCAAAGAAAGATGTTTTAAGACAAGTCTTAAATGCTAATAATATCTCAGATACGAAATGAAATTGGATGTAGTACATCCAGAAGATAGTATTAGACGATTTCTCTTAAATTATTTACTCGGTGATGGAACATGCAGTATTTATGAACCACCAATACGGAATTCCGGAATTATAGGTATATGATTCAGATTGGTCATGTAAATTTAAAGATTACATTAACAAACTTCTTAAAATATGTTTTAAAAAGTACTTCAAACTAAAACTCATGCGAAGTGTGAATAATCCGTAGGTACCGTAAACTGGAGTAAATTGATTTTTTTTTTAAAGTGACGGACAATTTACAAAATTATTAACAAATTATTCTCTTGATTTCCGGGTTGGAACCGCGTCGTTGTCATAACTTTAACCAACGTATCGTCCACACTCATATGTGACATCTTCAGCGCTGTAACTGCACACTGACTGGAGACTTATTCATTCGGGAGCAACCACCAGGCTTCATCGATGCATAACAATTCCGTTTCTTTGATGCATAAAATTTCCGCTTCATCGACGCATAACATTTCCACTTCATCGACGCATAACAGTTCCTCTTCATTAACGCATAACATTTCCGCTTCATCGACGCATAACATTTCTGTTTCATTGACGCATACATTTCCGCTTCATTAACGCATAACTTTCCCTCTTCATCGACGAATAACATTTCTGCTTCATTAACGCATAACTTTTTTTCTTCATCGACGCATAACATTTCCGCTTCATTGACCCAAAACAAGCCCTATATAAACCCCTCCCGAATGAATAAGTCTCCAGTCACTGCGCAGTTACAATCCTGAAGATGTCACATATGAGCGTGGACGAAACGTCGGCTAAAGCTACGACAACGACGCGGTTCCAACCCGGAAACCAAAGAATAGTATTATTGACGACCGCGGAAGCCTACGAACCAAACTTATTAACAATTGTTTGACGAAATTTGTTTCAAAAATCGTTTTTTTACTTTAGGCTAAGTTCAGATAGTCGCGCGACGATGCGCGTTTCATAAATCGCACAACAACGTGTGTATGAAGATTTTAGTCATATACAGGGCCGCATTTCAGGCCACTTACTAGCGTAGCATTTTTCACTTGACTGTACTAGCATCGGTATTGGCTGAAACAGGCACTCCTCAAATACGGAACGAAGACATGATTGAGCCAGTTTATCCTCTGTGAGAATATAGCGTTGATTTTGAGCGGTCGACCGACATAATAATAATGCAATACGGCAATATTCACACTAACAATTATTATTTGTAAGTGATTACGTTTAATTAACTAAAATTGTTACAATTTCAGTACAATATCTGCTTTTCACCAAATGGGGATAATGTCCTTGTTCACAATTTAAACTATAATGAAATAAAAAGCTTTCTTATGCACCGTAACTTCTTGTGACGTAGAGAGAAGTTTCTCTCAATATAAAGCTCTGTTACGAGACAATCAAAGACGATATATTTTTTTTGAAAATATAAAGAAACACTTGATGGTACCCGCAAAGCATACATTAGTTTAATTAATTTTGTTTGTCCCTCACTTGTAAACATCTACTTATCAAGTCACTGTATTCAACTTGAAATGTCTCTTAACTGGCTAGCTTGTAAAAATGTTACTGGCTAGTCAGTAAAATTTTACACCGGTGCTCATATATATTATACTATTATAATTTGAAATAACAGCCAAAGTTAAATCTACAAATGACAAATAAAAACTTGACTTAAAAAAAAAATTAGAAAATAATTATTTACAAGTGAGGATCAAATAAAATATTCAACAGTACACACAAGGTAACGGGTTTTACTGGCTCCAGAAGGTGACAGGCTCGCCAATCAATATCCTGTCAGCCAGTAAAAACCCTTTCACCATGCTAGTAATGTTAAGTACTATTTATACTTGTTTTAATAGTAACTTGACGAATGAAAACTGTTACAAGTAATTATTGCAATATCTTAATAATGTTGCTTCACACATATAAATAAATATTTTTGTAAAGATCATATAGCGTTGAGCATATTATAAAAACATATTTTCTCCTGAGAAAACACTTATGCCTACGAATAAATGAACTCAATTCTTTCGATACAATACTACATGCATTTTTCATCTTAAAAGTACGCTTATACTCTTTCGTTACATTATTTACGTAGATACGTGATAACTACTGTTTTTATACTAAACACAGCAGACCACAATCCCTACTAACACCCTATCCGTACTTCCCACTTATCGATGCGTACACTCGGAGCAGCAAATTTTCGTATTTCGTCTCTCGGCGGTGGGCAGAAGTCGCATGCTTGGTCGATGCAATCGTTTGTATTGTTGCGTGTCATTGCGCTTCCATTTTCAGTGACCGTGCGCGCCCATCTGAGCTAACCTCGCGCAGATTGCCGCGTAATCATATAAACAGACCAATGCACATAACGCGCAACAAATGCACATCGTCGGGCGACCATCTGAACTTAGCCTTATAGTGATATAGTACCTTATGGTATACATTAGTTTGCATCAGTTTCTGTTTTTTCAAAATAGAATTTAAATAGAATTGGGGCCAAAGTTACCCACACTTGGGATAACTCTGACCCATCTATACAAATCCATTAAGAAATAGGTTTTTGATGAGGTGGACTTATGTTAGATCAACATTAATATACAAATGATAGAAAAAACGTGTGTATGTGTGCGTTAAAATACTGATATAAAATTGAGACATGCCAGAAAACGTATAAAATGAAAATTTATGATAAATTATCTAAATGTTCTAAATGAACAGTAGGTACTTAGGTACAAAAAGTGTACAAAATGAAATTTTTACAAATAACGTTTTTTTGGGTCAAAGTTACCCATAAAGGGCATATATTACCTTAACTTACGGTACTTCAAAAACATTCCAATTTTGCTTTCAGGTGGAAAATATTTACGAAGCAGCTTTCTACAAAAACCTGGTTGTGATCCTTTTGGATCCAGATTTACTATACACCTTCAGATTTCTACATAGGAGCCATAATTACAGTTTTTGAGCAAAGATTTTATAATACAGGGGCCGATCTTTACGTTTACAGATATATGCAAACCAACTCAGAAAAGTTCCCATGCGAAGTTATTGAAAATATGCGTAATTACATGTTTAATCAAGGACTTCTGAACGAAGATATTGATGACCGTGTTAGAAGAAGATATGGAAAGGGAAAAAAGAAAGAAGAAGGGATGCTATCGGTACGTATTGTAATAGAAATGTTTTAATTAAACTTATCCTAAGTACTTCATCGACTAGGATTGACACGTTTTGATCTAGCTCCGGTGAGTAGGCAATAACTAACAATTAAAGACACCGCTGCAAATTTGGTTGCCTCCCCTCATATGTGTGTACCAATCTAACAGGAAATATACGGACACGCATATAATCACGGCGCATCTACCTTTCTCTGTCTGAATCTATCGTATACCCCCTCCCGGGTTTGTATTTAGTGTAGCGCAGGCGACGGTCCCGTACGCTCGAAAAACAATTCGCATACATGCGGAGATGCCTCTTTAACAATCTGCTTGTAACAAGAGAATATTCCCGTTGCTATATCTTACCTAGCGCTTACCAGATATTGTGGTATCTACGCACCTAACATGCCTGCACATAAGCGTAAGGCGATTCGCGCATTTTGAAATGGAGCGAGTAAAGAAATTTTAAAATATATATTCAGATTGTTTCTTCCATATTAATAAATATAAAATGTAGAGCCTATGATGTGTGTATTATAAAATTCGTAAATCAGATAAAACATAGCTTCCAATAATTACTTTAATTTGAAAATTCATATAAAAATAATGCTTTTAAAGTATTTTTTTCAATTGTAGCAAATTAATAAAGATTCGCGGCATATGTGATAAAGATATAAAGAAGTTATGCAAATAAATTTAAACCAAAGGATTATTTAACGTTGTTATAAAAAGCGAAAAACTATGAACCAAATCAAGAACGATTTAAAGGTTAATACGATTTTACAGAGCGTATATTGTAATATGCGGTGGCTTAATAACGAACAAAATGTATGATAAGTAAAGCTGGCCACGAGCGGTACCGCGCAGTAGCGTAGAGTCGACCAGGCCTCGCGTTCCACTAGAGTTATTCTGCTAATAGAGATGTTTGCTGCCGCAAATAATTTCGCTCATCTTTTAAATAAAATTAAATAACACGTGCTCAAACACTTACCATTTTAAGAGTCCTCCGTGAAATCACAAAGTGAATAATGTCTGTTAAATATCTGCAACATTAGATATGTTTCAAACTGTTGTTTCGGCAAAACTAGTACGGTATGAGGAAAAAATGCGTTTATATGCAGAGAACGAACGTTCTACATCTAGTGACGTAATATTTGCGTAAGTAAAATAATGTTTCAATAACTTAACGATTCTGTTGACGCACCTTCACAAATGTGTCTTAATGTGCCAAAATCAGAATTTTTCTCAAAAACACTTTCAAATTTTTCTAGAACAGAAAAACATTTTTGCGTCTTCCAATCGCGCATAGCTGTGCGTGAACATGTTGCACTATTTGTAGAGATTCTTCTAACGGCAACCGTAGGATTTTGTAATTTTTCTATTGCATCTGCTAGCCCGAAGTAATTGTCGTGAATGATTTTTAAATCCATTTTAACCTGACTATCTTGAAATTTCGACTGGCTTTTCTGGATAGCGGCAGCTTCCTTTGTATCGAATTGTAAAACCACGTTCTTAATATTGTCAAAATATTTATGATAATAAAACGCCCCAACGAGTTAGAATAAGTTCTGGTGGCTCTGGTGTACGGGGGCACAGTCTGTGAAATTCGCGAATACGTTTCGGTGATTTGACAAATACTGCTTTGGTATGCGCTATTAAAGCGTCTACCTCAGGATAACATTTTCTGATACTATCCGCCACAAGATTGAGAGCATGAATTTTACACGTAATGTGTAACAAATTAGCAGAATGCCTTTTAAGAAACCGGCCTACAGAAAGCATGTTTGCAGCACCATCACTCACTAACATCAAGAGTTGGTTTGTTGAAAGTTCAAACTTGTCCAATGTATTTAACACTAACTTTGAAATTACTTCGGCAGTACGCTGTTGTATTCGTTTGGAGACTAATGGAATTGAAGGTGCCGATTGATGAGGTTCCAATTTGCGTGCCATTACATTAAGTACAGAATGTTTCTTCCGATCTGTTGTTACGTCGACACATAACCACAATTTTTGATCTTTCAACTCCGATTTTATTTTTTGTTCAATATGTTCGCGCGCAGATGGCACAATTCTTCGTAACGATGTTCGACTTGGTAATTTGCACTCCGAATAGTTAACCCAAAAGCAGATAAATGGTTCCTTGTCTAGTAAATTAAACGGTATATTACATGCAATAAACGTAACGCATAAATTAAATATACATTTTTCATTGTCTCGTGCGTAATTTCCTTTTGACACATGCTTTTCACTATTTACGTGTCGTAGACAATGTTGTCTGGACCAACACATTAACGGGATTTTACAGATTACACATTTAATTTTAGCACCTTCATATATTAAGTCTGGAATTTCTGCAATAAATTTTCGAAAGTTTGTCCGACCGCGGTCGTTTTGCTGACGAAATCATAATTTTTTTTAGGACAGATAAACAATTGCGCAAATGAACGGCAGCGAAAATGTCCGTACTGCTCCGCAGACGAAGTAATACTACCGTTCCTCTCGGTCCGAACTGATTCTACGCCGATGCGCGGTACCGCTCGTGGCCAGCGTTAATCATTACACAATGAGAAAAGAAAACAATATGAAAAAGTGCGAGGTTTATATGCAGTATAAAAAAGATCAAAATAATTAGAAATAATAAAAAATGAAACATGTGGATGGCCAAATATAATATAATAAAAGAATATAAATATTTCGAAAAAGCAGAAATATAAGTATAGGTCTGCATGTTAATCAGAACTTATTAGTACTACTAATCAGAACTTATAAGTAGAGACGGGATTTTAGGACGCAAAAAACAGCTAAAAAGGCCCTTTTTAGGCCTTAAAAACCATGTATTTAGGACGAAAAACTGTGATATAGGCGTGTTAGGCAAATACTTTAAAAAAAACGAAAAACCCACAAAAATCATTTTATTTAAAAAAACAGAATAAGAAGACGATATTTAATGTAATTTTGGGGTACATTTCACCCATAAAAAGAAAAAAACCAACAAATTTTAACTAAAATATGTAGATTCATTTGGTTTAAATAATAAATTAATTAATTAATCGCCGTGTAACATGTCCTCAAATTTCGCGTTTGCGTAGCACACAAGATGTTTTTTTTCCAGTTTGTCGTTAGTAAAATTTGTTCTTCGGTCGAAAACCCGAAATTTGTACGAAGAAAATGAACGTTCTACGTCCACACGAGGTTGAGGACAAAAACCTTAATATGGACCAGTCAGCTGGGGTTATGGCGGTAGCTTCAACTGCTTCGCCACTGAGCAGCTCAGCCAAACTCTTTAAAAACCGTTTGAAACCTGGTTTTTTTCGAAATCATTTGGGTTTAAACTTTGACAAATGTTTTGCCAATTTTTCCTGGGCATTCTTAGGGGCTGCTTTGGCATTATTAATTACTGCAACAGAATCTGTAAGAGGAAGGCCGATGTTTCTAATCTTTTGATGTTATCAATGAGAAATTTATATGCGACTTGATGTATAAAAGATCTTTTTTTACATTTTGATTGGAAAAGTATTCTTGCGCCTTGCTCAATACAGTTACCCTGAATTTTTTGTCAACGATATTACAACCTAAAACATAAAGCTTTAAAAATAAAAACAATCTTCTTTAAAAATTTTGCTAAAAAGTACTTACTATTTTATTGCTTCGAAATATTAGCATAAAAAAGTACCGCCTCTAACCCAAGTTCCCCAACGTGTTAAGACAGGTTCGGGGGGCAAAGGGAGATCTGGCAGATTTTTTTTATACATTTGCCCCCAACGCAGTGGAGCTTTTAAAAAGACTCTTGGTATTTGAAATAAAACATTAACATTAGCATATTGATTTCTTAGACATTCACACACCAAATTGAGTCCATGTGCAAAACATGTTAAATGATTAAATTTTTATAAAAAATCTTCAAATTTGTACCAAACATTTGAGCATATAAGAAGCGCCTTTCCGTGACTAAAGCTTGACTTTTCTACTTAATTCCATCTGTTGGCCACAAAATCCTAAAATACGAGAGTTGCCTTTAATTTAAAATATCTAGCATTAAATTTACATTTTTATTAAAGTAAGTTTTTTGCAAAATTATATCTTACCTAAAGCTTGGTTCACGAATCTTGCCATTTGTATGCAATTTGTTCTTTCAAGTTGCTTTGTAGCCAGTAAATTACGATTTTCCTGGTGTTTTC
Organism: Dynastes maya; assembly: GCA_029619315.2. Classification (NCBI taxonomy): domain Eukaryota; kingdom Metazoa; phylum Arthropoda; class Insecta; order Coleoptera; family Scarabaeidae; genus Dynastes; species Dynastes maya. The sequence goes on from JAROYE020000001.1 coordinate 40,532,716, forward strand.
GAACAAGCTTACCACAATCATATTTGCCATAATACACTTTAGAGTCAGTCGTCTCATCTATAGATATCCAAATATCGTTGTTATCAACTTCTTCGCGAAAGTATTTAATAGTCTTAAAAAATTAATAAAAAATTATAGGTGTAAACAAAATTTTAATGACACTCAAGTATGAAATACATTTTTAAATTATTTATGATTTTAAATTTACCTCATTGCAACATTTTGTTACATATGTTGTGCTTAAGGTTTTCACGCTTGCCACACTCTTGTTGCAGTATTTTAGTAAAGAAAATTTCGCATTTTTGAAATAGTTTAATCTGTCCGAGGAATATTTGCAGACTAAAAAGCGTCGCAAAAATCTCGATTAAAAACGTCGATTTCTTTTGAATTTTTGGTGCCCTATTAACATTTGGTTCCTCAACGGTTTCCTAAGATTTGCCTGATGTCCAGGAGCAGTAGCATGTTGCTCTAAATGATTTTTCTTTTTGCAAGTTAACTACAATAATATTTTTGAAGCAAGTTAGGAAAGAAAAACAAAAACGTCCTTCTAAGGGTTATGCTATTATATAGTCCTCTTCAAACAATTAAAAACTTGTCTTAACTTTTTTTCAATATCTCCAATAGTTTTCGAGATATTTGCACAAATATAAACGGGTAGTTTTTTTCTTAAGAGCGCCCTCCACCCCACCTACACGGGGATTCCCGCCGCGCTAAAAATAAGTGGGATGTTCTTACCTTGGACCCCTCTACAAATCCATAAAATTTCAATTTTTTTGGGGAGTCCGGGTTGCCGGTGTTCCCTTGTGAGTAGATAAACAAGCACAAACCGACAGAAAACTACCGAAAAATATTCGTTGCAAGCTACGATATAAATGAAAATTCAAAGTACGTCTTTCACTATATACTGATTCGTTAATAGTCCACCTCGTTTTATAGGAACACACACATATACGCTCCAGAGAAACATTAAGAGAATAATATAAAATCTAAACTGCAATATCAAGATGTCCACTGTATAAACTATGAAGGGGCATCCTGTATTTCATTAATCACGTTAACAGGGAGAAAAATTTTGCTTATATGGTTTAACTTAAAAGGGCTTTAAACAAGCCGATAGGGGTTCCCGTAAAATAAAAACGTGGGGGGCAGGTAAATGAACCCGAGAGCGATAAGACCGATAATTGAGGATAATATCTTCAATAGGGGAGGGAATATAAATTTTTTCGGCAGGCAAATCCAAACTTGCCCCTCACACAATAGACGGGAAAACCCATCGTTGTATTTTGTTTATAGCATTTTTTGCTGTAAAACTAAAATTTACATTTAAGAAAGGCAGCTATGTAAAAGCCATATTTATTTAAATTAAAAAAAAAAACGTTTAGACCATAAATATGATTTTAGGACAAAATAGCGAAAAACCACGATTTTGGCTTGTTAAAAGTCCAAATAGGCAACTAGCAAAATAAAACATAGCTAGATCGCTTGATTTGTCGAGAAACATACAGATTTTGTATTATTTTTAATTTGCCTTGAATCTAAACAAAGAGGCATTTTGCCTAAATCCGTCTCTACTTATAAGTAGAGCGGGCCAAATGCGCCATCCAACAGAATCGGAATCAAGGCGCCAACGGGCCGCTTATTGTAAATTGCGTAAAAGTTGGGTCACAGCAGATATGTGATATTTCGAAATTAATACCCCAAGAGTTAAAAAAAAAAGCGACGCAATAATAATGTTTAGTAATTAGAGCGGATATATATATATATATAAAAATATATATATATAATATATTATATATATATATATATATATATGTACACGCTGAGGTGTTTTTATTTTCATTATGATTTTATTTGATTGAAAACGGTATGCGTTGTAAATGGGATGTAATAAGGAAATAACTGAGAAACTGAACGCTTTTTTTATTCTGTTGGGACTTAAATTTAAAGTAAAATGTAAATAAAGATATAATAAATAAATTCTATCCTTCTTAATAATGCGGATAGGGTTGCTTAAAAGTTTCACCATCAGATAAGTTTCCACCCTTTGCCTCGTGAAGGATGTTCGCCGAGACGAAAAAATGTTCTTATATTTCGAAAACGACCGTTCCGTCTAAACCCAAGTAAGACAGGGGTAATTAAAATAAACTTTAGACTTAGTCAAGGAATCTGCAGATGCCCCATCGCACATTTGTCTTAATCTCGTGTAGTCCGGGTTCTTTTTTAAAACACTATCGAACTTAGCTAAAACTCGTCCACTTGTTGCTCGTTTATACTGTGTAACAATGTACTAACTTCGTCCACGGGCTTGCACTGATTCTACCAACGACAATCCAGAAAATTTTTCAAATTTTCTATCGCGTCCTACTAACCCTTTTGTAATTGTTGCTAATATTCTTTAGATTGTTTCAACAGAAATATCGAGAATCCCTTCTGACTCATCCTATAGCTCTAGCTTCGGCAGGGACGAATTGCAAAAAAACGGATTTGACTTCTTGAAAATGTTCATTATAATAAAAAGCGGCTTTTAACCACGTTCCCCAAAGCGTAAGAATGGCTGTGGTGGTTCTCGAATACCAGGGCATAACCTGTGGAATGCCCTAGTCCTCTTAGGACTTTTGAGAAACCTTTTTTTGTGTTTGCTATTATGCATCCACCTCCGGTAACACTCTCGAATAGTTTGTGCCACAAGAGTAAAGCATGGACTTACACTAACATTAAAGTCCCTTCACACTTTTCTTTAAGGGGAACGGCCTACACTACACATTGTTTGCTAGCACCCTCGCTCATGAAAAACAACAGTTTGATGTTGACACTTGAAATTTTTGTAACGTTTCGAGAAATACGGCCGTAATTGCTTTACTAGTACACTGTTTTTAAACTTCTGCTGGCTAATAGAATTTCAAAATTTGGTTTAAATGGATCTAATACGCCCCACTATTATATTCAAATAGAATTTTTTTGGGAATCTGTCGTCTCATCAAGGGCATAGCCACAGCTGTTTATCTTTTAATTCGGCTTTATATTCGATTTTTAATGTCCTCACGTATTCGTGGGAAAATCTCTCCGTAACGCTGTCCCAGATGGTAGTATCCACTCGGTATTGTATGTACCCCAGAATTTTTCGAAATGCTTTTTTATCAAGTATTACGAAGTGGTTAGAACCACTACCATAAACGTTAAAAGGGAATTCTAATTGAAATTGACGTTGTTGTGACACACCATTTCTTTTATTTCTGTGGTGTGCGCTATTTATATGTCTTTCACAATCACGTTGCTCCAGCACAGTAGTTTCTTTTACAAACTTTACAGAAAATTGTACTCCCATTGTAGTGTAAATCCACAATTCACTAAGAATTTATTAACTTTCGTAGGTAATGGCCGTTTATTTTTATAGTTACGTTAGACATAACCCCTAAAGCGAGCACACCGACGCTTGTTTCTAAGTATGCCACGAAGTGGTGCAAAAGTAACATCTGCAGACTCGTCATTTGTTGATGAATAGAGCGCGTCATCCGTTTAAATGAATAAGCGCGCGTTAGTTCGGGAGCCGTCGATGAATGAACTTTTTTTTTGTAGTGGCCCACTGTGAACAAAGCCCTAATTTATCAACGAACACCCAAACTGCAGGTGTACATTTGCGCGTCTTCACGACGTAATAGACAGGGGGTTTTGGTCCTCGTCCTAATAATTACATATTTAAATTACCTATGTTTACATACATATATGCGCCCGGCAGCCTGATTGCGAACCTGGCGCGTGGCGCTCTTGGCCCGCTCTACTTATAAGTACTAAAGTAATATAATATACAAACAAACAGAAACACTAGAAATACTTTTCAAGCCACAATGGAAACTGAAAATTTGAAACGTTACGTTGTTTGTTGACAAAAAAAATCTAGCAATTATAAAGGAAAATTTACTTCTAACCTTAACATTATATATGTATATATATTGAAAACAGTAGAAAACAAAAATACTATCCAAGGCATACTTAAAATAGAAAATTTTAAAAAAATTCGAACATTACGTTGATTTTATACAAAAGACAATTAACAGTAATGTCGAATACATACCGTCAAACGGGGTGAATCGGGACTAAGGGGTCAATCGGGATAGTATTATGTTTATCTATAAACGCGTGATTTTCATGCCTGTAGCAAATGTTTTTAGGATGGGTAATATGAAAAATCCGTTACAAACACACAACCTGTTTGAGCTTTGCGCGTGGCCGTCAGTTAGTTCGTAATTCCCCGCGGGTAGGTGGTCACAATATTACAGCAAAATTTTTGATTTTTGAACCTGATCTAACTTCGTTTGGAAAAGGTATTTATTGTAGGATTTTGTATTGCATTATTAATTATAGTATTCCTTGGTATTTCTAGATGGTTTTTGGACTTTGATTAAATTATTTTGTGTGGTTTTTTTATTATGAATTATTAAACATAACAAATCACGTTAGGGGTGAATCGGGACAATGGTCCGAAAATACAAAAAAACGCTTGGGATAGGGTGTATCAGAATTATAGTCAAGAACAGCTTGAAACGGCTTTGAGGCAGTTTAGAAAGGCCAATACCCTGCGAGACGCAAAAGAGTTATTCAACTCCAAAAAATCGACGCTACAGCGTCATGCTCAAACAGAAACCAAAAAAACAAGGTGGCCAAACTATTTTATCAGAAGGTGAGGAATCTAGGCTATGCATTTGATAGTATTGGCGGAGAGTGGGGATACCCATTGGAAAAAATTGATCTGCGAAACATCGTTAGGGGTACCTTGATAGAACGAGGATGAGAGTGACAAATTTAATAATAATATGCCCGGGTCGATTGGGCGAATTTGTTTTTTTGCACGGCATAAAAGAACTTCTCACTGAAAGACTGTGGGGAAAATATTAAACGGTCTCGGCGGCAGTGTCTCGGAAACATTAAATGAGTATTTTGATAACCTTCAAACCAACTTGCAAAACGTTGAACCTGAGTTTCCCTCATTAACTATGGTGAAACCTGCTTTGTCGATGATCCCGGACGAAAAAAGGTCATCGTAAAAAGAAAAACAGGACTTCCAGAACGCATAGTTGATTCGACCAAAAACATCGACATCAGTGATGTTGCAGTAAGTGGTGATGGCCAGCAGTACTCCCCATTTTGTTGTTTATAGGAGCGAGCATCTTTACGATACCTGGTTGACAAATGGGGCCAAAAAGGGGCGCGCTATGGACGAAACAAAAGTGGGGTGGTTCGACTACCATTATTTGAAGAATGGTTTTACTTCCATAGCCCTACCTTTCTTGAAGAGGCGTCCGGCACCAAGGTCATCCTTGTTGATAACTTATTAGTCATTTGTCGCAAAGGTTATTGAATTATGCGAAGAAAATGATATTAGGTTTTCTTTTTTGCCGCCAAATTCAACCCATTTAACACAGCCGCTTGACGTATCGTTTCGGCCCAATGAAAAAGGCTTGGGTCAACTCTAGAAGATTGGAAAAAAAAAAACAAGGGGTCTTTTGCCGAAGGAGTATTTTCCGAGTTTACTAAAACAAGCTTATAAACAAACTAGGAGAGACTCTCACTCAAATATTAAGAGCGGATTTCGTGGAGGGAATTATTTCCTCTTTATAGGACTCAAGTTTAAAAACGATTGCCACCAGAAAGAAAACCCCGAAGAGGATGATCCTAATGCCTGGGCGGGTTCTGTTTAGAGTTGCTTACGAAAGCAGAAATGCGTGCAAACCAACAGTAGCAAGGAAAAAAAAAATTCGAGTGGAGCCAGGCAAAAGTGTTCAAACCCCAGATTTTTTAGAACCGCAACCGTCAACAAGTAACACCCGCAGTGCTTCAAGAGAAGGGAAAATTTGGACTTGAGTCAGAACCGGAATCAGAAGTAATGCAACAGGAAGAGTGGCTTTGAAGACGGGCAGCTTCCAATGGAAGACAGTGCCACTGTGATTTTGTCGAGGTAGAATTTAAAACAAACAAAGTGAACAAATATTTTATCGGGCAAATTAGAGACTCTTGGGGGAAACTTTAGAAGTTCCAAATTTTTTAGACCAAACCGAAAAATACAAAATGGCTTTTTTTTCCCACAGTGGAAGACATATGCATGATTACCTTGACCAAATTGTGAAAAACTACCGAAGCCACTGAAATTTCGACGAGGAGGATACAAGTTTCCTTTGGAAATGAAAATAAAATCCTATGCCATCTAATATCATATTTTACTATATTAGTTTGTGAAACAGGTTTTTTTAAAGTTTGTGGTTTTTTTTATACTTTCCTTCAGAGGAATAAGAAATGTTTATTTTTGTTTTTAATTTTTATGGGAGGAATATTTTTTATTTAGATATAAAATGCAAAATGTCATGTTTGTCAACTTTAAAATAAAGGCTGTTCCATATGTTGGGTGTCGTTTTTTTTTTTATTTTTATTAAAAAATAAAGAAAATAATAGGAATATATTTTTTTGGCCCGATTAACCTCATACGCAGGGCGACATGCACTTTAGATGGCTTGAAATAGCATGTCCCGATTCGCCCCAAAACGGGGTCAATCGGGACACGCCCATATTTATTTTTTTTTTAATTAATCAATGCAAATTAGATAATCGTTCAATACATATTTCGGCTGCCGTATTTGACGACGGGCACTTTTCCCCAAACTTTAACTTTCTTTGATAGTTTTACAAGAAAATATTAACAATAACATCTAAAATCGTCCCGATTCACCCCGTTTGAACGGTACATCATTTGGTCCATATAACCATTTATTATCTATCTACTCTGCATTCTGGTACGCATAGAAGCAACAAGATTTTGACAAGTTTGGTTACCACGTAATCCTTCCTAAATGCTTGTAACATGATTGCGCAGATTTTGCTTTGTACGAATAACTAAATCTAGATTGTTCTCCCAGTTGGCCCATAATCCCCCATAGATTGAGCGGGGGACGGAAAATCTTTTACTATACAGCATCCGTGTAGATTGGCCTTATGACAAATAAAGTATTTTTTTAAAGAGTCTTCTGAAAATTGGCGAAACAATCGTTTCTTTTTGTTTTCTGTCATGGTTATAGTGAAATGGATATACTTTCAGGGCAGGTAATGACTTATTAAAAAAAATGTTTTTTCATTTTATTTTTAATTGTTCTTGTTTACGAAGTATGTATGTACATGTGTAGTCTTACATCTACTTATTATAACTCACTGTATACTAATCGAATTAAACTTTCCTTCACTACGTTTTACCTTTTCCTTAGGTAAGCGTCTTCGATTGTTGATGCTAAAGTTCAATATGCGGACATTACTCTCTAATGCATTGACATCGTAGAGCAGTGTCAGCATTTGTTAAATCATTCACCTTGTTTACTATGGTTACATTACAATAGTATATGTATTCAAGAATCTGTAATAAAATGTACAACTCCTACGTAATTGCCCTAAATTATCCATTTCCACATTGTAGAACATTGTGGCCGAACTACAGCGCGGCACAACCAATAGTCAGCCATTAAAGGTTACCCCCCATCGACTACTAGAATATATTAGAAATAGCTTTGTTTTTCCTACTTTATTCAAATACATATCTTAAAAGAATAAAGATCGATGATAATACGGATTTGGTAAAGTGTGAAGTGTGTGATGTACATGTGGAAAGGAATTGTTACACTGCACATATCCGAAGTACTAATCACCGAAGTAAAGCATTTGTAGTGATTGATGATGGAGTGAAAAAGAATGTTGCCGCGTTTGGGGAAAGGATAGTAAGTTATCAAATATCTGATTCGTCTCGTATGTATGTCGATGTAGAAGAATTCGCAAAAAATATTAAAGAAAAAGTGATAACATTGATGGATAGTATTTTATATGTACATAATGCGTTGAAAATTAACTTGGAACTATATGGTTTATACTATTTATTAAGCAAGGAAATGTTGAAATAAAATCCTTTAATACTCGAAACAAAATTATAACACATGGAAGCGATTTATATGCCTTGTATGAAGATTATATGGATGAAATTATAAGCAAGATGAGTGAATTTCAAGAACGTGATTCAGGTGAATTTAAATTATCATCAGTATTTTATTATATTATTGAGGTCTTTTTTACTGGTTTTAGGATGGACCCTCAATAATATTTTATATCTGGAAGTAAATATGAACAAATACAATCCAATGAGAGGTTCCAGTTATGTAGATTTACCGCCAACAATAAAGAAAAAGAAAGCTGTAATAAATGTTCAAAATGCTGATAACGCATGTTTCGCCTGGGCTATTACTTCAGCTTTAAGGGAGCCAATTGGACTTCCACAAAGAGTTTCTTCCTATCCACATTATGATACTGTGGCCGATTTTACAGATTTAACTTTCCCCGTTAACTTAAAAGATATCACAAAATTTGAAGAAAAAAATAATATGTCTATTAATGTATATGGTATAGAAGAATATTTTAATGGTACTGTGAGAGTACATGATATAGCGGGGCCGTTACATTTCACGAAGCGAAGAACAATAAATCACATTAATTTATTACTAATAACTGCGGAAAATGGGAATCTTCACTACTGTTGGATTAAGAATTTGTCCCGATTGGTTTCATCACAGAAGTCTCGCTGGACATCAGAAATATATTTGTGAAGGTTGTTTAACTTTTTTCACATGCGAAGAGAAATTGCGCAGACATGAAAATGAAGAGTGCAAGCAGGTTAAGGCAGTATTTCCTTGTTCAACTTTAAAAACGAATAAGTATGGTGAGCAATTGCCCGAGAATATATTAAAATTTGATAAATTTGAAAGACAGTTAAGAATTCCTTTTGTTATATATGCTGATTTTGAGGCTTTATTAAAACCTATACATATGTCAGAACCAGACCCTGCAAAACCTTTTTCTGTTAAATGTTTCGAACATGAACCATACTCCTTCGCGTATTATATAAAATGTAGTTTTAATGAAAATTTAAGTAAGCTGAGTACATATCGCGGAAGAAATGCAGCTACATGCTTCGTCAAACAGTTAGAGATGGATGTAAAATTTTTGTATACAAATTATTTAAGTAAAGTGGTAGAAATGCGACCTTTAAATGATGAAGAGCGTAGAAGTTATGAAGAGGCAAAGGTGTGTCATATTTGCGAAAAAGAAATATCGTCAGTTGTAGAGAAAGTATGTGACCATGATCATTTGAGTGATTTATACCGAGGGGCAGCACATATGGTATGTAATATAAATTATAAAGAACCCCGATATATACCAATTATATTTCATAATTTATCGAATTACGATGCACACTTGTTTGTAAAATCACTTGCATTGGAAAAAGAAGAAATAGATGTCATTGCGCAAAATAAAGAGAAATACGTGTCGTTTTCTAAAAAAGTGCATGTAGGTGATACAATTGATTGTAATGGTAAGAGAAGGAAAGTATTCTATAAGTTAAGATTTTTAGATTCGTTTCGATTTATGAGTTCCTCTTTGGAGAAACTTTCATCTTATTTGGACGACGAACAGTGTAAAGAAGTTGCAAGATATTTTGACGGGGAAAAATTTGAAGTAATACGGCAGAAAGGTATATTTCCATATAATTACGTTAATTCTCATGAGCGCCTCTCCTTACCACGATTGCCCGACAAAGACGATTTCCATGATATTCTATCGGATAGCGACGTATGTGATGATGATTATAATCGAGCAGAAAGGATTTGGAATTTATTTGGATGTAAATCACTAGGAGATTACAGTGATATATATGTACAATCGGATGTGTTATTACTTGCAGATGTTTTCGAAAATTTTCGAAATATTTGTATGGATAATTACAAACTAGATCCAGCACATTACTTCACTTCACCGGGATTAAGCTGGGATGCCATGTTACGCATGACAGATATTAATTTGGAATTACTAACTGATGTGGATATGTTTCATTTTTTTAAGGGGGGTATACGAGGTGGGGTGAGCATGTGTTGCAAAAGAAAGGAGATTGCTAACAATGAACTGTTGCCAGGATTTAACACTGCCGAAGAAAAAAAATACATATTATATTTAGATGCGACGAACTTGTATGGTTACGCAATGACGTTCCACCTACCACAAGGTGAATTTAAATGGTTGACAAAGGAGGAACTTACGAGAATGGACGTACAAGCCTTAGACGATGATGGAGATATAGGATATGTTTTCGAAGTAGACTTAGAATACCCCACGAATCTTCACGACCGGCACAATGATTTCCCTTTCTGTCCCGAACATGTTATTCCACCAAATTCGAAATATAGCAAATTGATTCCTAACCTCCGCGATAAATCAAACTATGTTATTCATTATTTAACTTTGAAACAATGTTTGAATAATGGTTTGAAATTATGTGGGATTAGACGTGGCCTTAGTTTTAAGCAGAGTAAGTGGTTAAAGAAGTACATCGACTTCAACACGATCAAAAGAAATGAATCTACCAACGAATTCTTCAAACAATTTTATAAATTAATGGTAAATAGTATATTTGGAAAAACAATGGAAAATGTTGAAAATCGAGTTAATATAAAATTAGTATCGCATTGGGAAACTATTCATAAAAGACTCGGGGCAGAGGCTTACATTGCAAAACCAAATTTTAAATCTTGCAACTACTATCTGTTACTGGAGCCTTTCCTAGAGCGAAGTCCCAACCGCAATTCTCCAATTTATTAACGTAACTCGGACTATATGAAAAATATCCCTTCATAATTGAAGTTATACCTACATTTCTAACTTCATCAATCTCCACTCCGCTAATAATATATCTTATATTACTAAACATAAAAGCTGCCGCATTATGGATCAGAGATGCTGTAACACTGCTCTTGCTTTCGTCACTAGCTAAACGTATCCTTCCTTCGATAAGCAATTCCGACTCTGATGGTATGTATATTTATCTATTTCGGGTATTACGATTCTGTACAATTTCCACTGTACACTTCAAGTATACTCTCATCGTATTACTATTTCCACGTAGTAGAAAATCATCCATAACACCCTCCTTACTTCGTACTTGATCACCAATATATTTCTCCAAATCATGTATGTCATAGGTACCTTCCGGTATAAGTACATCGATCCAGGTTTTTGTTTTCATACTATGATAACGAAATACATTATTTTGGCGTGTTACATTGGGAATGGAATTATAAGTTTGCAAGCTTAACATGCACATTTCATATTCACCACTTAAACATATAGGAGGATTAAACATGCATTCCACTTGAGATCCTTTTCCGGATAAAACAAAAGCCAAATCATTCACATGTTCACTACAATTACGGTCCATCTTCCTTTAATTATATACTTTCTTTCAATTAATTATTCCTTTCAAAAAGAACAAACAGAGATGACCACAATTGACGGTATTAATATCTTGATATCTTTTATAATTATATTCTATAACACCCCCATCGTTCGATAATAAATACTTCTCCACTTCAATCGGAGGTCTTAAATCTCCATAACTATCAAAATATTTAATTATATCATCATTTTTCAAATATGCCACCCAGTGAGTTCCCTCTCCTACATTATCATCTAAATTAACTATTCCTTTTTCCGTTTTACGTATAACTCTCGGTAATGCATCTCGACTAAATATACCTCGAAAATTCCCTATTTTCCACTTCTTTACATATTTCTGTAAATCGTTCTCAGTCAAGGGTCTTCGAGGTAGTTTGCTTAACCGTTTTTTGACACATCACCGCTTGTCATGTACACCCCGCAACCGGTTTTATAGGGTCTGATGTATAACCCACTCCCAATGGATAAACCGCACCCAGTCTTATAGGGTTTCATATACAAACCCTTACCAACAGCCTTCCATTCTATGGCGAGATTATGACGTTTTGTTTCCGCCAGTTGATCCCTTTCAGCTTTAGCGGCGTTCACTGCTTTACCAATTGCTGCAGCACCTCCACCTAATGATCCTAAGGCACCCAAAGCAGCAAACAATGGAATTAGTGGTAAAAAACCGCCTTTTTTCGGTATAGCAATTATTCTTGAACGAGGAGGCAATATCTTTCTACCAGATTTAATCAAACTCTGATATGCGACTTTTGCATTCTCTAAAACGCCCTTCCTCTTACCAATATGTCTTATTGCATTACGGGCTTTCTTCATTGCCTGTAAAAATGAAATGCTACTGCCTACTCGATTTCCTATTTTATTTGTCCTTCTACTCCTACTTCTACCACCTTTTCGATACTTCCGCATTATACCCATTCCAAATTTTGTTTTACCTTTCATTGCAACCGCAACTACAGAAGCCGCAAGTCTTTCTCCCAACCCTGTGTCCTTACTCTTAATTAGTTCTACAGCTTTCTGATATGTCTCGTCCGCAACGTGACGCTTAGATAAATCGCTTGAATCAGAATAAGCTATGTCGTGTTCTTTACAAGCCTCATCCAACAAATTCACCCCCCGGTCGCCTCTTTCAATGCGGAATTTCAATTTTGTTCCAGGACCGCAAAAACTATATTCTGGTATATGAAGTTCCAAAGGAAGCTTATTTATTATAGTATTCAATAAACCACTACTTTTCCGTCTCACTTTTCGATTTATACTGATACGTTTTCCTTTAGTTCCCATATTAATAAAGATAACTTATCCAAACTGCGTTCAGAAACAGCAACTATTCAAATAGCATACAACATGATAAGGTAATACTTAAATACATAAATAAAGATAACTTATCCAAACTGCGTTCAGAAACAGCAACTATTCAAATAGCATACAACATGATAAAGTAATACTTAAATACATACTCAATTTTACTTCCCAATATTTCTCATTCTATACTCCCAATAAAACGCAATAACATTTATTAATCACCATTTTATTAGCAAATAAATCTTGTTAACAATTACAAACAAATTTTTCTTAATACATCTACATCATTATAAATTTTTTGTAACCCATACGTTAACAACTCTTTTGTTATGCAAGCACATTCGGACACCACTCCATTCAACATTTTCTCTACTTCTGCACTTAAATCTGCTGCGCCAATATGACCTCCAACTAAATAATCAACCATTCCTTTATAAAATTCTTCATACTTTAAACTTTTTAAAAGCGCTAAACGGAATTCCACAACATTTTCCAAACGAAGTAACTCTAACAAACCTTCATATGATAAATATACGCAGTCTCCATTTTTTTCCATTTTAAGTATTCTAGTAACTCCATCAAAACATTCGCTAGATATCCGCAAATTGAGACTAGTTACAACTGGAAATGCTCCACCACGATATTCAAAATATCTTTTCAACTTCTTACTCTCCATTAAAAAATGATTCCACTCATATTCACAAAAAGACAAACTTTGCTTCTTTACTCCTACAATCTTCACAGTTGGTTTAAAATTCATATCTGCAGACAAACCAACACATATCCATTTGGAATGGCTTTTATTTAAAAATATATTCTCTCTCCTAACAATGGTATATTCCATGATGCTTCTCGCAGAAACGCCTCCGTATATAAATTTACTTTATCCCAAAAATCGCTCGACTCACCTACTTCAAATGGTTCTGTATCAAAATCTTTCAAAACATTTTCATCTACTTTAAATGATTGTGTATCAGAATCTTTCGAAGAGTTATCTTCATCAACATTGATGTTAGTCGACACACTCTCTTTATTCTTGTGATAACATTCACAAGTTTCTCTTCCGTCACCATATCTGCTGTCCATGGTTACCACTTTTAATACTAGCTTCTATTCACTACTGCAAGCCTTTTATACAAATCATCAGATACGGTCTTAGTTGTGATACATCCTCTGACCTTAACACCTCCCAACTAATTACGTAGTTTCTAATTGTGGAA